>CM056780.1:12500000-13750000 GCA_029852875.1 Mythimna loreyi | reverse complement strand
CACGTGGTGGACTACGGCCCATTCCCTCTCTTACAGAGGAGGCCAGCAGTGGGAACATTAAAAAAGGCTGATGATGATGATATAAACTTTGGATACCCATTATATCTCCTTACATTTGGAATAGCGTCTTTTAATGCTCACCTAAAAGGAAACTTTCTGCAAAAATCACACTCTTATTCCCAGTAATTTTGACTGCGTTGGTATATCAGTTAGTTTTTGTTTTTATATAATTACTTCAATCTTTAAATAAGCACAGATGTGCTGTCGCTGTCGTATTAACTATTATCGATAACGTTAGGTGTCAATGAACACTTGAATAACCTTGTTAGACACTTCAAGCAGGACGCACGAGTTGATTTAACAATCGATCAATTGATCAATCAATCGATTTGTACGATGAAGAATGTTTATCTCTATAGGGACGTACTTATAGGGACCATTAGAGACATAAAAGATATAGTAGGTATTAGAGATTCTTACAAATAATTGTACAGATACTGTCACGAATCTTGAGTGCTCGATGAAAGAACGAAGATCGCTTTGCTAACCGTACATATTGGCAAGCCAATCACTAGTACAGTACGGCCGTCGAATCTTCGCTAGTCTGAAGTTAGGCTCTGCGAATTTTAGCGCTTGTAAACTCTTAAAAAAATAAATGGTTTAAACAAATAAATGCACTTTGCAGTTGTTATTGCTGTTAAAAATTGTTATTGTCATTTTTTTTTTGTACGAGTTTTCAAGCGCTAAATTTCGCAGACATTAACTTCAACTCGCCAAGATCCGACAGCCGTACTATACAAGTAAAGCATACTCCACTCCCGCGCCTCACTTCATATTACTAAAGAATTCCGATATTTCACTTCTGCACAAGTAAAAATCAGCATGGAAGCACAAAAGTCAGAGCTCAAGATCCGTGGCGGTATCTCTAAGCTATGCTTCGCCTATGTATGTAGAAAAATAATTAAAAATTGATTTTTAATTTATTTCAGGTTACTCGTTACGACTGAAAGGCGAGAAAGGAGAACGAGGACCAAGGGCAAGATGTTTGACTAATTATATTTTTTAATTAAATTAAATATAGAAATAAAAAGTTGGTACATAGTCTGCTGTGTCTACAAGACTTATAAAAAAACATAATGAGCATCTGCGAAGATAGAAGATCAAGCATTGCCATATAACGTAGTAATGCTGTCTTTTGGGTACATTTCCAGTCGACAGCAAGGCGAAGGAATTTTTGGACGCTATATTTTAAATAGGAGTTACTTTATTGCCTTTAGTGTATATACAGGGTTACTAATAACTCGACGTATTCCTTGAAGAATGACAAATTAGATTTCAATTGCAACAAAATAATCAACAAATGTTCTAGGTACCGAAATTCAGTAGCTTTGGTGTTAGTAAGATTTTTAATGCAAAATCCCACATTATTTTATAGCCAATTTCAAAACTATTTGCGGCGCGCCTATATTAGAATGTTGCATAAAAAACCTTAATAACTAAAAAATGGCAGAATATCGGTAAAACATTTGATGACTTTATTTGTTGCATTTTACTTCTTCAACTTTTTTTCCTACCATGATACAAATAATACGTTGTGTTACCAGTAACCCTATCTAGTTTTAATTAAATTTTATTTTTAATGAATGTAGATTTTCTTCCATTACCTATATAAAATCCTCATAAATTTTTCACTCAATTCACGCCACATTCTAAAATGCCACGCATACTTTAAAACAATCAAAACATTCCTAGCTCAGTATAAAATTACGCATTAAACGCTGAAACGACATTTTTCAGAGTGATTAACATTTTTCAAACAATAGACGTATAGATTTAAAACGCCATTTAAATTCCAAAAGGCCTCACCGTATAACCATTTATTATAAACAAATATGTGATCGGTAACACATAGGCCGTTTTCGAACAAAAGGCGGCCGTCCATTGTATTGTCTATAGATTTATAACCTCTCGTGCTGAAATAGAAATTGTGTTTAGGTGCAATGGACATGCCAATGAATATGGTGGATGTTATGGGAAAAATGTTAAATGGTGGTCAGTGTTCCACGGGAATGTTCGAAAAAGTTCTAAAAATACAAAAGGTAATGGGGGTTTTGTAAAATGACGTTTGCCAGCTGGCAACACAGTCGTCACGTCTAGACGACTAAATGTTGACGTTAATGACATTAGTTATACGTCAACGTCAGTGTCATGTAGTTTTCAAAATTAGAAAACCTGTCGGCTAAGTAACGGTTATAATAACGTACTACAAAGGTTCGTCACCTAAGCAATAAAATAACGCAAAATACAGACAATATGACAGGTAATTGATTGCCAAAGAGTGGTGAAAAAGTGTAAAAACTTAAATAATGTTAGAAAAACTAAATGTAGGAACTAAATCTTCCATCACAAATTATTCTGTCACATTTATTCCCGCCCCCTAGCTACAAAGGTACCTCACTATGACATAGAGACCATTACGCCACACTTAACACAGTGTTTGCGTACCGTCACACCCCTACACACTATGTTAACACTCGAAACTGTTACGCACCCCTGACTATCACGTTAAAAGGGGTATAAATACATAATAACGACAGCAATGAGAGTTTATAGGGTGAAAAGTGGCAGTATTTTTCTGACGAAAATCGTACGTCGCATTGGTAAGCTGTGTAGGGACTTAGATTTTTTTTTAACTAACAGTACGTTAAGGGCAGAAACACACAACCGCGTTGCGGCACCGCGATACTAAAATTGGTATTGCCCGCCGTAACACTGTATTTAGCAGTGTTTACTGTGGTGCGAATAACATAGCTTTATTAAATGAATATAACCACAATCATCTTTGTCGTTTTTTTTTAAATTGTCTCGAGAAAGTGATTATTTCTGTAGGTTATGACAATAAACGCTAAAAGTTACGTAGCACTTGCGCTGACGTGAAAACAGCGGCGGGCACTCGGGCAGTACTGCCGATGTTAGCGGCAAGGCGGTTATGTGTTTCGACCCTAAGTGTAAGTTGGTTTTACGTTAACGCAGTCAAAATGTTCAAAACATTTGATTCTCTTATTGGTTGAAAGCTTGAAATGAGCCAGAGCGGACCAATTGGAGCTGCGAAGGTCATAAACGTATCGATTGTCGTAACGTAAAACAAACTCGCTATAGGCACACAGATTGATTGAAAGCACAGACACTTAATGCATAACGATATGTTTGCTGACATTCAGATCCCTACGATCTGTGTACGCACTTGAGAATGTTGTTTATATCTAATTACTAGATACAGTTACAATTCAAATAATAAGAATATCCTATTCTATTCTATTCTATTTTTTTTTTATTTGGATGTCACATAATAGACGGAAATATTTTAATCATTTTGATCCCGTGGGGATTCGATCCGGTACATGAAACACAATCGATTTTTAAAAAAACAAAAAAGAACTTTTATTTTTAAACTCGAATTAATTTAAAAATGTAGATGATTAAATTTTTTAATACAATTTAAAAATAATGTTATTTTTATTACTAATAGAGGATGTAGGTGAACATTTTTTTTATGTAAACATCAGCAGCGAGTCAATGTCTTTTACGTAGTTAGTACGCAAAAACCGACAACTACCGGATTGACCCTCCACGGGATTAACGGGAAAACAATAAAAGTTTAACGGTGTGTATGATTGTACAGTCTAAATACCATTAACAAAAAGTAAGGATAAATTAAACACCACAATATCAAATTGGTTTTGTCCTACCACTAGGCAAATCTTCCCTCATCACCTTTTTTATGGCCGGCCGCAATTTCACCTACAATTTAATTGTGATATTTATTTAATAAAATCCGATATTAAATAAAAAACATCACTTCAACAACTTTTTCTTCAACATCAAACTTCTGAAATCAAAAAAACCTAAAGTAAACAAAACGCGTCCAAAAAAATCACCTTTGTAAAAAGAAATTGTCTGTTCTATAGCCACAACATTTTTGAGAGCAACATTAAAACAATTTTCTATGTACAGGGTGCTCCTGGTGAATCAATCAGAGGACCGCCAGGCCCGCCTGGTCCACCTGGTCCACCAGGCCTGTCTGGCACACCAGGAGTAGTCGCTGAGATAGCTGGCTCTGGCGATGATGTAAGTAATATTGACTTTTGAACATTCTTATAATAATAAAGCCTTTTATTTCTTACCTTTTTACATCTTACTTAATTAAACCTAGTTATCACGGATAGGAACCCTTTCTTGGGTAATAGGCCTCCTCCAGCTTATTCCAGTTCTCCCTATCTATCATAGAGAGAGAGGGAGAGAGAAACAAACTTATGAGGATACAATATAACGTTATATCCTACCTGGGCAAAACAATTCAACGTGGATGAGATTGCAAAGCGATACGATGCGGTGCATATGAAATCAATGGACGCGAGTCTATCTTACGTGCGCGCGATTTCTTTCGGCGAATATCCATCACTTATAAAAAGCAAGTTATCAGACTGCAAAATAATAATATCGTACAAAAATATAAAACCAACTGTTTAGTCGGTCGTCCGATTTGCTCCGTTTATCGCCGTTCTGCATCCACGAGCGGTTAGTCATGTAGCCCATGGCAATAGATTATCAATTTTATTATTTGTTCTAATCGCGCTGCATCGCTTTCGTTCGCATTGAATTACCTACTTAAGACACTGCGTAAGGTTTTGTACTGAAGACGTACGAAGCAAACGCAATTGACATACCAGAGATACATCTTGAGATCTACCTTTTTGTTCCGTCTGTACTTCCATTTAATTTTATGTCACCTATATTAATATATACACCTTAGTCAACCGAATATTAGTAAAATTTATCATTGACAGTCTTTATGTCGAAGCTGACTATTAAAATTTGTATAGTGTTTAGGCTACCACTGATTTTTGGTAAACTGTGCTCTTTACTGATATCACACAGCGTCACCTCACAGATTCTCGTTATTTTCGAATTACTGCAGAATTTCATTTACTCGTACTTCATAATACAGATTAAACTGTTTGCTACAACTACTAAGTCAACCCTCAAACCTTGTCTAGCCACTAAAAGGCACAACGAACTTCATATCTGAAATACCACATTGTGAACATCAGCTTGAAAATTAATTCTAAAATGCTATCATATTTCGGTGTGAATACGACTCATTTAGTTCGTTACGAGGACATCTAAACAAGACCTCGTTACTGTCCAATATGAACAGGACACAGCCACAACATAAGTTGCTAGAGAAAGCCCACTCCGTACAACGAGTGAAAATGCACTCACACATGTGTGCACTCACTGTAGAGGTGAGTGTCTCCTCATATAGCGTAATTCCTACGTACATACGAGTACAACGGTACATTGGTTTAACAGGACATAGTTGGATATGCAAGTCACATGAGAGCACATGACAGTGCAGCAAATCTGAGCTCACAATCACCTTGAGATGTCAAGGAATGCGGTCGTTTTGGCCAAAATTGGATAATGGGATCCCCATCGTCATCATGCCCTGGGGGTTTAAACAACAGTAGTTTAAATAACCAAAATTTCTTAGGGTTGACATGTGTTACTGAAATATCATTTCGTCAAAAATCGCGGTATCTAATAGAATAATTGTTAGGACTGTAGGTTTGTGTTAAATAATCATCGTGGTTTAAGAACGCATAAAGCAACTGAAGGAATACGAATGTATATTAGTCTTACATTCTCTTTCAAACTATTTGCTGATGTATCAACCCAAACAAAGCAGTGTCAATCAATCATTTTTTTGCCGAACTAAAAATCACATGCAGTTTCGAATACAAATGTCAGTCCGATACAATACGGACTTCGACAGTCGTTATCGCTGATTGAATGATGCTTTGTCTTGGCTCTATAGAAAGCGAGTGCCTGTTTTCACTCTTTGTGAGGAACCGGTCTTCTGGTCCGATATATCCTGTACGCTTACGCCCTCCCCATATCAAAGTCTAGACCACAGAGTTTTCATTTAGCCTGCGGACATTACCTGCCTCCCCAGTAAGCAAGCGTACCTTCGTTTTGGTGGAAGTGGTGGGTGACAGCGAACGCTAATTCCCCAGAATTTCGTTTAAAATTTCAAACTTCTATCGTTTACGTAATCATCATATTTTTTCCTTTAGTTATTACAGCCTCAGGGCTAGGCAAAGGCTTCCTTAAAGTTCATCCAAACATTTCTTAACAGAAACACATTTCGTAGCGACTACTTGCCAGTGATGACATATAGTAGTTACTGATACATAGTCACTTACGATAAGCCTCATCTGAAGGTTAAAGTCACCCAAATGTTTTGGTATGATCACATCAAGAATGAAAATATCCGCAACTAGACCAAGGACTGTGAACCAATGAACTATTGAAAGTTTTGAAAATGTGACGGATGCGAGACACATAGGATCGTTCGCTGTGGTGACACTTGGGCACCTATGTCCATTAGTAAACATCTTTTGGTTGAAATGTTGATGATTATGATATCAATATTACTTTTTGATTACGCAGACAATGACAAATAAGGTTCCAATTGACAGTTTTATGACAGCTGGTTTCCTACCGCTTGCGCCACACGACATAAACATAATACCACTATCTCTGCTTACTCCGGCGGTCACAATGTGCGTAGTTGTATCTAACATGAACTTGAATAGGCTATTGAAAACCAACTTTTTACATTATTCCCGGTCACTTGAGACTCACTGTATAAAATGAATACAGATTTTGTTTCGTATTGCTGTGATAGTGTTTTTAAATGGAGTTGTGTTTTACCCGTTTATGTGTGGGCGAAATGGAAAATTAGATTTATCTGTTTCTGCTTTGTGTTTACATATTTACGTTGTATTTAACGTTTTTAGTTTGTTTAGTTTTTTGCCAGTGTCTCGCATATTGTTTTTTGAAATAATGTAGATTTTTCGACTCATTATTTTCTATTTAGTCTTCATATACAACGAGGATATTTTTCAATGAGAAATGATCTTCCTAGCTCAATTAACTAGCACACGATTTAGCCGTTCATTTCGTCGCTCATTTTTATCAAAATATCTAACTGCTTTATATCAACCACAAAATTCTACCATTTAGTTTTTTCTGTAAAAAAATATACCCCCGGGTCCTTTGACATCACCACTTAAACTCAACTACCCAATTATTTCCTGCGTTACTATAAAATAAAGTATTCCTTATATTAGACGAGCTATAGTGGGACCATTCAATATTGGCGACTAAATTGGAAGATTCTGCCTGTTACAGTCGTAACAAAGTTTATTATGCTCTTGGCGCCCGTCCTACATTCGATTTCACAATATCGATTCAATTGATTCGCTCTCCGAGAGGTTTTGAGTCGATTCGTCGGTGTAACGAAGTTAACTAATCGAGTTCGCCAATATCTATGGTCATTTATTTATATTCTTTTAGTTTCTTGAAGACTAATTTCATTCTTGAGCTGAAGGGCACTCATTGTTCGCCTAGTCTTTACTTCTTTTTTCGATTGGAGTTGTACCTGACTAGATTACCTATACTTGGAAATAAAATTGTATTAGGGACTTCTTTCTTATCGACAATTGATGGACGACTGTCGATTGAAAAGAGGAACGACTTATTAGCAGTTCATCATCATCATCAGCCTTTTTAATGTTCCCACTGCAGGGACGCAGGCCTCCTCTCTCTAGGAGAGGGAATGGGCCATGACCCACCACGCAGGCCCAGTGCGGATTGGTGGGTGTCACAAGTCTTCGAATTTTTGGTTCTAGGACATGCCGGTTTCCTCACGATGTTTTCCTTCACCGTTTTGAGAGCAGTGGCATTATATATATTAGCAGTTATTTTATTGTATTCACTTCAAGAAGTATTTTCCTATGTTTTAGTACAGTTTTTCTTAAAGAATCTGATCAAAGATGTAATTCGGAATTACCACGCGCCCATTGTTTTTTTTTTAAATAAAAAATGACAAAATTCGATTGTACGAATACATGCTATATCACTCCGATATTTATTTATGACTAGCTTTTGTCAGCGGCTTCGCCCGCGTACATAAAATATAGCCTATGTCACTCAGGAGTAAAGAAGCTTTCTATTGTTACTAAAATTTTTCCAATCGGACCAATAGTTCCAGAGATTACCCCCTGCAAACAAAAAAACAAACTAACACAAAAACAAACTTTACCTCTTTATTATATTAGTGTAGATAATTATCTTTTAAATAGAAACATTAATACAAAAAATAATAATATTAACAATAATATATAAATTCACGATTTAAATAAAAAATATTGTTTTTTTAAGTTCCTATGAAAAAACATCTATCAACAAACATACAATTGAGGTGACGGTCTACTCTATGTAAAATAATTTGTCTTTAATAGTTATGTTTTATTAATGATAAATATCTTAAAACAGATTAACACTGTTCATTGTATAACCAAGTTCCTCTTGATCTTAATATTATGTGTATTTAATTATGTATGTATTGAAATTCTTGTTTCTTTTTCTTGCACCTCATTGGCATCCACACAGAAGAGTACAGTCAAGGTTAGTATATTGTATTTCTTTAGTAACTTCAATTTTGTGATTAACTAATATAATGTGATTAACTGAACTGAATGCCAGTCTCAACACTAATTAACAGGAAAAAAACAGCAATCTTCTAAATTTCCTTAACCCTACTTACACGTACTGGCATAAAATCAGCATAGCAATATACACTATAATATGAACCACGATTAAGTGAAAATGTTTCCGCCTGAATGTGTTTTGCACAACGAAAGGTATGCTCGCCAACCCTAATGAGCCCGGATGCTTCGCAAACCTGAATACACCAACTTGGAGAACAAACACTACACAAACCGTGGATTTGGCTCAATAAAAATAATCACAGTTATTATGGTCGGAATACACTTGGTCATTAGGTTCCGCACATGCTACAATTAAATGTGTGAATGTAGCTATAGTAATTCAACTAATTCAATTGGAACCACATTTCTATAGTGCAGAATTTGGCAGTGTGCCCCATTTGGCTGACCACCACATTCGGCAGCCACATTAGAGTGTGCCTTGATCAATACAACAGCCTATTTACTAATCGATGTTTTGTTAATCCCGCTGCCAAATAGGTTTCACTCTTTAATATTAAGGAAAATTTGTTGTTATATTTCAAGGGTTCGGTTGAAGAGATTCAATATTTTCCTCATATTATCAGTAAGGGTCGTTCCAAGTGGTCGATAAGGGTTGCGACCAGTCTAATTTCACTTCTGTGTACTGATGTAATCGGTTCCACCTTTTGACCAATTTTGTATTGTACTCTAAATCATGAAACGTGTAAGGATGGTATCTTCAACTTGGGCTTTTAGGCTTTAAGTGCTCGTTATTTCTGCTACAGTTACTTGTAACAGGTGCTCTCTAAGAAGTTTCTTCGATGGTTACTTAATTAAGAATACGAACTTGATCCAAAAATGTTTCACGGCGACTAACTCCGAAACAGGATTGCCAGTTTCGCTTGATTTGTCTTACAAAACTAATCACTTAACGATCGATTCTCAATTTTCTCTGAGAGTCCAATAAATCTAGGGCCCTTTCCTTAACAGTTCAGCGAATAAACAATAGTGCGTAGAATATTGATTAAGTGTCGTTTTCCTCAGCAGCAAATATTTGGAGAGAACTACGCGTCCCTGGGTCAGTGTGGGTGCAATTCCAGTACTATATTGGCTCTTCTGCAAACGGCTCCAGAACTGAAGGGACCTCCTGGGCCACCAGGAATCACTGGTGCTGATGGACGAACTGGATCACCTGGTCTACCAGTAAGTGTTACTTTCGCACATTTCTATATAGTAGTTTTAATTGACTAAAAAACTAAAATTTTAAGCCCAAAATTTGTTTGTATATTTTTCAGATTGTACCAATCTGTTACTAAAGAGTATTGAATTGTTTTTTCCAATTTCTACGATTTTGGCCCACGCTTAGCCCCACACTTTCAACCCTGATATGAACTTAATAGATTGAATCTTGTTAGACTTATATAAGTCGTTTTACCACTTTACAGGGACAACCAGGAACGCCAGGTGAGCGTGGTCCTCTTGGTCCACGAGGGGAGAAAGGGGATCGAGGTGATAGTGGTCCTAGAGGACCCGAAGGACCAACAGGTGCTAAAGGAGAGGCAGGGGTAGATGGACGACCAGGTATAGCAGGGCCACCCGGACCTCCAGGGCCTCCAGGGTCTTCGGATTACAGTAACTTTGATGTAAGTGTCAAACTGTTATAATTTTTTGCTTTTTGGAGCTATTGGAGCTTGTTTTTATGCTGGCTATACTTAAGTCAAGAAAAAATAGACAAATCACCGACTGTCCATGTGGAAATCAATTATTAATTCTTAAAAAAACATACTAAAAAATCCGACTATAGTGGAACAACGAACGGAAAAATTATCAAAAACAATCTTGAAACTATCTTTTGAGAAATTTCAAATCATAGTTATATAATGTCAAAATGTGTTTACAATCATCAGATCAGGAACTTGTACAAACTTGTTAAAATAATTATATCAAATATTGCAATTCAAATATTGTTTTGTTACTTATCATAATAATTATGTGTGTTGTACGGTGTTCCTAGAAATTGTTAAGGAAACATGTAATTATTATCATTAAAATTGCGAGGCTACGAAATAATTAAGACAAATTAACACAATCATTTATATTTATGCTCAAAACATGTAACCTGTGTTATTTCTTTTTGCTATTTGCAGAGTAGATTCATTGCCTAAGTAAATTTAATGCCACTGTGATTTTTATCATTTTCATGCTATCCATTTCTATTAATTTAGTCAAATTGGAAGCCTAGACAAATATACAAGGTAAGTTTTAGGAGGAATAAGAATATTTAGCTATCATTGTCGCTTTATCAAAGCTCTAAAACGTATAAAATATGTAATGTATCAATTTATTATTTAGATAAAAATATCTTATTAGTTAGTTATAAAAGTAGTACAAACACATAAAATACCTTAAGAAATTGTGATATATTTGCTTTAAAGTAAATCAAGCATACTATGACTAACTTGCAAAAGTGAAAAAAATGAAGTACTTTTTTTCTAAATCCTGTATTGATATACGCGTACACAATACTCAATTCTTTAAGTAAACAACTCACTGATCTTGTAGGTAGTTGTCGGTCTTAGCGTACTAACTACCTACAAGATATAGGTCATTAAACTGGACCAGCTAACGTTTACTCAAAGAAATCAATTTCGAACGTGCATAAATTAATTCGAGTTTAAAAAAGAAATCTACATTATTTTATCTACAAAAATCGATAGTATTTTATATACCGAATCGACCCTCCAAGGAAATAAAACGACCAAAATTTTACGGTGTATAATATAAAGTATACCACATTAAGTTAAAATAGTGTTGTATAGTGTACATTGCCGTCATACCATAATTCTAACAGATCGGCTCAATTAAGCACCAAATTTTATATGTGTGTCTTGATTTTGCAAGTGGAATATGTTACCGACTACAGCACGTATGCTTTGTTTACCATAAAGCTTTTTGTAAGAATGTTATTCTTAAACCAACAAGAACGATCTACAATCACTATGTGTGTAGTAAATGGTATATTTAATATTTTTCCATGTCATCATCATCCTACCCTTATCCCATATTACTTGGGGTCGGCGCAACATGTTTTTTTCTTCCACTCTGTCCTGTCACCCGTCACACTATCACTAACTCCCTTTTCTTTCATATCACTTCTCACACAATCCATCCATCTCTTCTTCGGCCTCCCTCTTCCTCTCCATCCATCTACGTGTAAGCTCAAAACTCTTTTCGTAACATGCGTTTCATCTCTCCTCTTTACATGGCCATACCAAGACAAACGATTTCCTTTCAACTTTTTTTCCATGTAACATCACTAAAAAGTCTAATGAAACCGTACCTGCCAAAACGGCAAACATTATTTACAAGGACACTACCAAAAGAATCTATCTTCGGTTCCCGATTACCTTCATTGTCAAGTCACTTTGTTTGTGACTGAAACGAATTGCTTTCCGAAGGCAACGATTGTGCCCGCTTTAGCAAACAAACCACTCCGAATAACTTGTGCAGAAGTGTGAAAGTAGCCTGTTCACTGTTGATTTATACCGACGACAAGCCCAGATAAGGGAATTTATTCGGAAACCTCTCCCAAACTTTTGCCATGTGTATCGCGTGTAAAAAAATAATTTGAATCTTCTTCGAGGCTTCTTTGTTAAAACTTGTACTATTTTTCCCCGATTTATTTATTTTCCCAGGAAAAATACGAGTTGTTTTATTAACAAAGTTTTCTGTACAATTTTTTTTTTCTCAATATTAATCCCAATTAAACCACGTTTTATTAAAGTTATAAACGTAAAATCTGGGCCATAACAAAGTTATTACTTGTTAGTGCTTGAATAAAAACGGACATAAAATTTTTCCTTTCAATAAACTTTTTAGGTATTCTGCTCATTTGTGTAATTTATTAACGCGAGTTTTACTTCTTAAATGTAATGTACGGTTGTGTAATACAGGAGTCCCTTCTTGGATCGTACGGAGGTGCTATTGGTAGACCTGGAGCGCCAGGTCCTAAGGGTGACGTGGGTCAACCAGGACCTATTGGTCCACAAGGTGAACGTGGGTTCCCTGGACAAAAAGGAGAAAGAGGACAATCTGGCATTGGTGGAAGCAAAGGAGATAGGGTAAGTCAAGTTCTCTCACCATATGCATATAAATTATTTCCAAGCGCTATTTCATATTGTTTTAATGATTTTTAATAAAGCTATACAAATAAACTTGTACACATTCTTTTACGTCTTTGTAATGAGAGTAACAACATAACAAAGTAACATAGATGATAATCTCCAGTCAGACAATAATGTACTAATTGGGATAATAAATGGTTAATATGTATATGTAGTCATTATTTTCTACATTCATAAGTTAAATTATTCATAGCTTATTGTGAATTGTTTATTAATGATAATCCTATTCCAATAATGGTTTGATCATTATTGTTGTGGTATTATGTTCCATATTTGATAGATTGAACGAAAGAATATTATGCGTGTGTTTTGTTACGAATCCATGGTAAATATTGGATGTGTCAGAACAAGAGTATGAGATATAGAGGAAATAGTGGTCTACCTATTTCTTAAGTTTTCATGGAAAAACATGTTTTTGTGATCTAAGTATATTTAATGAAGATGATCTTTCAATTACAGCAGAAAACAGTATAAAGATTGATGTTAATTTTGTAGAAAATTGTATCTTTCACAAAAAACAATCTCCACCTCTACAGGGCCATCCTGGACCTCAAGGAGAACGAGGATACAAAGGAGATCGTGGAAGCCCTGGACTAGATGGCAGGCCGGGTATACCTGGAGCTAGTGGTAGACCAGCTGATAAGGGAGAGAAAGGTAACATCACATTTAACAATTCTGATTCTTATTGCAACAAACGTAAATAATTAAGGCTTGATGATTGCTTGAATGAAAATGTTCAATCAGTGACTAAGGAAATATCTTACATGCATTCCTTAGGAGTTGAAAAGAAGTAAGACAGTATCAGAAACAATGGTATGAAGGGAGGCGACTTTTCGTGACTGAAAGGAAGGCTCTAGCCCTGGTATAGATGGCGATGAAGGAACGGGGTAGCTTGTTTAGTCAGTAAGAGTCTGACACTGTCTACCGCTCCTCCCAAGGGCGGGATTCGTAATTGGATGATTTTTACCTACCTTAAAATAATTTAAATAATTCAGGCGAGATAAATAAGAAAATATGTCCGACGAGAGATTTCTATGGTTTTGTAAAAATTATAAATAATAAGGGCTTATATTTTTATTAAAAACTGAGTATTCAAAACCCTTAGAAAATAAAGAAAACCTTAGTGATACTAGTATTAATAGCGATACAATGCTGACAGGTGCACGCGGAGAACCTGGGCCACCGGGTCCACCAACATCAGGAGTATTCAATCCTGATGATGCTGAGTTCCTTGTTGCTGGTATGAAAACCATTGATTTACTTACTGTGTAGTGTAATAATTATAATGTTGATGGCATTTTCCGTATATAATTTCTCGTATACATCGATTCCTAAATGCTAATAAGGAGTGCGTTGTCACTAACTCTCGGTAGCTGATACTACGCTTAAAAGCTACTCTTGTATTCATAGAAGAAACGATTCTATGTATACAATGCTGCCGCGCTTATGATAATGGCAATTTATAAGTCACATTTTGGTCGATATTGAGCTAAGTATATATTTGGAATGTAGAGATCGAGATTTACATTCCTGTACTCTTAACTCAATATCGACCAAAATTTGACTTACTGCCATTATCATAAGCGCGGCAGAATGGGGCTGATAATGATCCTACTCACAGTCGACAGTGGACACTACGTTTGATGTGAACGATCCCGTATGTACGTATTTGGACGATTATTGCCATTGTACTAGATAAATGCCAATACTACACTTCAAAAATTTAAGACTTAATCAACTACACTCACATTATTTATAGACTTTTTGTATACGACGAGTACACTTTACAAAATATCTCACATTTTTTACAACACAAAGAGCTGTGAAAAAATTCATTGGATGTTTACTAACAAATAGAAATTCATATTTAAAGGACAAAGGCAAGCTGTGGCTGGCTCGAAAGGAGACAAAGGTGAAAAGGTGAGGTTTTGAATTTATTATTCAAACACCAATTAGGTTGGGGAGAAATTGGAAATGCTCGAGGATCCCTCAATCTTATATTCATTGATGGCATTATTATGAGTTGCGAGGTGACTTTTAATTGGATGAGAAGTTTTCGAGCCTTTATTTTAATTTCAATGTACTTATTATGTTACATGAGCTCGATTTAATTAAATTTATAATTTTCATGGTTAATTTGGGATACATGATATTTAGTATCATTTTTCCAGTATTTGCAAAAATTTTATAACATGTATTCGGTATGAATATTTTAATTAATCGTATTTTTTTTAGAAATTCGCTAATTAATTATTATTACTCTAATTAACGGTTTTGACTGTACAGGGTGAAAAGGGTGGTCGTGGTAATGATGGCCCACCTGGATTCCCGGGCAAAGATGGAAAGGCGGGTGAACGCGGGGACATTGGACCATCTGGCATGCCAGGCACTCCAGGCCCACCTGGAACACCTGGACTGAAAGGAGAGAGGGGAGAAAGGGGTCCACCTGGACCTATTAGCGTTACTATGGCTGGATCTGATATCGTCACTATCAAGGTATAATATTGCATTCTTTCAACAATTACTTTTAATTTTATTGAACGTGATACTCTTGGATCTGTTTTATTAAGAGAGGCCTTCCCAATAACCTAATTTGCCTATCATCAACGTCGGACACGGCTTAAAAGCTTGTTGCTTTGTGCGTTCGTTTCTAATAGAATCCAACGCAATGTTTGATTTAAATATATAAGCACGTTATGGAAGACCAAAATCCACGTAAAATAGCAGATTTCCAGAGATGTTTACTACAGTTGTATTACACAAAATGTTTTAAAAATTATATTGTTTATAAGATATCTGTGAATTTTAAATATCTGGAGAAATATGTGTCATCATAGTTACGTATGAGTGGCTGTTTAAAATATTCCTCGGGTTAGTCGCTCTTAACAGAAAGTCATTTATTTATTTATTAAATCTTCATGTGTAGTCGTGATACATAGGTGGACTTAATGCAACAAGGCATTCTCTACCAGTCAACCTTTGGGTTAAAAAAAGTCATCAAATTATACAAGATAAGAACTATGTTGGTTTACAATAATAATTTTAAGACAAACAATTTCATTTCATACAAACACTTGTTTTATTACAAAAAAAAGACTTCAAAATATCCTCGGGCACGTGTTAGCTTATTTTTTTTTACTTCAAAACTTACACGCGCTAGGACTTTATTAGATCTCAGCTTATGTCTAACTTGCTATTAGAAAAAATATATACATCTATATTCTACTTGACTCAGTAGCCATGGCAACAAAAAAAATCCCGAGCCAAGAAAGATACCATGAGTCGAGACCGAATTTTAAGGTCTTGGTACTCGACTTGAGACTTTTTCAGTTTAATCAAGACTCATAGTTTGTATATATCGCAGGAAAATGAGGATATCAGGGATGTAACATAATCCCTAGGGATTTCACGAATTCCCGGCAGATGTCGAATATTCTTGTTCATTAAATTTTCCTACTAAAAGTATATAGTGTTATGTCGTTTCACTTAACTAAATCAATAAATAAAAATCGAGCCATGCATTTCTATCTTAACAATGTCTATGTATTTATTTTGTAGATATCAATACGATACGGAGATCGGTAATCTATTCATAAACGTTTATACAAATTCAAGGACATCAGTGGATAAAGAATTTTAGCTAAGTGCTCTTAATTTTTTCAATATCACATGACATAATGCAATAATTTGTATTACCTTCGCGGAAACACAATCAATTATCACTAAGCATGATGTATCGGTTATTAAATAACATGATTAGATAAAGAAAGAAAAACGCGATTGTCACGACTAGTGTCTTAAAGACATAAAAAAATGCAAAACCTGTGAGACACAATAAGCAAAAGAATAGACCCTAAACAATATAGAGGAAAAGATAAAATTGTTAAATTCAATAGAAAAAATGAAAGCATAAAAAATTTCTGTAGGCAAGCTTTCTATCTACACTGAGCCGTGAGCCAAAGACCACCAGCTTTAAAGTATGGACTTAAATATTTGACTTAATAATAGCTTAAAAGTGACTTCCAAAGACTGTCCCTATATCTTTTGAAATACGCTGACAGCTAATGTAAAATGAATCTATTACGAGTGTATCTACGACAAAATTTCATAACAGGGTGACAAAGGTGACACTGGTTTGAGGGGAAGAAGAGGAAGACCTGGGCCAGTAGGACCTAAAGGAAGTTCAGGGAATCCCGGTCCCCCAGGACCTCCTGGAAGACCTGGAGATAAAGGCGACATTGGATTACCAGGATGGATTGTAAGTAATTAAATACTTAAGTTACAATTAGACTGCAAACAATCTTGCCATCAAGATAATTATATGTATAATATTATAAAAGGATACCTATTTAAGACAATTATATTCTTGTTGAGGTTGATCGTAGGTTATATAATTTATCTTTATCTTGATTTTACTAAAACGAAATCTTAAAATGTGTCTGAGATAGAAATAAGTGCTCGTATATGCTAATTAACTGTTTTTTGTCTCATATGCTGCTCAGAATGCCAAGGTAAATTATAATTTATCTCTTACTGCATTTTTATTTAATATAATGGTTATCTCAAAAAATGTTTAGAATGTTGATAAGTATGGTCCAGTTCTATATAGTGATACTGTTGTAGGTAAAGATAGCTTTTCTTTAAATAATATATATTACAGGGTCGTCCAGGAACATTAGGACCACCAGGACACCAAGGTCCAGTTGGACCAAAAGGCGAGAAAGGGGATCCAGGCGTTAACATTTTGGATGTGTCAATGGTAAGTAAAATATTTAATTTAACA
Source organism: Mythimna loreyi (assembly GCA_029852875.1). NCBI lineage: Eukaryota > Metazoa > Arthropoda > Insecta > Lepidoptera > Noctuidae > Mythimna > Mythimna loreyi. Next base: position 13,732,436 of record CM056780.1, on the reverse strand, counting down.
TCACAAAAGGAGCAATACTGTGTTAGCCTTTTTTTTAAATCTAAGTAACAGAAAAAAAAACAATAAAAGTTATAATACAAAAATAAAAAAATCAATTTAATTTCTAGGCATTTTATATACAATAACTTGATTAGATTTTCTATTTTCATTTAAGAAATCCAATCTATCTCAATTTTTATCACTACCAACAAGTGTTTCTGGAAAAGCAAGATATTGTCATTTTATACAACTTTTTATCCATTATTACGCACCTTTTTCCCTATATTTTTCAAATAATTTAAATTTAATTCAGTCTATAGTAAAATAATAAGTATAAACAGTTTCTTAGTCATCATGATTTCACACGTCTTGTTATTTTAAGAGGTAGGCCTCCAATAAAACCTTCGGAGACGATGCCTGTTGGGTCAGGTAATGGTTCCTTTCGACTGCACGCCGCTGGCTCGACTGAAAACTTCTGTAAAACTGCAGCAAGTCCTGCCATTGACTGCATCTGTCCTAATCTGGCACCTGGAATAGATATTAACAATATCATTCATGTTTTTACTCACGCATTATGTAAAATACACAAATATGTTTTGTGTTTCAATATTATTTGACTCTAACAAGTTGATGCTAATTTATTTGGTCAATAATTGAGTATCAAAGTACAATTTAATTTTATTACTTCTTCAGTTACATCGAATGTTTTACTTTTTTACCACATAATGAGACATGTATTAAAGATTGTACTTACCAACACATGACCGCGGCCCCTCTCCAAAAGGTAAATATACGAAGTTCTTTATATCTTCCTTCGTGCCATCGCTAAATCTCTCAGGGTCAAAGTTGTTTGGATCTCTAAAATACTTCTCATCTCTATGAATAGCTTGTATCGGTATCAGCACCTTTACGTCTTGATCTATAGTAACATTAATCTCTGGGATTGTATATTCAGGTACACATAACATTCTTATTAAATACCCCACTGACGGATACATCCTCATTGACTCGTAAAACGCCATCTCTAAATATTTCATCTCTTTGACAGCATCGTAGGTTATTTTATTATTATATTTAGCTAAAACTGTATCAATTTCTTGTTGTACTTTCCTCTGATATTCTGGGTGAAATGCTAATTGATGCAGAGTGTAACTAGATGCAGTAGACGAAGTTTCAAAACCTGCTCCGAAGAAAACAAATGCTTGAGCAGTCATTAATGCATCATCCATTTCTAATTCGACTATTTTGGGAGATCCATCCGGATTCTTCTTTTCAATAGATTCACCAATAATTTTGCCTTTTTCTCTGAGCTCCAACATCAAGTCTATAAAATCGTTTCTACCTGACGGTTTATAGTTCCTGTTCTTAAGTACGGTTTGAACTAAAACTTTCATGTTTGCTTCTAACTCCGGTGCTAACATATGAAAATTTTTAAACATTTCTGGAAACATAATTTTTAGACCACCCACAACAGCATCTCTAAACCTTCTTTCAAAAATTCTTTTGCCAAGTTTTCTAAAATGCGAGTTTTCATCTGTCAAAGAATCCATATTAATACCAAAAGCACATACGCCGATGAAATCTGTTGTATATCTTGCCATAAGTTCTCTGACGTCATAGTACTCTCTATCGACCACCTCTTCCGTGATAATTTGCAACTTTTCGGCTCTATCTGTGATGATATGGAACATTGCCTTGAGTTTACCCGTACTGAAAGCGGGGGTAAATCTCTGTCGAATCAAACGCCATAAATCTCCGTCAGCGAAGAAAATGTTCTTCAATAGGGGTTCGATAACTGTCTTGTGGGGATTGAGACCCCTGGAATGAAAATACTGAAAGTCGGTTGTAAGGATTCGTTTGATTATATCCAGATCTCTAATTACCAATTCTGGAGCCGTACCTCTATAGAATCCGACGACTTTTTCTTCTGGATATTTGTTATACATTTCTGTAGCGATCATACACATGCTTGCTTTCTGCGTGAACTGTTTCAAGTTTGTACCGACGATAGGTAATGGTTTGTCATGTTTGATGCCTCTTTTCTTCCAATAATCGAATGTCCGCGTTCCATAGAAATAAAGTGTCACTAAGGCGACTATCGCCAATATCAGGAACATTTTGTCTGAGTCAATTCACACACACACGAGGTCTGTCCACACTACACGCGAATCACATGTGAACTACAGTTGAAACGGGTGAGCGTACATATTTAACGATATTTATAAAAGCGAACTCGCTGTTAAGTACGTTGGAAATCTTTATTCGCGTTATCTGTTTGTTTATCACAAAAAATGTTAATCGTTCATGCTGATAATTCGCACAAAAAAATATATATACGTAATCAAAGTCCATTGCGAATTCTTATCGTATTGTTTTCATTATTTAAATCTACAGATGGTCTGCATAATCTTTTCGGCAATTATGTTGGGGTCCGCTTGCTGTCTAAACGGATACAATTAGATACCTACCTATATTTTATATAGAGTGGCTATCTAGGTTCCACAATTCAGTAATTGATACCCCTTGTCAAGGACGGGCATCTGATTGTCTGGCTATCAACATCGACTATCCGCAACAAGTTTCTGAGATCTATAATAATAGTCAGATCTAATGGACGGCTTTCATCTTAGTAAATCAAGTTATTCACCCATCCACAGTTCTCAACCTTAGACATCAAACTTTGCAACTGTTATTACTTGAGAAAAATAAATAAATTATTTAGTTCTAATAATTAAAGTTTCCGTTCGCCGCAATTATTTTCAATTTAATTGTTAATCTCATGTTTGTTTTATAATTTACATCCCTAACCTTCTCCTCAGCTAGATAACTTAGGGTAAAGGTTAGAAAGACTTTTTTTGAAGGTAAACATTCCTTGGAATCCGTACAAGCTAACCACATGCGGCTGAATTCTAGCGTCGTAGAGTGACTGTTCATCAGACCTCCACAATTCAGTTACTGTGTAACATGATACTTCTTGAGTACCTATGCTATACCTGTAGCGACTGTAAAAAATTTACGAATGACAACTTAGCCCATCGATTTTAATTGATTCCTAGGCTCGAAGTCTCAGTAACATCCTAGATAAACTTAGAAAAAAAGTACACATGAATTAAAAAGTACACATAATATAAAAATTACACATGAATTAAAAAGTACACGTTAATTCTTGCCCGATTTCAAACACGCATTAGTGTCCCTTAAACACTGGAGCATTACGACACACGTAAAATTACTGAGACAAACAAATCAAATCCGCAGGCGGTGACTATTATTTGCATTGTATGTGGCATCAGTATTCAACGCAGATCTACTTAGCAAGGTCACCCAGTACATTCAAAATGTTTATGAAGCCTATAATTGGGTAGACACACTCACACGCTAGTCTAGTCGGTGCTACAAAAAATGTAGTTTTTTTAAAGTAAATTAGCATCCAGTTTATAATGAACTGCCATCTTTTTTAAAAAGGGCACACTATTTATTTTTACCATAATTGAGTTTCATTCATATTCCGAACATTTTTTTTTAAACACATGTTTATTATTTTTTTGTTAGCTATTCATAAGTATGAACATTGACTAAAATATACTTTGTACATTAATTTTAACTTATTTTTAGGTGTACATAAGTTATACCTTATTGAATGGGCACGCCATAATCTTGGTGGTAAGCCCCTCTCTGAGGTGTGTCTGGAAAGACCTCACGGCTTTTTAGTCAACATTAATCTAACACATATATAATACTATTGTTTTCACACAATTGTTATATATATATTGTATTGTTTACAAAAAAAATACTAAATGATCATGAGCTTCATAAAACAAATAAAATATAAAAACTATTACGAATACGCCAATATAAAAAGGGCAACAACATATTTAAAAAAACTAATTAGTAGGAAAAAGTGGACTGTTGCTGTGGAGCAGGAACGGCTTTTAGCCAAGCATTATTATCAAGAATATAATCTTCCAGTTTATAATATGCTTGTCTACATAGCGTGCGTTTAATGCATGTTTTTTTTGGATTCATTCAATTGGATAATCTCAGGTGGTAATTTACAGCATCCCATAAACGAATTACGTACTTTAGCCAATCTGTACCGAGGTTGATCTAATTTGTCCCTATTTTTGGTATTAAAATTGTGTCTGTCACTTAGCAAAGAACATACATAATATTTTCATAAATGTATTGACAAGTTACCGTCAAGATATTTATATCCTTAAATAGTTCTATCAAAGAATCGCACCTGCGAAAATGGTAAATGGCTCTTACAGCTCTTTTCTGCAGAATAAAAATAGAATCTATGTCTGCTGCAGCACGTCCCCATATTCAAATACCGTATGACATGATACTGTGAAAGTAACTATAATAGACTAGTCTCGCAGTAACCACATCAGTAGATTGACGTATTTTTCTGACAGCATATGCTGCTGAAATAAGCCGTCCTTCCAGATATGTTAAATGAGGACCCCATGTAGCCTCGAGTTGGCCGCGATTCCTCGAAAAACGGTGTTTTCGACGAATTCAAGTTTCTCTTTGTTCAATACTATTTCCAAGTCGTTACTTTTAACATTCGGTAAGGCAAATCTGATGCATTTCGTTTTTTTACATTTAATACTAAACTATTAATAGTGAACCAGTTTTGGACCTGTTGTAAAGCGCTATTTATGTCATCAAAATTAGTGGAACTTTTATTGATCTAAAAAATTAAAGACGTATCGTCAGCAAACGTATATGTGGGTTTTTTAATAAACGTGTAAAAGTGAATAGGTTACTTCTAGGCAAGCGTGTTCCATCGTCGACCACATCAACGCTTACCATCAGGTGAGATTATAGTCAAACGCGAGCCTATCAAGAATTAAAAAATGGGGCACTGACTGGGACACGTATGTTTCATCATCATCATCATCAATTCAGCCGAAAGACGTCCACTGCTGGACATAGGCCTCCCCCAAACGTCGCCACAACGACCGGTCCCGTGCGTCTCGCATCCATCGAATTCCAGCAACCTTGACCTGGTCGTCGGTCCATCTTGTGTTAGGCCTACCAACACTACGTCTTCCGGTACGCGGTCGCCACTCCAGAGCTTTTGAAGAGCCTTGGCCACGTATGTTTGGTTTACTATAAATAAAATATGACCATTCACCTCTGTTAACTACTTGCTAATTTTTACAGGGTTGTAAAGGGTAGCAACTACTTTTGAACTTGATAAGGTACTGAAAAGCGAATATTTTTCATAGTTTTATTGTTATCCTGACATTATCAACGTCAACCAGATATAAAAATATAAAATAAATAATTAATGTAAGTTTTATGACCTATTTGCCTCGTAGTTTATACCGCGTACATTGAAGGACTGGAACAGTTTGCGGTCTTCCCATGCGACTGCAATTTAGGTGTCTTCAACAGTGAATAAGGTCTTAATAAACTTGTGCGCCTCCACATCAACTTGATTGCATTTAAAAAATATAAATTTGCTAAACATCAATCATAAAAAAATCATCCGTTCCAAAATAACGTTTTTTTTAAGTACGTGCCATTTTCAATCCGAAATCCGTATATCCGCGTCACAGAAATCCTTCGGTAAACTGCAAAAGCCCATGTTGACTGATTTGAAATTCAGTACACGCCCATAACAGGGCTGTTATGTAAATATAATCTCACACAAAGGGACAGAAAGGCTTAACGAACCCACTCAAATCTACTGTAACCCCAGATACAGCTTCCCAGTTAATAAAAGAAGTGATTACAAAAATAATATTAATGATAAAGAGAAACAGAGTAAAAATAAACCTAAAATAGGTTGGTTTTTAGAATTGCTTGAAGAAAAAATTAACAAGAGCCAAACAAGATAAATAGGTACAAAAATTTATATAGAAAAAAGAAAATTCAAAATGTGAAAAATAAATATAATAGTATAATAGCTGGCCTTTTCCCCGATTTATCACCGACTGTTGAGGTCGTATTGCACTCCGAGCGAATTAAGATAAACAAAATAGAACATTTTGATACACCTAAAGAAATGTTGTCACTGCAACCGAGGCGATATTCGCCCGAGTCGCAAGCTAGAGTGCAAGTTCTGCACCGATAAACTTCTATGTGCATAAAACGACATTTTTCAATACACCTTCAAAAAAAAAAACTTTTTCTGATAATGCCGACGCATTTTTGTTAATCTACTATTAAAAATATTTTTTTAAAGTTGGCTTACTACTAAACATGGCATGGCAACAGCCTATCGCAGACATTTTCTGCCTCAATCAAAATATTGTGTAGCGTCATCTAAAGAATCCTCTTAAAATTTAAACATGATTTTTTTTAACTCAAATTATTATTATTTTAATTTGAACTCAGATTAAAATGTTAATTTGATATTCTGTTCATAATTACAATTTAAATTTTCATAAAATATGAAATACTTGTAAAAAATAACCATCGTTTTGTATAGGTACCTATGACAAAATCAGAAAAATAAATGCTTGTTGTTGCTATGATAAAGAAAATATAAAAAAAACACAAGGGTATACGATAAAAATCAGCATTCGAGGAAATATATAAGAACTAGCGACCCGTCCCAGCTTCGCACGGGCGCAAAGGTGACATTAAATTTATTGTATTACTAGCTTTTGGGGTTTTCGGGATAATAAATAGCCTATGTCCTATTCCGGAGTATATCCTATGCCTGTGCCAAATTTCATCCAGATCCGTCCAGCCGTTTTGGCGTGATTGAGTAACAAACATCCAAACATCGTAACTTTCGCATTTATAATATTAGTAAGATACATACAAACCTCTTGAATCACTCAATCTATTAAAAAAAACACATCGAAATCCGTTGCTTAGTTTTAAAGATCTAAGCATACATAGGAAAAGACAACTTTGTTTTATACTATGTAATGATGAACAATTGGTTTGTAAATAAAAGTTATACAAAAATGTAGGTACTTTTAAGCTAGCATCTGAAATTAGATTAGACTCACTAAATATTAATTAATTAAGCCTCAAGGGGACACTGGTGTCCGCACACCTATTGTTTTTTTTAATTCTGTTTGTTATTACTGTAGTCGAAAGGTTAAACCTGATTATGCAGTCAAAATCTTTAAAATACCTAGTAGTCAAGATGCTATAATTATAAAGCATTTAAATGCCAAAGCAAAAACGTGACGCCAATGAGAACAGTACAGACAGAAAAAAAAAACATCATTCACATTTACACATAAATTAACAAAATCTCATTTGAATTTTAAACTGACAAAATTCTAAATATATAACAAAATATTTCTCAGCCATTGTTTTGCAAAAAACATCGTCTTGTATACGAAAAAGGGTAACTTCCCTCTGTGACCCTAACCTCTTTATGGCAAAATTATCCCGAGGAGACAACCCCATAAAACAAAGTTACCCCAGAGCCGTAAACTGAGATTTTCTATGTCATCCGTAAGCTTACAACTTTTTGAGTTTACACAGAACTCGCTTTGCCATGTTTATACGGCTATATCTTCTGACTTATGAATTATACAGAACGTTAACTGGATTCACGTGACGTTGTAACGCGTGTTTTGAATACGATATACGAGTTGTATGTCGCGGGTTCAAACCTAGCCAGGCGCATTACTTTGTGTAATTTATTTAATCGCCATTGCTTTCAAAACGGTGAAGGAAAACATCGTAAGGAAACCAGCATGTCGTAGAACCAAAAAACCGGCCAAGAGCTTGTTGGGCCACGCTCCGTGTAGGGTTCCGTAGTTTCTCGTCCTTCATAAATTTTTCACAATCTAACAGAACCACTTTTGGCTGAGTTTGAACCCGCGATCCCGTAAATTGAGACCTTTACCACTCACGGCCACCACTGCGCTCATAAAATAATGTCATTCATTTAAGTATTCCCTTTATTTATTTTTTATTATTATCATAAAAGGTACACTGACTAGTTACTACAAATTAATTTTTATACTTATATTATACGTATACTTATTATAAATAATAGAGTAAATAAAATAGTGTGAACTTTAAAAGCAAATTTTAAAGTAATTTTAGGAGTCACAGACCTAAACCGCTTCTTTAATTCGAATATTCCGTTCGTTGTGTAGTTTCAAGATTACCAATTGATCATAATATTCTATCACACTTCACTATCAATGATTATATCACTGCTTAACATCAGGTGGGATGCCAATCAAGCATTAGTTTATATCAATTAGAAATAATTATAATTTGTAGCCATATCAAATCTATACTTCGTATTTGAACACTTGCACTTATTATAATTTTGATAGTGTCTGTTAAGATATCAAAAATCCAGTAGCTACAAGGAAACAACTTAGTAATAGATATGTTATCTTTTACAGCCACCAGAATTTTATAACACATTTTGATTACTTTTTTCTCTCAGGTTTACATAAAAAGTTTGCGAGCTTTGACAATCCTATTCTCTTTGCTTAAGTCTCCTATCTATCCTTTTTATCTTATATCTCAATTTCAATACCTCTGCATTTTACACGCTAGAAATTAGCGTTCTTCTAAAAAACTCCCACTGCTTTGTTCTTCTCATACTTTCTGATTTTGTTCAACTTCCTTTTATATACAGTTCCTCCTTCTGTGGAATTCGCTACCTCTCAATTTCAAGGCGGCAATGAGTCAGTATGTACTTGAGCGCAAGTTACGGATTTACTTTCTACGCTATTAGCAGAGTCATCTTATTTTTATTATTATCAACTCTTAGATTTGTCATCTTTTACAGCCACCAAAATATTTATAATCTTATAACACATTTTGATTATCATTTTTCTCTCAGTTCAAAGGTGAAAAAGGCGAGCGTGGATTCGATGGCCTGCCAGGTTTACCTGGTGTACCAGGTCCAGCAGGGCCCCCGGGTCCAGCTGGGTCTTTATCTGAAGCTGTCCAGTACCTCCCCGGACCTCCTGGCCCTCCGGGACCACCAGGACCGCCGGGATCCCCAGGAGTATCAATAGTTGGACCTAAAGGAGAACCTGGATTTAGTCATTATGAAGAGCATCCTGTTCATGGGAATACTAAGTTCTATGGAAGGCCGAGTAAGTATTATTGAATTATGTTTTGTTTTTATCGGTTTTTTTTTTCTTTACTTCTTCTATTCTACTTTTTTTTATTGGCCAATAGAGCCGATTTCTTAACTTCTTATAGCCGTATGGTGTTACGACTTTTGCCCCTTAACCTCTTTGAATATAAAATTAAAAGCTAAAGTAGGTTTATGCATTTCAACTACTTGCGTTATAGTACGCAATGCTTGAATCTCTGGAATCGGCAGTTTTTCGGGCATAACTCTATTAATTTTAAACTTCAATAACTAGGGATCGGCTTCCAATTTAACTGGATATGGCTGAATGTCCGTATTTTACACGGAGCAGCCTGTCTGTCAGCCTGCCACAATCCTTTTACAATTAGCTACTTTTTCTTGTCTTCACTTATGGCGGCTCCGCATTAGTGGCGTGAACTCACACTATGAATTTAGAACACAAGTCGTACCTCGCGAATATCGTCCTCATTCATGTAGCTCATTCACGCCTGATTATGGAGCTTCACGGCACTAATGTACCATTATTATTATTATTTGTAGACATGCAGACAGGTGACACAACTGATAACATAATAATATGTTTTTTAATTCATTAAGCCCACAAGCGAACCCCGGCGTTCGCACACCTATTGTTCTTTAATTATGTCTGTAATTACAAGATCGAAAGATTAATGCATTTAAAGCTAAATTTTAAAGACAAGGCTATAATAATTGCACAGTTGTTTTACATAATATGAAGTCTTACGTCAATATACTCATAAGAAATACACCTAATGTAATTAAAAATTAAAAGGTAATGTTTTTATCTAGAATATATTTACTGCCTGTCTAATAACTTAAATTCTTAAATTAACGGACAAAAACTTTGAAAAGAAAACCATCAATAGTAAATACCACATTTTTATTATTACATTTATTACATTTTTAAATCCAACAATTCGACGTGAAAAATCAAACAAAATTTAGATAACTGCAAGCGATCATTGACAAATAATATCTTGTCCAAAAACAGGTCCGAAAAAACAATTGAGAACCCAATTGCAACGCCTACCAGATTCAATTTCATATTCGAATCATGCAAAAACCTACTGCAATATACATACATGCGAAATTTCAAAAAGATATTCATCATTATGCTGCATAAAAAATAAAAAACGGCTATTATCTAAATCCGAAGAAAATACAAAACCCGATTGCTTGTTTTTTGTGCTAAATTATGATTTATTGTACACGCATGTTTGACCTTTATTGATCTGAGTTGCGCGTTGTTATTGATTCAAATAGAGTTAAATTAATATATTTTATTTTCAATAATATATTTTCTTTCTCTGACAATTCCGACACCATCAATTTATTAATCTTTTACAATATCTCCTGAAATAGTTTTTAATATCGCATTTTTTTTTCTACATAATTATTCCATTTTAAAACTTTTCATCTGACTGTACTAAACAAGTTCAATAATTTGATAGTTTGATCCATACTGTCATAATATGTCAGTGAAAAATACACTAAAATTAAAATAGGAAAATTTTGACACTGTCCGAATATATTTTGCCCAAATTATCCGATACTCGTGATATTAGCTATTGTGTAGCTAAACCCTTGATGTAAATTAAGTTATTATTAAATTTTGCCTTGACCTAGCATAATAACAGATAATAGAAAAAAAAATGTTCACACAATAGTAACAATGATTTTACTATTTTAAAGCACTCAATATGATAATTCAGGTACACGTGCCCCACCTACTGATAATATCTTAGATTAAATCATTATTCCTATTTATTCACATGTGTATGTTTTTTCACGCTGCCCTATGATAGTCGTAAAGAGTCCGTTAGACGAACTCAAGGCTCTTAAGGAACTCAAAGATCTGAAGGATAGAGATAGAGATAGACATGGTAAGTATACCTAATAATGTTTATTAACAGAAAGCAGGTAGTTGATAATTTGTCCTCGTGGAGGTGATTGGTGCCGGCTAGTGCTCTCGGAAGGCTGTGGGTTAGGCTACGGTCTGGAACGAAGGGAAATAGCGAGCAGTCGCCTTCTTTTGCCGCGACGTCGACCCCAACTACAAACCACGGTAGGCGCGGGCTTGCGGCCCATACTTTGTAGGGCGCCATCTGGCTCTCAGGTAATCGTCTGAGTCGAACCCAAATCGACATAGCACGTAGTGTTCCACTCGCTCCTCAAAAAGATGTCAGGAAACTGTAACAGCCCTGTAGTGTGTAAGTAAGACTTATGTATGTGTACTCATGTGTATTCCAATATTAAGGATCACTGCATACTAACGATTGTTCACACTTATGATCAGTAATATACGAGATACCAATAAAAGCACTTGATTTACACATCTTCCCGGACCGACAACCTTACATGGTGACCCTGCCATCTGAGACGAGTGTGAGTGATATATTCGCAAAAGGAAAGACGTGGTCCTAGAACGCAAAACGCGGTGTTAGAGAGCAACAGCAAAAGGTGCGCTGTTAGAGATTAAAAGTCTGATTCGCCCTCCCCCTCCACTCAAGAGCAGAAGTCACTAGATGATTTTTTACATTAAAAAAAGTAGATACTATTCTGCGCATATCTTTCACGTCATTTCAGTTATTGGTACTGATGTTACAAAGGTACTTTGAAAAAACTTCCTACGTTAATATGACTGCACTCATTTGTACTTACTTAGAATCTATCCATAATCTGACTTACTTAATTAAACAAATCCGTGATTATTTTGTATATCAATACTTTAGATAAATTTCTTATCTATAAGGAGTTTAACGAATTGACGTACATACACAATGTCTTAATTTTTATCAAAATATATACCTAATAACTTTGTAACGAAAATTATATAATGTTGAGTCATTCAATAGAGCCAACAATTTATTGCATGTTTCTACCTACCTCAACTAAAAAGATAGGGGAATACTCATTTTATTATAATACTTCATTATTGTAAGAACCTAAACTCAACAATGTTTAAATATATATTCTTATACAAAAGTAGATTTGTGAATGCGTGTGCACTAGCTTCTGACGTTTTATAAGGGCCCATGTAGGCCCATGTGAAATAAAAAATTTTGACTTTGCGTCATTTCATTAAGTCCGCATATAATATGTATGTACCAATATAGTATACATATTTCAATTATTTTTTTATAAAACCCTAACTGTCCCACACCTGGGCAAAGGCCTCCCCCAAGTCGTTCCAAGCCTTCTTCTCATGTGCCGTCTTAAATGAATAAATTAAAAATGTTATATGATGTAGGATTCCAAAATGAGGATACTAGGACTTTAGAAAAATACATTATTAATCTTTGATAACGCCTGACCAAAGTCTAACATGGCTTGCAGTGCTACCGACTGCAATATCACTAGATCGATTCTAAATGTATTCGTCTTTTTACAGTCAATGTTGGTAGAATGCCAGTTTATATCTCTTCTTCTGTCGGATCTTTTACTATTTTATATATATTTATCTATTATTTCAGTGTTTTTTGTACTTATTTTTTACTAAGCAGTGTCTACATAATATGTATATTTTTTCACATTCTCCTTTTACAGGTATATCAGAAAGGATTTCTTTAGAAATAAGAATCACTTGTGTGCCTAGTTTGATTTCCTTCTTCTTATACATGGATATTTTTAGTATATGCGAAACCTGAGTTTGTTCAGAATCAGAGTCGATCATAACTGAACCGATTCCAAGCAACTTTATACCATGTTATATTTTTTCCTAGAATTTTTTTAAAAAGTCACAACGTGGCCACCACCGAAACTAAGTGAACACTGGTCACAGTAGGTCATAGCAGGTATTAGAGGCCATCGCATAGTCGGGAACAAAAGCAAAACCACTCCTCAGTTGTTCAGATAGCCCAGTGACCATATACTTATTTGTGGGGACACCTGAATAACATAAAAGCTTCTAACTTTGTGATTTGTTATGATACAGTTATAATTCCTTACATAGTCACGTGCATCAGGTTTCGCATCTTATAAATTAACAAAACAAATTTATTAAGACTTTGTACTTTTTCAGGGCCAGTGCAATCGCATCCAGCAACCCATCATACAGAGGAATCAAATAAATCCATACCTGGCGCAGCAGTGTTCCAAACTACTGAAGAAATGTTAAAAGTATGATTTCATTTTATAAGTATTATACACCGTTAAATTTTAATCGTTTTAATCCTGTAAAGGTCGATCCGGTAGGTACATGAAACACTAACAGATTTGTGAAAAAAAAAATTAAGAACTTGTATATTTTATATTAATGAATAAGTAAGCGTAGCGTAGCGTTTTGCCTCGTCGTTTATACCGCGTACATCGAGGCACTGGAACAGATTGCCAGCCGGCAGTCTTTCCGTCCGATTATAATTTAACACCCGTATTCACAAACCTTACTATGCGGCCTCACAGTGCTCGCTAGCGCACGGGGCCCCTAAAACTAATTCATAAACAATACTTGAGTGCTTTCATTTTAAGGTACGCATAGTGCTATCACTATGCGTACCTTAAAATGAAAGCACTGCTAAGCAACGCAGTGAGAAATTCCTTACTTCGCATAGCAATGCTAATTCACTGAGGAAAGTATTGTTTGTGAATACGGGTGTAAGTGTCTTCAAGGCTAGAGTGAGTATTCACTCTAGCCTTGAAGAAACCTAAATGAACCAGAGCCTATGCTCTTAATAAACTAGTGCTCTTTACCATAAACGATTGCATCACTGCTTACCATCAGGTGGGATCGCAGTCAAACACTATTTTTTAGCAATTTAAAAAAGCTACTTACTGTGATAGCCTAGTAGCATTCCAAACTGTTTTAATTTGACCCACAATACACTTTTCACTCCAACCATTTTGATTTTAGCTCGCATCATCGAGTCCTGTCGGAGCTTTGGCTTACGTTGTCGAAGAGCAAGCGCTGTTCGTCAAAGTTAATTCCGGATGGCAATACGTCCTGGTGAGTTTTGTTCGAACAACTGCATGAGCTACGGATTTTCACTAAATTGAATGTTGGATAGACTGCTGACGATTTGATTTTAGTATCTGTACTAATCCCAGTTTTAGACCAGATTATTTATGCACTAGTTGGCGGTGGAATGTTAGAATAGGAGAATTATTTCAAACGATTCTAAAAGCTTAGACTTAAAATTTATCTTTAGTAAAATATCTATCATAGCATAAGCTTTGTATTATTTCCACTGCTGGGACTCAGTCCTCATCTCTAGGGGAGGGAATGGGATATAATCCACCACGCGTACCCAGTGGGCATTGGTGAATGTCACATTGCCTTAGAAGTTTTTCTTTCCTCACGATGTTTTCCTTCGCCATTTTGAGAGATGTAGTGATGAAATAAATTACACGAAGCAGAGCACCTGGCCGGGTTTGAACCAACTACTTGTAAGTCGAGGCCGTTACTACTAGGCCATCACTGCTCTCAAAATCGCAAAATATTTGCCAGTCATTAAATAATGTGTTTTATTTTATTTCACGTTTTAATAACTTCTAAAATTTATTCATTTGTTGCGAATTGAAAAAAAAAAGTATCTTATGCAAAGTAAAATTATATTCTAAGCTACTACGGCAATGTTTTGCGAAAAAGATATTCCGCGAAAGAGGCATTGTAGAAATTGATCTTTTGAGGAAGGACTGACTTTGCAAAAGCAACATTATGAGGTTAACATACTTTTGTTTTGTTGGTCTCTGTCGCATGTCAGGTCAGTTCAAACTAGTTACTATAGACAAGAATAACCTTGAACTCAGATCAAGGAAATTGTGTTCTGCCTAGTGTCTATGGTGCAACACAGTAATACCCGGTTCAGATAGTCAAGACCGATAATTTATTATATTTTGTGACATGTTTTCTTTCTTTCTTTTAGATAAAATAATTGCACCAGTGTATAAAATATCTACTGGTAGAAAAATATAATATATTTTGCGCCTAAACCACCGTCAATTGACTCGGCTCTCAATCAAATTGTCAGTTATAACAATCTGTTATATTATTGTCCATTTGATTGATGAAGGCCGAGAAAAACAATGGGAATAAAATAATTGTATTTTTTTTATTATTATTTGCTAACTCGTGTTTTTTTTTTGCAACTAACTCGTGTTTCTATAAAGAACACAATAGAGGTGCTAAATAATTTTTTTATGTCTTTTATAATATTTATTTAAAAAAATATCAAGGTTAAGGGCTAGAATTAGCCACAATAAAAATAAAATTGTGTTTTCCTTAAAAGCAATACAATATTTTATAAGAGATTGGGCACTTCTGTCCGACTATCAAACGCTAAAATTTATATAATATATGTATAATAAAAATATTATATTATATTATTAATATTGTTTAAAAAAAAAAAATTGTTAGAATACTACATAATATAGAACTTTGATCCCCTTGCCATGTTACAATCGCATCGTTTCTATTCTCTTGCGTCGAACGCTTCGAGTAAGCCTCGCCTCCGATTTCTTTGTTTAGACCGTGACTTAGCGTTGAGATGACATTATCTGACATGAGGCGTTCGATGCAAGGGAATAGAAATAAACCGATTATAACTTAGCTGGGGAGGCTGAAGTAAATTCGTATACCATGATTATCGCTGAATATTTTGATGAAAAACGAAACAAAATATTAAATTGCATTTGTCTTCTACAGCTAGGTTCCCTGGTAACCCAATCTTCTCCTGTACACCCTGCACACCCTACACCAGCTCCTGCGCAGACTCCACCGATGCCAGCTGCCAGTTTAGTGCATGTACCTTCAATATCCAACCTCGTGGAGAATTCACCGGTAGCTGGACCAAGCGTAAGTTTCAATATTTTCATATTATACAATTTTTTTCCGCAACCATGTTCTTGTAAGTGGTGTAATTCAGTGGTCTTGCTACTTGTGCCCACAACCAAAACCGAAGTAAATGCCAGAAATTTCCATTCTAGGTTTTTATTGACTTCATACGTTATGTAGCTAGCTCAGCTGTTTTCTTCGTTTTCGCATCATCATCATTTGATAATAATGATGCCAATACAATTGCATCCATCGCTTTCTCACGATTCTCACCTGGTCATCGGTACACCTTGTGGGAGGCCTACCAACGCTGCGTTTTCGGATAAGCGGTTGACACCCTAGAACCTTTCGGTCCCTCTGCCATTTTAGTTAGCAATGTAATTATACTTCAACAGAACCTAAATCGTCTATTCTATAAATCCTGACAATTACCTTTTCATTGACAGCTCCACCTAGCGGCATTAAACGAACCATTGCCAGGAAACATGCATGGTATTCGCCGCGCTGACTACGCATGCTATCGTCAGGGAAGACGGGCAGGGTTCAGAGGCACCTTCAGAGCTTTGTTGACCAGCAAGTAAGTCATATTGTAATAATAGTACACGTTGATAGAAGTGGAGAAAGTTTGTTATTGTAACCAAGGGGATATTCGCCCGAGCCGTAGGCGAGAGTGTTATAGACGCGAGTTTTGCAGTGATAAACTTCATTCGTTTTTATTATCATATCTCATATATCATACCCTATAGTCGGGCACTGCCCCCAAGATAATGGCTTAGCCTAGTATAAGGGACAGGGTTGAATCTATTGTACTAATCTACTTTATGCTAAATTAAGATCTTTTATTGTATACAGTGCAATATACTTGAACTTTGTGGTAATAAACAATTATTATTATTATTTGTATCAAGAGTTTTTCAATATGTTTACACAGAAATAAATAAACAGGGGTTGACGGGCTACTTGTGGGGGCTGCATATGATAAATCGTAGTGGGATCAAGCTTGCGTACTTTTCCGCTCTAGTGCGGAAAACAGTAAGTTGTGTATCTTTAAGCGATTGAAATATGGAGGTATGCGGAACATAGAGTTAAGTCCCATACTTCCTTTGAAAAGGGAGGATACTCCGACCAGACAGAAAAAGAGCAGATTTTTTAGTATGTGTATTAAAAATGTCTGTTTTGACCATCCTTCTCTATTAAATCCCATCTCAGTACTTTTTTGCCAAATCAAAAGACCAAATCCTAACATAAGTTTTATCCTAGGATCCAGAACCTGAATTCAATAGTTCGATATTCGGATCGTCACCTACCAGTAGTGAACACTCAAGGCGACGTCCTCTTCAAGTCATTCTCAGACATGTTTGAAGGGAACGGCGCACTCACTCCTGGAGCCAGGATATACAGCTTCAACGGCAGAAACATTCTTACAGACCCTCATTGGTAAGCAGTTTGATGTTTTGTAAAGTAATAGTATGCAGATGTAATTTTTGTTCATGTTTGTTTGAGGGAATCGTGACCAGCTCATGGGTGTGCAAATACACCCCATTACTTTGTTTAATTTATAATTTATTTCATCACCACTGCTCTCGAAACGGCGAAGAAAAACATTGTGAGGAAACCGGCATGTCCTAGAACCAAGAATTCGAAGACATGTGACATCCATCAACCTACACTGGGCCCGCGTAGTAGACGGCCCATTGTCTCTCCTACAGAGAAGGCCTGAGTCCCAGCTGTGGGAGCATTTTAAAGCTGATGCTACGCTATACGACATAATTATATTCAATTTATAGACATCCCATTCGCACAAAACTTGTGCAAAAATTGTGTTATCTGTATCATCAACTTATGTGACGGTATATTACTTAGTATATACACGTATATCTTTTATAAATCCTCTATCTTTAGGCCACAAAAGATAATCTGGCACGGCTCACGCGCGAATGGTGAGCGTGCCTTGGACAGCTACTGCCAGGAGTGGCAGAATGGAGACCCTACCAACCGCGGTCTTGGTTCCTCACTCCACTCACACAAGTTACTCGCACAGGAGAGGTAAGGACACTTGTTTATTCAATTCTCTTATATTCTTTAGTGCACACGAAACTTAGAATCAATTGAAATACTACAGATAAGTTGTTATGTACCATCGAAGACACTTCCGGCTGAACACCATTAAGTTTATTTTTGCTTGCACTCAAAACAAAAAACTTCAAAAGTTTCGTTGGGCGCCGCGCCGCATGATACAAGCGAATTTTGTTTTGATCAGGTACAAATAACCGCGATAGTACATCAAGTAAGGTTAACCCACAGTTACGTTTTCCTACAGCAAACTATTGTTTTTTACACATAAAATTTTACACATGAGATCAATTTTGAGCACCTACAGCGGAACTTAAACATACAATAAATAAATATTGCTTCATAAATAAATGCATATACTCATTGCCCAGTAACAACACATACGAAATAATATGGAAAATTAAAAACTTATACGTGTATATTTATTGGTCAATGTAACAGGAAATTTTATTTTATTAATTATGAAAAAAAAAAAACGAACGAAATGTTGACTAATACGTTTTTCTTACAACCCCCAATGAAGGGATATCCCTTGAAATGTTTAAAAGATAATTGCAAAAGATTTACAGTAAATCATTCACCGTAGTAACAACTTGAGAAGTGAAGAGAAAAATGTCTTCATGTCGCTCACTATTTTCCCCTTCTCATACTCTCCACATTCCTTAGAAGAGAGGGTATAATGCTTAGTTAGCAGTTAATAGGTCTTAGGGTATCGATCGGTACGTTGGGTTGGGTTTTTACTCGGAATTGCTCAATGCTCAGTAACAGCATGTAGTCCAGATTATATGTACTTAGTTACTGGTTTTAGGGTTGTCCATATCTTTACTACTCTAAATATTATTCGGTTTATAATGGATAAAATACATCTATGCTTCTATTTTTTTAATATAAACGCTTTTATATTAATACCTGTCACTTATTTGGTTCTGTAAACAATTTTCACCCTAATCGCAAAGCGCAGATAACTCTGTAGCACCAATAACGTAAAGAAATTCGATAAAAAGGAAGGGATAATCGAAGACCCTTCAATGTATTTTCACAATACCATCAAAATATTTTACCATCGTCTGTACCCACTTAAGAATTTCCTGAGAAATTCCAATAACAAGCAACAGTATGGAAAATGTTTACATAACAGAAAAGCGCTCCGAATGCCGCTGTCCTTCGAGACTTGAAACGAAAAGCGTCATTCAAATGTATTAGAATTCCATTCAACTCAAAATCGAAGCCTTTTAATTGTTACTTTTATTCTATTTATCAACTTACGACCTTAAGTCAACAACACAGAGTTTATTATTCAAAATAACAACCCCAATCTAGTGGCTTAAAACTTGGGGTCCTCCCGTCCATTTTGATAATTCAATTTAAAGCAGAAGTGTATTTTGTTAGAAGGGTTCAAGGAATTAGCAAAGTTTATTCGTTGCTAATTTGCAGCTGGTTGACAAAAACTTGATGAAGTAACGGAAAGGAAATTTTACAAGACAGTATTTTTGTTTACAGATATCCTTGTAGTAGTCATTTTGTCGTACTCTGCGTAGAAGTGGCATCAGAAGTGAACTCACGAAGAAAACGAGAGACACCAAGGTAAGACAATATACGACAGTGGAAAACAAGAATAATTTGTTCCAAGGTGCTGCCGAAAGGACCAAAACAAATAAAGAACATTTTAAAGTTTTCTTTATAAGACTAATCTAATTTAAAAATCACTAAGTAACAAAATCTATTACAGATATAATGCGACCGGCATACTTGACGACGACGACTATCTTTACAATGCGGAAGAATATCAGCAGCTACTGAACGAAATATTTGCTCAACCGTTTAGAGAAAATTAGGATATGACGTCATCGTTCAACTGTGTTACATCAGAATGCTCCAACGGCTCGTGATGTTCGAAATTCGTATGATCTGTATTGACGTTGTTTGCTGTCTGTACTATGCGATTTTATTGAAACGAAAATTCGAAATTTGAAAATGAAGAGATTTTTAAATATAAACTTTGGTATTAAAGATTGGCAATTTAAAATTTATCTCTTATGCGACGCTGTAAAAATCGTTGTAAGCAGTCAAATCTATCTTGCCATTGATAGCTACTTTAACAACTCTTTCATTGTACGATAGCTTCGAACACAGACCTATTGGTCCGGTTCTTTTGGTCTCTAGCCGTTGTATTCTGATTCGAAAGTCACGCCCAAAAATTATGTAGCAAATTTCTGAAATTGCGGGCGATTTCGACATGAGATTAAAGTATCAAGTTTCGGCGCTTGGTGTTCATATGAGATTCCTATTAAAGTAAACGACTAAGCTTAAGCCAGTGAAAGTTACTACAGACCTACATTTGTATTACTGTATGTATAGTGAATTGTAATTAGTTTGCGCTTCATACTGCGCTTAGGACGTTTGTAAATAAGTTTTGTAAACTATATTGATTGGATTGTACAATTAGCAAGCTTACGAGTCGTCTTACGGAGTTAGAAATTCATAAAAGTACAAATTGCTTTGATGAAGGTAATTGGTGGTATTGTATGGGTAAAGAGTACAGATGCTTCAAAACGCTAATTTTATTATACCAAAAATATTGTAAAATTATCTAAGCTTTGTTAGAGAAGATAATAAATACAATATGTACTAAAAAAAAAGTATTGAAAAAAGTAAGATTATGATTAATTTATTATACTTAGTGGAAATAGCTTTGCAAAACGAATAAACTAGTGCTCCTCACCATCGACAATTGCATAACTGATTATCATCAGGTGGGATCACAGTCAAGCACTAGTTTATAAAAAATAATAGTAATCTTAGTACTATAGTATCCAAAGTTTTTTTTTTAAGATTTCTTAAAAAGTCATAAGACGATTCGTTAGCTTAATAATTAATTATTTATAGTTTTAAACACAATACCAATGTTTGTGATTATTTTCGAAATATTATTGTAATTCGAGACTGTACATACTATTATAATTCGAAGTAACTTATCTTTGAGTTTAAGGCAATTGAAGTATTTCAACTTAGTAAATTTTAATGATTTAAAATCTTCAGTAGCAAAATATGTTTTTACTGAAATGTAATTGACTGATTTTTTGGGTGATTCTTTGAAATTGAGCGATTGTCTCATTCACCTGGTCTTTATTTCGAATCTATCTACATATTTGATGTCGTAAGAAACTGAGCATAATTGAGTGCTTTTGATACATTTAGTTATCGGGAAAAAAAGTAATATACAAATAAAAACATCAAATTGTACGTACAAATTTGACCACATTGTATCATCATCATGATGATGATAATGATGATGTATCATCACTTTACTTGCTACGCTTGGCTTTTGCTTTAGTACACACACACAACAACACACAAATATCAATCTAATGGTGTGCACTCATTATTTAAATAGTATCATTTATCAGTCACTTAGCGAATGCAAGTACGTAACATACTTTTGCTTATTATTCAAACTATTATCATCAAAAATGTAAAGACCGTACATCTTTTTGGTCCTTCGAGCCGGATTGAAAAGATAAAAACAAAGTCAGATGAATGAGACACCCTCTCGGTTTCAAAGAATCACCCTTTTACTTAAGCACTTATGTAATTTAATTTTTGCAGACATGACAGGAAGAATGTGGGTAATAACCGTTGACTATAAAACACATGGTGAAGTAAATTTTGAGTTAGTTTAAGTAACTTTCATAATCATCAACATCATCATTTCAGCTGAAAGAGTCCATCATTGAAAAATGCTTTCACAAGTCTCGCCACATGCATCTCACATCCATCAGATACCTGCAACCCTTAACAAGTCATCGTTCCTCCTTGTAAATGAGGCCAGATAAAATTGAGGCTATATTTACTTATCCTACACATGGTTCTAAAAAAGAACCTAAAACAAACTATGTATACAATATATGGATGAGCTACTGTTCACAAATAAAACAAGCTTTTAAAATTCTACCCTACGAAAGCAAAAAAGAAAGAACGATAGAAAAATAATCGTTTTTATTCATGTTCGTCTATCTCAATCAAATAGTCGTTCGTTTTAAAAATACAACCTCATATTTTCTCTAAAATCTCATCCCTTGTCATGTCTGCATTTATTTCCAAATTCGACAATAAAATATATTTTACTGAATATATTTGAAATATTTATACATCTTGTATCACACGTTCTACACTACATTGTATTTCTATTTAATGTTATACCTTATCTAAATAATATTTAATTACTCTTGTAAGTGAAACTTGGTCCATATACTTGACTTCTAGTAAAATATTACCTATTAACTTTCTAACCACATACTTATTACATTTAACGCCTTTTGTAGTTATTTTCAATAAACTGACATCACAAGAAATTTTTTTAAATTATTTTAAATTGAGCCTAGACCTGTATGCAGTTTCCAATATTGATGCAATTGAATTTTGATCGAGGCATCAATTCCCATTTGAAAGGCTCATTCTCGTGTAGGATTGATAGTCAGTTACAGCCAAATCGAGTCGTGTATAACAATCCAAAAAGACCAAAAATGAAAATTGGTCCTTCCATCCTTTCAAAACTTGTGCCATTCGATATGATACAATGAAAGTCTGATTTATTTGCTATCTAAATATACTTTGTATTTCTAGTAGAATTAGATGTAGTGATGTACCTACCTTGTAATATTTTTACCAGTAATTTTAATTTACTAGTCTCTCGCTGTTTTACTGTTTTTGTTAGCGATAAGAGCGAATATGACTTTTTAAAATGAAGGGGAAATGATATTTGAAAATTAACACATGTATCATTTTTATCACTTACAGCACGTTAGGCACGCTTTTGAACCTAAGCATGACGGTAGAAAAATTCTGTCTGACGAAGGACATATACTAGATAGGCATTTTTTCTGTTAAATTTGAAACGAGATTAATTATTTTATCATTAATTAACACCTATCCCAAGGGTATCTTTTCTAAGCTTGTCCCATGGATATCGCTGTCAACGATAAGACCATTGTAGCCATAGATTTAAGTTTGGTTCTGTAAAATTATTACTATTTTGGTGGCCAATATAATTCGATTCTATTCTGCCTATGCAAGTGATCTAATGTATCTCAAGAAAAAAACATTGTTTATTGAATTTTAATTTAGGAAAAAGATAATTTTGGCTCCTCTAAAGTCTAAAATTTTATGTCTTCAACACAAAAACAGTGAAACAGTCCTAATCGATTACAACATGACATACCGACAAGCATTTACGATATATCCGTTAGTTGTATCGCTTTACATCGATTTATTGTAACAATTCGTGTATTATATTACGAACGACTGTATTTATAATGATAAGTAAAAAATAAATGTTTTCACGACACTGTAGAAAAGTTTGTTTTATTTTATTCTACGTTTATTAACAATTTTAATTTAAAAAATATTATAAAATTCATTGTTGTTAGTAAAGATTATACACAACTTTCAAACTACTAACAATCACTACATTAATTCATAAACCAAGTCTGCCTTCGTTACTAGGACTATGGTTGGGCCAAACCATAGCCCCAGTAGGCTTCGACCCTATTGGGTCCCTACAATTTTGCTGACATCCTGAAGCGCGCGTGGAAATATAAACGCCGATGACTTGGGCTCGGTCCGGATAGTTACCGAACGGCCGGAAGGCGAGCCATTCAGAATAATACTTGTGCCCTCATCCATTATTTCCAAATAAGGCTATCAGTCCTATCGGCTGAAGTTATTATCATTAGTTTTAAAATCACGTTGCCATAAAATATGTGCTTCATCAGCCTTTTTAATATTTCCACTACAGAGACTCAGGCCTCCTCTTTAGGAGAGAGAATGGGCCGTAATCCACCACGCGGGCCCAGTGCGGGTTGATAGATGTCACTTTTCTTCGAACTTTTGGTTCGAGGATAAGTGACTTTTGACTTTGCCGGTTTCCTCGCGATGTTTCCTTTCACCGTTTTGACAGCAGTGGTGATGAAATAAATTATACGTAATGCGTCTGGCTGGGTTTGAACCAGCTACTTACTGCTCGTAAGTTGGGGCTGTTACCACTCGGTCACCGCTGCTCTCCGTCTGCGTCACCAGACTGTATCTTAAGAACAAATATAAAACAAGTATTTAAGTGGAGTTCTCATACTTTGCCATTTTTGCCACGTAACCGTCCGTAGTAAAAAATGGCTAAAAAATCTTTCCTTTTCTTTTGTTCCACACTGAAACTTTCGTGCGCGAGTCCGATTTATTCGCAGTTGTTTACATTATAATATATAGAACAAACCAAAACATATTAAAGACAACAAATTTAGCGATAGAACGAACCAATAAGATGAGATTTTATTCCTCTTGTACATAGATATAGATCAGTGCAATTAGCTTTGAAAATGGTAAAATGTGGAACAAAATAGTAGTAGAATGAAACCCATTGGAAAAGAAAGAAAATATTACAAAAAATTAAAGAAATATAAATTACAGTCGATCTGAGTTCGGGCAGTGGATGGGTGTTTTATTTTTCTTTAAATTTTTGTTATACTCTCTTCCTTTTTCAATGGTTTTCATTCTGTTACTATTTTTTTCCGTTACAAAAATTATATATCGGCAGTAGTCTCTCCAAAACCAGAACTTTCTATTATACCTCCAGTAGCCATCAAGCCCTAGCACTAGCTTCTGATGTTTTACAAGTGCCCATGTAGGACTATGTGAAATAAAAAGATTTTGACTTTGACTTTGAAGCCATTGTATACCAAAAACCATCAAGCAACACTTCAAAATCACAATTGAACGAGTAATCCCAGATACTATTGACGGTTCGTTCCATTGAAACGCTCTATTCCTACCCCTTGATTTGTAGAGCTAGTTCTGTTCCCAACACGCCACGAGTCTGCGATTGGCAGACTAATTGATTTCAACTCAAACGCAGACAGGTAAGGCAGTCTTAGCTGGGAAATTGTAAAGACGGTGCAGATTGCAGCGGAAATATATTTCATAGACAGGTAACTTAGAAGACTGGAACAATTTGGCTTCTGCAGTCTTCCCTTTCAGTTATAATTTAGGTGACTTTGAGGCTATCTACACTAATATAATAAAGAGGTAAAGTTTGTTTTTTTGTTTGTAGGAGGTAATCTCTGGAACTACTGGTCCGATTGAAAAAAAATTAGCAACAATAAAAAGCTGCTTTACTCCTGAGTGACATAGGCTATATTTTATGTACGCGGGCAGAGCCACGGACAAAAGCTAGTAGTTAATAAGGTTTTAACCTGTCGAATACCGTAATTAGAGACATAATAAAAAGACGTGTGTGTGAATACAGCGTTCGCTTGGGGCTGGAGAGTTTTATACTAGTGCGCCTCACCATCAATGATTGCATCACTGTTTACCATTAGATGGGATCGTAGTCAAACATTAGTTAATATCAATTTAAAGAAATTTAAGAAACTCTGTGGCCTATCAGTCTAGGAATGCTTCAGTTGTCACGTTTCAGGACCATAATCCTCACTAACCCGGCAGGGCCGTGTCATCTGGCATCCACATGTCAAATTTTTGGTTCCAGGTCATGCCGGTTTCCTTACGATGTTTTCCTTCACCGTTTTAAAATGACGAAAAAAATTACACAAAGTAACGCGCCTGGATGGATTTGAACCCGCGACCTACAACTCACAAGTCGGGGCCATTACCACTCGGCCATCACTGCTCCTTGGTTCTCTTTTGTTTAATTACTATCAATAAAAAAATAGTATGATATTGTTCCATGAATCGTAATAAAAGTTTTTAGGCCACAAGGTTCAGCCAATCGTACTACAAATGCACTACAGAACATAGTTAGGGTGCAGTCGGCAGTACAATTTTTTTTTTTTTATTTTGAATGCGCTAACAACATTCGAGAGTCCATTTTTTTGGTTGACTTGCCGTATAGAATGTGGCACGCCTAATCGCACAGTACGAACATTTTTATTCCCTACACTGTTGTTGAATTTGCTGATCCAAGAGTAAAATAAAAATCCCAGCTTTTATGATGAAAGATTCTTAATTCGAAAGCTAGCAACCAGAACGTTGTTTTGATAACATCGATGTAAGGTTAAAAACGTAAAAAAAGAAGAAGAGATCGCAGAATTCGATAAGGCAGTCTATTGTATATTTCTATTTTGAAGGCTTATGTTCAAAAATAATCTTGGTGTGTTATTATATATCAAGATACCTATATATTTTAATACTACAAGTAACTTATTAATTTTAATGATACTACATATTCTATTTTAAATATCTAGTATTTATTTACTGGTCACACCTACCACAGTGTTGTCTTGTGTAACCCAAAGGTTGACTGGGTTAAAAAAGACAGTTACACTATTGTATCCCTACTGTACATGAAGATTAAATAAATAGATAGTTTTGAAATATTATCGTTTCTTTGACTAACTTCTCCTTTCGTTTTCGTGTTGATAAACTAGCTTTAAATTTTATCTGACTAGTATTTAATATCAAACACAGCTCTATCACTGGCCTTAATTTAAAACGGGGAAAGAGTTTGTTCATTTGTTTTGAGTTTTTGCATTGAAGTTCGAACTTATTCTATTATTATTATTTATTTATATTCTTTAATGTACACATAAAATTATCAAATTACAAAACACAGAACAGGTGATGTACACAGGCGAGGTAGGCAGGAAGGTGTATTCTCATCCAGTAATTAGCCCAGTGCCCAAACTGAAACTTTTAGTTCATAAAAAGTTTAAGTTTGACTTAGGCTAACCCTCTATTTAACTGCTTTGTTATGCAGTTCATAATTTCAAGAACGTTTCCCCAGTTCACGCCGTAATAAGGAAGAGTGACATTGCATAAAACGGTCTTTAAAGTCTTGCGGAAGTCATGTAATGATAAAAAAATACTAGTTTTCACTTAGTTCATTTCTTAAATTACAGTTTTATTTGTTTCCTTTAAAAAGCGTAAAGATTAAATTATTAAATGATATTTTTCTTTCTTAGTTAAAAGTTAAAAAAAAAGTATTCGCTGAATGAGACTGGTGGCGCCATCTGTTGTATGTTATGTTACAAATAAGATTTTTTTCTACGAAACTGTGAACGAAACGTTTACATTACGCAAAAATCTAATGTAAATAAAAGTTTAAAAAAAAATGTCAATAGCAGTAACAACTGCAATGACTTTTATTTTTGTACGAGTGCACAAGCCCTAAAGTTCACAGAGTCTAACTTCAGGCTCAACAAGTTAGAACGACCGTACTGTACCCATATTATCATAAATCACATTAGTTTTACAAATTGTTTGGTTAATTTGGTTATTATGCAACTGACCAGCTCTTCAAGTTTTAACCTTAAGATACCTATATCAATTCAGAAATCAAAACTTGCCTCAATCAAAACAAAGAGGCAACACAGATCAATACATAATTACGGCATCAGTATTACAATCTGCCAAAATATCAGCTCCCTTCAAATAACAGATCCCTCAAAGAGAAAATTGAGACTTCGATACGGAATTTCGATTTCCGATTAATAGAAATTGTTTCGGAAACGCAATAACTACGAAAATGTTCCAGGTGTTTATATACGTTGTAATTTTTTCTCGTTGACAAACTTCTCGAATCGAAGAGGAAACTTTTCTTATTAAAGTAGCGACGAGCCCTCTCAGTGAGGGATTCTTGCGATTACATTAATGTTGCAACTGAGGAACTGAGGTAACGAAATGAACTTTTTTTCTTGTGTTTCTGGAGAAGAAGCATAATAAAGGTGGAACTCATCTGAATCAATGGATAGGAACGCGTTTGCTTGGATTAAAATGTAGCTCCGCTGTGATTGAAGGGATCTCCGGAATTAAGGAAGTGTGTGCACAAGTTGGGTCTGTAACGCCAAATGGAATGGATTTTCTTTTATGGAATAGGATCCCAGTAAGTTAGAATTATAAAACTTATTGTACTCTGAAATTTGACGATATTGAGTTCAAAACAGCGTTGTACAAAATAACAATTGATAATTTAGACTGTATTCCAGGATCTATACAGGGTGAGTAGTATTAGTGACCCATACTTAAACACGTCATTGTAGACATGATAAAAAACAACTTTTACTAAGGGACCAATCCTAATTTTAGAAAAAAAAAATTGCAATTTCACTTTGACATAAATCACCAGCACCAGCAGATCAGCAAATTTTTCGTGCAATTTTAGGTTTAGTCAGTAATTAAGTCCACTCAGCCCAGCCACCGTACCCTTGCGGACGGCGAGAAATGGGTAGCACGCTGTCCGGTCGTACAACTGAGCCCAACCCATCGACACATTGCACGCATGCCTCAAGGGAATCCGTGGGGCCCAGCAAGATACTGCTGCCATAGGTAAAGTGAAAATAAACCCCAGGGCCCCTGGAATGTAAGGCAAAGAAGGAACAAATGAGTGGGTTTTAGTCAGTTAAAGTCTGACAAGTCCTCTCCCTTCGCTCAAGAGCGGAAGACGTCATTAGATGATTTCCACCATAAAAAAAGTGTCAATGCTGCCCAAGCTTCTGGCACGTTTGCTAATGACAGCAATGTGGAGGAAAACTTGGATGCCTAAATATATTTTGATTTCATTGGTACTAAACAAGTTTTCAATTAAAATATTTTCTTCATAGCAAGCTTTTATAGAGCGGTATATACCTATGTAATCATTACATAGTATAAAAAAAAGTTGCTCAGATCCTGTGTATGCTTAGATCTTTAAAAGTACGCAACGGATTTTGATGCGGTTTAATAGTAGAGTGAGTCAAGAAGAAGGTTTATGTGTATAATAGATGCATAATATATTCAATATCAGTACCCGTGCGAAGCGAGGGCGGGTCGCTAGTTAAAACTAATCAAGACGAATCACACGAGCCCAAACTCGATGAGGTTTGTAGTTTAATTACCCAGTTTCTATGGCCACCTTCCAGCTCCATCATCAGATCAGCTCCATGTCCAATTTTGCATTATCACAAGATTAAGATATAAAAGCAAAATTTCAGCTCGATCGGTAACCGTGAAATGGTTTAAATAAATTAGTTTAATCATAAATAATTTAATCCTATTTATTTAAAATCTATACTAATATTATAAAGCTGAAGAGTTTGTTTGTTTGTTTGTTTGTTTGAACGCGCTAATCTCAGGAACTACTGGTTCGAATTGAAAAATTCTTTTTGTGTTAAATAGATCATTTATCGAGGAAGGCTTTAGGCTATATAACATCACGCTGTGACTTATAGGAGCGAAGAAACAATGGAAAATGTGGAAAAAACGGGAGAAAATATTTATCTTAGAGGGCTTCCGTTGCGTGCGCTGCGAAAACGGTAGAAGATACCAAAAAAATATGTATAAATACGAAAGAATTATTCCTCTTAAAATGATCTAAAAAAATGTCCGCGACAGTATATGTCTATCTTTTAAGATTAACTCACTAGAACCGTTTTTATGGGAATCAAATTTGGCCGAAATTAATGCATGCAACCAATGAGTTGTATCAACATAATAATATTAATCTTTATCCAAATAAATGTGTTGTTGATTAAGAGTATGTAATTGTGAACAAAATTGTCTTTGTTATCACTTATTTTCAATGAACATCTTAGAAGATATTACAATTTTAAAATAACTCCGATATAAAATTCACACGCGCCGCATGATGAGCAAAATATGACGCTGCGCCTGGCTGGCGGGCGAGGGAGCGGGTTGCTTGCGGGCGGCGCGGAGAGGTTTTTTTATGGTAGGTAAAAATCATCCAATGACGAATCCCGCTCTTGGGCGGAGCGGGAAACAGTGTTAGACTCTTACTGACTAAACAACCTACCCCGTTCTTCCCTTGCCTTATTCCCAGAGCCCCGGTATAACGCTTTCGCACCAACCCTCGGCTGCAGGAGGCTTTGACCCTGAAGAGCCCCACAGTTTGCTGACAACACCTTGAGGCGCGCGGGAGCAATGCACGCCGTCGACGACTTGGTCTTGATCTGGACTGTTACCATACAACCGGACGGCGAGCTACCCATTGCTCACCGCCCGCAAGCCAGCGTCTACGGCGGCCGGATATCGGCGGGATCACGGCGGCGACGGCTACGGCGAGGGCGCTTTTGCCCTTCCCTTATGCGGTTGGCCTCCTCCTTTACGAGCATTACTGCTTCGCAGGAGGAGGCGACCGCTCGCCGTTCTTCTTCGCTGCGGACCATGGCCTGAACCAAGGCCCGGCGCAAAAGGTCGCCGCCGCCGATCGACGAAAAAACGGCGATGCTCTTCTCAAGCGGGGCACACCTCCACCGTGTGCTCCACCGTGTCCTCAGTGCTGGCCACACAGTGGCGACACCCGGGCGTCTCTTCCGCACGAATGCGGCGCAGGAATCTCCTGAACTTCCCATGTCCGGTGAGAACCTGTGTCATGTCCTGCGTGATGTCTATCCACCACGCCTCAAAGAGGGGACTTACCGCCGAGATTATGGCGTGCCCAAGTGGGGGGTGTAGCTCTATGAAGTCATCATCAGCCTAGCGTAAGTCCCGGTTGCTACCTTGGCTTTCACCTCGGTGCCCGGGGTCCGCTTTCCTGACTAGTCGTCTCCACTTCGCTCGGTCTTTTGCGTCCTCTGCCTTAAGCCCATTAGCACGCATATCGTCCCTTACGACGTCGATCCAACGCCTCTTAGGCCTACCTCGTTTTGCGGGTCCCGGCGGAGGCGGCATGGCGAGGCATCTGTTACCCACGTAGTCTGCCGGTTTTCGTAAAACGTGGCCATCCCAGCGTAAGCGACCCTCCTGCAGTTTATCTGCTATGTCACGGACCTGAAGGCTGCCCCGGATGCGGGAGTTCTTAATGCGGTCTTTCCGCGAAACTCCAGACATCCAGCGCAGCATATTCATTTCCGTGACACGCAGGCTGATGTCGCTCAAGTACAGGCCACGCTTCACTGCCATACAAAAGGAGGAGTAGCTCTATGAAGTACTTTTAGATAATTATGTTCTTTTACCAAAAAACTAAATTGTCTAAATTAATAACAGAAATTGATACGGGCAAAGTCGTGGGTACCAGCTATAATTTATAAAGCTGAGGTTGTTTTCAAAAATAAATATGATGCCCAAAATAACTATTCCACGCGGACGAAGTCGCGGGCACAGCTAGTTGTTCCATAAAGAAAAATGTTAGGTTTCGTATTTACAAAAATAAGAGTGTAAAAACACTCTTGTTTTCAAAGAAATAAAGTACTGTTTTTAATTTCCGCGAAAGTAATCCTAGCTAAAATGTTTCTCTGCTCAAAGGTGGCTATTTAAAATTCTAGATGTAGTCTTCTTACATAAAACATTTTTACTCTGACACTATATTTTATAATGCACTTCTCTTAGATTAATGAGACGAGTTATTAAAGAGGTTACTAAGAGGTAACTGAGAAAAATTCTAGTAAGTAAGTAGGTCGTATCTTGAAGATTATCAGTCTTTTAATATTCCCACTGCTGGGACTCCGGCCTCTGGAGAGAAAATGGCGGTAATCCACCACGCGGGCCCAGTGCGGATTGGTAAATGTCACATGTCATCGAATTTTTGATTCTAGGACATGCCGAAATAAATAATGTAAAGTTTGAACGTACGTTTCCGTTTACGTTACTTTTACGTTTGGTATCCTACGACTGGTAAGTCGGGGCCGCTACCACTCGGCCACAACTGCTGTGCAATAGGTTGTATTTCATAAAGGAAAAAAATGGTTTTATTGTTTTTACATGCTTGATAAAATACAACGTGTAGAAAATTACTGGCAGCTTTGAAAGTGAGTGCACGCAAGTGATGCAACGACAAAAGCATATTGCGAAAAAGAAGAAATAAAAACATCCTCTTTATCCCCACAGAGATACAGAATAAACAGGTAGTTTTCAACACAAAGAACCATGTTTTAAATTCCTCAAAACTCTGCACACAAAGCTGGGACTAAAAACTACACTAGGGGAAAAAAAATTGGGAAAAATTGGAAAGCAACAAAGTTACCGCGAACATCACTGTGCAAAATTTACTTCGTTAAACTATGAAATTCAATTGTAACTACAAAAAAGTGGAGAAAACATTTTCGTGGGGGGTGTACCGTGTATTTTTACCACACACCGGTGCCCGAAGTCTCGCCTTGGTTTTGTAACAAAATCCTCTTATGGAAGTTTGAACGGTCGGTGAAATTAAACCGCTTTGCCAACTTGTCTACTGCTGACTTAGGGTGGCTTTACTTCATTTTTATTGTAGGACACTTACACACTACAAATTATGCAGTACTGGAGTTAGGGAAGTTCGGTTTCAGTTGCATCTCAAAATCCGGATGCAGCTGAATATCTCTATTTTAAATGGTACAACTGTTCCTGTATGACAATCTTGTTCTCTCTCATGCACAGTAAACTTGGTAATGCAATATAATACCCCTTGACGAGATTGGTTTGAGTTTCTGACAAATTTTTAAAGTCAAATATCTACTCAAAGTGATTTTAAGCTTAGAAACTACATGTATTGAAACATTGGACTTCACCACACAAAGGTAGGTAGGTGCTAAGGAGTGGAATATCCTGCCGGAGTCTGTGTTTCCAAATAGAATCTTTAAGTCAAGCTACATTCAGGTAAGTGTGTTCAATTAGCAACAAAACTATCATTTAACTATCACTACTATCAGCTGAAATAGTGGTCATGCGCAAGTCTATCAATTACCAAAAAAAAGCAGGCAAACGCGCGTCGAACTCACACACTGAGGGTTCCGTACAAACTTACCTATGAAAACATTTTAATTCACGAATCGAGTTTCAGAAGATTTTTCTAAATAGCAAAAAAATTTTTTTTTTTGCAGCTTTCACAACTCTCAGCTCCCGTCCCAAAATTATCCCAGCATTCACAATCGCTTAGACAACCTAGTGCTCTCAAATCTGTTACGAACTCGGGTTTTCAATAAGAACCCTGAGGTAGCAGACGACTGACCACTTCAAAGATTGCTGAATGAATGATGGTGACAAAATATTAGTTCAGATCGTTCGCATTCCAACTTTAGCAAAGTTTAATGAAGCACCGTTTGTGTACCGGCTGTTTGGACCGACTTTAAACTTATTTGATAAAGTTTATGAGATTACAAGTTTGTTATTTGAAGCGTTAATTGTTTTAAGCTGTTATTTTATCGTTGCCCTGTAGGCCACCTCGATTGGACTCAGACTCGAATAGATGATATGTTAAAAAAATTAAAAGAAGAATTTAAGAGAATTATGGCATAATTTTAACGATTAAATTCATTAAGACAAATAAAACACACATTCACATAGACATATTCGAAGACATGTGACATCCACCAATCCGCACTGGGCCCGCGTGGTGGATCATGGCCCTTTCCTAGAGAGTAGGCCTGTGTCCCAGCAGTGGGAACATTAAAAAGGCTGATGATGATGATGAAATCCATATACTTATTATTTTACTTCTCTCGTCTAACTCTATTTCCCACTCCGCCCAAGGGCAGAAGACGTCATTGGATTACTTTTTTGCAGCAAAAAGTAACTAAAACAGTTAACTACTTACTGATAACAAAAATCCATACCTCGAACTACATCTTAATTCACTCATACTGATACAGGAACAACAAACTAATGTTTATCAATAACCTTAACAAGTTTGATCGTCTATTGAACTTGATAATTCTCCAGGAACAACAGAGAATTCTGTTAACTCCGCAACTTTGCCTTGTTATAACGAACCAGTTTATTAACTGTTCCCCGTTCATGTATTGAGTACATACTAGAGTAAATGCTACAGGGAAGTATGTGTATACACAGAGGCGTAGCGTGAATTGATCTAAACATGGGTGAGTTTGCAACAGCGAGGCCTTTTTTTTCAGTATGTATTTTTTCTGAAGATCAATGCAATGCTCTTACCTGGTCTGAAAGTCTGACCAAGGTATTTGATGCATCTGGACTCGAAGACGGTCCTGAACTAATTGCAAAAAACCAGGACTATTCTTTTTGTGAATACAAACACAAATTTGTAAGAACTTGTGAGTTTTTTATCGTTGGTTACATGAATTTTAACCTCACACTTAAGGGCAGGTTCTACTACTTTTGAACAACAGCGTCTCGTTGAAAAAAACCATTTTGAATAGTTATTGTTTTTTTAAAATATAAAACCGCTGTTTCTGAGCCTCGAAAACGACATATACCTGGGTGGGGGTCATACAAAATAGTGACTATAATCGGACCTTAAAAAACCCTCGTTAGTCATCGCACAGGGCCCGGGGTAGCCTTAAATTAAAGTGGTCTCACTTTAATTTAAAGCCACCCCTGGATAGCGCCCTAGGCCGTAAGGCCCGCTTCACCCACGCCTATCTACGGCACTGTACACACAGTAGTTCAGTTGTAGACTTAGTTGTTTTACTCACTTGAGAATCGGTGTTTCGATATGCTGTTCAGTTAGTTTCGAGTAGGTATCGATGGAGAATGATTGATGTGAGAGTATGGTTTTGGTTACGATAGTAAACTATGTCGACATATAGACGTTATATACGACGTAAGAGGTATATTTAATTATTATTATTTCTATAAGTTCGTGTACAAATAAGATTTTAAAATTATTTTGAAACACAAATTAACTAGCATAAACTAGTTATTTTGGATATTATATTCAAGGGCCCTTGGATATAATATCCGAGGCTTCTAAAAAAATCAATACATAAATTGTAAAACTAATCTAGTAAAAACCTCTAAAACATTTTCAACCTTGAATGGTTTTTTTTTCTTCTTCATTTATAAATCGGCTTAGTTAAGAAGCCATTACCGATAGCAATTGTAACCAATATTTAAAATTATCCATTGAATGCAATATGAAAATATGCAGACGCATAAATCACGCTATGGTGGACTGTAATGCACTCGTTACGTTACAATACAATGTGCGATAAATTTGCGCACAACCATTTTAATTCGGAAATTACGGTGTTTAATTTTTTTTCCTTTTACATAGTGGTTCTGGGATATTTCCTGAGTATAACTTTTTTTTTCTTTTTGCTTTAACGGTGTATTGCTTAGGCGATTATAATGAAGCGGTGGTGTTGAGAGTACCGCTTGATTGACCTTGGGTAGCTTGGGTAGATCGCCGCCCCGTCGTCTGGTAGTCGTCCAGACCAGACCAGTCGTCGATGGCGCACACTGTTCCCGCGTGCCTCAAGGATTTGTCAGCAAGTGTAAAGGACTAACTGCAGGGCCGAAGCCAACTGCTTCTGAAAGAGAGGTCCGATCCTGGAAGGACTAAGAAGGAATGGGGTAGGTCGTTTAGTCAGTAAGAGTCTGACATTGTTTGCCACTTCGCCCAAGAACGGGATTCGTCATTAGATGGTTTTCCCAATTTAAAAAAGCACCACTTGACCGCGCTGTCGGGTGGCGATCTTCCTATTAGTGCTTGTTTACAGAGACGCGGCGCGATGGGCGACGCGTTTGGTGTTCGTCGTAGATTTCAGCAGCAGGCCGCGTCATCTTACTTAAAACTTAGGACAATGTACGACCACCACCACCACCACCGCCACCACCACCACCTCCACCTAAGTTACCGCGTCTCCGTCGCGTTTAGTCAAGAGAGAAAAAAGTAGCTTATTTGTTTTGTTTGTGTTACTTTATAAACTACAGTATTACTTTTATATCCTGCTGATGAAATAAATGCATACCTACAGGAATAGAATACTCAGGAGTGCATTCGTTTCTCGGTAGACGTCAGAGAGAATACTTCACATTATTTCCAAGCGAGATCTCCTTAGCTATGACCTTTGCAACTCGAACAGAAATGTGTCTGAGATATTCTGCTTCGCGAATCTTGTAAGAGATTTCAGTGTCCATCGTTTCGAGAGAGATTACTCGTTGATAAAAGACGATTTCTGTTTTTTTTTTCGATTTTTGCCGATAATCTTAAGAACACTTTAACTATTATTTAATCAAACTACAGTACGACTGTCGGATTTTGGCGAGTCTGAAGTTAACGTCGTATTTTAGCGCTTGAAAACTCGTAAAAAAATGGTTTAAACAATTTGCAGTTGTTATTGGTATTAAAAACAGTTGTTGGCATTATTTTTCAAACTCTTACAAAACAAAGGTTTAATTTTATTTTTGTAGGAGTTTTCAAGCACTACAATTAAAAGAAGAAACAAAATATATTGAATCACTATATCTAATAAAAAAAAACGCATCGAAATGCGTTGCTTAGTCTAATAGATCTAAGCATACATGTTTTATAAAGTGTATTTTATAAAATAATGGCTCCCTAAAAAGTAGCCTATATTCCAGCAATAGGTACATTATATAACTAATTAATACTATGCTTATGTTACTTTTCTTCCCCAGATATCCATTAAACTATAACAAAATCTGCAACTCACACGTATTCTCAGAATCAAGATTTTAAAAAGCAAAAGCATGGCTAAAGTAATTGCTATTATTTATGTCACAGGCGATTCTTTGTCGAGCTCACTCAACCGTCCTAAGTGTTCGGTACAATCCGGATTAAATTCTGTCCTACTGTCTGAGGATTTTAAAAACTTTACGCTAGAAATTATCTTTTAGTTGACAGGTTGATAGGTAGCGCGAAATAAAATATGACTCAAAATGAAAACAATAAAATCGTGTAAAGAAGAAATAATTAAGCACCTACTAGACTTTACATGCAGCATGTATGCTTAAGTGGCAATAGGCAGGACACATTGCACGCAGAACGGATGGCGGCTGGGGCCGAAAGGGCGTACCGGAAGACGCAGCGTTGGAAGGCCTCCCACTAGGTGGACCAATGACCTGGTCAAGGTTGCTGGAAGCCGATGGACGCAAGACGCACAGGACCGGTCTTTGTGGCGGCGCTTGGGGAGGCATATCATAAGTCCAGCAGTGAACGTCTTTCGGCTGAAATGATGATGATGATGCAGGCTATCGATATACAAAGATGAGATCAACCCAAAAATGACGAAAAAAAAACAGCTCTGCTCGCCTTTTCCAAACCGCAATGATTCCATTTCGAACGTGTGGTTTACATCTATCTAGACGCAATACAGCCTAAACTCACAAACCAAGCTCCAAACAAGGTACCGTAAAGACCCTGCAGAAGGGTCGAAGGCAATGCCGAGTCTGAAAAGAAGGCTCTGGCCCTGGTATATATGGCAACGAAGGAATGGGGTAGGTTGTTTAGTCAATAAGAGTCTGACGCTGTTTCCCGCTTCACTCAAGGGCGGGATTCGTTATCGTTCATTTAGAAAGTTATTTGTCTATAAAAACTTTTTTTTTACGTTCTTGGATAAATATCAAAATACACTATAAAAAAAAATGCTCAAATATTGCATTTTATTTTTGAAAATTTCACAACAGCGCGTAGCGCGAAATTATGAGCGCGAGCGCCGGCGCTCGCTTGGGTGTCAAGGGGTTAGTTTCCCCTCACTATCGCCTTTACTTGGTAGTATCGATATTTCCACTTCAACACAAAATAAAAATAGTGTTGTTACGACGTAATAATGTCAATACGTACGTTACAGTAGGTTGGTAGTAAACGGTATGAAATGCTGTCTTCAGTAATTGAAAATGTAAGAGACGTTCTAAGATAAATACGGCTTCTACCTGTATTCTATTTTAGTTCAGTGCTTTATGTTTGAAAGAAAAAGGTACAATACGGCCCTCAGATCTAGGCGAGTATGAAGTTAGGCTTGAAAACTTGTACGAAAATAAAGGTTTTAAAAAAGTAAGTGTTAAATAAGTTGTAAAATAAGTTCATTCATCCTTTTTGAAATCCTTAATAAATTCAAATATATGCCAAATAGCACAGACTATGATAGAGATATATTATATTAAACTGTAGACTATAAGTATAAATCCTGTATACAAATCCATTTCTAATTTTACATAGATGCGATTTACTTTATTAAAGGAAACGCAGGCGCTACTTTACTTGATAATCTTATGTGAATTGCGTTGTGATTCTATGATCTATTTATCTTAAAAGAGGTGCGTGTTTTGCGTTATCTAACCATTTCATTACCAAAAAAATTGATTAAGGTGACTACGTGAGCTTGCGGACGGTGAGCAATGGGTAGCTCGCCGTCCGGTTGTCTAGTAACAGTCCGGGCCAAGCCCAAGTCGTCGGCAACTCATTGAGACGCTCTGTTCCAGCGCGTCTCAAGGAGTTTTCAGCAAAACTGTAGGGACTCTGCAAGAGGGTCAAATCCTACTGAGGCCCAGCTTCTCTCTCTGAAAGGAAAGCTTATCCCCAGTGCGAAGGATAAAGAAGGAACGGGGAAAGATATTTAGTCAGTAAGAGTCTGACACTGTTTCCCTCTCCGCCGAAGAGCGGGATTTGTCAGTGGATGATTTTTGAACACCAAAAAAATTCACGGTGCACTACAAACGTAGCCATTTTTATTTCCACATTCAAAAAAAGAATACCGCTGTTGGAGCTGTTTCAGAGCCCTCGAATAGTTTCTGGAATAGAACTTACCAATTGCATTTACACAACTTTCTTGTCGTAAAAGACATAATGCCTTCTAAATTCAAAACAAAGAACAATTTCACATTTCAGGTAATTAGCTGATAAAAAAAAAACAAAAGCCAAAAGAAGTAAAAAAAACCAAACAGCCATTTTAATGGAGTCACTTCTGCATTCAAAAACAGAACGCTGACAGAGATGTCAATTTATGAGACTTCCCTCACTTATATGGGATTAAGTATTACAACATAGCCTGTGGTTGATTTCCCGAGAGCCCACACAATACTGCGTCCCGACAACCGTTTACTTTAATTGCGAAAGTATTTCACAGGGACGGTTTTCATTAGGGTAATGCGAGCTAACATTAGCGCGGAACTTTTGACATGCGTAAAGCGATATTTACGTCTAAAGCCAGAACGAATTTCGCATGTAATCCACATTTACGTATTTTTAGGGTTCTTAAGTCGACCAAAATGGTTCCCTTGTTGGGTTATAAGATCAGTTTATTGTCCGTCCATCCATCTGTCAAGACAAGACCCTTTTACTCAGGAAAACCAAGAGGTATCAAATGAAAATTAATATCAATTTTCAGGTCTGTTACTTCAAGCAGCAGTGAAGGAAAATCTAAAGTTCTGAGTCAACACAATACGTATAGTCGTTTACTTTTCATATTTAGACACTCGTTAGGAAATTAAAACCTATAGAGTACTGACCGTGGACCTAGAATTCTGAAATTCGGCTCGCAGCTTAGATCTCATAGTACAAGTACACAGATAAATCTGAAAACTATAAAAATGTAGATTCGTTACAAAAAAGAAACTATTTTTATGATTCCGAAAAATTTTCAAGATTCGATTTGTGAATCGATTTATGAAACCCTCACTGCGCGAGACAGATTCACACTTGGCTAGTTTTTAAGCTATTGCATAGCTTCTATCGCAGGCCTTGAGCGCGGGGACTAAATCCAGAAATTCCGTAACGAAAAAACCTCACGCTCCCCACTCCGACGGGCACGGAGGTGTGGCTTGAAGGCCGTGCATCGTCTAACGTCGTGTCAGTTCGGCAGTCTTCGACACGGCGCTGTGTGTCGTGCGATTATTCTAGACGTATTGTACGACTTTACGGAACTCGCCCGAATCGAGACGAGCTGCTCCGAAATCGGACGAATACATAATCAGCTGTTTGTGAGAAAGTATATAGGTGTATAAGTATTTATCTACAACAGTGAACGGCTGTACTTGTAAAATTTGTGTATAAAAATAAAAAATAAATTATTATAATTGCATAAGTTGATACTGAATGCTATGCAATAGCTTTACCGCGGCAGTCCCCGAGTGCCACACGTATTTTTTTCTCTATTTCAGAATACCAGACTAGAAAAATATTACCCTTAAATGTAATTATCAAAATGTATAGTAGCATTTTAGAATTTGGTAGACTTTACAAAACCTATTTGACAGTTTTAGGACCTCATTGGATTTTACGAGAGATTAAAAATATATGGCAGGAATCAGGATTTCGGGTTCAGTACATTTTTTCCGGCCTTAATCTGTTTTACATGTTTTGATTACATTTTATTCGGCCAACCTTGATTAGAATTCGATTGTTGATTGAGTCGCTTATGTAGTTAAAATTTTGTGTACATTTTAGCATCCAGTTACGACTGCCTGTGGGAATAGACTTATTCCCACATACCTATAGTACATATTTTAAATGCGTTCATAAAAACTAGTTCAAAGTCACATTTTAATTTACAAATATGACAGAAAAGCCGTTTGCATTTTGCACCACGGATTTCCTTTCCCGTTTGCTCTAGCTAGCATTGACCCCGCTGGGCTCCTGTGGCACCTTTGCTTTGGACGGGACGGCAACGCGGTCCCGCCGCGCCGCGCCCGCTGTGTGCAGAAACCTTTAAGGCACGCATGGAATACTAAGCGCCGTCAAAGACTCGGAATCGGTCCGGACGTTACCGGACGGCTGCACGGTAAACTACCAATAGTTCGTTGTCCGCAAGCCCGTGCCTACTGTGGTCGGTGATTGCTCTATGGCTCCCTGGCCACATCCCATTTCCTCTCTCTTCTCTGTATAGAAAATATGTTTAGTATTAATTAAATTTGATTATCTTAATCTTAGACCTCCTCCATTTTGAAATCGATTAATTAATATCTCTTCTTAGTCGAGCCTCGAGGTCGAGTCCTGCGCCACCGTCTCTCTGGCGATACGACACCATGAACCTCTGTAAATGTTTAATTAATATATGAAAATTTTCGACGAAAAAGTACACAAAGACTTCAACAGAATCGAACTGATATATTTTTTGTTAATTGGCAGCAGTAAGTTGAAATGAAAACCAATAAGTCGATTAAAATTCGCAAAATATTCACCCAATGAGTTCCAGCTAAGAGACCGATGAAATGTATGGAACCCAACTATTGATCCGAAGGATTCGGTTTCGTTTCAATTAACGTGGGAAAGCCTGCGATACCCAGATAGAATGTATTATTTTGATCCTGTTCCATAGTTATGCTTGGTTTCATAAGTATGAACACTTCAGGCAATAACTTGGAAATCGCAAAAAAAAATGTTTTTTTCGATTACCGACTCTATTGCCTGGACAGTAAGTCGTTAATCTAATACCATTTTTTTTTCTTATTTCCCAGGGACGTTAACTTATACAAGAGTTATTTTGGGCCCAAACACAAAACTGCAACTCGATGTCGCATCCCTAAAATCGCAGGACGCATCACAAGAACTTGGTAATTGCTGATAATGACTATACACTGTACAGTGTTGCGAGCCCAGTGCGAATTGGTGGATGACACATGTATTCGAATTTTTGGTTCTCGGATATCCCGATTTCCTCACGATGTTTTAATTCACCGTTTTGATAGCGGTGGTGATGAAATTAATTACACAAAGTAAAGCGCCTGGGTTTTTTTTGGTAGGTGAAAATCATCGAATGACGAAACCCGCTCTTGGGCGGAGCGGGAGACCAGTGTCAAACTCTTACTGACTAAAAAACCTACCCCATTCCTTCCTTGCCTTATTCCCAAAGCCGCGGTAACAGTTTCACACAACCGGCAGCTCCAGAAGGCTTCGACCCTGAAGGGCCCCTACAGTTTGCTGACAACTCCTTGAGGCGCGCGGGAACGGTGCGCGCCATTGACCACTTGGACTCGGTCTGGACAGTTACCAGACGACCGGACGGCGAGCTACCCATTGCTCACCGTCCGCGAGCCAGTGTCTCGGTGGCCGGATATCGGCAGGATCGCGGCGGCGACGGCTACGGCGAGGGCGCTGTTGCCTTTGCCTTATGACGTCGGCCTCCTCCTTTACGAGCATTACTACTTCGCAGAAGGAGGCGACCGCCTGCCATTCCTCTTCGCTGCGGGTAATGCGCCTGGCTGGGTTTGAACATTCGGCTACCACTGCTCTAGTGTATTGTCATCTGAACCAATAATGCTTTGCCGTATGACATTTCAGCGATGCGGTGACGTATCGCATCGTAGTTTTGTTTGTTGTTAACATTTCCTAGAGGCGCGCGTGGAACACTATGCGCCGTCTATCATTTGGACTTGGTCCGGACGATTGCTGGATGATGAAATTGCGAACTACCTAGTGCTCGCCGTCAGCAAGCCCTCAGCAATCGTAATCCCGGTGGCCGGGGCATGAGAAATTATATTTTTCGACTTCGACAGGCTTAAGTCTATAAAAATGTTATCCAACTATGTAAAACTAACCAAATCCAACAAAAAATTACTATACTTAGTTGGTATTTTATCCTATGAAATAATACTACGAGTAATCCGGGCGGCGGCGGCGGCGTCACCGCAGAATCGGATTACGTCGGCGTGCTGCGAAGGATGACGTTCAGACTAGCAGAACAGACTAACTTTGAGCTACTATCTACTTATTACCGACACAGTTGGCTAACTAATGCTACCAACCTTCTTTTTGTTAATAAGTGCTGTTTTTTTTTAAAGGTAGTATTTAGTTTTAAATAGCTCTCAATATTTTGAAGAAAGTCTTCCTCCCTCTAAGTAAAGTAGCTCTTTGAGCGCAAAAGAGTAACAAACATACACACATTACTATTATACATACAAACTGTCATCTTTATAACATTAGTATGATTTAAACAAGCAGTTTAAGTCATAAATCGTTCACAAAAATATAAATATAAACTACAATCAGGAAAATGGAAATTTAAAAATTTTCTACAATTTCAAAACGAACCATGCCAGGGGCATTCTCCCGTGTCGTTTCATTTTATAACCAAACAACGTGTTTTATTGTTACCATTTTGTTCAGTCGCTGTATTACCTTGTGATACAGTTTTCCTTGTTCCGCTATTTCATTCCGTTTCCCAGTGTATTTCCCAACAGAACTATTAAATGTTTTTCTAGTTTGCAAACGCTTACGATACAAATATTTTGACAGCTTCGGTAAGCGTTCGGGACGTGTTCGTAACCGATCGGAGTTTTGTTCGTTTTGGTCAGTTTACGGTTTCATATTTTGTTATATTTTGTATTAGCTGCTGGCTATTTGGCTGCTATTTTTATTAAAAATAGGAGGAATATTTTAGAATTCTTGTTAGCTGAATTATTTAATAGTATATTAAAAATATAATTATACGAGAATGTAAACTGTATTACTATCTCTAAGTGACTGTATTGAGTTACTTGTGGAGTTAATATTCGAGCTTTTCTGCATTTAGGTGACTTGTTTAAAAGAATTATATGTTTATATATGCGCCCAAACCAATCAGGGTGGTGGCCTGGGCATATTATCTATATTATCTGGGCTCATAGAACGTATGGTCGTCGATCACCGCAAGATTATAGAATGGATACATCGCACCTGTGCTCCGAAAGATGCAGCAGGTTTCCTCACGATGTTTTCTTTCACCGTTTTAAGAGTGGTGATGAAATAATAATAGTTTAATATTTACACTAAAAAATCCAGCCGCCATTTCATAATTCAAACATTTAAATACATAAGTAATTCCAAATATGAAATCCTAAAACGGTATTCAAATTCATAGTCGTGCCGCGAGACACAGAGTCCTTTCAATTAGAGTACCAAATCCCAACTGATTAAACCGAAAGCCGCTATCTCCTACCGAAATTATTGTACTGAATAAAGAGAACATCAAAAATGATGTTGAATTATAACCAAAATGGAAAAGGTGTTTGAATTGAGATCCGTTTGCGCTTCACACAATTGAAATTGGAGTAATTGGTCAATTATAATTTTAGACCATTGTTAGGGGACTAATTTTGTGAATTGATGGGGAATAGACAGTAATTAGTTTATTTGTTGAGTCTATTGTGTACAATAAATACTCGTAAATATTCGTCTTTTGATTTGAAGTTTACATTGCGCCCACAAGGACCACGTACCATCAAAGATCGTACCTTCTCGGCGCGGGCACGCTCAGCGTATTCTGTACTTTTGTTCTTTTTTTTTAACTTTTATGTTTGTAATTGTGATGCTGTGTCTGCCTCGAATAAAATTTATTCTATTCTATTCTTCTAATCTAAGACACTTCCGCTTGACCACAGCTAAGTTAATTTTTGCATGAACTGGAAACAAAAACTTCAAAGGTTTGGTTTAGCGCGATTTGATTTTTTTTTATGATAACGGCAGTACTTACGCTGATCTGGGCACGTCGGTCTCCATATACATTTAATATGGCAACTAGACTTCAAGAGCTACATTAGATGCAAGCCATGCGACGCTACGCGACATGCCGTTACATACAAATCAGGCGTGGTCCACGTGTGCATATAGTTCACGCTTCAGTACCTATTATTTTTTTCTCTATAGCTAGAGGCGGTTCACCCACTGAAGATGCGTCCTGCCACAGCGGTGCGCGGAGCGACGGATAATGCGCGCGGCGACGGAGGCTCAGATCTGCCTTACTTAGCGGTGTAATTTGTACGAAATTAAACAAATTTGTACGGCGCGCCCCGCGTTCCCGCGCAGATTGGTAGAAACTGTCTTCCCACGCATTTCTGCGTCGGCATTGTGTTTGTGATTTCTGTATAAATTGAGATACTTGCATACAATGATTTTTTTATGGTAGGTAAAAATCATCCAATGACGAATCCCGCTCTTAAGCGAAGCGGGAGACGGTGTCAGACTCTTACTGACTAAAAAATCTACCCGATTCCTTACTTGCCTTATTCCCAGGCCCTGGTGTTACGCTTTCGCATCTACCCTTAGCCTAGGATGCATATAATGAATGGTAAAATCTACCATCCCGCGCTACGCGACGGGGCACGGTGCAGTAGGTGCAGTACTTAAGGTAATCGAGTATTTATTTGTAAGGCGATCTACTTTACGTATTTGCATGTACATTGTTTATTTAAATTTTAGTTCCCTATAATTTAAATACGATTTTTAACAACTTGTCATTGATGAACTTGCGGAAAGTATACAAAACCTGATTTATTTAAACACTATGTATAGTAGCGGTATAGTATGCGGCAAATAAGTTGAACCGTTGC
Organism: Mythimna loreyi; assembly: GCA_029852875.1. NCBI lineage: Eukaryota > Metazoa > Arthropoda > Insecta > Lepidoptera > Noctuidae > Mythimna > Mythimna loreyi. Next base: position 13,687,608 of record CM056780.1, on the reverse strand, counting down.
TATGGTATTTTCTTTTTATGGTGGGAAAAATCATCTAATGACGAATCCCGCCCACAGAGAAACAGTGTCAGACTCTTACCAGCTAAACAACCCACCCCATTCCTTCTTAGCCCTCATACCGGGGTCGGACCTTCCTTTCGAAAACCGGACCGTAGGCCGAGTAGGCTTCGGCCCAGCAGTTGGGCCTTTACATTTGCTGATAACTCCTTGAGGCGCGTGGGAACAGAGCGCGCCGTCGACGACCTGGTTTGGTCTGGACCGTTACCAGACGACCGGACACTTCTGAAAAGGAGTTTCGTGGTTCAAGAGTGATAAAAACAACTGAAGAAACATAGAAAATGGTTTTAGTCAATAAAACACTGACACTCTCTCCCGCACTACCAAAGAGCGGAAGAAGTCACTAGATGATTTTCCAACTCAACAAAGACACCTACTTTTTATGGTTTTAATTTCAGCAGTTATCAAACTCACAGAGTTATGAATTGTACTTTTAATAAAGTTTAACCCAATACATTTCTGAATAAGAACATTGAGTAGGTAAAGATAAAAATATTGAAGATGACATAAAAATAAGGGTAATCTTTAATCGAACGTTCGGGTCGTGGAACTGGGGTGTAATCAAAAACCGATCGCTGGGCGAACGAGATTTTTACCTGCCGAACCTTCCCAGAAAATTCCGTACTTACCCTTACATAATTCAAACAAAAATTTCGCATTTACCATTTTAAGATAATAAATGTGATATTTTCCAATGCAAACGGTAACATTGATTGCCTTCAGAGAAATGTGAATTTATTCCGCTCTCAAAGAAACAGTGCAATGGATAATTTAATATTCAAAGATCACAGAACGTTAAAGTCAAAAGGAGTTTATTGTGTTGTTTGTGTTGTGTTATACGTGCTTTATTTTTATTGTGGGTTAAAATCATCCAATGACAAATCCCGCCCTTGGACGTAGCGGGAAATAGTGTCAGATTTTTTCTGACTAAACAACTCACCCCGTTACTTTGCCTTAGTTTCAGAGCCCTGGTGTTACGCTTTCGCATTAACCCATGGCCCCAGGAGGCCTACTGGACCCCTACAGTTTGATGACAACACCTTAACAACGACTTGGTCACAGTCCAGATGGTTAACGGACGATCGGACAGCGAGCCATTGCTCGTTGTCCGCAAGATTTTATTTTCTCTCAGCGAATGGTCCTGTGCGTCTCGCATCCATCGCAGTCTCAAAAAAACTAGACCATCGATCCATCTTATGGGAGGTCTTTAAACGCTGTGTGTCTTACAGCACGCGACCTTTACTCCAGAATCCCATCGACCAATCATCTGCAAGAAATGTGTCCTGCCACTTAAGTTTAGCAATTCTTCGGGCTATGTTACTAACTTTGGTTCTTCAGCGGAATTATCTTAATTTCTTTGACTTGCGGATCATTCCATGCTCATTACTTAGTTTAATTTATTTCATGACGTCTGAAACGATTGATACGATTAGAGATTCGAGATACGATTGGCTGATACCATTAATCGTGAGAAAAAACTGTATATCCTAAAACAAAAGAATACAAATACTTGACTACATTCATCAAACGGCATAGTGCCCGCATATGAACCTGGGTCTTTGCATAAGCTCGTAAGCTTTGCTACTAAAACTGTTTGCATAAGTAGAACTAAAATTTATAAAAAAAATCATTAACAAGTATAAAATACTACAAAAAAGCCTATAACATAGAAAAAAAAAGTTATTACTAAAAAAAGTGCCCAAACTAAAACCGTCCCTCTCCAAACATCGGCGATCCAATCAAAATAGACCACGTATCGTTTCCATCTAAACATAAAATTAAGGAGAAAAAATTGCTTACACAAGAGAAAGTCCTCCTTTACGAAATATATCAGGAGGACATCTGCACTCTTTCGTCCAATCCGTAATAAAAGTGGATAGCGGTCATAAATTTTGAGTCGAAGACGTCCCAATACCACAGGGCCGCGAGCCAGCAGCCAATCCTCGAAGGCAATCAAATTGTGATCAGTACCGCATGAGAAGAATTTTTATGCGCACCCTTGGAAAGCCTTAAATCCAAGCCTATGAATACGGGACGATGTTCTAAGTTATTTGTTTTGATTGAATAAGTGATAAAATTTTACGTATCAATAGCGCCACCTGCATTTAGTTTTATGAGTTTTGTCTGGGACGTAAAGATTTTGTTTTCAGATATGTCAGTTTTGTACTCCTATCGTCATTTATTTAAGAACCAACTAAATTCTTTTTTAAATCTTATTTTTTTTTAAATGTGTTGTTATTTTTGAAGGTAAAGTTTTTTTATCACTAGAAAATATTATTATGGTATAAATGGGAAAGTAATTTCGACCTTCATCTATCAGTATCTTACGTTTTTACATATAATAAATAAAAGACAAACTGGACTCTAGAAAAGGAACTTTAAATGACTTTTTCACGGCTTTGGGATAATTTTCGTCATTCGTTTTCAATTCGTCATTTATGCGACCGAAGCTGCTGGAAGAACTTATTATCTATAATTATATAAAAAGAGAAACTGACTGACATATCATTATACAATACTGTGGAAACTACTGGGACTCGGAATGTGAATTTTTGCACAAAGATTTCTTTCATAAAATAATAACAATATTGCGACCATTCAGAGAGGATTTTCCAAAATTCACTCTCGAAACGGATGTCCAAAGTTAAAAAAAAAAAAACTACTATCCTATCCATAATCACACGGACGAAACCGATGGCTAGTATTAATGTATGCTGGAAACTCTAAGAAGATACTTTATTTTTACTATAATACAGTTATCTCATATCCTAAAATTAGGAATAATTATATATATTATGTAAAATTATTCCTAATCTTAGGATATACCTATAGTACGGCCGGTCTAATTTGACGAATTCAGGTTCGTCAAATTTAAGCACTGCGATTTAAAAAAAAAGGAATTAAAAAAAATGTCAATAACAGTTGTTAAAGCAATAACGAGCCAAGTTAGAACGGTCGTCTTCTTCTATCATCAGTCATTCTTTCATTTTATTCTATTTTTAGGTTGAGGACAAATTCTTTAACTTTGTATTGATATTCCCTTTTGGGAATAACAATCCAGTCGGTTTTTTCGGAAATATGCTTTAAAAAAAATCGAGCTACAATTATTGTCGAACTTACCTACTACTAATTTAGATATATAAAAAAGCCGCACGTAATAAGCTACTCAAAATATATAGAAAAATAATGATCCAAATCTTAATGTCAACATTGTTTATTCAAAACTTTTAGTGAATTGATATATTCATTGGGTCATCGTGGATCTTTTCTAAGCATTCGAGCAAAACCACGTTTTAAGACATGCCACGACCTTAAGTTTGCTGGAAATAACATACATAACTTGTATGTACTACACTAAGTGCAGTTCAATTAATTAACTTGCCGCAGGCCTACGGAACTAGCTGCTGAGTTTAATAAACAGTTCCTGATTTTAAATCAACCAGGGTCATGAGAAATTAAATCAATTTAATGCAAACAAATTTAAATTAAAACCTCTTATTGAAACTAGTAACAAATTATTCAAATAATGGTTGACAGAAATTGGTCTGTTTAATGTTTTCTTGATGTGGTGTTCAGTATCTAGTTTATACTGATGAAAAAAAGTTTTTTTTTAAGCCTATTTCAAAAATATGTATCATCGTCATCAGGTACTTGGATAATCATCGGGTGGTATCACCTTCCTACAGATGGTTTGGCCTTCGAAGCGCCAATCAATACCTTGGCGCTCTTTTACAGTTTATATTACCTGACTGCGCCAGAAGACGGGTTAATGCTTTTTTGAGAGTCTGTATGTGTCAATATTTCTTTGGCATACCCTAGAACCTGAACGGTTTATTGCATTTTTGTTTGAGAGGTGTCGTTAGATTTGTCTTTTGTTGTGAGAGTGACACTGGCTATCTATAAAATGGTGTCCTTTTAGCGCCAAAGTATGTTTTAATTTTTGTTTTTCTTGACAGTCATGAATGATATTGAAACAGGGTTGAAATAGAGCTCTAAGATATGATTACAAAAGCACCCAAAAAAGTGTCAAACACCCAATCGCAAAAGTCTAATAAAATATTCGCTTTATAGTTATTTTGCTGTCGCGCTCGATGCTCGGCGCCCTCTAAGACCCGATGCTCGGCGCCCCCTAAGACCCGATGCTCGGCGCCCCTAAAACCCAACGCCTGTGTGCGCCCACACCCTGTTCTATAAGTAAAGCTGGCCCTGCACGCTCCATGAAAATAGTCTAAAGGGCTTCTGAACTACGAGTTAGCTTTGACCCCTCTTACACCTTCAAAAGGTCCAGAACCCCCATTAGCCCAGTACACATCCATACGCGGTCGCATCAACATCAACTCCACGTAAAAGATTGACAAAAATTGTAATTTTTTACTTGATAAACCTGGATTTATGTTGGCAACATCCTTAGTCCCCTGGATCGAAAGTCGCTGGCGGGTAACTTGGGAGCATCCCAGTCACAGTAATTCAGTTAATACAGGCATTCTAAAATCTATGACAAGTCCAGAAGTACAATTTTTTTGTTGATATTCATAAAGTTGTGCTTGACTGCGATTCAGCCTAATGGTAAGTAGTGATGCAATCTTTAATAGTGACGCACATTAGTTTACTTCCACTCCTAGAGAAGAAGCCTTAGTCCCAGCAGTGGGAATATTAAAAGGCTGATGCTATGCTACTAGTTTATTAAGACCTATTGACTCTAACCTTAAAACAAAATCAGTATTGTCAGCTATCATGGATTTGGAATTTTCATGAAAATTGGAGCCAAAGCCATGTTAGCTGTTGCTAACAGGAAAGTCTTTTGTTTTTTTCATCTGACAAGATAAATCGGCCTATCAATTTAGATAACTCATATGTTACGTTCTGTTAAAAATAATGTTTTCGTCTCAAAATAGATACTTACAATCGATAGATAAATTTTATTTTTCGTTGTATTTTTCCTATTTATAATCAACCTCCCAATTGTTATTATATTGGTTTGACATAATTATTGAATCATGGATAGGTTCTGAAAAATCATACAATGGCTTCTCCCACTCTTGGGCGGAGCAGGAGGGCGAGTCAGACTTTTACTGACTAAATCTCACTCCTATGTTCATCTTTCGCGCAACCCATGGCCCCTGTAGGCTTCGACCCTTCTTGCCCCTATGGTTTTGCTGACATCTCCTCGAGACGACTTGGGCTCAATCCAGATGCTTACTCGATATTTCTCGCCGTCAACAAGCCCCAGCCTACGGTGGCTGGAAAACGGGGTCGGGATCCCTGTTGCTGCGGCGTAACAAAGGTTATTCTTTAACGCATGCGACCGCCTTCTTTGCTAACATTACTATTTTGCAGAAGGAGGCGACGGCCTGGCATTTTTCCTCATTCCGTACCAGAACCCGATGCGAGCGAAAGGTAGTTTCCGTCGATCGCCTCCACGAGGACAAAGTGGTGCTCTTCCCAAGCAGGACACACATCCTCTGTATACTCCACAGTGATCATAATCGATAGCTAAAACATTAAAACTATTTATAGCAAAAATCATTTTGCTTTTTACCCTCAAAAGGAAAGGCACAAAAAAAATCACAAACAACTTCGAGATATCTAAGGTTATTCTAGTAAAATACCCGAAGATCAAAAGACAAAGGCATTCAAACGAAAAACAAATGAAAAGCGAGTCGAATCAGAATTCCGTACATAATCCGTCTTCAAAAAGAGCGCATTAATTTAATAAGAAAGTCCTAACCCTTGTGCGCTTGTATTTGGCACGAAGGCGGATATTGCTTGCCATGTGTATCTGGCAGAAAATCTCACACATTTTTATATAACATCGAACTTATCGGCCTCTTTGGGTTGATATCTGTTAAATGAAATGTGATGTAAGCTCTCTTGTGTGATGTAATATGTGTTTGATAACTGTCACTATAGTCAACAGGATAAAATTGTAGGAAAACTATAGGATATCATAGTTATAAATAAATGATAATTCATAATCGAGTATGTTTCAGTTTCATTAATGCTCTAGAAGGATTGTTTGTAACCTTAACAAGACCAAAGATCAATTAGAGGCATAATATAAAGACAATACCTAGGTATGCGAACGCCGGCATTCTTGGGGCTCAAGAGCTTTTAGATTGTAACTAAGCCCACTGGAACAATCATCTTCAAAAGTTCAGGAGAATTATGCCTGTCAAACATCTTTTCCTGATCCTAATTAATTTCTTTTTTACTATTTAAAATTATTTCAACTCTCATTTGGGGCATCATATTTAACACAGCTTAGTTTATTCTTTTTTTTTAATTGCAATAATGAATTGAATGGCCAAAATACAAACACAATAGCAATTTTCTTAATAAACTAGTGCGCCTCACCATCAGCGATTGGATCACTGCTTACATCAGGTGGGTGATAAACACATATGTTACAAATAATGTTATTAACTACACACGTATAAAAATGTAATCTTATTATCTACAAATAGTAATAGTGACATTGTAATTGTACTCCTCCGAAACGACTGGACAACAACATGATTTTTGGGTTGGTTATGAGACCTTTTTAAAGTTGTTTTTTTTTATAATGGGCAAAAATAATCCAATGACGAATCCCGCTTTTGGGCGGAGCGGGAAATAATGTCAAACTCTTACTGACTAAACACCAGTTCCTTTTTAGCCTTTCGCACTGGGGCCAAGCCTTCCTTTCAGAAAGAAACTGTGGGCTTCAACCCTTTTTCAGAGTCCCTACGGTTTTGCTAACAACTCCTTGATAGTAAAAGTTGTTCAAATTGGTGTGTTATGATCTCTAACTGTCGTATCATTTCTGTATAAAATATAAGTGCGCATTTCCGTAACAGCCTGGATAAAGCATAAAATAAAATATCATAAAATAAGAAATCATAAAAAGATAAGATAAGTCTGCTTCGCTCCGGAGTTTAGAGATGCAAATCTTCCTCCCTAGTGTATCATATTTGATATCATTTTAATATTTTTTTCTCTAGTTTAAATATTATTATGTTTTATCTCCATCTGCCCTTTTTGGCTGAAAACGTGATTTCATTTCATATAAAAGTTTATTGAGTCAGTCTTTTGTAAATGTTCGTTTATTTTATAGAAGATGTGTTTTTATTTGATTACTGAGATACTCAAATAATATTGTACATTGTTTTGTTTGTTATCTATGTATTATACTTAGTATTTTAAACGTTTTTATTTTTTACATTGACTAGTAAAAAAAAAACATTATTGTGCTATTATTTTATTACTACTATTATCCTCACGCTCCAGCCGCTGCGACAAGAGATGTCCCGGGCGTCGGCGTAACAGAGCGATCCCTGGCCACTGTAGCTGCGGTCTAGCAGACGGCGAGTGGGCTGCTCTCCGTCCGGTTAAGACAAAGACTATCCACGCGCTCCTTAAAGAGAAGTAACCAAGATTCACGGAGTCCGTAAAGGCAGACATCTGCTTCACCCAGAGTGAGATACCTATCCTTATACCTACCTGTATGTACTACGCACTAGACTAAGCGTTACGGTACGCTTGTCTAGTGCGCTTGGTACTCTGTCACTTTACTTAGGTGATCTGCGAGCCTTTGATCTTTGTATTGATGACATTAGAGCAGTTTTACGTTCAAGCAATGTGAGAGCGCTGTAAGATTTATAACATAATGCCAATTAAGCGCTGCAGTGGAATTTTGTATTAAATTTTCAGTATTTTGACAAATGGTTTCTATGAACGTACTTGTCTATCGCTACGATATAAGTCGCTGGAGATACCTGCGTTATTTCATGATCTACCAAAAAAAGTATAATTTCCACCTGCGAAAACGAACGCAATACAAACATCTAAATCGAATTGTGAATGTCAAATATTCGAGAGTAATGTTGTCACTTGAAAAAGATTTTAACTTAGCCTCCAACTTGTATGCACCACAATGAAAACAAACAAAAATCTTTTAATACTATTCCGTCCATAAAACCTAGAAAAGAGACATCACGGTGTTTTTTTTTTAAATTATATTCACGGCACAAGTTTGCGAAACAAGTTTCCCGGGATCCGTGGATGTGAATGGCCAAGTTCGATGGAACTTTAGTCTTTACTCAGAACTCCAAGTTTTGCTTCCGATCCGATGGAACCACATCAAAAGATATAACAAATATATACAAATTCAAATGGATTAACTGTTTCTGGAGTTGGCGCGAAGTATTTATGTTTTGAATTTCGAATTGGTAATGTTTTGCTCTGTTTTGTTATTTGGTGTTGTAGACTCTTTGGTAACGTTATAGTTAGATATTGTGAAGGTTGATTTCTGAAGAAAAATAGTTCTGGCTAGATTTCTAGAACGCTCATTTGAATTTAGAAGACATCAAAACAAGGACACAGACCAGACAGCGGCCGTCGGATCTTGGTTATTTTGAAGTTAGGTTCTACGAATTTTAGCGCTTGAGAACAGTCTTTCATTATCGAAGATGTTCGATGATTCGTCAAAAAAATTGCATTAGGGCGACGCAACGTATCGTGTGCCCCCGCTCTTAAGGTCTTTCCAATCAAAGGATTAACACACACCGTACGTCGGGTCATTCGATGTTTAAACTTTAGCAAAAACACACTCAATAACCTAAATCAAACAAACCAACATATTCAAATACTATAAAAATTCGCACATAACTAAGTTTTGTATCCACATAATTTTCTCGGCGCGACCTTATGACGACGTCATTATTCTACGCGGACAGCTCCTGGAGTCATAACTTAGTGCTGACGTGACAAACCGCGCCGCCCGCCTGCACCGGACATTACCATCGTTTAACACTAGTCCCCTCTATTTCATAGTCTTTCTTCAGTTTTCAGACCCTATTTTATGTCTAAGGATATTAGGTAGGAAGGTAATTTTAAATTTGAATCTTGGTAGTATTTCTTATCTTGGTAGTATGCTGCTTTATAGTGTTTTTTTTTTTATGATGAGTAAAAATCATCCAATAACTAATCCCACTCTTAGGCGAAGTGAAAAAGAAAGTCAGACTCTTACTGAATAAACAACCTACCCCATTCCTTCCTTGCCTTGATCCCAGGGCCCCGGTAATTATACGTTTTCGCATCAACATTTGGCGCCAGGAGGCTTAGACCCAACTGGGTCCCTTCAGTTTGCTGACAAATCCTTGAATTTTGCCTTACAGTAAGTATCTGTATCTTGGTTGTTATACCATACATGCCAATATGACGTCCCTAGCCTTTTCCTCAAAAGCTTAGGGTCAGCTTCCAGCATTATGGGACAGCACGGACCTCCTTGTTAGACTGATGGACTGACTTCAAAGTCTTGAACATTGACGAGTTACTAGCCTGTCGGTTTTCTACCGGTTTCATTTCGAGTGTACGCCTAATTCCGCCTAGCCCGTTCCATCATCGGACTACCAGGGCTACAGCGATGCGCCACCGGTAATTGGTGAACCTTGTTATGTTACCTATACCTACGTAATTTTTGGGAAGAAAATTTTTCACCTTAAAAAGTGCTCCTTTTGAGAAGTGTGCCATATGTGAAGTGCACTTGATACTAAGTTCACCATTTGAGCATGGTGTACAAATTGAGATGTGCACCAAATGCGTCAAACCCCTGCGCAGGCACCCGCTTTACGCAGCGTTGTCCTTTAAAGATCTGCGAATGATAACTATATTGACTAGCCTTCTGCCAGCGGCTTCGCATACAAACTTTAGACCCCCATTACATCCTTTTACGAGCTGAATTTTGTAAAACCCTTTCCTAGTGTTCGCCTACGTCATAAAAGGAAGCCCTGTGCAAAATTTCATGCTCCTAGGCCCAGTAGATTCGGCTGTGCGTTGATATGACTAGGACCAACGATTTTACGTACTTTTCGAGGTACGGGTTGTCTGTAATTGAGAAAAGGGTCCTGATATATAGGTATGGTATGAATCATTTTTTTTTTTTTGACGTTTTACGATACAACTAAGTATTGAGCATTTCATGCCTAATTAAGTTCCTATGTAACGTGAAATGCAAATCAGATTAAAATATTCAACACTGTCATTTCAAGGTTTACAGATAAGATTATTTTAATATGTAGGCTAAAAAAATTATTACCTACCGCCATATTGTTGTATATTTTCAAAATGGGGAAAATGCCAACATTTGTCACCATGGCAAGCATATAGGAAATCATTGTATGACTTTTCAGTCCAATTGGTTGATGCTGAGAGATGGCCGGATGCTGCAAGAACGCGCCGAAAGCTATACGTTGCTCGTCGTCTGCAATCCACGACCAGTCACTAAAAACCAACCGTGCAATTCGATTGCAGTTGATGTGCAGTTTACAGGATTGCACTGAACCGCCGAATGCAATTGAACTGCAATCGGACTGCACGTTTAGTTTGCAGTTCTATTGCACTCGTGTCAACTGCATTCAAACTGCAGTTGAATTGCAGTCCGTTTGTCTAGAACTTAATACAGGAAAATTGTACACATTCACTACTTACTCGTAAAACTGGTATTCTAGCAGCAGATAAACAAATTATGATATTATCTCTACAGTCAAAATACTACACGGTTACCTACGGGGTAAACGCCCATCATCATCATCATCAGCCTAGCGTAAGTCCCGGTTGCTACCTTGGCTTTCACCTCGGTGCCCGGGGTCCGCTTTCCTGACTAGTCGTCTCCACTTCGCTCGGTCTTTTGCGTCCTCTGCCTTAAGCCCATTAGCACGCATATCGTCCCTTACGACGTCGATCCAACGCCTCTTAGGCCTACCTCGTTTTCCGGGTCCCGGCGGAGGCGGCATGGCGAGGCATCTGTTACCCACGTAGTCTGCCGGTTTTCGTAAAACGTGGCCATACCAGCGTAAGCGACCCTCCTGCAGTTTATCTGCTATGTCACGGACCTGAAGGCTGCCCCGGATGCGGGAGTTCTTAATGCGGTCTTTCCGCGAAACTCCAGACATCCAGCGCAGCATATTCATTTCCGTGACACGCAGGCTTTGCTTATGTCGCTCAAGTACAGGCAACGCTTCACTGCCATACAAAAGGACAGGCCTAATGATGGTCTTATAGACCTGTCCTTTGAGCCTAACCGGCATTTTGGGGTCACAGATAACCCCCGCCACCTCACGCCATTTCGCCCAGGCCGCCGAGATACGTGACTCGACGTCGCAATCGACGTCCCCGGACTCGTGGAGCACCGATCCCAAGTACCTGACCTGTTCCGTGCGCTCAACTGTATCTTCGCCAATGCGAACAGGAGCAGTGTTAATTGTGTTACAGGCCAAGTACTCGGTCTTCGCCGCATTAATTTTCAGACCGGGGTAAACGCCCGATTACTACTTATTATGTCTATAAAACTGCACACCACACGATTTTTCGATCATTTTTACGATTTTTATGTTATTTTGCTGCGACGGGTTTTGCTCGAAAGGACATGGTAGTAGTTTATTATTATACGAATAATCATCAAAAGACGACCCGATCTGGGTAGAATAAGAGGGAGTGTCAGACTTTTACTGACTAAAGGTACGTTCAGACTAGTGCGCAATTAGAGACACTCGAGACACTGAGTGTAGTGTGTGTGTGTGTTCTGGATGTACGGACCATAATTTTGTAACATCCTGCATGCTTAAAAAAAATGTATGTATACGCATGTTTCTACAAATAAAATTATCTTTATCATTATCTTTAAGGTGCTGTAGTCACGGAGTAAAGAAAGGAGGTCGTAGTATAAATGTGGCTTAAAACTCACTTATGTTAGGACCTCATTATAAAATCTTAGCAGATATCCCTTAACGTGCGTCGTCAACCTTACTGACGTCTTGCTGACGTCTCATTGAGGTACACGTACGCCATCAACCCGGGTTTGATCCTTATCGGACAGCGAGCCTCCTATTGCTCACCGTCCCCCAGCCCACGCCTTCTTATATGCTGGACTGATAAAACATCATAAAACCTTGTAATATGTCAAAAGCTTTTATGATGTATATTCCGATTTTATGATTTTTATGTCCGACGATTATTATCAAAATAATCTTCTTCAGTAATTGTTTTATACTGTATATAAATTTGTGTAAATTTTTGTTAAACTTTTATGGGTCTAGTTACCTGAAATAAAGGATTTATTTATTTAAAAACACTTTGAAGTCTTGAAAATCATAATGTAATCTCGTGGTCATTTCACCTGAGCACTTAAACAAAAAATCACTTAAATCCTGCGGCGTGACGCCAAAACAAACCTTTGAAGTTTTCGATTCTAGAGCAAGCAAAACATGAGCTTAGCGGTAGTCAAGCGGAAATGTCTTCGATAGTACGTAATCGTCAAGCTCTAGAAATTTCGAAAAAACACGATAAATAAATTATGATAAAAATTGAGAAATTAACTTTCGATTTTAAAGCTACTTATCAAAAATGAACGACTTGCCAATAGACTTAAATAAGCACCTTGGAACTAGTTATGAACAATTACGTCCTCTTAGTTTATCTTTATATAATTTCAATTTATCCGAACTTATAAGTCCGAACAATAACGTTAAATATTCGTACGTATTTACATTTTATATCAAACTAGCGACCCGCCCCAGCTTCACATGAGTGCAATACTTATATATTACGCATGTATTGTACTTATAAACCTTCCTCTTGAATCATTTTATCTTTAAAAAAAAACGCATCAAAATCCGTTGCGTAGTTTTAAAAATCTAAGCATACATAGGGACAGACAGCCACTTTATTTTATACTAAGTAATGATTGTCATTTAATTGTTTCCTTGATAATTTGAATAATTTACTGAGCTCAGATAATTTTTTCACAGTATTTGAAAGTAGATAAGTTAGATATGACTGCCGATAACACAATGTCTTCGAGTTGCATTTTTTTTTAAGTGGAAAATTAGGCACTCAACTAAAAACAATAATTCAAACGTTTCCACTATTTGATATTTCGTGCTTATTTGAAACATTCAAAGTTTCAATTCCAATGATTGTATAAATTAAAATAATATAATATGTTTATATATTAATACAATACAAGTTTCGGGGAAAACCACAGTGCGGAGTGCTTGTGAAGTTCTGCGATATTTCTGAACATTTCTATATCACAACTGAAAAGAAAAACCGATTGAAGAATAGGTATCAATTTAGGCCTTACCTTACCGCATATTGATAGAGCGTACAGCTATGGAGTAGGATTCCTTGCCGGAATATGTGTTTCCAGATAGTTACAACCTGGGGATCCTTTAGTCAAGAGATAGCGTTTTATTTCTAGGCAACCGTGCTCAATGCAGCGGTGGCCGAGTGGTAACGAACCCGATTTCCGAATTATAGGTCGCGGTTCAAACCCACCTAAGTATTTTACTTTGTGTAGTTTATTTCATCACCAATGCTCTCAAAACGGTGAAGGAAAACATCGTGAGGAAACCGGCATGTCCTAGAACCAAAAATGCAAAGACATGTCACATCCACCAATCCACACTGGGCCCGCGTGGTGGGTTATGGTCCATTCCCTCTCTTACAGAGGAGGTCTGTGTCCCAACAGTGGGTACATTAAAAAGGATGATGATGAAGTGTACTCTATCATGGATCACATTAGCGCTTCCCATCAAGTGATATAGTAAACATAAATAAAAATAGTAAAAAAAATCTAGTACTTTTTTTCATTTTTATTTAAGTGGGGAATCATTCAATGACTTTTCCATTTATAGAGTGGAACGAGAGGGCATCTAAGACTTTTCATGATAAAAACTCTCTTATGCTCTTAAGTTACCCTCTACTTAACTAACCCCTTAAGAAACCATTCAAAATGGTTGTTTCCTCACCCTATAATTTACTCGGACTTATACAAGTTTGTTGTTAGTTTTCTGTAGTTGGTTAACCAAAGAACTTTAACATAAGGTTTTACAGACTCACCAACTCCCCTACTCTAGATAATTAGGGTAAATTTTCAGTTGCGTCGTGGTTTATTTTAAACTTAGTTTAGGATAGTTTCGCTTTAATTTTGGAGTTTCTGCTACTCTGGGTCTAAGGCTGGATTGTTTTTTAGGTACCATTGGATTTAAAGGAACAGGGTTTTGTATTTTGGCTTATTTTATACTTCTTTTTATTTAACTTTAATTAAAATTGCCCAATAATTATTGTCTATAATTTTAATTGAAAACACATTTTGTCTGTCATAATTATCGTCTTCAAAGACGCAGCGTTGGAAAGCCTCCTATAAGGTGGACCGATGTCCCTTGACCCCAGAAGACTTCGACCCTGATGGGCCCCTACAGTTGCTAACAATTTGAGGCACGCAGGAACAGTGCGCGACGTCGACGATTTCAACTCGGTTTGGACGATTAGCGAACGGGCAGACTGCGTGCTACCCATTGCTCGCCGACATACTCCGACGTAATTCTAAGATATTATGCAGATATTTGTCCAACACTACTTACGTCTTCATTCCTAATATTCATGGTCTGATATCGGATCCAATAAAAGGTTTTAAATATATATATATATATATATATATATATATGTATTATATTATTGTACCTCACTTAGTCACCTAATGAATATTTTGCATACAGCCAAGGAGTGGGGTTTCCTGTCGGAATCTTCTTTCTTTCTTGCTTTCTAATCAGACTAAGGCCCAAATTCACTAATAAAACTAACGCGAACTGTGTAAAAGGCCTTTGCGAGTTTATTTCAGCCCCTCAACATGCAATGACTGATGTAATTCTAGGACAATGACGTAGATATTTGTCCAACACTACATACGACAACTTATGATTACATTCCTAATATTCATGGTCTGATATCGGATCCTTTTGATGCTTCTAAGTGGAGGAGGCTCTCAAGAAAATTGTTCTATGAATTCTATTAATTGTTTACTCTTGCGTATTTTTCTTTAAGTAGGTACTTCTGTATTATCAATAAAGGTACTGCTTTCGCTAAGAATATGTCATCGTCAATATTTGTCATTGTATCACACATTCATGCACACTTCCCTAAACTGGCTTGACTGGCCTGTTGGTCTAGTGGCGCCCCTGACTGCTGTACCAGAGGTCGTGAGTTCGGTTCCCACCCAGTACTAATGTTTGTATGATGATCTCAATCATTTGTTCTGTGTCTGGGTGTAATTTATCTATAATATGATATCTATGTATCTAGAAATATATAAGTATGTTTATCAGTTGTCTAGTACCCATAACACAAGCTCTGCTTAGCTTGGGACTAGACGACTTTGTGTGATAATTGTGGAAAAAAAAAACACATAAGCATAAATCAGCCTTACCTATAAAGTTACTTCTTGCTGGCCTGCCACCATGGGATCTGGAGGCAACAGTCCTTGCACACATGCGCGATCTGCGCGTGGAGATGCAACGCCGGGGCGAAACTCCGCTGCCGCGACAAGTCGCGGTATGGCGGACGGAACTCCGGCGGGATCTCGTAATGGCAAAATGGCGTCAGCGACTGTCGCAACCCACGCTGGGCATGCCATAATTTCGGCGGTAAGTCTCCTCTTTGAGGCGTGGCTTGAAAGATCTCACGGCGTCCTCACCTTCCGTATGACGCAGGTTCTTACCGGACATGGCAAGTTCGGGAGGTTCCTGCACCGAATTCGTGAGGAAGCAACACCCGGGTGTCGCCACTGAGCGAAACGCCCGGAGGACACGGTAGAGCACACGGTAGAGGTGTGCCCCGCGTGGGAAGAGCATCGCCGTGTTCTCGTGGAGGCGATCGGAGGCGGCGATCTCTCGCGACGGGCCTTGGTAGAGGCCATGGTCCGGAGAAAGGAAGAGTGGCAGGCGGTCCCGTCCTTCTGCGGAGCAGTAATGCTAGCAAAAGAGGAGGCCAACCGTATCAGGCAAAAGCAACGTCGCTCACGCCACAGCCGTCGCCGCCGTGACTCCGATCCCGATTTTCGGCCACCGTAGACGAGGGCTTGCGGACGGCGAGCAATGGGTAACTCGCTGTCCGCCTATCCGGTAAGTGTCCGGACCGAGCCCAAGTCGTCGACGGCGCGCACTGTTCCCGCGCGCCGCAAGGCGACTGTTGTCAGCAACTGTAGGGGCCCGGCAGGGTTGAAGCCTTCTGGGGCCAAGGATTGATGCGAAAGCGGAACACCGGGGCCCTGGAACTAAGGCAGGAAAGAAAGGTGGGTCGTTTAGTCAGTAGAAGTCTGACACTGTCTCCCGCTTCGCCGAAAAGCGGGATTCGGCACTTGATGATTTTTGCCACCATAAAAAAAAACCTATAAAGTTACCAATGTTAGGACTCAAGCCTCCTGTTTCTGTGTTCTGTTTTGTAAATACGTTTCGGATATCATATATCTTCAAAGTTTTGATCCTAGTACATGCCGGTTTCCGTCGGTAATGATGCTTTCTTCGAAGCAAACAGAATAAATAGCATTATCCGTGGAATAAAAGAAATCAAGATATGTAGCTATATGTAAACAATTTTGACTGTAGCTTAAATTTCAGAAAATTTGCAAAATGTTATACAATATTTTCAATGCACACGCATTTTTTTAAAATTTTCGAATAGGTACCATAATTAGATACATAATAGAAAAACAATAGGTGTGCAAACGCCGGCGTTTGCTGGGGGTTCAAGAGTTTAAATGAGAAACCATCATAAATCTGAGGACTTATTTTGTGAGGTCATTCTGGGTGAAACGAAACAGGGTATCAGGGTTTTACTGATTAAAATTCAACCAGTATTCCTTTAACTCTAGTGTAGTTATTGTAACTCTTTTATACTTCCAACAACCCCGGTAGACGTGGACTCGAGCGGACCACGTCCCTTGTGCTGACATCTCTTTGAAAATGCATGTAACGCAACGCATCGCCAACTTGGACCTTGGCCTTGCCGGACGATGAGCTACCCATTCCTTGGTCGAAGCCTTCTGGGGCTAAGGGTTGATGCGAAAGCGAAACATCTGGGCCCTGGAACGGCGGGTCGTTTAACCAGTAGAAGTCAAAAGAAACTATCTCCTTTCTCCGCCCAATGACGGGATTAGTCATTCGATTATTTTTTCCACCATATAAAAAGAACCCATTCCTGACAGATCAAGTATTATTAAATAGTACAGCCTACTGTTGCCAGGAGCAACCCTGCTGCTACTTTTGGGGCATCTCTTACCTCGAAAGTATATATATGCGAACACCCCTGGTTATATAATTAAATTACACAGCGATAACTTAGTGTTAACGATACATATCGCTTAAAAGAATGTGTGCGTCAGAATACATAATTGATATTCTATCTTATAATTGTCATAATATAAAATAGGTTCGAGTAGGTATAGACAATAGATTATCATTTGATCGTGTTATTCATTAGCTTACTATTTATAATCCATTAGTCATCCATTTTTAGGGTTTCGTACCTCAAAAGGAAAAACGGGACCACTATGAATCACTATGTTGTTTGTCTCTCGTATTTCAAAACCTATCTAGAAAACGTGTGGAGGTAACAAGTTGAAAAGTTGAAACCATATATTCAAGTCAGTGTTCCCTTGAAGCTGTGAAAAAATCAAACTTCTAGCTAACGAAAAAAATATAACGGCCATTTATATAGCAAAAACGTATATTTCGACACTCTCAAATGAATTAAAATTCATAGGATATAGTATGGCCGTCGGATCTTGGCGACTCTGCAATGTGCAGTTGTTATTGCTGTTAAAATATTATTGGCATTTTTTGACGTGACAACGTCTTAAATTAGGTTGCGGCTGGGAGTCACTTATGAAAAAGTGTAACGCTCGGTAACGTTACGATGAGTCACCGAACGAGAGAGAGGCCCGCCGAATGCCTTGCGTCTCTCTCCCACTCAACTATGATCGGTCTGCCGCGCGCGCAGCACTAGAGAATTAGGACGTTGTCACGTAAAATCTTCGCCCGTAAAACCGACTTTACAGGCAACCATTTTTTTAAGCCTTTATTTTTTTACGAGTTTTCAAACGCAGAGCCTAACTTCAGACTGGCCAACGGCCATACTGTACTTCCCGTTGACCTAGAACCCTGAAACATGGCATCACGCAAGGTCTAGCACAAGTATAGGAATAAATCTGAAAACTGAAAATTTACTGGGTTGAAAACTAGGTTTATAGCTATAAACCTAGCCTTAGCCTTTATATTTATAAAGAAAATTGGTACCTACAATAAAATACCCTAAATATTAGCATTAAGTAGGTAAATCATATTTCCTTTAAAGATAAACAAAAATAACCTATACGTATAATAGGTATTTGTTTCTTTTATCTGAACACTCGCCAATCGTCACTCATTGCTATGCCATAATAGATTATGCTCTTATCATTATCACTCGAGAAAGGGCACGGTTACGATATACAAATATAGATTATAGTCTAGGTAGTGTATTGATTGCATTTTTACATTAAAACAAAGACTTTTTGTAAATATTTCGCTGCAAATATATTTATTTACTTATTACAATAATAAAATTATCAATATAACTTAAAGCCAATTTCTAACGTAATATCCATTTTTTTTATAAATATACATTACGTACGCATTTATTGATTTTATCTATGACTTACTTTACCGATAAACTATCGACGCAACAGATAAATTTTATCTAAAAAATATTACTTGCCATAGTTATATTTTAATTATATTATCGTGTGCTTGCACTTGAACTGCACCCACAACCGAAGGTACACCACTTACATAAAAATCCCCGTAAAACTAAACACTATACTAAAGATAATAGATTAGTCAAAATAATCAATAACTCAGTTGATAACGCTATCTATACTCACCACACGGCAAAATGTTTTGCCAATGTTAACGTGTCATTCGGTTGAGCAATATTATTATATGTCCGTTGTGCTATTAAAATTAAATATACTGTGGAAAATCAATGGCAGAAGTGCGCAAAAACGGTGACGCTCTCAAAAAAAGTCATTTCGCGAGACTGCATGAAAGGATACAAATCAAATATGAGGAAATGCAAAGAAAACTTCAAAAATCGAAATCAGTTGACTCGCTGTCATCACTCAAGGAAGATTACGTGTACAAAGAACCAAGATACGCGAGCAGTGCCGATATTAATAAAATTGACACGATGAACAATGATATTCCTCAAGAAAAACAAAGTGTTAAATATAGTGTGATAGAAGAAGAAATTCATAAAAATGATGCAACGTTCCAATATGTTGTTGTAAGAGAATCAAGTATATCCGAGTCTGAAGTAACGTCGTCTCCATTTGAAACAAAAGAGAATGACAGTGATACAAACAGATTTTTTGGCGATGATTTCAATAGACTGAGTCTCGAATCGTAAGTTTGTTTTGATTTGTTTTTATTTTATCTTAAAAAGAAAACCAATTTCAATATAATGAGGAATTTTTCTAATATATTTTCAGATTAAATGAAGTTTCCAGAGAAAGTGACGAATACGTAACGCCAGCTCCCACACCACCCCCAATAATTTCTATACGAAATAAAATTGGCTCGCGGATTAAAGACGCAGTGGACAAACGAAAATCAAAAGAGAAAGATAAAGTAGAGAATGAGAAGAAAGATAAATCCCGAGAGAAAGTTGAAAAGGTACTTTTTATTTACATTGTAACTGAATTTTGTCAACTTGTTACGATTACGACTAGAAGAACTGTTTTTAAAATTCAAGAAAATCCTGATACTTCTTAAATGTTCACTTTCAGCCTGTTACGATTTATTGTAAAATCTTTAAGCAAAAAAAGAGTTGTGGACTGAAAAATCAATGAAGAATTTTTTGTTTTCAGTTTATTTTGAGCAACACGAAGCAAGACAAAGTAAAAACATTAAAGAAGACAAAAGTGGCTACGGTGTCCATCGCATTAATTGAAGCCAGTGGTTTGGAAACTGACATTCTGGAGGAAAAGACCCGCTTATTGTTTTGTCGTTTTAGGTAAGATAAAGAAATTGTTTACGTAGTAAGTTATTTATTTCAGATTGTAAATAAAAGCAGTTCTTACCGGAACGTAGACTTAGATTAAAGTTATCATGTTTATTTATTAAGATAAAGTTTATGTATCCATGCGGAAAGCAATCTCATTTATAATTGATATATCTTGCTCCCTAGTACATAATTATGAATCTTAAATTGCGTACATGATATTTTAATTGTGTTGACAAAAAATTCCGTGTATCTTTATTAAACACCCACATAAATTTATCCAGATTGGGCTCGGAGAAATACAAATCGAAAGTAATAAAAAGCAACACTTCAAAAGCAAAATGGCAAGAATTATTCAATTTCAATTTGTATGACGATAATATTGTGGAGGTGTCTCTATGGGAAAAGGACTTTTGTATTGGCAGGTAAATTGCTTCATGCCCATTTTTTGTTATTTGTTGTATCTTAATAAAAAATATATAAGACTTCATAACAATTATACAAATTTCCTTGTGCTTGTGCTTACTAAATTAATTATGTTCGTTTTATGAAAATATATTTAAAAGATACGTAACTTAGATATTAGGTAGCTAAATAATAAACAGTGGAGACCGCGCATTGAAAAGCCTCCCACAAGGTGGACCGAAGACCAATTAAAAGTTATAGGAATGCGATGGATGCGAAACGCATAAGACCATTCATTGTGGTGACACTTGATTGAGGTCTTTGTAAAAATACGTGAATAAAATCCTAACCAAATTAAGTTATGTGTATAATATTTCAGTCTTCAATTTCAGAACCAATATCGATTTATCAGAAATGGCAAAGGAGAAGACACATAAAATGTCTCTCAAGTTGGAAGGTGAAGTGAGCACCACATTATTTATGTTGCTCACTATTACTGGATTCTCTCTGTTAAGCATTGATGACTATCAAGAGACACAGAGGAGACTCGATACGGTAGCCAAGAAAAGTGTAAGTCACTAATATTATGTATTATCAAAAAAGTTACTATATTGGGAGGCCTGATGGTTACTGCTATGCTATGTTTTGATGAGCACGATCATTTATTTTGTATTTTGGTGTAATTTATCTGTAATTAAGTATCTAGCTTCTGCTTGCGGCTAAAGATAAGTTTCTCCACACAAATTTTGTACCCTTTTAGGGATATTATTTGCAAAATCCTCTTTTAGTGTTTCCCTATGTAAAAGGATATGTTATGCAAAATTTCATGCTCATAGTCGCAGTTTCAGTTGTGCATTGATAATGTCAGTCATCCAGTGTTTCCTATTGTATATATAAATGTTTGTTAACACAGTGCGACGATGCCAGACGTTCACGCTTTCTTTCCTTTTAGGGATTCCAATCCAACATTCCATCCATAAGACTATCGTGTAAGGCCGCCATTGTACCCACAGATTTAAGTTTTTGTATAAGTTCTGTTACGTTTTGGTGTACAGTAAAGTTTAATCTATCTATCTTATTACTATTTATCTAATTACTGTCTACCCATTTTGTTTACAGCCCTGGTACAACTATAAAGATGAATCTGGAGAAGTTGGAATGCTGACAGTAATAGTGTACGGTGCTAAAGGTCTGGCGGGCAATGAGTGTTACTGTGTACTAGAGATTGATAACGAAAGACTTCAGACTCAAACTGAATTCAAAACACAAGAGCCGAATTGGATGAAGATCTTTACTTTGTGAGTACTATGATGGAATTATTATTTATTTATTGTGTACATCTGCCAAGGGTATAGTTTTTTAACATAATGTTTAACTAGTATATTAACTGTGTATGTTTTTACTGTAGTATGTTTAACTAGATTCAAATACCGTATTGCATTAAGTTCGCATATGTACCACTACTGTATTTGTTTATTATTTATTTTTACTTTATTGTACTCCACATTATAATGAGACCAACTAAAGAGCTTTCCAGGTGGTTAAATATTGGTCGGACAAAATTTGAGTTAAATCACTACGAAAAGAAGAAGAAGATCTATTTTTTGTAGTATGTCTTCAACAAAGGATTTCGGATCCTTATACACACACATTGTTATAACAAACGTATCTTGATTTCTACTTTCTGCACATTAGCAAAGCAGAAACTTGAGAGTCTTAAGTTTCTGCCATGCCTGACTCGTTTGTAAGTGCACTAAGATTCCTTAGATTTAACACCCTTTTTATTTTTAGCGAAGTTACTGATATAACTTCAATCCTAGAAATCTCCATCCACGATGAGAAGAAATCTGAAGACGTAGGCTGTCTCTCACTACCTTTGCTAAATATCAAAAGTGGTGAGAAGAAATGGTACGCCCTCAAAGACTCAAACTTACGAGATAGAGCTAAAGGGAATAATCCTAGAATCTTATTGGAGATGAACCTCACTTGGAAACTTGTAAGTATATATCGTTGTTATTTTTTATCATTCTTAGTCTCTGATTGGAGAGGCAGTCGAGTATTAGGCTACACAGATATAGATATAATTAGATAACGCAAGAGCAACTGCTTCGCGTGCCTAGCTTACGTACAAAAATCGTAAGTCACTTTTGCGGTCAGTCTGCGTCTGTGTAAAGCGCTAGTCTCTCATTGTGCTGGCCAGGCGCGGTTGGAGCCAGGGGGAAGCCGAACGCGGCGGCGTCTTTGAATCTATTTGATTTTCCCATCGCAAATAGTGCTTGTGACGCCATATTTTTTTGACTACCTGTCAAAAAATGAACATAATAAAATTTAAAATGAACATAATTATATGCAAAGTGATGTCAGAAAATAAACTAAACGGATTAGGAATAACACTGTTTGATTTAACCTTAGGATCTCAGTGTTTGGCTGTTTGCGAACTGATAATGATCGACAGCATTTGCAAACTGGAAGGAAACCAAGCCCGAATACACGATAATGATGTACAAACTTATGATTCATTTGGTCTATTATTCTCTGGTTAGAACAATGGAAATCATGTATTTATTTTTCCTTGTAATATCATATCTAGTACATGACAGAGGAAAATAAAACTAACAGGAAAATGAGAAAAGATATGGAGACAGATAACGGCATTGTATTTTCCTGAAAATAATTTCTCAATATCACTTTCATAATTATTACGGTTTGATATTAATCTATAATATAAAAATGAATCGCAAAATGTGTTGGTAAGCGCAAAACTCGAGAACGGCTTAACCGATTTCGATAATTCTTTTTTTGTTGTGTTTGTTATTGTCAGGAGAAGGTTCTTATGAAAAAAAAATAGGGTATAGAAAGGTAGACTAAGGTTTTTTTTAACTACTAACGGTATTGGCCTCGACTTACGAACTGTAGGTCACAGGTTCAAACCCAGCCAGGCGCATTACTGTGGACAATTTATTTCCTAACCACTGCTCTCAAAACGGTGAAGGAAAACATCGTGAGGAAAGCGGCATGTCCTGGATCCAAAAATTCGAAGACATGTGGCATCCACCAATCCGCACTGGGTCCGCGTGGCTCTCCTAGAGAGAAGGCCTGTGTCCCAGCAGTGGCAACATTAAAAGGCTGATTATGATGACGAGGAGATAAGTTAAGCGTGCATTGGATATTTCAACATAGCAATAAAACATAAATATAGGCCACGTGGGCGCCACATAGTATTAGTGATAACGAAAATAACTCTCTCAATTTCTTAAATGTCAAACCTAAAATACCAAACATGAATACGACTATATAAACCAAACCGGGTTACCGGGTTTTGTTTCTTCTTAAGTGTCACATGATATCACATATGGTATCATGTGACACTTAAGAAGAAGCAGACTTTAGTACTATAATATAGTTTCTTATAATATATTGAACATTAAAAAAGGCTGATGATGATGATGTTGATAATATATTGTGTTTATTTACATTGGGAAATATCATACGATGACAAATCCCATCCTTGGGCCGAGCAAGAAATAGTGTCAAACTCTTATTGACTAAACGGCCCATCCTGTTTCTTCTTTTCCTTCACAGAGGTTGGACCTTCTTTTCAGACACTCGTCCATAGCCCCAGTAGGCTTCGGCTTATGGGGCTTCTGACATATCTTACAGTTTTACTGGCATCTCCTTGAGACACGAGTGGAACAATACGCGCTATTGACGGCTTAGGTTCAGTCTAGATGGTAAACAAATGACACTAAGTTACGTAAGCTACGTTTGGCTCACCGTCCGCAAACCCGGCTGGAAATCGGGATTTCAATCCTTACAAAAGTTAGGATTCAGTCACAAACAAATACTATCTAACATTTATTTATTCTTTAAACTTAAAATGACATTTAAAAATATTATTAAGGTACACTATCACACTGCTGCCTGAGCCTCCCCTGATTCTTAACTCCTCAGCCATACAGCGAACGCCGGCGTTCGCGGGTACTATAGCGAACGCCGGCGTTCGCGGCTATTAACGGAAAGTTATTTATCTATAAAAACTTTTTTTTACGTTCTTGGATAAATATCAAAATACCCTACAAAAAAAAAATCAAATATTGTACGTTAATAGTTTCCTTTAATACCCGCGAACGCCGGCGTTCGCTATAGTACCCGCGAGCGCCGGCGCTCGCTTGGGTGTCAAGGGGCTAAAGATTTCTTTTGACGTGACAAGGTCTTAAATTAGGTTGCGGCTGGGAGTCACTTATGAAAAAGTGTAACGCTCGGTAACGTTACGATGAGTCACCGAACGAGAGAGAGGCCCGCCGAATGCCTTGCGTCTCTCTCCCACTCAACTATGATCGGTCTGCCGCGCGCGCAGCACTAGAGAATTAGGACGTTGTCACGTAAAATCTTCGCCCGTAAAACCGACTTTACAGGCAACCATTTTTTTTCACATATAATTTTCAATTTATCATCAATAAATTATTTTTTAATTTTCAGGTAAAAGCATCAGTCCGCGTGGTCAACCCCAAAGAAGTGAAATATCTAGAGGCCAAACAAAAATTAGATAGACACACTTTTTCTAGGAACCTAGCTAGAGCTAAAGTTGTGTTTAATTGGACCATGGGGGCCTTTAGAGTAATGAAGTAAGTCTTTAATTTATTGATTTATTTAAATTTTAAGTACAATACGGCCGTCGGATCTTGGCGAGTCTGAAGTTAAATTTTAGCGCTGGAAAACTCGTATAAAAATAAATGTTTTAAAAAAATAAATACCAATAACAGTTTTTAACAGCAATAACAACTGCAATTTGCATTTTTGTGTTTACGAGTTTTCAAGCGCTAAAATTCGCAGAGTCTAACTTCAATTTCACCAAGATCCAACAGCCGTACTGTACGATGATCGAAATACTGATGGTAGGAATCTGATATTTAACTAGCTTTTGTCAGCGGCTTCGCCCGCGTACATAAAATATAGCCTATGTCACTCAGGAGTAAAGTAGCTTTCTGTTGTTGCTAAAATTTTTCCAATCGGTCCAGTAGTTCCAGAGATTACCCCCTACAAACAAAAAAACAAACTTTACCTCTTTATTATATTAGTGTAGATAACGATCAATCTGTCCATCCCATCAAAACATAGCAAATAACTTTATCACCTTCAAGCTAAACCTAAAAGGGATCTTTGAAAACCAAACTACATGTTGAACTACTTACATTCTTGCACAGAAAACTTCGTATTTTAACAAGTGTTGGAAAATTCTCGGAAAGTTAGCACTTTCAAGTTGAATTCTCTCCCACACTAAGTGCGCCACTTATTGGCTTTGATCAGCTCGTTTCAACTAATTAGCGCTTGAAAACTAAAGCGTTTATTATAAAAGTGTGTTAACGGCTTACTGCTTTGTTTAACAGTTCTTTGTTTTGTTTTTTGCATCACTAGATACTATTATGCGGTGAACATTTATAAATTTTATAATTATTTATTTTTTGCATCAGTAGATACCATTATGCGGTGAACATTTCTAAATTTTATAATTATTTGTTTTTTTTACATTTCGAAGTAAATCTCTGTAAAAAATACGCTTTTTATTATCCTATTGTTCTTTTTCACAAAAATATAGTAATTTGTTTATAGAGTAATCTTTGAAACTAGCTAACAAGTTTTTTTTCACAAATATTTAGCTCCACTGAAATTTGACTTCGTTATGTACAAACGAAGTCAAATTTCAGTGGAGTGCAAAATTTTTGGTGGAAGCTATAATGATATGAGATATAATGACTTATAAAGTTAATAATCTAATAAATGAGAAAGTTACGATGTTTGAATGTTTGTTACTCAATCACGCCAAAACGGCTAGACGGATCTGGATGAAATTTGGCACAGGCATAGAATACACTCTGGAATAGGACATAGGCTACTTTTATCCCGGAAACCCCAACCCCAATACCACGCGGGCGAAACCGTGGGCAAAAGCTAGTACAATATAAAAAACTTAAATTTAAACTAAACTAAATATTTACACTAAACCTAACTATGTACATATAGTACAAAAACAATTAGGCGTCAAAGTACTCCTCCACACCGCTTTCATCTGGAAACGTGCCCAGAAGACTGGCAGCATTGCCACGTCGAATGGCTATACTAATTCTTTGGTCAAAGAATGAGCCAGCCCTCTGGTCATGCAAACTGTTGTGAAGACGGTGTGAAATTTCCTTGAAAAGGAGACGCGCACTCGGGCCCCATGACCCAAGAGTTTCCACTCCATGACTTTGAAATCACTACATAGTATAAAACAAAGCCGTTTCCCACTCTCTGTCCATATTTATGCTTAGTTTTTAACTCCTTGACACCCAAGCGAGCGCCGGCGCTCGCGGGTACTATAGCGAAAGCCGGCGTTCGCGGGTATTAACGGAAACTATTATTGTACAATATTTGTTTTTTTTTTTAGGGTATTTTGATATTTATCCAAGAACGTAAAAAAAAAGTTTTTATAGACAAATAACTTTCCGAAAATACCCGCGAACGCCGGCGTTCGCTTGAGGGGAGAGGAGTTAAAACTACATCAGTCTGCCTCGGTCGCAATGACAAATTTTGGTCACATCAAAATGTATTATTTCTTTATTTTTACAGATCGTGTTTCGAATGGGAGTCAAGAAAAGCGAATGTAATAGCACTAACAATTTGGCTGCTATTCTGCTGGTTCTTCAAAATTTGGATGTTGCCGCTGCTCATCCTCATACCATTCTTCTGGTATCGGCCTCCTAAATACTTCCTCGTTCGATGTAAGTATACATATAGTATTACTAGCCTTCGGCCAGCGGCTTCGCTCACGTCAAAATAGGGTTCTCCATACAAACCTTAGGCTCGCATTAAATCCTTTTAGGAGCTCAATTTTGAAAAACCCTTTCTTAGTGTTCGCCTACGTCATAAAAGGGAGCCTTGTGCAAAATTTTACGCTTTTAGACCCAATAGTTTTGGCTGTGCGTTGATATGTCAGTCAGTCAGTTTCTCCTTTTATATATATTATTATAGAAGATAGAAGCTAATAGTATTATTTATTTCTTTTTTTAATCTTCATGTACAGTAGTGGTACATAAGCGGACTTAATGCAACAAAGCATTCTCTACCATTCAACCTTTGGGTTAAAAAAAGATAACACTGGTACCAAATGTTGTCTTTTTATAAATAAATATCAGATATTTAAAATGCTACGCGAGTAGACAATGTCTTGAAAAATGAACATAGGATACTTTTACTTTTTTTACATGGGCGAAGTCACGTAGTCAAAAGCGTAAAAGTATTTTTTTTAAATACATTCGGTATCGCTATAACAATTATTTTTTTAAAGGATTTCTTAGTAAATAAGAAATATTTAAAATAATGTTTTGGAAAATTTATATCCTAGAGAACCAAACCTTTCATTCCTAGATAATATACCTCTAGAATCACATTCTACCTGTGTCATAGAAGGACATCTGAAAAGGTAACCTTGTGGTCTTAGAACGCAAAGAGTAATGGTAGGAACATAGATATAGTTTTAGTCAGTAATCATATTTTTTTCCTAACTCATACTAAAACATCCTGGACTTGTTTTCGTAAAAACCACTGAAAATATAGTAAATATTACGGAACTAATTTGTTCCAACAGCAGTACGCTCACCAAAGAGTCAACATTCCTTTGCTTTCTTAACTTTTGGCGTTGTATCCAGAGTGTTCAAATTAAACAGCCCAGACTCTGTGGTGGTCAAAGTTTATATTTTAAATATTGAACACCAAAACCAAACTTAATACCATACAATATACGATTTTATCACATTCCAAACACTTTATGTGGAGTGGGACAGAACAAAACAAAACTCTTTCAGACAGTCTAGTCAAGGAATGCCTTGATGAAATCTCGGAAACACATCAGGCTGCACTAGGTATAAAAATGAAGTAATACAATTCTTTGATAGAAATAAAATACTTCAGACTAAAACAATACATGCATACTAAATATAAGAACAACTTCAAAGTAAAATTAAATATTTATAACTTTTATTGTTCCAGGGAAAGATTATCTATTCAAGGGTCCACCAATAGAAGATGATATTAAAAAGGAAAAGGTAAGTTATTATTTACTTAACAAACTATAATGTATAAGATAACATAAGTTTAAGAGAGATTTTACAGTACAGCAATTCAAAGAATGCTTTTATTAATTGATTTTGATTTAATTCAGAAGCCGCTATCCCACTGGCGAGCCTTGACGTCTCACCAACGTCGACGCAACGTTGACGCTGTGTAGATGCGACGTTGACGTCGTGAGTCTTTAGTGGCACTACGTCATTAACGTCGCGTTCAGCGGACGTTAATGCTTGCCACGCGATGACTCGACGTCAAAGTCGCGTCTGTGCAGCGCCCAACCCGCACTGGGCACGTGTAGTCGATTACGGATCTTTTCCTTTCGTGTTTTTATTCGATTCAACAAATAAAAATTAAGCAATAATGAAAAAAGGCATCAATTTCAGGCCCCACGCCTGCGTCATAGCAGTGGAAAAATTATAAGATTGATCATGCTATTCTTATACTAAATTGATGCCTTTTTTCATTCTTGCTTAATTTTTATTTGCTGAATTGAATTAAAAACAACGACACCTATTTTTATTCGAAGACTGCGCGATAAAAATAAAACAAAAGTAACATTTTTAATTACAGGAAGAGAAAAACCAGTCGCTGAGACAAAAAATTAATAGTTTAACAGAAATGGTGCAAAGTGTGCAGAACTTTATTGGAGCATTCGCTAATCTAGGCGAAAGTATTAAAAAGTGAGTTGAATACAATATCTTATACCTCAATGGTTCCCAACCTTTTTTTTACCACGGATCTCTTTCGATTCTTTGTTGTTAGTAGAGACCAGAATTATGGAATAAAATGTAATTATGAGCAATAAGATAGAAACTTATTTATTTAATTAAATAAATAAGTTTATTTACGCTTTTTTAGATTAGGTATTTTAAGTTAAGTTAATTAAGGTTATGTAGTTTTAAGGTCAGAGTGAGCAATTATAATAAAAACACAACATTTCTGATAACTCTTATAATTAGTTTGCATCAATGTTTTTTCTTTTCAGTTCAAAAATTTAAGAGTTTTACTCTTTTGTAGACATTATTTAAACTCTTACGGACCACCAGTGGTCTTCGGATTACAGATTAGAAATCACTGCTACAGTATACTGGTTCATCATCATCTTTAGCTGAATCTTCTGGATCCTCCCCCAAGTGCTCATTCATTAAGGAATTTGAATGCTGGATAGGAAACGGAAATTGAAGTCACATTATTGTACTGGGCCTACCTACCTCCAAACTTTTCCGATTCGCATCCAGCGGATTCAACATTATACTCACCAAGTCATCGGTCTAATTTCTGGACCATCTTCCATATACAATTTTGGCCAAATCGCAACACGAGCAAATGCTAACAATATAATCAAATAATTGTTGTCTACTTAGTCAGAATGAAATTTTAAAATTTGGACACCTTATTAGGTCATAGTAACTTATGTAACACCTTTTGTACCTACCTATGTTATGCAAATAAATAATTGATTGATTAATTGAATCCTCATATCATTTAGTTACGTTCGCAACTACAGTAATTACGTGAGAAGCCACCCATTAGTGTTTTTCATTATTTTTTATTTTTTGTTCACAGTCTCTTCAACTTCACGGTACCATTCCTCAGTCTCCTGGCGATTTTCATCATATTAGTGATAGCATTTGTAATGTTTATGATTCCGACCAAATACATTTTTATGATTTGGGGTAAGTTTAACTGAATTTCAATAAGCTATTTTTATTTAAAAAGTAGTGCAATTTTGCCAATTGTTTCACTTTATTAAAATAAATATTATTTTGAATAATATAAATACTTAACAGTTTGCCTGCTGCCATCTTCTCGCCCGATTGTAATTTTGGTTTAATTAATTCAATTAATTTCAACGTTAAAATGACTAGTACGCCTCACTATCAATAGTTGCATCACTGCTTAACATCATGTCAGATCGGCGTCAAGCACTAGTTTATATAAATAAAAAAAAATACTATAAGTTTTGAATACTTCTTTTACAAAACCCGACTTCTTCGCTTACAATAAACCTATCTTGTAGATAACATAAACATAAAAATAAGACTGTATTCTTATTTAACATTTTATTATTTTTGCAGGAATTCATAAGTTCACGAGAAAAATATTACGACCTAATAGAGTACCGAATAATGAAATACTTGATCTGCTGTCCAGAGTACCTAATGATGAAATATTGGTAAGTTATTACTTTGAGCATTCTTTTAAGCTCTTTCATTTTTCACAAGGACTTTGTAAGAAGGGCTACATATGTCGAGTATTGTAGTGATATAAACAAGCTAGTTTATCACGACTTAAGACAATGACTGTGACAAAAGTCTGAAATTTTAGGGCACTTGACATTAATAATCTACACAAATATTTTTTGTAATTTCGAGATTAGCGACCTCTGGCAGTACAACCATTGGAAACATGAATTTTTCTTTAAATATACCTATCTCGACTATAAGGAACCGTTACAATGCAAGGAGGGACCTTGCATTGTTTATTCTCAATGCTGAGGGGTCGTAAACTTGACAATAACTTTCTGATGGACTATATTTCGCCATGTAGTCCTATCTTCGGCGATGTGAATAGCGATGCAGGCTGTGGTCTCCAGTGTAGTACGGTTTGGTCCGACCATCGTATCAGACTCCTGCCCCTGAGTCTATTCCCATCTACTTTACTTACAAAGAACCTTTAGCTAATTGAACCTATTACACATTAACCCTATTATTAACAATTTTTCTACTACTTCCATTCATAAGAATAATACTGTGAATTTAAATAGTAGTAGGATTTGTAATGTAGATACACTTCATCAGAATGTAAAATTGTCAGCAGCTACATTTAGTTTTCTAGTTAATATACTGGTGAGATCAGATCAGACAAGCATTTTTTTCCTTAATGAGGAAACTAATTAGTCTTTTTTTTTTCTTTTTCAGTTGAATTGTGAGGAGATACCCTTAGAGGAAGTACCAGAAGAAGATGTGATAAACTAATGATCTGATCTAATACAAAACTTCTTGAAATCTAATTTATTGTCTTCTCTCTGTTTCGTATAGAAGCAGAAGGGTCAAGCTATCTAGAGCCAAGGTTTTGCAACTAAAAGGAAAACTTTGACCCTGTTGACTTTACGTTATGACGTTTAGTAAAGTCTGACACTTTCGCGTTCTGCCAAAGGGCGGGAATTGGACGGGTGATGATTTTTACCCAACATAAAAAAAAAACCCACCATGGAGATATGCTCAATCGACAATGATACTAAGAAATTTTTTCGACGCCATTGTTTAATTTATTTAATTTGTCAGTTTTTGTGTACCTGTCGCATATTATAAATTAAAATAAATATTTTACGATGAGTTTTGAACGAAGTATTTAGTATTGTAATGTAAGTATTGTGATTCTATTTGTTTACCTGAGCTATTGATGACATTATTTTTTATAGACTAGTAAATTGTAAATATAATAATATATTCCTCATTAATATATGTGTTTGTTTTTTTTTTATGTTAAAATCTTTATCCAGTCTTGTCTCCACTTTCCTGTACTTTCTTTCCTTGAGCTCATAATTCACACTTATTCGTAGATTGGTTATAATACTCATATTTTATTTATTTATTTATCCTCATATCGAAACGCCTTACAACAATTACACCAATGGAGCACTATTAGTTTACAATCTGCTGCGTGTAGTTTTCTTTAGAACGGCTCAAACACTGTGGTGGGTCACGAAAGCTCGTTTGCGCAGCATCAGTCCAGCACATCTCCAGGATACCACATCGATCAAATCCCATAATGAACACAATTTTAAAACTTAAAGCTCTTTTGATTGATAATAAATGTTATAAGCAGTTAAGACGATATTAAAACAAAATTTTATTATCTACTGGCCACAAATATTCTCAATACTACTCACCCAAACCGGATGAAAGGGTTAGGTGCAAACTTCCTTTTCCTCAGTTCCTTAAACTTAGCAGACCGTAACAAAAACCAGGAAATGACAACAGAAATCAAATTGAACTTTGTTTTAACCGTGAAATACACAGAACAACGGGGTATGAAGAATTGACCTATTTATTTATGTATCCAGTCAACCGTGATAACAAATTCATATTATTTATTCCGACCTTTTACATTCATTACTTCCCCAACCACTGTAAAACGAACTTTTGTGTAAATGCGAATTTTAATTATTTGCTTACAATAGCGAAGAGTACTGTGCTTTCGTATTACATATTTCCTGATAAGGTAGACACTACATTAACGTTCATTATTAGGTTATTCATGTTAATCTATTAACTTCTAGTGAAGATAAGAAATAATTTTATTAAAATTAAACTGATAGACCCTGAGAACAATATGTAATTAAATGAAGTTTTTGTAGGCTTTGCTAAAAGCATTGTCTGATTTATATTATTTTAATTACCTCATATTTTAGAATAAACAGTTCATATTATTCACGCATGACTTTAGAAATTGGAACTAAAATAATATTTCTTCGATACATAATAATTAAAACGAATTACGTATCTTAGAGCTAGGGTACAGCTATTGATTAATTACACACGCAATAAAAAACATAGAACTTGCTCTCATTCATGTTAAAAACCAAAATCAATCTCAATCAGCGATACATTTAGAGATCGACTTTTAGACTAGGTTAAAATTAAGATTTTATTCGATCGGCCTCTAACGAGACCCAAGGGATTCCACAGGGGTCTGTATTCGGTCCAAATCATTTGGTCAACTATCGTAAATGTTGACAAATGATCTATGTAAATAGGGTATTAATACGCTTGTGGCTAATTTGCGCCCGGCAATATTACCTGGGGAGCCGTCTATCAATGTATGGAGAACTGCCACATTAGATTATATTCACGGGTCGTTATTCAATGCAAGCAGAAATCGTGGTAATTTTCCAATTGACTAAGTTCTACTTTGAACAATTGTGTTTATTTAAGTATTATGAGCTTCTACCAGACCAGTATATAATAAGTAAGTAGGTATTTGATGTCCGACTAGTAAATCTTCATGTAGCCTCCGGTAGTACATCATCGCCCCGTGAACCAATCTTGTCGGACAGGGTGCCTCACTGGACATGGCTAAGGATAGCACGAATTATGCATTCTCTTTTTTTACAATTTATTATTTAATAAAATTGTTTTGTTCGGTTTCATCGTCTAGTGTGACAAGGCCACCTTATGATCCACCCCGTCATAAATAGCTATCTTTTTACTATATATTTTTTTGCTTTTTATTTATTATATAATCCTTGACTACGATCCCACCTGATGGTAAGCAGTGATGCAATCGTTGATGGTGAGGCGCACTAGTTTATTAAGAGACTATTCACTCTAGCCTATTCACTCCAATTTTATTATAAACAGATGGGAAGGCCGAAAATTGTTCCAGCCCTTCAATATACGCGGTGTACACGACGAAGTGAACCGCTTAGTCCGGACCATAGAGGTTTCTATTATGTAAGGGTGGATACTCGCCATCCAACGTGTCGTTTTTGTTTTCAAATGGAATATCAAGTTTTTTATAAAAGAGTATAGCATTTATTCGTTTTCGATTACGAATACCTTTTAATCGGATAATACAATACATTTTCCTTTTATTCCCAGATTATCAAACAAAGAATCCCGATATATGTTTCTGTGGAATCACATTGTGTATTCATAAATATTTTATGTTTATCACATATGGATTCAGAACGTTTTGCGATATTTATTTTATTATGTTAATATTAAAAAGAAATGTTCCGTGCTGGTTAAAAAAGTTATTTGTTCAAACTTTTGTTTTATGGCACACATTGTTTGTATTATATTTGTATGGTTTGCATACAATAAAAGTATTTCAACTATTTTATATCATTTAAATGTAAAGTATAACCTACCGTAAAGAAAATCAGGTTCACAAAAAAACAATCCACTATATAATAACTTAAAATCCTTTTCATTGTACGTGAAATGATAAATATGAAACCAAGGTTCATATATCCCGCAATGCAACCACAAATCATCGTAATGATAATGCTTACAGAGCTCCGTATGTTTTTATTGCTACCATTATTTATGAAGCGAAAAATCACAAGTAAAAAATAAACAGTAAATAACTCTAAATAATTTATTTACAGTACATTTACAATAATAATGACAACATAATTTCTCTAAACTCATTAAATCTACATGATAAATCGATTTTTATAATTTTTTTAAAACATAATCACAGGTTAACTGACATTTTACACAGTACATTACAGTACAGTTTTGTACAGTTTTACGCTTAGCATTAATTAAATATAAATTATAATTATTAAACTATCATGTCTTTACCGAGTCTTTCAAACTCGTTCGCAAAGTAGACCATATCCTTGTGGTCTAGAGCGGAGTTTTGGAAAACGATACGGAAGAAGTTAACGAGGTCACCTTGCGGTTGGTAGGTCACCATCATGCTTCCTTCCTTTATCATTCGCTCTTTTATTTTTGGAGCGACCTTGTGCAACCTTTCTTTAAAGTCTGGCTCGTTCTCGCGACCACGGAGACAGCGCGGTACGTACCAGAACATGATGTTGGTGCACTGTGGTTTATCTAGGACTAGCTGGAAGCCATCTCGCTGTCGGATATGTTCGGTGAAGAATTCGGCGTTATCAAAGAGCGCGTCGATGTGTTTTTCGAATCCTTCGGAGCCTTTAGCTTTCCACATGAACCAGAACTTCAGTACATCAGCTCTACGACCACATTGTATATGTTTGTCGCCGGTGTCGTAAGAGGTGTCATAGAATTTGTCCTTCTGGAAGAGGTACTTGGCGTTGCATGAATGGCAGTCTTTGAGGACATTCTTGTGTCTAATTAGGAAAGTGGAGCACTGTTGCGGTGCCGCTAAGAGCTTGTGAGGGTTCCATGTCACCGAGTCCGCCCTGCAAATTTGTTAGAAATGTTAACGTTTTGTTTCTTTTCTTTTTTTCTTTTGTATCATGAAATAAATTATAGATTGTAAATTGGAAATGAAAATATCCTGATTAAACGTTGGTTTTACAAGATAAAAATTGATAGAGGAGATTGTAACGTAATATTTCTGCACTATTTTTTTTAAAGTAGCTTCTGTCAGCGACTTTGCCTGCACAGTTGGCTTCTCTATACAAACTTTGAAATCTCGTATCATCACCATAAGGGTAATTTCATAAAATTCGTTTTTAGTGACGTCTACCGCTTATAAGGAACCAACCTGCTAAATTAATGCTAGATTAATCAGTGAATGGTTGTTCGCTTTTATAAATTTAGATAGAAGTTATCACATCCTCAAAGTTTAAACAATACTCACAGTTCAATTCCATTCAAAAGATGCCTGTGTTTCTTGGACATCAAGGCGCCTCCTCCCCAAGCCGCATCGACATGCAGCCACATATTATACTTCTTGCATATAGCTGATATTTCCACCAGCGGATCGAAAGCACCATACACCGTCGTACCAGCAGTAGCTGTCACCATAAACGGACTAGCACCGCCTTCAATAGCATGAACTATCTTGGCTTCCAAGTCGTCTACGATGATTTTTCCTGCCTGGTCAGTTTTGATCAGTATGCAGTTGTCTCCACCTATGCCCATGAATGTAGCCATCTTCTTGGTGGAGTAATGGGCTAGTTCTGATGTGAAGAGGACTAGCTTTGGTACTGCGTAGACGCCTTTGGTCTGTAAATAAAGAGATTTTGTTAGATTTATAAAACCTATTATGTTTGTTTATGTATGCTATTACAATAAATAGATTGATTAGGTATTGGGTGGGAGTTTCAAAAGTATATTTCGACTCTTCAAAGACTCTCTTTGCTCCATTTAAAAGTATATTTCGACTCGAAAGTAATTTTACTGACTACTCCTCCTCCATACTTTTCCTTATTTGTCTTCATTTCAGGGCTTGAAATTTCTTTTGCACTAGCCATGGCCCCAGTAGGCTTAGACCCTTTTGAATCCCAAGGAGTTTGCTTACTGTTACCAAAAAGTCACAATACTTGATTACCTACTGTTACTCCATTAGCAATTAAAATTTTCAATAACTATAGTTTTAAATGCGCCTTGTTCTACATTCCATTACAAAAATCGCAGATACAGCAACGTCCGAAAATTTAATAATTCTAATAAAGTTGAAGAAACTCAAGCTAAAACTAATAATTAATTTCATTTCTGAACAATCATAGAATGTCAGCATAATTAAAACTGACAGATCAAATTAGTTTGCCATCTCATCTGGAATAGTTCAGTTATTAACTTACTTGATCATTACTTAACACTGAGTTCGGATTCATTATATATCAAGATTTATTTTGTACATCGATTTTATGGTCGATTTTTAGGGATTTTTTTTGCTTCTGCTCTCGGTCATTTAACTACTATGAACTATATATATAAAAGGACTAACTGACTGACATATCAATGCACAGCTGAAACTACCGGGACCGTGAAATTTTATTATAAAAAAAAATATGGTTTCTTTTTATGACGTACGCGAGCACAGGATTAGACTAGCAGTGGTGGCCGAGTGGTAAAGGCCCTGACTTTCGAGTCAGGTCGTGGGTTCAAACTCAGCCAGGTGCATTACTTTGTATAATTTATTTCGTCATGAGGGAACCAACATTTCCTAGAACCAAAAATTCGAAGATATGTGACATCCACCAATTCGCACTGCGCCCACGTGGTAGATTATGGCCCATTCCCTCTCCTAGAGAAGAGGCCTGTGTCCCAGCAGCAGGAACATTAGTAAGGCTGATGATGATGACGATTCACAATTTTACAATTCTTTCATTCATTCCCTAGAGGTCAAACGAGGTTTCGAAGCTAGTATGGAGAAACCTACTATCTTAGCTAGTAAAGTATATTGGAGCCGTTAGGACTTCTGAAATTGAAGGATGATGGATTTAATTGGTTTCACCAAAATCGTAAAAAAAACTAGGCAGGTGTTAATAATGGGGACAAGGTGAAAATCACACAAAAACCCAAAAATCGGGCACTGCGCATTCAAGATCGATCACCATGATAGTTCAACTTGTGTGACGAGAATTATAACCGATTTTCGGGTTCCTATCTATGCGGGTAATAATAGTTACGGGTTCAACTTATTTGCCGCTCAACTTATTTATCTTGTACTAGCTTTTTAAGCGGCTTCGCCCGCGTACATAAAATATAGCCTATGTCACTCTGGAGTAAAGCCGCTTTCTATTATTGCTAAAACTTCTCCAATCGGACTAGTAGTTCCAGAGATTACCTCCTACAAACAAAAAAATAAAAAAAACAAAAAAACAAACTTTACCTCTTTATTATATTAGTGTAGATGAAATAAAATTCAATCTTGAATCTAATTGCTCACGATGCAGCGAAAGTATGTATAACGAACCTATTCGCAACTCGTGAAATTAAACTGCACCAATTAAATAATATAAATTTATCTAACAACAAAATCTTTACTGCAAAATGTTTGCAACACCAACAATTAGTAGATACGATAATTATTGCAACAACTTGTATATGACCTTAAAATATACGGATACCCTTCGCGAAGAATTTTATATAATCCTTACATGTAATATGCGTACAGACATGACTTAGCAAAACGGAAATCTTCTAAGTATTGAATAAAATAAAAAAGTAAGGCCATATATTTAATTGTAGATTGCATAAGTATAACGGATACGGTACTTTGTGTAATTATTTCATCATAGCTGCTCTCAAAACCCATCGCGAGGAAACTGACATGTCCTAAAACAAAAAATTCAAAGATATATGGCATCCACCAACCCGCACTGGGCCCGCGTGGTAGATTACGGCCCATTCCCTCTTCTAAAGAAAAGGCCTTGGTCCCAACTGAGGGAATAATATTTAAGCTGATACTATGCTATGTTGTACTAACTTATCGGACTCCTGCCCAAGTTATCATCTCTATTTCTAGCTATATGACCAAAGGAATCATAGAATTTATCTTTGGCAACTATCTTGACTGCTCGGTTGGTGCAGTGGTTGAGCGATTGACTGCTGCGCTGAGGGTTGCGGTTTCAATTCACGTACAGAACCAATCAGGCCTGCAGATAGGCGTTTCGGGTCTGGGTGACTTGTGCATGTGACTTTACATATTTGTGAACGCACCCACGACACAGGTGAACGCACCCACGACAATTCCTAGTGTGGGGGCAAAGTTTCTCTATAAAAAAGTATATATATATACTTATGTATTTTGAACTTACAACTATCTATCACAAGTAACATCTGCCTCATCTCCGATAACATATCTAGTAGCTAACCAATTAATTCAGAATCCGAGGAATTTGACCTTCGTAACCTAATTCCGCAAATTCCCTGCAACTCCCGAAATTTGAGCAGATCTAATACTATTAGGTATACCAAACAATGTAGGCAAGTTAATTAATTAAGTAAAGAAAACTTTAGAAATTTGTTAAAGATACTGTATAGGTACTATCTATACACATTTCCTTTTCAGACACTTAGAAACTAAAAGTAAAAAAAAACAGCCAAGTGCGAATTAGAAATCGTGCGTAAAAAGTAAAAAAACCGT
Source organism: Mythimna loreyi (assembly GCA_029852875.1). Lineage (NCBI taxonomy): Eukaryota > Metazoa > Arthropoda > Insecta > Lepidoptera > Noctuidae > Mythimna > Mythimna loreyi. Next base: position 13,648,647 of record CM056780.1, on the reverse strand, counting down.
TGTGATAGATTTTTTTTTTTGTATTTTTGTTGTAACAAAAATACTAAAAACAAATTAAACTGGATATCACTACCTACTGGACTGTGAAAATTTAAACTGTCTGACTATTACGATTCATGAGACATAGCATGGTGACTGACAAACAGACACTAGAGTTATAGGAGGATTCCGTTTTTACCTTACAAAAAGTAAAGAATCCTAAAAAGCAAAAAAGAATGCCCATACCCCATTCCCATATTGTGTCACAAGTATATTAATACCAAAAATATAGTCAGTACATTATAAAAAGGAAAAAAAATCTGTACATTATAGATATAAATGAAACATTCATTGTACTGATTTTTTAACTACATTAAAAGATATTTAATATATGATTAACAATTCATAATTCCGCAAAAATTAAAATTGTCATTTCCGGAATCATTTATTTCGTTTGAAACCAGTTGGTAAGAAGCAACATATGAATTTGGCCAATCTTTTGTCATCATCATCAGCCTAGCGTTAATCCCGGTTGCTACCTTGGCTTTCACCTCGGTGCCCGGGGTCCGCTTTCCTGCCTAGTCGTCTCCACTTCGCTCGGTCTTTTGCGTCCTCTGCCTTAAGCCCATTAGCACGCATATCGTCCCTTACGACGTCGATCCATCGCCTCTTAGGCCTACCTCGTTTTCCGGGTCCCGGCGGAGGCGGCATGGCGAGGCATCTGTTACCCACGTAGTCTGCCGGTTTTCGTAAAACGTGGCCATACCAGCGTAAACGACCCTCCTGCAGTTTATCCGCTATGTCACGGACCTGAAGGCTGCCCCGGATGCGGGAGTTCTTAATGCGGTCTTTCCGCGAAACTCCAGACATCCAGCGCAGCATATTCATTTCCGTGACACGCAGGCTTTGCTTATGTCGTTCAAGTACAGGCCACGCTTCACTGCCATACAAAAGGACAGGCCTAATGATTGGCCAATCTTTTGTAGACGAAAGTAATCGGAAATATATCTTGTATTTCAACTTAAGAGAAATCAATAAATAATCAATCAATACATAAACTGACCTACACGCATTACCAATACATTTATAATAGGCGAACTTGGCACGTAAAAAATTGACTACCGATATTCAATTAAGCTCCAATTTGGGCAAGTGTTATTGTTATCAGAATCAGTAGAAATCGTAGACAATATCATGAGACCTGTCAATCAAACTTAGTCCAAACTTCCTGAGTAATCTAGATTTTGGCATAATAGGCCTTACTGTTTTGATTGTTGAAAAAGAACAAGAAAGTACGACCCTGACTTACAGGTTGTAGTTTGCGAGTTCAAAACACCCAAGCGCAAAATTTTGAGTAATTATTAATTTATTTCATCATCACTACTCTCAAAACGTTGAAGGAAAATATCGTGAGGAAGCCGGCATGTCACATCCCGGTTCGGAGCCAAAAAATCAAAGACATGTGAAATCCACCAACCCACACTGAGCCCGAGTGGTGGATGGCGCCCTAGAGAGGAAGCTTGAGTCCCGGCAGTTGGAACATTATAAGGATTATGCTATGCTGTAGCGAATAATATACTTCTCGTGTTGGGCCTTGGCAGAGGCCATGGTCCGGAGCGAGGAGTAGCAGGCGATAGCCTAGATCCATCATTTTTTGGACCTCAATCTCATTCCTGTGGACTAGTTCTTTCTTTACATTTTGTTCTTTGTTTTTTTTTTACTTGAATATTAGTTTTCCCCGATCTCTAAATGTATCAAAGATACTCATTTGCGCCCAGTGGCTTACGACACAAAATAGGTAGGTACGAAAGCTAGGCCAGACTAATGAGACGTTCCATCGATTTTGAAGAATCATCCTAGAATTATGGTCGTATTTTTTTCATAATAAGATTTCTGGTAACTAATTAGTGACTCTATTATTTAGTGCTACTTCGATGAAATATAAATATTTAATAACTTCAATGAACTATAAACTTCTTAGGAGCTCGCAATCTTAACTAGACAATACTATTTATTTGCCAAATTCTAGGTCAAGGTCACAGTCAATACCGTTATAAAAATTGTAGCATCAAACATAATTACTATTAGTCGTTTTGTTTTAATGAACATTGTTTAAATCGTTTTTAATTATATTTTATTAACTTAGTTTTGTCTTGTCCTTGTAATTTAATAATTAATGATAACCATCAACAGTTAAATAATGCTAAAAAATTTCTAGGTTAGGATTAGGTAGCAATAATCAAATTCATTTTAATGAATGTTTCATCTATAGAAAATAATCTCTTGACTATTCGCATTCTAAGATAAAGCTAGAGTCTGTGTCAGACTTTTACTGACTAAAATCACTCCTAAATCCTCCTCTTTCAGTTACCTATTGCGTTCTAGGACCACGAGTATCCTACCCACCTTAAGGATAAGGTTACTAACATGTACATACAAGATAATAAAATTGTCAATACGATAAAAACAGCGTTCATCATGCTTATGCTAGCTATTAATCAATCAAGTTGAATTTAACAATCTTCATTTTATGTTGGTTAATAGCTCTAATAATAGAACCAAATCTGCTCCATCATAAGATAAAATAGATTTAATTGGAATCAATACTATGACAGAGCTTAACTACAATAAAAATCTTGACCCAGAAATAAATGTATATTGACAAATCTCTTGACTAGACAAATTGGGACGTTACAATTACTAATTCAAATATTAACAACCTTCTCTGATACGCTGATGAAGATTATTCGTCTATAAATATCGAGACACAAGTACCAGACAATAATGCAGCCCTAAAACTATAGAACGCTATATTTAATGACACAATTCCTAATACTGACGTAAAACTAGTCAAAGAATAGACTAAAACACACGCACTATTAGACCAAAACACCAAGGTTTACACAAACCACGGCACGCGATCATAATGATCGAAGTAACGGGGTTAAGGTAACCAAAGAACTGTATGCTTCCTGCAAAACTGGCAATCTATATAATAACGAGTGTAATACGAGACATTAATATAATCTATCTAACAACCTGTCGTAAATACTGGATCTTAATTAACATGCAATGATCAAGTAAGCGAAGTAGATTGAAATAGTACATAAAAGTTATAAGGTCGAACTAAAGGTTAATGTTTTTTTTTTTTTTTTTTTTTTTTTTTTATTGATTATAGGTTCGCGCTTGACCACTATCTCACCTGATGGAAAGCGACGATGCAGTCGACGATGGAACGCGCTTACCTAGAAGTAACCTATTCACTCTTGACTTAAAGATACCCGGATTGTAGCTATCAGGAAACACCGACTCCGGCAAGGAATTCCACTCCTTGGCTGTACGCATAATGAATGTGTTCCCAAAACGTTTTGTACGTATATGTGGGATATCCACCATGTACCGGTGGCGCAATGCCGTACGTCTGGTGGTCCGATGATGGAACGGGCTAGGCGGAATTAAATTATGTAATTCCGACGCACACTCCCCGAAATGCAACCGGTAGAAAACCGACAGGCTAGCAACTCGGCGTCGATGCTCAAGACTTTGAAGTCTCGACTCGACAAGTGCATCATCGCCAATGATCCTCTTGGCTCGCCTCTCAATAGACTCAAGCGCATCAAGTTGGTATCGGGCAGATCCGTCCCAAAGATGAGAGCAGTACTCCATAACCGATCGAACTTGCGCCTGATAAAGTTTAAGCAGCTGTTCCGGCGTGAAGCAATGTTTTACAGTTCATTGACATTGGCAGGTATTAATAAGTTTATTACACTTCCTAATTAAGTAACAACAATTAAGAAGTAGGGTATCATGCAAATATTGGTAATTGTATAGTTTTGGCATTTACCAAAACAAGCTCCTACTTTGCTCGAGTGATAGTAGAAAAGATGTAGTACACTATATGCTAGAATTAGCAATCTACCAACGAAAGAAGAGTTTTTAAAATCAATTCAATAGTTTCAGATATCACTTCCTATGCAAAGTTAGGACATTATAATACAGATTTATGATTTCAACACAACCTTAAGTAAAAAAAAAACTAACCTTAATTTCTGGATAGAAGTAATGCCGAGCACAGCTGATGGCATAACCATTAGACATGGATCCTCCGGGACAGAATATCCCATCGCCTTCACCCTCTGGCCAGCCAACAATAGCCCTCATTTCACGAAGAACCTCTTCTTCCATTAGAGTGAACACTGGAGCTACTTCGAACGTATAAACGCTTGGGTTCAAGGCATCAGTCAGCCATTGACCAACCAAGCCATAAGGATCGACTGAAGAAAATAATTGGTTGACGAAGTATGGATGTCCTGTGTTGACAGAGTAGCGAGCAACCTGCAAAAAAGTAACTAGGTTAGGCTAATGGTTATGATTAAAAATTAATCTTTATTATCTACAATCGGAATCATCGATTACATTAGAAATTCCATTTACAATTCAAGATGTACTGCTGATGAGTTTAGTGATTATAACTTACTTTTAAAAAGGGATACGCAAAACAAAAATAACATTGAAAAAATAAAAGTAGATTTTTTTTTAGATGGTTTACATAAATAAAAATATATGTTTCATAGTTGTACCCAAAGCTAAAGCACTCACAAATAAATAAACATTAAAAAACATTCCCTATCCTAATTACCGCATAAAAGATTTTTCTATTTTAGTTTTTAGCAACGTCTCACTAGTCTTTTTCCAATGAATTAGATGTTAGCCTTTCAGTCTAAGCAGACACTGCTAAATACCAGTGTTTTACAAGGAATTACTGCCTATCAGACATTCATAACCTAGATATTGAGTAACACGATACTCCTTGGATAGACTAATGGTCAGACTTTCAGGTCTTATATGTTTTTTATGTTATTCTTAAATCTGTCAAAAGTTCAAAAATATTTAAAAACTCACATCAGCCATAAGTGCCAGGAGCTCATCATGAGTAACTGGCGAATCCTTCGGCTTCAAATCTATCGCTTTCTTGATGTCTTCAGGGCTAGACCACTCCACAACCTTTGACGTCCTGGAAGCCCTTCCGAACACCACTCGTTCAACCAACAGATCCACAGCTCGCCTGATGAAATCTTCATGTTTCGATCTCTCTGCTAGTGATTTGTAGTTATCCCTGTCCACACCTCGATCCTCTCCATCAGGTACAATAAGATCTGAATCGGCAGGCATTTTTTCTTTATCTTCTTTCACTCAACACGTAAGTTTTATTCAAAGAAAATAAAGTTTTCAAATGTGCACTGTGTTGTGAATGGCGGCTGCGGCCGGCCGCGAGCCTCTGAACCGAAGGTTTGACTCGTCAATCATTGCGTAGCCTTCTTAAATACTACTGAGCGACGTCAATTCACTTCGTAAGGTTACTCCAGTAAAATTTAAACAAATACATTATTTACCGAGTCACAAACTAAATCAAAGCGTGATAGCTGATGCATTTTGATATATTTCTTACTATAAATAAAATAATTAAGAGGAAAATTCTGTCCTAAAACCTATTAGTTCAATTTTATATTGCAAGTAACTAAAATAGCTGTATACTCGTGGTTAATTAATGGTTGGCATGCAGCAGAAGCATTATCATCTCCACGCTTATATTCTCTAGTAGAATGTAACACTTAATCGAATTCAATCACTGTGGTCATTTATTTTCGAAATCAGCTGCATATGTCACGTTACCACACGTGCTTCATCACACAATACTTTCTACTATTGTGTTGAATTAGTAATTAAACCACAAGAATAGGCAAATGTGCTGTGTATCTTCGGAACATGAGGAGGATTTTTCTAAATATAGATAATAATGAGAACGATATTAGTTGAACGAGGTATCTTTACCAAAATATTTGGCTCATGATTTCATAACATTCAGCTCAGATTCAGCTAAGATTCAGCTTTAAAACTTTCCGCATCAATACTTGGAGCAAACCTGAAAACAATACAGTTACCCATTTATTTAACTAATACTCCACTTTTCAAGGCTGTCGGTATCGCTTAAAAGTACAATATATCTTTAACCAATAGTTAAAGTGAACGGTGGGTAAACCGTAAATTAAAGATAATCAATTAGTAATCAAATTACGGTCTAATTCAAGTCCTACACTATCGCAATTTATTACAATGTTTATCGAATAATTAATTGAACTCTCCAAGTGTAGCAAGGATGGGATCTTTACTAAAATTTAAAAACCTTATGGAAAATATTTACCGAATTCTACGCAATCTCCCCAATGCCCCCAGTCTCAGATTTAATGCTCCTCATAACATAACCACAAACGACATAAAACAACAACAACAATAAACATAAAGATCATTTAGATCAAAGCTTTAATAAGCTAGACTAATTGCTTATTGTGTATTATTAACGTTAATATGACAAAAAATATCTTCTTTTTCTTCATCTTCAGTACGGTCTAGACAGAAAGCTGTGTGTCAAGATCATCAAACAACTCATTCAGTCTTATTCAGATACTATTTAAATATTATGATGTTGATTAATAAGCCTAGAAGCAATCAACATTGAGTAATGTAGGAAGCAAAAGATACGAGTACATTAGACCATTGCTTCTGTACCTTGTTGTACTTACACATGTCCAACAAGTTTTCGAACAAATCCGATTCCTTAATTTTTACATTTCCTTTTATATTTACCTTGACTGTTACTTTTTGTGACTCTACGCTAATTAGTGATACGGAGGTCGACACCGACCTTTGTTACATGGCTAATCAACTGCGAACAAATTGCAATAAAAAGGTTATAAATTATAACGTTTCTATTGTTTTAGTTAGTAGTTATGACTATATTTAATATTTATTTGTTTCGCGTCATCTGAAGCATGAAGCCTTTACTGATCAAGCGCTTCAGTTTTTTTACCCTCTGACGCCTTTTTATTTTGCAATAGTTAGCTTGTATTATTGCAACAAACTTAGCTGTTAAGTCGTAAAGTATACCTACTAATTTAGTCTTATTACAAATATTATCATTAACGTGATACATTAGAGCATTGTTTTCATATTTAGTCTTATTATTTTTCTTTACTCAATTACGCATTTTGCGTTAGTCCGTTTCGGTTTATAGGGTTCCGTACCTAAGTCGACAAAAACAGAAGCCCTATAGAATAAGTTTAAAGGGATCATCTGTCTGTTGACACCCTTTTTATAAGAACGAGCAGATCTATAAAGCTGAAACTTATATCAAATTTACTACTCCAAGTAGCAATTAATAAATCAAACTTCTAAAGCAATATAAAAAACCTAGAATCCTGAAATTTGGCAAGCAAGATCGAGCACAAATATAGGAAACCGTCTGAAACCTGTAAATTTGTAGTAACGTCACAAAAAAAAACATTTTCCGAATACAAAAAAATCTTAGAGGCTTATTTCGGGAATTGAATTACACTTTACAAAGTAACTTTGTACAGAAACCTCTGCACGTGATCAGACTCGAACTTGGCCAGTTTTTTTATCCGGTCGATATCCACAAAAACAAAGAAAAACAAGGTAAACAAATGAGGCAAAGAGGAAATATGTACTGAAAAGGCAAAACCATCAAGACAACATTCTTAGTTCTATATGCACTTGTCTTATTGATATGTTTCCCATTATGTTAGTAGAATTAATGCCTTGGTCACAAACACCGAGCAAATGGGCGAGGCAGTGCTCTCGAGTTAACACTCGGTATGTATAAATACAGCGCCGAGTGTTCGACCGAGCGCTTATTTTTATTACTCGCTTCCATCACCGGCTTGGCCGAGAAACATTTTACTCTCTCGGCCTTTTGTTTGGTACGTGTGATCAAAGTATAAGGAGCCAAGCTGTCTAAGGAAGAATATCTATGACGATTTTATCATCATCAGCCTTTTAATGTTCCCACTGCTAGGACACAGGCCTCTTCTCTACGAGAGGGAATGGGCCATAATCTACCTCGCGGGCCCAGTGCGGATTGGTGGATGTCACATGTCTTCGAATTTTTGTTTCTTGGACATACCGATTTCCTCAAGATGTTTTCCTTCACCGTTTTGAAAGCAGACGTGATAAAAAAAAATACACAAAGTAATGCGCCTGGCTTGGTTTGAACCCGCGACCTACAACTTGTAAGTCGGGGCCTTTACCAGAGCTCTCCCTAAGCTACAATATCTACACTTATAAAGCGATTTGTCTTAGACAATTTAAGATAGGTACATACTCGTATAAACTGCACAGTACACCTTGGTTTAAGAGCTAAACCTTGACGGAATGGTGCCTAGCGAATTATGTTTTTCTATGACAATAATTAGGAGGTAAAGGCCGATATGAGAACTGGGAATGTGACGTGACTCATTGTAATTATGATCCTGACCGTTAAGATTGTTACACACTGATTTAGGAGGAAAGAAGCTGGGGTAATCCCGATATGCGAAAGTTTGTAATGCGTGGGTAGATGTTGGAAATTATTTCTACCTCTGTCATAAATGATGTAGAATGACGTAGATATAATTATATATCGTCGTTTTTTTTTTTTTGAGGTGGGATGATGTTGTGTTATATCTGAGTAAGTTTCCGCACTTACTCCTATGCCATTGTACGTGATCACGTACCGCCGCCATGGATCCATGGCGGCCATAAACTTGGTGGGCTTATTCCAACCAGGTTACCTCTTTTCAAAAGCTGATTATGCCTTCCAGATTTTTCAGTGCGTCAGTAAGGGAGTTCGGTGTGCCCAAGGTTTGAGCACACGCACAGACTGCACAGGTGTCACTGATATGTGTCAGTGACACCTGTGCAGTCCAAGATCTCTTTGAAAAACGCGTGGTATAATACTTATCTTCCACGATTTGATTTCAATCTTGACCAGAGCACTGGATGGCAAGCCCGTGCCCACTATGAACGGGAATACCCCTGCAACTCCCGGCCACCAAAGGTGTGTGCTTACAGAGGGGATCTCCTGTAACCACAGCTAGGATAGATGGATGTCCGTTCCCTCAGGCCATCCATCTATCCTTATCAGTCTCTTCCTTCTGTAATTAGCCAATTTTCTTTCCTATTAACGAACGAGGATATGATGATCTAAGCTACAGACTATCTCGAGATAAGATCTTATACTTACTGAATAGGTTTTAGTTTTCTATCACAATGGAATGGCCTACAAAATAAAAGAAAATGGACGTAAACTTTAAAAAAATATATATATATTAATCAGTTCGCAAGGCGAACGTCAGAATAGAGGTCCGATATTTAGTACTAGCCCTCCCCGCGGTTTTACCCGCATCTTTAGTTACTGCCCTGCTTTCATAGGTTTTAGCGTTTGTATAGCCCATAGCCTTCCTCGATACACATGGGCTATCTAACACAGAAACAATTTTTCAAATCAGACTAGCAGTTCCTGAGATTAGCGCGTTCGAGCAAACAAACTCTTCAGCTTTACAATATTAAGTATAGCGTACAGATTGTTACTATCAATATACAAAGAGGTAGGAATAAAAATCCGTATATGCCTATTCTAAAAACTAGGTTAAGTGTATAACACATAGAAAGTGAGAACAATAGTACATTAAGTACGTACAAATGTAAACCTAAATAACAGCAAGAGCAAAACAAATGATATAAATAAATCAATAAAAAGGTTTTACACACTACAATATTATTATCGATGCCCCTCAACCTATACATATTACTAGTACTTATTTGCTGAACAACACTATAAATATTTGAACATCGATTCGAGTATTTCCACAATGCAGTAAAATCTAGTTTTCAATGAAAATATTTTTTATTCATTTCTAGCCTTTATCGACTTGAGTACAATTAAAACTCGTCAAGACGAATCATACGAGCCCAAACTCGATGTGGTTGTGTCGTTTAGTTACAGAGTTCCTATGGCCACCTTCCGGTTCCATCATCATATCAACTCCACGACATAATAATTTTGCATTGCCATCTGATTGACACATGCATGCAAAATTTCAGCTAAATCGGTAACCGGAAAGTGGATCAAATTTAATTTACAAGTTTTGATCACAAACTAATAAAAAGCGCGCTTGGAAGAGACCTATATCCAACAGTGGACGTCTATCGGCTGAAATAATGATGATGATGATTACAAAGATCGGGCAAGACGGGCAAGACGGCATAAATTATTTGTGGTGCCACGTTGCCGTACGGTTGCCCGACGTTAGACGTATGTCACCCATTCCCCGAATGTTAATCGCACTCAACGCTCTCCTTAAATCCAATCCAGGATTAGATCTGTTCGATGACGAATGGAAGGTGATATTGACTGAATGTCTGGTGATTTGCGAGAAGACTGAGTGAGTAGTTACTTTATATGTATATCTCTTACATTTTTCTTTTTAATATGTATTACATAATTTGTACCTAATCAGTGTAATTGGCATTTTGTCGTACTGGTTAAAGAATAAATAAATAAATAAATAAATAAATGAATAAATGAATAAATGAATAAATGAATAAATGAATAAATGAATAAATGAATAAATAAATAAATAAATAAATAAATAAATAAATAAATAAATAAATAAATAAATAGATAAATAAATACATAAATAAATAAATAAATCAGGACATACAATTTTACAACTAATTCTAAGTAGATATAATACTCGTACGGTGGTTTTCCCGTACCGTTCGTTAAGAGGAAACCGTATGACACAGATACTGTGCAGGTAGTTCCCTTATTAAATGCAGCTAAGGAAATGTTTTACTGTGATTCACTAAATCTAAGGAGATGACGACAATGCTACCGGTTGTAATAAAGAAATCGAGATGCAAGTCATTATTTACCGGTTCTCTGAATGTTAAATGAGACATTTCTTTCTTTTACATTTTAGTCATTAATCTCAGCAGTAGTGGCCGAGTGGTAAAGGCCCCGACTTTTGAGTTGTAGACCACGGGTTCAAATTAGCCAAGAGCATAACTTTGCATAATTTATTCTATCACCACTGCTCTCAAAACGGTCAAAGACATGTGACATCCACTAACCCTTAACGGACCCCGTTACCGTTTAGTCTAGGAGAGAGAAAGGGCCGTAAACCATTACCCATTCTCTCGCCTAGAAGGCCTGAGTCCCATTGGGAATACAATAAGGCTAATGCTTTGCTATGCTAACTAATCTCAAGTCTCAATGTTTATTGTTCACTAAATGCATGCCAGAGCAGTGATGGCCGAGTGGTAACGGCCCCGACTTACTAATCGTAATCGTAGGTCGTGGGTTCAAACCCAGCCAGGCGCATTAGTTTGTGTAATTTATTTCATCACCACTGCTCTCAAAACGGTGAAGGAAAACATCGTGAGGAAACCGGCATGTCCTAGAACCAAAAATTCGAAGACATGTGACATCCACCAATCCGCACTGGGCCCGGGTGGTGGATTATGGCCCATTCCCTCTGCTAGAGAGAGGAGGCCTGTGTCCCTGCAGTGGGAACATTAAAAAGGCTGATGATGATGAATGCATGCCTAATAAAGCCTATATGGACTTACGACTGATGGACGTCCGTATGCCACCTCAGGGACCCAGCAGAATACCAGCGTCAGGTATATTTGTCTGACACATACTGAGTTGGGCTCCCATTTGACGCAGCCTTAAAATGCATACCGCACTATACAATTTTTTTGTCTTGAAATGTTTTTGTTGTTTTTTTTACTAGTGTACTAGTAAAAGAGAAAACATTTGGATACCGTTTGGTTTGATTTTCCGTTATTTTTTTATGTGTTTTTTATTTTATTTTATTATTGATTCAAATTCAAATGTTGTAATCATTCAAAGGTAAGTAAAGCCTTTTCGTTCAAAAAAATTATGAATTAAAAAGAAAAACGCTCCATAGTTTGTCTCTAATAATAGACTCAATCACGGCCTTATCAATACTATAATGGAAGAAATTTCAGACTAGACAAAAGCGTATAACCGCAAACCATCCAAACAAGCAGCAAGCAAGCAGCAAACCTGATGGACAAGGCGGTGTCCATTAAGTGTGGGAGTACTAGCTGATGCACTAGTAGTTGTTATTGGCATTTACATTTTTTTAACATTTTTTTTTTTACTGAGTGCACAAATGTCACAGTTCGTACTTTCACAGAGCCTAACTTCAGCCCCCCTAGCCAAGTTACAATCGTATCGTTTAGAGTTAGCGCTTGTAGTTGGCTGTGCACCCAATTCCCGTGTTTGAACGTCATCTCAACAAAACAATTGGGTGCGTGGCTATCTAAACGGAACGAGTGTAACTTGGCTGAGAGGGGCAGGCTCGCCAAGTTAGAACGACCGTACTATAGATATCATAATATTATTAGGTAGATATAAAAATGCCTTCATCAAAAGTGAAATAACAGCTTGTAAACAATCGATCATAAGATACCTTGGTAAGTGGGTTACCTAGTTAATAGTTTTATAAGTGTTAATAAACAAATCGCTTCATTGAACTACGTAGAAATCGCTAGGCGTGTAAATTAATCAAGAGATAGAATGTGATAAAGATTTTAAGGGTCTTAATCGCTCTACATACTTAATACAAGCGTCACAGATTTCTTGTGAGTACCAGTTTAGTTTCTTGTGCGTACTTATATTACACCATTTGCCTTCCGATAAGATCAGAAATACCCCGGAGAACAAAGATTCAAATAAGGGAGTCGAGACGGCCTGAATCATCGGAGAGCAAGAAGCAGTAATGCCAGCATGAAGTAAAAATCCAAATGCTGTATGTGTACCGTAAGATGAAGCGTTGGAAGGCCTCCCACAAGCTAGACCAGCGGCCTGATGAAAACCGCGGGACTCCAATGCATATGAGGTGTTCAGGATCATAGTGATCGTCGCTTGGGGCAAGCCTATACTTCCAGCAGAGGACGCCTTTTAGCAGAAATGACGAAGATGGTGTAAATCTAGTAACTTATCATATATACCAAAACATGAATATTTTATAGTATCCAGTTTTCTGTTAGGATCCTATAGACCTGTAGAAAATTAGCAGACAAAAAACTTTACTATCCAGTTTCACTACAGCGAATTTAAAAGGTTCAATTAAAATACGACAAAGTCAAGTACAGGGACAGCGAAGTCCCGGTAGTTAGCGAGTAGGTACAGGGGACTGATCAATTGATCAGGTAGATCAAATATTTATAAAACAAACGACGCAATTTTGCCAATTGACATTGAATTGGCTCGTTACTCAATCAAGTCGCCCCTACATAGGTACGCCGCATCTTTATTTCCCTGTGGACTGTTCAACGCCGAAGAAGGAACTTAGGTATCTAAAGTTGTAACTAAAAAACTGATTTGTGACAAAAATTACCCTTATACAGGCAGTGGCAAGAATGTAGGATAGATACTATCCTCATTTGCTTACCTGCTGCCTGCTATCTGCTGCATATTATCATTATATAATGTCAGTAAAAGTCCGACGCTATCTACCGCTTCGCCCAAGGGCGAGAGAACTATTTGCCTTCGTTCCGGCCCTGAGGTTCATTTACACATAACGCCTAGCCCCAGTAAACTTCGAACTTGCTGGACCTTTACTGTTTACTGACATACCCTTGTGGTGCGCGTGCAAAACTATATGCCATCGAAGACTTGGACTCGCTGTGGAAAATGGACTCTGAACGGCTGAACGGCGAGTTAGGTAGATACCCATTGCTTACCTGTCTGGGAATGCGACCATTTAAAACAGATAAGATCTTAAAAAGGTAGTCGTGAATTTCATTCTATACTCAATTCAACTGCTGTCAAATACTTAGAATATGTATAAAAATATTTAAAATATTAGTTGTTTCATCGATTTTATTCGACGTAAGACTAAGCAATATGGTTAAAAGATTATAACCTACCGTTCGGGTAAATAAGAAAAAAGTTACTGTCACTGTCAATGTCACTGTCATTGCTAAAATTATATCAACAAAATCTCAGATCCGCATGGGTTGAGGTTGTAATTGTGTAGTTTTATCGCTGAAAAACTATAGTTGTTTACTCATAAGCTTACTATTTTTATAAAGTTTATATCAAAATGGCGGAAGGCCAGTTCAGTGATTACGAAGAAGATATAACTATGAAGGTGAAAACTGTTCGGGTAAGTCACTTTCTAACATTGTGTTATAATGTGCAACAACGTACAATCACATGTTTTTTTTTCCAATTAGAACAGTCATCTAAGGCTCTATAGCATAAATATTCTATATAAAACACATTTATTATAAGGACATTTTTATTAGTAGGTACACCTTTTTTGAGTAAGTAATTAACTTTTCGTTTGTCTCAGAAATATTGCACCACTAAATTATTACACCATAATATTAAAAACTAAAGTACCTAATAATTACACATTAATGTGGGTAGGACAAACTTCAAAAACTCTTACAGACAACTTTTGTACAGTTTTCAGATACTCCGTTAATTAAAACACTTAGCAGTGATGACGAAGATGACGACGATTTCAATTCTGACGAATACTTTCATGATTCCGATGACCCAGGCCAAAACAAAAAGAAGACCAATGTCAACTCACAAACACCTTCAAATAAAGTCAGCAACTTCCAGCCGAGCGAAAAATTGTTCAGGAAATATGTCCACAAAATAAATGTTGACAAATATGAGCCCATGTCTAATAAAACTGAAAAGTTCATGGACATCAATGATAGAAAGCATGACAACGAAAGGATAAGAATCAAAGATAAACATGACAGAGCTACCGCTGAACAGGTTATGGATCCTCGCACAAAAATGATTCTATTCAAACTTCTAAACAGAGGCATCATCAATGAGATCAACGGTTGCATTTCCACAGGCAAGGAAGCTAATGTCTACCATGCCACATCAAAAGATGGAAAAGATTATGCAGTTAAAATCTTCAAAACTTCTATTCTAGTATTCAAAGACAGAGATAAATATGTATCAGGAGAATACAGATTCAGAAACGGTTACTGTAGATCTAATCCTCGTAAGATGGTGCGGACATGGGCTGAGAAAGAGATGAGAAATCTTGTACGCATGCACAATGCTCAGTTAAGTGTACCGGAACCAGTAATCCTACGAAGCCATGTGTTAGTTATGTCTTTCATGGGCGAAGACGGATGGCCATCTCCGAAACTCAAAGACGTAGAAATTTCACAGTCAACAGCTCGATCAATATACAGAGACATTGTTATGATGATGTGGAAAATGTTTAATGTTTGCAAATTAGTGCATGCTGACTTGTCAGAATTCAACCTTTTGTACCACAAAGGGAATGTAGTGATCATTGATGTCTCACAGTCCGTAGAACATGACCATCCGCACGCTTTTGAGTTCTTACGTAAAGATTGCACAAACATTTCTGATTTCTTCAGGAAAAAAGGAGTAGCTACGTTAACTGTCAAAGAGTTGTTTGATTTCATAACTGATTCAAATATAAATG
The DNA here is from genome assembly GCA_029852875.1 of Mythimna loreyi. NCBI lineage: Eukaryota > Metazoa > Arthropoda > Insecta > Lepidoptera > Noctuidae > Mythimna > Mythimna loreyi. The sequence goes on along the minus strand of CM056780.1, from coordinate 13,633,303 downwards.
AGAGTAATTTAGAAGAATGTCTCGAGAAGTTGTCTGAAAAAGCAGCCTCAAGAAACTTTGAAGAGATGACGGCTCAAGAACAGGTTGAAGAGGAGGCTTTCAAGAATATTTACATTCCAAAAAGACTCACTGAGGTAAGATATATTTCATAATTATTATCTACTACTGATATGGCAGAAAAAATAATATTCTTTTCTCAACCTCAGATGCCAATTGCCATTAAATTTCTAACACTGCTTGACTTGTTGTAGAAAGTCTTATTGTTTTACAATTTTAGTATTTTTATCCAGTTATTACATAACAAGGTTTTACTATTGTGCTGTTGTGAAATACACATAAGTTCATAATATATTTCACAACATTTCTTATAGTGCCTCATTTAATCTTCAATCAACAGTCAAGATGTTGCATTAGGACGGCACTCCGGTATCACCGGGTGTCCGACTACCTCTGTCGCACAATCGAAGCCTACCTGTCCGACAGGTACATAATCTACCCCGGTCACCAAGGAGATTGGAAACGGCGAGAGATGTCGTGCGGTGTCCCACAGGGATCGGTACTAGGACCGCCCTTGTGGAACATCGGGTATGACTACGTGCTGCGCGCCGACCTCCCCGTAGGGGTCAGCGTGGTCTGCTACGCAGACGACACGCTGGTCCTAGCGCAGGGAGGGTCGTACCAGGCGGCGGTCGAACTAGCGACACGTGGGGTTGCGACAGTCGTTGAGAGGATCCAGCAGTTGGGACTCAAGGTGGCACTGCACAAGTCCGAGGCCATGTGCTTTCACGGCCCTCGGAACGCGCCACCAACGGGTTCCCAACTAACGGTAGGAGGAGTTCACATCGGCGTCGGGTCGACGATGAAGTACCTGGGACTTGTCCTCGACAGCCGATGGAATTTCGAGGAGCATTTCCGACGTCTGGCTCCCAAACTCAATCGGACGGGGGCTGCTCTCAAGCGGCTCCTGCCGAACCTTGGGGGTCCAGACGCCTTCTGCCGGAGGCTCTACGCCGGCATCGTTCGGTCCATGGCCCTTTATGGGGCACCAGTGTGGGCGCCGTCGCTGCGTAAACGCCCGGCGGCCCAGCTGAACGCCTGCCAGAGGGTCATGGCCATCCGGATGGTGCGGGGATACCGCACGGTGTCCCGTGAGGCGGCGAGCCTCCTTGCTGGCCTACCACCATGGGATTTGGAGGCAACAGTCCTTGCACACATGCACGACCAGCGCGTGGAGATGCAACGCCGGGGCGAAGATCCGCTGCCCGAACATGTCGAGGCGTGGCGGAAGGAGCTCCGGCGGGATCTCATGGTGAAGTGGAAACAGCGACTGTCGCAACCCAGCGCTGGGCACACCGTAATCTCGGCGGTAGTGCCCCTCTTTGAGGCGTGGCTGGATAGACCTCACGGCGTCCTCACCTTCCGCATGACGCAGGTTCTCACCGGACATGGGAAGTTCGGGAGATTCCTGCACCGGATTCGTGCGGAAGAGACGTCCGGGTGTCGCCACTGTGAGGCGAGCCCGGAGGACACGGTGGAGCACACGGTGGAGGTGTGCCCTGCTTGGGAAGAGCATCACCGTGTCCTCGTGGGGGTGATCGGCGGCGGCGACCTCTCGCGCCGGGCCCTGGTTCAGGCCATGGTCCGCAGCGAAGAGGAATGGCAGGCGGTCGCCTCCTTCTGCGAAGCAGTAATGCTCGTAAAGGAGGAGGCCGACCGCATAAGGCAAAGGCAACAGCGCCCTCGCCGTAGCCGTCGCCGCCGCGATCCTGCCGATATCCGGCCACCGTAGACACTGGCTCGCGGACGGTGAGCAATGGGTAGCTCGCCGTCCGGTCGTCTGGTAAGACCGAGTCCAAGTCGTCAACGGCGCGCACCGTTCCCGCGCGCCTCAAGGAGTTGTCAGCAAACTGCAGGGGCCCTTCAGGGTCGAAGCCTCCTGGAGCCTAGAGGGTGGTGGAAAACTGTTACCTCGACTCCAGGAATAAGGCAAGGAAGGTACGGGGTAGGTTTTTTAGTCAGTAAGAGTCTGACACTGGTCTCCCGCTCCGCCCAAGAGCGGGTTTCGTCATTGGATGATTTTCACCTACCATAAAAAAAAAAAAAAAAAAAACAGTCAAGATGTACAAAATAGAATAGAAATAGGGTGATTTTCACTTTTATAGGCCTCCTGACTTAAGTTAATAAATTAAATTGCACTTCATAGTTTTAAAATTAAAGTTCAGAAGTTATGTTAATACTAGTCTATTTTGATCTTAGTAGAGAATTAATAAGTCAAAGTTGCTAAAATTGGACATTTCAATTTTTTTACCACTGGTTTTCAGAGCAATAATATGATGATGATGATATTTATTTTTGCAAGTGGGTTTGGGGGCGTTCAAGTATTACGTAACGCGATTTGGGGGGGAGGGGGTGTCTCGTAAAACGTTACGATGCGTTACAGGGACGGGGGGGGGTCTTTCTTACTACACGTTACGTAACATTGTTTTTTTTTTAAATAAAAAATTAAGAAATCAAAACTCCCAAAATGGCAACCTTTTTCATATACGTGGTACTTTTCATTTAGGAATCCCTCGATTGTATTAGTCTGGTCTTAGACAACGGCTAAAAAAAGCTGAAAAATAAAGAAAAGTTTAGGTAAAAATGCTCACTTTGAATGTTACGTAACGTTTAGAGAGGTGGAGGGGGGTACAGAAAAAAGTTACGGTGCGTTACAAAGGGGGGAGGGGGGGTCAAAAATCTTCAAAAATTGCGTTACGTAATACTTGAACGCTCCCTTTTTCAAAACACACATTATTTATGCGTTCAATCCAATGATTTTTTTATTTTTCAAAATTAAATATTTTCTTCTGCATAAGATAAATCCAATTGGAATAAATAGACTGACGTCTAAGGCTTATCTACACTAATATAATAAAGAGGTAGAGCTTGTTTTTTTTTTTTGTAGAAGGTAATCTCTTGAACTACTGGTCCAATTGGAAAATTTTTAGCAACAATAGAAAGCTGCTTTACTTCTGAGTGACATAGGCTATATTTTATGTACGCGGGGAAGCCGCTAGCAAAAGCTAGTGTGAAATAAAAACATTTGAGTTGAGTTTTAAATGGACACCACTGATGCTTCTCTCTTGACTACCTTATTAATCCAGATATATATAGCTTGGACTCAATATCCAAGCTATATATATCTGGATTAATTATTGACTAGAAAAGACAGTACACCACACTTTTAAATTATTAATTTTGGTAAAATAATTCTCCTTATAATGTATTCTGTTAATGCAATTTTTTTAACCTTAATTACAGGTAATAAACTATGAAAGAGACATCACAAAAGCCAAGACGGGTGACACAGAAGACTTGGCATACAAGAAGATTGCCGGATTCAATGAAGACCTAACGGCTGCTGATAAGCCTGAAATACTGCAAGAAGTAGATATATCCGCGAGTGGCTCTGACAGTGGGTCAGAGGAGGATACTGAGGATGATAATGGTAAGATTTAAAGGTCATTACAGCTACCCAGTAACCACTCCGCATCGCCTTGCCAAATAAGAATAGTATCGATTGACAGGAACCAAAAAACCAAAGATGTTTTTGCAAAATTAAAGAACTCCGAGATGAGCAAAATTGTAAAACTGGATTCTGATTAAACTTTTTTCGTTCAGAGTTCGTAAATAAATAAAATATTTCAAATAAATAAACAGAATTTTAAAAATAGCTTGCCCCGATTTGCCAGTAAATCGTGACGTCACAACATAACAATCGATCCTATTCTCATTTGGAACGCATTGTATGAACTTATATGGGTATGCGCTCACTACATCAAATCCGTAGCGTCAATTCGCTCTGATCGGGGTGTTAATTTTTTCCTGACGTACAACCTTAGTGCAACGTCTGTCGAGATCGCTAGGTATATCATAGTCTACCTTCTGTGAGTGAGGTCGCCCGCATGAAATTACAAAAGAACAGCCTATGTTACTCAGTGAAAAGTGATGATGGTGCCATCAAGCTGATTTCGGCCACAGCGATCGTATTCCTTGACTTCTCGTCATCATCATCAGCCCTTTTAGTGGTCCCACTGACTCCTTCTAAGAGAGGGGGGATAATCCACCATGTCACATGCCATTACCTTTACGTTGTTTTCGTTCACCGTTTTGAGAGCAGTGATGATGAAATAAATTACACAAAATAATGCGGTTTGAAACTGCGACCTACAACTCATAAGTCGGGGCCGTTACTTCTCGGCCACCACTGCTCACTTCTTATGGCAGCTGCGAAATCTACTGTGCTGCTATGTCATGCGCCCTCATGTGACTGGCCTGTCAGCCTAGTAGTTAGTGACCCTGACTGCTATGCCGGAGGTCGTGGGTTCGATTCCCACCCAGGACAAATGTTTGTGTGATGAGCACGATCATTTGTTCTGTGTCTGGGTGTAATTTATCTATAATATGTATTTATTTAGGAATATATATGTATGTTTATCAGTTGTCTAGTACTCATAACACAAGCTCTGCTTAGCTTGAGACTAGATGGCGTTGTGTGATGGTTGTCCAATATTATATTATATTATTATTATATTATTATATATATCCAACCTTGACCGAAAAACTTCGAGCACAGAGCGGACATGTCAGAACACCATTTACAGTACTATAAATTATAGCTGTTAGTGTTCTAGCCTTGTGAAAATTTAGCTTTCTAATGGTAAAAGAATTTTGGGAATTGGTCAAGTAGTTTTTTAATTAAATCGTAACATACAAAACAACAAAGAAAAAATAAAATATTTCCTCTTTATAACATTACTTTAGACTAGCTACTATCAGCGACTTCGCCTGCGTGTTATTAGATTTTTGACTCAAGGGAACATACTACCTGGATAAAAGTCTCCTATTTGCTATTTCAAGACATAATCTACCTATGTACCTAGTTTCCTTGAAATCCATTTAGTATTTTTTTGCGAATCGGAAAACGCAGCGTTGGAAGGCTTCCTACATGAACCGATGACCTGGTGAAGGTTGCAGGAATCCGATGGATGCAAGACGCACAAGACCGATCGTTGTGGCAACATTTAGGGGAGGCCTATGTCCAACAGTGGATGTTGATGATTTTTTGCTTAATAGAGTAAAAAAATGTCCACACATACTAACTTTCGGGTTTTTAATATTAGTAGCACGTAGATGATTTAGGATATGTGAGACACAATTCTTTAGCTAACACATACGAGTACAACATTATTTATTCTGATCAGAAGACCATACAGACGAAGATGCACCAAAAGCTACATACAATTCTTTATAATTTCAGAATCAACGAAGCAATTCAAAAGCAGTGCTCGACCCAGAGACGAGTCACCTAACAGTAAAAAACTAAGGAAAAAGGCCGTGAAAGAAGAGAAAGCAGAGAAAAGGAAAACGAAAACTAAGAAACATGTCAAGAAACGACGCGACAAGGGTGCGGGAAAGAGATAGATATATTTTTATAGTTTCAGATTTTTATTTCATTAGAGTAAAAAGTAACACTGGTGTCCAAAGATGAAGGGGTGCATCTGACCTTTTATTAAATATTGCGTTATTCATATTTTTATTTTCTTCGACTGTTTTTTTTTTTGTGGTGCGCCCTTTTATTTTTGGCTGCAATAGTAGATATAGATATATTTCCAAACTGCCCAGTACCAAAGGTACAAAAATGTGCGAATTTAATGTTTACGCACATAGCAGCTACAATATCTGAATAGATTTTCAAAGAAGGTACTTTATTTTGTAATATTACAACATTTGATAAACTCACACAGACCCCAGTTTCTGGAATAATAAAATTTTAATTTAAAAAGAAACCCCCGACGCTTATTTTCAGATGTTCAATGTAAAGTATGAATTACAAGTTCACACTCCATAATTTTTAAACTGTTGAACTGATTTTAATTCTTCATACTATTTTGTAACATCTTCCTTTTATTTTCACAACATAAGTCATAAATGCCCCTAACCGATATTGATAAAACATTTTTAAGAACCATCGTTAGAAAAAATAATTTAAAATGAAAGAAAATCTGTAACCAAATCAGTTCATCTGTTTAAAAGCTAAGGTGCTACATACAGAAATACATATTGGCGTAGGGAGCTAAAAAATACCGTAAATTGAATGCAACAAATTGTCTAAAACAGATTGGCTGTGATTGGCTAGAATGATCTTTCAACTGCTAGTCACATCAGTTGACTTACATTTGGTTTGTGGTGCTACGACGTTTTATTTCGGACGTTCTTTTTGTTGATAATCGATTAGTCAGTACTATAGTGTGACGGAGGCGTATTGCATCCCCTCTTTCACACCAATTAAAAAAATATACACTTTTTTTACTTACAAGTATAAAACATACAGTTTCTAATTGAAAACCTTTGAATAATAGGATGCATTTTAGGAAAAGTAAAAGTAGCAATAAAAAAGAAAGCTCCATTTCTAAAATATATTTTTTTTAACTTATTCGAAGTAAAGATTATTATTATTATGTTTTTTGTGTTGGTTTTAATAAACCAGTTTGTAATTGACCCAGTGCCAGCCGAAGGCCCATTCTTAATTAGAAAGGCACTCCTTGAATTACTTGTTACGTTAGAATGGCAGAATTTATTTTTCTTTTATTCTTTAATCCATGAAATGTCTACAAATGGTTGTGACTTCAGTTCACTTACGATATTATTGAAATGTAAATAAATTCTATTGTCATGTATAATTTGACTGCTCGTCAGAATAAGGATAAATAAAACGATTATTTACTTGTCAATTTATATTTTATTTCAGTTTCATATAAAAGTATAAAATTTTTAACAATTAACGCACATTTGACGAATGAATTCCAGTAGTTGTTTCATATACTATAACATTAAATAATATCACTATTTTAATACCTCAAGGGTAAGTTTTCATTTGTCATTTGTGATGAGCCACAACTGTTATTACTGCCAAGTAAAAATAAACCTTATTTAGCGTAACTTACGTCTGCAATTTGCATTTTGCCATTATAGAATAACCATCATGTTGATAAGTTTTATTTTTGCTTGATAATAAGGTCTTAAAGATTCTCCTAATTATGAAATTAAGCAAGCAGCTACCATTATTATATTCATTATTATTGTCTGGAGACAGTAGGCTTTTAGATATCGACACAAATTATATAGGTACATTTTGTGTTCATGTCAATCTACGTACAAAGCGCGCTCGAGCAACGCACACATAGACACCGCTCACCGACGCGAAAACCGGGCTCAACGAGGATCATAACGACCGCGAGGGTGTCACGTTTGAGGCGCACGTCTGTGTTTTGAAACTACCACGATAATTTGTTGTGCATAACCCAGTTGACAACCCTAGCGCGCGCGACCGCCGTGCGTAGGTATGAAAAGTGAAGTACATACATGAGATTGACTTCTGTACCTTTTTATTTTGTGATATCGACTTTACTCAGTAAATAACTCATTGACTGTATTCTTCCCAATGTCACTAGTTTACTAATTTTCTTAGAAACGCTGCTGACTTAAATTCATATTTAGCAGTAATATTTCGTGGGAACCCCTGGTTAATAATCATAAATTACATAATTATATCACGTTTATTTTTTGCTGTGTAACAGCAAATATTATGTAAGTTACTGACACTGTAGAAATATATAACAATAATAATACACAACTTTCACACAACGCCATTTAGTCCCAAACTAAACAGTGCTTGTGGTGTGAGTACTAGACAACTGATAAACATACTTATATATTTTTAAATACATATTACAGCCAGGCACAACAAATGATTGTGCTTATCACACAAACATTTGTCATAGGTGGGAATCGAGCCCACGACCTCCGGCATAGCAGTCAAGACCACTAACCACTTTAACAGGCCAGTCACTCGTAAATTAGCATATGAGTAGGTGACAAAAACAGGATAAAATTTTACATTCGATACATACAATTCTCAAAGAGAGCATGACAATACTGTTCTCTTTCATTTACTATACTTGTTTCATTTCAACATGGTAATAGCGGTCATTGCCCTGTTCAAATATCACTTTGTAGGAACTCGAAAAATAAACGCATCGTTTTTCATTCCTAAAATTAGTTGAAAATTGCAACCAGTGTCTATTCTAGACACCGTATTTATTTTCGTTTTTCAAATTAAGAATATCAACAAACGTTAGTTGGTCAATAGCCGCTATTGATTTGCTAAAACGTTATAACTTTACCATCTTAACGCTATTCTTCGTTATCCGTTACATTGTCAAATGCCAACACCAAACTATTTTTACAAATACAATTCTACTAAAGTACTGGGTTGCATGCTTATAAAAATAAAACGATTATTGGTCCCGTTAAAATTTAAATCTACCTGTATTATTTACAAAGTACTCTTTTATTCTCCATAAGTGTCATTTAATCTGAAGCGGGTACTTTTATTTTATATTAGGATACTTATTTATAGTACCTTCATAGCCAAATTGCAAATGGAACATTATTTTTTACCGATAATTGCTCAAGTCCTTCCAAAAATAAAGTAAGTAACGTGTATACCCTTATTTTTTATAGGAATATTTTATTAAATTACCGTGACAGAGTGGACTAAATACACCTTTATCACACTTTTACCCTGATCAATTGTCGGTAAAAAAAACCGGCCAAGTGCGAGTCGGGCTCGCGCACAAAGGGTTCCGTAGCAGCAAATATAATAAACTTATTATGTCAATTTATACACCTGGTGAATGGAGCCTAAACTCTCCCGATATTTTGCCTTGTACTTATAGGTTCAGCCATCGTTTTCAGTGTAAGCACAATAACTTAACCAAAATTACAGTTAAATCAACCTATCTCAAAAACTATAAGAGATACTTTGATCAAACCAAAAATCGTTGAAAGAGTTAATTAGCATGCATCACCTCTATTTTTTTTAGAATTTTATACCCCGTAGTTATAAAAATAGAGGGGGGGGGACATACTTTTTACGACTTTGAGAGCTGATATCTCAAAAACCGTTCACTTTAAGAAAAATGTTTTTTAGAAAACTTTATATCATTTTAAAAGACCTTTCCATTGATACCCCACACGGGTATGTACATCGAAAAAAAAATTTTCATCCCTCAGTTACATGTATGGGGGGCCCCACCCCCAATTCTTTTTTTTACTATTTAGTGTCATAATTTTGTAGCGGTTCATACAACACATATTCCCATCAAATTTCATCACTGTAGTACTTATAGTTTCCGAGTAAATCGGCTGTGACAGACGGACAGACGGACAGACGGACATGACGAAACTATAAGGGTTCCGTTTTTGCCATTTTGGCTACGGAACCCTAAAAAAACGCATCCAAATACACTTTTAGTACCAATATCTAAATAATTATTTCAATTTGATCAATTCTAAATTCTGGCCACGACATACATGATTAATATATCAATGATTAATAACACTTTTGGAGACATGAGAATACCCATATTAGGTTTTAAATTAAATTAAAATAATTGTGGGTATCTTATAATTAAATAAAACTACAGTATTTACTAATTTAAAAAATTAAGTTAATATAACGAATAAGGGGCAAGAGAAATGAGTACATCGCCTTGTTTATTATCTAGTTAAAAACTATACAAGGTCAAAATAGATTTACTAGCGGAACTTCACATGTTTAAGGGCCAACGCTGCGTAAGGCGGGAGCCTGCGCGGACGTCCGCGAGCAAACTGAGTTATTTCCTGTACAGTATTGCTAGTTGAACATTAACAGTGTGTATGCAATTAGTCATATTGATTGAGTACTTTAATGCATTATTACAATACGGCCGTCAGATCTTAGCGAATCTGAAGTTAGGCTCTTCTAATTTTAGCGCTTGAAAACGTAGTAGTTTGTGGCGGTGCTCGTAACAGAAACCGGATCATTTCCTGCACGGTGTTGCTTATTCAACTTAAACAGTGTGTATGTAATCATATTGATGGAGAACTAAGCGTGAAGATGGAGAACGGGCGATTGGTCCCCGTGCGGCGAGCTCGGACGGAGCACTTTTGTATGAGACCGCGCGGGTTCCTGCTTTACGCAGTGTTAGCCCTAATGAAGTTTCGCTAGTTATATTTATTTTTGATCTTGTAGTAAATATCAGTCACAAGTGTATCTGTACATCGTATCTTTGGCTACATAACTGTTGTGTTACATGTTTTGTGACAAAAATGTGTGATTCGTGAGGTACAGACGATTTTTATATAGTAGGTATTCAGCTTTTATTATTCAAAGATTCCTAAATTCTCTTTGTGTAAAAACAATAGGTTTTTTTTATGTGCAGTACGTATTTTCCAAACGCTAAGGTCAATGTCAAATATGATTTTACTGTATATATTTAGTAATACAAAAAAAATCTAAAGTTAAATCTAGAAAAAGACTAACCAACAAACACTAATGAATCACTAAATTTTACAATAACTCTTGTATTATAATTTTGACCCCGCTTCTGAAAAAAAATGTCCACACAAAAGATAAAGTCTTGTTTTTACAATGCTTAAATTATCATAAATAAACGTTACTTATTAAGGAGTCTGGCCACTACACCGTATCATAATTATAACCGTGCTAAGAATGTGTGAAACACGAAAAATATTCTTTGTTTTGCAAAAAACACAAGCGACCATTAGTTATAACTGATAATCGAGAGAATGGGAACGGATAGGATACGCGAATGATACACGGATGCTACGGTCACTAAAACTGTCATGGACGAGCATGTGACGCTGCTGATACGTTCTTGGCACGGTCATGCTATAATACGGTGTAGTGGGTAGAAACCTTTCCAAAATTCGAGACAATGACCCATTAACATATTTGCACATTCAAATACGTAATTGAATGTAGATCCGTTATAAACATTTAACTAACATACAATAACATTTAAATATATCTTAATAATTTAATCTTAAATTATCACAAGAAATCAAAATAAATTTTGTACTAACAGAAATGTGTAATGCAATGTATGGTATCACAATAAATTAAAAGACAATTCTTGGTTAAGAAATCGTCCCATCATGTAGAGAACCGTACTCTTAGACCGATGTAAGACATGGATCGGAACACGAACATGATTCCAAGCATTGTAGCTATTTCTAACCAGACCGAACTGTGCTCTATATCCAAATATTTGATCAAAACCTCCGGTTTGGCGAAATGACAATACATGTCATCACAATCTAAGGGTTGCCGGTCGAAGCCGAAAATTGTAAGCACCATGGCAACGATACCGCATCTGATGAAGGAAGTCTTCATGAGGATGTTCATCAGTAAAGGAATCTCGTGAGCGAAGTCGAAACCGTAAATGGCGATGCCCAGGAACGGAGCGATTGCTGCTGGTCCGATGGCACAACCGTTCTGGAAAATAGTAAAAAAAATATATTATTAAACTGCTGACGATGTAGCTACATAACCAACAAGAATACAGCCACCCTAGCCAAGGTACGATCGTTACGTTAGCGCCGAACCCTTGGTTCTTTGTTCTGACCACGTGTCTGAGCATTGAATTGACGTCGAACAAAAGAATTGGCCATGGCCAACTCAAAGCGTTGGACGTTAACGAAACGATCGTGACTAAATTAACGAAACGATCAAACTAAGTTACGATCGTTTCGCTGGAACTGTAGACTACCACAGTTAGAAATGGATAAGGAAATATGAGATTGGTACATTACTCCAATAGAATCCTGGCACTAATGTCAACATTTTTAATTTATTTTGTATTTTAATGTAATTAAATCAAAGAAAATGGGTAACTGCGCATTCAAGGTCGACCGCAAATGCAATTTTTTTAACTTAATAGTCTGCAATTATATTAAAAACAAAATAACTTGGAATGTTAACTTCAGCACCATCTAACTTAAAAATGACTTGGCTACTTAGCAAAAGTTTCCCCAGTTTCGGCTTCTGTTTTTTTAAAAACCAACGCCTATTCTTTTAATAGATATAGGCTCGTATTTGGCTACTATCTCACCTGGTGTTAAGCGATGATGTGGCTAATTTGGAGCACGCTTGCCTAGAAGTAACCTGTGTGTTATTAAATAAATAAATAACTCACCGTAACATTAAAGATCGATCCAATCGCCAAGCCCATGCCCTCAGCAGCGAGCGACACAACGTTCCCGACAAGACAGAACGCAACGAAACGCAGCACAGTGAAGGGAACACCAGTCATGAAGTACACGATGGTGCAGAAGATGATGTTGTACGTCACTTGTACGGGTAACTTGGACACGGTCAGCGCTGCGTAGTACGGAGTGATGCCGTACCAGCAGTTGAAGTGTTCTTTCTTTACAAGCTTAACTTCTACGGGATCTGTAAAATTGGATATTTTGTTGTGGTGAAAGGAACGAAATTTGGTTTAAAGAGAGAAGTGCTTTCAGTGTATATAGCTCTTATTCTAAAAGGAAACCTAAAAGAAGGAAATGTAAAAAAGCAAAAAATATATAAAATAGCCAATATTACAATAAATACAGAGAAGGAAGAACAAAGCGTAACGGGTGACAGTGACAAGACAGAATGGAAGAAAAGAACGTATTGCACCGACAGGAAGGGCAGGAAGATGATAACATATTCAAGATTCAAAGTATTTATTTCAAATGAACAGGCCTTTTTGAAAGGTCAAGAAGTTACACTAAGGAAAAATATAATTTTAATAAATAACTTTTAGATTCAGTAAATACTGTCATTGTCACTGTAACAGACTCTGATCATATAGCAGCAAGGCCACAAAGGAACACCAAAGAGAAATACCTACTAAAGAATGCAAAAATACTTACAAACAAGAACAGGAACCATAATTTGAGTGTAGGCGAAGAAGATGACGAGCCCAACACAGAGCTTGAGGTGGTTGAACATCTGCGTGCCATCGTTAGCCATGTTGAAGAAGCACGTGCCGATCAGCACGCCGCACATCACGTGGTGAATGAACTGGATGCACATGCCTGGAAATTGTGAATAGAAGCTATTAATTCATTGAATAATAATAATGACGGCATCAGTACAATAGAAAGACAATAGGTGTGCAAAGCCGGTGTTTGCTTGGGGGCTTGAAGAGTTTAAACGATTAAACAGGAGTCTCTGCCCCACAGCCAAGATACTATCGTTTTGTTAACTTTGAAAGCTTAGAATTGTACGTGTATGTACCTATTTGTTCTGATCACTAGACTAAGCGTTGAGATGACGTCATAAAAAGCAATAGGGGGCATGAAAAATTTAAAGCGTTCGACGTTAATGAAACAATCGTAACTTGGCTAGGAGGGCTGATGTTGTGATGGATTCTGTGCTAGAAATATTCAGGCATCATTTCAGCCAAAAGGTCTCCACTGTTGAACATAGGCTTCAAGCGTCGCCACAGCGACCGGTCTAGGTCCTATGTGTTTTGCATCGACCGCGACTCTCACCAGGTCCAGCATAAGGACCTATAAAGGAGACCTTCCAACGCTACGTCTTCCGGGACGCGGTCGCCACTTCAGAACCTTTCACCTCATCGACTATCTGTTTTGCGTGAAATGTGCCCTGCCCAAAATAATGATAATAAAGAGAACAATTTTATTATTTAGTCCATACCTTGTCTATTCCTGAATATTTGTTTCATCATCCTTGCCAACAAAATCGAGAACTGTTCACAAAACGTCGAGGAGTATTCCGATGTATCCGACTTTTGCATCTTCATCCAAGCCATCGAAGAGTTTCCATTGGACAGCTGACTGGACAGCGAACTCACGGAGGCACTTGATCCTTCGAACTTCGGTACTTTGTAAGTACACTTTTCATTTGATAGGATTATCTCAGTTTCGTTGGAATCGTCAGTTTGATAACTGATTTTTAGCTGCATCTGGTTTGTGTTCGTGTTAGGCTCGATCGATGATGGTTGGTCCAATTTTGCTGACTTGTAAAGTTGACCGTTCATAATTTCTTTGGATAGCATGGTTACGAATTCTGGGGTTTCTGTTAGTTCTATAACTGCAAAGAGAAAATGAACCGTTAGAATAGGATTTAAAATTGAATTAGAATTTAAAATGGGCTCTTAAAACTACCTACAAAAACTTTCAATTCCTCATCGTCAAACAGTTACCAAAATAAACCATTTTCTTAGTAACTGAAAATATTGATAAAAGTGATTGAAACAAATGAAAGTAATTTCAATAATTTTGATGATGGTTATCCGAACTCACCAAAAAAAAAAAAAAAACCAAGGTAAGTCGATCAAAAAACAATAGAAAACGGGCAAAGTCAAAACATAATTGACGCATACCGATATGGTTGAAGTAAATTCTGATTCAGTGAAGATTATAACAATAAAATATATGAAAGTGAGTTAAGGGCCAATGTGCAACGCTCCGTGGGTAAAGCTAGCCCGCGCGGAAGTCCGCCCTGACACCCGTAGCGTGTTGCGGATGTAGTTTGCGGCGTTCTCATAGCGGAAACCGGATTATTTCCTGCACAGTGTCACCAGTTTAACTTTAACAGTGTGCATGTAGTCATATCGTATTATTACGTAGCGAAAAGGGCTCGGGGTGCGGCTGTGTCTGGGTGCGCTGGTCCCCACGCGGCGAGCCCTGACTGAGCACTTGTATGGGATCGTGCGGGCTCCTGCTTAACGCAACGTTGGCCCTAAGAGAGACAATACTACAACAATATATATACAATAGACTGTATAAAATGTCTGTAATACTTCGTGTAATTACATAGCGAGTTATTTGAATTACAAATGTTTTAGGTATTATTTTGCAACAGTGGCTCTTTTCCCTTGCAGATTAGCTGCTAGACTTTTGAACCGTGCTAAATAGACGCTAAAGGAATTACTAATATATTATTCATCATCATCCTAGCGGTATTAGTCCCGGTTGCCAACCTTGGCTTTCGCCTCGGTGCCCGGGGTCCGCTTTCTTGCTAAGACGCCTCCACTTCGCTCGGTCTTTCGCGTCCTTTGCCGTAAGCCCATTGGCACGCATATCGTCCGTTACGACGCCGATCCAACGCCTCTTAGGCCTTCCTCGTCTCCCGGGTCCCGGCGGAGGCGGCATGGCGAGGCATCTGTTACCCACGTAGTCTGCCGGTTTTCGTAAAACGTGGCCATACCAACGTAAGCGACCCTCCTGCAGTTTATCCGCTATGTCACGGACCTGAAGGCTGCCCCGGATGCGGGAGTTTTTAATGCGGTCTTTCCGCGAGACTCCAGACATCCAGCGCAGCATATTCATTTCCGTGACACGCAGGCTTTGCTTATGCCGCTCAAGTACAGGCCACGCTTCACTGCCATACAAAAGGACAGGCCTAATGATGGTCTTATAGACCTGTCCCTTGAGCCTAACCGGCATTTTGGGGTCACAGATAACCCCCGTCACCTCACGCCATTTCGCCCAGGCCGCTGAGATACGAGACTCGACGTCGCAATCGACGTCCCCGGACTCGTGGAGCACCGATCCCAAGTACCTGACCTGTTCCGTGCGCTCGACTGTGTCTTCGCCAATGCGAACAGGAGCAGCGTTTGTTGTGTTACAGGCCAAGTACTCGGTCTTCGCCGCATTAATTTTCAGACCGCCGTTTTCCAGCGATTCCTTCCACGCTGTCACACGTCGAACCAAGCGCCCACTGTCCGAGTCCGCCAGCGCGATGTCGTCTGCATACATGAGCAGCCATGGCGGCTGCTCATGTAAGTCCCTGATGTTAGAGGCCAGCACGTCCAGCACCACGCTGAACAGAAACGGACTAAGGACAGAGCCCTGATGAACTCCAACGGTGATGGGGAAGGGATTCGTATCGCCAACAGCGGTCTGAACCACAGAACCGGAGTCTCGGTACATATCTCGGATGATGTCAACATAGGTCTCGGGCACTCCTTTGGATCTCAGCGCCCGCCAGATCACATCACGGGGGACACAGTCGAAGGCCTTCTGCATGTCTAGGAACAAGAGGTGCAGAGGCGTATTCTTCGATCTGTATCCCTCCATGGTAACCCTTAGGGCAAAGATGGGGTCCATGGCGCCATGGCCTGGTCGAAACCCATATTGACATCCCGAGACGGTGCACTCCTGTCGGATCCAAGAGTCAATCACCCGCTCGAAGAGCTTCATGGTGTGGGACATAATCTTAATCCCACGGTAGTCGCCACACTCCTGCACCGAACCCTTGCCTTTGAAGACTGGAGTGATAATACTCAGTCTCCATTGACTCGGGATCTTTCCGGTGAGGAGCATGCGGTTAAATAAGTGGGTTAAGATGCCCACACCACGAGGTCCCATCGCCTTCCAGGCTTCAATAGGGACTCCATCGGCACCGACAGCTTTCCGGTTCTTCATGCGGCGAAGAGCCACATGCACTTCTTCAGGCGTAACCGGGGGCACAAGTCCCTGATTTGGAGAGAGAACCGGAGACAGCACCTCTTTGTGCTGCTTGTTCAGCAGCTCGTGGAAGTACGAGCGCCATCTCTCCTTCACCGCGAAGTCCTCGCATAACAGATTGCCGTCAGGGTCTCTTACACAGCGGCACTTAGTGATATCCAGTGCCGCTTTGACCCTGGAACGTGCCAACTTATAAATGAGCTTTTGCCCCTCAGACGATTCCAACTTATCATAAAGTGGCTGTAAGTGGTCTCGTCTGGCTCTGGCTACGGCCCTCTTGGCGGCACGTTTTGCAGCTCTGTATGCGTCGCGGTCTTCGGGAGATTTGGAAGCTTGCCACGTTTTGAAGAGAGCTTTCTTCTCTCTGATCTCCCTCTGGACTGTGTCATCCCACCACCAAGTCTCCTTGTCACACTTGCGGCCGCCCCTGGACAAGCCGAGCACCGACTTTACCGCTTTAGTGATGGCAACCTGAATCCTGTCCCAGTGGCTTTGCACCGGTTCGCCATCGGTTCCATCGCACTTATCGCCGATGGCCGACGCGAACGACTGGGACGTGGCTTCATCCAGTCGCCACCACCGTATTCGGCGTTGTTGGCGCTCAACAAACTTGACCTTAGGCTTGACGCGCAAGTCCATGACAAGGAGACGGTGTTGTGCAGTGAGACTCTCGCCGGGTATGACCTTGCATTGACCTTGAATTACTAATATATTATTATGTACAGTAAAGAGAAAACATTTGTGTTTGTAATTACTAAACTCAAAAACTGTTACAACAATTATAAAAAATCTCAATAAAAATCAGACACTTATATTTTTTCACGCAAGTGGAACCACTGCCTGTAGCTAGGTATGACATTAGTAGATATTTCAAAAGCGAAAATTTGGGTGTGTTACTTGTGTATGACTTCGGGCGTTTCTATCTATTCAAATCACACGGAGAACTTTGACTGCTCGATGCAGGATTAGTTCTTATGTGACGCCATAGATGGCGCTACAAACGTCTTACCACTGGAATGGCTTTTGCTAAAACTTTATTGTATAGACATAAGATAGCATAGCGTATAGATATTTTTATCCTAGAAATACCTGTGTCTATCCTATATAATATATCTGCCCTTGATACAAGCTATTTTAGCAGAGTACTTTAGATATACAATTCTATCTCAGAAAACAATGACTTCTAAATCAGCAAGGCAGCCCTATAAAACAATCGTAGGTATTGTCCTCGGTATTGTATTGCTAATAAGAACTTAGAATTGGCATTATGCCGGATAAAAGGAACGTGATAGCATCATAATGAATTATAAAGCAATTGTAAAATGTCAACCCATACCAAGCTATGTTAATAATGCGGTTAACTTCTACCTACATGCCTGTCAACTTTAACCTAATGGTTAATTTATTTAAAAAAATATTAATTTCCTACTGTTCCTACTTATAGAATAAGAATTTCTGACTCCTAAGACACAGGACATTCCTAGTTTAGGAATCAGGGTATCAACTTTTGTGCGCCTTAATTTATTGTAACTAACTGATATTAACATGTTGTAAGGATTTATGCCAATATAAATATTATTCCATTTATATGGTTTCCTACGAGTATATGTAGTTACAATAGGTTAACCAGTAATATATTTAGGATCATTGTCCTCTTCTTCATAAACTAGAAGTATGACGTTCATACTTTTTAACGACAATGTAGGTATTGTCCATCTTGAAAAATAACATTAATAAATACAACAGAGATTTAAATATATATATATATATTAATTTTTGTGTAAATTACTGTAAAAAAAACCTTAATACCTTTCTTTTTATTATAATTTTAAGATTATTAATAAAAACATTCAAGAGCTTTTCAACCATTTATCTAAAGCACATGATCGGTTGTGGATATAAAAATAAAAGTACCTAAGTACTTATCTATATCTATATCTATATATATATATAAAAATCAATTGCTGTTCGTTAGTCTCGCTAAAACTCGAGAACGGCTGAACGGATTTATCTTATCTTGGTCTTGAATTATTCGTGGAGGTCTAGGGAAGGTTTAAAAGGTGAGAAAAATTCGAATAGGGTAGAGTAGGGTAGAGTAGGGTAGGGTAGAGTAGAATAATCTGTTGCCGGGAGCGAAGCCGCGGGCAAAAGCTAGTATAATATATTTTTTTAATAAAAATTAAAACTTAAGAATTTTCAAGCGCAAATACAATACATATTTATATTGTTTTTTCGAGGAGACAAGCGATTGTCGGTAAATAAAAAATTGAATCTCCCAATTATCTTCTTACTCATAATAACAGATGTTTGTTACAATGCTAGTTATAATTACAAATATTTGTTATAATACAAGCTATAATTAGGTACCCACAGATATTTAGGTATTACAAGTAGGTACCTGACGTAGAAACTGAATCAGAAATAAATAAACACGTGTCTCCAATACAAAATATGGACTTGCATATGATATAATGCATAATTTTAAATTCAACTTCAATTATCCCCCTATTAACTGACTCAACAGATCCAAGGCCAAAATAATCTTGGTGCAACAACATTAATTTAAAGTAATTTTAATATTAAATATCAAAAGAAACTCACTGTTTCTTTTGAACTCACTGTTTTTTCTGTTTTTTTTTTTTCACTGGCATATTAACGCAAATTATTAGGTAAATTACAAAAATAAAACAAGTTTTCAATGAAAATATTTTGTTTTCATAGCAAACTTTTATAGCGCGTTATATACCTATATAATAAAAACTCGTCAAGATGAAAACGAGCCCAAACTCTATGGCGTTGTGTCGTTTAATTACAGAGTTCCTATGGCCACCTTCAGTTCCATCATCAGGTCACCTCCACGACATAATAATTTTGAATTGTCATCTGATTAACATGTGCAAATAATATAGTAGTAGTGCAATATTGTAAATAGTACGCCACAAACTACCCGTGTATCTTTCTCCTCTGTCAAATCCATCCAATGTCTTAAAAAAATCGTAACACCTTAGTAATTATAAGCTCCTAATGTACCAAATTGTATTGATAAATTGTAATGATATAAAAGAATCTATCTATCAATGCATTCAACATTGCAGTTCTGTCGGTAACTGGGAAGTGGGTCTTTAATTTAGAAGATTGATCACTAACATAAGGACAGGTATAAAATAAGTGCTGAGTGTTAACCTAATATTTTGTGTTGAGTGAACGTTCACTCTATCGCACAAACATATGTAGGTATGTGGTTGTTTTGCTTAGTTATTTTATAAATAAATACCATTGATCAGACCTATGTCGAACAAATAAGGCGTGAATGTGAGTAATGAGTAGATATGTATAATGGATGACGAATATTGTAATTTGAATTCGAACTCTTTGAGACTTTGTCCTCCTTGTCCGATTTTGTCCAATGCAAAGCACAGCAACAGCCCTATAATATTCCCACTGCTAGGATTCAGGCCTCTATAGGAGGAATGGGCCGTAATCCACCATGCAGGCCCAGTACGAGTTGGTGTCCAAATACCAGCATGCAACTTTAACGTTACTAGGAAACTTCTGAATAAACTATCGCGATACAATAAATTAAGTATAATATATTAATAATTAAGTAAAGTATATATTATGTATTTAATTTTAGTATAAATTGTTCATAGTTGTATGTATAGTATGTCTTTATTATTTTAATTTCAGATTTCTTAAACTCCTCTCTCTTTCTACACACGTGTTGTCTACATTTCTTCTTGTCTCTCCTTTCGCAGGTCCGCATGAAGAAATTTCTATTAGAAATAAGCAGTAGGTACCTTTGTACCATTTTTTCTTTGTTCCTATATCTCCTTCGTACATACGAAGGAGATATAGAAACAAACATTTTTACATTACACAAACATTTGTGTGTACAAAAATTGTAAAATAAAATAAATAAAATAAGTATGTCCTAAGAAGTAGATACTCACTAAAGTCAGCCGGGTTGTGATGCCTCGGACAGGGTAGTCCGACGGTATGTAGGAAAGGAACCATGGCTGCTGTATCGCCTTGGTAAATGCAGAAGCCATCAGCAAGCACGTAAACCTGTAAAAGAAAAATAAAACGATATATAAATGAAGACCTTCTAAAAAGATATCGTCAAAGTCATTGCTAACATTTAGATATGTATAGCCCAGTAGTGGAAGGTTCTTTGCTGGAAGACTTTATCATGCCAGGAGTGCCAGGACGAGTAGGTAATCGTCCATCATAACTTCTCCTTACCGCCTTATTACTTAAACGCGATTTAAATGTAGTTCTGGGACTATTAGTAGGATTAATACCATTTAAATACAATTTAAATGTAGTTCCGAAAAACTTATTACTAGGTTTTAAAATAAATTCGATCTAAAGGTAGTTCCGGAAATAGGTATAACTAGGTTTCATTGGTATTGGCATTGGAATAAAGCGGTTAGAAATTCAGTGCCGTGGTCGTTGTGGATAGATACTGAATTTCTTCACTAAAGTTAAATATTATATTATATATAATAACTGTTTTAATGTTTGTCATGTAAACGCGCAGAGTATCCCTCAACATCACTCTGAGATGTTAGATTTATTCTGTGACGTTACCCTACACGCTATCCTAGTTTCAGAGAGTTGGCTCAAGCCCGAACTTCCATCAACGTTTTACAGCTTACCCGGCTTTGTCCTTATTCGCAATGATCGCATGGGTAGAAGAGCCGGGGGTGTTGCCATTTACTTACGTAGCGACATCCCTTACAAGATCCTTTCCTCTTCGCCTGCAGTTGCAAATGGCAACCCCGAATACTTACTCCTTGAGGTTGATGTCAAGGGGATAAAAGCTATTCTAGGAGTAGTATACTGCCCACCTGCTATTGACTATTTCTCCAGTCTTGATTCTCTTTTAGAGTCTGTTTCCTCAGAGTACAAACATCTCATAGTCATGGGTGACTTTAACACCGATCTTTTAAAAGTGAACACCAGATCGCGCAGACTGAGGGTAATCCTTGAATCGTCTAGTCTATCACTTCTCCCATTGAATCCGACTCATCACAATCTTGACTCAGACGATTCCTGGCTTGATCTCATGTTCGCATCTTCTGCGAATCTGGTTGCTAACCATGGGCAGATTGCGGTCCCTGGCTTATCGAAACACGACCTTATATACTTATGTTATAAAATTAAGCCACCGAAGCAGCGGCCGTCTATAGTGTTCCTCCGGAATTTTGCAAGGTTAGATGAGGATAAACTTAACAGCGATGCAAGTGCTGTCGATTGGATCGAGGTCGAACAAATGGCGACTGTGGATGAGAAGGTGGAGTTTTTAAATAAGAATGTGCTTAAACTCATTGATGCGCATGCGCCACTTAGGGCTGTCCGAGTTAAGCGCCCTCCGGCTCCATGGATTACCCCTGGAGTTCGAATGGCGATGAGACGGCGTGACAGGGCTTTCCGAAACTATAGAAGACATCGCAGTGAGGAGAACTGGAACCGGTACAAGTTGGCAAGAAATCGTTGTAACCAGATGGTAAGGGCTGCTAAACGCCGATACATTTGCGAAAATGTCCTTAACTCTTCACCGGCTGATATTTGGAAGTTTCTTAAATCACTTGGTATAACAAAATCCTCCTCTCTAACTTTTCCCTCTAGCATTTCTTTGAACGACTTGAATCAACATTTTTCATCCTCGACTATGCTCGCGATTCCTGTCAAAGATGCTACTATTCAGGATATAACTTCCACGCCAATTTTACCTCACGATTCTTTTTCTTTTTCTCTAGTGACCGAGCCGGAGATCCTCAAAGTCTTCACTGCTATTAAGTCCAGGGCTGTCGGCTGTGATAAGATCAGCAGAACCATGTTATCCCTCATTTTAAAAAAATTGCTCCCTACCATTACACATATTATTAATTCCTCCCTCCAGAATGGGGTTTTTCCCACAAGCTGGCGTAAAGCCTTCATTATCCCTCTTCCTAAAATTCCCACACCCACTTTGTCAACTCACTTTAGACCAATATCCATTCTCCCTTTCCTATCCAAAGTCTTGGAGGCAGTTGCTCTCAAACAATTATCATCCTTTGTATTTGAGAATAAACTGCTTTCTCCTTTTCAGTCAGGTTTTCGACCTGGTCACAGTACAGCCACAGCCCTGCTTAAAGTCACCGAGGACGTCAGGTTGGGCCTGGAGAATTCGAGGTTAACGGTGTTAGTTTTAATAGATTTCTCCAACGCTTTTAACACCGTTGATCACGACATCCTTCTGGCTACCTTGACTCAAATTGGGGTATCTTCATCGGCACGAGATTGGTTCTCATCATATCTTCGTGGACGTCAGCAAGCGGTGCGTGTTGATCAGAAGTTTTCTGACTGGTGCGACCTGCAAACCGGCGTTCCACAAGGCGGTATACTCTCTCCACTGTTATTTTCTTTGTTCATTAATTCTATCACAGCTATCCTCAAATGCTCTTTCCATCTGTATGCTGATGACCTACAGCTTTACGCGCAGACTGACCTTGACGGCCTCGATGACTGCATCTCCTTGATTAATGCTGACCTTTTAGCGATCAGGGATTGGTCAAGCAGATTTGGGGTTTCTGTCAATGTCAGTAAATGCCAAGCTATAATTATTGGTAGCTCATATTTTTTACGAAGCCTGGACGCTAGCCGACTACCACCGCTTCTTTTTGACAATACAGTGATTCCTCTCTCAGCACATGTTAAAGACCTAGGCTTATACATTGACGAGAGGTTAAACTGGAACAAGCATATTGCTCAGGTTAGCCAGAGAGTCACCTTCACACTGCGATCTCTCTATAGATTTAAGAATTTCCTTCCATCAAGCACTAAAACCACTTTGGTCCAATCACTTGTTTTACCTATAATTGACTATGCTGATGTTTGCTACTCTGATATATCCCAAGAGCTTCTAAACAAATTGGATCGTCTTCTCAACAACTGTATTAGATTCATATTTGGTCTTCGTAAATATGATCACATTTCTTCCTTCCGTTCTCAGCTCAAATGGCTACCTATCCGCCACAGGAGATCCCTCAGATCTCTCTGCACGCTTTTCACTATTATGAATGATCCTTGTGCTCCTGATTATTTAAAACAATATTTTAATGTGTTGGGCAGTTCTCATAATTTCAACCTTCGAGCTTCAAAAAACCAACTTCTTCAAATTCCTTCTCACCGTACTGGGTTTATGGCTAACTCTTACGCTGTTTCTACCATAAAACTCTGGAATGTGCTTCCCCTTGACATCAAAAAAGCTGAAAGTAAATTTTCTTTCAAGCGTAAAATTCGGAACTACTATTTAAAATCCTCTCAACCTTAGTTCAAGTCTTCGTCGTAATAATTGTCATATTTTAATTTCTGTTAATTATATTTATTGGGCATTTATCATAGTATTTATTAGTTTATGTTATTAGCATATATACGTATTTTATTATTATTAGTCACTTAATTTATATTATAATCTATTTAAAATATCTGTTATTTATTTATTCTGCACACCTACCACAGTGTTGTCTTTTTTAACCCAAAGGTTGACTGGTAGAGAATGCCTTGTAGCATTAAGTCCGCCTATGTACCACTACTGTACATGAAGTTTAAATAAATAAATAAATAAATATTAGGAATTTTCCTAGCTTCTGTAAGTATGCCTTGATTTTAATTATTTCGTACTAGCTGTGCCCGCGACTTCGTCCGCGTGGAATAGTTATTTTGGGCATCATATTTATTTTTGCAAACAACCTCAGCTTTATAAATTATAGCTGTTACCCACGACTTTGCCCGTGTCAATTTCTGTTATTAATTTAGACAATTTAGTTTTTAAAAGAACATAATTATCTAAAAGTACTTCATAGAGCTACACCCTCCACTTGGGCACGCCATAATCTCGGCGGTAAGTGCCCTCTTTGAGGCGTGGTTGAATAGACATCACGCAGGACATGACGCAGGTTCTCACCGGACATGGGAAGTTCAGGAGATTCCTGCGCCGGATTCGTGCGGACATAGTATAAAGAGAAGGGAAGTAGGTTATCTTCATACAAACGCACCGCGCGCGGCTTGTATGTGTGCGCCATAGTATCTACGCGTCGACGCACGCACACTGTAACAAAATCTCGACCCGTTCCTCAGTGCGCCAGTCGGGGCTAACACTATACGAGTTTCGCGCGTCACTGCTTTTCGGCACCGCTAAATCAAAACAAAATGTCTGATAATCGCAGGAGAACGTATTGCTGTGTGTTTGGGTGTCTTAACAATTCATCCATTCTAGAATTGTCTCTATTCAGATTACCTATTGAACAAAAAAGGTAAGCTAGTCACTCATTCTAGCATATAATTTTTACTTGATTTTGAGATACCTACTTATTTTTTGTTGTATTAGTTTTCTATCACACAGAGGAAGCAGGTAGGTAGGCTTAATTTCTACTTTTGATCCGTCAATTAATTTGCTGCTATTGCTTTGTTTACGTTTGGTTATGCCGATTTCTCAGTTACTTTAGTTTCTCACCTACTTACAGTTAAAAAATCGTAATTCAAAATAAATAATTGACTAATTGTAAATCAGATATACTTACATATAAAGCGAATCATAACAATAAATTCGATTATAGTCTAAGAGATAGGCGTTAATTTTTAATGTTGTTTTAGTGTTT
Source organism: Mythimna loreyi (assembly GCA_029852875.1). NCBI lineage: Eukaryota > Metazoa > Arthropoda > Insecta > Lepidoptera > Noctuidae > Mythimna > Mythimna loreyi. Next base: position 13,608,287 of record CM056780.1, on the reverse strand, counting down.
CTTTTAATTATAATATTTTAGTCACTTTATTCATTTTTAAGGTTCCATGCCTCAAAAGGAGAAAACGGAACCCTTATTTATTTATTTTATTTATTTATTCAGATAGGATCAGTTCGTTGTCCCTTCGTCTATCTATATGTCTGTCTGTTAAGACCCTTTATCTCGAGAATGCGTGATGTATCTAGTTGAAATTAAAACCATAGTCCCTTCAAGCTGTGAAAAAACGAAACTTTTAAGTTAACGAATAAAACAGATATGGCTGTTTATATCGCAAAAAAAAACGTATTTTTTTATACCAGTTTTTTATTTTTATTATACAAGTAAAAAATACAACTTCTTGATCCTTGCCAATTTATAGGCACTGAATTAAAATTTTGCTAAAAGTGACAACCCTAAGACAGTAGGCAATTATATCGCGGATTGGGCCGGAGATAGCCTACTGCCCTTCTCTTTATACTATGGTGCGGAAGAGACGCCCGGGTGTCGCCACTGTATGGCCAGCACGGAGGACACGATGGAGGTGTGCCCCGCTTGAGAAGAGAATCGCCGTGTCCTCGTGGGGGTGATCGGCGGCGGTGGCCTTTCGCGCCGGGCCTTGGTTCAGGCCATGGTCCGAAGCGAAGAAGAATGGCAAGCGGTCGCCTCCTTTTGCGAAGCAGTAATGCTCGTATAGGAGGAGGCAAGGGCAAAAGCGCCCTCGCCGTAGCCGTCGCCGCCGCGATCCCGCCGATATCCGGCCACCGTAGACGCTGGCTTGCGGATGGTGAGCAATGGGTAGCTCGCCGTCCGGTTGTCTGGTAACAGTCCAGACCGAGACCAAGTCGTCGACGGCCTGCAATGCTCCCGCGCGCCTCAAGGTGTTGTCAGCAAACTGTGGGGCTCTTCAGGGTCGAAGCCTCCTGCAGCCGAGGGTTGGTGCGAAAGCGTTATACCGGGGCTCTAGGAATAAGGCAAGGGAGGAACGGGGTAGGTTGTTTAGTCAGTAAGAGTCTGACACTGTTTCCCGCTCCGCCCAAGAGCGGGATTCGTCATTGGATGATTTTTACCTACCATAAAAAACCCCTCCGCGCCGCCCGAAAGCAACCCCTCTCCTCGCCCGCCGGCCAGGCGCAGCGTCATATTTTGCACATCATGCGGCGCGTGTGAATTTTATATCGGAGTATTTTAAAATTGTAATATCTTCTAAGATGTTCATTGAAAATATGTGATTACAACGACAATTTTGTTCACAATTACATACTCTTAATCAACAACACATTTATTTGGATAAAGTTTAATATTACTATGTTGATACAACTCTTACAAATAATTGGTAATAATGCATTAATTTCGGCCAAATTTGATTCCTATAAAAACGGTTCTAGTGAGTTAATCTTAAAAGATAGACATATGCTGTCGCGGACATTTTTTTAGATCATTTTAAGAGGAATAATTCTTTCATACATATTTTTTTGGTATCTTCTACCGTTTTCGCAGCGCACGCAACGGAAGCCCTCAAAGATGAATATGTTTCCCCGTTTTTTTCACATTTTCCATTGTTTCTTCGCTCCTATAAGTCACAGCATGATGTTATATAGCCTAAAGCCTTCCTCGATAAATGATCTATTCAACACAAAAAGAATTTTTCAATTCGAACCAGTAGTTCCTGAGATTAGCGCGTTCAAACAAACAAACTCTTCAGCTTTATAATATTAGTATAGATTACAACTAAAAAACTTAAAGCAGGTTTAAGCTTTTGGCAAGCACAGATCAAAACAGAAAGTTTGTTCTAACATCACGGAAATATTGCTACCCAAACCTTTGATACCGTAACTTCTACAGAGCGTAACAAACGTTCACGTTTTGAAGACATTCAAGAGGCGTGATTACAGCTTTGTCCGGCTTCTAATGACCGTGAAATGTGACCTAGTTGTATCAGACAGCTCACACGTGGAAATCAGACAATAATAGACTGCAACATTGTATTCATTTGTATTGCTTTCACCAGAATTACTGACGTCAATTTTCTTGGCATTTAATGAAGTACCTAATGCTTCTCAGCTCATCTTTGTCATTGGATATTTAACAAAATTATATCATGATTAATTAAAAAATTAAACATTTCAGTGCTTGTTTTCGATGGGCTTTTCAAAAAACGAATATCTCTGACCGTGTTCTCCATGTGGACTATGCGATTAATGTAATTTCTGCCGTTCTAACGAAAAGAACAATAACTCGAGTTTTGTCCCAAATTGAGTTATGTACCTTTTTTGGAATTTTTTAATTAATTTATTTATTTTTATTGGCCAACCAACAATTGTATCATCATCATCAGCCTTTTTAATGTTCCCACTGCAGGGACACAGGCCTCCTCTATCTAGGAGAGGGATTGGGCCATGATCCACCACGCGGGCCCAGTGCCGATTGGTGGATGTCACATGTCTTCGAATTTTTGGTTCTAGGATATGCCGGTTTCGTCACGATGTTTTCCTTCACCGTTTTTGAGAGTAGTGGTGATGAAATAAATTACACAAAGTAATGTGCCTGGCTGGGTTTGAACCCGTGACCTACAGCTTGTAAGTCGGGGCCTTTACCACTCGGCTACCACTGCTCTCAATTGTATACACAGTAACATATAAAAAAACAAAGAATCTAAAACTAGGGTAGTGTTACAATTTCTTATAGGTTAGCACCGCATGCCCCATAAAATTTGCAGTATGATATCTATATATTCTTTTCAGACACTTTCTACGTATCCATGCAATATCAGTCAGAAGTCAGGTGCTTGTTGATTTACATATCAAGACTGAAATAACTATACATAAGAAAAACTTTATTATTGCACTTTTCGAGAACACCTACTTATTGTATTTTAATTGTGTCTGTAACTATGGTATTCAAAAGGCCCCTTGACACCCAAGCGAGCGCCGGCGCTCGCGCTCATGATTTCGCGAAACGCGCGGTTGTCAAATTTTCAAAAATATAATGTACAATAGGTATTTGAGCTTTTTTTTTAGTAGGGTATTTTGATATTTATCCAAGAACGTAAAAAAAAAAGTTTTTATAGACAAATAACTTTCCGTTAATACCCGCGAACGTTCGAACGTTAAAGACAGCAGATTTGATCTTCTATAAAGTTCATTAGTGTCGGTAGAAGCAACTGTATTTATAAAATAATTAAAAGAACGATGCTTGTTTTTACTTTTTAGTCTCCAAAATTTTATCACCTTGGTTCGAACGTTAACCCCACTTGAGTGCAGTTACGAACTTCGCCCACTTGATACAAGTGGGCAAAGAAGAAGTATTTTATAAATTTATCTAACTAGCTTTCGGTCGCGGCTTCGCTCTTGTCAACTGATTATTCTATTCTACTCTACTCCACTCTACCCTAATTTTTTCTTCCATAAGAACCTTCTCCAACACAACAAAAAAGAATTAGCGAAATCGGTTCCACTGCCCTCAAGATTTGCGCTTACAAAACACATTCTGCGATTATTTTTCATATTATAGAAGATACTAAGCGGTAAATAAATAAGTATATCTAATTACGGCCATCATTCGTCGTTGCTGTGGTAACGCGCAGCTATCCGCCCGGTTTTCACTTCGATTGAGACTGAAAATCTGTTATTGCGCATTGAGGGTCGATCCCCATTTTGGTCCAACTTACATACCGCATATTTTACTATCATTGACTGGCCTGTTGGTCTGGTTAGTGGTCCTGAGTGCTATGCCGGAGGTCGTGGGTTCGATTCCCACCGAGGACAAATGTTCGTGTGATGAGCTCAATCATTTGTTCTGTGTTTTGGTGTAATTTATCTATAATATGTATGTATTTAGAAATATATAAATATTTTTATCAGTTGTCTAGTACCCATAACACAAGCTCTGCCACACGACGTTGTGTGACAGTTGTGGAATTATGGTGGTATCTTAGTTTCAATAGCTTTCAAAGGCCTGTAATCTTCAAAATGAAACAAGTCTTGTTAGATCCAAGCCAAACCACAGAAAGGAAAATGTCAGAGTAAATCACAAAGCATTATATAATAACGGTGATTACATTCATTATGTAAATAATAAAGATGCTAATTGAAACAATAGCACTCGCACGCAATCAGTTGCGATCGTCACGAACTTATAGAATACAACCACACGCGATTTGTACCCAGAGGAATAACTGACATATATTTGGTAGGGACCCTGCAGAAGAGTCGAAGCTTTACTGGGGCCAAGGGTTCGTGTCTAAGAAAGGCACGGCCTCGGCGTGAAAGGCAACATAGGAACGAAGTGGGGTGTTTAGCCTTTTCACCCGCATACTAACAGCGAACGCCGGCGTTCGCGGGTATTAACGGAAAGTTATTTATCTATAAAACTTTTTATTTACGTTCTTGGATAAATATAAAAATACCCTATAAAAAAAAGCTCAAATATTGTACATTCTATTTTTTTAAATTTGACAACGACGCGCGGCGCGAAATCATGCCGCGAGCGCCGGCGCTCGCTTGGGTAAGAGTCTGACATTATCTCCCGCTCTGCCTAAGGGCAGGATTTGTCATTAAAAGATTTTTTTATTTAAAAAAAAAACATAGATCTTTAAAAATATACCTAAGTTATCAAGTCAAATCTGTAATACCTAATCGTGTCTGTTGTGTTTTAATTATTCCCAAATACCTACTAATATATTCCCGGTGGATATTTTAATGTAAAATTTAAGAAATTTTATGTAACAATTGTCTACGAATATGTACGAGTTAGAAAAAGTTTACTCGATTTTGTCATCAATTAATCATAATTCTTACATCCGCGTTCTAATGGAAACAATCTTTACCATGTAAAATTTGACACTGGCTAAGTGCACAAACCGAGAAAAGCGAAAAGAAAAAAAAAAGAACCTAAACCGTTATTGAAACAGCATTCCATGTTTGAAAAAGTTCTAAAACTTTTTCATTACTTCACTTTGTACAGTGTTATGTGCATAAAGTTTTTTATAAATAAACTATCGACCCGCCCCAGCTTCGCACGGGTCCTGATATTGATATATTATGCATGTATTATACACATAAACCTTCCTCTTGAAACACTCTTTCTATTAAAAAAGCCGCATCAAAATCCGTTGCGTACTTTTAAAGATATAAATAAGCATACATAGGGCATAAGCAACTTTGTTTTATACTATGTAATGATAAGACACTTTCAGAAAATTTTCTACTGAAGAAGAAGGACCAACCTAAGTACTATGGGTTCCAAATGACAATAGCATCTATTGCCAGGATGTGACGTCACGCTGTATTGTCAAATCTTAGAAATTTTGAAGAACTCAGAAATTAGTAAAATTTAAGAACTGTATTCTGATTAAACTTTTTTCCTTCACATTTCGTATATAAATGAAATTATTTAAAAACAAATTAAATTTTAAAAATGTATTTATTGCCTTGATTGACGTGACAACATAGAGATCTTATTCTCATTTAGAACTCATTGTACATATTATAAGTACATAGGTAAGCTGTTATAGAAATAGTGTAACCGGATCCAAATACATGTTTCAAGTATATAGTATATTACGAGTATTAATATAGATAATTACCATACATTGTAAGAAATGAGTTGAGGTGAATGCCAAGTGTGGATTGGCAAAAAACCGTCACTATTCCTGAAATAGATTGTCACTCAATGTATACCTGTATAGATATTGTATATATTGAGTTATACCGAGGTATACGTTGATATCTATAAAAATCAATGCTGCTTTTTCGTTGTTATTTTATAACACACTGGCGACCCGCTCCATCTTCGCACGGGTACTGATATTGAATATATTATGCATGTATTATACACATAAACCATCCTCTTGAATCACTCTATCTATTAAAAAACCGAATCGAAATCCGTTGCGTACTTTTAAAGATCTAAGCATACATAGGGACAGCGCAACTTTATTTTATACTATGTAATGAAGAACGGGCTCACCACTCAAATTTTTTGGCTTTCTTCGAACTATTTAGCAGATGGTTTATGTGAAGTTTGCTCAAAATCTGTCAAGCGGTTGAACACACATTTTTCTGTTGCCGGAAGCGTAGCAGCGGGCAAAAGTTAGTATAATATACTACTGACGGTAATTTATCTAACATTGATCTTATGCCCACGATTCTTAGAATAAAATCATGTTAGCAACAAATAGAAATATATTCTGATTGCAATAAGTCACGATTGAAGGTGTGGACGCGTTAATAAGTTTAGTAATAATTATACGATACTAATTGTAATTTGTTACTCTATAATCAAACATTAGGTACATTTAAAATGCTATGTTCTTACAACCTAGTACCTACCTATATTAGACATTTGTAATGATTTATGCTTTGATTATCCTCAATAACCGAAACAGGATTTTTATTTTGCCATCGAATTGTGCACCACTATTCATAAGGTGGTTTGAATATCCTTATCCCAGTAGTCGGAAAGGGACTCCCAGAGTCCTAAAACGCAAGGCAGAAAAGGGACTTAAGTAGTTAGTCAGTAAAAATCATACCTCTTGCTTGCTTCCCTCTAGACCGGGAGAAGTCGTTGGATGATTTTCCACTATAAAAACAAAAAATTAAATTGGCTCTTCTTGTTTTTCTTAGCCAAAAAAATAAAAAATATCTACTGCCAAGCCCTAGCCAAGTTACAATAGTAACGTTAAGCCCCCACGCCCCCAGAATTTTGAAGGTCGTGGCTATCTTGGGACATTTTTTTTTTGTTGTGGGAAAAGTCATTTAATGACAATCCCGCCCTTGGGCGGAGCGGAGCTATCTTAGGCATGGGCTGATCATCTAAGTTTTCTACTTCCAGAAACCACTCTTCTTCAAAACGTTATTAATGCTCAAGACTGTTCTGCAGCTTCAGATCATCAAATGCTTCTCAATATCAAAGATATTTCGGAGAGCTTTAATTTCATACAGCTTTATCTAGTTAATCTTTTTGGCCTTTAGACTTTAGAGGTATGCAGAGTGTAAAATCCCGCAAACTTGTATTGAAAAATTTAAATAATTTAATTTTAATTTGATTTCATATTGCAATTTGAATTTTTTTATTTATTTAGTTTGATCTTGATAATTTAATTTTTGTGACTTATGTACTGGTTAGTGGACTCTCGTCTGAAAATAAATGGTATTATTATTATTCAAAAGGGAGGATCCTCCGACCAGACGTATCTGTGGTTGGTCCAATTAAGCGATCCTATAATTATTTTTTTAAGAAAATATGTTCTAACTAGCTTTTGCCCGCGGCTTCGCGCGCGTGGGTTTGGGATTTCCGGAATAAAAAGTAGCCTATGTGCTATTCCGGAGTGTATCCTATGCTTGTGCCAAATTTCATTCAAATCCATTCAGTAGTTTTTACGTGAAAGAGTAACAAACATCCATACATCCATACTTACAAACTTTCGCCTTTATAATAGTAGTAGGATTACGGCCCCAATCAATTTTAGTTCCTAAGTGGCGACATAGATGTCGCTACTTATCATTATTATTGCTGTGTATCTTCTATTTTTCTAACCTTCGGCTATCTCCGATATTAGGGTAAATGCTCTACAAAGATGTTAAAGCGTCATCTATCTTTATTTACAAAAGTTAATGTTACCTAGAAAGTGTAAAATTCGGGCATTGTATTGAATGACTAGGAATACTATACAATGCCGAACTCGATTAGGTGTCGCATAAATATTTAACTATTGTTTATTGTAAAGCGATACAATGTAGAGTCTGTCTACTCAAAGTCACAGTTTAAAATGTAGGAAGTGTATACTGAACTGACTGGACTACTCAACCCTGATAACTTTTGAACGCAAACCGTGGGACCCTGTCATTGTTTTAATGTTAGGTACCTTCAAACTCTGTATACATAAATACATTCAGTCAAAAAAGTATCGGGAATGGATGATTTATTTATGGTTCAAAATTCAAATTTAGGTGAATAACAAAAATTTTGAGTATTATTGATCTCTTCCCGGGAAGAGACTCCTACTGCACTGTCAAGAAAGTACCGGTATACTTTCTTGACAGTGTAGTAGAAGTTCCGTCAGCTTGTTTAAGTGCTTTTTTACGGAGACTCAACGCGTTGCGCAGCGAGTTGAGCGTTTGTCATACATTGCAATAGGTTTGTGCTTACGCGTGCGATGACGCGGTCCGCTGCTGCAATGTATGACGAAAGCAAAACACATCGACAACGCGCCGCATCTTTGTAAACAAGCACTTATGACGCGACGGTGCATTAGCACATTGCCGGCTTAATGTCCCTCAATATATAAAATAGCTTTTGCCCGCGGCTTTGCCCGCGTACAAAAAATATAGCCTATGTCACTTAGGAGTAAAGCAGCTTTCTATTATTGCTTAAATTTTTCCAGTCGGACCAGTAGTTCCAGAAATTACCTCCTACAAACAAAAAAATAAAAAAACAAACTTTACCTCTTTATTATATTAGTGTAGATTACAATACAAAGTAAGAAATAAATAAGTACGAATAAATAAGTTTCAAACAATACCGGGATATTTATCTATAAAATTCCCGATTATACAGATTACCGGTAAATTAATCTTTTGAATACCGTAATTAGAGACATAATAGAAAGACAATGGTGTGCGAACGCCGTCGTTCGCTTTGAGCTCAAGAGTTTAATACCAAGTAAACATTACATGTAACCTCCTTAAATATGTAAAATAAGAAAACCTTTCACAACTAATAATAGGTACCTATGTGATTTTAAATAGATGCCAATACCAAGGCCAGGCCGTGACATACAGACACACAGACAGATGCCGAGGTCACCAGAGGAATTTCGTAATAGTGTTAAGAAATTACGATATGCACTTGACAAGGTTTAAAAAAAGCATTAGGTACTTTTCTAAAACATTTCTAGTTGTTTCTAGTAGTAGAAATTGCGATGCCCATTATGGTCGTAAAAGATTTTATTTGTTTTATAAACTAAAAAAATCGTTTTATATATAATAAAAGGTGAATAAAGTTCCGTCAACTAAAAGGATGCAGCAGTAGATTACTATATATTTATACATATTTGCACTGTAGCGCTATCTATGGCGCCACACAATAACTATAATTAAAAATATAATTTAGTATCTATCAACCAAAGTAGTTTTATGCATACTTAAATAACTGAAAAAGAAAAAACTAGCCATAGTTAAGCCACACCAGCAAAATTGTATATATGTATATAATTGGTATACCTACCTCCTTAGTATAGAAATACAAACTCTTTTAAATTATATTTATACAAGTTCTATCTTTGATTGAAATAATTAGGTTTCTATCTCAATTTCCTTTCAACGTTTTAGTCACTGACGCTACTTTCAAAGTCAAAGTCAAAATCTTTTTATTTCACGTAGACCTACATGGATACTTGTAAAACGTCAGAAGCTAGTGCACGGTTCCAAATTGGTCGTTTCTTATGGAGAAGAACCGGCAAGAAATTCCATAATTTCAAACATACTTATTTTTCATTTTATCAATTCATATAACTCCAAACATCCATTACAACATTCTCATCTGTGCTACCTACATGCAATTTTTTCAGTTTTTTCAGTTGGTAGATAATTAAAATTACTTTATATCTGTCTGCACGTTTCTTGACACGATTGTAAAACAAAGATTTAAACCTGTTTCCTGTAGTTTAAATAAACTTAACAAATCGGGTTTCATTTCCCATCCAGTCAGACGATATTTATAATTCAAAATTCCGGTTTTAATTTGGTTCTTTCTATGATAGTACCCAAATATAAATACATATTAATGTAGTTATATGTTACCGCTAATGTGCGTAAATCAGTTAAAATGTAGATTATCTTTTGAACGGCAGACTAAAGTTAACTTTAAGTTATAAAATAGGTTCAAACGTTAAATTCATTGTAATTATTTAATTTCTAATAATAATATTTCAAGTTTTATGACGTCTTACACATGGAGAATTAACATACTTTAGAACACCCTGACACGGAAAGGCTAGGTTAGGAGACTAATGCAAGAACTCCACCTCTTACTCAGAAGTATGAGCCCCGCAGAGCGGGGCTCCGTCGAGTTAAAAGGAGACAAAAATATTCATAAAAAGTATTTCGGTCACCGTTCTCTGCGATTTAACAATGTAGCATCCGTTACTAGGTAAAGTGATATCTCTTACTTTCACACTTTAACGGATCATATCCAGTAATTTGCAGTTTACCTAGTCAATGCGCATATTAACGCATTCCGCATTCTAACGGTAACATACATAAATTAATAAAAATGTTTTATCTTTAATTCGTCGACTTTATATGTTAAAAAAAACACTAATGATATCTGAACGCGGATACTGCAGCTTTTAACATACCTAACCTTTCAGCTGGGTTTTATATGACCAGTTAACAGGAAAAATTGGCGAACTACCTACTCTAAATGTGAAAACCAGGTAGTTTACCAGTAGGATTTATATTCCTGTAGATACATAAATAAAACAATATGTATATGGACGGACGTTGAACTCAAGCAGTAGGTGAGTCAATGTAATCGGCGATGTCCTCTATAGTGTAGGTACCTGGATACAGGGCAGGCTTAACTTATAGTGCAGGTTTTTTTGTTGCTGCGGTACACACAGGCGTAGAGTTTTGTCTTAGGGAACACTGAAGGCCAACAAAGTTTTGTTTCCTAAAAATAGTATTACTTCCCGATATCATTCTAAATTGTATCTGAATTCCCATTTGAGTCCGGTAAATTACAAACTAGTGTACCTACCATAGCATCTTACTGACACGATAGACGAACAAGCATTTACTAAAAGAAAGTAACTACCTACTGCCCTAACCAAGTTACGACCATCTCGTTTCTATACTTTTAAGTCAAACGCCTCGAGTCAGCCACTCTTCCTATTCCTTTGTTTTGTCCCTAAGTAACTGGGTGTTGTGTTGACACCTGAAATAAGAAATGGGAGGCGTGGCCGACTTAACGGAACGGAACAACGGAACGATCGTAAATTGGCTTCACGGAAAACGAATACTCTGAAGTTCATATTTCTCATTTTGCTATTCTTACCTGATCAAACATCTCCAACAACGAGGCAGCAGGCTGATGAATGGTGCAGACAACGGTCCTGCCTTGCCTCGCCAATTGCTTGAGCACTTTGACGCACTGTGTCGTGGTCACTGTGTCTAGCCCACTTGTGGGCTCGTCCAGGAAAAAGATTGGTGGATTGTTCACCAGCTCCAGTGCTATTGATAACCTGGAAAGAAAATAAGAAGACTTGAAATCTTTGATTCTTAATTAATTATAGTGTTTTTTTCTATGGTAGGTAAAAATCATCCAAAGACGAATCCCACCCTTGGGCGTAGCGGGAAACAGTGTCAGACTTTTACTGACTAAACAACCTACCTTGTTCCTTCCTTGCCTTATTACCAGAGTCCTGGTGGTACGCTTTTGCATCAACCCTTGGCCCCAGGAGGCTTCGATCCTGTAGGGCCCCTACAGTTTGCTGACAACTCCTTGAGGGATGAATTATAGTGTTGGGGCATTACTTTTCAAAATTCTTCAACAAATTTTTTCGAAAACTTCTTAAGCCAACCGTTTTTAGGCACGAAAATACTGTTTTCCGCACTAGTGCAGAAAACTTGCTCCTGTTACAATTTGTTGTATTTATCGTGTCAAGCTAGGCGCTCGCAACGTAGTCGCGACGGGTCAACCTCTGTTTATCAATTTTTTCGTAAGAGTGTTGAAAAACGTCGTTGAAATAGCGTCGAAGAGAGGAAGGAGAGGTTCATAAGAAGTAATTTTAAGATCTTGTAAAATGAACGAAGCTGACAAACATAATTTACCTACCTACTTAATAAATAAAATACGAGTTATAAGCAAGTTTCTATGCAAGCACTAGTGAGGAAATCCCTTAGATCTATAAGATATTAGAGTATACAAGCGTGTTGCTAAAATATTACTTCGCGATGTATCTATAATTGCAGAGCACGATTCTTTAGTGGTATAATTATAACGCTTGAAGTTTGTGCATTGCGCTGTCTGGTACGGGATTAAATCACTACATAGTATAAAACAAAGTTGTTTCCCGCTGTCGGACCCTATGTATGCTTAGATCTTTAAAACTGCGCAACAGATTATGATGCGGTTTTATGAACAGATAATTATGTATAAAACAAGCATAATTTATTTAATATCAGCATGGCACCTGTGAGAAGCTGGAGCGGATTAGTAGTATAAAATATTTGCATCATTATTCATCACTTACAGGTAACTTACGAGGAAATCGTCAAGAGGAGACCCTCTTTAAGTTACAGTAATAAATTTTGTAACACAAAGGAAAAAAAATTGCGCTTTCCTTATAGATAAGACTTGGAAGGGGCTACCAGGGGTTTTAGCCGCGCAATAAAATGAGGAAAGTCAAAACTCAAAATCAACACTGTTGTTTTTTTTCCAAAACAGGAACCAAAATGCAAACCACTTTTTTGTAAAAACTTGTCTTAAATAGATTTTTTTTATTTGCTTTAAACTAATGCCTGACTGCGATCCCACCTGATGATTAGCAGTGATGCAATCGTTGATGGTGAGATGTACTAGATTATTAAGAATTACAAAATTAAAAAATAAAAAATTAACTGACTCATGAATGGGATTCATGTAGACATGTATCTCTCTCTACCAAAATATCAGCTTTATTTATTTTTCTCAAAAAAGGAGAAAGATGACATATTATTTCACAAAGTCACTACATCACATACACCACACTCGAACAAATGAAAGGCACAATTTTGATTTTGACTTAATGGGTTTGTATAATTCTGTCTTCTGATTCTACTCTTCTAAAGTAAAAATAGCGTGAGCATTCTGGTACCCATTTTAAATCTTTCCTTGGTTACCAGATTCCATACAAATACAGGTCTCCCAAAGTGATATGCGCATAGAAATCATCGTCACTGTTCGGCAACGATCGTCGTCCCCGAGCGTCGCGTGCCTTTTCTTTATGGATAATTTAGTAGAATTACATGTGTTTTGTATTGTTACTTCTGACTCTCACACTTTTACTTCTGACTCATATCTCTTTACTCTCTGATGTGTACTCGTTTAGGTGTTTAAATGTACAAAATGTTTTAGTTCAATATTTTTTTTTTTTATTTTACTGAAAGAGTAATAAATAAACCATCATGCACATGCTTTTACTTAAGCAGACTTTTCCAAGCACTCAGTATTCATAACGTAAATTAATAAATTAGCATTTCTATTTAAAAACAAGGACTTTGAACATTAGGTTATAAAATCATTTCGAAATCGACCTTTTACTCGCACATGCGTCACATAGTCTTTCCAGCTTAGCTCGTGTGACATTCACACAATATGTGCTTGCATTTACTTTTATTGCGAGTCTACACGGATTAAACCAGTGGTTTCCAAACTATATTCCGCGAACCCCTGATTACCGCAAGAGCTAAAATATGAACTATCTTTCTGATATGAAATTATACATATTAAAAATAGCTATTTTTAATGAGTGTCAATGCGATTTAAAATAAATAATATTTTTTTTAATAATAATAATGCAACAAACACTCGTGTTTAATCCGCCAGGATCGCACATCCACGATCATAATATATAAATACTCCATCTTATCAATTCTTCTGTCGCCTACGGGTATTGCAAAGTTAATTGAGAAGGAGTACCCAGTCACAAATATACGACCCTGGCGAAGAAGATATGTAAAACAATCCTCGGACCGATCCGGAGCAAGCGGTTAAAGGACTAATTTACTAATAAAAAGGTTGTGTTTTCGATGACAATGTTCATTACTTTTGATTTAAAGATAAACATAGTATTAGATAAACATAGTAACATAGTTCTTCTTGATTCCAGTTCCTGCTAACAACAAGAAAGTCAAAGAGATGGTAAACCATAAGAAGGTTGGAAACCACTGGATAAAACCATTCACAATGCCTAGGTATATCACGTGTGCCGCTGTTCGTGTGGGAAAGTTACCAAACAACAATTAGGAAATTTTCCATCCGACAATAGTTTCGAAACCTTAGCGTTGCCACGGTTGTCTAATCTAATCTAATCGTTAAATACCATGCAGACATAAATTCTGATGGCCACAACCTTTTCTAGGAAGCGGAAAAAAGTTGTACATATGAAAAACAAAAACAAAAGACAATCTAGTTGACCGGAAGAGCAATGGCATCGAGCTGACGAAGAAACACTAGCTAATTTAGACTCGGTGGAAAGGCCCGCGAAGAGACTAATATTTTTGCAGTCCAGACTAAAGCCGATCGTTCACTGCCAACTAAACTACCTAAGTTAGCTTAATTCGCACAGTAGAGTCAGTTTTTCATACATGTGCGTCCACCTCAAACTATGCCAGCTAAGCTACACATTTAACCAACATTTATTTGACTATGCGAGCTAAGCTAAACTTAGTTTAGCTGGCGGTGGACGATTGGCTTAAGCGTTTTGCCTCGTCATTTATACCTCGTACATCGAAGTACTGGAACAATTTGCATACTGCGGTCTTCCCGTCTGCAATTTATGTCTTTAAACCTACAGTGAACAGGCTTTTAATAAACTAGTGCTCTTCGCCTTCGACAATTGCTTTACTGCATACTATTAAGTAGAACACACACAGTCGAGCACCAGTATACATTTTAAAGTAGATAAAAAATACGATCAAACTGCTTACGAAAAGACTCACGGGTCAAAAAAAAAAAAACAATACCAACCTCTTTTTCTGTCCGCCGGACAACAAATCCGTCCTCGTATGCTGATGCTCCAACAGTCCCATTTCTTGCAGGATCTCTTCCGAAGGTGCCTTACATCCTCTAGGGGCCTTCAGCTTGGCTGCGACATCCATAGCTTCGCGTACAGTCAGCAGTGGCTGGAGCAGGTCTTCCTGAGTTATGTAGCATGACGACCTCTGGAAAAGTTGCTCGTCTCTTGGCTGCCCATTTACCAGAAGTTCGCCTGTTACTCCTCCGGACCTGGGATTTGAAAAAAAAACATTACAAATTTAAAATGGTTTTTCTACCAGGTTGATTTTGAGGCAATGACATTTATTTTTCGTAGGAAATCATCAAATAACACTTCCTCCCGTACCTACGTGCAGATCGTGTCAGTCTTATAAGCACTGACTAAATAATTCTGATTATGTCAGTTTTTCTACTCTTTTTTCCCAACACTTTTTTATGTTGAATACGTCGAAGTGAATTTTCTTTGGGTTTTAATTACGAGTACCCACATTTATAGAGAAAAAAAAACAGGTAACCTACTTATCACCACATTCAACATGAGATGTAAAATTCAATTGCAAAATAAACCTACCTACGAAAATGTTTAAATATTATGTAACTTAATCAAGTTCAGCTCAATTATCCGATGACATGACACTGATAGATGATAGTCAATTATTTTACAAAAACAGACTGGACTAGTTGACGTCAGTGGTATTTCATAAGTGGATTGTGATGGCTGAATTAGCGAGCAAGGGCTTCCGCTTTACAAGAAAAACTTAAAAGTAATTGTTATTGATTGCTTAAAAAACTGTATTTTTTATGAAAATCTAGCTTACTGCCATCGGCTGCTAAAGTTTGAACACGCGTTTCATACCTTTAGGGCGCAAATTTTGGGAAATCCTTTCTTAGTGTTCACTTACGACAAAATTGATCTTTATGCAAAATTTCAAGTTTCTAGCCCCAGCGGTTTCGGCGGTCCATTGATATGCCAGTCAGTCGGTTTCTCCTTTTATATATATAGATAAAAGATAAATAACAACATGACATAGTATTAGGGGTAAAGTTTAGTAAAACCCGTTTTTGGCGCACGCCCTATAAGGAACCTACCTGGCAAATTTTAAGTTTGTAGTTGTTATAGTTTCTGAGATTTCTCCTTTTTTGATTAATCAGTGAGTAGTATTTCTTACACATTCGAACGTTGAGGAAACATTTCTGTTTGGGTTAGGTACCTACTAAGCTTAAGCCTTCCATTATTCAGTTACCTAACCTACCGTTTTTACTGATAACAAAACCCACAACTGTAAGTCAATCTGCTCAACTTTTTCCCCATTGAGTTGTAGTTGCCTTCCATTTAAAGTGGATGTTACTAGATGCCACAATTTTATTTTATTTTACACTAGCGACTCGGCCAAGCTTCGCACGGGTGCACTGGTGATATTAAATATTTTGTCTTATACACATAAACCTTCCTCTTGAATCACTTTATCTATTAAAAAAAACTGCATCAAAATCTGTTGCGTAGTTTTAGATCTAAGCATACATAGGGACAGCGAGAAGCGACTTTGTTTTATACTATGTCGAAACGAAACCAGGTCTTGGGCCAAATTCATCAATAAAACTAATCGCCATTATTTAAAACAAAACAGTTTGCATTTCACCGCTAGTTTACGCTAAACTCAGTTTCAATTCTAAACGCACATGTTTTCGACACGGGTCTTTAAATTAGATTACGGTGAACTCAGATTAGTTGAACTAAGTTTTTATAGTGAATGATGAAATCAGCCCTTACATAACTAACACTTATATAACTTAAGTTTGACAGACAGTGGTAAAACGTGAGTTTTATCAATAATATCAAAGTACCAGTAACAGTTTGAACTATTCTCGTACAAACGTCTCTATCACGCTCTAATAAACTGATAAGTAGTAATATTTCTTAATATGTAAATTAATAAATAATTGTCTTAAAACAGTCAACAGGGAATCATCACTCACTGATTAATCACGAAACCTCGAAGTTGTAACACTTACAGTACCTACGGTTGTCGGATCGTGGCGATTCTGAAATTAAGTTCTGCGAATTTTAGCGCTTGAAAACTCGTAAAAAAATAAAGGTTTAAAAAAAAAATGCTAATAACAGTTTTTAACAGCAGTAACAACTGCGAATTGCATTTATTTGTTTAAACCATTTATTTTTTTACGAGTTTTCAAGCGCTAAAATAGGGGTAACGATATCCGTGGGGCTAACAGATTTTCACGCGGAAGCTGATTCTTAATAAATTAATGACAGTTTTCTTACATAACGATCACAACAGGAACTAAAAATACTTTTGAAAACATAGAAATCGATTATTTTTTTTCTTTTTATTGATTAGTCTTGACTAGAAGTTTTTTTTGCTTCAGGAAGAACATAACAATTACTTCTTCGAGTTTTTGAGCAATTAAAAACGTGTTTATAAAAATGATGTATTACTAACGTCTAACGGATTCGTAGACTAATCTGGAAACAAATGATTACTGAGACGCTTAATCTGTATTCTATTTTTAATTTTGAAGGTTTTGGATTAACTAAAAAACGTGTCTTATTGAATAGTAGACATTTAAATTTAATCTAGCTATTAGTCTTAATCTGCAATCCAAGTTATTGGCATCTAGAAAATTAAATTTATTTCCTATAACAAAATACTTTTGTATGAAAAGGTCGGATATTTTAACAATTATTATTTAATAATAATATTTTTTTTATATTTATTGGAAGCCAAACTCTTATTTAAAGTTACGTAAACATGTATCGCTATCAATTATTTGGCCATTTTGCCTGCTGCGATCTTCTTGTTAGTTAGTTTTAAATTTGCGTAAATAAACTGTTTCTCTTTCTTTCCCGTTTATGGTAACACTATATATTATTTTAAAAAGAAATATTATCCATTAGATCCTTGTAAAAATTGTGTCGTTACAACAAGCTCACAATTTTCATTTGTTGATTTTACGACTGTCCTAACCTTTCGAGATTTTAACCTTCATTAGAGACAAAATATAAAGACAATTAGGTGTACGAATGCCAGTGTTCCCCGCTCAACAGTTTAACCGGTAGCTTAATAATATATTTGTAACTAGCTTTTGCCCGCGGCTTCACCCGCGTGGTATTGGGGTTGGGGTTTCCGGGATAAAAAGTAGCCTATGTCCTATTCCGGAGTGTATCCTATGCCTGTGCCAAATTTCATCCAAATCTGTCCAGCCGTTTTGGCGTTATTGAGTAACAAACGTCCAAACATCGTAACTTTCGCTTTCGCCTACAGATAATTGTCCTGGGTCTAGATATGTTTTATATGGAAGTTTACATGTAAATTTGAACGTACCCTCGATACATGGATAATTCCTATTGTGGCCCAAAATTTAATAAAAACAAAACAGTTTTCAGCTATATAAAACATTCTCTTCCCTTCGTGGTTTCAGCCGCATCTTTAGTTACTGTTATTGTAGGCCTTTATCGATAAATGAACTGTCTAACACAGAAGTATTTTTTAAATCGGACCAGTAGTTCCTGAGATTAGCGCGTCCAACCAAGCAAACTCTTAAGGTCTTCAATATTAAACTCTTGAGCCTCGAGCGAACGACAGATTTCGCAGACCTATTGTCTTTCTATTATGTCTTTTATTACGGCATTCGAAAGGTAATTATAGAAGTATAGAAGTGAACCAACCTGTATCCTGATAAAGCGTTGAGCAGGGAGCTCTTGCCAGCGCCCGAGGGCCCCATGATGGCCACCAACTGGCCGGACGAGAACCTGCCGTCCACGCCTTTGACCACCACCTTCTTTGGTCCTGGAACAAAAGGAAAACCATCGTAAAGATAAGGTCACAATACTGTTTAGGATTTGACGACTAAAGCGAGAACTACGTAGCGTTGGAAGGTCTCCCACAAGGTGGACCGATGACCTGGTCAGGGTTGCTGGAAGCCGCTGGATACAAGACGCACAGGACCGGTCTTTGTGGCGGCGCTTGGGGGAGGTCTATATCCAGCAGTGGACGTCTTTCGGCTGAAATGATGATGATGGCACGTGTGGTACGCCTTATTTGTTAACATAGAGCACAGACCGTACGAGTAGGTATGGTAGATGTCACGTATTCGATTTTTTTTTTACGGAAAAGCTGATTTCCTCCCGAGATTTTCCTACATTATTTTATGGCAAAATAAATTACATAAAGAAAAGCGCCTATCTGGGTTGGAAGCTTTGAACTAGCAAGACGCTTCCGCCTGATCACCGCAAAGACCATTTTTGCTTGCACTCAAAACGAAAAAATCAAAAGGTTTGGTTTGGTGCTGCGCCGCAGGATTCAAGCGATTTTTTTTTAAAGTAGTCAGGCAGAAATGACCGCGATGGTACCTACGACTGGTAAATCGGGGTCGTTACCACTGGACGACGAGCCACTGGGCGGCCTTATTATGTTAAAAACCCGCTTATAATAAATGTTCCAAGTTTTGTCTCGTTTTATGATCGCTAATTTACCATATTTTACGAAAACATTGGTTTTGCGATTCTGTAATCCCAAAACGCACATTCATATTCTGGACTCACGATGATTCGATCGACAATAACATATTTAAATTGCTATTTTATCACATAATTGATCCTGTATTCCATCATTTTTAAAGAAACACACAGCGTCGTCGACGTCGGACTAATACTAGTCGAATACCTACATATTCTGTCGAAGCAATAAGTAGTCAAACTAGTGATTTTCGAAATTGAAACTTTGTCGAAATAATTAACTGTCAAAATTGAGAGTAACACTCGCTTCTTCGGTTGCATTTGCGTTCGAGCGCTGCGTGAACTCTTTTGGACGTTAGATTGGTTTTAACCTCTTAGGAAATGTATTTAAAAATCTTTTTCTTAGTGCTCAGCCAATTTATCACCTAAGGTACAAGCAACTCTAGAAAAAACTTTAAAGCTTCAAGCACAATTTAAATGTAGTCATTTGGATAATATATGCGCAACATTTGCAACTGCGACATCCAAATGGCTATTTATCATTATTAACAACTCAGTTCATATCAAGTTGGACAATAAGAAAAAGTTGAATGCCTAATAAGTTGAACGCGCTGACCAACTATGAACCGTCGACCTTGCCAGATCCAGTTTATAACGATGCATCGTAAATGTATCATGACTTTTCACAATAAACTCTAGTCTTTTAATAATAACAAGCCAAACTAGCTATTACTCGTACCTACGTAGTTTTATTTTTATTATAAAGTAGTTGACCCAACGAACTAATAATAGTCTGAACATGTTTTTCGTGAATTGTTACATATTTTTTCCCTGAACTGAGTCTAGTTGTTCTCGAGTTTTGGCGAGACTAACGAACAGCAAAGATAAAATAAAAAATAAAGTAGTATTTTTCTAAAACCCGAAGTAATATACGCATGTACGAAATTTATTTCTTTAAGTAAACATCAGATGAGCGAGTCAATGACCGGTGGGTTGTTCCTAAATAAATCAATACAAATTAATAGTGTTTCATGTACCAAATCGACCCTTCACGGGATTAAAACAACGCACATATTGCGGTGTATATTTAAGAAGAAGATAATATAGGTAGATTACAAAATGATAGTGCTTTCCCAACTAGCCGTAAGTCTGCTTGACTAAGTGGGCTTCCAGTCAAACTGGATGCGGTTGAATACCTGTATTTTACTTGAAGCAACTGCCTATCACAGTGTTACTGGTTCAACTGGAAGCAGATCCCAAACTAGTTCAGAAAAAGCTGGAGAGATAATGACGAGTGTTCTTATAGTATATATGTCATTTTCTTTGTTCCAGCTGACTACAAGTTTTTTTTTATGGTGTACAAAAAATCATCCAATGACGAATTCCGCTTTTGAGCGGGGTGGGAAACAGTGTCAGACTCTTACGGACTAAACACCCCACCCCATTCCTTCTTTGCCTTTCGCACTGGGAAGCTGACTACACGTTAGGTAAACGCTATGGAAGATTAAGCAATTTAAATTTTAAAAAGCAGACAGTCAGATAGGAAGGATTTCCTACGATTGTTTCCTTTGAGATCTTTTTCGTAAGCATGTACTAACCTACTTGGAGTTTCTTGCCGGTTCTTCTCCATACAAAACGACCAATTTGGAATCGTGCACTAGCTTCTGACGTTTTACAAGTGCCCATTTAGGCCTATGTGAAATAAAATATTTTGACTTTGACTTCGAATTGAACTACTACTTAAAGTCCTATCAACCTTAGTTTCAGTCTTCGTCATAATAATTCTCAAACTTTAAATTCCCTTAATTATAATTATTTAACATTTATCATAGTATTAATTAGTTTATAATATCAACATATAAAAGTATTTTACGACAATAAGTAACCTAATTTATACTACATTCTATTTAAAGTATCTGTTATTTATTTATTGTGCACACCTACCACAATGTTATCTTTGTATAACCCAAAGGTTGACTGGTAGATAATATCTTGTTGCATTAAGTCTGCCTGTGTACCAGAACCGTACTTTTATTTTTCTTCTTTATCGGTATCATTCTTGGCTACTGTACTTACATGAAGTTTAAATAAATAAATTTAACTAAGAAAGAACTTTGAGAGCTAAATCTTTTCTTGCATAACCAAGAAAATATCCATCGTCATTATAATTTTAGCCGAAAGACGTCCACTGTTGGATCTCCCCTAAATGTCGCCACAATCAACGGTCCTGTGCGTTTCGCATTCATCGGATTCCCGCACTATGCCTAGGTTACAATTACAACTAAGTTGAGGCAGTGACCACTAATCCAGCTCATCTCTTAAATATTTCTTACTGTGTAATAATTTCTAAGAACTCATCATCATCATTGGTCATTTCAATCGAAAGACGTCCACCGTCCAATGCTGGATATAGGGCCTCACTCAATTATCAAGTTAATAAGTTCCATTTGTTTGGCACCTTTTATTAGATAGTGAATACTCAAGGGGAAAGGTGCTGATAGCCGAAATACAGGCTATGCCTAGTTCGGTTACAGACGCTAATCTCACTACCTACTTTTACTGATACTGTTGCCATATTACCATTGTAAAGTAGTACTAAGTTCTTGGAAATAAAACATTTATTATTATTGTCACCATAATGAACGATCCTGTGCATCTCGCATTCCTTAGAATTACCCAGAAAGATTTAGAATAACATGAATATTGTGGTCAGGTACAGAGCCAGTCGATTCCATTGCCCTTTACTTGGCATCACGCCACCTATTTTATTATATATTATTCAATTATTCCAAGTTAGATATATAAATGCCAAGTTTAATCCATTAATAAAGGCAAAGTGTATAATGTTGACATTATTAATTTTATATTGAGTGATACCAAAGAGCTACAAAATAAAGCTCATGCATAACATTTTAAAGCAGGTAGTAATATTGCAGATGCATTTACATTATCCACAGATAAAATATAATGATTGAACATTTGTTGCCATTAGAAGGACATTATTTTATAATAAATAAATCTACATAATAAATTCAAAAGCGAAATTCCACTCAATGATTAATCACGGAATCTCAGAAACGATAACCTGCAAACTTAAAATTTTAGGGTACGTTTCTTACAGGGTGTAGACGTTCATGTAGAATGGATTTTACGAACCTGAACCCTACGGGGACAAAACGGGCGTTGAAAGTTTGTAAGGAGAAACCGACTTTCACGCAGGCGAAGTCGCTGGCAGAAGCTAGTACAAACAATATATATGTAGTGTATTTGTATATTATAATCCTTAAGGTAATAATTACGATGATTATTTAAATATTATCAAGTTCAAGTTTAAGGCTATACTTACCTTGTCATTATGTTATGTGTGACAATAATGTAGGTATGACACATTGGCAATTATGTCAATTACATTATGTAAGAGTACTGATCCTGTGTTTTTATGAGGTGTAGGTATCATAAAGAATATAAGAAATAGTAATGTTGATAGAAAACATCGCATAGAAACCACCATTATCTATGCAACAAATTGAAAATAAAAGACATCTTGGAATTTACCAACAAGCTACATGAGTTCCATGTTCTAATTATTACCTAATTCCTTTATAAGGAAGATGGTATTCCTTCCACTTTTGTAAAATAACTTTAGTGCTTTAAGGCAGATTTATATTGAGTAAGTAACTGACGTCAGTCCACTGACGAGTCAGTGCTGACCTGGCACTGCTATAGTGTAAATTGATTTCAAGTCAGTACAGTACTGTCACGTCAGTACTGACTTCAATATTCGCGCTGCAATATTTTCGGCGTCAGTCCACTCCCCCGCCACCCGCGCCAGCGCTACTGACAACGTGTAAATTGCCCAAGTCAGTTGCTGCCGCTTTGTTGTACGGTGACCACGATTCGTCGCACCGGATCACAAAATGACGCGAAAATTGAGCGACACGGAAAACTTAAAACTTGTACAACTATACCGTGATAATTAATGCCTATGGGATTTCAAATCACAAAATTATAGAAATAAAGAAATGTGTGCAACAGCATTGCAGAATATTGCACAAAATTCTTTGATTCTTTGCTGTTTTTGAGAAATCATTTTTCCGCACTGACTTTACAAACGTGTGTACACCAAAAAAAATATCTTCGACTACTGACTGCTTGTAAATAGTACGCGTCAGTTTTCGGCGCCAGCACTGACGACAGCTACTGACTCAATGTAAATCTGCCTTTAGTTTGAGTAATATTAAATTTAAAAAAAATTGACTTACATATCCAATAATAAATCATACATTTCTTATTAGTAGTCCGAATTTCTAATGCATTCAACATAAACGCCAAAATTGTTTAGCTTATTTTTTAAATAGGTAATTAACTAAAAACACAAACATCAGCCAGTTCCAAACTCTCCTCACGAAAATAAAAAAAAAAGGAAAGCCAGTAATAGAAATCCATTTCAAAAATAGAACGGAAGATTTCTCAACGAAACGAATTGAACGTGGAAAAGTCCCGCGCGGCCCTTGGCGGGCTTCGGCCGAGTAACAGTTATGTGACCCGACTGCATGCGCACCTTGCACTTGACTATTGAACGATAACGAGTTTCAAGCTAGCGAGAATCGGTAAAAGAAGCGATTATCGGTAAAATAAATCGTTAAAGAGAAAATCGTTTTGCATAACTCGTCAAGTGTAATGAGCACACTGCAGTTTTACTGAACGGGCTTGCTCTTGACCTCGATTTAGCATAATGGAATACAAACGATGAGATCTACGATGTAGATTGCATTTGTAAAAATTTGAAACTTCATAATATGGCTAAGTAAAGCTGGCTAAAGTTCGATGATACTTATTTTAATCCACGTTTGACCTACCTAAAGAAATTTAAACCTTTAGATACCATAGAAATCATACATCAATGATATGGCCCAATGAGGATTGAGATATTATCAAATGGACCAATTTTAGTTGCCCATATTATGAAGTGATAAATTAATATGATCTGACCACGACATATATTCTACGTTCAGTTGTGGCAAAACCTTAAAATTACTGCTAAAAACTCTGTCATTATTAGACATAGTTGTAGCTATTTGGTTTGTTTGTTTGGTTAGTTTTTGTTGGTTATTTGTTTGGTTGGTTGTTTGGTTTTTGTTGGTTCAGTGGTTTTGGTTTAGTTTGGCTTGGTTTTTAGTTTTGGTTTGTTGGTTTTGTTTGTTTTTTTTATGTTTTTTGGTTATATAGTTTTGTTTTTTTTTAATACGCACTTGATTTTAGACCATAAATTAACTCGGGCAAACGTATCGTCACTCGTTTTTTCATCGTCATCTTCATTCTTACTTGTTATTTTATTTTCAGTCACTCATACAACACAAAATTCTAGTTCTTGAATAGCAGATTTTCGTCAGCAAAAAAGCAATGAAGCTGTTTTGTGGCCTTTGAACATGCCTTTATCTAGCTTGCAGTTTGATAACCCTTCTCATAATGCAGCAGGCGATCTGATATGCAATCTCGCATGCGTGTCAGATACGGAACAATGACGTATTGTGTGCGATGATTGTAATGATGCAGGAATAGTTGGTAATGAGCCAGTGGCCACGTGCGAATGTCGCACAGTTTATTGACTCTTAGATCGCTATGAGTAAGAACTAAATTTCACTTGTGTCGCAATAAAGCATGAATGGTAAATAAAAATGAAATACCGATTCATTTCAGACGTGAGGAGGACCTGATACACACTCCGTACATTTTGGCACAAGATAACGTAGACATTCATAGGCCTCGTTTGCACGCTAATCTGAGTTGAGTTAGCGAGAAAGCCCCCTGTCATTTGTCTTCAATTTTCAGTAACGACAGTCTTTTGTTTGTGTGCGTGAGAGAAAGCATATTGTACCTACTCTTATGAAATTGACTGTTTGTGTTAAGCGTAAGCATATGTGTGTGATGTTAGTAGGGTATGAAGATCCTCTGATCGTCTGATCACACACCACATAAAAACAATCCGTCTGGGTTTTTTTATGTGATAGGTAAAAATCATCCAACAACGAATCCCGTCCTTGGGCGGAACGATACCACGCACGATATAATCATATCATATAGGTAGGTATACTACGTTGATACCAGTGCCAGAGCCTTCTTTTCATACACAAACCCTTGACTCCAGTTGGCTTCGACCCTTCTGCAGGGCCCCTACGGTTTTCTTTTAATAGGTTAAATCCAATAGATCTTTATTTCATGAATAGTCATAGGAACACCATACTATAACTACTTACTTTCTTTAGTCCAATTCAATTGCGTACGCTAGAAAAACAACGTGGTCATAATTATAATAATATATATGTATACAGACACGAAAAATGACTCTATTATATAAATGCCTACTCATTTGTATAGATATATAAGACACAATGAACAATGTTATATCAATACGATTACAATGACACACAATATGAAGCAATGATGCCACTAGATAGTATGTTTAATTAGAAAACACCTACGGCTTAACGTGATTTGTAAAGTATGGTTGATTCTCAGTGTGTCATGGTCACCCATCCGAGAAACAATATCAGCAAGAGTTGCTTAACTAGCTGTTATTTTGTTTTACAACTTTCACACAGCACTATCTAGTCTCAAACTAAGCAGAGCTTGTGGTATGAGTACTAGACTACTGATAAACATACTTACTTATATGTTTCTAAATACATGCTTATTATAGATAAATTACACCCTAATACAAAACTTGAGACGAGGCTTGAGTCCCAGCAGTGGGAACATTACAAGGATGATGCTATGCTATGCCAACATAGATCAAATGATCGCGCTCATCAAACAAACATTTGACATGGGTGGGAATCGAACCAACGACCTCCGGCATAGCAGTCAGGGTCACTTAACACCAGGCCATTCAAATGAAACTTTTGACAACCGTAATTACAGACACAATTAAAAAACAATAGGTGTGCGGACACCGGTGTTCTCTTAGGGCTTAATGAATTAATTAGCAACAAGCTAATTGTTTTGCAAACTTAAAAGTAAATAAACCGAACCATGAAAGCATAAATGAGTAGATAATAATTTACCAAAAAAAAAAACCTACCTATGTCTAGTTAATTAAATTCTAAAATCGTATAAAAAAAAAACTAGTTCGTATAAGCAGTTTTTCAACATCTACTAAGTAGCATTGTTTATGGCTTCCTAAGATTTATGGTCTAAAATGGCGTTCGTTTACGATGAATGTGCGCACATTTGTCATAGAGCCTCATTTTTCACGGTTCATTACATAATTGCTTTATTCGTCCATCCGTTTTAATTAGGAAACCGTTTTCCTGTAATGCACGGTGCATTAGGTAGAGAGAAACGATTGCGTAGCGAAGTCTCATTGACAATCGTTTCCGTTTGTCACTTGAGTAAGCTTCAAAGGTAGAACTACATTAGACCGATGCACACGTGAGCCACGACTGATTTTTACGTGGAGAGTCGCGATGCGTGGCGTTGCGTGGCGTTGCGTGGCGTGGCGTGACGACGTGGATTTAATGTAGCTCTACAAGCTTAGTTGCCATATGAAACGTATGAAGACCAACGCGCCCAGATCGGCGTACTTGGCCGACTTTGTGTCCAATGTAGTTTTACCCTTAACCATATCTTTTTTTTGCATTGACTATCGCGGATATGGATTTAATATTTCGATATTTGTAAAGTATGTGCTTCCTCGTGACATCGAAAGAGATGAAAGTTTTCTTTAAAAACCGCAACAGATTACTTTTATAGTATGTTAAATTTATTATAATATGTTACATAATATTATATGTTATATAACATCTATTTATTTATGTAATTTTTCTACACCTACAATTAATACACCTTTGAGTTAATCAGTAAAATACTGTCTGATTTGAATCGTAGATAGATCAAATCAAACACACTAAGAAAGGATTTTCCAAAATTCAGCCCCTAAAGGCATGAAACGCGTGTCCAAAATTTGTGCAAAAACCTATTTTCATGCATGTGAAGCCGCTGGCAGAATGCTAGTCATATATAGGTAATACTAGCGACCCGCCCCAGCTTCGCACGGGTACTGATATTGAATATATTATAATGCTTGTGTTATACACATAAACCTTCCTCTTGAATCGCCCTATCTATTAAAAAAAACCGCATCAAAATCCGTTGCGTATTTTTAAAGATTTAAGCATACATAGGGAACCATAACTTTGTTTTATACTATGTAATGATAATGACAAACATTTCCATTTTATAACAGACTTAAAAAAAAATTGGCGCGACGCTTCAAGCGGTTAATGAGAATGTTTGCTGGCCCGGCATGGAGCCGGTTAGCAAGAGACAGGAATACATGAAAATCTTTAGAGGAGGCCTTTGTGGGCAGACAAGCTGATCTACATAAACAACCAGTTGCTCATTCTAACCCAAGTAAGAATAAATTAATAATTAAATCAATTCAGTGTTTTTTTGTTTTTAGTTGCTGGTCAAGAAGGCATTATCGATTATTGTATGGAAAGAACAGCAATTTTTTTTATTTTTATTTATTCTAACAAAAAAAGAGAGTGCTGATGCTGTTGTAATTGAATTATAGATTCTTATCTACAAACCTTATATTTTGTTCGTTTTAATCCTGTAGAAGGGCAATCCGGTGGCTGAAACACTATCGATTTGTAAAGTTAAAAAAATAAAGTACTTTTTTCAAACGAATTAATTTACGCACGTTTGAAATTGATTTCTTTAAGTAAATGTTAGCAGTTAAATGACCTATAGGTAGTTAGTACGCAACGACCGAAACCTACCTACGAGGCATCTACGAAGTTATTGACTCATTTACTTAAAGAAATGAATATTGTAAATGCTATATCGATACGAGATTTAGAAAAAAGTACTTTATATTTTATTTTATCTACACAAATCGATAGTGTTTCATGTACCGGATCGACTCCGGATTAAAACAGCCAAAATTTAACGGTTGGTATTCTCATCATCATTATCATCAGCCTTTTAATGTTCCCACTGCAGGGACACAGGCCTCCTCTCTCTAGGAGAGGGAATGGGCCATAATCCACCACGCGGGCCCAGTGCGGGTTGGTGGATGTCACATGTCTTCGAATTTTTGGTTCTAGGACATGCCGGTTTATTCACGATGTTTTCCTTCACCGTTTTGAGAGCAGTGGTGATGAAATAAATTACACAAAGTAATGCGCCTGGCTGGGTTTGAACCCGCGACCTACGACTCGTAAGTCCGGGCCTTTACCACTCGGCCACCACTGCTCACTCGGCCACCACTGCTCGTTGTGTTCTATATCAGTGCAATTTCAAATTAAATCTACATGAAAAGGCACATAGAATCCTCGACACGTGTCTATTTGTCTAAAATCATCACATGATAATCATCTCTGCCAAACGGCCTGTAACTTCGGCATACTTTTGAAATCATTCTATTTTTGGCATAATGTATGTATCTTCATTTCATTTACAATGTATCTTGCCACATTAGTGCCAAAATTAGCTTCATTAGAAAGTAAGATTCCGCCATTAGATATATGTGTTGGTTTCATATTTGTTTTATTTTCACAACTAGCTGACCCAGGCCCAACTCGCTGGATGTCTAAAATTTTTTTGGCGAAAAAATATTATGAATCACTGTCAAATATAGCCTATGTCACTTATGAACTTTCTATTGGTGAAAGTTTTAGTAACCCCAGTAAGTACCTATGTAAACAAATTCGCAAACTTGACCTCTTTATAAAATTAGTAAACAAGTGCAGAAAAATAAATTAATCCCTCAATCAACGGGAGGCCCCTTTCTTAAAATAAACAAATAAATAAACCAAACAATAAAAAAACTAACTGAATTTTTCTAGAGAAAAATAAATCCAAAATTTAAGCTAAAATAAATTTCGTAAAAATATGTGAAAAAAAACGACATCTAAGAATTTTTTAAGGTCAGCAAATTGTACAAACGTATGTACAATCGACACTCAAGGGTTGATAGGGTACAGTAATTTTTTTCTTTGATTTATTTTAAACGATGTGTTTAAACAAGAGCTATAGTTTATAAATTAAACATTAACAAAATAATTACAGTAACAATAAGTACAATCATTGCAGTAAACAACAGTTGTTATTTTAGACAAAGATAGGTATCTTAACGGTAAATCTGCAGTCTCGTCATGCGCAGTACCGGGTGTTTTGGCGCAAAAACGTGGACTACCGCGCCGACCACATCGAGTTGTAGACGCGTGCGCATGATTCATACGGTCACGGTCCCTTTGCGCGGTAGCGGACATAGTGGGCGTAGTGTAGCGATTTACATTACGATAAGCGTAATAAAATGGAAGAATTTGGAAATTAATTACAGTAATCATTTGAATCTTTAATAAGTTAGACAGTTAGACTTAGCAAGCTGCTCCCATTTCGTAGGTGTGTGTGTCATAAATCTTTAAAATTTCCTCCTATTCTTTACTTTATATTATTTATACTACCTGACACAAGTCCATTTTACTGGACTTCAAATGTTTTTTGGCGTAAGAATATTATGAATAAAACTGTCTAATTAAGTTTATAATTATAAATCTGAATCTTTTATTTGTAAATACAGGTTAGGTTACAGCTATTTTGTGAGGTATCAAAGACAGCCCTCAGGAACAGATCCCCATGTTTTGCCAGATACGTAGAAATACTATAAGAGTATATATAATAACCATTGTAAGTTTTTAACACATTTTAAAGTACAATTATTTTGACTTTAAAGTAAACAATTAAAATCAAAATACTCTTAAGTCGTATGGACAGAAACTTTTTTTTTCGTTACGGCAGATTGTTCAGTTTCGTCTATTGAGCAAGCCTTTAAAGTTTGCAAAAAAGTTTGGAAACCTATCAATTACATCCTGTATACAAAATCAAGTACGTATGTAACCTAATGCATAGTAGTAATGATGTATTAGCCTATCAATAGTAATGAAGAGTTCAAAGATCATTTATACAATTTTACATGACGTTTTAACATGACTACATACGTTTCGGATTTGTATGACATCCGCTGACCGTAGTACAATCGGTACGTGTTTACTGTCTTTGTTATAATACGCAGCTGCAACTGATTGGTAATATGAAACTTTATAAGTCATAACGAATCACATAACATAACATAGAGCATAATGTTTATATTCGTCAAGCCATTGAGCTCCCTAATAGTCCTGAGTTGAGCTTTGCGAATACTGTGACACTGGCTTGACAGGTCCACTCAAATCTGCATGGTTCTTTTCTTCAAAATACCGTCTCTCAATAAATTTAAAACCTCAGTTTTTTTATTAAATACCTAATAAACGAGTATTTCAAGCATATTTTTCAAAGGACAAGTTATTAGAGCAAAGCAAGGAATAAATAACACTCTTATCTTCCTTAAATTATTATTGTTTTATTATTTATATGCAATTTTTATCAACTACCTAACCAACCCAAAAGGCGTTTTATGATCAATATAATAATATGAGCATAAAATGCCTTTTGGGTAAATATACCAAACACAAACCTTTTTACTGAGGAGACAAAGAAGGTGTCATACATCTTTAATTAACATTGACACATGAATTTTCACATAAATCCTTAACATTTCCTAAAAAAATATCAATACGCTAAAACCGCAGCCTAATAAAATTAGTGTTAAAAGTGAAACTTATTACCATGTTAACATACGACCTGCATGTTAAGTTACCACCGGTTTACGTAGTTTTGTGAACGCCATTAGGGTTCCGCTCATACGGACCAGGGTTGTCAAACGTACCGCAATATACTGTGTAGTACACGGCAAATAAATTAAACCATTTGCTATGGTTATATTTTGCAGCCTCCACACTTCAATTGAGACAATCCGAAAATCAGTTAGTGCGCTTTTAAAGTTCGGCAATCGGCCGTCATCAACTATTACTAGTAAATGGTTCAACTTATTTTCCGAGTTCCTACTACACTCTATTTTGCTTATAAATTGTTTATAACCTACCAAAGGAATTAAATGTGAGCTCCAAATTACTAGACTATGATATTAAACACAATTAAATTAATTTTCTAGACATTTTACTGAAAAAGATTTTCTCTTTTCTGTTTTAATACGTCAGTGGAAAAAGGCATCTTTAAATAAAAGTTCATGTCTAAGAATCGTAAAATTATTTTCAAAGCAACAAAAGTGTTATTCAAAAAGTTATGTTTCAATAATAACAATTTTCGTACTATTTTTATTAATCTCCTTTAATTTCTCCAAAAATTAAAAATGCTTAATATTTCTTCTAAAATATTTGGTAACCCTAGTCCGGACTAGTGGACAGCCGGAACCCTAAAAGCGTCCGGTCATTGTTCATGCATCAAAATTGAATTATGATAGTAATCCTCTTTGTACAACATCTTGCGTAATCAAATTATTACTACTATAAATGAAATAAGTAAGTCGGCTTGTAGAATACCGGTTTGTGAAAAGCGACAAATCATTTTGTGTTAATGTATTCAATATTTACATAACATTAATCAGACAAACAAAAACATGGTGGAGATAGATTCGTTTTTTATTTTTCTTTTGAAAATTTTAACCAAGAGAGACGTCATAATATTAAGTACGATAAAATTCACCCACATGTCTTAGGGTCAAATTCGCTAATGATTATTTAAAACTGAACTTTGTTTTGAACGCAAAACGAAGCTATATCTCGAATTAACGCTTTTGTCTTAAATAATCGCGATCACTTTTCTTGAGGAATTAGGTCTTGAATATAATATGAATACGTTAAGTTGTAAAACATTATTCTTCTATTTTCAATTTGACCCTTCAGTTCTAAAGGATTTTTCGTGTTTTCTGTCGACCGATTCTATAAAAAAAAATCTCGATAGAAAATAAAACTTATGACGCCGTCGACGTTCGTTGAACTGTGTGAAGATTCTATAGCCGGAGCGTCTCCTGTCGGAGGAGCGTGCCCTCACGGCTGCGGTCTTCTCTTTTGCTAGCATTACTGCTTCGCAGTCGAAGACCGCACACCACTCCCTTTCGCTGCAAACCATGGCCTGAACCAGTTAGAAGTCATCGCCATCAATCACCTCAACGAGTACAGGGGTACGCGCCGGTGGGTGGAGCACCACCATGTTATAATATGGACCTTATCATCCGGGCTGTCCGTAGATTGGTGTCAACAGAGCGTTTCTAACGCCTGGATCCGAAACAGGAACCTCCCCAAATTACCATGTCTAGTGAGGATCTGCGTCATGCAGAAGGTGATGTCGCCATGGCACCTTTCGTGCCATGGCAGCTTTCCTCAAAAATGGGACGTGTCCAACCAATTTACGATCCATTTCACGAAAACACTGCTCTAACTAACAAAAAAACAATAAGCCCAAACAGTTTTGTTTGGGGTTTCTCCATACAGTCCAGGTACTCGGAATTGACATGCCAAATGGTGACAAAATAACCAAAGATGTACCTGTGCGGATAGGTGCTTCTCTGTTCAGAATAATGATTTAAACTTTGCAGAAATCTACCATAGGCCTATTCCTTTCTCACACCGGATTCATGATGTTTTGATGAAGTCATAGGAGGGCCCTGATGACTAACTCGAATAAAACCCATATTGTGTCCATCCATCAATATATATCTATCATAATGTATGGCGACATTCTACCGATACGTGATCAACATTTAAAATTATAGTTATTGGTTATCTACGCGCTTTTTGATAGGTAGTGTAAATAATTGTAATTCGAGGAGAGAATTGCTATGACGTTCGTTATCCAGTATTAATATTGCATATAATACAATTTTCTAAGAAATAATTAAGTCGATGACTTGCGTATACATAGATGTCTAATGTACCTATCATTAGGTATTTTTTTTCTTTTGTAAGTAATCAGTATTACCAATGTTCCAAAGTTTGAATTATGCAGGTACTGTGCGCGAATAAATAATATAACGAAATGGTTTTAATTTTCTGATGTTTTTAAAATCGTTCGGAATTTATGTTCAACTAGCGACCCGCCGCAGCTTCGCACGGGTGCAATGGTGATAATGTATTTGTACATACACCGTTAAATTTTAGTCGTTTTAATCCCGAAGAGGGTCGATCCAGTACATGAAACACTATCGATTTGTGTAGATAAAATAAAAAAATAAAGTACTTTTTTTCTTAATCTCTTAATGATATACGCATTTACGAAATTAATTTCTTTAAGTTAACGAGTCACTGACCTTGTAGGTAGTTGTCAGTCCTTGCGTACTAACTACCTACAGGTCATTGAACTCGCCCAGCTAACGTTTAATTAAAGAAATCAATTTAAAACATGCGTAAATTAATTCGAGTTTTAAAAAAAAGTACTTTGTTTTTTTATTCTAACTTTACAAATCGATAGTGTTTCATGTACTGAATCGATCCTCCAAGGGATTAAAACGATCAAGATTTAACGGTGTATAAACCTTCCTCTTGAATCACTCTATCTACAAAAAAAAACACATCAAAATCCGTTGCGTAGTTTTAAAGATTTAAGCATACATAGGGAAAGCGGGACTTTGTTTTATACTATGTAATGATACTCCAAATGCAAATGGTCTTTTCATACAAGTATTTACTATAATGCGTGCCAGCACGTTCTCAAGTTAAGGGGTTATTGGACGAGCAAAGTTAGGCAAGGTTCTTCAGTTGCTATTTGCGTCCCAGAACTCGGGTAAGTTTTAGTCAGCAGGTAATTTTCTACCCAGAAAAGGAAAAACAAACTGACTAACTTATTAGAGGGAAAAATATTGTTGTTCATTAAAAAACTTTAACTACCTATAATAAAACTTAAACTAACTTAATCATAATATTACCTATGCATGGTTTAGCAAAAAGTTTTTCATAATTAATATAATGTATCGACATGTAAGTTTTTGGGCATGATTTATTTAGTCAGTTATGTGCACTTTTGTTTTGGAATAAATTAATAATACCGCAATAAAACCAAAATCATAAATATACTTTTTT
Source organism: Mythimna loreyi (assembly GCA_029852875.1). Lineage (NCBI taxonomy): Eukaryota > Metazoa > Arthropoda > Insecta > Lepidoptera > Noctuidae > Mythimna > Mythimna loreyi. The sequence goes on along the minus strand of CM056780.1, from coordinate 13,574,096 downwards.
CTTGTTTTACTAAAACCACTGTTTTTCCCAAAGTTAAAGTCAATGCCTCGAAATTGTTATGATTGTTTTGAATCAGTATTTTATTAGCTGTTTGATTTTCAACTTAAAAACTTGGCAAGTGCGAGTCGGAATCACACACCAAGGGTTTCGTAAAAACAATCTTATTTAAGTAAATTTCCGAATCGAGTTTCGAAGATATTTCCGATTAGCAATAAAGTTTTTTTTTGTGACGTAATAACAAATTTACAGTTTTCAGATTTTTTTCCTATGCTATGAGACTTAGCTTCAATCCAAATTTAGGATTCTAGATCAATGGGAAAGACCCTATGAATGTTGATTCTTTTGAGAGTGTCGAAATAGAAAGTTTTTGCGAGGCCATTATTTTTTTTCGTGCACTTTTAAGTTTGATTTTTTCACAGCTACAAGGGACCTCAGACCTTTATAGTATACTAGCTTTTGTCAGCAGCTTCGTCCGCGTACATACAATATAGCATGTCACTTGGGAGTAAAGCAGCTTTCTATTGTTGCTAATTTTTTTCCAATCGGACCAGTAGTTCCGGAGATTACCCCCTACAAACAAAGAAACAAAAAAACAAACTTTACCTCTTTATTATATTAGTGTAGATATGCTTTAATTTCAATTCGTGGATGTCATCTATTGGATTTTAAACAGATGGACAACAAAGTTCCGTTCCAACAAGGGTTCCGTTTTTTCCCTTTGATGTACGGAATCAAAAAATCAGACACTTTTAATTAATTCCTTCCATAAAAGACAAAACAAAGCATTTATCTTAAAATAAACGTATTATTCTTAATCGTTGGTTTATTACTCCGTAATAATAATTATACGTATCTAAAAAATGTACATAAAGATAATGGCTAATTAGTTGAACAATCACATTACTTATAATAATACCTACTTATCTATCACTTTTACTGTAATTGGGTTGTTGTACGTCTGTCTGTCTGTCAAAACCCTTTATCTCAAGAACGCGTGGAGGTGTCAAGTATGAAATGTAAACCATATACTCAGGTCTGCAAACCTTTGAAAAGCTTTGTTTTTTTTTTTAAGTTAGCGAATGAAAGATACGGCTGTTAATGTTACAAAAAACGTATATTTCGACACTCTCAAAAGAATCAAAACTCATAGGGTCCCGTTGATCTAGAACCCTGAAAGGTATGAAGCTAGGTGTCATAGCAAAAGTGTAGGAAAAATAATTTTTTTCCTACACATTACGTTACTTTAACCTTTTTTGCAAATCGGAAAAATCTTCGAAACTCGATACGAAAATTGAGCCGTTTTTTTATGAAACCTAACCAAAAACTTACCTAAAAGCGGGTTTCGTCATTCGATGATTTTCCATTTTTTTACCATAAAAAAAACCTATGTAAGTTTTTACAGAAACCTCTTTCCGCCAGTCCCACTCGCGCTTGTCCGGTTTTTTTTTATTTCACCTACACTATCTTTGAGCCTTGATTTTTTAAGAATACAATTATCTAGTGCTTATCTAATAATACAGGCCAAGTAGCAAACTGATAATTTTGTAGGTACTTTCATGTCAGTCACATTCAACCTATCACGAAAATGACAATTTAAAACCGCATTACACATGCCCATAGCACGCATAAAAGTATGCAAGTAGCTTGCATGCCAGTGAGCCTTAACAAGTTCTGATTGGTGGACATAATTATAGTGTGCATGCTACTGGCATACTTTTATACCAGCAACAGGCTTTGTATTGCGGTCTTAACCCTTAATTTGGCAATGTACTCCACTGATCACATAAACTTTGAAAAAATTTAATGACCCAAAAATTAGAAAAAAAATAGCATTTTTCATTTTTAATAAGTATCAATGATTGTCAATTGTAGTAGAAATATATTTTATATTGTAATAACATAAAAAATAATTTGTCAAATTCAAAATGTCTTCGAAACGGTCTGGTGTCTCTGCGACCTGGGCAAGTTTTTTATTTTTTTCCTTAGGTTTTCGTTTGGGAGTTCTGGGTTTTTAGCTTTGGAGCGCATGAGAACCTTACAAGTAATATAACACAATCGCTATTTTTGCTGTAATTTACGTAATAACAATTTTATAAGCTAGAAACAATGTATGTACTCCGTGAATACCGTTGCCACAAAGACACAAAATAGACTTTGGTATACACGAAGTACATTGCCAAATGCATAGTGTTATTCAATATGGCTTTGTTTCTATGTTTCATATATAGGAGGGGCGTAGATTTGACCGATATGCTTATGTAGCAACCTTCATGTAGGTACTTAATCAAAATAAAAAGAAAAATATATGATCTGTCAGTAGGTTGATGTAACTTGTCATGCATGTTTTCTTGTGAAAAAATATCCATAACCAGGCAATAAAAACATCTTTCCTGCCACTCCTTCTTCATAATAGTGGGACCGTTGATGTTGCAGTCTACAATCACTCTGACAGCGTCAGGTACGACGCTATTAGTCGTTTTCCAAAATCGGCAAGTAAACAATCTCGTAGATTTTGCAAAGCGGGAAGGACTAAAGATTTATACGTGAAGTGCAAAACGCATCGTGTTTTGTGGTAGGAGAAAGCAACAGGAGAACTGCTTCCGTCAATTTCACTCTAAATATATTTTGTTTGTGATGTTTATTTAATAAATAAAGTAATAAATTAACTAAATGAGAATTATGATATGAGATATCTTGGCACTGTACTACACGTAGTACAAACATAGGAGGACGTAGTTTACACTATAGTTGGCAATGTACTCTCTGGAGTACACAGGTTTTCGCGAAAACTGTAATATACAGTTTTTTTTCACTATTATTTTCATTCCTCTGGGATCATAATAAATACGAAATAAAACAATAAAATGTCAAATTTAAGAAAAAAAATTCCTTGCCAATTTAAGGGTTAAATTGTCACTTTCGTGACAAGCCGAATACCAATACGTTACATCAATACGACTCTACTAACCTACATACTACCTTCATATTGGCACCCTAAACCCTACTTGACAGTTTTCTTATCATATTTAGAATTATATTTAACTAGCTTTCTGCCTACAGCTTTACCCGCGTATAAGTTTCTCCATAGAAACTTTTGAACCCCGTTTCATCCCCTCAGGGGGTGAATTTTGAAAAAACCTTTCTTAGTGCTTGCTTACGCCATAAAAGGAAGCCTTGGGAAAAATTTCACGCTCCTAGTCCCAGTAGTTTCGGCTGTGCGTTGATATGTCTGTCAGTCAGTTTTTCCTTTTGTATAGATAGACAGAAGATAAATGCTAACCAACGCCTCTATTTCTATCAGAAGTCCAATGTTAAAAATAATTAATGCTTTTATGCCATATCTTAATGTTCTTTTACTATAGACGGTATGGTAACCCAACAAGGCATTGCAACACGCATACAAATATGATTGGAAACAAGTACATCAACGTGACGAACGAACCTAACGCGATTGATGATGATGACCACAACTCTTCACGATTGCAAGTCTGTTACACAATTGACAGCAGATTGCTTAAACTGCCAATCAGAACCACTATCATTTATCTTAACTTACTGCACAAAAGTTTCTAGGTGTTTTCTTCGAAGGGTTTTTTTTTTATGGTAAGAAAAATCATCTAATGACGAATCCCGGCCTTGGGCGAGCAAGGAAACAGTGTCAGACTCTTACTGACTAAACAACCCACCCCAATCCTTCTCAGCCCTCATACCGGGGTCGAACCTTCCTTTCAAAAGCCGGACCGGCTCCTAGTAGGCTTTGGCCCTGCAGTGGGGCCTCTACATTTGCTGACAACTCCTTGAGGCGCGCGGGAACAAAGCGCTCCGTCGACGACCTGGCTTGGTCTGGTCCGTTACCAGACGACCAGACGGCGAGCAATGGGTAGCTCAATTAGCAAGCCCGTGCCTACGGTAGCCGGAAATCGTGATCGGAATCCTTCTTCGAAAGGTTTGGTTAGGTTGGGTTAAACTTATTTTTTCCAAGTTACATTAAGTTCCTTGCTAATACGTCTTAAGCATCTGGATTCTTCTGTGCATATACGGAACTTTCAGAAGTCAAAATTTGCCTTAAAACCCTTTACCTAATGCGATCAACCGGATACTATCCTAGACTCAGATTACGCGATCGGAGAATGGAACCTAATCGACTTCAAGATGACCAATATTAACAAGATGAGCAATATAACACCTGTGTTGACTAAGACCAACGAGACATACTTTTTAATAATTCACACGAGCATTGAATTAAACAAGTCATTAACATACACAGTAGAAAACTGACATGCTCGTAACAACACACTTTGTTTCATGGTCAATGACAACCGATTCCCAGAAAATAACTGAGTTGCATTGTTTAACACAATGCTTTAATATATTTTATTTTGATCGTTTTCGCGATATTTTCCTTCTTTCACTTTCTTACTTGGTACACCTGCCTGATGACTATGTATTACCTTTCTTCGCTATTTTTGGTGGTCTGCTCTGTAAAATAAGTGTGACCTACTATACTTTGGTTCTTGAATTATTAAGATGATAGTTTACGTGTCCTTGTCAAATGATATCTGGGGTCACTTTCAGAAAACATTTAACAAAATCTATATCTTCTTCTCCTTGGTTTTCTTTTCCTCTTCATGATTCGAACTTAGCAACTCAATTCGGGTTTAAAATTCAGAAGAATTTACTATATTTTTACAAGACACAGACGTTAAAATGTCTTGTCTATCCGAATTTACATATTCTCATCATTTATTTATTTAAAGAGAGTTTAATTAAATTTATAATTTTTACTTTATAAAACTAAATTTATTAAAAAAAAAATAAGGAAAATTATACATAACATTTTATATTTTGTTTAAAATCTCACAATTGTTTCTTCTACCAATGCTTTACACACATAATTATTCCCTGGATCATTAAATTTTATAGGTCCGGTATTGACTAAAGTTTTCCCGTATAATAATAATAATAATAAATAATAATAATAAATTCGTTTATTTCGGATAACAAAGATCCTTAAAATTACAAATAAATTACAATGAAAAACATGTCAAAGATTTAGAAAAAATAATTACAATTTCATTAACTTCATTAAAATAAAATGTCAGAATAATAAATTAAAAACAAAAGTCAGCATAAATTAAAATAAAATCATCATAAAATTGCAATATAATCAAAATAAAATCATATTAAATTCAAATAAAATCAAAATTAAATCATAATAAAAATCAAAATTAAATTAAAATTAAATCATAATAAAAGTTCAAATAAAATTAAAATTAAATCACAATAAAAATGCAAATAAAATCCTAATACAATTAAAAAATTACCTATTATACAAATCAAATCACGCGCCTAATAAAGGCTTTCCATAGTGGCGAGGAGACCCTATCAGCCACAGTCTTCAGGATTTGGTTGCAGCTGCCCCGCATTCTGGAGATCAGGGATACAGTTTTCTTGCGAATGACAGCATGAAAGCCATCCGTCCGATACAATGCAAACATCCCCGATGCACTGCAGAAGCGAGGCAGCCCCAACATCATCCTGAAGATGTTATTGTACTGGACGCGCAGGGCATCCAGCGATCTTTTGGTGTGTCTGACCCACAGATTCCCTGTATAAAAGCTTGTACAATACGCCCTGAACAACGTTACCTTTACTTGTTCAGAGCAGCGGGAAAATCTGCGGACCAGCATGTTACCTCTAACCGCCAAAGCCCTGCGCTCCCTCTCTATATCAAGATCGTCTTCAAGACCTTCTGTAATTAAATGCCCCAGATATTTAAATTTCTTCACACGATTAATGACACGGCCATTTAGTGTGATATTTGGCGAAGATTCAAGACATCTACCGGTGGTCCCAAATACCATATATTCGGTTTTTTGGCTATTGTATACAAGGCCACTTACACCAGCGTATGCCTCACACACCCTTAGTAACTCCCTGAGGCCCCTCACCGTCGGGCTCATCAACACCATGTCATCTGCGTAGCTAATGTTATTGACGCAAACGCCATCTATTGAGCAACCGACACGCTTGCTGCTGAGCTCCACGATGAGATCATTTACATATAAGTTGAAAAGCTTTGGGGATGTCAAACCTCCCTGTCTCACCCCGCATTCCAACACATATGCCTCAGAGAGAGTATTATTCCACCTCACAAAATTAGTTTGGTGGGAATACCAATATCCAAGCATGTTGAGCACCTCCATCGGTACACCCGCGTCCCTCAACTTTCCCCAGAGTACATCATATGATACAAGATCAAAAGCCTTGGAGAGGTCCAGGAAACACGCATATACCGGTGTCTTGCGGTCCATGTAGTATTGGACAGTATGCTTGAGACCTACGATGGCAGCTTCCGTGGAGAGCCCGGGCCTAAACCCAAACTGTGCATCATGTAATTTAATGTACTTATCCAGGCAAGAGTCAAGCACACCATCCAGCACTTTAGCAATTATCGTTGCTAGAGATATGGGCCGGTAGTTCCCCCTATCCGAGATATCTCCTGTCCTGTTCTTCACAATAGGCACTATGATGGTTTTCATTAAGTCATGTGGTAAGTATGAGTGACTCATGCACATTGTGAAAAACATGGCCAGGACCCTCGGGAGGTGGACCCCAGCGTGCCGCAGATGCTCCACACTAAGCCCATCATGACCCGGAGATTTACCACCTGTCATTCTCTTTAAAACGCGTCTTACTTGACTGGCCGTAAAAAGAATAGGCGACTCCTCACCCCCATATCCAGGCTCAGACCTAACATATGATGCCGAAGGTCCCAGCGGGGAGCGCACCTGAAAATATTCTTTAAACATGTTCGCAATATGAGCTGGTTCACTTTTTCCATTAACACTATGTATAAGCGATCATTATCACATCATAAACAACAATGCTGACACCTGTTTAATTGACCATCTCATCATATCATCTTCACTTCGTCCTCACTGTTGCTAAGGCCAACTCTCCGTCATTATCTTGGACAAGTAGCTCATCAATCTTGTTAGATTTTTCTTCATCCATCATTATGATCCATAGATGATGTTGAGGATTCAAATTTGTATCTCTACCTTTAGAATAACTGCACTAATATTTGCACACGTTTTTGTTATTGCATAACTCCGATGCAATTTTTGACAGTGTTCATAAAGACTGAAATTTGATCAGGACGATTTTGAGTTAACAAATCAAACCTTCATAACCTTACAGATTAACGCATATACTTCAAAAAAATATCAGACGAAAATATTTACTCTATCCTACTAAAGGACGTAAACTTAAACACAAAATACAAGTTCTTTACAAGATGTATCCTACAATTTACATAACATGATTGCATTTGACAATAATTCATTAAACACTTAATGGCACAAGTCTAAACGCAATCAATCAACAAAGAACAAGGCGAAGGATACCCATGTGTCAGGCGATAACCTATTAGTTATTGAATTTGTTATGTCATAATGTTAAGGGAGATCGATTTTAAACAAATATTAGGTTGCATACAGACTGCACCAAACTGTCCTGTTTTGCTTTTAAACCCTTATATCATTATATTTTTTTTTTTTTGTGATCTGGGTCTACTTCCGTAATATCTTCTTTATTCATGTAATTTCAGGTGAAAATGATCATTATCATCGTTTTACCTTCCTTGATCAACTTTTTACAGTCGTTACCATTCTTGTCAAGATTTTTTCCAGCTTATGTGTAATGGATTTGAATTTCAGCATAACGATTTAGTGTTTAGGTGCGCAACTTTCATCGTCCTTCCCTTTTGTTGCCCTAGCTGCTACATCCGTCTGTTTAAAGTTTATTTTAAGCATAGGCAGTTTTGTTTATTACATATTATTGTGTGTCGGCTCAAGATATATTATCTTCTTCCTCTTCCACTTCTTTAATGATCACATCTTTTCTGGTAATACTGTCTTTTACACAATGTATCTATTCCATCACAGTCTATCACTATATAGTTTAATGCAAGATACACAGGACCAGCCATTGAAGCGACACTTGGAAGTGGCTTATGCGTTATACGATCTATGATTGTTTTGGGCTTTCTTCTCTTCTTATCGCCATCTAGAGTCATACTCAAAAATTTCCTCGCAACTAAAAAGTTTTAGTCAGTTTCATTTATAACTTTAGTCTTGACTCAGTTTGACCAAAGCATATGAAAAACTATAAAATAAATCACAGTAGGTACTAAGTAGGTGATATTTATCAATGACAGGTAAGTAAATACAACATCTGATAAATGGCAGTTTATTGTACAAGATTGATACAACTGTTAAGTTTGATTTGTAGCTAGATTTTCCTTTGGAGGATATATGCAATGTTTATTAACTAAGTTGCATTTTATTACTGATCTATTTACATATATCGCGTAGATAAAATGTAATTTGTATTGAGTTATAAAACTTTATGTCAATCATTGATTTTCTCATAGGATAAGCATATCAGCCTTATAATAGTTCCCCTGCTGGTGTTCAGACCTCTCTGGGAGAAGGAATGAGCAATAATCCACCAGCGCGAGTTGGTGGATGTCACATGTCTTCAAACTTTTAGTTTCAGGACTTGCTCATTTCCTACCAATGTTTACAATTTTCGCTATATTTGATCTTATTATTAACAAGCTTTTTCTTGTGTTTTTGCCTTTGTACTCTCATTGATAATGTTATAATACTCAGATTGGAATAATCAATTTTATAGATTACCTCCTACAAACTTTACGGTCTTTACAATATCTTAGTGCAGATAGGAGAGATAAAGTTGCAGTTATCTAAATGATGGAAAGGAAATGTATCCTGCAAACCCGCGTTTGCTATCAGTGAATCATTTTCATTTCTAGATTAAATTGTTTTATTAATATAAATTATTTATCATTATGTCAATTACTACGTACGTCGAACGTTTCCCGTGATTACATTTTGCAGTTATACCACTAATATTTTCATATAACTTGTATTTATTTATTTTTTTGTCATAAAAGACTATAATAGGTTTTACATTTTCGGAGCTTGGAACTTGTTGGCCTGTCGGGCCATTTTCCTGTATTTTTTTTTTTATTGATTATAGGTTCGTGTACAATTGTTTGCATTTGAACCGAAAATCACACTAAAATTAAATAAAACTATTGATAAATTGTAATGAGTTTCCTACGATTTAAAGTATAGTTTAATTCAGTATAATATTATTGTACCAACTTTACGTACCAACTATTTGATAAAGGAGCCATGACGTGTCGAAATGTCAATAAACCATCCTGTATAACACCATCGCTAACAGTTCAGCTTGGGTTGTCAAATGATGGATCAAGTTAAGCGAATTTCCTATAGAAATACTTATTTAAATATTTATTGTTAACATCCTTGTATTACTCATAATAAATAGAGTAAGTAGATGTTAATGCGATGACTTTAATGATGTCAAGTGATTCAGAAACGTTGCATTCTTCAGGACTTAGTGTTTGTACTGCATTTGAATGCATTAGTTTGCGCATGAGTGTTAGTTAAGTATTTGCTTTGAGGTGTATACCTAGCTCTTGATTGGCCGTAAATCAATATAATAAATTATAAAATGTAGCTTGAACAGAATGGGTTCCTGTAATCGATCGATTAGATGGTCGGTGGAGAAATAATGTTTCAAGATAATGAGCTTTCTCGCTGCCAATGATTCGACCTTATAGTTTTCGAGATTTTGATGCATCGAGATAGTGAACGTTGCGATCATAATTTATCGATTCCGAGAACTTTTGAGTTAACAACGTCATTCGATTTCAAGTAAGGAACCCGAACAGATTAACATAATATGTCCATAACTTGCGATGTCTATACGTATGTACACCAACAAAACAGATAATTCCCTTTTATCTGTTCCGTGCATACATCTGCAAATGATATCATAACTTCCTAAGTATGAATAATTATAATATTTGGTATTGCATTCGTAAAAAAATAATTTAATAGTATTTTTTAAGAATCACCGGGGTCCTGGATCACCAAAAGAAGCTGAAAGAACACAAATATCGGTAAACCTATGCCGCTATGGCTCACGTACAATGGTCTACACAAGACTAAGTGCGGAAACCATACTCAGACATAACATAACATAACATCGGTAAACCTAGAGTGAGAGGAGTTATATGATTATTCACGAACTCAAAAAATCAATAATGTATGTTATAACTAAGTACCTATAATTTTTGTAAATATAAAATTGTTGTTATATTTTATAGTTCTTTGCATGTAGCAGAGATGAGAATGTTGAGATGGATGTGTGGTGTGACGAGAATGGATAAAGTGAGAAATGAGTATATTAGAGGAAGTTTGAAAGTGGCGCCAGTGACTGAAAAGTTGAGAGGGAACCGTTTCTCTTGGTATGGCCATGTAAAAAGGCGGGATGAAACGCATGTTACAAAAAAAGCCATGAGTATACATGTGGATGGATGGAGAGGGAGAGGGAGACCAAAGAAAATATGGATGGATTGTGTGAGAAGGGATATGAAAGAAAGAGGAGTTAGTGATAGCGAGGCGGGTGACAGGACAGAGTGGAAGAAAAAGACATATTGCGCCGACCCCAAATAAAACGGGACAAGGGCAGGAAGATGATGATGATTTTATAGTTCTTTGATGGTGTTGTTGTTGTTGATTATTTGTGGTATTCTATAAAGAATTAAACTTGAATACCTATTTAAAATAAATTTCAAAACCAAGCTCGTATTTCAATGACGTACGAGCTAGCATTTACAAAGAACGAGTTATACTTAATCCCGGCAATATTCTTTAGCCTAATTTATAATAATTTGATGATATATTATACGACATTTATTATGCAACCAATAAACTATTACAAATGCTTGAATGATTACAATTTTGTGTTAAGTACCTATCAATACAAAATACTTCCTTCTGTATTTCCTAATAACAACGCTTATTTACCTAATTCTACAGATAATTGATAAATTGACAGGTGAATCAAAAACTTGTATTTTGGGTATATTTTTATTTAGTCCCTTGACAGCGATATGGAGGTGTACATTGATTCTTAAGTGATTTTTTTTATAGTAGGTATACCATAGCATCATCCTTATAAAGTTTGCAGTGCTGGGACCTGAGACTCAGGCCTCTTCTCTAGGAGAGCGAAAGAGCCATAACCTACCACGTAGCGGGCCCAGTGCATGTTGGTGTTTTTGTATGTTATTAGGGTATATTAGTGCGTGTTGTTGTTTTTTTTATATTATATATAATTTAATATTCAATGCATTGCTGGACCTGCGTGATGGTTTACAGCGCATTCCCTCTCCTAGAGATGAGGTCTTAGTCACAGCTGTGAAAACATTATAAGGCTCTTGCTCCCCCCCCCCGCATCTCTCCACCTATATTTATTTGATCTTTGATCATTTATATGGCCTAACAATGTTTCAAATCAAATCAAATCAAATATGTTTATTTGTCAGAATATGGTACAATAGATGTTACAGTTTTGATTCCAGCATATCCTGCCATACTATGGCGTACAAATATTTCTGTATAATACGAATTGAATTGAAAATGTCAATATTATTAATAGAATTAAAGTTTCTATATTAATTAAGGTTTTGTAAATATTATTAAAATAAAAATTAAGAATTAAGATTGCCATGTCACATATAAATATGAAGATTAAAATTGAATTAAATTGGTAATAAAATTGTCATTAATGTTCGATAATTATGTCACTGTTGGATATGGCAAAGCCTATTTTTACGTATTATGTTACTAGCGATTTATCCTCTAAATATTCTTTAACACTGTAATAATTTTTCTCTAGTAACATTTTAAATAAAACCCTTTTTGAACAACGACGATGGCAAATCTTGAATATTATTTGGCAGATGGTTATAAATAATAATTGCCATGCAGTAAATATTTCTTTTATATAACATTAATTTTATTTGAGGCAATTTTAATTTGTCTTTGTGACGTACTCTACTATTTGTTTTGTAGTTACTTTTAACAAATGAATCATAATTTTTTTTTACAAACATGCATGTTTCAAATATGTAGAGACTTGGCAAAGGTAGTATTTTAAGTTTTTGGAACAGCGGTTTACAGCTATCCAAAAAGTGAGCTCCACACATTGCTCGAATACACTTTTTTTGTCCTTTAAAGACTCTTTCCACGTCTACTGAGTTGCCCCAAATAATAAGACCATATCATTTGCCGGGTCAGCTAGTATTTTTATACAATTTTGAAAATGATTATTTAATAAAATTGTGTATGAAATGAATGGTGGGTAGGTACGTTTACCTAAACCAAAATTAAAAAGTAAAATAAAATTTATTTTACACCAAAAAAGTAACACAATATATGCCTACAAAAACTTGAATTATTATCCTTAATTAATCATTATATCTATACTCTCCAAGTTATTTAAGTAAAATGCTAATTAATTTATTTCGCGACGTAGAATAAAAACGTGTTTCATTAATGAGATTCCTAACTATGTTTTACTATCTAAACCTTGATACATTTCAGAATATCTACTTTAATTAAATAAAAATGCTAATAAATTTAACTACGTAGAATAATAACCTGTATTTTTTTAATAAGATGTCTATATAAAATATACCCACTATCTATGTACTATCGCGGTCGTTTGTACCTGATCAATTAAAAAAAAAATAAGCTTGGCGCTGCGCTAAAGCAAATCTTTGAAGTTTTCGTATCGAGTGCAAGCAAAAATGAACTTAGCTGTAGGTGGACAGGAGTGTCTTCGATGGTACATCAACATCATCATCATCCTCATGAGCCTTTTTAATGTTCCAACTGCCGGGGCTCAGGCTTCCACTATACGAGAGAGAATGGGCCGTAATGTGGGTGAAACTTACAACTCTTAAGTCGAGGCTGTTGGCCACTCGGCTACCACTGCTCTCTACACTTTTACTTCGATGGGAAACCTCGGTATATTTCTGAACATAATCTTGTAATCGACAAGTTTCACAAAGTACCGTAAATTATCTAGTCATTAGCGAAGGCCTAATACAACAGTACATAAACTCAATAAATAATTTGAGTAATAAATCATTAAGTAATTTATTAACCTTAAGTTTACAACCGTATTGTATTTAGCCATAAATATGGCTAAACGATGTATCATTACATAGTACAAAACAAAGTCGCTTCCCGCTGTCTGTCCCTATGTATGCTTAGATCTTTAAAATAACGTAACGGATTTTGATGTGGATTTTTTAAATAGATAGAGTGATTCAAAAAGAAAGTTTATTTGTGTAATACATGCATAATATATTTAATATCACCATTGCACCTGTGCGAAGCTGGGGCGGGTCGCTAGTATATAATATATTGTATCCTACATAAGATTACACACCAGATTATTTCCCACCTAAATACAGGATTCATAAAAAGTAATTTATATTTTAAGAACTTTATACACACGTATCGAATCGGTACTTTCAAAGATCACCTCCTAAAAAGCAATAAACTAATAAACAACATTACTGCTAGTATCGAATAAATAATTTAAAAAAATATCGATTAAATGTGACAATTAATAAACAACTACCTATTTTTTCTTCGAACTTAACCCTTGTACTGTGTTTATTACGCCACAATACTGCGAAGGGCTTATCACACGATACCAGTTAGTGGTAGTACCCATCACACATGATGTAACCAGTGGGTCAGTGTCCCAGTTAAACTGTCCCGCACTTGACCCAATGATCCAAAAACATTCGCAATCTACTTAGATATCTTATTTACTTAGTTAATAGATCAATTAATGCATTTATGCTTTATATCCTGCTCACTACTACGAGTATAATCAATGTCACGATGTTGGATACAGACGGTTTGCCCCAATTTTTTTGCTGATAATACTAATATCTAATAATTATTGCAATTACCAATAACTAACTAAATTTTCCTTATCTCAAAGACTACTTCTTATAAAGCATAAAACAAGATATGATTGTGTTATTTTTTTTTGTTTTTGAGGAAAGATTTCTATAGATAATGAGACTGCCCGAAGATTTGTCAAACATAATTCGTGAAGGCAGAAGGGATTTTGTAGTGGTCATGTAGTCGCCACCACGAAACAAAAAAAAAATCACGTAACAAAAGAGTGTCAGAAATTTTACTACAGGATAGGCTGAAGGCCTGTTGGTGGCCTTTCAAATGCAAGAAGCTGGGTTTTCTAATGCAAGAAGCTTGGAACTGCTCGACGTGGAGGAATAGCTTAGTTCAGCTGTGGTATCGACCAAAACCTTATTAAATATTATGATTGAGGGGTAACTACCCCTCCCCAGCCCCCATACCTCACCCTGCTGTGCGCTAGCACGTAAAGCCCGTTATGACCCGGGAAAGTACTTAGTGATCTACACTAATCTACACTAATATAATAAAGAGGTAAAGTTTGTTTTTTTGTTTTTTTATTTCTTTGTTTTTTTGTTTGTAGGGGGTAATCTCTGGAACTACCGGTCCGATTGGAAAAAAATTAGCAACAATAGAAAGCTGCTTTACTCCTGAGTGACTTAGGCTATATTTTATGTACGCGGGCGAAGCCGCTGACAAAAGCTAGTACTGAATAAATAGATTAGGTTCCATAGGCAAATATCTGTGCAGATAATGAAATTTTCACAGTAGCACGTGTTAATTACACCTGTAAAGTATTTATTATCTCTTAATAGCCTGATAATGACATTGACATACCCGTATCTTTTATATTATTATCAGCATTACAAAGCAACTTAAAAATCTCAGAGATTATGATACATTACATTTATTTAAAAAATTATGCAGTAATGAAACACTGTATAAAGGCGGACTTAATGCTTTAGACATTTTCTGCCAGACCTTAGATGGCGCAGAAACAAAACATGGCAGGTGCAACTTAATAGAAAACAAACAGAAAGGAAATAAGAACAATAATAAATATTTACAATAATTTAATAAATAATAAATATAACATAACAAAAATAATTTAATTTATATGTAAAAGATTACTAATCTTCATTTTATGTCTAATGTTTTCTGACAATTTGATTATTTTTGTTACTTTTCTATTTTTAAGCATTGTATACGGATCGGATTATTTTATTTTATGGATTTCAAAACTCGTTTCACATTGCAATCAATTTTATTATTACACCAGAAAAACCATTTATTGATATTCCATTTAGTATTTTAAAGCAGGATTTAAGAAATGCACGACACGACGGTTTGACTTTATTTTTATGTACCTTAAAAATAAAGTCTGACTAAACAGGTATTTTAAATAATTCAAGATTGTTTTTGTTAACTTCTCATGCCAATAAAGATTTTTTTTTTATTTACATAACGACTAGACTAGTGATAACTGCCTACCATTAACATCTAATCTGAATTGGTAATTAATAATTATGATGCTGGTATCACGTTTTTTTTTTTCGGAACTCGGCCTCCTTGTCAATTAGCCATTTGTTCCACGATAGGCAAACACCCATCCTTTCATCCCATTGAGAAATAACTCAGGTTATTGACTTGAAGTTAAAGAAAAGGCATAATAAGTACTCCTTAAATATGTGATGGGAATAAATAATAATGATTTCATAGCTTGATGCAAACTTAATAAAAAAGAAGTTAAAACAAGTGAGCCTCATAAAAACTTGCAAAAAAAACTGATAGTTCTGCTATATATAGACTAAAAATAGTACAAAACCAAACCAACCTGCTAGATTAATATATACTATTATAAAGCAAAAACTATGGTTTTTATGACTATCAAGTTAGTTGGTATGATTGAAAAAGTTATAATCGTTTTACGACGCCGAAACGACATTCCATGCGAACGAACTAGGTATTCGGAAACTGATTATTTAATTATAAGCAAGCAGAACGATCATATAGATTATCTATACTATGATAAAAACAAGATAAACAAAATTAATGAGCCAACTACATAAATACAAAACAAAGTATGAAATTAATAATTGTTTGATTACGATTTGGTTTGTATTAAGGAAACTTACCTACTTATAGATTTTGTTTTCCGTGATAATCTGTGTTTTTAAATAATTGTAAATATTCAAGGCCGATTTCTGAATTGAGTGTCTATTATTTAGAACGTGTTACAAACTACTTTAATAAATTTTGACAGATTTTCAGGCAAAAATAAAGTTTTTTAAAGATATAAACTACGAGGGGCAGCCGATAAGTTTATGGCTTAAGATACTTAATGAAAGAAATATACAGTTTTATGTAAACAATTTGTTTATGAACTAAATTATAAATAAAAAATGACTGCAATTTATAACAACAATGGGTCCCGCAATTAGAGACGTAGACGACTTATGAGACGTTAAAACATAGGTAACTATGTTATTAAGGAAAGCCCATCTGACATATCAAATTTGTAGAATTTCTGCGCACACTCTCCAAAATGCATCCTGATTTGATTTTTATTTATTCGTTTATAATTACTTACATCGTATTTTAATATTTTTTTTATTTAAAAAATCTTTTGTTTCAAATAATTTTAAGTTAACAAAATTACCACCTGCTCTCGTGATATTTTGCTAATATACCTACAATTAAATTCATTCTAGAATTTATTCAATAATAGACAAGTTTTAACAATTTTAATCAAATGTGACCTATTACGAATAGGTAACTTGATAACTTTACGGATTTTATTCACGTTTCTATAAAATTATAATGCCATCGACATTTTGTCGCGACTTTTCTTATAAACGTAGAAACGTGTGATTAGTGACCGATACTAAAACACGTGATTGAATTCATCATAATAAATGACTTTTATTATGGGCCAAAACCAAAAATTTCGAAAAAAATCAAGTTTGACTAAACTGACATTTTTAGTCAAACTTGATTTTTTCGAAATTTTTGCATACGTTTTGACCAGTTATAATAATAATAATAATAATCCTTTATTATCAGGCAACTAAGGCCCATAGCATACAATACACAAATAGGTAAAACTTACAAAAAAATAAATGAATAAATACAAAAAGAATTATAACTTATTAACTATGAACTATACTATATTACTTTAGTTATGTTATAAATAGACTTCTTGCTGGTTTCTTTTTTGCGATTTCAGATTTGGTCCCATAATAAAAGTCGTTTGTTATCATTTGAGTGCAATCACGTATATCGGTCACTGAGTTCCATTCACCCTATATAATTGAAAGTTAGTGATAGTGTTACGAGTGCTAGGACAGAATGGAAGAAAAAAGACATGTTACTCCAAATAAAATGGGATTAAGGCAAGATGACAATGAAGATCACAATGAAGAACATCGTGAGGAAACCGGCATGTCCTAGAACCAGTGACAAGATGAAGATATGTGACATCCACCAATCCGCACTGGGCCCGCGTGGTGGATTATGGCCCATTCCCTCTCCTAGAGAGGAGGCCTGTGTCCCTGCAGTGGGAACATTAAAAGGCTGATGATGATAATGATGATGATGACAATGAAGATGATGGTATAACATTAAAGACCTCTCGTTTTAGATCTTTATTGAGGGATTTTTTTTTCATTAGAACTATACAAATATGTAGTTTTAAAGTGGATATGAAATAATTGAATCATCAGATATGGATAAAAAACAGTAACTCAGACTGATTGAACTTACCCATTAACATATACTACTTGATACTATTACTAATACCCGTGCGAAGCTGGGGCGGGTCGCTAGTTACATAGTATAAAACAAAGTTGCTTACTGCAGCTGTCCCTATGTATGCTTAGATCTTTAAAAGTACGCAACGGATTTCGATGTGGTGATTCAAGAGGAAGGTTTATGTGTGTAATACATGCATAATATATTCAACATGCGAACCCGTGCGAAGCTGAGGCGGGTCGCTTGTTCCTTATTCCATATAAATAAAAACGTACGACTGTCGCACTGCACGTTGCGACTAATTTTAATGCGCCCAAACTCCTGCAATCAATCTCTGTTGATATGGCTAAACTCTGTTTATATGTATAGGTAAGTACCGTACGGGGTATACTGATAGTCTGTCGTATTTCCTTGCAAAATTAGATTATATACATAAACAAGTTTCCTCAAAATATCTTTATCTTTCAAGTTCATAAGTACTAATCGGAAATTAATGTCTGGGTTCAGTTGTTGGGTTATCAAACGATTGTGCTCTAAGGTTACTTTGACAAATATCAGTTGGTGCAATCATGAACTAGTGCGTTTGATAAGAGTTCTTTGAATATAATTATTTTTTAACAATATTTTTTGCTAAATTAGGTTACTGGAGCAAATACACCTCCTCACACAGAAGATCTTGGTAAAGTTTTGAAATCTATATTTAAACATTATCTAGCTTTTTCGACCGTCTGCGTTGCATTACATGCCGGTTTGAAATAAAATGAAAAAACTAAAAAACTTTTTATTTCAGACTTTTTATACGTGTGTTTACTGGTGTGTCTTAATATGTTTTTATACTATAACGGTTTAGATTTATTTTCGGCCATTTGTAGATCCTGAAATGCCACTTCGAAAACATAATCGAACTCAGACCGGTTATTTTTAAACCGGTAAAATTATAAACTAAAATAAAGTTTATTAAACCTTTCGGATACCGATTCGAAAGGTTAATTAAATTGTTCGTTAACTATTTATTAGTAACCGATGCTCAAGCAGGTGACTAAAATCTTGATAACAAACAACTTTTACTATGGGACCAAATCTGAAAGCTCTAAAATGGCATGAATAGCAGCTGAAAACCGGAGCTGGGTATGTAATACCCAACTGTTTATTAACATATAACATTCTATTACATTTTTATTACACTGCTTCTTTTTTATATTGTATTAATACCGTTGTATTGTATGTCAAATAAAATACATTCTATCCCATTTCTAGTATTTTTATGTATCTATCCTTAACGTATCATAAAAATAAGTAACATGTCACAAGCTCTGCTTAGCTTGAGACTAGACGGCGTTGTGTGATAGCTGTCGAATATTATATTATGTCTTATATTTTCAATTCATTTCAAGTTTAGTTCAGGTAACCTAATCCTACAATAAATTATACTTTATGTATAATAAATTATTGGAAAACTCGTTCAGATCTCGTTCAGATCTTCATAAAGTCAATCTTTAAATAAATAAAACATAATTTAGATATGTATATACGACAATTAAGAATTTTACAACGTCATTCAAGCTTTTTAGAGCTACATGATTAATTCCCGTGTGCATGTAGTTTAAACATAACATAGTAATCAAAACAGACACGAAAAAAGCCAAGCTTTTTTAACTTTAATATTTTTTGTTTATATTTATTTATTTATTTATTTATTTATTTATTTATTTTACTTTAACAAAAACGGCTATCCACCAATTACACTAGTTAAAGATATATTAGACTCACACACTCATCTCACAGAACTCCAGGCATACTGACATGATCGCCTTCCATTCGTCCGCAAACACATCACATTCAGGGTGCGTGTCCAAAAGAGTGTTGAGCGCAAAGAGAGTACGAGGGACAGGAGACTGTGCACGCGCAACAGTGTGACTCGCAGGCACAGCGAATAAGCTATGTCTCCTGATACGGCTATATTTTATTGGAGCACAAAGTTGAGATAGCTCGGTAAGCAGCTCTGGAGCATCAATTTTTCCATGAAGGATTTTTAACATTGATACTAACTAGTCATTTTTTCTTCTGACCTCTAGTGAGTTATACCCTACAGAACCCAGCAGAAACTTAGTAGGGTACATAAAAGGATAGTATCCGTAGATACGCTTGTAGACATATCTCAGATAGGCTTTTTGCACTTTCTCTAACATCAAAACATATTTTTTCTCATGTGGGTTCCAGACGCATGCACTAGACTCAAGCTTACTTCGAACAAGCACGTTAAAAATAGACTTGATAGCACTTGTGTTTTCAAAATCTTTAGCATTTCTTAAAATGAAACCCAAACGCCTAAATGCATCTTTTGCAACTGCTAAAATGTGGTCATGGAAGGTTAGTGTATGATCAAATGTGACACCTAGATCTTTGATTGTGACTGTTCTGGTAATTATGTTGTCATTGATTTTATAATTAAAGGAGACTGGATTACGTGCTCTGGTAAAGCTCAAGACGTAGCATTTTGACGAATTGAATTCCATTTTGTTGTTTACACTCCATTCGTATATAGCATTAATGTCGCTTTGTAATGCCATGCAATCTGTCTCAGAGTGGATTTCAAGAAACAGTTTCAAGTCATCTGCATATAGCAGACTTTTAGCAAAACGAACAACGGTTGGCAGGTCATTTACCATTATCAGAAACAGTAATGGTCGGAGTATTGATCCTTGACTGACGCCGGAACGCGTGTGATAAGGCTGGGATTCATAAAGACCTAGTCTAACAAACTGCTGACGATCGCGGAGGTAGTCAGCAAGAAGCCGCAGCAGACCTGGTGGAAAACCAATAGCGCAAAGTTTCGCCAGCAGAATGTCATTGTTAACCCTATCAAACGCTTTCCGGAAGTCAAAGTACAAAACATCCACCTGGCCACCACGGTCTAAACGTTTTGATATAAAGTCCACTAGAGACAGAAGATTGGTATTTACCGATCTTTTTGCCCTAAACCCATGTTGCTCATTACAAAGGTACTTATCTACTTGGGAATAAATATATTTGTGAAGTACATTTTCAAAAGCTTTCGCTGGAGATGACATTATTGCAATGGGACGATATTCTTCAACAGATGTTTTATTAAGACTCTTGGGAATGGGAGTGACCCTGGATATTTTCCACTGTGGCGGATATGATCCCGTTTTCAAGCTTAAGTTAAATATATGATATAAAGGAAGGCAGAAGTGCTTTTTAAAAGTTTTCAATATTTCAGGTGGAATGTTGTCGGGCCCTACTGAACTACTTAGTTTCAGTTTGCCTATTCCTGCCATGACGTCTTGAGGAGTGAATTTGAATATATTAACATAGTTACTATTTACATTATTATCACAATGGGAAGATTTTTGAGCGTCCAGTATAGGTATGTCAGGAAGATATACACTAACAAAGAAGTCAGCAAAGGCTTCAGCTGCTTGAACACCTGTAAACTTAGCTCCTTTGTAGGTGACGCTTGGTTCAAATCCACCTTTAGATCGCAAACTCGAAATATGTTGCCAAAACTTACGCGGATTAACTGTTATATTGTTTTCAATTGCCCTTGTATATGTTGAGTACGCAACAGCTACTCGTCTTTTAAGATCAGATCTGATATCTGAAAAAGATTTCCTAGCTTCATCACATTTAGTGCGTTTCCAGATTTTATGAAATTTATGCTTGAGTCTAGTGTCGCGTATGATATCTTTTGTGAACCACACAGGATATCGTCGACCTGTAGTTTTACTACGATGCTTTTTGGGTACACAGGCGTCGAAAATAGGGTAGATTGTCTCATAAAAATACTTTGTAGCCAGATATGCATATATGAACCTTAAACATTTCTTTACGCGCTAAGATAACTTTTTAAAAGCTTCCATCAGAATAATAAAACATTTTAATCACTAATAGTATTCACGACTAAAAACCTGAATCCTTTTTGACGAAACTGTAAAATTAACTCAATATTTTTGATAAATATCTCGAGTCAATTTGTCTATTACTAATCAATCAAATTATAATTTAGTAACAATAACGCTTGATTTATAAATTAATTACGTTTTCATGTTAGGATGTTACAGAAATGGGGGTAAATCCGGCACATAGAAATCAACAGATTTACCTATTTCCAAAATGTTTTTTTATTTCTTTTAATAGTCATCAACTGATTCAAAATCTGTGGTTAAAGTCCAGTGCACATCAAAGGACTGGAATAATTTGCCTGCTGCGATCTTCCCTTCCGATTATAATTTAGATGTCTTCAAGGATACAGTGAATAGGCTCTTAATAAACTAGTGCGTCATAACCACTAAACAAACACACATTATTTTTTTAGTTTCCTATAAAACCTGTATTTGTCGATATTATTAAGACGCTTATTCCAAACTGTATCAGGAAATATGTGTGATGATTTTATAGTATATCATTACAGATAAGGAATTACCTTTTAGTTTTTTACGCGTCGATTATATAACCACACTATAAATACCTATTAAATGTGACAAAAAATTCAAAATAATAATTCAATCTACAAAATTTTAATATTCACAGAAAAGGCATAAATCATCGTGATATAAATCTCATAGTGAAAACCGGTTTAAAATTAATCTATTATAGCAAATTCATAGGTTACGTAACTTAACCTCAATTGTTTTATAAGGAAATCAGAAACTATGACTCATCTCGTACACACATCAACTTCAACTTTTTTTTATTATTATGGACCGTCTTCAATTTTACCACTATCTCATCTGATGGTAAAAGATAATTTATAATGTAGCCTACGATGGAGCTACGATTTTATCACGCATGCGGAATTGCTCCGTGTGCGGAGCTCCTGCCCGATATCACGCCCCATGTATATTTCACGCAATACAATAAATATTTATATGAAAAGGACATTTGCGGGGGTAACGTATGCGGAGCAATCAAACATGCGTAATCAAATCCGCACCAGATTAAAAACGCACTCACTCTAGCCTTAGAGACTCCCAAGTTGTAGCCATCAGTAAGTTAGTCGTGAAATGAAAACCTAATAATAATAATTAAAAAAAAAACAAAATGCTTATTCAATTATTCAAAACACACAAAGTATTCATAAACAGAACAAGACATCGTAGGCTGTTATTTTCATAAAACAAAAATACCAGAAACAATGTCTTTTGATTTCAGAGAAACAAAGTCTTTTGAATTCAATGACATTACAATACAATATAACCTTAACCTAGTTTTTTGCTCTAAACCGACTAACCGTTATAAAGTCATGACGCTTAGAACCTCCATTATCGACTGAACAGTACATAATAACAATGATTTACAAACTAAGATGACACAGTTATTTAGTTCTTTCATTCTATTTTTAACAAAATGGATTCTTAGAACTGTTAAAATACGGTACTTGTCAACTTGATGAATCGATCGACCATTTCTTTCAGATCTAAAGAAGTGGCTTCGTTTCTAATTTATCTTTACACTAACTTGTAATCCATTGGCTTTCTTTCAGTTTTGTTTTTACCATATTAAAATAAAAGTAGTACAACTTCAGCGTCGTGAGCCTACTAGCTTGGACGCCTACAGGGGGCTTAGACAAAGTCACATCTCACTAACGATAACGAAATTCGAAACTCCGAAATGTATGGAACTGACATATGCCTTCGAAAAGTCACGTGGTCAAACGTTTTCGATTCGCTAATTGTTATTAGTTGTTTATACGTAAAATTGGACGTTTTAATTCGATAACCATAGCCAAGAAGTTGTTATTTTATCGAACCAACACTTCGACTTATCGATATGTTAGTCGATGTCACTTTGTCTACCATTTTGTGGTCGACATCGTTAAGGCGAAATCGAACTTAGAAATGGATTCGACACGGAGCGATTGCCACTTGTCTAGGGCCCCTGCAGTTTCTTGAAATGACTCGAGAAAAAAAATACTCTGAATAATATGGAGGAAACGCACAACATCAGCAATGGGAAAATATAGAAAAAAAAACATAGTGAATTGAAAACCAGTGGGAACTGTTGTTAAAAAGTAACAATGAATTGCAAAAAATGGCCTTTTAATTTTTAATCATATAAATAGCTTGGGACTTGGGACGTACTTTCTTTATCAATAATTTTGCCCGACGCTCATGAATTCGCTATAGGAACTGACAGCCCTTGACTTTTTACCTATTAATGAGACTTCTTCTCAGTTGCTGCTTGCTGCAGACAGGCGTGTCAATTATGCCATTATTATTTTTTTCTACGATGTACAAAAATACTATCAAAAATTGGAATAGATTATTAAATGCAATGATTCTATATTCTGTAACCCAATAAATCAAGAACTTACCTCTCGGGAAGCGACTCTGCACGGTGTACGTCAAATTCCGAAATTCCAAATCCATCTTGGATCAGCTGAAACAATTAAAAAATACACTATTAAAACGATACAATAGGTTAAAGAGGAAAAATTGTGACACAATTTTGAATTCTTCGTTCTTTATTCTTTCGCACTGAATAATTAAACGTTTATTATGGTGAATATCTGCTAATTGAAGAGTCATAATCTTAACTTAAAAAAGAAGTTTTACCTACAATGAAGTGTTCATAAACAGTTTTAATACACTATTAAAAAATACACTATTAAAACGATGCAATGGGTTAAAGAGAAAAAATTGTGACACAATTTTGAATTCTTCGTTCTTTATTCTTTCGCACTGAATAATTAAACGTTTATTATGGTGAATATCTGCTAATTGAAGAGTCATAATCTTAACTTAAAAAAGAAGTTTTACCTACAATGAAGTGTTCATAAACAGTTTTAATAGTCAATTACGGATTAAAATGTCAATATTTATCATTTCCTTTTTAACATCCGTATCTGAAGAGTTCAGTGTCGTTCATTGTATCGTAATTATCTTGTATTTGTAAGTAATTTACTTTCGACAATGTGATAATGAAAGATCTTTCCTGGCTACACTGATATATGGCTTAATTGAGGATTTTAATTAAACAACAACCAGTTATAAATTGTGTTCTGCTAGCGGTTTAAATTATCCCATAGTTATGTTCTCCCAGACTAAAAGATATCCTATGTCCGTCTTGATTGGCCTGTAGGTCTAATGAGAGAATGGGAGGTTACGAAAAAAGTTTGTATGTTAAACACGATCATTTAATTCATTGTCTAGGTGTTAATCATCATCAGCCTTTTTAATGTTCCCACTACTAGGACACAGGCCTCCTCTCTGGGAGACGCAACGGGCTATCTATGATTATATTACCGATGTTATATGAATTATTATAATGGTTTTATGTTATTTTTAATATGTATTAGTTTATTATTTTTGTAAAATTGTAATGTTATGTATTTTATGTATGGGCCTTAATTGCCTGACAATAAAGAATAATAATAATAACAAAAAAAAATCATATACATTTAGAAATATATTTATCAGTTGTCTAGTACTCGTACCACAAGTTGTATTTAGTTTGGAACTACAATAGCGTTGTGTGAAAGTTGTAAATTATTATTATTATTTTGCAAGGTCTCTTCAATCATCAAACTTCAGCGGTTTAGGCGTGAAAACGTTATACATGACCGAAAAGACGAAATTACTCCTCATTTGTAATATTTGTATCTGTATAGATAATTATAATGTGTTACAAATCGAATAGGTATTAGTCATTATTAATTCTCACTGACGTATTAAATTTGGTCTTTCCCATAACGTATCTAGTAAAACACCTAGGCAACTTATTCAATAGATTGACTTTAAATATCAAAGCATATTAGAAAGAGATTATTAATTAAAAACCGCGCAATTTCAAGGAAATGGCTAAAGATTTCCTCCGTACTTGGAATTCTAATCCGTATAAAAAATGCTTCTAAGAAACTATTCGAAATGGGATCGTGGAGAATCCTCTACGTCCGAAATTACGATGTGAAATCCAATTGCTGATGATTCGGACACAGTGTCCGAATTGGCACATTTATATGTCAATTTTTTTTTGACTGTATTGGTTAATATAGTCAGATAAAAGTTGCAAAATATGGAGGAAAATAATCGGGTCCATAATTGTTTCTATTATTTGCGATAAATATAGACATAACATGTATATATTACGGATTGCAATAAAAAATTAAGATTTGAGAAAGCGTTACTTAAAACTCAGAAAAAAATAATTAAATTAAAAAAAATAACTATATTGTTATTTTTTTAATTTAATGCGGAAAACCCTGCGGTCATTTTTTTTACATTTTTTTTCTGAATTCAGCTTCAATATGTTGAATCGTTAGCAATAAAATATTAAAAATAAAATGTGTTAATTCGGACACTGTGTTTGAATATATCGTGTCCGACTTGTCGTACTCGTGAAATCTGTTAGCCACGTCTTCGTCAAGTTATTAGAACCTAGAGAAAGTGAAAGTACAGAGACGCATATTTTTATGAGCGGTAGAAAAAGACGCAAACAGAACTGCATTACGTGTGTCGAATCGTAGCGTTTGGAGGCTATACACTTTTTTTGACCTTTCGTAAGATTCGCAAGTATATACGAGTATTCTATTTGCTTAACCACTCATCATCTTGAATTACCTCTTGTAGCAACAAGTTGTATGCATAGACGATCTCAAAATAAATTTCAAATTGATACTAACGAGATAAAATCTTATGTTTCAGTTTTCTGATAATGAATGACATATATATACCTATTTTTTTTTTAGTTCGCCTTGAGTCTTATTAACACTTAAGTTAGAAAAAACTAACCAGGATGCTGCTGAGCTTAAACCAGGAATAACCTCTCTACGGATTATTTTTGAACTTTGACTTATGTTACTATGCTAAGTAAATATAGATAATATAAGCCATAAAAAAATGTAGTATGAAGCTTGAATATAAATCTTGTGTTACGAGTATATACTTCGTGTTTTGACGCAAAAAGATATATATCAGAAACTTAATAGTATGCTTTAACACAATGGAAAATATTTTTTTCGCACAGAATTTAAAACAGAACAAAAAATTATATAAAAGGCTCTAAAATATATATATTTTTCATTAAATAGCATAAAAAACTGGGTATAAAAATGTCGATCTCCACGTAAGACTTGTAATTATACATTTAAATATTCTACAAAAACAAAGGTAAATTATTTGCATTCAGAAATTCACATTTCAGGTTGACAAAGAAGTCACATACATCTGTTGGCCAATATAGTGCAATACAAGTACATTAAAGTGACCTACTTGGCACTCTCCAGTATGTTTTTATAGCCAGTACAGTCATAAAAAGATACAAAAGTACTTACAAGCAAGTATTACTCGACCGCAGGCCTAATGAATCTACATATAGAAATGCGGGCAACAAGTATGTATCAGCAAAAAACGAAAAAAACCTACAAAAAAGTGTAGTCATATCATATTAAGGTATTACCCTAATGTGATATTGACTACTTACACTTTTTTTGTCGAGAACAAATAGAAGAAACGTTGTATATTTAATCCTAACTACTTTTTTCTTATAAATAAATTAAAACAGCGTCTATAAAAATATTACGACACGTACTGTAAGCTGTAAGTCCGCTGCGTAGTGTTTTGACTACGCGATATAGCGTAGCTGCTACGTAGCGTTACACTACGAATTGGGGGCGCAGCTTAGCAACAGAGCGCTTCGATTGCTCAGTGTAGCGCTACAATGGATGGCGTAGCGCTACAACTATAATTATGGTGTATTGCTTCAACTTTGCGTACCTGCTACGTATATACACGTAGCCGGGTTAAAGTTGTGTCAATACCCTTTCAACGTTAAGTCGATGCTTACGTTGAACAAATATTCTGTGTATTAAATTAATGTAACATAATAAGGTGAATGTAATCATAAGCTTATTCCTGTTATTATGATTTTTCTTAATACAGTAAAGAAAACAATAAGACATAACTCACATTAAAATAATCTTTTTGATTAATATCAACCAGCGTTTGAATGCGATCCCACCAGATTGTAATATAATGGCTGCTTTGCATAGTTTGCGGGGCAAATGGACAGATAATAAAAATGATTAATTCACGCAATTTAAATTATTAATATGCCGATCATTTAAATTATAATATTTTATTATATTTCTTTTATGCACAGAATATTTGTCCACTAATAAATGCATTGGAAACTGAAAATATAGAACCAATTTTAAGTATTTTATACTAATAGGTACTTATTTTTATTTGAGTAGAACATACATTATATTACACTCCGTAAAATACCTCGTAACAGCGGTGACATACCGATAACATGACCTATTAATGTATTCGCTCATAAATATTAATAAAATCCTCCATAAGGAAAATAATAAATGTTGTATTATAATAATGGAAGAGCAAATAGTAAAAAAGACAACACATTAACTTTTTTGCTTTTGTTTTTTTTTAATGGCATTAAGTCCGCCTCTGTACTCTATTGTGCATAAAAATAAAATAAATAAATTAATACTTAGAAGCATTGTTAGCAATAACCTAAGGTGTAATGACCTAAGTAATCTTAACTCATAATATTTTCTTATATTTACGAGAGTCATAATCTATTTTAACAACGTATTTATTACAACAACTTTTACATATTAAAAGTTAAATTCTTGTGAACTTTTTTTTTTTAGATTGAAAAGGCTCGTCATATATCTCATCAGATGGTAAGCGATGATGTGACCGAAAATGGAGCACTTTTGCCTAAAAGTAACCTATTCACTCTTGACTTAAAGAGCCCTAGGTTGTAGCTATAAGGAAACATAGACTCCGGCAGAAAATGCCACGTTTCTTGTTATAAAGAAGTAAAATTATTTGTTTGCTAATAAAATGAGTATTTTCTTAGTACATGTTTTCATAATCGGCTGATTATAAAAACACGTTTACTCATAAAAAGCATCATTGGTAAGTATCACAAGCTTGAGCAGTACTCAGCAGTATTGGCCTAGTGGCAATGGACCCGAGTTACGAATATTCTACGTCGAGGGTTCAAACCTATGCTGGCCATTCGTGAAATTTATTTCATCACCATTTAACTGAATCGGTGAAGGAAAAAATCGTGAGAAAAGCATGCAAGTCCTAAATACAAAAATTCGAACACATGTGCATCCACTAATCCACATTAGGCCTGTGAAGTATTACGGGCTATTCCCTCTCTTGAGACGAGGTCCAAGTTCCAGACAGTGGGATTCTTATTATGCTATCTCTATCATTATAGCTTTTTATCCCCGAAAAATTCGCTATTTCTGTGAGATGGTTACAGAGGGGAAATGGTTTTTGTAAACTTTAAATCATTTATGCCTTTATTATATCTTGAAGAGATGAAACAAAAGTTAGGTAGGTACTGTTAAATGTTTTCGTTTTTGACCGCCGTCGTTCGTAGAGTGCCCACTTTTTAACTTTTTTTATTTTGTTGTTTTATATGAGTAAGGTGAAATCCCCTTTTTTTGCAAAAATAATGATTACTTTAGAAGTAACGGATAAGATATGATGTAGCTTGTTTATTAAAGTTGAGGTATTGACCTTTGCCAGTTGTCAGATTCCGTGCTTATCAATTCAGGACGCACAATGCTTTCCAACTATGACACTGAGCTAATTAATTAATAATAGACCTTGATAATAAAAATTAAAATAGCGTGAACTTTTAACAATTGACTACTATGAACCTTTTTTTTAACCTGAGTGATAAAATTTTTTTTTGTTAATATTTTTGTCGTGGATACCAAGTCCTTTAAGTAATGTCTTCGTATAAATAGTTCATTAGTTTACCACTGGAATGCAGGTGCAACACATTCTTATGTTTTTGTAGTATTTGCTGCACATGTATCGAGTCAGCCTTCTCTGTAAACTTCATTGAGGTAGCCAAAATATAAAGTTCTCAGCTCCATTTTTCAGCTTTATATTGTCCATTTGCGCAGACTCTTGATATACAAACTACATGAATTTTACATCACAATCTAAACTATGAATAAATTTACGAATAACTAAAACAGCCACTGAACCCACGAAAAAGCTTTTAAATTTTAAATATTATTTGTGTATTTTTTTTGGATGGATACTCAGTTCTTTAAGTCATGCCTTCGTATGAATGAAGTGCCCGTGTTTATTATTACAATAAAAACTCTCACATTTTTAATAAGCAGCTGACATAATAAGCAAACAAAACACCTGGGAGTTGATATCAAGATTTTTCGTCGAGTGCAATTCAGTTGCTGATTTAATTATTCGCAAATTGAATTCTAGTTGATATTGTGGCGTAAAATTGGTGTAGTTTTGTATTTCAAGTGTTTACGCAGCTGAAAAGTAAATAAAATCAATGAAACAGATGCGCTCTCCAGAAAATGGAGGTGATTAAACATAATTTAAAAAGAGTGCCCATGCAGTTTCTTGCGCGTTCTTCTATATAGAGATCTAAGCTTTGAAACGAGTATTTAGCTTTACTTTTTTTTGGCTGATCAACATTTTGACTATTCAAAAGTGCCTGTAAATGTTGTATTTAAAATAAATGTTTCTGATTTCTGACTCATTCACGCTAAAACGGCTAAATGTATTTAGATAAAGGCACACATTCGAGAGTAGGATTTACGTAGGTTTTCATATCAAGAGTATGTTTTCTTGAGATTTTTTTTTTACTCTTATATGGGTGAAACCAGTTTCAGAAGATAATAGTAAGAATATAAAAAGAAGCAGATTCAACAAAGCGAGTGAAAGTACGAACCTCAGTTCTCACATGCATGACCTCAACAAAATCAATGCTTCACGGTTTAACAACTAAATGACAACACGCTCGGTAGCACAATCATGTGAATTACTACCGCTAAGATTCTTGATACTTTAGTAAAATAGTTACAATAAATTTTATTTTATTTAGTAATTAATTCTTATTGATTTTTCTAGTGTATTAGATTAATATTGGAAATTAAATAATAAAAATAAATTTGAGTGTTTAATTCAAACAAAGAACCTGTTTTGTAACTTAACCGTATGCTTGGCCGTTAGTTTGCAGATTACCTAGGAAATCTGCATAACATTTAATCATGCAGATTTCCTAGGTGAGAACTTAAACATATTTTTCCACTTGAACGGGTGTGATTTACCTGTATATCTCTAACTGATTTACGCACATTAACGGTAATATATATTTATAATTAAATATAAGCCTAATGGCCTATGAATAGTTATTTTAATAAATTATGTGTTTAATAATGAACTTATTTTTAATTAATATACCTAATACTTTCGTCTCTACTGTCCGTTCATTATATCTATTTCGAATATCATATTATTCTAATAGTCACGTAGACGTCCCGAATAAGTAGGTAATCGCAAATAATTGTTTTTTTTTTCGATTATCGACTTGTTGTCCGGTAATAAAGTCATACACTAGTATAAGTACATTGCCCTGACCAACGTCCTGAATAATATAATAGTTTTTAAACAATTAATAGATTGACGAAACATTGATTTACTAAGTGTATAATACCGATATTATACACTAAGTAAATCGATATCTTGTAGAGAAACTCTGCTTAAGCCGACGTAGGCAGAGTTTCCCAACAGCTTTAGGTCAAGACTGACAAGTAATTGACTGTCAGTTAGTTACATTAACTAGGTAATCTACAAATTACACGGTGTATTCCGTTAAAGTGCGACATTTGACTTAAAGTAGCAGATATAAAAAATAACCACGAAAGCTAAGGCGAGAACTTTGCTCAAATCGGGTTACCCTAAAATATATTAATTCTTCATGGGTAAAACTTTAGATTATTATTAAACGCAAAGAACCTGTCTTATAACTTAACCGTAACTTGGCCGTTAGTTTGCAGACTACCTAGGAAATCTGCATAACATTTAATTATGCAAATTTCCTAGGTGAGAACTTAAACATTTTTTTCCACTTTAACGGGTTTAATCACTTGCACTTTAAATGATTTACGCACATTACCGTTAATTTATACATATTTATAAATAAATATAAGCCTACTGGCCTATGAGTAGTTATTTTAATAAATTATGTGTATAATAATGAACTTATTTTTAAATAATAGACCTACCTAATACTTTCGTCTCTACTCTCCGCTCATTATATCTACATATCATATTATTTTATTTTGTATTTCGAATATCATATTATTCTAATAGTCATGTCGACGTCCCGAATAAGTAGGTAATCGCAAATAATTGTTTTTTTTTTTATTCGATTATCGACTTGTTGACCGGTAATAAAGACATACACTAGTATAAGTACATTGCCCTGACCAAAGTTTCTGAATAATAGAGTAGTTATTAAACAATGAATAGATTAACAAAACATTGATTTACTAAGTGTATAATATCGGCATAAGCAGTTTCTCAACAGCTTTAGGTCAAGAACGAACATTGACTGTCAGTTGGTTACAGCGACTTTCTCAGTTTACTTCCTAATTCCTGGCATTGTCGTGTTCGTTTATCGATATTTAAGCTTAATGGCTTGTATTTAAAGAAGGCTTTTATGTTTATCTGGCTTAAAGATTATGACTGGAAGATTATACTGTTAGGTCGTAAAAGCGTAAGTTGCTAAAATTGTGAAATGGCTGTTTAAATATAATGTTACTTCTTCTGAGTTTTTCTATCAACACTCTAAACAAGACCGTATGCAGACAGCAGCACGTCCTTTAATATCCTTAACACATTTCTATTTTTTATTAGGCCGCCGTATCAAACAATTTTGATACTTATAAAAAAATGCTATTTTAAAACTGCAATAAACCGGTATGCAATCGTATACTGCTAAGTAACCGACTCAAAAACACACTCCGGAAAAATATATAATGGCCATAAAAAATGTACACAATAAAAAAATAATAAAATGCCTTTCTTAAAAACGTTATTGCATATTTAAAAGGCCATAAAGATTCAATCAAAGGCTTCCTTCAGGCGAGTTGACAATGACATTATACCAAGATACACAGTAATAATTTTTCAACTTTCACCTTTATGGTTTTAACTATAAGGTTGAAAAGCGATTGAGCAGGAACTTTCGCAAGTGTTACTCATAGAGGTACTTTCTTATGATAGTGATCTTGAGATGCAGGCGAGATCATTGCCAACGAAGCTTCGACTTTCACTTGTGGTAGTAGTTTATGTACTTACAACCGGTTCAAGGTGACATTATCTATATATAAGCGTATACATACGATATCACTGTTTTTTTATACTTTTATTATCGTTATCTGTTGAATGACTTAATAAGTGCATATTATTGTGAATAAATGCGCATTTTGTGTGTAAATATTTTTATTATATCTTAATTAAGTTGTTTGCTTTATATCCTAGAAAGCAATAATTCTTCTTAATTGTCACTGTGTTATCAAAATATTACAGTATTATTAGTAATCTAATGCCGACCAATCATCATTATGCCGCGTGATCCAGTGGAATTAAAGGAAGTTATTTATTTGTAAAAAAAAAAAACAACCGACGATCGATACACATGTATTTAAAGAAGCTTCTAGAGAATGATTCGATATTTTTTTGAACCGCAGACAAACCAAAAAAACGAATGTTATTAATAAAGTTATAGTCTATTTTCGGACCAGTTATATTTCAGTCATCATCAAGATCAACTGCCAGGAAATACGAATTTAAATCCGGCTTTATAAATA
The DNA here is from genome assembly GCA_029852875.1 of Mythimna loreyi. Classification (NCBI taxonomy): domain Eukaryota; kingdom Metazoa; phylum Arthropoda; class Insecta; order Lepidoptera; family Noctuidae; genus Mythimna; species Mythimna loreyi. The sequence goes on along the minus strand of CM056780.1, from coordinate 13,540,841 downwards.
AGTATATTGATAAAAAAAAAGTATCAAAATTATATCTAATTAACTACGTGGAAGCTTCCGGACATCAACGATCAAGATTAATTCTACGCTTTTTTTTAGATCTGTTTCCTAGTCTTAAAAAACCTGAGTTTACTATAGCTACTACAAAAACTGCAGGCTTTAACTTCTTATTTGCCGAGGTCAAATAAACACCAAGTAGTACGTAACGCTAAGTCATCAACGGACCACAATTGTTTGTGGTCGCGCATACCGTGACAACAAACTGGTACAAGGTGTACAGTAAAACGAATCTCAGTGGGAGACCTTTTTTATAGTAGACTAGCTTTTGTCCGCAGCTTCGCCCGCGTACATAAAATATAGCCTATGTCACTCAGGAGCAAAGCAGCTTTCTTTTGTTGCTAAAATTTTTCCAATCGGACCAGTAGTTCCAGAGATTACTTCCTACAAACAAAAAAAATAAAAAAACAAACTTTACCTCTTTATTATATTAGTGTAGATAAAATCTTCGAATAACGAACCCGCCCTAGTGCCCTTAACCCCAGAGCCCTAGTGTTATTAAGCTTTTGCATCAAACCTTGGACTCCAGGATCAACCGATCCGGCCCCACTATCATTGGGACTAGGTTAAACCAAGCCAGTAATTGATTAGGTATATTTGCGGGCGACACGCTAAGAAAAAAAAATGATAAGAAAACTAGTATAAGCCAGCTAGAGGCCAAAGCACTACCACCATATCGTAATAACACCATATCGTCATATCACCACTCAAAGTCAGAGTCAAAGTCAAAATCTTTTTATTTCACATAGGCCTACATGGGCACTTGTAAAACGTCAGAAAACGTTACACTTTCGTGTAACCTACGGAACCCTGCAGAAGGGTCGAAGCCAACTGGGGCTAAGGGTTTGTGTCTAAAAGAAGGCTCGGAAATATGGCAGCGTTGGAATGGGGTAGGTTGTTTAGTCAGTAAGAATCTGACACTGTTTCCCGCTCCGCCCAAGGTCGGGATTCGTCATTGGATGATTTTTACCTACAATAAAAAACCACTATCGTGCAACCCACTGTACTAAGCCCATGGTATGTACTTACCTACCTTAGCTTTCGTTTACCTTCAAACAATGGTGTTTTTGCTCTCTTTGTACAATGAGGTCTATTGAAAGATTTAACTAAGAGCTAAGTGTATGAATTAGACAATGTGAAAAACGTGTTGATATAAAACGGACAGAAAGTTGACTTGTAAGAAAGTACTTAATTAAAGTTGACTTTGATGCCATCAACTTAAATATTGACATGAGCATTGATTATTTAACATATAATTTCTTTTTAACAACCTTTCTACTACCGTAGTTACAGACACAAATAAAAGACAATAGGTGTGCGAACACCGATGTCCTCTTGGGGCTTAATGAATTAAATGGGTTGCATAGTGAGGAAACCAGCATGACCTAGGATTAAAAATTCGAAGACCTATATGACATATATGTATGTATACTGACCCACACTGAGCCCGCGTGATGTATTACGACCCACTCCTTCTACTAAGGAACCCTGAATCCCAACAATAGGAACATTATAAGGCAGATTATACCATAAAATTAATATTATTTAATGACTATAATTTAGAATAAATTATTCTAAATATGCATCATCAAGTGATTTGTACAAACTCGAAATAAAAAATGACTTTGATTTATTTTTTAAATAATCCTGAAGCATCGTCGTATCTTCATTAGTATTGTTACAGGCTATTCAAATTATAATTGCCAATGAATGAGAACCTTTTGTGCACTTTTTGTTGTTTTCTATCAGTAGCAGATTAGTTCTCTACTTCTTTATTTATACTCCTAATGACTCACACATTTACTTTTTTTTATTTGCTTGATGTTGCATTTTAACATAATTCGTTTTTTTAACGCAAAACAATGAAAACAAACTGTCCATTAATTTGCATAATCTTCTGAAAACAAAAACTCAATGCACGTCGATCATCGGGTAATGTTTTTATTGCAATTATTGTTTTTTTACATAAAACACAAAGATGCATCATGAATGCAATTAATTAGACATAGATATCACTTGATTGTTTCTTGTATTATAATTAGTTTTTTTGTTTAATTACAAACATTTCAATTTACACAAATGATAACCTACGATTCCACTGCTCAATTATTATTGCCTACGTACGTTTTTTTAATATTTTGCTTACGTAGCGCTCATTATTCATCATACAGCGTTTTTCATCACCATCATTTCAGTATATACTGGCTGTCATGAATTGATTTCCAATCGCTGTTGCGTTACTCGGTTTTCCATTCAATTTATTGATTGGATCATGCTTGACCACTCTCACCTGCTGGAAAGCGACGATGTAGTCGACGATGGAGCACGCTTGTGTAAACTATTCATTCTTGACTGAAAAATCCCCAGGTTATAGCTATCAGTAAATGCAGGCTCCGTCAGAGTATTCCACTCCTTAACTGTACGCTGAATATTCATTTAGTCATTCATTCAGTATTCCCTAAAAGTTTTTTGCGTGTAGATGAGATGCAAGCAAAAATGGTACAACGAGATGAGAACGAACGAAAATTCAGTCTAAAAGGTTGCTGTTAGTAGTCAGCAGCCTGAAGTTGGACTAGAAGCCAACCCTAATCTTAATGAGGTAAGGCAGATCGATAGATCATCATTTCAGCTCAAAGACTTCCGCAACTAGTCATAACCACTCCCTAGCGTCGCCATTTTTTTTATTGTCAACAAACTGTATTTGGAGAGTCTTCAAGTCATAATAGAATTAAAATTGTGACAATAACAGGCCGTTATCGCGCAACAATTTTGATTAAAAAAATCAAGAAAATATTTTTATACTGTCATAACTAAGCATGTAATAAAAAAAACTAGCTAGATTACGATCTGAGAAAGTAGCTAGATTTACGAACGCATAAGAAAAAGCAAAGAAGTTTCTTTGCTTTATCCGTAGATTTATAGAATGTGAAGAATCTCATTAAACCTTACCTGCACTTAAACTGTAATTTAAACTGGGTTATTATCTCATCTTCACTGGCACTTGGTCTACACAAAGACTGTGCATTTTTCACAGATTTATGACACTCGATATATAGCTAGATTAGCTAGCTATATTTATAAATATATTTTAAAAATACTGGCCAGTAACTATTCTAGTACTAAGTAATTCATTATTATAACTGACCCGTATCGACCCACTACTGGATAAAGTTTTCCCTCTATTCTTTCCATCGATCAATGTTTCATAATTTCTTCAACTTTACAAGGTATAGACATCATTAATCATTTGACTACCAGGCTGCAGATTGAAGAGGATTATGATATTGAAAATCACCACTACAAGAAATAAAAACCAAGCAAGGTTTTTTTTTGGATTTTCTCGTTTTCCCCGACAGAGAGTTCACTGAACAGTGACACAATCACATAATCAATAACTTCCCGCAACAACGCGTACATGTTTCACATAGTTAACCCTATCTCGTTTGACCTCTATCTCCCCTCTTCTCTTGCAGTAAAAGTCGTAGGTGCTACTCAACGACAACCTCTCGAACATTCCTCGCTTTCACAAGCTAGTGCAGAACATACAAACCAGCCAACTTACATACCAAACATTGTTGGGTAACCATGGCAACGATTGCCATAAATCGGAGAGCAACATCAACCACAACTCAAGGGCATGCCAGCAATTCTAATTACAGTACAAATAGTTACGTTTACACTCAAGGTTTCTTGCTTACTTTGGTAACAATAATGTCCATGGAAATACGAGCGATAAAGAAACGGTTAAAAAAGAAAATAGCATTGTAGTAATTGCTATTTCTCGTAGCCTATCTGAAAGCAATCGTGTTTATTTTCATAACAAAAAGCACTCAGCAAGACCAAAGACTGAGTTTTTGGTCAACTGGACCCACGGGTTCATTCAAGGCAGTTCAAATAGGGCGACTAGACCCATTGCCAAATTTCATTATTGGTATAGTCAAGGAGTAAAGCCGAATCTTTAATTTTATTTTTATAACTTAAAATATACCAATATTATTCAATTGGAAAATTATCTAACTTTTATCAATTATAGATTATTTACAATTGGCCACAAGTGGATGAACTTTATCATTGCAGCAAAGGTAAAAGGATTACCCATGCGTGTAATGAATAGTTTCTTCCAGTACATTTAGATAAGACATTATTTTCAGAAATGGCTCGTGGATTTTTTTTTTCATTTGGATTTTTTTTTTTTTTTCAAGGATTGCCGATGGATAACCAGATGCAATCAATATAATATATGTTATAACGGCCTTTTCACACTAGTGCAAAATACGACTGTATGGCTAGCAGCGAGTTATCAAGTGTCTTAAAAAATCAGTTTCGCATTCTGAACGATATCTCTGGAATTACATATTTCCTCAAATGAAACAAACTTCTAATAATTATAGCTCTTTAGGAAGTTAGATTATAGCAGGATGTTGTGAACGGTAACAAACAATTAAAACGCATTGATTTTAATTCCGTACTTATAGACTGATATATCAACGCACTGTCGAAAATACTGGGACTAGGATCATGAAATTTTGTACAAGGTTAATTACAACATAGACAAGAGCAACAAAATTTACCCCCTAAAAGAATCATAGGGACTCTGCAAAAGGGTCGAAGCCCACTGGGGCCCAGGGACTCTTTCTGAAAGGAAGGCTTGGTCCCAATGAAAGGCCAAGAAGGAACTGGGTGGGGTGTTTAGTCAGTAAGCGTCTGACACTATTACCCGCTCCGCCCAAGGGCGGGAATCATCCCTAGATGATTTTTATAATCAGTGAGTGGTACATAATACATGTAGATATAGAAGCTCACTGATATGTAACTGTAAAAGGTAAACCTTGTCTGACATTGCTCAAGTGGTAGATTTCATGATACGCTACACTTCCAAAAATTGCTTCATAAAGATAATTATGAGGCAGTTTTTGCAATAGTGGTTATCTTGATTAAGCTGGCCAGTGAACATTCCAAATAAGATAATTTAAGGGGCTTGGTAACATGATGAGAAAATTTCAAACATTTCAAAGAACGCACTTTGTAAAAAAATAGAGAAAAAAAATTATTACTTTTTTTTCCGGCAACTTCTTCGTCGTATTTGTCGTGCCTACTTTTAGAGAATTCAGAAAATAAATAACATCCTTTAATCTTAAGTTACCTAAGTATTTAATTTTTACCTTACAAAATAACCATTTTTCTATGCGGTATACATAGAAATAAAAGATATTTTGTGGAAGTTTGAGAAGAAAGAATTGTTTAAGTATATACAGGATGTAAAAGACAGGACTTCACAAACTTTAAGGGCTTGCAGAGTAGAAGAAACTGAACAAACAATCACAAGATTTTTTTTCAGGAAAGAGATCAAATTGGCCTCTCTGTACGTTTGCACGGACCTCTCCGTGCAAACGTACTATATTTCTGTAATGGGACTTGGGGAAAAACTCCTCTCCGTAAAAACTATCCAATCAAGTTTATAATTTTGTATGGAGAGGTCGATTTTATTTCGTTTCCTGAAAACAAAATCTTGTGCAAGATTGTTCAGTTTCGTCTACTGAGCAATTTCTTAAAGTTTATTAAGATCTATCTCTTACACCCTGTATAATAATTATCTACACTAATATAATAAAAAGGTAAAGTTTGTTTTTTTATTTTTTTGTTTGTAGGAGGTAATCTCTGGAACTACTGGTCCGATTGGAAAAATTTTAGTAACAACAGAAAGGTGCTTTACTCCTGAGTGACATAGGCTATATTTTATGTACGCGGGCGAAGCCGCTGACAAAAGCTAGTATTGCATAAAATTCTAGCATAACTTCGGCGAATTTCGAAGATATTTAGGCCACCCATGCTCTGGAATAGTACGTAGGACTTTTTATCCTAAAAGTAGTTCTTTTGGTATAACTTCCTACGTTGTCAATAGTCAGATAGTTACCTTGTCACAACTTACTTCATCAAAAAATCTGACATTTACGGTTTATAAATAGATACTTTCGTCCTTGTCAAGTCAGCTGACTGAAAGTGCAATAAACAATGACATGCATTCCATATCGATGCTAATGAATTTAAAAATAAAACCGAGTGGAGAAAGATGAATGTGAAATCTGACAGGTGTGTTAGTTATTGATGTTGTAGCATACATTTGACTGAAGCGACGCGAAGAAATAAAGAAATAAAGAGGTTAAAAAATTACCTATGCGAAGTAGGCCATTTTAAAAAACAAAACTAAAAACAAATCTCAAATTGGTCCCTATGCGATGTCCATGAGTTTTAAGCTAACAAACATAATATATATATACATGTATATATATTTAAAAAATACAACCGTATTGATAACCTCCTTTTTTTGAAGTTGTTGTAGAAAAAAAAGAAAAGAATAGTTTACCATCAGGTGAAATAGTGATCAAACTCAAACCGATCAAATAAAAAATTACGTAATATTTTAAGATATTTTGTTATTATTGTTTTATTTTCAGTGTATAAATTATATTCTAAGATAGATTACCTAGATTCAGAAGATAAATTCTATATTGTATTTTTTTTTATTATAACGATTAATCTTTTAAAGCTTACTTCATAAAAAGTCTTTACCACATTACGTCATACGTCCTATTAAATGTTAATCATAAATATGAATGACTTGCCTTTAACATAAGTAAACAACTTTTTATTGAACCATCTAACTATTGATACATTAAACAATGTTTCTTTTCAAAAAAAAGTTTATTCAATTATCTTAATAAAACCTAATGACTTACCACTATGTCATATAAAAAGGTATATGTTTTGCTACTCGAAAATTCAATGAAAAGATCTTAATTGATGATCGTCATATTGTAAAATGTCGAAAGAAATCAAGTCGGACGGTTTATAATTATTTATTTCTGTTTATTTGATCAACGATTGCTGAAGGTTCATTGCAACGAGTCGTTGCAAGCCGTTTTTGAGTAACGTCATGTACAAACATAGAAATATTGCGCAAATTCTTTCGGTTCCTACAATAATTTACTTTGGTTGTATGATGAAAACATATAGATAAAGATAATGCATATAGCATGTCATACACAGTTATTATAAATATGTATTTTTAATTTATAAATTTCGCGGGGCCGCGGCAGGCCACGAAGGAGATGGCGGGACGACCTGAATGTCTTCCTTGAAAATTAGAACGATAAAGAGAGCAACCGAGATAACTGAAAGGAATGGAGGGAGGCCTTTGCCCAGCAGTGGGACAGCACAAGTTAGCTATAATAATAGCAATAATATATTCTTCAGGGTCTTTAAGTCAATTTTATTTCTTGGCAATTATGTGTACACTTTCCAAGAAATAACCTTGCCTTACCTATTTAATAGTGGTGGTACCTGGTGGTAAACGACGATGGTGTCATCATAGCTTAGGTACTATTATTTTAGTAGTCGAACCTAATCAATAATAATAAAAAAAGTGAACCTCAGATTTGAACTTAAAAAAAAACACATTTAAATAATGTTTTCTATGTTCGCTCATTAGACTGGGCCTACTCTCATTATATATGTAGTAGAAAAAAATATATTTTATGGAAATGAAGTACAATCTACAAAAATAGTAAACTGGTTTGGAGTAAGGTCTCACCAAGCGAGTTTCTTATGTACTTTTTTGTTATGTTATATAATTCGTATTAGGAACGTAAGCTTTACATGCCTAAATATATATAACTAAATAACAGCACACGGAAAAATAATATTTTGCATCAATTTTGAATGTATGACATTTGAATGCGATTCTAGAACATCGTTTCCAAAATGACCTTTAAAAAACCGTAATTCGATAAGAACAGGTTTTTTGGAAACTATCAAATCGACACAAAATTATTTTAAGTAATTTCGGTTAGAATGCTTAGTATATTGTGTATTATTAAACATGTGTAATTATTATGTACTTACATCTACATATAATTTACTTATATTTTTTATATCGGCTAAAATGAAGCAAAAAAAAAAATATTTTAAGTTAATTATATAAAAATATATGAATTATTTTAATGTATATAGACTAAATTATTTTTTGTCTATTCTAACCCTGACTTATTTTATTACAACATGTTAAAAAACAATAACATAAAATATTTAAAAACAATGCTGCACCCCACCTACGTCTTGGCAAACATTCTTGAAAAGAAGATTCCTTTCATCTTTTTCCTTCAGATCTTGCCTTCTCGGTCGGTCATTCTATCAGGAACAAGTCAACATCGTCCAACCAGCGTTTTAAGCCTCGATAACAAGCAGTAGCGTATGAGGATAATTGAGCCAGGATCAGACCAATGATACTTGAAGATCAATAGAAGACTAAGGATTAAAAAGCACAAGCTCTATAGCGACCGGCATTAATCGGATTCCTGTGACCCGCACCAGGTGTCGGTTCATCTTGTAGAAAACCTCTGCGTCGCCCGGGACGTACCTAGTCGCCACTTTACCTCTATTCCCCATCGATCATCTGCCACTTCCTCCTCATTGCGTAGTTTATCCTCAATGGTGAGGGTTGTGACTCGACGAATAATTTTAATTATAATAAAACTAGCTTTTGTCAGCGGCTTCGCCCGCGTACATAAAATATAGCCTATGTCACTCAGTGGTAAAGCAGCTTTCTATTGTTGCTAAATTTTTTCCAATCAGACCAGTAGTTCCAGAGATTACCTACTACAAACAAAAAAACAAAGAAACAAAAAAACAAACTTTACCTCTTTATTATATTAGTGTAGACTAGTGTAGATAATTTTTCATGGTATTTTCTGTAATATTCGTTTATTTGCAGAGGTTTAAAAAGTTCAAAATTAGTAGAACCTGGCCTTAAAATATTATTTTGAAATAAGAACAGGTCTAACTGTTACCTATAAAAGTCAATAGCATCAACGGTTCTATAGGATATTAATTTAGTAACTGGAACCTTCTAGGCCTCAATAATAAACTATGGCAATAATTTTGCCGGAAAAATACCGCTACATTCCTAACTTAGCATTTAAAACCTATGTTTTAAAGAAAATGACTTTTTTTAGAAATTCTCAAAAAAATTTACATACCTACTTAAATGTATTTTTTTTATTTGTGTCTTAGTGATTTTTTTATTTTTCTTTATAACAAAATCAGATGATCGCAGGTGCTGTGTGCATCTAAACACAGCACCCGAGAATACAAGAAAAAGAAAAAAAAATGTTTATTGTGTCTCAAACGGTTACATATACAATTGTAAATAAAACAGCCCCAGTAAGTTATTATTAATACTTGTATTGGGGTTGCCTCTCAAGACACTTAGTCATTGATATATTGTAAGGGAAGATACGGTACGCGCTAACATCGCAATCAGAAAACCTGGACTCAAAACTCACTCATCTGTTATTAGTGTCATCACAGTCGCAAACTTTTTTATTTTATTTGATATAAACTAATGCTTGACTGCAATCCCGCTTGATGAAAAGCAGTGATACAATCGAACTTACAGTCACTGATAGACAAGGGCCGAGATCAGAACCGGCGCTATTATGCGAGCGAAATTAGGATGACGGGCTTTAAAAAACTAGCTAGATAACCCGAAGTTTATCAAACATATATTCAAATTATTCTTACCCTAAGAACCATACGAAGATCGATCTAAATGCTTTCAAGTACCTAATGCGCTTAGCGATTAAAAGAATTAACATTTGTATACGACATATCTTGTACATTATCTTCCACCATCTTCTTTAGTAAAACCATTTTGTTACCTGTAGGTAATGGTCGCCTCATTATTATACTTCAGGTATTTCCCTAACCGTTAATAGGTGCTTACGAAACCAGATGGTAGGTACCACCTTCATAAAATTAAATCTAAAAAAATAAGTCACGACACAATAACAAAACAATTTTGTTTTTTTTTTTGTTTTTGTTTGCACCAGTAGTACATTTGCATAAAATTCCGGTATGATCCGCTCTGACCGAGAGCCCTATTGCTCTTGTTTCGTCATACCTGCCCGATAGTCTGACCGCTTCAGAGACCAAGAAACGATAAGAGGGTCATATAAAAATACATTTTTTTATTGATATGAACTTGTGCTTGATTGCGATCCCAGCTTATGCTAGTAATGCAATCATTGATGGCGAAGTGCACTAGTTTATTTAGAGTCTAATCAGTCTAGCTTTAGATACGTCTAAATTATAATCTGACGGGAAGACCGTAGTAGGCAAATTGGTCCAATCCTTCGATGGACATGGTATAAGCGGCCACATGACGTAAACCGATGCGCCACTTTTCCATGGTAGACATACAAAACGTTTTAGGAACACTTTTGTTGTACTCCTAGCCAATGTCTGAGAGAAATTCCTAGTCAGCTTCTGTGGTACGTTTTCGTGAACATTAGAGATAGCTTTGGAGGGTGCCTGATTCGACAAAGACTCAGGCGCCCTCGTCGACTTTAATTTCAACTGACGAAATTCTGACAAAAGCTTGTTCAACAAACCATTAGAGGTAGGAACCGTAATTTAAAACCTATCTATCTATGGAGATAATGTGTCTCAATTACCAGTAATAGTACCTAACTAATGAATGAAATAGAACAATGAAAAAACTATTGAATAGATTTATGAAAACTTTTCAACATTACCTCTTTCTCTTGGGCAAGCAATCAAGATCCATTGACAGTTCATTTGTTTGCAGAGCAATCTATTTGAAATCAAGTAGGTATTTTTTAACAATAACACCGTTTTATTAAAAACAAATATTCTGACGTCTAAACTAAACAATAGCGCAAAAAAATACGGAAAAATAAATAAACACTAAATATACACGTGTATTGCATTACATACGTATTACGAATATTATTTATTTTTATAAAAAGGGCTAACAAAGAATTTATTACAAATGACATCATTGTGGTTTGGTTCTAAATAGATTTAAACAAAGGATATGTAAGTAGCTAGGCAGATGCCTACACTATGTACAGTCACATAATGAAATGATTAAGCACTTGTAAGTATAATGTATACGAGCGCCCTATGTGAATAGGTCATATTGGTATTCTAGACTGAATAATGCTTACCCGCGTTTCATAGAAATAAACTTATCATTTAAAACAGTATAATATGTTATTCGCGGTTTCAAACCCAGCCAGGCCGTTACTGAGCGTAATTTATTTCATCACCACTGGTCTCAAAACGAAGAATAAAAATATCGTGAGGAAACCGGCAGATCTTACTCGTAGAACCAAAAAATCGACGACATGTGACATCCACTAACCCGCACTGGGCCCGCGTGGTTGATTACGGCCCATTCCCTCTACGAAAGGAGGAGGCCTGAGTCCCAGCAGCGGGGACATAATAAGACTGATGCTATGCTATACTAAATGCAATTCAAGTTTTGGAAGTTGAATTTCTTAACTCCTCCTCCACTTGCTCTCTGCTTTTGCTTTCTTACGAACCATCCCCCAGTCCAAGTTATGCAACTGGCTGTGTTAATGTTAAACCTTTTTATTCGAGCAACTATCCGATAGTTAATTTCTGATGTTTGTAAAAGTTCAAATCTGACTTAGAAACCACGATGCCGAATAATTCCTACACAACAATACAGATGTCGCTACACAACCTTCATCAATAAACCATCAGTTAATGCGCTTTTAGTTACATTTATTTTATGATTATTTTCTGTACAGAAACTAAATCTTGTATAGTAAAATGTTAATTACAGTTCAAAACACTTCGGTTCATCAAGTGCTTGGTATTCAAAAAGAGAAGGTAATATGTTTGGAAATTGCATAACATTTTCGTTCCACGAGTGTACCTACACTAGTACAATTCGTACGTTGTAGATAGAGCACGCATTTACTATGTTGAAACAATATTTTATCAATCAGTGTCGCAACTCGATTGTATTACAAAATTGAACTGTGAAACTTTTGAATAAAGATACGCAAAATCGTCGCCTTGAACTAGTATTTTACGGGATGCACCTTGAGTTATGTAATTAATTTGATGAGCTTAGCGCCGGTCTTTCTCGAAGCTTTTTTTGCGAAAGAGCTTTACGTGCGGCAGTCTCAAAGCAATTTTGAATATAGATAATATAGTCAATTAAAAACTGGTAACGTTTTTTTAAGTGTTTTTGTCTTGTCTCTACTAAAGACAGTCAGTGTTGTTGTCATGGTCTATGTGCCGTGATCTTTAAGGTTACGTCATTTTGCCTAAAATAAACTGTTTTTCTTTCATTCCTTTTCTTTCTTTGTATGTGTGGTGTAAATACGTTAGTGTGAATTAGCAATAAATAAATTTCATTGTAAAAATTATTGAGTCACGTAGACATCTGTCCATGCATGAGTTTCCACTAACTTTTAATTTTTGAAGAGATTAAAATACTCATCGTTTTTAAAATCGAGAAAAAAGTGGTCGTTTCTCGTAGCATTAACCTTTTGAGTACTGTAATTAGAGACATAATAGAAAGACAATAGGTGTGAGAACGCATTCACTTGGGACTCAAGAGGTTAAATAGCTTTTTTTTTATTTTTCTACTGACAGAGCGAAGTAGAACTGTATACCTTAAATGCTCGTTTACAAAAACGGGGATTTCCATGTGCTATAATATGTTTGTGTTTGCGAGTGCGAAGACGCGACCCGCTGCTGCAATGTACGAAGAACGCCCAAAGCGTCGCCCATCGCGCCATATCTCCGTAAAACAAGCAATAAGGATGACTTTTGCAGCTGAAGTAGGGTGCGAGCCTACAGGTTCGAAGCCTCCTTCAGGAAGTTCGAAGGTTCAGGGCCAAAGGTTGATACGAAAGCGTAACACCAGGGCTCTGGGACTAAGGCAAGGAAGGAATGGTGTAGTATTTTTAATCAGTAAGAGTCTAACAATGTTTCCCGCTCCTTCCAAGGGCGGGATTCGTTATTGGATAATATTTACCCACTATAAAAAACAGCTGAAGTATTGCCACTAACATACGGTTGATTGTACTACCGTGAAGATGACTGTTTATTTTGACGACAATTCAGAATTTGAGATGCTAATTCGATACGAAAAGCGAGCACAATATCTATTGTGTGATCGACTTGGCGCTTAGTGATCAAGAAACACGACATTCCGATGAAGTAAACAATTTTTCAGCTTATAAAAGTACAAGGCACCTATGTACAGTCTGTGCATTAGAAAGGCTGATGATGATGTTATTGTATAATAACATCATCATCAGCCTTTCTAATGTTCCCACTGCTGGGACACAGGCCTCCTCTCTAGGAGAGGGAATGAGCCATAATCCACCACGCAATTACAATTTCTTTTTTTTTTTATTGATTACAGATTAACGCTTGACCGCTATCTCTCCTGATGGAAAGCGACGTTGCTGTCGACGTTGGATCACGTTTACCTAGAAGTAACCTATTCACTCTTGACTTAAAGAATTGTGGTCAATTACATACAAACAAACAATGTTGTTTACGGTTATTTATTATATTACCTAAGTACCCCTGATCCCCGAGACCTATCCTGAAGGACCCCAAATACGATTTTAAAGAGATTGTATTCGACTCCAGATAAATCAGTGCTTCTCTCCGTTTTATATTTAGAAAAATAAACCATTGGGGATATAATATCACTGGTCTAGCGTTCTAAATATCTATAAATAGAATATTGTACCATACATCCTGTCTATCTTAATGTGTTTACAATATTTTATAGTAGACGATTTTATTTAATGACTACTTTCCTCACTATTCCATACAAACTTTAAAGCCCCGTTTCAATCTCTTGGGGGGGAAATATAGAAAAATCCTCTCTTAGTGCTCATCATCATAACATTTCATCGCTGCATCGGATAATTATCCCACCGCTGGGTCTCAGGCCTCTAGGGGAGGAAATGGGCCGTAATTTAGCACGCGGGGCCACTGCGGGTTGGCTAGTGCTCACCAAGGTCATAAAAGGAAGCATTGTGCAAATTTTCACGCTACTAGTCCCAGTAATTTCGGCTGTACGTTGATATGTCACTCAGTCAGTTTCTACTTTTATGTATATTTTTTTTTTGTAATTAAACGTAACCGCAATTAAAATCTTGACTAGTTCATATTATTAATATCACTTTTGGTTTTATTACTAGGAGGTACCAGTACCTATATTCTTGTGCAATTTTAAACTTTGTACTGTGAATCAATCGTGATCTAAATAATTATTTTTTTATATACGTCGTGTAAAGACTTTTTACACTATAAATTGTTTATTACATCTTGTGAACCTAGCTAAAACCAAATGTATCACGAACGGTTTTAAACACGCGGCAAGACAACCTTTAAAATAAAAGAGACCGAAAGAAACTAGATACTCGTAGATTTAAAACGGTCAGAAATATCAAAAATAATACTAACAGATTTTCATTTATTCAGTTTCTCAGCATACCGTTTACATTTTTAAGTAGGTGGTAATTCCGAAAAAATAATTTTAGAAGACTCAAAAAAACTATGTTAGCGATAAAAAGTTATCTCTAGATTCTAGCTAGAGCATACCCAATTAGGAACTCGTATTATTAAAATGGTCTTGAATCGCAAAGCTACATTTTTTATTTAATTTCTACATGCAAATCAAACTGGTCTTTGACGGTAAAATATAACCACTACAAAAACTAAACCTAGCTTTTTAATACCAACAATTTTTTGCCATTACATTTTATATATAGATCTAACTGTAAATTTAAAACGTTATTTTTAAAATAGAAATCTATACTAATATTATAAAGCTGAAGAGTTTGTTTGTTTGTTTGTTTGTTTGTTTGTTTGTTTGTTTGAACGCGCTAATCTCAGGAACTACTGGCTCGAATTGAAAAATTCTTTTTGTGTTGAATAGATCATTTATCGAGGAAGGCTTTAGGCTATATAACACTACGCTGCAACTTATAGGAGCGAAGAAATAAGGGAAAATGTGGAAAAAACGGGGAAAAATATTCATCTTTGAGGGCTTTCGTTGCGTGCGCTGCGAAAACGGTAGAAGATACCAAAAAAATATGTATGAAAGAATTATTCCTCTTAAAATGATCTAAAAAAATGTCCGCGACAGTATATGTCTATCTTTTAAGATTAACTCACTAGAACCGTTTTTATGGGAATCAAATTTGGCCGAAATTAATGCATTATTACCAATTTATTTGTTAGAGTTGTATCAACATAGTAATATTAAACTTTATCCAAATAAATGTGTTGTTGATTAAGAGTATGTCATTGTGAACAAAATTGTCTTTGACATCACTTATTTTCAATGAACATCTTAGAAGATATTACAATTTTAAAATTACTTCGATATAAAATTCACACGCGCCGCATAATGTGCAAAATACGACGCTGCGCCTGGCCGGCGAACGAGGAGAGGGGTTGCTTGCGGGCGTTTTTTTTTGATGGTAGGTAAAAATCTTCCAATGACAAATCCCGCTCTTGGGCGGAGCGGGAAACAGTGTCAAACTTTTACTGACTAAACAACCTACCCCGTTCTTTCCTTGCCTTATTCCCAGAGCCCCGGTATAACGCTTTCGCACCAACCCTCGGCTGCAGGAGGCTTCGACCCTGAAGGGCCCCACAGTTTGCTGACAACACCATGAGGCGCGCGGGAGCCGTGCGCGCCGTCGAAGACTTGGTCTCGGTCTGGACTGTTACCAGACAACCGGACGGCGAGCTACCCATTGCTCACCGTTCGCAAGCCAGCGTCTACGGTGGCCGGATATCGGCGAGATCGCGGCGGCGACGGCTACGGCGAGGACGATGTTGCCCTTGCCTTATGCGGTCGGCCTCCTCCTTTACAAGCATTACTGCTTCGCAGAAGGAGGCGACCGCTTGCCATTCTTCTTTGCTGCGGACCATGGCCTGAACCAAGGCCCGGCGCGAGAAGTCGCCGCCGCCGATCACCCCCACGAAGACACGGCGATGCTCTTCTCAAGCGGGGCACACCTCCACCGTGTCCTCCGGGCTTGCCACTCAGTGGCGACACCCGGGCGTCTCTTCCGCACGAATCCGGCGCAGGAATCTCCTGAACTACCCATGTCCGGTGAGAACCTGCGTCATGCGGAAGGTGAGGACGCCGTAATGTCTATCCAACCACGCCTCAAAGAGGGGACTTAACGCCGAGATTATGGCGTGCCCAAGGGGGTGTGTTGCTCTATGAAGTACTTTTAGATAAATATGTTCTTTTAAAAACTAAATTGTCTAAAATAATAACAGAAATTGACACGGGCAAAGTCGTGGGTAACAGCTATAATTTATAAAGCTGAGGTTGTTTGCAAAAATAAATATGATGCCCAAAATAACTATTCCACGCGGACGAAGTCGCGGGCACAGCTAGTGTGAATATAAATATGGTAAAAAGTGATACCTAATAAGTAATAATGTGTGTGTGTTGTTTGATTGTTGAGATAATAGTTTCCTTGATAATTTTGGAAGCTTTTTGCTTGCCTGAAAAATCATTACATTATTCATCTCGCCCTCTGGGCGATGCAAGCGTAAATATTAGACTTTTTTTTCTGACTAAACCCACCTCTTTTCGAAGGCTCTTCTGATAAAAACCCGCTTACCCTGGTAAGAACTTTTGAAGCTACAGCTTAAAAAAGCTATATTTTATCACTTGACAGATGTCACTATGGATTAGACATTTGTGAAAGTGTTAAGCACTTTCACAACTGTCTAATTAACATACCAACATATTCGCTAATTGTCCTTTTTCATTCTATTGTGGACAGAACACACAATATTTAGTTGGCGAACCTATTTTACTGTGACTTTACATGTAAACATAAAGATACTAGTACACAAACCCAATTTTTAACCTCTTTACGTATGTAAAGAGGTTAAAAACTGGGTTTGTTTGTAAAATGAATTTCTGGAAGAAATAGATCCGACAAATGGGTAATGTATTTCATATGTAGAAAGGAGGTTAAATTATCGCCTGTTATCTATACATATAATAAAACAGTAACGAAAGAAAAACTGTACATAGAGAATTTTCTGGAAAAATTAAGTGGCTTTTGTTAGAAAAACGTAACTGATGACAAAAAGTGACTTTTTAGAATTTTTGTCTGTTTGTCTGTTTGTCTGTGCCTATGGTACGGGTTGGCACCAAAACTACTGGATAGATTGAATTGAAATTCAGCAAAAATGTTCCTTGTAAACCAAGGAAGGCTTTAGGCTACATATTATCACGCCTTAAGTTATGGGAGGTAAGCAATATTGAATTTAAATAGTGCAATGGATGCAAGGGTGTAACGTTTTTTTCCGTGGGCCGATTGACTCAAAACTTAGCACAAACATTACACTAAAGTGGTTATCAAGGATGGTATATTTATTTTTTCAGTAGTACCCCCAGTGCAAGATTTAGGGGATGTTAAAGTTTGTATGGGAGAATCTTATTCCTTGGGTTAATTGACTTGAAACTTGGCACGTAAACTTATTTAGGTAAATAATAAAGATTCCCATTATTAGTTTTTTAAAACTACGTAATTTGGGCTAAGAAACATAGTTTAATGAATATTAGTAGTATAAAGACAATTTTAAAACAGCGCCATCTATGAGATTACACCAAAATCAAATCAAGTTACATGTTATCACTTTTTTGGAAACTATTAATTTAAATTTGAGCGTGTTGGCGAAGTTAGCAGTTAGTTATTCTTAAAATTCATAGATGGTAATGTTACTTATTTATTCTTAGGGAAATATCTTAGGTAGTGGTTGGTTCGTTTTACTAAAAAATGTGGGTTAATATTTAATATATAATTTTAAAAAATAGTTCATCTCTAAATGGCGTTCTCCATGTTTATATGAAATATGTTATTCTTATTCCGATGGTCTAACGGATTTATTTTGCAACGCAACCTAATCTCAAATAACGTTTCAATGTTATTTATATACGTACAACGCCATCTACTGACCCAAATTAGTACAAACGAAAACATAACATAATATATTTTTTACCTTTCGACTACCGTAATTACAGACACAATTAAAATACAACAGTTGTGCGGAAATTTGTGTCCTCTTGGGACTTAACTAAAGTGTTTTACGAATAATCTATTCATATAAATATAATAAAATCGTAGGAAAGTGAAAACTGTTTATTAATTATTTTTTAAAAGATTACTTAGGAAGTGATCTACAATCGATATCGAAGCCAAAAGCATAGTTTTTATTAGAATTTTTGTCTGTCTGTATGTATGTATGTTTGAGCTAAACTCAAAAACTTACTTGAATATATATATACATAAACATACTGCATGGATTACGAGTATCTTCAAATTTTGCATGAATAAAGGACGGGCCGGGAAAGTTGTGAATACTTTTATTTCTTACGCATTCTGTGACAGTGTTTAATCTAACAACGCATATTTAAATGATGTTTTTCAGTAAGCTATGCTATTATCTGGCTTTACACCATAAAAACTACGTCATTTAAGTTACTTGGACAGAGGAACATAGTTCAATGATTATTAGTAGATAGTAAAAAGACAGTTTTAAAACAGCGCCATCTATGAGAGATAAAAATAAATCAAATCAGCTTCCTAAAAGTTGTATTTTATAGTTCGTTTTGAAAAATTGAAGTTCCAAACAACCCTGAAAATCTTAAGCGGAGTTGAGGAAGACTATTAAAAAAAATGCGGTGCTAAGTATTACAAAAAAGTTATGTTCATTGAAATATCGCCATCATCTGTCTGAAGATTTTCTTCGAGCTTTGAGGCGTGCTACTGGAGACGAAGTCGATGTAACTGATGAACGTGTGCTGAACACCTGTCTCAGTTCACTTCAAGATGTGGACATTTCTATCGGCGGCAATCCATTGATCAGAATCATCACCGCATCAAGACTATGGCTGAGACAAATTACGTTTCGGGCGAAATGACCACCATACGAAATGACCATGTCGCTTAGTTGTCTTCAGAGCAAAAACAAATTTATGACACCGTCCCTGAAAGCGTTGTGCAAAACCAGGGTAATATGTTTTTCTTGGATTGCTCCTGTTGGAATAGAAAAAACATGGCATACTTGAAGAGGCAAGGCAATATTGCTATTGAACTGCAATGTCGTCGGGAATCGCTGCCACACTGCTTCCGGGTGGCAAGGCAGCACATGCCATGTTCAAATTCCCATCGATTTAGAGAGCGCCAAAACGCCTGTTTGTGGTGTGTCACGTTACAGCGATAAGGGACACGTGCTTAAGGATTGCTCTCTGATCGTATGGAATGAGCGTACGGTGGCCAATAGGAACGCAGTTGAGTCCGAGGACAGAACCCTGCAGGACATCCGCGGGAACGAACATTTTGATGGGTAGTGTCACAGTTTGTTCAGTGGCGGTTTCGGGCAAACGCTTCCCGTCTTGACTCGGGGATCAAAATCTTACGAGGTGAATGCTACGTTGAAACAATCTTCATTGTAGTCACGAGTTTGTGCGCTGCGCTTGACCATTAATATGTGAGCTCGGCTCGGCAGCAATGCACGTGCTCAAGAATTCTCTGAAGACCTTCTAACTCTTGGCGAAGGCACTTTATCTTTTTTATGAAGGGGAAAATAAATGAATGACGAATCCCGCCTTTGGGTGGAGCGGGAGACAGTGTTAGAATTCTATTGACTAAACAACCCACCGTTCCTACTTGCCTTAGTTCCAGGGCCCTGGTGTTCCGCTTTAACATCTACCCTTGGCCCCAGAAGGCTTTGACCTTGCTGGGCTCCAAGGTACGGTTGCTGACGACTGCTTGAGGTGCAGGGAAAAGCGCGCTGCGCGCCGTCGACGACTTGGGTTCAAGTCAAAGCCCACTACGAGAAAGGTGGACAAGAGGTACTTCCAGAGTCTCTCGATAGAGTGTTATCCAGCTTAGAAGAATTCATTCGCTGGGCACGGAGACATCAGTCGTTTATCAAACCAGCAGAATTCTTGGATGTGTGAGCGGGCCATTTTGACGTCCAAAAATGATCAGGTTGCAGCAATTAACGAATACATTCTCTTGGAAATTGAGGGGAAAGTAGTGGTCTATACCTCGATAAACACTGTTGTGAAGCAAGATTACGCCACACATTATCCCGCGCATACCATCAAGCTGAAAGTCGGAGTCCCGATTATGCATCTTTGGAACCTATATCCTAAGAAAAGTAAAGAGACCTGTCAAAAATTCTTACGGGTTGTGGCGTCGGCGAGGCAGTATTTGTATCTCATAATTTCCCGTTCCAGTCCAAGCGCGTACAGTTCCCCGTGAGTGTTTGCTTCGCGATGACCATCAATAAGTCGCAGGGGCAGACACTGAGTGCACACGGGCAACTGTACGTCGCTGGCTCCCGCGTCATCAGTCCTGACTCTCTTTACATTTTGGCTCCTGGCAGCATAACTACCATCGTAGTATGGTGGCGGAGTGGTAAAGGCTCCGACTCAGTGGTGGCGGAGTGGTAAAGGATACGACTTACAAATTGTAGGTCGAGGGTTCAAACCCAGCCAGGCGAATTACTTTGTGTAATTTATTTCATAACCACTGCTCTTAAAACGGTGAAGGAAAACATCATTAGGAAACTGTGACTGTGAATGTCTTAGAACCAAAAATTCGATGACATGTGTCATCCACCAATCCGCACTGGGCCCGCGTGGTGGATCATGGCCCATTCCCTCTCCTAGAAAGGACGTCTGTGTCCCGGCAGCGGGAACTTTATAAGGCTGCATTGCTATTTTAAAAGTTGTTTACTTATAATGCTATAGCGACAAAGCCACCTTAGGTATGTTTGGTGCTGTAGAGCTTTCACGCAGACAACGTCGCGGGCAACAGCTAGTGTTTCATAATTTATTTTCGGTTCCTATACTACTACAGAAACGAAACCGCAGGAACAAGCTAGTGTTTTTTTTAATAATAAAGGTAGATTTATATGTATTAAGGTCGCGATTAAGGAAGAGAATATAGAAACACGTAACGACAATATCTTTCCAACAATTACGCATTTAGAATAGAATAGTAATTGAAATAGTAACAATAAGGTACCACGGAAGTTAACCTAACCAGTAACCTCCGGAAAACAACAATATTTAAAAATATTGAAATAAATAATATGATGACTATCTATCAATACGCAACCTTATGCAATGAATCTATTTAAACAATTTCATAACTGTAATATGAAAAATCACAAAGTTATAAACTTGCTGGTTGTCTATACAAATACATGGTCACCGGGTCATACGGGTCACTGAAGTATTGATTTGCTTCCGCACCAATGTCTCGGAGGTGTCTGACATGTGAACGTGTAAAAAAGTATTGGAATCAATTCAGTTACGGATTTTGAATAAACTATATTTAGATTTTTTTTATTGATTATAGGTTCGCGCTTGACCGCTATTTCACTTGATGGAAAACGACGATGCAAGCGACGATGGAGTTTACGCGAAACCTCGTCGGTTTCGCGTAAACTGAGTTCTAAAGTTTGTAATATAGAACCAAAAATTTGAAGACATTTTCGACTCTGCACTGGACCCGACTAGTGGATTACGGCCTGAGTTCTAGCAGCAGAAACATTATAAGTACTGGTTTTTATTATATGCTTATTATTACAGGATAGATAATTCCCTCTCTTGGAATTTAATTCCTGTCACTCGCCAAGTTTCGTAATTTGAAACGAGCTCTACCTTCCGTTTCCACACTAATTATATCTCGTCAAATCGGATAGGATTGCAACATGTCTTGACTAATTCACGTAAATCGGAAGTATGAAATGTAGGGCACGTGTCCTTAGATAGATTCTGAGAGGAAGGTGTGGAGAGGCCATTAAATATATTGCTTGGACCAGAGATGTTACCCAAGGACATGAAAATTCGGATTTGATTACGGATTAAGCAGATACTTATCCATTCCTCCATCTGTTCGAGTCGTATTCTTCTTTAGCGAGGGACGTTAATTTCTTGTTAGATTAGCTTCTTACTGATACTGTTTTCCCGTCTGTGACGGTTCTTGACTTCATGAAGTGTGACATCGATCATGTTTTTTTTTTTTTTTTTTTTTTTTATGGTAGGTAAAAATCATCGAATGACGAATCCCACTCTTGGGCGGAGCGGGAAACAGTGTCAGACTCTTACTGACTAAAGAACCTACCCCGTACCTTCCTTGCCTTATTCCCAGAGCCCCGGTGTAACGCTTTCGCATCAACCCTCAGCTCCGGTAGGCATCGATCATGTAGACTAGAAATTTTACATCTAGTGTTTTTTTTTTTTTTTTTATGGTAGGTGAAAATCATCCAATGACGAAACCCGCTCTTGGGCGGAGCGGGAGACCAGTGTCAGACTCTTACTGACTAAAAAACCTACCCCGTACCTTCCTTGCCTTATTTCTGGAGTCGAGGTTACAATTTCCACATACCCTCTAGGCTCCAGGAGGCTTCGACCCTGAAGGGCCCCTGCATTACATCTAGTGTAAAGTCTACATGATCGAAGAGTGAACACTATCATTTGTCTTCTACTAACACTCATACAAGCACTAACCTAATTATATTATTATAGCCACTTTAAGTATATAGTACATACAAAAATCTACCATGACTACAGACTCCTTTATTTGAAACTATCCGAAATTTTTTAGCAGTTTCAGTTACGGTTACGGATATTTTTTTTTAATTCGGATTTCCGATATTTTTAACACCCGCAGCTTAGACTATAAAAAGATACCAAGCAACCTACATTTCGTAAGGCACTACATCTAAATCTTATCGCGTCCAGGCAGCCTTGACAAAATGACATTAAACCACTAATACGATAGTCGAAAGTCCAAAGTGAGTACTTACCTAATGAACAAACAAATAACAAATGCATTGACTTTACTGTAATAGTTCAGTAGCGTATATCAATTGTGATCGCTTTAAATAATAGGTAAACATTATTAGATGTCACGGTCGGCGAAGTAGGTGAGTGATTAGCTGCTACGTTGGGGATCATAAGTTCGATTTCCGAGCAAATATTTTTTATAGTCTACATTTATATGTGCTCCAGAGCTCAGTGTCATGTGACTTTACATGTTTGCGGGTACTAACCCGATGCAATCAAAAGAAAGAAAGAAAAATATCCAATGGACATTTTTAAAGGAACACATGAAAGGGATTTTGTATAAAAACCGCATTAACTGTGAAATTAATCAATAATTATGTTGTCAAAGCGATAAAAAACTATCGTTGTAAAACAAAACAGAGCTAATTGACATTATTATTTTAATTTAATGATTCTCTGATGATAATATGACAACAACAAAAAAATAACATCAGTGATCTTTCATAGAGGACGCATTAATTAAATTGACTCATAGCCGGAAAAAAAAACAAATTAATGATATTTGAAAAAAAGAACCAGATTTTTTCTAATTTCAAATAATTTATACAGATGACCAGTGCGTACTAACACCATATAAAAAAACCTATCTCACCTTTTTTTACGTTCCTATAATATATCTCCATGCGTAGTTTGTCAAGCCATTGGTTGAGGCCGAGGGTTCTCACGTTACGTATTTTAACCCGTTAATTAACTGCTTTAATTAGCTTTACTTTTTTTACAAACCGACACTTTATCTATTCAAAAGTGCCCGTAAATGTTGTATTTAAAATAAATTATTTGAGTTTGAGCTGATGGCCGGCATGTCCTAGAACCAAAAATTCAAAGTGTGACATCCACCAATTCGCACTGGGCACGCGTGGTGGATTATAATAATAATAATAATCGTTTGTTATCAGGCAACTAAGGACCATAGATACAATGCACGATTAATCTTACATAATAATAAACTAATAAGTTCAAAACAAACTAAGAAATTATAAAATATTTATTGCACACGAAGCGACGGCCGCGGCATCATGTTCGCTGCGAGGTCGGTATCCTACCACGAACTCGTCGATACACGACACCTTTCAGCCAAAACTCTCCTTTGAGAAAGGTCTCCAAATGTTAAGTCGGTGCCCACACCACAAACAACTTCAAATTAGCGTTGAAATTAGTATGGCCCATTCCCTCTCCTAGAACGGAGGCTTTTGTCCCAGCAGTGGGAACATTAATAAGGCTGATGATGATGATTTTCGTCGGATTAGTTCGACAGTTTTTTTGTGTCCTATTCGCCAGAGTCGTGTATTCGCGACTGGATGCCCCATCTTGTTTAGTTCTTCTTTAACTCTTTATTTATTGTACACAAAAACTTAACATATATACAATGATTTAACAATTCATGTACAAAGGCGAGCTTAACTCAACAATGAATTTTCTCCCAGCAAACCTTTAAGTGACAGAGAGAGATTACATGCGAGGGTAGAAACCAGTGCACCCCAATCTTCATGATTGTGTCTTCAATCCCCAAAGGTAAAAAAAGTTGCCAAAATGGAATATTTGGTCGTCGAACGACGACCTTGGCGGTATAAACGTCAGAGTGTTTATCGTAAATTTCCCAAAAAAAGGCTGTTAAAAGATTAAAGATATTCATATTTCTATTCTTAGCTAAATATTGTTCTTGATATTATATAACTTTAATACACTGGAAGGCTCTAGAAAGCGGAACTGGCACAAAATATATGTTTTGCCAAACCAAAAGAGAAACTTGATATTCAAGTATTATCGACGTTGGTTGTTTCAAATATAAACATTAAGTAATACTGACGTAACTTGGCTTTTAAATAGTAATAAATAAAAGCATTTTGGAATTACAACGGTACTTAAAAAACACGAAGATTTTGATATTAATACAAATCTAGTCCTTATAAATATTCAGAAGTGCCATTTTTTTATGATTTAAGGATTACCAGTTATTGACGCAACTTGCGGGCAATGCTACGAGCGGGTTGCAGCGTTGCAAACGTGGAAACTAAAGACAGTCGATAAATTGAAATGCAAGATAAATTAGTGTTGAAATTTTTGTTGATAGAAGTTTTGTAAATAAATAAAAACTTATATTTTAATACAATTATTTGAATACCCACTCTTATCCCAAGCTCCACCCAAGAGCGGGATTTGTGATTGGACGATTTTTCACACCATAAAAAAAACCCAACCGCTTTTAGGCACGCAATTTTTTTTCTACCGTTTTACACACTAGTGCAAAAAAGCGCTCCAGTTTGCCCCGCCCGAATTGATCGTATTTATTGTACCAGGCTGGGCGCTAAGCAACCCCCGTTTATTTATGTACAGTGGACAGAAAACTACTGTTTGCTACACGTAGAAATTTGTCACCGTAGCACTCGGTTGCAATGACAAACTTTCTTCTAATATCAAAATTTACTATTTTAACTTAATTTTTAGAATACGCTAACAACGTGACGTCACTCATGGCGTTTAACTGCTACGCAATAACTACGCAAGTCATGGTGTGGGATCGTAACGTCATATAGCTGCGCATATTAATTATTCGTAGTGCCAAGAACGCTGAACGCATAACATAATTAAGTGCTAAATCGCAGACGGGCAAATGTTAATTTACTATCCGGTCTTTCTCGTTTTGCATTATTGGTTGTAGAAAGATTTACCTAAATTAATATTGTTAAGAGGCAAATTCGGTTTCAAAATTTTTTCACAGATAAAAACTATATATACTATCGCCGCGTATGTGCAATATAAGTTAGAATGGTTGCAGAAGCGCAGTCATTGGAAAGAAGTAGATATCTTCAAGGCTAGAGTACGGCTCTTAATAAACTAGTGCGCCTCACCATCAACGATTGCAAGACTGCTAACCATCAGGTGGGCTTGCAATCAAGCACTAGTTTATATCAATGTAAAAAAATCTTTAAAAAATAAACCATTGTAATTGATAATATTGTAATTTAATCTTGTAATAGAATTTTTTATTTAATTATTTTTTAAAGATTAAACGAAGACGGTCACATCAAAGTAATGGGTTCTGTTCTAAAAAGGAAGCGTGATCGTATCGCGTCCGCAATCACGACATGCAAATGATATGTGATCTAAACATAGACTACAATAGGTA
This sequence comes from Mythimna loreyi, assembly GCA_029852875.1. Taxonomy (NCBI): domain Eukaryota; kingdom Metazoa; phylum Arthropoda; class Insecta; order Lepidoptera; family Noctuidae; genus Mythimna; species Mythimna loreyi. The sequence goes on along the minus strand of CM056780.1, from coordinate 13,514,883 downwards.
TATTATAGTATATGTTTTTTTATTTGATACTAGCGACCTGCCCCAGCTTCACACGGGTACTGATATTGAATATATTTTGCATGTACACATAAACCTTCCTCTTGAATCACTCTATCTATTGAAACCGCATCAAAATCCGTTGCGTACTTTTAAAGATCTAAGCATACATAGGGACAACGGTAAGCAACTTTGTTTTATACTATGTAATGATAAACTAATGCTTGACTGCGATCCCACCTGATGGTAAGCAGTAATGCAGTCGGTGATAGCGAGGTGCACTAGTTTATTAAGAGCCTGTTCACTCTAGCCTTGAAGATTTAATTAAAGTCATTATAAGTGTTCATAAATGCGGAAATGTTTGAAAAAGGCCCTACCTTTGTCCCTAGAATCAAAACACAATTGACAGAACATAGGTGGGTTTCAGTCAGTAAAAGTCTGACACGGGTTAACTCTGAGCAGATGTCATTTCATGATAACACGTACTTAAAAAAAAGTTGTGTGCATTAAAATAAAATAGCATATAATCTTAAGATAAATAACTGGACCCGAATAAAATAGATTCCATCAGGTGAGACAGCGGTCAAATGCGAACCTATAAATAATAAAAAATAAAAACGCCTCAACACCCGCCAATATAAAAAGCATAGGTATCTACTTATTTCTTATAACATCATTATTTATTAGATATTTATAATTGAATAGGTGCTGTCCAATGTAAAAAAAGCTAAATGTAGCTTAATTAAATATTCATAATTTAAAAATAATGTATAACCATTTGTTTTTTATTAATAATATTTTTTGCCAAAGACGCAGCGTTTGAAGGCCTCCGAAGGTGGAACGATTCGATGACCTGTTAAAGATTGCGGGACTCTGATGGATGCAAAACGCACAAGACAGTTCGTTATGGTTTTTTTTTTTAACAGTTCGTTATGGTAACATTTGGGGGAGACCTATGTCCAACAGTGGACGTCTTTGAGCTGAAATGATGAGTCCATTCTAAAGTACTATAGATGTCGCTGCGAGCAATTAGGTCATCATTGTACACAAAGTTTTTATACAATTATGTGACTACTTTGGCTTCCAATAAAAGTCTATCCTGTTCTAATTTCAAATATCGGACAACATTTATATATGGCCAAGTAAAATATTGATTATATTCGATTGTGATCATACGGAAGCATATGAATACTTTTTGGAATAGGTAGAGATTGTAAAAGTAAAACCCAAGGTCGCTAACTCGGTAGTTTCATAATTTTACTTTTATAGAAAGGAAACTAGACTATGATATTCTCATTGCCTTGACCGACAGTACGACACACGGCTACAGCGAGTCAATGAACTTTCTATGACGTGCGAGTTGCGACTCAGCCAGCTGAGCGCTACGATGACGTACACACAAACTCGTCCTTTTTTTTATGATAAATCACTTTTTTTATTTACCAGTTTCCAAAATCAGTCACCTAGTCGATTTATTATGCTTACATAATATTTAATTTGAAGTTACTCGTGTAGCATAAATAAGATTTATTAAAATGGCAATAGGTTTGGTATATTTTTTTATTAATCTACGAAATATTTTGTTTTTTTACGTTCGTTCATTCAAGTTGCTTATGCAACTTAAATGGAAATGTATGGTTGAAACAATTTAAAGATCTCGTAAGCCTCTGCAATGAAATGAGTATAGGTGATGATATTTTTTCTGTAAATTCAGAGTGTATAACATTAGTATCTAGAACAATTTCTTTTATAAGTTATTCTGCAATCAATAAATTGCGTGTTGATCATCATCAACCCTGGCTTGAAAACAGCGCATTACTTTTTAAACACCACATTTGTATGTGCTTCAATTACTATGACATATTAATACCTACCGCGTTTAAATATTTTAAAAATATAATTTGTTACCTACTTGACAAAGTATTGCTATGCTTATTTTTTCAATTAATTTAAATTATTTTTATTTTAAACAAAATTGTAGTTAACTTTAATTTACTATGAAACTTTAGAAAAACTGCATTAACAGATTACTAATAAAATCCATTATATTGATTTTTATATTCGGCGATAATTATAATACGTATGATAATTAAAAGTATAGACAGTCATTTATGTGTATACTTTTAATTCATCATTAGCCTTTCAATGTTCCCACTGCTGGGACACAGGCCTCCTCCCCCTATTATTATTGATCACAATAAAAAAACATTGGTCAGTGATTGGTCCACCATATTCAATCAGATAACTATCTACGGAATGACGGATGCCATAATTTCACATGCCTTGAAATGGATGCACTCTAAAAATGATGATGATGATGAATAATAATAAAAAACATATTTTACTTTTTTTAAACTTCGTGACAGAATGAACGGAATACACTCGTTCACGTTCAATTGTCAGTTGTCGATAGAAATAAGGTTCTAAATAACTTCTCCGGCTCTGAGGGAGAGGGACAAGTTATTTAGGAGGGAGTGTCAGACTTTAAGGACTAAAGCTCATCCGTGTTCCTTTACCCAGACCTATGATCTACAGATATAATAATAGAGTAGATCTACAGACTAAATAGACAAATCAATTTAACAATAGTAACAAATATGTAAATTAAAACAACTCTTGAAAGTTATGAAGTTATTCAAAAGGTATGTTAAAAAATCGGGTAATCCAAAAATGAAAAAAATACGACAGAAACCAGCTCGAAAATTAGAGCAACCTGTCTTAAAATTCGCTTTTTTTACGAATAAAACGTTACGGGACATCAAGATAATACGAATTTAATTGACGCCATAGTCCTCGTGACCTGTAAGCGTATAATAACTATTTACCACATTTACGTTATTTCTTGCGTGATCGACCAGTCGTCGATCGCAATCAAGCGGTTGACCACCCCTGCCTTAAAGCGTAACCTAACCTAAGTTACCATTAAAATCCAATTTCTTAACCTAGACACCTAAATTGTAATCAAATATTGGGCGAGCCCTAAATACTTGGCACGTCCATGACGATATTCGCTTCCTTTAATTTGATAACACTATCAGCAAGCCTTGGCCCATAAAAATATCGTATTTAATTAAATAATACATAATGCGAACAAAGTTCAAATTTCATGGTTCTAACGTGAACATCACCAATCCAATTATTTTTGTTCGTGGATTATATTTCTTCTTCTTCCTTATTTTTTATCATTTTTTTCTATATTCCTCAAATAATTTGTACCGGTAGTATAAAGGTGTAAAGATAATATTTTAATGTGTGCAATCTCACATTAATCATCTTTATAATGATTACCTATCAAATTATTAATATAAATATGTGAGATCCACTAAATGTGACGTCTACTAAAAAAACGGTGAAGTTCGCGTCGAGCCATGCGTGTTTTGAGTTCCTTCGTCGTGCACATATGCGAACTTTTTGTGAAAGACTTATGTGCCATACGCACACTATGGGTTACATATAGATATGTATATTTATTTGACTTGTGGGGATAAACTATCAAAATATAATCATCCCCACTTTAGGTCTAGGAAAGATTTTATTTGACCACTTATGCAAACTTACACATGAGCGAAGCCGCTGGAATCAACAAGATACCAGCAGCTTTGCTCTCTCGCTAAAATGATCCTTATTTGCTTAGGTACATCCAATTCCGTTCAGCCGTTCGATGGTGAAGAAGTAACAAACATACAAACATTATGTATCATTTATATAATTATATCAAGCCGTTTCTTAGATGACTACACGCAGCAGATTCCGAACTAATAGTGCTCGATTTGTGTAATTGCTGTAAGGCGTTTAGATGTGAGGAAAAATAAATAAATCTTTCTACTTATAACAATTTCAAAGCTGAGCCGGATTTGACAAAACTATTAAACGGTTCCTTGTTAGGACTACGGGTCCCCAAAAAAAATGACCACCGCAAAACTCCGAACCAAAAAAATAAGCACGGCATTTTATTTTTATATACAAAAAGCATCTGCTCAACTATTAATATTACATAATGATTTAATAGGTGTTCAGTTCTTTTATGACTGTATTATAACATCTAAAAAACATTATATTCCTTTTTTTTTAGGCATAGATATTTATAAATTTAATAACCTATTATTGGGTAGCAAAATTTTAAGAAATCATTAACAAAAACGTTTGTGATCGTAAGTTTGATGTACCCATTGTTTAAAGTCACTATTTCAATAAAATGTGCGTATAATGTATGTATTATGTTATTTTAAAACAAGCTCAACAAGCATGACAGCAAGGCATATTAGCTATCTTCTTTTTGTTTCGATGAACTCAAATCCATTTTACCGATTTTTGGTCCGATGATAATTTTTTTATCGATTAATCGATCCACTAGATTCACGCCACGCGATGTCGTGGCGAGATCCAGGTTGTCAACGTTTGCTCTAAAACTTTCTAGTACTTTTGTCCATTGTTTCTATAAAAGTCACTTGCCCACTAACGGGACAATGGACTCGCTCCATCGCAGCTTGTTTATTGACTATAATTGATGCAACATCTTGTTTGCAGCATCGCAATCTATTGGTATTCATTAAGGCAATTTAGGTTATTACCAACTGCATAGACATGGAGTTATATTTTGTTTAATCTATATATACAAAAGGAGAAACTGACTGACATATTATCGCACAGCGGAAACTACTGGGACCAGACGCGTGAAATTTTGGACAAGGCTTCATTTTATGGCGTAAGCGAACACTAAGAACGGATTTCCCAAAATTCACCCCCTAAGGGATGAAACGAGGATAAAAAGTTTGTGTGGTGAAACCTACTTAAACCTACTTACTCGCACGCGAGTGAAGCCGCTGGCAGATAGCTAGTTTGGGTATAAAACTCTGATAAATTACTAACTTCAGCCTGCGGTACCGACTGCGTAATATTCGGAAATTATGCCAAGGGGGCGTTTTCCTGGGAAAAAAATATGCGGCCGTTATGTAGGTTCAATTTATCTAAAATGGTTCTGCGTAGTAAACAACATAGCGTATTTATTTATTTATTCGTATTTATTCCAACATGTTTTTTTTTTGTTTATATTTTAGTCTATTTTTGGAGTCCTTTAAGTCATCTCTTCGTATGAATAATTAATTTGTTTTCCACTAGGATATGAATGTACACGTTCTAATGTTTTTGGCAGCAAAAGTATATAGTCAATCTTTTCGGCAGAACTTTGTTTAGATAGTTAACACTACAATAAAATCTCAGCTCCATTTTCCACGTATTTCCCAGTTGCACAGACATTTGAAATAAATACAATACAAAAAAAACTAGGAATCAATTTGCAAGTAATCGAATTACTTGAACTTCACTCAAAGAGAAGTCCCGCCAAAAACTCCGCAGAATGGAAGTGTTGCCAAAGAAACTTGGAACAAACTTGCCGAAAAAAAAACAAAATACAGTCGCACATCTGCGCGTGGCAACGTCCTAATAAATATAAACATAATTATATCAACATTCCTTATAAGTCCAAGCCATGCATAATGCAAGCTTATGAATTCTTAGAATATATTCGTCATACGAATCAAAGGGCACCCTAGTACATGGTAGTGACCAAAACTACTTACAAATGTGCTTCAAGGTCACCTTTTGGGAACCACATGTTGCTCGTAAATCTTGGGATAAAATTGAAGACGTTAGCAATAAATAAAGTTAATCGAACTTCAGACAAAGGTATCTTTAGGTCTTCAACAGTATTTATTTTTAGTTTTAAACTGGATAAACACGTTTTGGACCTTTAACAAAATACTGTATAGGAATAGGGCTGCCACCCGCCCAGGATACCTCGGATTTGTTCTAGTTTCAAAATGTTTTTAAAATTATTACTCTCGGCTAGATTAACGAAATCTACCGAAGCTTGAACGGGATCGAGTGCTGAAGTACTCTTAGTACTTATAGTGCCTGCCCCCCTAACCTAGTTACAATCGTTTCATTTAAAGTTAACGCTTATAGGCAAGGGAACTGGGGGTGTGGCCAACTACAAGCGCTAACTCAAAACGATACCTCTTTAACTAGGCTAGGGGGGCAGATCCCGCCTAAGCAATGACAATATAACCACCAGTGGTTTTAATTCTCTTTGCGCCTAAGTCATAGCGCCTGCGTGCTATTCTCTAAGAAAGCAGCTTTGAGCGCAGCGCTAGCTGCAGCAACGAAATCAAAAAAAAAAGTACATTGGTTTTCAATTTTGGTAATAAAAATGATATTTTCATTTTTGTTGCAAATAATATATTTTTTTAGAGATGTCGGGGAAAAAATTATATTTTGCCCAAATATCTCAAAAACAAATGTATTATTGTCTTGTTTATCCGGCGAAAGCAATTTAGGTGAAGTCAGCCCTTTATAGGCATACTTATATTTGATTATAATAACAAACTTTGTACAGCAAAGCAGGGATCGTTTTGGTCACGCGATGCTCCAATCAGATCTAATCAGTTCCGAAAACTAAAATCTTCTTTTACCAAAACAATCATCATTATTTCGTGTTAAAAAAAGTTACAAATTATAGAGACAGATTTAAGAGTCGACTCATAGGAAATACCAAAGTAGAGCAATTTTATTTGATAATTACAAAATCTACGAACAACGAAACTATGTATATAAAAGTAAAGTAAGTCTTTCTCAATTCTTTTTTGTACACAAAACTTAACATTATAAAACAATGATTTGACAATTCATGTACAAAGGTAAACTCACACTCAATAATGAGTTTTCTCCCAGAAAACCTTCCTTTTTTTAACTTTATAAAATGCTTAGACTGTACACATATATATACATATATTCCACAAATATCACACAACGTCGTCTAGTCACAAACTAAGCATATATTTCTAAATACATACATATTATACGTAAATTACACCCAGGCACAGAACAAATGATTGTGCTCATCACACAAACATTTGTCCTGAGGTGGGAATCGAACCCACGAACTCTGGCATAGCAGTCAGGGCCATTAACCACTAGACCAACAGGCCAGTCAAATAAAATAATACGAAATAATAGTAAATAAAATATAATACTTACGTAGATAAAAAATATTACAATTTCCTCAAATCTTGAAAAATTTGTGGCATTCAATGATAAATCAGAGGCCATATCAAATCGGTATCTTATCAGTAAGTAAGTATTATTAACAATGATTCTGATTATTTTAATATAATATGTTGTAATGATCTGAAAGAAGTGGATTTACGTATTTAGAACTTACTAAACACCAACGCTATGACTACGAAAGCAGCGCTACTCCATCTACTCTATCTATTACATCTGTCTATTAAACTCTTGAGCCACGAGCAAACGCCAACGTTCGCACACCTATTAACTTTCTATTATGTCTTTAATTATTATTCGAAAGATTAAGTTGTATTAATACACCGCTAAGCCTGTAGTCCAAAATCCCCCACAGTTGCTGTTTGCTCACAACGGACGGGTTTGATCCGACAACGAGAAATGGGTAGCTCTCCGTCTGGCCGACCGAAAACTATCCGGATCATGAAGGAAATAGCTTCATGATCCGGATCGACTCCAAGTCGTCGTCGGCACGTAGTATTCCAGGAGCGCCTTAAGGAGATGTGAGGACAACCATAGGCTTCATGGAACGTCTGAGGATGGCCTCACTAAAACTCGCTCCTTCTTTCCCTTGCGTTCCATGGGGAACGCAAGGGAAAGAAGGAGCGAGTTTTAGTCTGTAATAGTCTGACACATACACGGCTTAAAACTGGGGAAGTAGTTAGTTGATTCCCTACCTAAAAAAAGCCTGTCCTTTAATACCCAGCGATACCCTAAGCCGAGGTCCATACTCAACAGCGGGTCCTTAGCGAGCAGTCGCTTAGTTTTAGTTCAGTTTTTAGTAAGCCCTAGTAGGAGGTTTTGATTTTCGAATTAAGGCAAATAATTAGAAAATTAAGGTTGTCGACTTGGCAACTTAATTAGCTTGTGGGAACAGGCTAGTCCGGTTAAACAGTAAACAAATGGCTGATCTACGAGAGGCCACATAAAAAAAAATTATAGCCCAAAAATAGATTAATCACACGCGTCATTCCTAATGTTTATTCATAGTTAAAGCAGAATTTACTCACAGATCACACAAATTTTAATCGCTATATTATTTTAATCTTGCTTTACATTATTCCTTATCAAAGCATTCCATCATTATAATACGCAATTTTATGATTAAAATATAAAAAAAACATTGTAGCACGTGGTAAATAAATTCGAATAAAATGGCTGTTGTTGCTATGATTACGCGCAGACCCCGCTGTGCTGCACTTCGATTGAGACCCCAAAATCTGTTACTACACTTTGGTGGTCGGTCGCAATTTTGGTACAAATAATAAACCGCATTGACCAATTGTACTGGCCTTGAAAACCCTAAGGTCAAGTAATTTCAAATGCAATGCATTCTAACTGAATATTTCCTAATACATTATACTGAGACGCAACTTAATTAATTCTCAACAAACTAAAAAGAAAAATAATCACAACAAATTTAAATAATTATTTAGCTAATAATGATTTAGTTTATTTTCAACAAAACAAAATAAAGTTTAAAAACTAACACCCGACTACTTAAAAACACGCTCTAAAAAGTACGAAACAAGAAAACAAGAAAGCCGTGGTCGTATACCACTTTTTTTAATTTATTATTCTTATGGCATACGACCACGGCTTTCTTGTTTTCTTGTTTCGTACTTTTTAGAGCGTGTTTTTAAGTAGTCGGGTGTTAGTTTTTAAACTTTATTTTTATTTAACATATTTTGGAGTTCTAAATAGGTTAATCTTGGGTTCATTGATTTCTCAGCCCATGAATACAGGTAAAGTCACAAGCAAATGCTAGTAATATATATATATTCAAAATGTACAAGTAAAGCGCTTTCAAATGATACCAAACACGGCATATTTATCTTAACTTTATTTTTTTACTTCGTATGTTTTGTCCGCTAGAGGGCGCCACATTAGATTTTGTGAAATCCCATATAGCCTATAACCAGCGGACAATTAAGACGCTTCTAATGATATGTCATTTGTCGAATTCTGATAAGTAGTTTAGAAGTTACGAGGGAACAGATGAACATCCATACCCACATACATACATACATACAGGTCAAAATCATAACCCTCCTTTTGCTTCACCGTAGTCGGGTAAAAAATAATATTATCCTTATTCTCAAACTTTAACCTTTTGTTTTATAGATGTCTGTAAAATTAAGTAATTAAAATGGAAATCATGCTGTCTTAAAAGACTGCGTATCAAATTTTATCGTATTGTTGCAAACCATCGAGAATAAAATTGCATTTTTATTGCAAAACACATCTAACACCTATCTAATTTCTCTATTTAATACACTAACGTTTATGGTAGGAAAGGTTATTAAAAAATTTGACTTTTACTCGCGCATTCACACTTTTGATTGCATGTACATGCAAGCCATGACCTCAATACTTCCCGCGGCTTCACTTGTACATCATAAAAAATGGGCACTTTCTATTTGTAGATGTCAGCACGCTATTCTTTACATTCACTAAGTGAAATTTTGGCTAGATTCATCTGCGTGTAATAAAATAGAAATATGAAAACTTTTTAATGGTGATTATTTTTTTATAAAACATGGCTTTGTCATTTTTTTTAATTCTCTTGGCGCAGCGCATGCGACACACTTTTTGTGAGATAGAGTCTGTTGCGCAAAAAAGTTTTTGCATGTCATTTTTATAAATTTCAAATAAGTATGTAACTATATTCGGCCAACGACTTCACTAGTGTGAAAGTCGATTTCTCCATACAAACTTCCAACCCCCGTTTTGCCCCTTAAGGGTGAAGCTTCGTAAAATCCGAATGTTTGACTCCTGTAAGGAGGCCTGCCAAATTTTAAGTTGGTAGGTGTTATATTTTTTTGAGATTTCGTGATTAATCAGTGAATGGTATTTCGCTTTTATATATTTTATAGATTACTAGTAAATAATTTTTAGTAAAAATAGAACCTAAGTATTTATAATGCTTAGATTATATTTTCATAAACTAAAAAGTGCGTCTGTCATCTGCACTGCACCTTATTAGCTTCTACAGTTCCTGTGTGTCCCCGCGAGAAAGTAAAAAAAAATGGTCTATGTCAGTCAGTGGCGGAGTAATTCTATTGGTGAAATGTTTTTTTTTTTAATCGGTTCATTAGCTGTTTATTCAAGATAGCCCGTTTGTAACACCACTTGAGTCACGTAGCACATTCTCATTATTTGTAATTAAGTACTATTAAAGGATAAGAATATTGTTATTAACCTAATAGATCTTTGTTGTTAGCTGAAGTAAATAAATAAATATTATTATAGACCAAAATATAAGTTATATACAATTTTTTCCTCAATATTTTTTTTTTATTTTATTTGATTTTAATTTAATTTGATAATAATCTACCTATCTATTTATTATTATTTTTTTTAGGTTTTATTTGTATTTGTTGTCCTATTGCATTGTGTTATTGACATCGTGATATTTTTATATGAATATGGCAATGGATATTACAGTATCTACATTTATGCACTGGAACTCTGTAAATGAGAATGTAAATGGATGAAAATATTTAAGACGTACTAAAAATTGTAAACACGCTAATCAGTTGATCATAAATTTTGTCGAATTATGCAGAAAAATAATATACTGAACTATAGTGTTTCTTTTACGTTTTATATATTAAGAGTCCGCTTGTATTTTTATTTATCCGCGTGTTCTATCACCTGCGCGTACGCAGTTCCTACAAACATAACGTTAAAACAATATTATCAATTCGTTACTCCTTCACGTACAAATGACTGAATTTTACTGCAATAACACATTTTTATCCCATGAAAATCAAATTATCCCCAGAGAATATAATCTTTCTTACTAATTTTCTACTTTTACACAGGCGAAACCACTGGCAGAAGCTAGTTTTAACGTATGTATTATCCTCTTAGTCCGTGACCTTATTTGAACTGTCACCAGGTTAAGCAGATAATAAGTTTTAAATATTATTCTAATTGTATGCAGGTCTTTAGTGTTTTTAAATTCTTTTGTTATAACCGAAATATAAATATGCGTTGACTGAAACAACATCCTATTGTTGGTCGGTTATGTATTTTAAAGTGACTTATAGAAACCATATTGAAAGTAATACATTGATACACTTGGATTTCTCAAAAGAGAACCATAAACAGAGAGAAAAGTAAACAGTTTTGCGTTTTCGATTCTGGACCCCAATAATAAATAGGCACTCCTGTTTGGCACACCATAATATATGTACGTATAGTCTATAATAGAAATCAAAAATTTACAGATCTGTAATCCGTCTGTTCAAATACTTAACTAAATGTAAAAAATCTTCACATTTCTTTCGCTTTTTATCTAATATTTCTCGTAAAATGTTTACAATTACCTATTTATGTAAACCTATGTTAGGTAGCTAACTAATTTAAATATTTTTTGTAGGTCCTTTATACCGTTTTTTAAATAAAACCTAAACAGATGGAATATATATTAAATTAAGACTATTTAATTTATGGTATGTAATATTTGTAACAACAGTTTAATAAACTTATTATTGTTATCAAAGTTTTCCCAGGGATCAAAATCGTAGCTCACGACCATCAAAAAAATTAGCTACACTTCAAACAAAACTCACGCAAGTCGTTTTGAGTTTTCTCTACAACAAACGCAAAGCCATTATCGTCGCACTACATTTTCTATGCAACTTATCGAAAAGTGGAGCGTAGCTTTTTCTAAAAGTAAATAGCGGTAAATAAACCTCTAGCTGTAAGTCAATGAAGTAAAACATTCATTCATAGATTTATTTAAAAAGTTTGTTTTAAAATGTTAATATTTAATATATCGTGCTAATGTAAGAACTCATGAAAGGAACAAGCTAACAAATATTATTTTATAATAACACTAAAAACTACTAATTTAATTATTTTTCGCAAAACATATTACTTGTTTTCAGTTTTATGTGTGACCTCTTTTTCACATTTGTTACGTGTAACCAGAATAAATAATTGTCCGAGTTTAAATCGGCAAAATTTTCATTGTGAATAATAAATAATTCAGTGACATGACAAAGCACAAAGCGTACAACGCTGAACATTTATTTCAGGGAAAGTATGAACACGATAGTATTAAATAAAGATAAAATATAGAATGTACCCTTACCTTTCTCAACGCAACTTTTCAAGATAAAACAATAACAATCACTAATATTTCATAAACAAAAAAATATCAACACTAGAACACAATTTTTCAAAACCACTACGATTTAGAATTCGTATTTGGAATTTATATTTTTTAAACGCTCAGACCAATGACATTCATAAAAATCATAGACGATTCGATATTTGTTTTTTAATTTGAATTTTCATTGACTGTTTCGCGTTCGTTGGCTTATTATCAGCCAGTATCGCGCACGGCTGGCGCTTGCTTGTTGGCGCGCAGCGATGTACTGAGACTGGCCGCTCGCAACACAAACAGCGAATATAACAAGAGCAACGAAGTCGGGAGCGCCTGCCGACAGCTGACGGCACTCAAACCGTTTTTAGGGATCCGTTCGAAAAAAAATTAGAATAACATAATAAAATAACAGTCAATGTAAAGAGCTGTAAACTGAATAGCGAGAAAAGAATAATAAACGTTTGAGTACCTACGTAGATACCAAAAACGTTCACATTTATAATTAAAAATTTTATGAGTAGATACACAACTTATCGTATTTTTACAACATGCTTAAATATTTTATTATGCATTATGTAATCACATTTACTATCGAAAGTGTAAACTATTTTTTTACAAAGATTTCTCGATCTCGTTTACTACATTCGATTTAATTATACTCAGATGCGCCTGAAATATATCATTGGCAAATCGTTGAAGTTCGACTCATTACACTATTTTAGCGATACTGCAATCTAAAAAGTCCTAAAATTTAGAAGCAGATTTCTGAATTTCGGGCGGTGGATAAAGTTCTTTCTAACCATTTTGAGTACCAACAAATAGTTTCTTACACAAAGAATTTCAAAAGTTTTTCAATTTTTATTCTGCGAACAAAACAAATGCTATTTTTTTTAAGACAGTTATAGCTCATCATAGCCTTGCGCACTAGAATCCAAGAAAAAGAGATACTTACAAAGGATTTTTTTTACAAAATACACGTAATTATAAACATTTAATATTCTACATTTCAACGTTTTCCGGCACTATTACGTCTTAAAAATATATTGTATTGTATTTGTATGAATTATCCTAGTGTAAAAAAAAAACTCTACATATAAATAAATCATAAAATTATCTGTAACAAAACACAATTCTGGGTTAAGCTCACCTGTGTATAAAATAAGACTGATGTTTTTTACTTCTAAAAGATGTGTACAATAAGGAATGTGAAAATGTTAAAAAATAACATTAAATGACTGTACAACGATCTACGGAACCACCATTAGCATAAAGTCCCGCACTTCACAAGGGTGTTGACTCATGCGCGTGAACGCTGCATAAAGGGCGCATGCGTTCCCCTCCGAATTCTAAACATAGAACTACGTATGTTTTGTACACAAACGTATACACGACGATGTATCGAATTGATTGTCGATAATAGCGATTGCTTATCATGACTTTAACAGCTTGATTTATTAGCAAGTTTCATATGATTCTGGAATTATATGTTACTTATGAGGTGCTTTCTGAGGCACGACTTCAGAAAGCACTTTAAGTGGATGGTATAGTACGTGGCAAATAAACCCAAAATGCTGGTTGTTACTATGGTTACGCACAGTATACCATTCCTTAAGAGCGGCCAACCCGACGAACATTCTCATACAAACCCTCTTACGAGATTATGATATTATTACACAACTTTCTTCAGATATTTTGGATACACATATCTTGCCTCTCTTCCATAAAGCCTAGCGCATTTAATCAAGATTCTAAATGTTGTAAATTTTTTTCAAAATTCCTTAAGGTTTTCATAAAAACACGTATTTCCTGGAACCAGTTTTGTGAAGCATTTGAGTGAATCGTAGAATTACTGAATACCATATCATCTCTCTTTTTTGGCATTACTTTTGCATGAAACATCATATTATCCAATATGATGTTTTGCTTATGTGTTGCTTGATGTGTTGCTTAAGATGAAGCAACAAACTTTTAAACCATACTCGACGTAGACGATAAGCGAGTGGGGAAGGCCCACCTTAAGTCCTTTCAGGTAGAGAAGCTACTACGAACTCCGGTCGCCATAGAACAGTAGTTCCCAAACTTATTTTTCTCGTGGACCACTTTTAAAATTTTACTGGTTCCGGTGGACCCCCTGCTGCTACATTTCTACCACATTCTTAAAGTCGCCAAAAAATAAAAATTGTGTCGCTTCTGAGTTCTATCCCTATGCAGTGTGTATCTGTGAACATTTACATTCCTTCAACTTCGTGTTCTACCAACCATTTTGAACAACATTAGTTCTATGGCTTTTCAAAATTCGCATAAAAAAAAATCAACTTTCATACAAAGTCAGTACTCTTTACAATCAAAAGCAGATAAATTTTCGTGGACCCCCATTAACGTCTTATGGACCCCCATTTTTTACTCACGCCTACGTAGACCCCCAGCATGTCTCCCGTGGACCCCTGGGGGTCCACCTGGACCACTTTGGGAATCACTGCCATAGAATGTGGCGTGCATGTTAATACCAGAGGTCGCTACATACACCTACACACACCCTGTTTTTTTTTATACCACCACCTCTACCACCGATCATAAGTGACTGTCGCATGCGTACAGTACAGTCGTCGGATCTTGGCGAAGTTACGATCTGAGAATTTTAGCGCTTATGCACTAGTAAATAAATATATGTTTTAAACATATAAATGCAGTTATTGCTGTTAAAAACTGTTATTAGCACTTATTTTTTTAAAAACCTTTATTATTGTATGATTGCACTAGTGCTTCAATTCACATAGCTTAACTTCAGACTCGCAAAGATACGACGGCCATATTGTACTAACTTAGCAACTAGATCTATCTTCAGACTGCCTCATCATCATCATCAGCCTTTTAATGTTCCCACTGCTCGGACACGGGCCTCCTCTCTAGGAGGGGAATGGGCAATAAAACACGACGCAGGCCCAGTGCCGATTAGTGGATGTCACAAGTCTTCGAATCAAAGATTCATTTTACGTTAACGCGATTGTCGCGTTTATGACGTTCGGCGCTCCGAGTAGTGCGCTCCAAGCTCCTTAACCAATCAGAGAGCCAAATGCGGTATACGTCTCAATCACTTCAACTCAACTTAAAAATAACTCGCACTCCGCTTACAGGTAGCGGTATTTGTGGATGTTGACACTCTCATACTGCCAAGCTTAGACTCTTCGAAGTGGTTATCAGAACAGTCAAGAGCCAGTGAATCATATGCGCGCCTCTCTACCTACCGGAATTGCTTGTGAGTTTTTGAACAACTCTCATCATAAAGGAACGTACTACCTGAGATTGGACTCCACGGCACAGGGAATCCTAGTGTGGAGTCCAGAGATCTGTTAAATGATTGTAATTACCCTTATTGAACAATAAACACATTTGTATTGTATTTGTATTATTTGTACCTGGCAAACACAAAAGCATTCAATATCCCAATCCAGGAGCCTTTGTTAAAATGTTAGGCGTAATAGTGAGGAAGCGGCGGAGTGGGATAGAGGTACAGACTATTGTCTATACCTCTATCCCACTCCGCTATTTAACTCCATCCTTTTTACCTGTTACCTCGCTAGGTAACAGGTAAAATCGATCATCGATATATGTACTACGCAAGTACGCGCTAGATGAGCTTTACCGTACTATGACTTGACTCCACATAAGTGATCAGCATGCTATTGCACTTTCACATTGATAGCATTAGTGCAATTTTGACATATTAGCGCTGTAAGTATTAAAAGTTTTGATAGACGACATTGCCAATGAAGCTCTGCAGCAGACTTTTGTATTAACATTTCAGTATTTTGACAAATAGTTTCTATGAACGTGTTCATCTATCGCTAAGATATAAGTCGATGGGTAAAATAGAAGAAACTAAACGAGCTGCAAAATAATTAAGCGAATATTTATTATAAGTTAGATTCTCAAATCAGGAAATAAAGTGTATACTTACTACTGTAAACTTCCAAACTCCAGACTGCTACAGAGTACTTTGAATACCGTAATTAGAGACATAATAGAACAATAGGTGTGAGAACACTGACTTTCGCTTGGGGCTCAAGAGTTTAATATCTATGGAACAGCTCAATAGATATTTTTCCTGATTCGAGAATCTAACTTCCCTAAATTTTAAGGGCAACCAAAATCGAATAAGGGCCGTTTGTCCCATAAGGCTAATTTCGTTTATGGTAAGCATTAAGGGATACTTAAACTAGGTAATTAATAATACCTAAAGAGATAATTTTCCAATCTTTGGTCCATCTGCCAATTTAACAGACAGCATTTTTTTTTCGTGGAAACTAGAAGATGCATAGATAAGCTAACAAAGAATGTTGACCTGGCTCGCGAGGTTGTCGACATTTGGGATGTATATATTCGGTAGTCGCTATGCTGCTAGGCGTAACGGCTAATGGCATCGTAGGCAACAGCTGCTTTCGAAGGACTGCTGCAGCAGTACTCCTGGACTCCTAAACTTGGAAACCAACCTTTCGAGTACCGTAATTACAGACATAATAGAAACACATTGGGTGTGCGAAAGCCGGCGTTCACTCGGGTTACAATAGTTTAATATGCTACCCAGAGTTTTTTATGGTGGGAAAAATCATCTGATGATGAATCCCGCCCTAGGGCAAAGCAGAACTCAGTGTCAGACTCTTACTGACTAAACGACCCACCCAGTTCCAATTTTGCCTTGATCCCTGTGCCCTTTGACGCTTTCGCATCAAACCTTGGCCCAAGGTGGCTTCCACCCTGATTTGCCATGGGTCAAGTGATCTAAGATACATAGAACAAGGATGACCCCTCATATGTTATTCGATTATGGTAAATATTACATGCTAGATAACGCATTTAGTAATACATTGCGCTGAGGTTGCCTCGCTAAATTTAATGCAAATGATGTTAAATATTAAAGTTTGTTACTACATTTTTGACCAAATTTACCCTCATCTGTTATTTGAAAAAATCAAGCATCAGCTAAAAGAATGTGCCCCAAGGAACTAAAAAAATACTGGTTGCCTTCGCAAAAATGATGCGCAATAGTTAGTTGCCTTGATTTAAGATATAAATTTTCTTATGCCCTCACTGTCGTTAAGTAAAAATAAAGGCTATATATAGTGGTTTTTATTACTTTAAACTATTAGCAACAATACAATTGGATTTGAAAATGTAGAAAAATCAGAAATATTCGCAATTTACGCTAGTTTACGTAATAGGATTTTGATAATGAGACATTTTATTTGATGACTAATTAGAAAGAACCTCATTTAATTCGCTAGGATGTAGCTTAAAAATAATATTGTAAGCAATAGAAGTCCAATTAGAAACGTTTTGAAAAAGTTATGACTTTTTTGTGTTCATGAAAATAGCTAAACTGACTTTATTAGCAGTCAATGTCCTAAAAACTTTTTCATAAATTAGTGTATGTGAAATATTATTCTATTATTCTTTCATGTTAAAGAAGAGATTAAGACGAACATTTTTATGTATATATTGCAATGTTTTTATGAAAGAATAAATAAATATGGATTCGGAAAAGGTTCTTTCTTTCTTTCTTTAATTCTTTATTGTACAAACAGTATATAAAAAAGAGGATTACAATATCTATGAACAAAGGCGAGCTTAACTCAAAATTGAGAATTGATTGATTGATTGGGTTGAAAATTAAAATACCTACTTTTTTTGCGTTTAACTCGGTTGATTGATTTTTCTACAGTAAGGGATTCCCAGACCAGACTATGCGGTTTTAATTTCAGCTTGATACCTCCATGCTTTCCTCTTGGATCGCGTGTAAAATTAACGGTCTTCACAGATAGACAGATGGTCAACAAAGTGTATACATGTGTATAGTACTTTTTACGAAACCTTAAAAAGTAGTAAACATATAATTTTGCTGTAAGATTCACTAGTCATTGAGCTATGGATCCAAGTTTTTATTACTTTTTTCGCCAATTTTGACGTTGATAGAGTGCTATTTCAAAGTGTCTATTCCGGGTGCCTCTTAATATTTCGTTATTAAATATTTATTTATTTTCCTTGTTTAGTCTGGTTTTGTGTTGTGATTCTTCTTTCAATTAATTTTGTACATAAAATTAATTTAATAGAAAAACTGAGCGCTTAATGTTATTAAAAATATGAACATAATAAAATGTAGACTTTTGGTTGAGTAAGTTTAACTTTTATTTTTCTTGTTTTAACAGTTAACAAAAAATAAAGTTTTAATTAAGTAGGTAGTTAAAGGAATGCACTTATTACTAAGAGCATCAGGTAATTTACCCCGGTTTCCTCTACTTGACCCATAGAGGGCGCTGAGTGCTTGACATTTTACATATTTTGTTCAAAGGTTAGCGTTGTCTTTTCCGTCTGATTTGAGCATGTTTAATTTCCATCCAAACTACCTTACCCTTTTAGCGAATACTTAAGTTATAAATTGAGGAAGTATAGTGTCAATTCTTATACAGTTGGTCAGAAATCGACCCAGTCTGAAGATACAGTCAACAGTTTAAATACCTTACAACAGGTATGCAAAATTTCAAAATGCGGTTTCACAAGAATGTACTTTACTCTCACGAAATCACTGAAAGCACCTATTTACTTCTATACTTCTTTACTGCTATACTTCTATACATAAATCATACTAGCGGTTTCGGCAAATGTTGTCCTGCCTGAAAGCCAGTCATAAAAAACCCCGATAGCGCCAGGTTAAATTGTGTTTTCAAACCATGCTGTGATCTTCTCAATTATGTATGCACAAAATTTCATCGAAATCGGTTAAGTCGTTTGGGAGGAGTTATATGCCAATCACACGTACAGAAGAATAACATTATTGTAAAGGTTAGACGCTCAAGAATTCTTTTTTTCCAAAATCAATTTTATCATTGGAAATGGGCTAATTTACTGCGGAAAGCTATACAACATCACGCTACGACCGAAAGGGAGGGAGCAGTTTTAGCTAATATAGAGCTAAAGCAGCTAAACATAATAGGTACTTTTCAAGTCTAACACTGTATATTTGTATGCTATTTTTTTTTAATTTGCTTTAAAATTTGTAAGTACTATGATCGTAACACCATATTTGGCATTGTCACATTTTAAGAAAGAAAGAAAGAAAAACATTTATTTTAAGTTCTCTTAATTATACTGATTTGATATTTATTATAGTATTTATTAGTTTATAACATTAGCTTATTAAAGTATCTTATTATTATAAGCATCTTATTTCAATGTTACTACATTATATTTGAAATATCTGACCTACTATAGTGTTGTCTTTTTTAACCCAAAGGTTGACTGGTAGAGAATGCCTTACATGACGATTAAATAAATAAATACAATAATAATAGTATGAATGCTTCAGGACAAACGACTAATAGGAATTCATGCTTGTTACATATTTATGCAGATGACTGTACATGACACTTGAAACAATACAAGAAGTATATTATGGTATCTCGTGCGGAATCGTTGTTCACAATGATCATGAGGAAATGCCAAGGCAATCATTGTGGGCTGACTTGGTTCAATCACAAAAGCTTTATAGGTATTTAATTTAAATTCTTTTGACTGTTTTTCTTACCATAGTAAATGTCATCTGTATTTGGATAAAAGTTTCAAGGTACATTCCCATCCAAAGTTGAAGAATTATTCAGAAAAGTTTCCGAGGCCCTAAAACACAATTAACAGAACGCAGGTAGGTTTTAGGCAATAAAAGTCTGACTCACCTTTTCGCTCTATCCTGAATTATTTATTTATTATTATAGCTAGCCTGTGCTGTCCAACTGCTGGGCAAAGGTCTCCCTCCATTCTTTCAAGTTATCTAGGTTACTCGCTTCGTTCCAATTCCCAAGGAAGCATCCAGGTTGTCCCGCCATCTCCTTCGTGGTCTGCCGCGGCTCCGCGTCGCTGTGTCCGGGCACCAATCCTGTGTTTTACGAGCCTACAGCTCGCTAGACATGCGGCAGACATGTCCAGTCCCATTTAAGTTGGGCAGCCTTTTGAACCACATCAACGATCTTGAATAGGAGAAGTTATTCGATGATTTCCCACCTTAAATTATATCTACATTCCCATAAACGTCGTCATATGGGTTTACGGCATTTAACTCTGAGAATTGTGTCTCCTTATGTGGAATCTCCATGTCAACAGTCAGCAATGTCACATTCATCTGAAAATACCATCAATAAAGCCACCCTCATCAATAAGCCTACGTACGGACTCTGCAAAAGGGTTGAAACCTACTGAAGGCCAAAGTGTCTTTCTGAAAGGAAAGCTTGGCCCCAGTGTGAAAGGCAAAGAAGGAATGGGGTGGGGTGTTTAGTCAGTAAGAGTCTGACACCGGCCAAGATCGTAATTCGTCATTGAATGATTTTTGCCCACAATAAAAAAGAACCCTCCAGCCTAGGTTGACTGGTTTTTTTTATGGTAGGTAAAAATCATCGAATGGCGAATCCCACTCTTGGGCGGAGCGGGAAACAGTGTCAGACTCTTACTGACTAAAGAACCTACCCCGTGCCTTCCTTGCCTTATTCCCAGCCCCGGTGTAACGCTTTCGCACCAACCCTCAGCTCCGGGAGGCTTCGACCCTGTAGGACCCCTACGGTTTGCTGACAACCCCTTGAGGAGGTTGACTGGTATATATTTAAATATAAGTCCGCCTTTGTACTTTGTGTTGCATATAATAATAGGTACACCTAATATTATTTCGTTGCTGTGGCCATCACTGCGTTCAAGGCTGTTTTCTTAAAGATAGCATTGGTGGTGCACATACATACAGATCTCACTTACTTGATTCCGGAGCTTGATACACAAAGCTATAACTGGCTTGTTTAGTTTTATTTGTTTTTCTAGATATTTTTTGTTTCACCTTTACAATGTCTATTTTTATCGTAGAGTTCGGTATATACTGATTTTGCACTTGTCATGCTTACTTGTAAACAACTGTGGCAGCATTGGTCTTAATCATTAAATGTAGTCCGGTCCCCAAGGTACAGGCTCTGCCGAGTTTGTGGAGCACCGCAATGAAGCAGTCAATATATAATAATATCATCATCATCAACCTAGCGTAAGTCCCGGTTGCTACCTTGGCTTTCACCTTGGTGCCCGGGGTCCGCTTTCCTGCCTAGTCGCCTCCACTTCGCTCGGTCTTTTGCGTCCTCTGCCTTAAGCCCATTAGCACGCATATCGTCCCTTACGACGTCGATCCAACGCCTCTTAAGCCTACCTCGTTTTCCTGGTCCCGGCGGAGGCGGCATGGCGAGGCATCTGTTACCCACGTAGTCTGCCGGTTTTCGTAATACGTGGCCATACCAGCGTAAGCGACCCTCCTGCAGTTTATCCGCTATGTCACGGACCTGCTATGTATCAGACTTACGTGTATATAAGTTACGATAAGCTTAATTTACCACCTTTTGTAACAAAGGTTCAATCAATTTATTATTAATATATATTTATTTTATATATATAATTACATAAGTATTAACAATTGTTAAGCTCAAAATAAATAAATAAACCAGATGTCTCAATATCTTTTAGCCATGACATAGTACACAATAATTAAACAATATTCTCTTAGCACACCTTTGACTGATGAAAAGTGATCGCATTTGAAGGTATGATTCATTTATATAATACTAGCTTTTGCCCGCGGCTACGCCCGCTTGGTATTGGGATTGGGGTTGGAGTTTCCGGGATAAAAAGTAGCCTATGTCCTATTCCGAAGTGTATCCTATGCCTGTGCCAATGCCTGTGCGTGATTGAGTAACAAACATCCAAACATCGTAACTTTCGCATTTATAAAATTAGTAAGATAATAATATAAATATAGACCTGCTAAACTCATAAGTCAAATATATGTAAAAATAATATTATACATTAATATGTATAAGGGTATTTAGTAGTATTTACATATATTGATATACATGGTAATAAACCAATAAATTCTAATGATATGATAATTTCTGATTAAAAAGAATGAATGTTGATGAATTCTAGAGACACAATTCAGTGACAAAAAAAGGGTCTCATCATGGTGGTTGGAAAAATGACGCAAAGGTTTTTTTTAATGGTAGGTAAAAATCATCGAATGACGAATCCCGCCCTTGGGCGGAGCAGGAAATAGTGTAAGACTGTTACTGACTAAAAAACTTACCCCTTTCCTTCCTTGCCTTATTCCCAGAGCCCCGGTGTTACGGTTTCGCATCAACCCTTGGCCCAAGAGACTTCGACCCTGTAGGACCCCCACAGTTTGCTGGTGCGACATGGAGTACTGGGCCGTTTTGTGAGAACATGGCGCACTAGAATTAAGTTTTAGTTTATGTTTTTAACTTTTTTCCTTGTTCCTGATTCCTGTTTTTTTAATTTCAAAAAACTTTTAAATTAGTGTTTAAGATTGCGTCATTTCCCACAAATAAAAAGTCTTTCTTTCTTTCTATACATTCAGTAAAAGAAGATATATTGAGCCAGATTAGGTAACCTTAACGTGAAATGGCAAGAAGTTCTGGAGACGTTTAAGAGACTGGAAAAGGAACCTTCTTATTCATTTAGTACAAGTATAAGGATATACGGATGCCAATGTACAAATTTTTTAGTATAATATGAGTGCATAATCATACACTACTCGCAAAATCGACTGGTGATGTAATAGGTTAATCTAGTAGAATATCTAGTTGATCTTATTGTATAATATAATAATACCACAATCGGCAATCCAAAAGTATACAAAGTAGGTATCGATCTTTTTAGTTATTCAAGAATTATTATAAACAATGTAGGTACACATGTATATTACATCCTGTTCTATATAAAATACTAGCTTTTGTCCGCGGTTTCGCTCCCGGCAATTGAAGAATGTGTTAAATATAGAACCGTTCGACTGATTTTGTGCAAACTTCACATAAACCATCTACTAAATAGTCCAATCAAAGCCTAAATATTTGTTTTGGATAGGGGAGCCCATTCATGAGTTATAAAATTACAACGAAAAGTGGCATTAATTTTTATATATGTTGATGAAGATAATTTGTCAAACTTAAGCTCTTAAATAGACTAGTGCGCCTTACCAGCAACTATTGCATCACTGCTTACCATCAAGTGGGATCGCTTTCAAGCACTAGATTATAAAAAAAAAACTTTAGCATTAGAGTTTCACCTGATCATAATTTTTATTAGTCTATTCAAAAACCGCATGTTAAAAGAAGGTGGCCGAAAGTATGAGGCCGGAAACAAGCCTTGAGCCCTGGCTCCCGCTGAAGATGGCCATCAGGGATCGCAGAGCAATCCAAGCTACCATTTAGAATTAAGAACCGCGAGCCATGTGTAGCTCGCTGTCGCAAGATTCACGGGGCCAGTGAGGGCAGACCCTGCGAGCCGGATTGTTCGAAAGAGTTACTGTGACCCTAGAAAAAGCCTACTAAATAAACACTGTGAATTTTTGGCAGTAAGAGTCTGACACTCGCCCTCGCCTCACCCAGAGAGAGAGAAGTTATTTGAAAAACGAACCGAATATTATTAGAACTCGCTGATACCTCTATCTAGTTCATAGTATAGAAGTATTAGTAATAAAATAATAATTGGTAGGTAACTGGTTATGTCATTGTAAGACATTTCAAGTTTTTGTTCTAAAAACATCAACTTTTTGCCAGTCGATAGATATGCAGTATAACGAATCTAAAATTGCCAAGACTAGTATTAACAGCTTTCAAATAAATACACGTAGATACATGACTGACCTCCGCTGTCCGTCCGTATGTCCGTCATCTTTTTTTTTATTCTAGATAGGCTGGCGTTTGACCACAATCTCCCTGATGGTAAGCAATGATGTTTTGATGATGATTTATCTCATAAACTTACTATAAATAGTAGAGAGTTGAATTTTTCACAGAATGTATGTTCTACACCGTAGACTTGCTAGCCCTGGATAGCTCTCTGTCCGACCGTCCGGTAACCGTCCAGACAGAGCCGAAGCCTTCGCCGGCGCGTAACGTTCCACGTACACCAGGAGTTTCAGTAAACCGTAGGAGCCCGGCAGGGTTGAAGCCTATAAGTTCAAGGGTCTACTTCTGAAAGGAAGGTTCGACCCTGATATGAAAGGCAAACGAAGGAACGTAGTGGGTTTTTAATCAGTACTTCGACGAGTCAGACACTATGACCCGCGGGCTTGCACTATCTCTCCCGCCCTTGGGCAAACTCAATGGCGGAAATTGTCATTATAAATTTTCAGTCCGACAAACTGCGGAGCTGATAGCTCCGGAGTTGATTTGTTGTCAACAAGACAAGACTCGCCATCTAGTAGCAACTAGAAGAACTAAACAAAGATGGCATTCTTGTCAGAGTCAGTGACGTAACCGCTTTATTACGAGCTTGTGGAGGAGAGAACCAACCCGCCCGGGGCAGCAGACTCTCAGCCAGGCAGTCGCAGGGTCAAGACGTTCTGAAACTGTCCGTTTTGTTGTTTGTTACCTACCGAATGACAGTGCACTGTACCGAAATGTATTGAGCAGTAAACCGATTCAACTCCTAGCCGTTCTTGTTCATTGCACGATACCCACGTAGACCCACCTGGTAGATCAGAGCTCCAAAACATCCTGGACGAGCTGATATATATATATAGTTCTAATTAATTGTGTGTTGTGGTTAACTACTTTAGTAAAGTAGTTAGCAAGAAAAAATTGACTTTTACAGATGCTTCAAAAAAAAAAACAGTTTAGCATCACACACACATCATATCTCATAGGAATCAATTTGTGAAAAATTACAGCTGCCATTGAATTTCTCTCGAAAAATTGTAAGTAAAATTCTAAATATTTTATGGTAAAACTAATCTTCTGCCAGCGGCTTCCCCCGCATGGAATTAGGGTTCTCCATACAAACTTTAGACCCCCATTATATCCCTTTAGGAGCTGAATTTTGGAGAACCCTTTCTTAGTGTTCGCCTACGTCATAAAAGAAAGCCTTTTACAAAATTTCACGCTCTTAAGTGTAGTAGTTTTGGCTAGGCGTTGATATGTCAGTCAGTCAGTTTCTTCTTTTATATAGGTACTAGCGACCCGTCCTAGCTTCGTACGGGTACTGATATTGAATTTATTGTGCAGGTATTATACACATAAACCTTCCTCTTGAATCACTCTATCTATATAAAAAACCGCATCAAAATCCGTTGCGTACTTTTAAAGATATAAGCATACATAAGGATAAGCAACTTTGTTTTATACTATGTAATGATATAGATTAACAACATCTTTGAAACATATTAGTTGTTTGCTTTCTGATTACTTAGTTGACGCGAATTATGTGATTCTTCTTACAAAAATGGCATCCTTGTCAAATCGCCAATAGTGTATTAATTACATAAATTAACACTTAATTAACACAGCCAAAAATGATTTCCGCAACAATATTAGGACTTCACTGGTTTGGCACATTGTTAACAACGTGATAAAACAAGATTGACAACATCTTACTTTATAAATGCACAAAGCTCTCATAGACTATAACTTTTTCACAACATTAATAATCATTATTATTTATGATTTTTAGATGAGTACGTAACAGTCAGAAATAAATGTTAGAGTATTTACACCTTAATATATTTCGTACAAACTGGCAACATTGAATGAACTTTTGATTTTAATGAAACTCGGTACATCCGAGGTTACTTAGGTCTAAAAATTTAATTATTAACATTAAAAAAAAGAGTTCAAAAGGACGGTGGGTCTCTTAAACTATTTTTTCGAAAATAGTCGAAGCCTATTTTTTACCCGAAAAAATCATTCCGAACTTCGAACAATTGTATGCGTAGTAATCCTTTTTCCTATAAAGGATTACTATTCTGTATACGTTTCAAACATTTTCTAAGTTTATACTAAGCAGTAGTAATTTGTTTTGAAGAGTACCGTCGCGTATTTTTTACAAGCATACATGGGAGTATTCGCTTTAAAAAAAATATGCAAAAATGTTCAGGATTTATCAAAATGCCGAATTTATTTCGACTTTTCAACAGCTATTGAATGGAAATAAATCTGTAGGTACTTATACAATTAAGAAATAAAGATATATTAGACAATTTACATAGACATATTAGAGCGTTGTCGAATGGAAGTGTCATCAATAAGGCTGGCTTTCACCAACAGCGATGCCGAGGAGTTCTATGAAGTAATAATTTAGTTAAGAATTATTATTCTTAACTACCAGGATTGGTCTTAACTACCATTAGTATATAATATAGTTTTAATTAGTTAATAAATGACCATGTATATCCTGCGATACAATAGACCATTACATAAAAATTAAAAGGAAAAAATTGTATGCCTCAGCCAAATGGGCATGCTGGACACATTCTGAATTTTTGTATTTACTTTGTGCTGCCGTTCATCATCATCCTACCCTTACACCATATCACTTAGAATCGGCGCAACATGTTTTATCTTACACACTGGCCAGTCACCCGTCAAACTTTTTAAGTTAAACCGCTATTTTTATTTGAATAAGTTTTAAGTAAGTTAAAAAACGGAAATCAATCAATTCAAAGAACACCTAATTAGTAGGATATCTATTTTTTTTTTTACTTTATTCATAGCATACATTGAACGCACTAAAAGGTCCCCTGGCTCCCAAACTAGGCTTATTGCCTGTGACTTGGGAGTCAGTTCCTCCAAAAATACATATAACTAAAATATCACTAACTCCCTTTTCTTTCGCATCACTCCTCACACAATCCATTCATCTCTTCTTCGGCCTCTTCCTCTCTTACTTTGTGCTGCCGTTGTCATCTACCAATGCTACTTTAGCACTGAGTGACATGGGGACACGGGCAAAGCCAACGGCAGAATCTAGTAAGTACCTTAATTGATAAAAATGACTTCTAACTAAAACGTAAAGAATAGTTCCTAAATACAAATAGTTAAAACTTGACTTTGATTAACTTAACTTTGCTTTTGATTTTGACTTGCTTAATAAACTAGTGCGGCTCACCATTGACGATTGCGTGACTACTACCAGGTGGACTACTTACTACCTACTATCAGGTGGGATCGCAGTCAAGCACTAGTTTATAGCAATTAAAGCTCTATAATATCAATGTTTTTTAAACATTCAACATTGTCAGATTTCGCATTAACCTCTGTTACTCAAGACCTGCTTCTATCAATTGATTGTTAGTAATTTTCTTTAGAAACACAAGGTATTGGTTGTAAAACGAACCGGTTACAGAAATTACAGAGCCTAGACTCCGTAGTTAAGCTTACTAGAAATTCTTGCTGGCTCTTGACCTGCGGGAATATCAGGTTTTATCCTAAGCACCTGTGCGGTATACAGGTTCTATGCAATCAAGTAGGTGGACCTTCAAGTACTTACTTGATTGAAGGTTTTGAAGGCCATAAATAAAAAAAATAAGTGATTAATCAAATCTGCATCAAAATCTTTATGACTAGTGTGACGTCAGCCAGAAGACGCATAAGCCTCAGATTTTTCATGTGACCTAATTCCTTCCCTATCTATGTTTAATTCCTTCCCTATAATATGTTTTTTAACTGTTGAATGTTGATTTTGTGTATTTAATTGTATTTTTTTTAATAAGTTCATTGTGTTAAAGTCTGTTTATGCTCACTTCTCAATTTTAATTCTGCCACAACACGTGAACGTGAGGACTTTGGCTAAATGTCGTTTATTATGATTTTTCTTTTTATTAAGATTTTTTTTATAAATAAAAGATATGAATTAAAATGTTAACAGTATCAAAAAACCAACCACAAACAACAATAACAGCAAAACCTGCTGCGGTTTTCCCGTCCAATTAATATTTAGATGTCTTCAAACTAGATTAAGGTTCATAATAAACTAGTGCATCTCACCATCAATTATTGCATTACTGCTTATCTGGGGCATAGCTACCGCCGTATTTGCCTATATCAATTATACTCGGCCCCCGCGGTACAGGGGCCCCGACCTAGGCAAAAATTCGCAACATGTTATCCGCAACCGTCTCATAGGGCAGCTAAGCATCCGTCATAAAAATACGTTTTTTTTTTATACGGGGCCCCCGTATCAAAAGTCCTTCTTTAGATACGGGGCCCCTGTGGGACTAGCTACGCCCCTGCTGCTTACCATCCGGTCGGATCGCAGTCAAGCATTAGTTTATATCAATAAAAAAAAAATAAGTTGATGGAAAAGATCGAGTTGCTGGAATTTATTTTAGTTCATTCATAGATTTGACATCATTAACTAAATCAGAGTGCATAGAGTGATGGGTTTCCAACTCTTTAGTTGTTGTTTATTTTACGGTCGGGTTTTTTGACACATTCAAGTTTTTATTTGTAAGTTCTAGGTTGCCTGGAAGAGATCGTATGTTTTTTCTAAGGATCAAGCTGTCATGTTTATTTTCTTGATACAATAAAGTAATAATAGAATTAAATAATCTTATACTTAATAAGTACAGATTTAAAGAAACTTTTATTCCCAATTTTTTTTAAATGCTGTCGGATCCTCGAGCCCTTTATTTTTGATACTCTACATGACTATGTCAAGAAAAAACGTATAATAATTAGAACCAATGATCTCCCATTTTGATTCTCTAATTCCTTTGTTCTGAAAACGTAACTAAAAGTTGAAATGACACCACATAAAGAAATTGAAGACGTGGCCAACTCAAAGTGTTTGACGTTAACGATACGATCGTGACTTGGCTAGGGGGGCTGGTAACAAAAGCGGAAAACCACTCTCTATTTTTCATAAGCATAGCAAAGCATAGTTCTGTTACTTTTTT
This sequence comes from Mythimna loreyi, assembly GCA_029852875.1. Taxonomy (NCBI): domain Eukaryota; kingdom Metazoa; phylum Arthropoda; class Insecta; order Lepidoptera; family Noctuidae; genus Mythimna; species Mythimna loreyi. The sequence continues at coordinate 13,485,928 of CM056780.1, read as the reverse complement.
GTGTAGAATAAAGTTCAATATATCCATAAGCGAACGTTTCCTTCAACGTGATCGAGATGTAAATTATAATGAACTCTTCCTTTTTTAAATCAGTTAACTCGTACTCAGACATAAACCCTCGATGTTAACAACCTTTTTTACGTTGTATTAATCAAATAGATCTGAAGTGCTAATCTCTGAGAATACCGCCATGAGCTCAGCCTTGGGCGAAGCGACGAAATCCGAAAAAGTTTCTTGGTTTTTTAATCCTATCATCATCATCAGCCTTTTTAATGTTCCCACTGCTGGGACACAGCACAGGCCTCCTCTCTAGTTTGTTTATAATTAACTTAAGCTTAAGAGAAGTGGTCACTGAGTGGTAAAAACCCCGACTTACGAGTTTGTAGGTCGTGGTTTCAAACCCAACATCAGTAAAATAAATGGGAAAAATTATAAACAAGAAAATTGTTTATGTTTCTTTAAATGTTACGAGTTTTGGGTGTCCGATTGTGTATATTATTTTAATTCATCTCATCCGCTATTCGACACTGTTTTTAAACTCCGAGATCATATCTGAATGAGTGTTCACAACTTCACACCTATAATACCTCCTAATTTGAGTGACTTATCTCTAATGCTACAAAAACAAAGTCCTTTCCTTCCTTGTCCCGTTTTATTTGGGGTCGGCGCAATATGTTTTTTCTTCCATTCTGTCCTGCCACCCGTCACGCGATCACTAACTCCTCTTTCTTTCATATCACTTCTCACACAATCCATCCATATTTTCTTTGGTCTCCCTCTCCCTCTCCATCTATCCACATTTAAACTCATGGCTTTTTTTGTAACATGCGTTTCATCCCTCCTTTTTACATGGCCATACCAAGACAAACGGTTCCCTTTCAACTACAAAAACAAAAACAAAGTACTGACTAGAAATGTTACGGAGTTCCGGCTTCGGTTCCGATATACCGAAACTCTCGGTTGATTTCACACCTTTGGTTTTGACTTCGGTTCCGGTTGGTTTCAAGCGGAGGTTATACAGGCTCACCGATTTTCTATTTGTGTGTCACAGTCACAAATCAGTGTATTTGTGTTTATCTGACCTGGCCTTAACATAGGTTCTCATTTGTCCCCAGCACTCCAGGGTTCCTTCGGTTCCGATTTCGGTTCCGACTTCGGTTCCGATTTCGGTTCCGATTTCGGTTCCGATTTCGGTTCCGATTTCGGTTCCGTTAAAACGTTCCGTCGACGGCTACGAGACTTATTACTAGACTACTAGAGAGGAAATATATCCAGTGTTGCCAACAGTTACATTAACTTGCTACTAGAGTCAAATTTTAAAACCACGAGAAAACTACCAACAAAATTGCAAAATACCCCGCTACTAAAATGTGTGTTGAACGAATTAAAATAAAGAACGACGGGAAATATTGTCAGATTTCACTGCCTAAACGACGCACTCCGTTTCTTTTTTGCCTTAGTCCCAGGGTGCCGGTGTGACGCTTTCGCATTAACCCTTGGCCTAGGGCTTTGACCCTGCTGGGCACCTACAGTTTACGACAACTCCTTTAGGCGGTTCACACACTGCCCCGCATCATGCTGCATGTTGCGTTTCAACGTATTTACGTGCGTTCTTGCGGGAGTGCAAATTTGCATCATCGTGCGTATTTTATACGCACACACGCGCGTAGGTGCGATTGTAGATTCACGCACGGCGGCTCTCATTTCATTCAAAATCACGCGCGGCACTGCGGGATTCGGTGTGCCATACCTTGCGTCTCGCCCGCACCTACGCGCGGTGGTGCATGTTTCTCCGCGTGTATGCGCGTGATCCACATGAACGCGCGTGGATGCATTTTCAGTGTGTTGGACTGTGCGTGTTTTCCATACAAACGGAGATACTTACAAGCAACGAAAGAGCACGCATCCACGCGCCACGCTGCATCATGCGGGGCAGTGTGAGAATCGCCTTAGGCACGCGTCCTCCAGGTGGTCCACACAGTGATGACACGCAAACGCCGCTTTCGACGCCGCCGGTGCAGATATCTCCTAACTTACCATATCCAGTTAGCACCTGCGTCATGCGCAAGGTAAGGACGACGTTAGGCCTTTCCAGCTATTCCTCAAAAAGGGGACTTACCGCCATAATTATGGCACGCCCAACCTGGCTATAGACTAAAACTTTCTATAATATAATAGCGACTCCACATAAGTAGTAGTAGTAGGTAGTTCGCACACCTATTGTCTTTGTATTATGTCTCTCTCTAATTACAGTATTCGAAAGGTCAAATAACTACTTAATTTTAACCGACTTAAAAAAAGGAAAAAGCTCTTAATTCGATTTTTTTTTTATTTGAATTTAGAATTCAAAGAGATTCCAAAGTTATCATAGTCCAAAGTGTGTAACTTTTTATACTTTAACTTATTATACCCCATTCTGTATTAAGAACTCAAATAAAACAATTGTATAATTAATAGTGCCATTCAACTGACATTCTAACATGTTTTACAATTGTTACAATGCTAATTAACGAGGATATAAGCCTATAATCTTGTTTGGTGAATTAAGTATTATTTCAATTTTAATAGTCATTGTTATTAATAGATATCTAGAGTACACGACAAATAAGTTGAACTATATGCTATGGTAACCATATGTAACCATAGCATATAGTTTACGTGCACGCACTATATATACTTTTGTTGTGAAAAACCTGTTCGCAGAAATAAATATCATTTATCATTTAGCGAAAAGAATCGCCTAACCTAAGTGGCAATGGGCAGGACACATTGCATGCAGAACAGATGCTGGGGCCGAAAAGATCTGGAGCGGCGACCGCGTACCGGAAGACGTAGCGTTGGAAGGCCTTCCACAAGGTGGACCGATGTCCTGGTCAAGGTGGCTGGAATTTGATGAATGCGACACGCACGGGACCGGTCGTTGTGGCGACGCTTGTGGAGGCCTACGTCCAACAGTGGACGTCTTTCGGCTGAAATGATGATCATGATACATATACAAGTACGCTTAATATACGAGCTTAGTTATTAGGTATTAGAAGGCTTACTGTGTAGGGGTTGCCACAGTTGAGGAGTTAAATCCCCTCTTTCAGGCCTCCTGTCTAATAGAAGGAATGGTTCGTAATCCACCACGCGGCCCTGTGCGGATTCGGGATTGTCACATGACGTCGAATTTTTATCCAAGGACACATTTACCGTTTTCCTCACGATGTTTTTCTTCAACGTTTTTAAAGCAGCGGTGATGAAATAAATTACACAAAGTAGTGCGCCTACTAGGGTTTGAAACTGTGACTTAAAATTTTAAGTATGGACAGTTACCACAGGGCCACCACTGCTCTTATAATATCTATTTATACTTATGTATAAATGACTTTCTAAGGTTCTCGAATGGCGACCGCGTACCGGACGACGCTCCGTGGGCAGGCCCCCTACAAGGTGGACCGACGATCTGGTGAAGCCGCTGGATGCGGACAGCACAGGACCGATCGTTGTGGAGATCCTTGGGGGAGGCCTAGCCCAGCAGTGGGCGTCGCTCGGCTGACATGATGATGATGATAAATGACTTTTATTTTGTAAATAGGTTTTTAATTTAATTTACAAGATTTGATCACAAACATCGGGACAGGTGAAACTTGTAAAATAAGCTTGTAAAAAAAAGCACCCACTACAACTAATTTCCGAAATGTAACTATTTTACGAATTATATTTTTTTTACACTCTCTTTATCTTTCTGTTCGCTCTTGCGAACATCCTTCAGTTTAACATTTTGACTGACATTAATGTCAAAACCGTAATTTAGGCAAAAATAGAACTAATTAAGTATCTTGAGAATCTCTCAAATACGAAACAATAATGTATCTATTGTTTCAAAGTATTAATGTCAGTTTAAATTGTTCTTACTTAAAATATGTTAATAACTTAATATTATAGTTTAATTTAACTTGTGATTTTTACTATTATTTTGCCGTTTTTGTGTATTTATAAAAGGAAAATAGGTATGACTTCATTTTTATATAAAAAATATTTTTATTTTAATTTTCAGTTAAATTTTTTTTTATATATTTATTATGTATCCATCTGTTTTAAAATCTCATTAATTAATTAGTATTCATTTTATGCAGACATGTGCGTGACTTTTTTTACATAGGATTCCTTTATGAATATCACTTACATAATACAACATTATATAGTAAAAAAAAAATATGTAAATTGGCTTATCTATCACACTAATCACGTGCGTGAATCTGTGTATGTGTGATATTATGTGTGTATGATTGTTACTTATTTATGTTCGGACGACTAAACGGATTTGGATGAATTTCGGCAAATGGGTAGACTATGTCTTGATATGGCGACAGGTCACGGGAACAACTTGTGACCCACGGATGCCCCTGAAGTTGAAGGGTAAAATTTACAAGTCCGTGATTGGTAAGACCGAGTCCAAGTCGTCAACGGCGCGCACCGTTCCCGCGCGCCTCAAAGAAGTTGTCAGCAAACTGCAGGGGCCCTTCAGGGTCGAAGCCTCCTGGAGCCTAGAGGGTATGTGCAAACTGTTACCTCGACTCCAGAAATAAGGCAAGGAAGGTACGGGGTAGGTTTTTTAGTCAGTAAGAGTCTGACACTGGTCTCCCGCTCCGCCCAAGAGCGGGTTTCGTCATTGGACGATTTTCACCTACCATAAAAAAAAAAAAACAAGTCCGTGATAAGACCTGTCATTCTGTATGGATCAGAATGTTGGGCTGTTAAGAAGATGGATGAAAAAAGATTGCATGAGATGAATGTGTGGTGTGACGCGAATGGATAAAGTAAGAAATGAGTATATTAGAAGAAGTCTGAAAGTGGCGCCAGTGACTGAAAAGTTGAAAGGTAATCGTTTGTCTTGGTATGGCCATGTAAAGAGGAGAAATGAAACGCATGTTACGAAAAGAGTTTTGAGTTTACACGTAGATGGATGGAGAGGAAGAGGGAGGCCGAAGAAGAGATGGATGGATTGTGTGAGAAGTGATATGAAAGAAAAGGGAGTTAGTGATAGTGTGACGGGTGACAGGACAGAGTGGAAGAAAAAAGCATGTTGCGCCGACCCCAAGTAATATGGGATAAGGGTAGGATGATGATGATGTCTTGAAATAGGACATAAGATACTTTTTAGCCTAGGAGTGATGAGGATGAAGCCACTGGCAGCAGCTAATTATAACATAGCATTGCATCAGCCTTTAAATAATGTTCCCACCCCTGGGACTCAGGTCTCCTCTCTAAGAGTTGGAATGAATTGTAAACCACCTCGTGGGCCCAGTGCGTGTTTGGTGGATGTCACTTGTCTTCGAATTTTTGGTTCATCATCTTCACCGGCCGGTTTCCTAACGATGTTTTCCTTCCCCGTTTTAAGAGCAGGGGTGATAGAATAGAATAGAATAGAATAGAATAGAATAGAATAGAATAGAATAGAATAGAATAGAATAGAATAGAATAGAATAGAATAGAATAGAATAGAATAGAATAGAATAGAATAGAATAGAATAGAATAGAATAGAATAGAATAGAATAGAATAGAATAGAATAGAATAGAATAGAATAGAATAGAATAGAATAGAATAGAATAGAATAGAATAGAATAGAATAGAATAGAATAGAATAGAATAATACTTTATTGTACACCAAAAATAGTAACAATTACACAGAAACTTATATGAATGGGTACAAAGGCGGTCTTATCGCTGACAGCGATATCTACCAGACAACCTTAGGATGGAGTAGAAGAGCTTGAACTAAAAAGGGGGTAGTCTATGGTGTACTGCTTAAACAAAACAACATTAAAAAAAAAAAAACAATAATAAAATAAACACATTACATAGATAAAAAAAAAGATATACAAGACATAATACATAAGCTTAAAGAAATATAATAAATACATATATATATAGATATATATTAATATAAATATGTGTTATACAATAAAAAGGAAGGAAGAAGAGACTAAAAGTGGTGGGAAGAATTGAATTCTGATAGAATCTGTATAGTCTTAGGGGCAAAGGTAATGTTCTTTTACTAGCATTTTAAAGGAATCCAGTGACTGAGCTTGCCTAACTGACCTCGGCAATGCGTTCCACAATCGCACAGCCTGAACCGTGAACGATTTGTCGCAGAACTTTGTCGAGTGCGAGGGCATTAAAAGTTTCAAGTTTTCCGATGATCTCAAATGTCTAGAATGAAATAAATTGCACAAAGTAATGCGCCTGGTTGGGTTTGATACCGCGACCTACAAACTCGTTAGTCGGGATTGTTACCACTCGGTCACCACTCTATCTAGTTAAAAAAACTGGATCAAATTGCATGGTGTAGGTAATTATAAAGATCTAAGCATACATAGGGACAGACAGAGCGGGAAGCGCCTTTGTTTTATACTATGTTTTTTAGCCCTAGCTGTCCCACTGCTGGGCAAAGGCCTCCCCAAGTCCTTCCAAACCTTCTTCTCCCGCGCCGTCTCGAACCAGTCGTCTCAGTAAGCGTCCAAATCATCCCGCCATCTCTTTTCAGGCCTGCCTCGACAACGCTTTCTTCGTTCTGGTGCCCGGCGGTCCTCTTGCATGCAACTGACGTGACCTGCCCAATTCCATTTAAGCCTGGCCATTTTGCCCACGTCTATTATGCCCGTCATGGAGCGCAGCGTGTCATTCGGTATTCTGTTCTTCTTAAGCCCAGAATACTACGCTCCATAACTTTCTGGCAAACCGCAAGGTGGAACTTTTGTAGTTCTGTGAGTGACCAAGTCTGAGCACCATAGGTTATAATAGGTAAATAGTGATAAATAAAATCCTCTCACAGTAACTTCATCTCGGTATCGCTCTCAATTCTGACGACGCAAAAAAAGTTATAAAGTTTTCCCTCATTATGATTATTATGGCAAAAACTGTTGCGTGGACATCAGACTTCATCAGAGTGCAACGACCCGGAAGATGGCGCATGCTCTTAATGACTTTGTACGACTGTCGCCGACTTTTCTACTCTAGTACACATGCTAGGAGGAGAGGCCAGGATGCTAAATTTGCAGTTACTAAAGCGCCTTTGGGACCTTTTCATCATCATCATCAGCCTTATCCATGTTTCCACTCCTGGGACTCAGGCCTCTTCTGTACGAGGGACCATTTAGATTGTGAAGATTAGGTTCTAAAATAAAATAGTCTATGGCATGTTTTCATTTTACTGGGGAAAGCATGTCTTAAAAAAATGTAAAAAACAAATAGTGATCACATGAAAATATTCGAGCGCGTCAGATTTTCATAGGTTACACGCCGTTGCCTTTCTGATAACCGATAGATTAACTAATGGGGGTTGGCCGTGGCCGACTTTTTTTACACTTTGTGATTCGCCCTTTTCCTTTTGAGACGCTCAAATTGCCACATTATTGAAATATACACTTTTCTGCATGTACTCAACTTACCTTTTCTTAATCTGACGCGCTTGAGTTTTTCGAGGATCGAAAAAAAATGAAAAACCTCCAATATTAAGTTAGTAACTTAGAACATTTCAGGGTGCAAGGTTTCTCTCTATATGATTTTCTGACGCGCATGAGTAACGCGCAAAACCCTCATCTGGGCTCCCCTCCTATGCTTTCATAATAATACTTATTAGCAAGCGGCATCTGATTGCTTGAGAAACATTCGTCAGTCAATCGTCTCAGCTTTATAAGAAAACTTTTTTAGAATATTTTCTACACCAGCTTTTTCTAGGGTCATCAATCTTTTCTTTTTCTGTACCTCAAAAGGATAAAACGAAATCCTTATAAGATCACTTTGTTGTCTGTCTGTCAAGATTTTTTATCTCAGGAACTTTTAAAAGTATTGAGTGGAAGCTGTGAAAAAATCAAACTTGTAAGTTATCAGAAAATGAAGATGCGGCCGTTTATGTCGCAACCAAAAAGGGGGATTTTGACACTCTCAAAGGAATAAGAACTTTTAGGGTTGGTTGACATGTTGAATTTGGTATGAAGCTAGGTCTTAACTAAACAATAAACCTGAAAACTGCAAATTTGTAGCTACGTTTTTACATACTTAATGTACTTTGTGAATCGGTTCCTTGTCGACCACATCGTCGCCTTCCATCAGTTGGAATAGAGGTCAAGCGCTAGATATAATAATAAAAAAATACGTACGGTAATTCACTGCGTAATTGTAGAGCACCCTGAGGATAACATCGATGTAATCTATGAATATCTATTTAATCACTTATCAAGAACTACTACACTTACACAGATACAAAATAAAACGGCCAAGTGCATGTTGAACTCACGCACGAAGGGTTCTGTACCGTCCGTAAAAAAAATCGAAAAAAAACACGTTTTCATAATAATTATTTTATTCGGTTTTTAGTATTTGTTGTTATAGCAGCAACAGAAATATACAACGTGTAAGGTTAAATGTGTAAAACCTAAAAATAGTTTGCTCATAACAACGAGCTACCACTTCTTAGGATTCCGTTGCCAAAAATCGAACCCTTATAAATTAGTTATGCCTGTCTGTCAGTCTGTCTGTCCGTCCGTATGTCACAGCCACTTTATGCCGAAACTATAAGAACTACAAGTTGAAATTTGGTAAGTAGATGTAGTACCTACTCTGTAAAGTGCTTTAAGATTTACAAACAAAAAGAGGAAAAAAATTTTGGGTTTTAATAGATAGAATTGACACAAAAAAAAATGTTTTTCATCAATCCCATACATGTGGGATATCTTCAAAAATGATATTGCGGTTTCTAATATAATTTTGTTCTAAACTGAATTATGCTAGAGACACTTCCAAAGTAGCAAAATTTGTGTGCCCCCCTGCAACTTCTAAAATAATAGAATCTAAAAAAAAATATATGAACGAACGAAAATTGAATTGAACCAGATCAAGTAATTAGTAAGTTTTTTTAATACGTCATAAATCGTAAACCGCAATTGATACGGAACCCTCAGAGTGCTAGTCCGACTCGCACTTGCCCAGTTTTTAATATAGGTCACATGTTATAAAAATCTACATTGCAAATGTTACCCTATCTATTAATAATCCAAGCTATCACGTGCGCAAACCTGCCAAAATAAGTCAACGAACTAGAATGGTTGTCGTCCACTTTACATAAATATATATAAAAGGAGTAACTGACTGACTGACATATCAAGGCACAGCCGAAACTACTATTTTTATGGTAGGTAAAAATCATCCAATGACGAATCCCGCTCTTGGGCAGAGCGGGAGATAGTGTCAGACTCTTACTGACTAAAAACCAACCCCATTCCTTCCTTGCCTTATTTCCAGGCCCTTGTGTTACGCTTTCGCATCAACCCTTGGCCCAGGAGGACAGCCAAACTACTGGGACTAGGAGAGTGAAATTTTGCGAAGGGCTTCTATTTATGACGTAGGCAAATCCTAAGAAAGGATTTTCCAAAATTTACCTCCTAAAAGGGATGAAACGCGTATCCAAAGTTTGTACGAAAACCTATTTTCACGCGGGTGAAGCCGCTGAAGGCAGAAGGCTAGTTTTCTCATAAGCAGGATAATAATAGTTATTATTATAGAAATTATCAAAATTGGCAGTAAAACAAAAACAGAACATAAAATCAATAATTTTTAAATGTTTATTTTTTCTCTCATAATTAGGTAAATTGAATTAAAAATCAATCTGGATGTCTGTGGTGCGCATTTAAAGTTACACGTCGTATATTATCATCTGTAAAAATTTTGTCCTATCCAACTATCATTCTTCATGAGATACAGAAAGCCTGGTGACAGAAAGATAGACAGCGGTGTGATAGCAACAAAATTACGTTTTTCTCTGTGTGTGCGGAACACTAATTAAGAAGCATGTCAATAACACACGCTCCGGAAGTATTGAATCACTTTTATCAAAACTATTGGATTTATTATCCAGATATGATCTAGGTATTAGCGACCTTAGACTTTGTCAGTTATCTTACCTTGATTTTGACATAATCTCACCTTTCGAGTACCGTAATTAGAGACATAATAGAAAGATAATTGGTGTGAGGACGCCTGCGTTCGCTTGGGGCTCAAGAGTTTAATTTTATACATATAGGCGAATGTTTGTATGTGTGTTTTCTTTCACACTAAACTGATTTGGTTTATAACTATACAAGCTGCAACCAACGGCTTCACCCGCGCGGTTATAGAAAAATATCCTAAGAGAATAGGTTCTCTTAGGACATCCTGACATAGCAGATGGTATAGTTGACTCCTGAAGTAGGTTCAGGAGTAAACTATACCATCTGCTATTCCAGGATGTCTTGAAATACCAAGTTACATCGAAATCTGATCAGCCGTTTGATCAAGCAGCAAGCAGTTTGAACAAGAAAAACACAATTTTCCATATTATAATACTAGCTGTGCCCGCGACTTCGTCCGCGTGGAATAGTTATTTTGGGCATCATATTTATTTTTGCAAACAACTTCCTCAGATTTATAAATTATAGCTGTTACCCACGACTTTGCCCGTGTCAATTTCTGTTATTATTTCAGACAATTTAGTTTTTAAAAGAACATAATTATCTAAAAGTACTTCATAGAGCTACACCCCCCCTTGGGCACGCCATAATCTTGGCAGTAAGTCCCCTCTTTGAGGCGTGGTTGGATAGACATCACGGCGTCCTCACCTTTCGCATGACGCAGGTTCTCACCGGACGTGGGAAGTTCAGGAGATTCCTGCGCCAGATTCGTGTGGAAGAGACGTCCGGGTGTCGCCACTGTGAGGCGAGGCCGGTGGAGGTGTGCCCTGCTTGGGAATCTTGAGCTTGAGCATCACCGTGTCCTCGTGGGGGTGATCGGCGGCGGCGACCTCTCGCGCCTTAGTTCAGGCCATGGTCCGCAGCGAAGAAGAATGGCAGGCGGTCGCCTTCTTCTGCAAAGCAGTAATGCTCGTAAAGGAGAAGGCCGACCGCATAGAGCAAGGGCAACAGCGCCCTCACCGTAACCGTCGCCGCCGCGATCCCGCCGATATCCGGCCACTGTAGACGCTGGCTTGCGGACGGTGAGCAATGGGTAGCTCGCCGTCCGGTTTTCTGGTAATAGTCCAGACCGAGACCAAGTCGTCGACGGCGTACACTGCTCCCGCGCGCCTCAAGGTGTTGTCAGCAAACTGTGGGGCCCTTCAGGGTCGAAGCCTCCTGCAGCCGAGGGTTGGTGCGAAAGCGTTATACCGGGGCTCTAGAAATAACGCAAGGGAGGAACGGGATAGGCTGTTTAGTCGGTAAGAGTCTGACACTGTTTCCCGCTCCGCCCAAGAGCGGGATTCGTCATTGGATGATTTTTACCTACCATAAAAAAACCCCTCCGCGCCACCCGCAAGCAACCCCTCCTCTCGCCCGCCGGCCAGGCGCAGCGTCATATTTTGCACATCAAGCGGCGCGTGTGAATTTTATTTCGGAGTTATTTTAAAATTGTAATATCTTCTAAGATGTTCATTGAAAATAAGTGATGTCAAAGACAATTTTGTTCACAATTACATACTCTTAATCAACAACACATTTATTTGGATAAAGTTTAATAATACTATGTTGATACAACTCTAACAAATAATTGGTAATAATGCATTAATTTCGGCCAAATTTGATTCCCATAAAAACGGTTCTAGTGAGTTAATCTTAAAAGATAGACATATACTGTCGCGGACATTTTTTTAGATCATTTTAAGAGGAATAATTCTTTCATACATATTTTTTTGGTATCTTGAACCGTTTTCGCAGCGCACGCAACGGAAGCCCTCAAAGATGAATATTATTCCCCGTTTTTTCCACATTTTTCATTATTTCTTCGCTCCTATCAGTCGCAGCGTGATGTTATATAGCCTAAAGCCTTCCTCGATAAATGATCTATTCAACACAAAAAGAATTTTTCAATTCGAACCAGTAGTTCCTGAGATTAGCGCGTTCAAACAAACAAACAAACAAACTCTTCAGCTTTATAATATTAGTATAGATTATTGTGATGAAATAGCTCAGAGTAATAGATAGGCTAACGATTTATAATGAGGAAAGTGATTATTCACGCGGGCGAAGTCGATGGATGAAGTTAGTAGTCTATAGACATCTATAGGTATCTATAATTAACCTACACCTCAATTTAAGAGATGCGCTGACTTATTTAAATAAAAGATAATTAATTATTATTTTACGATTTCCAAAAATAGATGAAACAGAAGGTTATTTATAAGCACGTGCCCACAGACTGACGAATTGTTATCAAAACTTAATGCTAATTGCAAGAAAACAGTTTTAAGATCCGTTTAATAATAAATAATATAATAATTAATGTATCAAAAATATCTCTTATTAACAGCTGTTTGTTTTATCAACTGTTGTCCATGACAACAAGCCATTGCCGCGTCTATCGCAAATAATATTATCCTTAATATGTATCATACAAACATTAGTTACTGTTACGAGTGGGTTTACCAACCGTATAGTATTTATACAATATTTAAATCAAATATTTATTGTTTAAGTGCACTCTACTCTCAAACTTTTCCTATTTAAAAACACACCTGTGTCGCATGGAGATGCAACGCCGGAGCTTGGCGGACAAAGTTCCGGCGGGTTCTCGTGATGGTGAATTGGCGTCAGCGACCATCGCAACCCAGTGCTAGGTACGCCACAATCATGGCGGCAAGTCACCTCTTTGAGGCGTGACTGGAAAGACCTCAAGGCGTCCTCACGCATGTCGCATTTCCAGCTATTTCTCAAAGAGGGGACGTACTATTATTTTTCCCCAAAGAAAAAATCATTATAGGCTTTAAAAGAGCGTTGTACTCTTTCTAGGACGTAAGACTAATCTATGCCCCAACTATTTAAATTTATTAAAAGTTGATTTGTATAAAAACAAAGCAATAACGTAAACATCATCATTATGATCATCAGCCTTATTAATGTTCCCACTGCTCGGATACTGGACTCCTCTCTAGGATAGGGAATGAACCATAATCCACCACATGGGCCACATGTCTTCGAATTTTTGGTTCTAGGACATGCCGGTTTCTTCACGACGTCGACGACATAAACGTACTCGTAACATTATACCCGAATGCTATAACCGAAGATTCAGGGAGAGGTGTGTCTGTGGAATTTTTCCAAAGAGTTACTGTATGTAGCCCGCAACTGGTGGGTTTCACCCAAACGTGTCCTTCTCCATTAGTAATCATCGGACACTGCCTCTCCTGCTGGAGGAGATAATTAATTGATGCAGCTACACAATTCTTTCAACCCTTACCATAATAACTAATAGAGGGCAAGCTTTTTGTCACTGACCGACCACAATCCCTGACTCCGAAATGGCATTTATTTACTCGGCTCTTATTCCAGCTCTAATCGACTAACTAAGATGTTGTTTAGCGATATTTGTCATCGATTTTTCAGAAGTAGGAACATTATAAAGGCTGATTATCCTTACTTTATGCTAGAAGCAGGCTCTCGCATTTATGCACCCTATTGCGAACATAAAGGTCGTCTTTTGCACCCTGCCACTCCAAGCTCTCTAATTAGGTATAATGTGTCGAGTTTAGCTAAAATGTACGAAAAGTAAATATACGCTTCTGCTGTCGAAAAGAAAACGAAACATAATGAAGACGTCGAATTTGATTCGGTTGTCATTAAATGCATAATATTGTGAATAACGCAACAAGCGTGCTCCACCTGGAAGTCGTCTCTAACACTTCTAGCAATACTTACATAGACGCTGATAAGTGCAAAAATTGTTATCAAAGTATTTTAAGGACGCATGTACTAAGAGCATGAATGAACAGTTCGTTCATAACCCAAATAGGTCAAAAACAAATTGTGAATAACGAAATCTATGTTGTGTACTGTACTCTAATGTTTTGACTCTTCAAAGTGGAACAACGACTTGCACCTACACTATACATCCGCAAACATTACTAGCCCACATTCGAGCTAAAAATATAGTAAAGCACTGTTTGAAATGACCTAATAAGTGGTCGTAGATAGTCAGTTCTGCTGTTGAAAAAACATATCTAATAAATAGTTTTCTGACATGTTTATAAGTGCGGCATTTGTTTGTTACGGAAATTGAAACTAATCAATTGACGCAATTGCTAAGCTGCAGGCTTCCTCTTAATTAAGGCACGTGTAAGTCGGAATATATCCCAGGATAAATGTAGGGGCCCAGCCTGCCAGCAGGCATGGTCGACACCTATTGGGGCCAAGGGTCTACTTCTGAAAGAAAAGCTCGACCCAGGGTGGGTTGTTTGGTCAGCAAAAGTCTGACACTATCTCCCGGTCCGCCCAATAGAAAATTTTTCATTGGATGATTTTTAACCGCCAAAAAAATCCCTAGATAAAAAGTGTCTAAAGTTGTCCACTCTTCAGACATTACCCAGACACGCGCAAATATGGAATGTTCCAAACTGTAACTAATCACTTGTTTATGTCCAATAACAATTTATAAATAATGAGGTTACGATTAATTTAATTTGTCAACAATGTTACTCATTAAAAACGCAATCAGTTGTAGCAAACAACTTATTTGAGTATAAGTAAAACTCAAGCATGCATTGAAGCAAGAAGCGTCAAGTTTATGATCTCTGATCCATGAATAAAATGGTAATGAAGGTCAGCTGGGCGAAAGCCATAAAAAAATCCCTTTCATAATTTAATTTATAAACTTTTTAATACTTTTAGTTAAACAGAAAACTTCAGAAAGGGTGGCAAGAGGGTGGTTATTGACGGACGCACGTGACTGCAATAAACAATCTTGAATTACACAAGTTTTTATATACAGATTCGAGAGACATAGGTCATTCATTTATAGAGATAAAAAGGGAGATAAACTATGTACGGGTTATTTATAACAACTTGTTTACGGTTTAATTTGGGTGCTAGCTAACAGGCTCATTCATGTTTTGTAAGCCATCACCCTGTGACAAAAATACGGACTGCGGAATTTAATGAGTTTTGTTTTATGTGAATAATATAATTAGTTATAAAAGTTTGCCCGCCGAGAAAATTGTTTACTCTCCTAGAATTTTATTAGGGACTTGTTTTCCGGCAACGAGCGAGTATAAAAAGGCAGGAGCTATTTATTTTCCATCCATTAGATGAGGATACATCTGCGGAGTGTTATTACCTATATTGAAACGTTCTCGGGATTCCTGCAAGTCGTTAGGTGAGTCCTGTGTTTTTTTTACTGTCCCACTGCTGGGCAAAGGCCTCTCCCAAGCCCTTCCAAATATTCTTTTTCTTTTCCGTGCTAAATCTGTGTTTTTATTACAAGCTTTTATTTAGTTTGTAATCAAATCTTTTAAGTTAAATTTGATCCAGTTCCCGGTTACCGATTGAGCTGAAATTTTGTATTTGACAATCAGATGACAATGCAAAATTATTATGATGATGGAGGTGATCTTACGATGGTACCGAAAGGTGGCCATAGGAGCCGTGTAATCAAACGACACAACCCCATCCAGTTAGGGTTCGTGTGACGAGTTTTAAACATGTTATATGCCTCGCCACAAAACCTTGCTATGAAAAAAATATTTTCATAAAAAAATTTGTTTGTGAATACATTATAATATACCTAAGTATTTTCTAAGTTTTCCTATGTTCACCTACAACCTGTCTTGAATAGGATATTACTTATTTTAATCATGTTTTGTTATTTGTAAAATCAAAGCAATAATTAAGTAATCAATAATCATAACTATTAACGCCCAAAAATATGAATAGATTTTTTGTGGCTATATTTTTTGTCTAGAGAATTAGACAGCGTAACTTTTAAATTCCTTAGCAATATTTAAGACGGTATAAGTACTTATGAATGTGAAAACCATTAAAGTTTACTATGGTAACAGTGTTGCCTATATTGTGTCGAGTTTAGCCAAAATGTATGGTACATAGTTATGTTTTTTTTTTAGTTAATCTTATAGACAAAATTAGTGTATTGTTAAATAAACATCTTTAGCTTAATCAATTATTTTTTGTACTTTCGAAATTATCGATTGACTGAGAATAGTATCGACATATCGTTCGTCTTTGTTCCCAGCACTTTTTTAATTTGAATGCACATGAACCATAGAACGAATTACTTTAATGCATCACGAAGTTCATTTAATACACCTTGTAATCAATGTTTTTGTTATTTGTGTCGAAGACTGTCGTTCAATTACATTAAAAATGTAACTAATCTTACAAATTAAATTAGTGTTAGCCGAATGATCTACATTCCCTATTAAATTTTTCCATAAGCCGTCGCAATTTTGGGTATTTTTTTTTTCTTAATCTCCAGCAGCAACGTGACCATAACTGAAAAAGTTAACATTTAACTTGTACGTACAAATTGGTTAAAAAAAACCGAAACATCTTTCCGGAATTTTTTCAAGAAAGTTTAATCAAACATTACTTACTATAGCCTTTTATTTTATTATACATAGGTCTGCTGGAGGAAATTTCGTTAGAAATAAGCAGTACCTTTGTACTCTTCTATCGGTATTTGTTCTTTTCTTTTTTAAGTATTTGTGTGTACATAAATAAATAAATGAAATCTATCGAAATCTCAAACAATCGATAATATATCTCTAAAATCTTGCCTCTCAAAGCGGCTCCACATTAATTTAGTGCCGTGAATTCACACGCGAATTCACGCCATGAATAAACTTATCACGTCGTACCCCGCGAACACTCCGCGAAAACCATCTACATTCACGTTCACGCCAGTTTACGGAATTTGACGGCACTAATCTGGAGCCGCCATAAATACTCACAGTCACGCTGTGATATATAAGCTATACACGAATGTGCGTGGGTTCAATTCCTGCACAGCGTAATAAGTGTTACTTATACATTTAGCTTATCTCATTCTCAACTAACTTGAGGTCGGCTTACAGTACCCGAATGTGGCTGAATTTACAGGGGGCAACTTTATTTTTTATTCGTTATAAACTAATGCTTGATGCGATCCCACCTGATGGTAAGCAGTGGTGCAATCGTTGATAGTGAGGCGCACTAGTTTATTAAGTTAAGTTTATTAAGAGCCTATTCACTCTAGCGTTGATCTATTTATCAGATCTCACATAATCATAATCATAATCATAATCATTTATTTTGTTTGTAAAACATAGGTATTACAGAGGGTGGTTTAAAATTAGAGTGCGCTATGTTTTGCCAAATATGGCATACAAACTTAGAAGTTAATACATGCGTGCAAAATACATTGAAAATATCTAAAATTAAATCGATCAATTAATTATAATGTAAAAAAATTAAATAAAATGTCAAAAAAAAAAAAAATTAATAAATAGAATGTCAAAAAAATAAATTGCATGTCAGAAGTTAAATAGATTTAAAAAATATAAAATAACAATGAAATAGTTAGTAGCATCAAAAACAAATTTTTAAAATCCAATGACATAAATTAATTAATAAAACAATCAATATTATTAGTAGAACAATTAACAAAAATATCAAATAATAAAATAAATTGAATTAACAGTCAAACAATGTAAATCAAAATTTAAAATATATAGGTTGTCATAGTTGTGTATTAGTCAACAATTGTGTCGTTAAGGAATTCAGTAACACTGTAGTATGCTTTTTGGGATAGAAATCTCGTTAATTTAGTTTTCAATGCATTATTACTTAATAGTTTCCATTCTTTCGGCAATTTATTAACTATAGTTGGAGCCATACACATGATATTCTTACGCATAAAAACCGTTTTCGTACTTGGTGTGTAGAGTTTGGTATTGTCGCGCCTATTGCGTGAGATTTTTTCTTCCAAACGAGGAAATCGCGAAGGGTTTGCTCTAACAAACATGGTGACTTCTAGAATGTATAAGCAAGGGAGTGTAAGTATTTTATATTGTATAAAATAAGGTTTGCAGCTATCTACTGTTTTAAGACCGAACATGGATCTTATGCATCTCTTTTGGGCCTTAAATGCAATTCCATTGTCTGTGGAATTTCCCCAAAAGATAATGCCGTATCTCAATTGTCCTGCTACTAGACCGTGATATGCCGTAATTAAAGCTTTTTCATTAACTCTCGAGGACAGTGCAAACAACGCATAAGCAGCCTTACATGTTTTTTTGCATACAGTATCGATGTGTGATTTCCAGTCTAGTTTTGTGTCGACTGTCAGTCCTAGAAACTTAGTTGTAGCAACATTCTCGATAGATTTGCCGTTATATGTCAATTGAATATTATTGTCTACCGAAGTTGGTCGTTGTCTGAAGTGCATAATTTTAGTCTTGTCTAAATTAATCTTTAAATTGTTCGTGCTTAGCCATTGTATTATTAATTTTAGTGTGTTAGTAATGTCAAATTTGTATCGGGTGATGTCATTATTCTTGCAAGAAATTGTCACTGTACTATCGTCTGCAAAAAGTGTCATAGGATGGGGTATAGCCCTTGGAAGATCATTTATGTATACTGTGAAGAATGGGGCTGCTAGTACACTTCCTTGAGGCACTCCGTATAACACAATACGTTCCTCAGATAGATAGCATTCTTCCCTTTTCGTGTCAATATTTACTCTAGTTATTTCGGTCTTTTGTTTTCTGTTACTCAGATAAGATTTTAATAAACTAAGTATATTGCCTCTAATGCCATACGTCTCCAGTTTTCTTATTAAGATGTCGTGTTTAACATAGTCAAATGCCTGGGTCATGTCACAGAAGATTGCACATACTGGTGTTTTCGTATCAACATTGTTCATAACAGTATGCAAGAAGTCATAAATTGCCATGTTTATAGATTTATTTGGTCGAAATCCTTTTTGCTCACTACACAATATATTATTTTTCTCGAAATACTTATATAATTCAGAGTAAATGTATTTCTCAAAAATCTTAGACATTATAGGAATAAGCGAAATAGGTCTATAGTTTTCCATACATTCTCTGTCCGCTTTTTTGAACATCGGCTTAACTATCGACACACACTACAACTATCACACTACTTGGATAAACTGATGGCCAAACTTCCTGGCATCTGGCTACCCATACCGACTGTCAAAGACCTATCAATGACAGCCGACACCCTTGGGTCTGGACTTACGTGTTTTCTTGAACACGAGGTTTTTTTAATAATTGTAAGGCCCGCGTATGACCACATTCTCACCTGATGGTAAGCAATGATGTGGCCGACCACATGGAGACAGACAGACAGACTCCGGCAGGGAATTCCACTCCTCATCTGTACGCAAAACGCAAAAGGTTTCAGATATATCCTAAATTAACTAAAAAATGCCTAATTTTTCTAACATATGAATTCAATAATTCACATTGGTACTTGCCCGGTTTCGAAGCCACCTCCTCAAGCATGAGGAGCGAATTCCGCCTTAACCACTGGATCATAACGACACTGTGTTGTTTGGTCTATCGCCTACAGATAATTATTTCGGGTTTCATTTTTCCTGTTTGTGAAAAATGTATTATGTTTATGACCACACCCACGATGCAGCAGAATCTGTCGGGCACGCGAACTTCATGACGTAATTACCATCGTATTTCTGTTGCCCTTCTTCATTATTTACTTACTTCTGCTGGCGGATTTGCCCGCTTACTAAAGGGCAATTTAATTGCCAATCTTTTGATCTATCGCCTACATCATTTTTTGTAACTTTCAAATATTTCCGTGACGCAATCTTGTAGTCGTTATATTCGTGATTTTTTTATCAAGCCAACTAATTTTTTATCATGTTTTAATTTTTTTCCCAGCGCTTGTTCATATAGTTAATTTTAATAAAAACCAAAAAGGTGTCAGAAATGTCCTAAATAAACTGGAAAAGTGTCCTCATAGTGTCCTCTTCTATATTTGTAGATTTCCAGAGGTATAAAAAGTTCAAAATGAGTAGAACCTGACCATAAACACGGTACGGTCTTATGCTTATCTGTGGGTACCAAAAGATCCTGGACTATTACTGTAACACCATGAAACCATGTCTACATCTTTAATTTTTCACTCTTCTTTCACAGGTATAAATTTCTTCAGGTTATTACACCTAAAGAAATGTATTCCATCAAGTTTTTTTTTTCTTGTCTCTTTATAGATGTTTGTTACATATGTAACATTCGAACAATAACTCAAGTCAATTGTAGCCACTTCAGCGCGTTATAAAAATAATATTTAAGGTTTATAGTTAACTGAAGTTATTATTAATTTCTAACTTTTTCTCGAAAAAATATAAAATGTTTACGTATAGAGGTTCTGGGCAACATATGCGATACGTTTTTGTTCATTAATCGATAATCTATTAGATTCTTCATCGTACGTTACGTAATAAACATTTTAATGAGTATTCACTTGATTTTTTTTTAACAGCAGTTCACCTCCAAAATGCCAGTCAAGTACTTCCTCCTCATAACACTGGTCTTGACACTCAGCGAGCACATGGCGTCCTGCCACATCCTGACATCCACGAACAGTGACGTCTCCGTACTGACGTGTATGAAGATGCTGACTTATGCGGTCACTGACGTCTTGTGCCCTAGATATGGAGACTATTCTTCCGGTAAGTTATTATCTTATATCATAAGCCTGCACTACACTTCTCGTGAAGTTGATCGAAGTTGAACGAATACGTTAGTGTAGAACTGTACTTTGCTTCGCTTCATGCAACCTCGCCTCGCTTCGGGCGACTTTCAGTCGTTGTCGGTTTTTGCGCTCGAGTCAAAGGACTCGAAGTGCTCCTCGCGAGGTTGACACATAATTCGGACTTCGATCAACTTCGCAAGTAGTGTAGAGCAGGTTATAGGTATAATGAGCATCAGAAATAGCTAAGTATTTCAGGACCTTCCCCAAGCGAATGCCGCGTGATTTCGCGCCATTCGGTTGAACAACATGCGTTATGGTTGGCACAGATTATAAAATATTGGGCGGATTTCGCGGGGTCCTCGGGGCGTACTACTTGTGTAATTTATTCACAAATAAAGATTGATTGATTGATTGATTATTCATGGCGTGAATTTACGCGTGAATTCACGGCCAAAACAATTTCTATCCATATGGACATAGGGGTGTACATGCTAAACATTTTATTAAAGATGAGAAATCATCAAATAACTTCACTCGAGCTGGGTAGAGCATGAAGTATGCCAGACATTTACTGTCTGGGTGGGATTTATCATTAGATGATTTTTCCCACCATAAAAAAGTCATTTACTGTCTAAAAACTACTCGCTTCAGCTTAGTTCTCATTGCGCTCCACAGCTGCAGTGACTCTTTCTATAAATACAGCTGTGGCATTTACCTTACACTGAAAACCCTTTAATATTTCGCCTATACTTAGCATGTGCTATATGAGCAAAGGTTATTTTTTTCGTGATTTTTTAGTTGCTCTCATAGTAAAAGTTGTTCATATTAGTATGTACCCTTATCCTTTTTAAGGAAACCCCATCTGTCATATCAATTTTATATAAATGATGTACGTTACATAAGGGTGTCAACATGGTGTAGTAAGATGTGATATATTGCAATGGACCTAGTTTATCGTACATTAAGTACAGTTAAGTGTTACAAGAGATGAGAGTGAAGAATGACTGATTGTGATTATGTCCGGGTTTTGCTTTCTCAGTGTAGCAATTATTTTGCTCTACATACACAGAGGAAATATAAACACAGAATATTTTGCCGTTATAAAGAAACAAGACACAGATGACCAAAATACTAAGTCAGAAGATAAATAGAATAGACCAGTAAAGATGAATATTTTTTCATCGCAACTAGATAAAAATCCAGTTTAAACGGTTTTCACAAATATTGTAATAAAAAAATATATATTGTATAAGTGCAAACATGCGCGAATTGTCTTTAGCGGGAAAACATCGAAAAGCTTCCGGATTTTGAACAGAAAAAGTGGTTACCTGGATTTCGAGTTTGATCACTTTCATTCTTATGGTGTGATAAAACTATGCTCATCATTTTTAAATATTTAGCTTTGAAGTAAAATAAATAAATAAAATTATATTCAATAGTACCTACAAGGTGTAGGAAAATTTATTCTTGAAATCAAAGGGTATTTTTCCATTGATCGATGGATTAAAGTTATAGCCCTTGAAATGTTACTCGACAATAACTGTCAAGACCTGAGTAATGAATCAGCAAAAAAGTGATTACTTAATAGTAAATACCTGCTTACATTTACTTATTCCTATCAGTAATAATAATCTGAGTACTAAGGGCCAATGCTGCATAAAGCGGTAGCCCGCGTTTTCCCATACATAAGTGCTACGTTCAGGCTCTGCGTACGAGCAGCCGCGTCTGCTGCACTGAGCCCTGACTAGCGTCAGGCCGCAGTACAGACGCGTAAGAGAATACCTACGTTAAAGTTCTCCATCGATATAACTTCATACACACACCCCTTAAGTAGCATTAGTCTGTATAACTTGAATAACCTTGAAAAATTCATAACTGTCGTTTTTGCACACATTTTTACGAAATTTAGGCCGTAAATTTTGGTTTCTAAAAAAAAAACAAAATATCGTTTTTTTTTCTAAGTATAAAAATCCGTGAAAGTTTTATTTTACTTATTTTATTTTTTTTATTTTGTGTCAATGACTCCTTCGTCCGAGGGGTTAAAGTTGAACTAGTAACATTGTCCAGGAAATAATCCTTTTGTCACTACGTGGACCGCCGTAAACTATACACGCTCGACATGTGATCCCGCTTGACGCAGCGTTGGCCCTTAGAATACCTATTATTGATTTAGTTCACAAGTGCCTATGAATAGAAACAAATTCTAGGATTTATATTGTAGTTTGTAGGTCAGTACCTTGAATACGATGATTTAATCTAGATTTTCTATGATGAATAGTTATTGCTAATGGTGTTTCTTATTAAATCCATGTGTAAAACTGACAGACAGTTATGACTTTTATTGTTACATAGAATTATAATTAACGTACAATATTCATAATAACTTAGTACCTACAATTTATCCTCAAAGAACTTTAGTCAAATAGGTAATAGATTTAATAGGTAGATATTTGGATAGATTCAGATTCTTATTATGAAAACTTGGGAAGTAAGGTCATATGAGTCAAACAAAAAGTTTAGCCATGGAACGGGTAGTCAGTTTTAGTTAGTAAAAGCCGAACACTCAAAGCGGGGGAAGATATTTGATGATTATTAACTTTAAAAAAAAAAAGATAAGCAGACGTATAATATTTTTGTTCAGTTTCATTGTAATAGCAATCAAAATGACAATAGTGTTTCGTTCTGTAATATACGAGTACAGTACGAACGTTCTAACTTGGCGAGCCTACAGTTTGACTTTGCAAACTTTAGCGCTTATGCACTTGTACAAAAATATTAAAAAAAAAAAGTACCAGTAACAGTTGTTAACAGCAATATCCACTGCTAATGGCATTTATTTATTATACACTTTCTTATACACCAGGATTAAAATTCATTGCATTTCTTTTTTTAAACCATTTATTTTTACGAGTGCACAAGAGCTAGTTCACAAAGCCTAACTTCAGGCTCACCATGTTAGAACTGCTACACTGTAATCCGTAAAAATGTGAGACAGGCTCACATTTTTATGGCCCATTTGGAACGATATGCATGTTCCCCACAATACACAGCCGCAGACTTACCTACACATGTCAATAACTCGATTATTATTCTTTTTTCCAGAAGAAGCATTCATGCCGTCAGTTCCCAGAGAAATGATGGTGGAAAAATGGGCACATAGAGATAACTTACTAAAGAGATGTTGTATGAAGCCGTGTTCCTATACAGAACTAATGCAAATGTGTTAATTTATTGGATTATTTTAATGAATTTGGCGACAAAACACTGCGTATTATTACAAGTTAATTAAGTTATTTAATGTAGTCGAAAAGTGGCTCTTTTTACTTTAATAATTAACACGGTACTTACATTAGAAGTCTGGGAAATTACTTTTTTTTTGCAATTTTTTACTAGGAAGGAAGGAAATAGTGTGCTCTGAGTGCGAGTTGTTTTTACGTCAACGCGATGGAAGCGTTTACTGCATTTGACTCTGATTGGTTATTACGAGCTTGGAGTGGGCCAATCGGAGCGTCAAACGTCATAAACGTATTGATCGCGTTAACGTAAAACGAACTCGCACTAACCACTTAAACTGCGCTTATTCAGTTTTAATACAAATTAATACTTAATTTCTGTTTCTACTATCATGTACTGACGTTGTGTAGAGCCTCTTTTCATTGAATTTTATGGTGATCACACTAATAAATGTTATATAGGTGAAAGTTTATATGTATGTGTGTGTAGGTCTGTTCCTAATTCACGCTCAATTAGCTGAAGGGATCTAGACAAAACATTATAGAAGCTCATAACATCGTGCTTTGAACATCAAAGTGCTTATTACTCAGCATTTAAATCTGGAGGCAAGTACCATCAGCAACTTAGTTTGTACTCAGTAATTATAAATTCAATTAGCTTTAAAGAGAAAGCGTTAAGTCGAATTTTCACTGGAAGAAACTATTGTAAGGGAATACTATTAATTTGTCATTACGAAATATTGACGGTCTGATAGACAGAGCATCGTGATGCTCTGTCTCTGTATTACTATAGTGACACCAATCTCACTACATAGTTCGTTTTTTAATCCTAGACTACGATTTGACAACTTAAAATGTCAAACACCAGAAAATTGGGAACACATTTCTAGAGTGTGTCATTCTGAGTTGTTAAATCGTAGTCTAGAATTGAAAAACGAACTATAGTAATACTGATAGAACTGTCGCTATAGTAGTATAATATAGGCGCTGCTTTAATATTATGAGCTTTATTTAAACTGTCCACTGAACCCTTTAAGTTTTTTACCCGTGAAAATACTGCTTTAAATGAAATAACCCACCAATTTTAATAAAATAGAATAAGAAATTAATTATTATTAGTTTTAACATAATAACATAATTGTAAATGTTAACTTTAAGTTATAACTATTTCAAATTAAATTATATTGAGATTAAACCATAGCTTGTTTTATTTAGGTTACAATACCTACTTCATTATTTGTATGAATATCCCATAGACAAAAAGAGAACAAACTACTGGGCTCAGGAGCGTGAAATTGAGCACAAGATTTTATTTTATGACGTAGGCAAGCACTAAAGGCAAACAGCTACAAATTCGCCGCAGCGTTGCTGTCGCGTCCTTATAAATAAAAACTTGCGACTGTCGTGCGACAGCCGCGCGGTCACGTTGCGGCTGATTTGAAGACGCTCTAAGAAATTAGTTTTCCAAAATTCATGCCCTAAAGGAATAAAACGGGTTCCTAAGTTTATATGAAAATCCTGTTTTCGCGCGGGCGAAGCTTTGACTGGGGGCTTAGACAAAGTCACATCTCACTAACGATAACGAAATTCGAAACTCCGAAATGTATGGAACTGACATATGCCTTCGAAAAGTCACGTGGTCAAACGTTTTCGATTCGCTAATTGTTATTAGTTGTTTATACGTCAAATTAGACGTTTTAATTCGATAACCATAGCCAAGAAGTTGTTATTTTATCGAACCAACACTTCGACTTATCGATATGTTAGTCGATTTCACTCTGTCTACCATTTTTAGTCGACATCGTTAAGGCGAAATCGAACTTAGAAATGGATTCGACACGGAGCGATTGCCACTTGTCTAGGGCCCCTGGCCTGCCAGTTTAGTAGTTATTGACCGTGACTGTTATGCCCACAGTTACGCCGGAGGTCGTGGGTTCAATTCCCATCCAGGACAAATGTTTGTGTGAAGAGCACGATCATTTGTTCTGTATCTGAGTGTAAATTATCTACAATATGAATTTATTTAGAAATATATACGCATGTTTATCAGTTGTCTAGTGTTCATAATGCATTATACAAGTTCTGCTTACCATGACACTAGCCGGCGTCGTGTGATAGTTAACAAAAAAAAATATATACGAAAAAACCTGTTTTCAAGCGGGAGAAGCTGCTACCAGAAGCTAGTTAGGTATACCTATGTAGGTACCTATTTCAGATCGATCTCCAGCAAACTATAATAACAAGTGATAAATGCCGTTATCACTTGTTTTGGTAGATATTCATTAAAAAAAAACTGTAGGTAGGTAGCTAAATCAAGTTATCTTAATATCCCTGAGACAATCATAATAAATGCTTGATAAGTATCTACTTCGCAAAACACAAAATGACCCCTCCAAAGTAGTGAAAAAAAAAAGATTAACCAATTCAAAATTCAAATTGGAATCACTTTAGTCAGGGGAACTACCATCCTTGATCCTAAAGAACTACTGTTACATTAGAATGACGTGTAGGTACGGGGACCACGCCTGATTTTTACATAAAACGAAGTCACGTGGCGTGGATATAATGTGGCTCTACAAGTCTAGTTGCCATATAAAATGTATTGGGACCGCGTACCCAGATCGTGTCCCGCGTGGGCGCAATGTGGGTAATTCTACCTTAATTATTTAATAAACTCCGTCAATACCACGTGTATAATAGACTAGCTGTGCCCGCGACTTCGTCCGCGTGGAATAGTTATTTTGGGCATCATATTAATTTTTGCAAACAACCTCCTCAGCTTTATAAATTATAGCTGTTACCCACGACTTTGCCCGTGTCAATTTCTGTTATTATTTAAGACAATTTAGTTTTTAAAAGAACATAATTATCTAAAAGTACTTCATAGAGCTACACCCCAACTTGGACACGCCATAATCTCGGCGGTAAGTCCCCTCTTTGAGGCGTGATGTCTATCACGACATCCTCACCTTCCGCATGACGCAGGTTCTCACCGGGCATGGGAAGTTCAGGAGATTCCTGCGCGCCGGATTCGTGCGGAAGAGACGCCCGGGTGTCGCCACTGTATGGTCAGCCCGGAGGATACGGTGAAGCACACGGTGGAGGTGTGCCCCGCTTGAGAAGAACATCGCCGTGTCCTCGTGGGGGTGATCAGCGGCGGCGACCTCTCGCGCCGGGCCTTGGTTCAGGCCATAGTTCGCAGCGAAGAAGAATGGCAAGCGGTCGCCTCCTTCTGCAAAGCTGTAATGCTCGTAAAGGAGGAGGCCGACCGCATAAGGCAAAAGCAACAGCGCCCTCGCCGTAGCCGTCACCGCCGCGATCCCGCCTATATCCGGTCTCCGTAGACGCTGGCTTGTGGACGGCGAGCAATGGGTAGCTCGCCATCCGGTTGTCTGGTAACAGTCCAGCCCGAGACCAAGTCGTCGCCGGCGTGCACTGCTCCCGCGCGCCTCAAGGTGTTGTCAGCAAATTGTGGGGCCCTTCAGGGGCGAAGCCTCCTGCAACTGAGGGTTGGCGCGAAAGCATTATACCGGGGTAGGTTGTTTAGTCAGTAAGAGTCTGACATTGTTTCCCGCTCCGCCCAAGAGCGGGATTCGTCATTGGATGATTTTTTCTTACCATAAAAAAACCCATCCGCGCCGCTCGCAAGCAACCCCTCTCCTCGCCCGCCGGCCAGGCGCAGCGTCAAGTTTTGCACATCATGCATCGCGTGTGAATTTTATATCGGAGTTATTTTAAAATTGTAATATCTTCTAAGATGTTCATTGAAATTAAATGATGTCAAAGACAATTTTGTTTACAATTATATACTCTTAATCAACAACACATTTATTTGGATAAAGATTATATTATTATGTTGATACAACTCTAACAAATAATCGGTAAAAATTGGCTAAATTTGATTTGCATAAAAACGGTTCTAGTAAGTTAATCTTAAAAGATAGACATATACTGTCGCGGACATTTTTTTAGATCATTTTAAGAGTAATAATTCTTTCATACATATTTGTTTGGTATCTTAAACCGTTTTGGCAGCGCACGCAACGGAAGCCCACAAAGATGAATAATTTTCCCCGTTTTTTTCACATTTTCCGTTGTTTCTTCGCTTCTATTAGTCGCAGCGTGATGTTATATAGCCTAAAGCCTTCCTCAATACATGATCTATTCAACACAAAAAGAATTTTTCAATTCGAACCAGTAGATCCTGAGATTAGCGCGTTCAAACAAACAAACAAACTCTTCAGCTTTATAATATTAGTATAGATGTAGTGATGACTATGACGGGCCGTGGCCCACGTCGGGCTGCGTACGCAGGTATTAGGCAAGGCGGACGCAATTATTGTTAGAAGATGGACAGCGCCACCTAGGTCGCCACCACCAAGGTAGGGATCAGATATTATGTGTGCACTTTTCCGTAACTCTACAAGGTTTTTCGGTAAAATAGTTTGTAATGATCGAGGATCGTGTTCCTCGACAGAGAAGTAGATGGCGTTACTAGGCTCACCACTTCATTTGAAAATCACAAGATTTTGAGAAATAACTGGAAATGACGGTGGCGGGAAATAATGTTCACCGCACGTAAAATGATGAGAAAGAACAAAGAGACTCGAGCGATCGTAATAAGCTGAACTATATTCGTGTAATTTTCTAAATCTGGCTGATTGAATTACTGATAAGTAGATTACCTGACTTGATACGTGCTAACGTGTAATATTAGTGACGTGATAAGTATACGTGATCTGGAGTGCGATTTGTGGTGGAAACGGGGTAAGTGTTTGCGAGATTTTTACAAATTATTCTTTGGTAATTCAAGGGTACGGTTCCACAATGCTGATACTTTCGCATTATTGTTCTCAGCTTGCGGAAACGCCCCTATTACCCGGACATTGATCAAGGGTGGCAACCTTACTCCATATCACGACGAACTCCTGACAGTCCGTGAAGCTAGCGGTCTTCATACTTGCCACAGTTAGCGAGGGTCGGTCAGCTTGGAGGCAGAACCTACAAGCTTTTGTTCGCATTGGGCTCGATCTAGTGTAGAATTATGTATTTTTGTTAGAGAGATAACATTCCTTTCTCGCTTAATTATTTAGATGTTAAGGTGTGGATATATGCATAAATTGTTGTAACTGCCTTGTTCGTCTTTTATTCGGTTTGTTAGGAACCCTGAGCATTACATTGGCGCCTACGGGTAAACTGAATAAAAGATGTTCAAAGTTGGATAACGGTCATTGTTACGTTTTTTTTCTTTGCTGATCATTTTTGATTGATGAATGATGAATTGAATTCATAAATTAAATTGTTTTTTTCTCTTCGGTTCAAAGTTAATCTGAATTAGAAATTGTTTGCTTTCGTAATTTAATTTTATTATTATATACCATTATTTTTATTCTCATAATTTTAGCTTGTTTTCTGTGAGTATCTTCAAGTGTACCTACGTTTTTTATAAGTTCTTTCTTGTGTCTTACCATGGATGTCAATGCACTGCATAAAGATGAGCTGGAATTTGAGTTGGCTTGTCGAGGGATATTGGATTGTAAAACTGTGGCGACTATGCGGAAATTTTTGAGGGAAATTTTAGTTCGAGAGCTGTCAGGTGAGTCATCCATCTCTTTTAAGGTTCCCAAATCTTGTATCGATAATCCGGGTAATGAAATATTAGTTTGTGTAAATAAGTTGTCGGCGATAACTTCTCTTATTTCCGAGGTTTCGCAAAGTCCTGAAAGTTCGTTTATTAGACGCATACACTCCCGTTTGACACATTTATCGAATCGGGCTAAGCTGATTATACCCACTGAAGCCGGGGATATTGAAAAGCACTTGTCTTTATTAAAGAATGTCCAAGATACCTTGTTATCCTTGAAGAAACTGGAGCAGGAAGGTGAGGAAGATGAGGAAGATGATGTGATTTCTGAACATGAAAAGGATATTTTACAAAAATCTCTGGGCGAAGAGGCCGTGCAAATAATAGGACAATTGGAGAAGTACCAGAATCCAGGGAAGGCCTTCCTTCCTAACGATACTATGTCTGAAGTCCCTCAAAATCGTGCTTCTCGATCTACTGCTGATCAGGCTGTCTTAGAGAGACCAAGGGAACCAACGCATCACCCTTACTTGCAAAGGGCCTCCACATTCGACAGCGGTCTCCATAAACGTAAGTTAGTGCCAATTAAAGATTGGGGTGTCAAGTTCACTGGGAAAGGCTCCGTAAGTGTGAACGCGTTCTTGGAGAGAGTTGAGGAACTAAAAGACGCGCGGAATGCTACTGATGAGGACTTATTTCGATATGCCATTGATTTTTTTGAAGATGAAGCTTTGGTATGGTTCAGGGCCAATAAAGGCATAGTAGATGATTGGTCTCAGTTAGTGACGCTTTTATTAGATACGTTTCAGCATCCATACTACCAAGAGGAGCTACTGGAGGAGATTAAACGGAGAACTCAAAGCTGTCAAGAAAGCGTTATGGTTTATATGGCTATTATGCAGAACATGTTCAATCGATTACCGACTCCTATTCCGGAAGGACAAAAACTATTGATCCTTAGAAGAAATTTACAGCCTTACCTACAGCAGGCCATATGTCGAGACATATTCGATTCGGTAAGAGAAATGACCTCGGTTTTAAGAATCATTGAACGCACTAAGTTGAGCTGCGACAATTTCAAGGAACCCACACTAAATAAGCACTCGCTGGAAGGGGATTTAGCATATCAAGGAAACACTTCGAGATGTTCAGGAAATGAAAACAGGTCTGAACTGGCGGCCATCAACGATAAGGAGGTAGTGCTAATAAAATGCTGGAACTGCAGAGCTACTGGCCATCGCTTTAGAGACTGTACATTGCCAAAACAAAGACTGTTTTGTTACCGTTGTGGTCGTTTCGGGCGAACGACAAGCAAATGCTCCTGCAATGCCACAAACAAGGGAAACGACAGTTCGGAGTCGATGCCGGCCGATCGGACCCCAAGAAACTAGGCCACCCTACACCAGATGACTGGCAGCAATGGTTACACACGGTGTCGATTTTTTTCAAAACAGGAAAGATCTGCAGTATCAATAAGTTGCCTCAGGACAATCGATATTATGCGGAAATCAAAATTATAAATCAGCCTTTTGTAGGTTTGTTGGATTCAGGGGCTACCACTTCAGTGATTTCAAGGAGATTTTCCATGAAACTTTTTAATTTAGGGATTACAGTACATAATGTGGACAAGGAAATGATCTCGACAGCTGATGGCACTTATCATACAATCGATTCTGTTGTTCACTTACCTATTGAGTTTGCGGGCAAATATAAGGTAGTAGATTTTTATATCATGGACAGTTTAAAACATGATATCATTCTCGGCATGAATTTTTTTGAGATGTTTGATTTGGCCATAGGAGCGGGGAAACTGATAGCGGACATTACACAAATTAACGTTTCTCAACCAATAATTTCACGTGATGAACTTACTGTAGAACAGAAAGAGCGCCTAGACCAACTGTTACAGGAGATGGCAGAAGAAATTGGTAAAGGTTTAGGTAGGACATCGTTGATCGAGCACAGGATTGATACCGGAAACAGCTTACCCATCAAACAAAGGCAGTACCCCTTTGCCCCTCCGATTATGGCAGAACTGGAGAAAGAAATCCAAGATATGCTGGACAATGACGTTATTGAGCCGTCGTTTAGCTCATGGCGTTCTCCCGTATTGCTGGTGAAGAAACCTTCTGGTAAGAATCGGTTGTGCCTCGACAGCCGCCAGTTAAATAAGGTTACTGTAAAAGACTCGTATCCTCTACCTAGGGTTACCACTATCTTAGACAGTTTAAAAAACGCACGATTCCTGTCAACTATTGATCTGCGATCTGCATTTTGGCAGATACCACTGGAGGAAACAAGCAGGGAAAAAACTGCTTTTGGTCTGGCTGGAAAAGGACATTATCAGTTCAAGGTCATGCCGTTTGGATTGGTTAATGCATCTCAGACACAACAACGGTTGATGGATCGGTTGTTCACGCCGGAATTGGAAGGGAATGTGTTCACTTATTTAGATGACATTGTCATAAGTAATGATGACTTTGACAGTCATTTGTCCGCATTGTCATATGTAAAAAATCAACTTAAGGAAGCGGGATTGACAGTCAATCTTGAGAAATGCGTATTTGCTAGATCGTCTTTAAAGTACTTAGGTTATATTGTAGACAAGGAGGGATTGCGTACTGACCCGGACAAAGTGAAAGCTATCTTAGAATATCCTAGACCAACGACCTACACGGAACTAAAGCGATTTATTGGTCTAGCCAGCTGGTACAGGCGGTTTGTTGAAAATTTTGCCATTGTCGCAGCTCCACTTCACGAATTGACTAAGGGAGGCAAGAAAGCAAAACGAATTGTGTGGAATAAAGAAGCTGAAAATTCTTTCTTAAGCCTAAAAACTGCTCTCACATCTACACCAGTGTTGAGAGTGCCAGACTTCACAAAACCTTTTTCCATCCAATGTGACGCTTCAAACAAAGGTACTGGTGGAGTGTTGATACAAATTGTTGACGATCTGGAGGTGCCCATTGCTTACACAAGCAGAAAACTATCAGAAAGGGAATGCAAGTACTCGGCGTCCGAAAGAGAACTTTTAAGTGTTTTGCATGCTGTAGAACAATTTCGACCTTATGTTGAAGGAAGTCACTTTAAGATTATTACCGACCATAGTGCTCTTCAGTGGCTACACCGTAATAAGGACCCCCATGGGCGTTTAGCAAGATGGGCTATGCGCTTGCAACAATTTGACTACGAAATAGTTCATCGCAAAGGTAAATACAACACTGTACCGGATGCCTTGTCTAGAGCGATCATAGAAGAAATTAACATATTAGAAATAAAACCAGAGGATAAAGATGAGTGGTATAAATCAATAGAGGATTTGGTTCTGGCTAAGAAAAATGAACCTGATTGGCAAGTTAGTCAAGGACAACTGTGGAAATATTTGAAATTGAAACAATTTCCGAATGAAAATGACAGTTGGAAACTTGTGATTCCTGAAAACCTACGCCAAACAATTCTAAAGGAATGCCATGATGATCCCACATCTGCTCATTTTGGTGTTAAAAAATCGGTCAATCGTGCAAGGCAACGATATTTTTGGCCATCATTAATTCAAGACATGAAAAACTATGTACGGAAATGTGAAGTGTGTGCAAAATACAAACACTCGCAAAGTAAGTTATCCGGTTTAATGGGAAAACAACGTAAGGTAACTGAGCCCTTTCAAATAATTTCCATGGATTTAATGGGACCTTTTCCGAAATCGAAACATGGCAATACTATGCTCCTGGTCATAACGTGTTGGTTCAGTAAATTCTGTTTTCTTTATCCGCTTAGGAACGGAAAATCATCAACCATATCTCAAATACTGGAAGAACAGATATTCTTAATGTATGGAACCCCTAGTGTAATAGTTTGTGACAATGGGAAACAATTTGTATCCAATCAATTTAAAGATCTTGTCACAGGGTACGGTGTGAAATTATGGTACACTCCCTACTATCATCCTCAGGCTAACCCCACTGAGCGGGTAAATAAAGTCATTGGTTCGGCGATAGCTTCCTATGTCGAAAATAACCATAAAGAATGGGACAAATATATACCTCACATAGCACACGCAATCCGGACATCGGTTCACGAAGTGACAGGAAAAACTCCAGCCTTTTTATTTTTTGGTCGCGAAACAACCATTCATGGCTCGAAACCCTATAGTTTTGAGTTAGACGAACCCATCACCTTCGACCAAGAAAACTTTGAAAGAAATATAGCATTTAGAAGTAAAATTTATGAGGAAGTCTGTGAGAGAATACGGCAATCACATGAAACTAACAGTAGACAGTACAACAAAAGACGTCGGATTTGTGACTATAAAGTTGGCGATATTGTTTGGAAACGCACGAAATTGCTTTCTAATGCGAGCAACACATTTATGTCCAAATTGGCCCCTAAGTTTGAAAAAGCAATAATAGCAGAGAAAATGTCAAGCGACACTTACAAATTAAAAAACTTGAGAGGCAAAGATTTGGGAAAATGGCATTCGTGTGACCTTAAACGTTATGTTTGAATCCGGTTGGATTCTTTAGAGGAGAGGGGATATTGTAATGATCGAGGATCGTGTTCCTCGACAGAGAAGTAGATGGCGTTACTAGGCTCACCACTTCATTTGAAAATCACAAGATTTTGAGAAATAACTGGAAATGACGGTGGCGGGAAATAATGTTCACCGCACGTAAAATGATGAGAAAGAACAAAGAGACTCGAGCGATCGTAATAAGCTGAACTATATTCGTGTAATTTTCTAAATCTGGCTGATTGAATTACTGATAAGTAGATTACCTGACTTGATGCGTGCTAACGTGTAATATTAGTGACGTGATAAGTATACGTGATCTGGAGTGCGATTTGTGGTGGAAACGGGGTAAGTGTTTGCGAGATTTTTACAAATTATTCTTTGGTAATTCAAGGGTACGGTTCCACAATGCTGATACTTTCGCATTATTGTTCTCAGCTTGCGGAAACGCCCCTATTACCCGGACATTGATCAAGGGTGGCAACCTTACTCCATATCACGACGAACTCCTGACAGTCCGTGAAGCTAGCGGTCTTCATACTTGCCACAGTTAGCGAGGGTCGGTCAGCTTGGAGGCAGAACCTACAAGCTTTTGTTCGCATTGGGCTCGATCTAGTGTAGAATTATGTATTTTTGTTAGAGAGATAACATTCCTTTCTCGCTTAATTATTTAGATGTTAAGGTGTGGATATATGCATAAATTGTTGTAACTGCCTTGTTCGTCTTTTATTCGGTTTGTTAGGAACCCTGAGCATTACAAGTTCTTAAAGTGAACGCACACTCCAAGCCAAATGCGTCGAACCAAACGAAAGAAAGGAGTCAGATGATTCGAAGCGGTGAAGTATGCGGGGTTTCATAGGATTTCTCATAATCTATAATATAAAAATGAAACTCAAAAGGTGTAGGTAAGCGCAAAACTCGAGAAAAGCTGAAACGATTTCGCTAATTTTTTTGTTATGTTTCTTAGACAGGAGAAGGTTCTTATGAAAAAAAATAGGGAAAGTATGGTAGAGAGGAGTAGAGTAGAATAATCTATTTCAGGGAGCGAAGCCACATACAAAAAGCTAGTTAATTCTAAATATCTTTTCTTTCAATTACTTTAACGCGTTCGGTTCGAATAAGTGTGCATTCATTTTTATACCTACTTAAAAGTTCTTTGTCCAAAAGTGGCACAATATATGCTAAATATACCAAAAAGAAATAAAGAATATTGCGAGTTGGTTAGTACACTTAATCTATCACTAAGGAAATCGGTAAAAACCCTGACGTAACATAAACAAAATGACGTAAGCAAATGTGACGGATTCACGTAAAAAATTGACTCCAGTTATTTGCCGACATATTGTAAAAAAAAATATGATAAAATTAATTGGTTGTTAGTAGATATTTAATGATCAAATGACCTGTCAATGATGGTGATCGATTTTATAAATAAATACTACATTCGTTATGTAACAAACCGGTTTCCTTATTAGATTAACCTTTGTCTAGTATACAGAACTGCAGCTCTTCGAGTCCAGTGCGAATCTGGCCAGATTAGACACTGGTACCAGTGCCGTATTTAAGCTTTTCGATACACTTGCTCGGAAAGTGTCTCTTATTGCAGATTAGGTATATAATGGCACCTGTTACCAAAATGTGACATTTTGATTACGCACTAGTAGGTAAAAGCTTTTTGTTCAACTTCTATATGCGCAAAGGAGCTTCTATAATTGCGCCTCTAGAAAAAGTAGAATAGGTCAAAACATCAAACAAAAAGTACTAAATCGACTGTCCTTAAGTTAACTCTATCGGAAGTAAAAAAGCTTAGTTTATAGGACAGCATTTGTTTCTTTTATATATTTTTTATGACTATATATTAATAAAACAATGAATAAATAACATTAGGCTCTGTTAGGCTCGCCTCTTATTTTATAAGAATAACCGACTAACTTTGAAGTTCGGGGATTGTTATGATAGAAGTAGTATACCTTTTTTATAATAATAATTTTCCATTCCTCAAACACATGTCATGAGAACGTTACCCCCATACATCGATCACTGATATATAACTAGTTATTTATTAGTGATCGATGCCCCCATATTATACGTCACTTCGTACTAGCGCCCGCTTTTGGGGGACCAATCGCTGAGTGTTCAAGTCATCTCTCGCCTTTTTTGTCGATGTATGGTTATCGCAGTGATTGAGCTGGCTGATGCTGCTCTGCAGGTTGCAGGTACAATTCCTGCATGGGGCAAATAGGTGTATAGCTTTACATAGCGTGTTTCGGAGCTAGGTGTCCAGTGAATTTGATTTCACCTGTTTGTGAACGCACCCATTTTACAAGAGATAGAAAATTAGAGTAGAGAACTGTTTTTTTTTAGTAAGCAAGAAAACCATTATTCAGGCAGGGGCCATATTCTTTGCATAGTTCTTGGTAATCCAGAAACCGAGAGTTTTCTTGGATGATAATCGTCGATTTGTGCCGCGTTCCATATAGTGTCTTAGGGTCCTCTACTAGTTGGCTTTGTCTCTTCGTACGCCTTCCAGAAATCCAGAACTCCAAGGTCTTGAGATGCATAAAAAAGACTAGCAAAAAGGTCTCTTTTGCTTTCCTACCACTTCAGCCGACAATTTCGACCGTCCTGTAACCGTCCGGACGGAACCTCAATCGTCGACAGCGCGTACTGTTCTCGTGCGCCTCAATGAATTGTCAGCATACCGTAGGGGCAGGGCCGAAGCCTACTGGGGTCATGGACCAGCTTCTAAAAGGAAGGGCCGGCCCCGTATGAAGGGCTAAGAAAAGACGATTAGTTTTTTAGTATATTTTTCAAGCTCCTGGACTAGAAAGGACGCGGCATCAACATCAATGGCGAGTACTTAACACACCTGCGATTTGCCGATGACATAGTTTTTATGGCTGAGACCTTGGAAGACCTGAACATAATGCTCGAAGATCTCGGTAATGCTTCCAAAAGAGTGGGTCTTAAGATGAACATGGACAAGACGAAAATCATTTTAAAAGTCCATGTTGCACCCGCTCCAGTTAACGTTGGAAACATTACACTCGAAGTTGTTGACCACTATGTTTACCTGGGACAGACAATCCAATTAGGTAAGTCCAACTTCGAGAAAGAGATCTCTCGTCGAATCCAACTCGGATGGGCAGCGTTCGGGAAGCATATATTCGCGTCCGAAATACCTCAGTGTCTCAAGACAAAAGTCTTTGACCAGTGCGTGTTGCCATGACTTACAGTAGTGAGACGTGGTCGCTTACTATGGATCTCTTAAGAAGGCTCAAGGTCACCCAGCGAGCAATGGAGAGAGCGATGCTTGATATTTCCCTGCTTGATCGAATCAGGAATGATGAGATCCGCAGGAGAACGAAATCAACCGACATCGCACGAAGGATTGCATCGCTGAAGTGGCAGTGGGCGGGACACATAGCGCGGAGAACCGATGGCCGTTGGGGTGGAAAGGTTCTCGAATGGCGACCGCGTACGGGACGACGCTCCGTGGGCAGGCCCCCTACAAGGTGGACCGACGATCTGGTGAAGGTCGCGGGAAGACGCTGGATGCGGACAGCACAGGACCGATCGTTGTGGAGATCCTTGGGGAAGGCCTATGCCCAGCAGTGGGCGTTGCTCGGCTGACATGATGATGAGTTTTTTAGTCAGTAGAACTCAGACTCTATCTCCACTGATTGATGATTGATGCACTGGTGATTGACAATTTTAACCCACCGAAAAAAAAATCCCTACAGAGTACCTATACAACCGTGATCTCTTGTTACGCCATCTAACACGTGGCCTAGTAACACATAAAAACATGATAGAACATAATTATTTTTCTAGCCGATAACCTGTTACTACGACGAATGGTCACTTTTTATCTAAATAATATGGTTTTTAATTGGCATTTGTACTACGTAAGAGTATAATATATTAATTACAAGTTAGTAAACAGGAAAGTTCCCTAGCTTGTTAGGTACTGCATGCACGATATTTGTTCGATGTTAGTTCAGAAAAAAAATACTGTAGATTTTTCAAGCTTTTTTTTTATTAGCTTGCAATGTAACTATGCATGTTCGGCTCAAATCTTGCAACTCAATTTTGAAGCAGACATCTTCAACCGATTGAGCTGCAATTTTGCATGCATGTGTAAATCGCATGACAATATTATGATGACATTGAGCTGATCTGATGATGAAATCGCGAGGTAGACGTAGGATCTCTGTACCTAATTAAACGGCACAACCACGTCGAGTTTGGGCTCGTCTGAATCGTCTTAACGAGTATTTTGGTGCTAGATGGTAACTAAGGTCTGATGATGTAACTGGAAGAAGGCCATAGAAACTCAGTAATACAATAAGATAATCTTAACATATTTGTACTTTTCGGTAAGGTCTTGATGAGTATTAATTACAAAGGTATATCTACCGAGCTATAAAAGCTTGTTATGAAAAATATTTTCATTGAAAACTTGTTTATTTACTAGTCTGTCAATTCTTTTCCGAATTCTGGAAAATAAATATTTTGCATAAAAACAAACTGATAACTATGCGTCTTATACCGTGTGATCTGAGGAAGAGGGAGGCCGAAGAAGAGATGGATGGATTGTGTGAGAAGTGATATGAAAGAAAAGGGAGTTAGTGATAGTGTGACGGGTGACAGGACAGAGTGGAAGAAAAAAACATGTTGCGCCGACCCCAAGTAATATGGGATAAGGGTAGGATGATGACCGTGTGATCTGTTATTATAGGATATTTCCTACGTATTATAGTTCCCGATAAGTTCAATAATCCAAATACAAACTTAATTTTTCACGGGTCAGTTAGTAGAGTTTAAATTACAGATTATTTTGTCACGTTTTAAAACAATAATCATAGTTTAAAGTGCGTCTTTACATCTTGTTTTTGTGAATCGAACGCGTATTGCCTATCTCAATAATACCTATACAGTATATATAGTTATGTAGGTTGTTTTTCTGGGTATTTTAAGCGTTTATTAACCAAAATTTCGTGTTAATATAGATAATGCAGTTCGAGCTAAGTAGGTAGAGAGATTATGGAGAATCCAAAATCAAAAGTTTATTGAACTTTTGTAATATACTGATAAAATGTACCTACCTACCTACTTAATATTCAATGTTACATCATTTCTTTTGGCTTTATGTGGGCAGTGGTGCAAGTTGTGCCTTTTGTACGGCCGGTGCCAACTTAAATAACTGCACCCTTAATTTATTGTATGTAGTTACTTGGTTCGAACTGTATCTATACAAGATATAAAATTTTTACGCTTGTAATGATGATGTTCTAATCAGACCATTTTCCAATATTTAATTTAGGCATAGGTATAGTACCTCTTGTGGTTATTTTTCTGGTGGGCTAAGATAAACCAATAACGAAACCCGCTCTTGGGCGGAGCGTGAAACAGCGGCAGACTATTACTGACTAAACAACATACTCCGTTCCTTCCTTGCCTTAATCCAGTAGCCTAATTCTCGTAACCAAAACCGTAGCGATATCGTAGCGACTTTGACATTTTAGTATTCACTTCCTTTAATCGAGTTTGAACGACACCGATTTTGAACTCGTTCGGGAGTCGTTGAAGCGTATTCAGCTATTTAAATCATCTTTCAATGGTTGTCGGATAGGACGTCAACGGCTAAACGTCAAATATTGTATTTTAAATATCGTTAAACAGAAGTTAGGTTAGGAATACGATCTAACGACAATAGAACTACAATGGAATTGGGATTGTTTGATTTTACGAGAATTAGGGCACAGGGCTCTTGTGGGTTAGCACCCACCCAAAGCTCGAGTAGCGCTCCTGAGCACCCAAAACCAATAAGCCCTAAACCAATCAGCGCTCCTGGCAGGATACGTCTACAAACTTATTACGTATCTCCACGATAAATAATGGGTTTATCAAGCTATATCGATCTTTGGATTATCAAAACTTGACCCTTGTATGATAATTTAAATTTATGCGTCCCTGCGCAATGTGCCTGGGCGCCGATGGCACTGCCTGCCCTAATTACTGCGCGTGTTTACATCATTACATAGCATAAAACAAAGTCGCTTCCCACAGTCTGTCCCTATGTATGCAGATCTTTAAAACTGCGCAACGGATTTCGATATTTTTTCTAAAGTATTTTTAATAGATAGAGTAATCAAGAGGAAGGTTTATATGTATAATACATGCATAATATATTTAATGTCACCATTGAAGAAACGTAGTATAAAACAGTCGCTTCCCGCTGTCTGTCCCTATGTAGGTATGCTTAGATCTTTAAAACTACAAAACGGATTTTGATGGGCTTTTTTTAAGAAAAAATGTCTTGTATCTATATTAGGTCGGAAACTTTTCAGACCAGCAGTTCACCACAAACAGAAACAACTCCCTTTCAAGATTTGGTAATCAAAGGCCATGAAGTAAGGCCATGGCAATTTATCATGACATGTTGAAATGTCAAGAGATAGAGCTCTATCTTTTTAGGGTTCCGTAGCCAAAATGGCAAAAACGGAACCCTTATAGTTTCGTCATGTCCGTCTGTCCGTCTGTCCGTCTGTCACAGCCGATTTACTCGGAAACTATAAGTACTACAGTGATGAAATTTGATGGGAATATGTGTTGTATGAACCGCTATAAAATTATGACACTAAATAGTAAAAAAAAGAATTGGGGGTGGGGCCCCCCATACATGTAACTGAGGGATGAAAATTTTTTTTTCGATGTACATACCCGTGTGGAGTATCAATGGAAAGGTCTTTTAAAATGATATAAAGTTTTCTAAAAAACATTTTTCTTAAAGTGAACGGTTTTTGAGATATCAGCTCTCAAAGTCGTAAAAAGTATGTCCCCCCCCCCTCTATTTTTATAACTACGGGGTATAAAATTCTAAAAAAAATAGAGGTGATGCATGCTAATTAACTCTTTCAACGATTTTTGGTTTGATCAAAGTATCTCTTATAGTTTTTGAGATAGGTTGATTTAACTGTAATTTTGGTTAAGTTATTGTGCTTACACTGAAAACGATGGTAAGTTTATTATATTTGCTGCTACGGAACCCTTTGTGCGCGAGCCCGACTCGCACTTGGCCGGTTTTTTTAAGTTCAGTTTAGGACCCCGAAAAGTGT
Organism: Mythimna loreyi; assembly: GCA_029852875.1. Taxonomy (NCBI): domain Eukaryota; kingdom Metazoa; phylum Arthropoda; class Insecta; order Lepidoptera; family Noctuidae; genus Mythimna; species Mythimna loreyi. The sequence goes on along the minus strand of CM056780.1, from coordinate 13,444,959 downwards.
GTTAGGGCCTCAGTGTGAAAAACTTTGTATTTAATTTTATAATTTACACACGAAAATTGGTAAAAATCCTAAATAAACACATTTTGATTTTGGGGCCACTCATGTTCAAACTGTATTGATTTAGGTTTCCACACCGCGTTTGGGTCACAGTAGTTCTGAATTGGTTCAGAAGATTCAGAGAAAACTGGCAGACAGACATACAAATGACCTTTAAGCCTAAAGTCAACAAGATGCACAACGCTGTCAAGTTGTTAAATATGTCCTGCGTTGTTAAATGTTAGGGACAAGTTGCGGACTGGGCAACATTGCAGCATCGCGTAGATTGAGCGTTGCGCGTCTATACTCCGTTCAAAATAACATTAAACGTTTTTTGATTGTCCGTTCAACCAAGGCTTTATAGAAGGGAGTATAAAAGTTCCATTTCTTCATTTGGACAAGCGGAACCCTAAAGAAAAACCGATCACAAACATTTCAATCATTTTATTAATTCATACTTACTACCTTAACCTAATATTTACAAATTTAGATCGCGAAGCTAAAAATAGCATTCTACTGTAGATTTTACATCCAGAAAATTTGTTGGCTTTCCAACAATTTTTTATTACCTCTTTAGTTAAAAAACAATTACAAAACTTGAATAAAATAACAATAAGGAATAAAATGACACCTTATGGGTAATTTTCATTTTTCTTTCTTTGTAAAAATAGAGGTAAGCCTTGAATCTGAGACATGACGAGCTTTAGAGGCAACGTTGCGTTAAGTGGGTGCACGCCCTGTTCCATACAAAAGTGCCCCGTCGCGAGTAGAGGCGCCCCGTGTCCCTTTTGTTACGTAATAACACGTAGTTCTCCATCGATACGTCTACATGCACACTGTTATAATTGAACTAGCGACTCCGAGCTGATTCGATTTCTGCTAGGGGTACAGCACGCGCGCGGGCGACCGCTCGTATTTCCGCTTAACGCAGCGTTGACTCTTACTGTGCTATGTCAACGTGACTATTTTTCATCCAGTTTTTCGAACGGAAATTGTCACAAAACTGATCAATTTATTAAGGTGAAAAAAAAAATTGAAATTTTAAATTTTAACTAAGGGCCTCCCCACTCGCCTATTGTCATTGTCGCGTATAGTTTAGAAAACTCACTTGGCTCTTGGTATTTCTACGATTTACTCGAATGCTTCACAAAACTTGTTCCAGATTATCCGTGTTTTTATTAAACCCTAAGGATTTTTGAGAATCTCGATTAAATCCGCACGGCTTCTATAGCAGTACTTTTTTTATATTTTTAATATAGGAGTACATTATGGAGAGTCAAAGTTTACATAAATTAGCAAATTTTCAGAGGTCTTTGCTGGATTACTGTTACACAAATTTATATTTTGATTTCTTTAGAAGCCTACATAATATCCTCAAGAAATCTGTGTATCCAAAATATCTGAAGAAAGATGTGTAATAACATCATAATCACGTAAGAGTGGTTGTATGAAAATGTACCTCGACTTGGCCGTTCCTAAGCGCACGTAATCGGGTGTGATTAGACGAATGAATCGGCCAACAACTCGCATTAATTTTGCGATAATTTTCGTTTGAAAAAGATAAGTCTGCCATCGCTAAATACTACTAATTAATTGACCTATAACAGTCTTATAACTGGTTACAAGAGCCCCTCCATCTCTTTCATAAACTGCATGTAAGCATCATCTTTGCTTGGCAGTTGTTTGGGTATGTCAGCCGTCCGCTGAATGGCCCCGGATTTGATTCCCGGCTTAGCCTTTTTGTCTTCGCGTTTGACTCGCAATGCTGAGGGCACGAATCTTGTGACGTCTGCGGACAGGTTCCGTATCTGTGGTTTGGCACTGATTGTTGCACCTGGAACGAAAAAATTAATGATAAAAAGTACAGCCAAATTGAGAAACTCCTACTGTGTTTGAAGTCGGTTAAAAATTTTTTCATTTATCTCCACAAATTACATTTTAGACACCCAAAAATACAGTACCCGGCAATAAATATTGCACATCGACCTTTGGAAAGACGTTGACGTCGTTGACGACGTTGTGACGTTTGTCAGTCGTTGTTCACCAATCACCTTGAACAATGACTGACAAACGTCACATAGGTAGTGTGCGACAGAGATAACACTCTACGAAGCCGAAATTAGCCGATTGTCTCTTTCCAAAGATCGATGTGCAATATTTATTGCCGGGTACTGTAAGTTATTTGCCAAAACATAAAACGTGAGCAAACATAATTTGTAATTTGTGGGAGATCTGGAGTGTTAACTAGGCTTATGAAAAAAAAAAAATTATGTGATTCATATTTCTAAATAGCTGATCCTACAGTCGTCAAAATCCATTGTAATTGACAGCTAAAGGGTCTACTGACTACGGACGCGTAGCTTCACAGACGCGTAGTCGTCATTATCCTCTTTTTTTTTATTACCGTGCATGTTTCTAATTTTTTCTTCATAAGATCCGTCGTGAGAAAAAAGTTTATTCCTAATTCCAAAACTTCCTACCAAACAAAAAAAAGAACATACCGAATCGGTTCAGGCGAGTGAGAGGTACCCGTCTCTCGAATAGGAGATTACGAGTTCGACACCAGACAAATACCGCTTTTAATTTTTCAATTCAAATTCACTACATACACACATACTTTTTGTATCTACCTTGGATATTGCTGACACCCGTGCTTCGAAAAGCAGGTAAATCCTTTACATCTCGGCGGTCATTCGTAGATTTTTGACAGTCTTTACAGGTCACAGTCTATCCAAGGAGTATCGTGTTACCCACTGACTAGATTGTGGAGATCTGAGTTGTTCCATGTAAGCCACGGATATTCAGCCGCATCCAGTTAATTTGGAACCCGATCTCAAGCTAGTTGGAAAAAGTTTAGGTAGATGACGATTTCTGTTACAGAAAAGAGGCTTATGTGTAAAAAATAGAAATTGACCTGTCTTGACCCGGGACCACAAACAACTCACAGTTGTTGCGCATCCTTCTTGGTGATGACGATTTCTTTTACAGAAATGAGGCTTTTGTGTAAAGAGAAATTGACCTGTCTTGAACCGGGAGGCCTGACCAAACCACAACTCACCTTGCTGCGCATCCTTCTTGGTGATGAGTTGCGGCGCAGCCTGCAGCACGGAGAGCTGCGGGTGCGGCTTGGGCGGCGGCGGCGGCACCAGCGGCCGCAGCAGGCGCGGCGGCGCGCCCGGCGGCGGGCCCGGCGGGCGCAGCATGCCGCGCCCCAGTCCGGGGAGGCCTGACCACACACAATGCTATTCATTTTCTTGTTCGATGATACCCTAAGTTGTCTATATCAAAACCCATGGGGCGATGCAGAACTACTAGGAGTCCATGTAACTGAAAAAACCCTCCGTACAAAATAACTTATCAGGGTACACATTGGGCGTTTTGAAACGCGCGCTTTGCTAACGCGCGTTTTGAGAACCCCGAAGTTATATGAAGCGCGCGCTGCTGGTCTAGCGCGCGTCAATCGCGCGTTTACATTTTCTCGTTAGAACGCGCGTTGCTCAGACGTCAGCTGCCCGCTTTGAAATACATGAGTGGTCATTTTGTTGTACATTTCAACGCGCGCTTTTGTGTAGAGAGAACGCACTTGAACTGATCCAAAAGTATGTTCGCTATACTAACACGTGCTGAACGGCGTGCTAAGCGCGGTATGTGTACACGACTAACGCGCACTCAACGCAACGCCGAGCGCCCAGTATGTACTAGGTCTTATGCGATAGATGGACAAACTTCGACCTCATAAATTTATGCTGAGGAAAGACCACTTTTTCCGAAGTTTATGTTAATTTTCAAAAAGAGTTTCCTAAGATTAGACACTTTTAAAAGTATTAATAAAACACTGAAAAATAATTATGGAACATGAAAAGTGAGACTACCAGGACAATTCTGGAACAAAAGCAAAGCAAGAACAGAGAAAAATGTCGATATCATCTTCATTACTTGGCCACTACACTTCTCTATTTCATGCCCACAGGCTGAATGTCTACTAAGTAGAAGCTTTTTACCAGAAGGTGGACCAGGTGGACCGGGTGGAGGTCCCGGCGGTCCTGGCGGTGGTCCGGGTGGGACCAGCCGCATAGGCGGGGCCATTGGTGCGCGGAGAGGCGGGGGACGGAGGCCTGGAAACAATATGCTTTGATTATTACTTAGTTTCGGATTATGATTAAAAATAGTTGTAGCAGTTGTAAAGTTGGAGTGGTAACATACGAGTATATAGATATACTCGTATGTGTCGTGTGAAATTTTATTAGATACCAACTTTTACCAGCGGTTTAAGCCGCGTTAAAATAGTAATTATTCCAAAGGAATTACTGTTGGGAATAAAAGTGCTATCTATGCTACTCCAGAACATGATTATACTCATGTAGATTTTGAACCACTCTGACTTCTGTATACATCTGATATTGCAAATTATGTAATAAACAAAATGATTTTTTTTAAATATTTAAGTCTCGGCCCTTTTTAATGTCCTTCTGTCGGCCTGTCTCAAAAACTGTGATAACTGAATAGTTGAAACAAATAGTATAAATAAACAAATTAAAATAAATACTTAGGTGGGTGGCCTTTTTTGCTTTTGCTTGATATTAATAACGGCAAAAGGTAGACGCTTGAAATATTCACAGAGTTATTTATTTACTTTGATAAAAGATAAATAAAATAATAACATTATAATAATATTTAAGGAGAGCTGCCATACAACAAACGTATTTTTTGCCTTTATTAACGCATTTTTTTAGAGTCAATGACCTGTAGGTAGTCGTCGATCATTGCGTACCTATAGGTCATTAACTGGCTCGGATAACCAACATGCGTAAAGTTAAAAAAAGTACTTTATTTTTTTTATCTTTTTAATTCGACAGTGTTTCATGTTCCGGATCGACCCTCCACGGGATTAAAACAATAAAAATTTAATCGTGTGTGGTGTCTACTATTGTAAAGATAACGGCACGGAGGGCGCTCACAAAAGCTTTTAACATAATATGTATCATTACATAGTATAAAACAAAGTCGCCCTGTCCCTATGTATGCTTAGATCTATAAAATTAATTAATTAAGAAATCCGTTGATATCGACGCGGTTTTTTTTTGTTAGATAGAGTGATTCGAGAGGAAGGTTTGTATGTATATTACATGCATAATATCAACATTGCACCCGTGAAAAGCTGGGGCGGGTCGCTAGTATAGTATAATAATGAATCTCACCAGGAGGTAATAACGGCGGTGGCATCTGCCTCAATTCAGCTCCAGGCGGTTCAAGCGTGAAGTCAGGGGGTCCACCGTGCGGAAGTAATGGTGGATGTGGACCTTCGTTGTCACTGTCCGAGTCACTATCACGACCGCCACCCGGTCGTTTTAGGGCACTTAACCTGAGGGAAAAAAAATGGTTTAATGGATAAGATAACATTATCGGAACCAGGGCCGTTTTATCCATTAGGCGATGTAGGCCTAGGGGCCCCGCCAGGTACAAGGGCCCCACGATTCAGGAAAAAATAGACTATGTTTCATAAATGACATGACATTTAACTAGCCGTTTGCCAAATATATACATACCAATATAGTAAAAAACAGCGTAATTCTGAATGAAGTGTTAGATAAAAATATATTAAGAAGTTAGAAGGGTAGGGGGGCCCGAGACGTGCATTGCCCTTAGGCCATGACATACATAAACCGGCCCTGATCGGAACAGACGTTGAGTGAATTTGACATGAAACTATTTAGAACGAGGTAAGGATCTGCAGCTCTCTCTCTCTCCACCTTTTCCCTTACATTGTTTCATCTCTTTCTAATCTTCAAAATTTAAACATAGAACAATTACCTAGCATTCAGATCTGCTGCTCTATCCCTTTCTCTTTTCCTATGAACCTCTTCCATCTCTTTCATGAAGTCATCAATGTTCTGACCAGACAGCGCCAACATGCGTTGCTGTAAGGACGTCGGTTTTGGTGCCTGAGTGGCTGCGGTCCCTTGGGCGGGGGGAGCTTCTTCGTCAACCGCTTCACCGTCTATGTTCTCTTGAGGAGGTGGCTTAGCTGGTGTCTGGACTTTTGGTAGTGGTGCCTGAAATGTTACGATATTAGTTAAGGGTTTTTATTTTGTGTATGTTTTTATTTTGTTTTGTAATATGTTAAAAAAATGCAACTGGACAAGTATTAATAATTGTATTTTTTTTTATATTTGAAAAACATTGTCGAATCGACTTAGGTGTGAGACCTTAAAAGTTACGTGAATAAGGAATAAAATACATTGCGTCTTATTTTTAGATAAGAATTTATTCTTGAGTCTCGTCAATTTGAAAGAAGTCTTGATAATCAAATAACAGAAATAATTATAGATTCGTCCCATTTTTATCCCATTGCATTACTTATCGTCATAATATGTTAATTACAATCGGATAAAAAATAGTCATGTCATCCTTGGAGTTCAAGCTTCCTCCATAGCAAATATCATCAAAATCAGTTCATTAGTTCAACCACGAAAGGGTAACAGACAGACAGACAAGAGTTATTTTCACATTTATAATGCTAGTATGACAGAATAAGTAATAGTAAATAAACAAGTTTTTTTTTTTATTGCAGGTTAAAATCATCCAATGACGAATCCCGCCCTTGGGCGGAGCAGGAAACAGTGTCAGACTCTTACTGAGTAAACAACCTACCCCGTTCCTACGTCAACATATATACCGGGGCCAGAGCCTTCCTTTCAGACACGAACCCTTGGCTCCAGTTGGCTTCGACCCTTCTACAGAATCTATACGATTTGCTGACAACTACTTGAGGCGCGCGGGAACAGTGCGAACATGCGCGCCGTCGACGACTACGCTTGGTCCGGACGATTACTAGACGACCGGACGGCGAGGTAGTAATAAAGGGCGTCATTGAGATCGTAACACAAACGAGAAAAAGTCGTTATTCTAATCAAACCCTATGACATTTTTAATTTGGAATGTTATTCATTCCCTTTTTTCGCAAAAAAAATAAAATAACGTTTTCATACAGTTTAATTTACAAAACGTAAAAATAACATTAAAAAAAAAAAAAGAAAAAACCGACGAAAACTTTCACCACTGGGGGGTCCAGAATCATGTACTGGATCCATGGTATTCGTTTGTGGTACGATGTCAATGACACCTTGTATAGGTAAGGATTATTATAGACTAATACAAAAAAATAGAAAAAAACAGCGTCTACATACACATTCACCCGGCGGTCCTTCATCAGGCATGTCAGAGAACCGTAGCACCTTGTTATTATTATTATTACTGCTATTGCTAGTCTTCTCATTCAAATGAGCCTTCTCTTTCTCTAGCACCAGGAGTTCGAAGTCACACGGCGGGCCCGGTGGCACGCCAGGAGGCTCCACCCCAACGGGTCGCTCCTAGAACAGAAAAGCACTATGGGAACGAAAACTGTGAGCGTCTGCTGTGAAACAATTTTACACGTAGGATAAAAGCATCGACCACGTTTTTAAATCATTAAGCCCCAAGCGGACGCCGGCGTTCGCACATCTATTGTTCTCTAATTTTGTCTGTAATTACGAGGACGAAAGTTTAAATGTTCCCACTGCGGATACTCAGGCCTCCTCTTTAGGGCTGCGTTCAAAAATGACCAGAGTAGTTGTAACCCAGAGTCGTTCTTTTATGATTCGAGTAGCTACCCTAGAGTTAACCCAAGTGACTCCAACTTCGAACACAGTAAGTTGGAGTAAACCATTGACAATAGAACTTGACGTTTGCGTTCAAAAATGCGACTGTAAGGTATCTACTCTGTGACGTCGATTAGAGTTGAATCCAACCTCAAATTTGAAGGCATGGTAGGAGAGAAAACAGGCCGTAATCCACCATGCGGACCCAGTGCGGATTCGTGGATGTCTCATGTCTTCAAACTTTTCTTTTCTTTCTTCTAAGACGTGCTGGTTTCTTTACGATGTTTTCCTTCACCGTTTGGAGAGCAGTGAAAATGAAATAAATTACACAATGTAATGCGCCTGGCTGGCTTTGAACCTACCATATACAATTCGCAAAACGGGCCTGTTTACACTGGGCCATTCGGTTTTGGAATTTCTACAGTATAATTTGTTTTTATATCCTATAGCAGGGGTGACCAACTTGATTCGACACAAAATAGACGTCAAAACCGACTGGTTAATCGCGGTCGACCAGTTGGTTACCCCTGTTCTATAATGTTAAGGAGATAATACCAACTTACTTTATAAGCAGAATCTTTCTTCAGTATAGGTTTCACAGCCACAGGATGAACCGCGTCGGCTGGCAGAGGTATTTGTGAAGGAACATTGCTAAATATGAGGTTGTCTGGTACCTGCAATTAAAATAACACTTTATACACCGTTAATTTTTAGTCGTTTTAATCCCGAAGAGGGTCGATCTAGTACATGAAACACTATCGATTTGTGTAGATAAAATAAAAAAATAAAGTACTTTTTTTCTAAATCTCTTATTGATATACGCATTTACGGAATTAATTTCTTTAAGTAAACGAGTCATTGACCTTGTAGGTAGTTGTCGGTCGTTGCGTACTAACTACCTACAGGTCATTGAAGTTGCCCAGCTGACGTTTACTTAAAGAAATCAATTTAGAACATGCGTAAATTAATTCGAGTTTTAAAAAAAAGTACTTTGTTTTTTATTCTAACTTTACCAATCGATAGTGTTTCATGTACTGAATCGATCCGCCAAGAGATTAAAACGATCAAGATTTACCGATGTATAAACCAATATTGATACACAAAAAGAAACTCAATAAAAAAACTAAAAAAGAAAAGTAAAAACACTTCATTTTTGCTGGCAATATTTTTTTTTAAATGATTAGGCAGAAATTACCGCAATTGTACAGAACGGCCGTCAGATCTTGGCGAGTCTGACTGAAGGCTCTGTGAATTTAAGCGCTTGATAACTCGTAAATGGTTTAAACAAATAAATGCTATTTGTAATTATTATTGTTGTTAAAAACTGTTATTGCAATTTTTTTGACGTCACAACGTCTTAAATTAGGTTGCGGCTGGGAGTCACTTATGAAAAAGTGTAACGCTCGGTAACGTTACGATGAGTCACCGAACGAGAGAGAGGCCCGCCGAATGCCTTGCGTCTCTCTCCCACTCAACTATGATCGGTCTGCCGCGCGCGCAGCACTAGAGAATTAGGACGTTGTCACGTAAAATCTTCGCCCGTAAAACCGACTTTACAGGCAACCATTTTTTTTTTAATCTTTATATTATTTTTATTTTTGTACGAGTTTTCAAAATCAGGGAGTTAAACTTGAGACTCGCCAAAATCCGACGGCCGTACTGTATATGTAAAACGCAGAGAATAGATGCGAGGAACATCATAAAAGCGAAAGTCATGTAGCAGAGTGGTCACGACTCTCAGTATTGAGGAAAGCTGATGGGATGAGCTGGACAAAACAAGCAATGAGTGGACCATGTTGGCTATCGTGCGAAAAAGCTGTACATCATGTGGAAACCACTTTGCTCGGCTGTGAATTGATGCAGATGTAAAGCAAATTTTGATATATTCATCAACATCCTTGGATGACAACTGCAGTGATCAATTTGCGAACGAGTTGGCATGTAGTTTTACGTGTAGCTGCAACCAATCCATGGAAACAAACTCAGGTCCCACCAAGATGACCTCTTTCGGAATGCTGGATTATATCCGAGTGGCTCATGGTTATGAAAACTCAATACAAAACGGTACTTTTTTTATTGACTATATGTTCACACTTGACCGCTATCTCACCTGATAGAAAGCAACGATGTGGTCAACGATGAAGCGCGCTTACCTAGAAGTAACTTATTCACTCTTGAATTAAAGATTCCCGGATTGTAGCCGTCAGGAAACATAAGACTCCGGCAAGGATTTCCAAACCTTGGCTGTACGTACAATGAAAGTGTTCCCAAAACGTACTATTTCAATTAACATATCAACTAACATAAAATTAAATACCGAAGCAACAAAATATCATTACATAGTATAAAACAAAGTCGCATCCCGCTGTCTGTCCCGATGCGGTTTTGTATATAAAGAGTGATTCGAAAGGAAGGTTAATATGTGTAAAACATGCCATAATATATTAAATATCAACATTGCACCCATGCAAGCAGGGGCGAGTCGCTAGTAATTTTTAAAGAACTTACTTGTAACGTCGGCAATGGGATATCATCGACTTGAACAGACTGAGCATGCTTCACTGATTCATAATACGATATTAAATGTGCTCGCCTCTTCTCATACTCCATTTCTTGGCGTTTCAGATCCACCCATTTCTCTGGGTCATCTTTGTCCTAAAAACATAGTTACAGATATTTATTAAAACAAGTTGTTTTGTGAAAACAATATCAAAATTAATAAGCCAATGATGTATAAAATTTTAAAACAAATATTTCTGGCGGTAAGACGCTTTTTTCTGTGGCCTTTGACGTCACAGACTATGTGGAGCCTCTCTTTCATAATAGCAGCTTAATAGCAACTTTTTTGTAGCTTAAAATATTTGTTTCTTTTTTCATATTTCGAAGCTTCCGAACAATAAGTGGATAATCGCACAAATTAGTTTTTTGATTACCAACTTTATTACCTGGACATTAAAGTTGGTAATCAAACAACTAATATTTGAAATTAATATTGACTTGTTGTCCAGAGGCATAGAGTTGTTTACCATCTACAGCTAAAAATCAGTAAATTATGTAGCTGTAGATTTTACAGATTCCTGTTTCAAATGGAAATTAACATGCAAAAATTCAATTTGTCTTTTAAAAAAAAATTATCAACTAGTTATTAAATTATGTTAATATCTAGACTTTAGTCTATATCTCAAAATGTTGTGAAATATTGTGTAATAATGATTACCAGTATCTATTATTGTAACTTGCGCAAAAATAGATATTGTATCATATTTTACACTTGAATAACAATAAAAATTCAAAAACATTCCTGAGTTAATCAATACTAAAGTGTTTCATAGTCAATACTTACATACATCTTCAGAACTCTGTCAAAAGTCTCTCTTAATTTTTTTCTCTTCTCTTTCAAAACTTTCTCATTCAAGGGAGACGGTTGTAATACATTGTACTCTACAAAAATAAAAACAAACTTAATGTTTGCTAAATTGCTAGATACAGTTTTAGTAAAAAAAATGGTTGTATGCTATTTCCGGCTGGTATCTGCAACTTCACATCTCAAGCGCGTATTTTGTGTACTAGATTACTTAGTCGGTGTATGGTCCAATAAAGTGCAGCCTACAATATTGACTATTTTATTTTATTCTTATTTTATTCATTCAAACAGCTACAACAGTAGTCCAATAAAATTAAATAATAATATATATATTCCACAACTATCACACAACACTGTCTAGTCCCAAGCTAAGCAGAGCTTGTGTTATGGGTACTAGACAACTGATAATCATACTTGAATATTAAATTATACTTATATATTTTTTTATATTTTAAAGGTTCCATGTTAAAGTTATAAGGTTATAAGGCATGAAGGATTGTATTGTTATCCTCGCATAATATAAAACACAGTCCTCTACAGTGTCTATCTGTCTGTCTATTAATGATAAATTCAAAAAGTTCAATAGAACAAGTTTTAATACTCTTTTTGCCATTAGAAAGTGATTAAGGTGGGAGGTTTAGCTGTAAATACTCATTCAGAATTAAACCTAACAGATCCGTGATGGTCTGTCAAGCAGGCAGCATGCATATAGATCACAGGTAGTAAGGGAAGATAGACACGGATGGAGACACTGGCCATCAGGTGCACTGCATTCACTCACTTCCATGGACAGCACCTCTTGTTTCTAATTACTTTGTTAATTAAGTATTCATTAAATAAGGCCCAAGAGGACACCAGAGACCGCACACCTATTTATTTTAATTGTGTCTATAATTACGGTAGTCAAAAGGTTAAGGAATCAAAACTAATTCTTTAAGAATCTATATAGGTCACAATGGGTCCCTCAGTATAGGTATGACTCCATTATTTCTTATAAAAATCCACGATATTGATAGAGTCTTATAAATAAAAAAGGCCCATAATACCTGTCTCACTTAACTGATACCACATTTACCACTATTAGTGCCTAGAGATTAACCAATGTCTGCTATTAGTTACTTAGACTATCCCCTGTTTTAGTTCAAGCTCTTATACTCCAACCCAAAGTTGTCTGGCAGATATCGCTGTCAGCGATAAGACTGCCTTTGTACCCATTCATATAAGTTTCTGTGAAATTGTTACTTTTTTGGTGTACAATAAAGTATTATTCTATTCCATTCTTACCCATTTCGTCAATTTTCTGCAGCTCCTCCAAGATCTGTGTAGGATCTTTCATCTTAAGTACCGCAGCTCTCACCATCTGTCTTTGCCGTTTGTTCTTTTTCAATTCTTTCTTCCTTGCCTCTTTTCCTATTTTTTAAAGGAATTTTGTATTAATTATATCTCTACCATTCTTTTACGAAGAGAATGTTATGGTATTCCAGTTTTCATTAAAAAATAATCTTGTGCATTATTTTCACAAGAACATTGTGTATGGAGACATATGAAGGAGGCCTATATCAAATAAAAATTAAATATTTAAACAGCTCAAGCATTTTTAATATCGTCAATTTACATTGTCTAATTAAAATACTAAGAAGTTAATGGCAAGCTTTACTTGGTTGTCATAATGATGTAGACTTTTGTATTCTTAGACATTAAGTATTGATTATTTTTATTCCTTAACATAGTGCAGAGCTAAGCGGTTACCTTTAGCTGCCTATTAGGGAATTTGTACAGTATATACTGATATTATTGTATGTATCCGGTTCATCCAAAATATAGTAAAACATAACCAATACTCACTTGCTTGGTCGGTGGGATTCATATATTTACCACTTTTAGTGGTATTTATTGATCTGCGACCCATGTTTGCTGATTTTATTCGAGACCTAAAACTGAATTTGATATTTCTTTACTAGATATTATTAAATTAATACAACAAATGCGAATCCAAACTAGCAAACGCTTTATCGATATTTTGACGTAAAGTTTAAGTGTTGCCAAATGACTAGTAAATCTCCCAAAAATTTAAAGTAATATAGAGGTGGCCAACATAATAAAATCCAGAATTTACTGTTTACTAACTAGATTTTGCGAGATCTTTTGAAAACAATATATTATAATTATGAATTTTACAGTAAGACGAATGAGCGAGCGCGCTCACAAATTGTGGCACAACGTTTAAAAGAGTTTTAATATTTTAAACAAAGTTTCGCTGTAACAGCTAAAAATGTTGTGCAACCTGTCCTGATTATGAATATATTCGTATTATTTTATTTTAACAAATAAGAAATTATGGAGGATAAAGTTTTAAAAAGTAATAGTGCCGAATAGCTGCTAGTTATCTGACGCCTCGCGTGTCCGACGCCCCGTTCAAGACTTCGGTTTAAAAAAAAAAACTTTATTTCAGACAAGTAAGTACATCCATAGGGGTTAGTAAAAAAGATATCTTAAAACTATGTTAGTATTTTATGTCGTTACAAGTCTATTGTTGGAGACATATCTTCGCATAATGTCATACATCATAGGTTAATCGGATCTCCCTGCAATGGTTTTCAGGATGGAGTTGGAACTGACCCGCACTCTGCAGAGCAGCGAGGCAAACTTCTGTTTAATGATGGCATGGAAGCCATCAACGTGCGCATGTGTGAACATGCCAGAGGCACTGCAGAAACGGGGCGGTCCCATCAACATCCTGAACCCATTATTATATTGGACTTGCGTGGCGCTGATAGGCCCGCAAAGTAAAATTGGTCCACAGGCTGCACGTATAAAACACTTGACAATACGTTTTAAAAAGCGTTACTCTAACTTGTTCGCTACAACGTGCAAACCTGTGGGCCAACATGTTACATCAAACTGCCAGCGTCCTACGTACCGCGGACCGTAAAATTAAAACGCAGATCGACTGGATTCTGGACCACCATCTACCGGTTGGCCACCTCTAACCTAAAGAGTATCAGAAATATACTATTATGTGACTAGCTAAACTGATTATGTTCACAATCAGTTTAGCTAGTCACATAACATTTTTACAAACAAAAAATACACGTACAAAAAAACTATCCATACTTTTTGGGAAAAACCCGAACTTGGCAACACAGTTATTGACACGATGACATAATGATTTTTTAATATATTTTTTTTATGTTTTAGAATAATAGTCTTTAGAGCTCCTTTCAGTTAAAATAATTTTTAACAAAAAAGTGTTACAAAATGTCTGAATATATATTTTTTATTTTATTTCATCCCATTAAATTAAATGACAACTTTACTCATTTTAATTTTTATTCAACTTTAATTCACACGAGTACACGACTCCTACGACGTTTATGGTTTTTAACAACGTAAACAAACTCTAACTAATTAATTCGTTAATTTTGCTCAAAGAAGGAACCCACTTCTTAAATGAAGACCAAACTACCTATTTAATTATGCTAGCGAACGAATTGGAATTTTTGTCTTTGATTTTTATCCCTTTTATACTTAGAGTTAGGATTTTATCGGAATAAATAGTAAAAATGGATTAATAATGAGTATTTATATACTATTTTACTACTTAATTACTTTATATTATTTTCCGGACGATCTCTATTAGAGTTAGAATTTTATCCAAGTAAATACTTGAAATGGATAAATACTCAGTAAATATCCGTTTTTACCTGAGTATTTTTTTGTAACTCTATCTTTAATACATAATGTTAAGCTTCCTACAAGAGAAAAGTAGCGTGGTAATGTCTGGTGTAGGTTACCTATAGGTACAAGAATCGGAATTCATCCACCTTCGTTAGTTCCCATATTAAACCTACCTGTGTACCTATGTCTATTATATGCTCTACTCCCCTTTTTCTAGATTTCCTGTAATTTTTACGTAATTATTTTTAAGTCATAGGTACCTATTTTTTTAAATCAAGTTTCATCTACCAATAATTATTAAAAAAGTAATTGGTAATTTGGATTTATTAATTAGAAAAAATAACTAAAACAAAGTACTTATCGTATACCCTTCGTAGACCGTACCTACATAAATTAGCCATACAATTGTTTTATAAAACTCTTACACGTCTAACAGTAACGATTGATCATCGACTGAATTTTAAAATGTTATCTATCACCATACTGAAAAAAAAAATACGACAGACAAGATACCTATCTACTCAACGTAACGCGACCGGAAATGAAGCGGCATGCCTATCTAGCCATTCACATAATCGTTTATGAATGGTATGTATACCTATTCTACATTCTAAAAATTGGTTAAAAGAAAATAAGCGCATTTAATTGCCAATACTATCTGACTGATTCGCAAAGCAATGACCGAATAAAATCATGACATTGCTACGTTACGAGTACCGTATCGTACCTTCCTATTTAGTTATGCGAAGAGTAATTTATAGACAGACTCGTATTACCTAGATGCCTACCCAGTATTTACACGTATTTACGCGAGACGGGCGCTTGCTTGTATTCACGTCGCATGATGGCATCACGTACCTACTACGCTATACACACACACAAATGGATTTTACGAGTATCCACTACCATCCACTACACACTGGTTTCATTCATATACCGAAACTAGACATCTCTTTCTATCTCATTCATGCTAACCGAACGTAAATGTGTGTGAATGCAATGGCATTCCTCACCTACGAAATGGCGTTTGTTGAACCGATTCGCCGCGCGTCGGGTCGAAGTCTCGCTCGCTCCCTCGCGCAGTGGCAGAGAACGCGTTCGTTCGAGGCGTTCGACTTTCGAGCGGCGACGTACGCTAGCGTGTATGTCTTCATTATTGATGCAAAAGTTCCACGATGGTAGATCATAACCAGAAATTGTTACAGGAGTTGCAAAAGAAAAGTGGAAATAATGTTTGTGCCGATTGTGGAAACCCGGGTATGTTGTCATTAGTGATTCTTAACAATTTTAGTGATAGTGTTTTCCTTGTGCGTGGTATTTTCATGGGGTGGTGAATAGGCGGGGGGCGTAAATGCGTCCATGCTTTGGAGTTCAGTGACCTCGACGTAAAATGCATTCAATGAAAACAAATCATCGACCAGCACATTTTACATGCAGATAAGTCAGTAGTAAGGATACATCAGTGATGTTTGTGCGATTATGTCTATCACACACGTATGAAATGTATCAATGCTAATTGAAAATTAATTTCATGTGACCACCAAATTTCAGACAGCATTTCGTTTTCATTTCGCAAAATGCTTCTTCATTCACTTTGAGTTAGTTGATTGATAAGAAATAAAAACAAAACATTTTCTGCCTGGGATCATAATGTATTGCAGTGATATTACTGATCTTTGGTGCACAAACTGGCAAGAGTCAAATTATTAAGACAGAAGTAGGTACCTAATTAAGTTATCTGCAAGCAATTGTTTTCATTTATAAAACGAACATACATAGTGTTTTACTGCTAATATCTACCTACCAAGGTATACAGAAGTATGTTTTAAAATAAATACATGAGTAGATACATAGGTAGTGGTTATAGCATACCTAGTGAGTCATAGGTTCTGCCCTAGGTATCGTATCCTTGACATGCAATGCTATAATTTCTCCGATTTTTGCACAACTTTTCCTTGATTATGTAGCAACTATTCATCGTATTTTCCTGTATCTCATCATTTGTTTATCGTTATGGTGTTACCTATAAATGTATCCTAAGAAATTAGGATGTGACGTTAGCGTCCGTGTGAGTGTGACCTAATTTTATTCAATGTCTGTCTATACTGCGCGGCGTAATGCCCAAACCCCATTATTCGTGATCATAAATTTGCTCTGAGCTCGTATAGGATTTTTGCAGTAGTGAAAAGGAACTGTTTTGTACTTTTGGATAATTATTATTATTCATTTATTTCAATCAACATTGGGTCATAATTACATTACTTATTTTGACTAGGTATCTATTTACGGTTAATTTTATTTTAGTTCTGGTCTAGGCCACATTAATAAAACATTTGTTTTATAAAAAATGGTAAGAACAGTTAGCAACGAAACTGTTATTTACGTTTTGATAATTTTGTCTGTTTTTTGTAGCTTCGCCGGCGTAAAAATATGTTTTTCCATATGAGCTGATTATAATATTAATCAGCTCAATACAAACTTTGGACGCTCGCTTCACCCCCTTAGGGGGCGAATTTTTCAAAATCCTGATTTAGTGCTCCCCTACAACATAAAAGAAAACCTTATGCAAAATTTCACACTTCTTAACCATATCTAACATGTACCTACCTAAGTAGGTATCTAACTAAAGAAAAAAAAGAAGATAAATGGATTTTAAAATCAAAATAAAATTAAGGCAGTAGGTAGGTACTTACCTATTGAAATAAAAAAGGAATAGATACAACATTTACACTGACTCTCCTGTAAACAAACAAATCTTAAAATAATGTAGTATATTTTTTCGTTTCTAATATTACAAACAAAAAGCTAGATAGCTTTATTTTTTTTTCTAACGACCCTTAAAAATTAAATTAAAATTATCTACTTATAATATGTATGTTACACACAGTTACTCATTAATGACAAAGTTGTACATAAATTCTCGATTTGAAGTTTCAAATCGCTCTCCTGTAAATTTCACTTCTGATAGGTTTACCTAGAGATATTCGAATTGTTACATTGCTATAATTCATATAAGTTATTTTTTTAACTTGTTATGGATTTAATGGAAAATGTAACACAAATTAGATAATGGTATTTATATTTTGTTGATCACCTCTAAAAAAATTTTTAAAAATGAAACAGCATTAGGACTGAAAAATAATGTGAAGCATAAATTGGTCAAAAACAAAACTTACGCGTCAAAATTTTGTGGTCATGAAATGGTTAAGATTGTGACCGATATTTCCTTGCTAAGTTCTCTGAGAAGAGACCCTAGCTCAGAATATTAATGACACGCTGAAATTATCGTAAAACCTCTATGATGAGTAGAACTTGAAAAGAGATGCAAAAAAATAAAATTTAAGTATGTACGTAACAATTTTGATTCGACTTGTGGATATAGATTGTAGCTAATTTTTAATTACAAGGATGGAAAAAATAAAAATAATAGTTACAGAGATTACAAACCCTTTTTATATGTATTAAAAAGTAACCAAAATGAAATACCAGACAAACCAAGAAAGTACGCGTTAAATCTCTATTACCTACTTCTTAGAAATAATGATTCTAAATTGTTGTTCACTGCCAAATTGTTTCCAAAGAAAGAAGGGAGTCCATTGTTAGTAAATTCTTAAAATCGGTAACTTATTTTTTTCGGTCTAAAAGGAATAATACAGTTCCAAATAAAGTTACAAAGGCAGTAAAATAAATATTCTTTTTGTTTTTGGACTTGAAGAGAAGAGAACAAACTGTTTTTGTGGTTTATCAAGGTTCGACATAAACTAGTGTATAATATGAGGACCATGTTTATGTCTAAGGTGGTCTTTTGAGGAAAGCTCCGTACAGATTTTAGTATCCGTCCAATTAGTGCAAGCATTGGTCAGTAAATCGTTTAGCTCACATTGATTTTTCCCACCATAAAAAAAACTCAGAACTACTTTAATTATAGCTCTCAACATATTGTCGTAATTCCCAAAAATTATATAATATATAAGCAATATGATATATGAAAAAATTCAAGCAATTTAGTAGTTATATTAAATTTATATTTACACATTTTTGTTTAATGACTTTTTCCGTTAGATAACAAAATTCATGATTCATCCACTTGTTCATGGAAAACCTACTCGATTTCAGCGGTGTTAGCAACGCATGTTACTAAAATAATACAACCAGCCAGACGATGGTGATATAGTCATTCTGTGTTTGTTCTAGCAATCCACTATTTTTAATAAGCTAGTGTTGAAATACCCTATGCAATAACTAAACATGTATTCAACTTATTTATAAAATTGCTTTGAGATTTTTTATTTCAAAACAAAGAAAGCTCCGTAAGATTTTTAATTGTTTTGAAGAAAAAAAAACGTCACATTTGCTCATAGGGCTATACATATAACTAAGGATTGGTTATTTTAATTGTGTAGAAAAACATCATTGTCACATCAGTTTTTACGTTATAATATACGAGTTTTTATAATATTAAGTTTTCATTTGTGTAACTTAATTCAATTGTACACTGTCGTCTGATAAATAGTATAATTTACTCTTTAAGTAAGTAAGTATAAGTATTACAAATATTATGAAATAACGAAACGCAACATTTTTAATTTTGTTTGGTACTTGAAGGGGCTCCATTTTAAATATTAAATATCTAATTAAAGAGACCGGTTTTGGCAGAATTCGAATTAGACCGAAGGAAGGGGAATATTAATGTTTAGCCAATGACTAATGCTGCGGGTGGTTGAAACGTTGAAAGTGTTGAAACGAAACAAAACAAACGAATTAAGAAACGAATTGTATTAAAAGTATAATTAAATTACCTTATATAAAGTTATTCACTAATTAGCAGTTGATAATGTGCGCTCTCGATGTGTTAGAAACTGTTTAACTTGCTTTTTAATTATTTATTTATACAAGAAAAACAGTTACAAAAAGTATATAAGTAACACGAAGCAAGTATAGATATGCGTTTATTTTTACATAAATATAAATTTTATTACTTTTAAAGTAATATAAAGATAACCTTGATTGATTAATGAGCGTTGAGACAAGTCATGTCCATGTGCTGTACGTAGATAGTATGGAAACATCTTACGCTTCTCCCCTTCGAAGGGTAAAGTACGTGCTTACCTGTTAAATGGGCAATTTGTCAACGGTAAACGTTAATTACAAGTATGAAGCAAAGGTGATTCGTATCTAACAGGTATCCCAGTCTTGTGACATAGCTTTATGTTATTTACGAGTGGCGCAGAGGCCAAGCGTGTATGTGTGCGTACGGCCGTGTGACGTCGTGTCGGTGTGTGGTGTATGCTTATAAACACGGATGTGATGCGAAACGTGGAAACGCTTATTTCCACAAAAAAAGCTTTTCAACAATTAACAATCGATAGTTTAAGTTTTATAGCGGCCACACTCAGTAACTTTGCGGGGATCAAGTTCTATTTAAAGTTCGACCATCGCGAAGTACTGTTTTAGTGGTGGGGACTTCGCAGAGAGAGGTGCGCGACACGTAATCAATTCATTCATAGGTGACTATGCGCATATAGTTATTGGCAAATGTCGTAGTGGATGAACTTAGTGACGAACTTATTTACCTAGGTAGGTACCGATAAATGGGTAGGTCATAATTGGTATGCCAAGGAGCCTATTCAAAAGAGTTGCTAAAACTCGGAACGTAAAGGCAAATTAAAAAAATTTAGTCAATAAAAATCTGACACCCCTCACTCTGCTCGGGCTGGAAAGATTTATTTGAAGATGTCCCACTTCAAAAAAGGTCCTAGTCGATATCTAATACCTAGTACATTTTGAGTGCATATCCTGTATGCTTCAACATTTAGCTTGTTATGCTGTTATACACACAACTACGTCATTCAGCCTAATCTATGGTGACGATTTTCAGAATTCTTATCGCATCGGCGCGGTACTTACGTATGTTGTGGTGATAACTGAAAAATTTGCTACAAATATAAATCGTAAATCTACCAAAATGGTGTAAACATAATTTTTCCTCTGAAATCGTAACGATAGCTTTTTCAATTTATGTGACGTCATTTCTATAAATAAAACTATACGTAAACATTGAAACTGCAAGGTCTGCACAACTGTGCCTGTGTTTAAAATACAATTCTCACCAGTTGAGAACCTCTGAGTATATGTATATAATTATTAATTATAATCTTCGGGTCATCAGAAAAATGATTATTTCCACACAAACTTGCGTCTACATTAAACTGTTATTAGACATTCCTTTTTCAAAATAGTGCCCACTCTCACTATCAATTCTTTTGCAGAGCAGAGGTTTTTTTTTGTTCCGATGAGTAAAAATCAAATAATGACAATTCCCGCGCTGGGGTAGAGCAGGAGATCGTGTCAGACTCTTACTGACTAAAAAACCCACCCCGTTCGATCGCTTGGCCCTAATATAATATGAAAGGCAACGTACGCCTTTCATACTAGGGCCGAGTCTTCCTTTCAGAAGCGAACCGTTGGCCCCAGTAAGCTTCTACCCTTTTGCAGGATCCCTACGCGAGCAGGGGTTGGTCGTTCAGGGGACATCGGACATTTTAAACACGTCATGATAAGCCATGACGTGTTAAAGGTCCAACGTGCGACCGAGAAGGGGGAATGGTTCTTTACGCCCTTCTCGCTCATCAATTTAACATTGTTCTAATGAATTTCCGATTTTTACACCCAAATAAAGAGAATGCTGGTGATACCTCGCTCCTACGTAGTCAATACATAAACACGAATGTATACCTTGTTTGTTTACCTATAAGAACTGTTACGGTGAAAGTCGTTCACCCGGCGCAGGCGCCGGCGATTTATACAGTGACGTTTACAAACAGACAAACAATATGAAACTGTTTTAGCTGTTTCCATGTATACTGTAGTTTATTTCAATGTTTTCCTTCTAACTAAATAGTTTATGCTTTTATTATTGGCATTCGGTGATGGTGTTCACTGATCTGTAAAACGGTATTTTATGTTGCCTTTTGTTGGGATTCATTTGTAGAAATAAACATTTGGTATTAATGAGAAAGTTTTCCTTCCTTTGTGTTGTTCACTTTATATTTTATGGTACTTTTGTCATCATCAATAAAATAAAATGTACTTTACCAATCA
Organism: Mythimna loreyi; assembly: GCA_029852875.1. Classification (NCBI taxonomy): domain Eukaryota; kingdom Metazoa; phylum Arthropoda; class Insecta; order Lepidoptera; family Noctuidae; genus Mythimna; species Mythimna loreyi. The sequence continues at coordinate 13,423,143 of CM056780.1, read as the reverse complement.
ATACATTTAAAAATCAATTCCACTTTTCGTTATAATTGTAACTCAAGAACGGGCTCTCTTATCCAAACCAAATGTTTAGGCTTTGTTCGGACTATTTAGTAGATGGTTTATGTGAAGTTTGCACAAAATCGCTGGAGCGGTTCTTCATTTATCACATTTATCTGTTGCCGGGAGCGAAGCCCCGGGCAAAAGCTAATAAATTATAATTTTTAATATCTTACTAATACTATAAATGCGAAAGTTACGATGTTTGGATGTTTGTTACTCAATCACGCCAAAACGGCTGGACGGATCTGGATGAAATTTGGTACAGGCATAGGATACACTTTGAAATAGAACATGGCTACTTTTTATCCCGGAAACCTCAACCCCAACCCCAATACCACGCGGGCGAAGCCGCGGGCAAAAGCTAGTAGACTAATAAATAAACACTTAGAATATTTTAAAAAATGCTTATAAATAGTCAGTTGATTTCTATCAAATTGCGTGTGTTTGTTTTTCGATTGGAAAATCATCGAATGACAAATTCTCGCCATTGGGCGAGGCGGGAGATAGTGTCAGACTTTTGCTGACTAAAAACCCACTCCTGTTATTTCTTTGCCTTCGTTCTAGGATCCCGGTTTCTTTTGACATTCCCCACACACCATGGAATTTGCTTATATAGGTTCACACACCGTAAACTTTTTGTGTGTGCGGTAAGCATGTGCTAGATGTCATAGAAATGAACACAGGCATAAAGAAACAATATTATTGTGATTACATTCATACACACAGGATTAACCCGACATCGAGAAATACGTCATCGTCATCATCATTTCAGCCGAAAGACGTCCACTGTTTGACATAGGCGTCCCCCAAAAATACAGTATGAATCAATCGACTTTCATTGCTGTCTGAACGTACAGAACAAAATAAATGCATAGTTGTTTAAATTACGTAATAGATGAACATTACATTATCTTATCTGTTCCCGTACTATCTTGTAGGAGCTACTCCATATAAGGTGGTAAATATCATTGACATATTTTTAAGGACAACACTTTGTAAGTGTATTTTTTTACTTATTACCAATGACGTATTATATACATCATTGCTTATTACTACCAATTTTACGGTACGAATTCAATATTGACTGGTCTGCGCTGTCCTTACATAATTTATGTGTTACTGTAATAAGAAATATTGTAAAAAAAAACATTTTTTTAAAAAGAGTAACCATGGAGTTTCTTGCCGGTTCTTCTCCATAGGAAACGACCAATTTGGAACTGTGCACTAGCTTCTGACGTTTTACAAGTGCCCATGTAGGCCTATGTGAAATAAAAAGATTTTGACTTTGACTAGGTATTTTGCACGCTACATTAAAGGTCTGCCCATGATTTTTTGGAGTCTACTTTATTTCATACCTTTCCCGGTCAAATTGATAGGGAAAAGTCCATTTCGTCACGCCACGCCAGTGCTTTTTAGGCACATTGACGTTTCATTCAATAATTTATTATGCTTTTTTCCAGACCCAGACTGGGCTTCCTATAACCTCGGCATATTCATCTGCATGCGATGTGCCAGCATTCATCGCAGCATGGGGGCACACATCAGCAAAGTCAAACACCTGAAACTGGACCGCTGGGAGGACTCCCAGGTGCAAAGAATGAAGGAGGTCGGTAACAATGCCTCTAAGAATAAATACGAAGAAAGAGTTCCACCGTGCTACAGACGACCCAACAGGAATGATCCGCAGTAAGTATATCTAACTAATCGATGATTGATGAAGGCCTGATGAAAACCTGATGAAGGCCCCATACAAATGAAGTATCCATACGAATTCATGATGAAGGATCCATACGAGACAGTAGTTTTTTTTTTTAAGCTAAGAGATACCTATGTTTACTGTGTGTATCTTTACTGAAAAAATATTTATTTATTATTTTCCAATCTGATATACCTGAACACAACACATAATTATGGCGGGTTGATGACTTCAGACTTACATTATAGTTCCAGAATTCTTTATGACGTTTTTGTCCAAGACATGCTAAGAAACTACATACATTTTTCTTTGATGATACCATACACTCGCGTCTTTTTGGCATAGTTTTACAATTAGGATAAGTAATTACAAAACATCGGGTAGAGTTCTATGATCCGGAAGCTGGTGTTTCTAGCTTTGAATATTCACTTTTTAAAAGATTTTATTGTTTTGGTTTCTGTTTGAAACTCCTATTCATTTAAATCAAACATTATTTAATTTGCCTCGTATTTTTTTTTGAGATTTTTTTTCGTATCTGAGATATCACTTACATTCTTTCGTTTAAAACTGATTAATTTTGTAACTTATTGTGGTCATTATCAACGTCCTTTTCCTACATTACTTGAGTTTGGCGCATTATGGTATCACTAGCTTTTGTCAGCGGCTTCGCCCGCGTACATAAAATATAGCCTGTGTCACTCAGGAGTACAGCAGCTTTCTATTGTTGCTAAAATTTTTCCAATCGGACCAGTAGTTCCAGAGATTACCTCCTACAAACAAAAAAACAAACTTTACCTCTTTATTATATTAGTGTAGATTGTCCATTTCGTCACGTTATGCTTTTATTTCATATAATAATTCACACAATCTAAAAGCTTCTACAAAAAAAAACATGCTGTTGTGATAAGTGTAATTCTGTAATCGACAAGGATTCTATTGCGGTTCTGCTAAAAATAGTTCGCTATCGGTAAGTATCCTTAACCACTTACTAACAATAGTATTTATTAATTTCAAAATAAAACAACAACATAGACGGCATATTATAGCCTTAATTAGCTACAGAAACACGCCGCAAGAATTACTCATAAAAGTAATGACTGTATAGGTACTCTAGGAATTCCCATTCTAATTAAAAACTGGAACCATTAATAAACAAAACAAATACTTAATTGTATCGTAAAATTATATTTTTTAGTTTTATGGGGTTTCGTGCCAAGAATATTTCCTAAAAAGCCTTTCCTAATTAGGTTGATATAGTATTTACGCCATGGGACGGAAGTTTTAAGTTCAATTGAATAGCAAAAGTATTCTTTGTTTCATTGAGATAAGGTTTAAAATGAATAATCAATCATCAATTTATCAATCAATTACTTCTTACCTCATATGAACTTCATAGTTCATACGTATGATGTGCAAGCTACAATACTTTAGACTTTTTTAGACTGGCCTGTTGATCTAGTAGGTAGTTAGTGGCCCTGACTGCTACGCCGGAGGTCGTGGGTTCGATTCCCACCCAGGACAAATGTTTGTGTGATGAGCACGATCATTTGTTCTGTGTCGGGGTGTAATTTCTCTATAATATGTATGTATTTAGAAATATATAAGTATGTTTATCAGTTGTCTAGTACCCATAACACAAGCTCTGCTTAGCTTGGGACGAGACGGCGATGTGTGAAAGTTGTGGAATATATATACTGCCGCAGATATTTTTGAAAGAGTTACCGCAAGCCTTTGAACTTAAAGTCAGTTAAGGGGACATAAGTACGTGTTAGTTTGTAATAGTCTGACTTTAACTCAGCAAGAGAAGTTAATTGATGATTTTCTATCTCAATGAAAGAATAATATTGGTTTTTGTTGTATTACATCAGCCTTGTAATGATCCCACTACCGGGACTCAGGCCTCCTCTCTAGAAGAGGAGGTTAGTTTTTGTTAGTTATTGCAGCAGTGACGGACAGACAAAATTAAAAGCTCCGTACATTTGGTGATTTTTATACCCAGACACCCCTGAAATTGTCCCTATTTCCCTCTCCCAGAAAGTAGGCCAGTGGCTCAGCAGTAAGGAACATTAAAAAAGATGATGATGCTGATGATGATGACCCCTGATATTCAATGATATGTCTGCAAATCGAGCACGAAAGCGAAGTGTGATCCTAAAAAATCGAGTTGATTACATAGAGTTTTGCCCTTTTGAGGATTTTGTTTTCACTAGATTCATTCTAACCACTCAAGCTACAGATATAACAAACATTATATATCTCAACTTGATATTCTATGGAGAAAAGATTTATGTTTTGGTTCGTTTATTTGTTTTTATTCGATTTAACATAAAAACTACTTGGTTAATTTCAAAAATATATATTAAACTATTTCCTAATTTCCACATCAACCTTATAATTTAGAGACGAGGTAAAATTGTAGGTAAAGTTGTGTTAAAATGGCACATTTTTTTGATCCGATATTGAACTGCTATTCCAAAAATAGGGTACGTACGACAAAAAGGCGGGCTACCCAGGTAGCCCGCCAAAGCTCCAGAGCTTTCACTCTATTTGTGCTTTAGCGCCAGTCATAAATACCTCTATCCTTTCCTAGAAGTGCAATCCTACTTATTGTATATTCCTTAACTATTTTCTAAGAAACAAAGAGCCGTTGTCGCCAAATGTTTAAACTCGGTAACTGTTTTTTTTTTTAGCTGTTTAGGTAATAGTTTTCAAATATCGGAACTCTAAGTAAAGGTTGTGAAATATTGTTTTTTTTTTGTTTTGGGATAAAGAGAAGGGAACAAAACTTTTGTTTTCGATTTCGGGTTCTGCTGTACAAACGTCGTTTACATTTGAATTTTTATTTATTTATTCAGCTGGTTTGCGATAAAAAATATATACAGAGCACAAAAAAAAAAAACACAAAACTGTACACTCTCCTTTCAGAGGTCTGTAAATCTGTATCTGATAATAAAAAGACACTTCTTTTTAACATCAATCTTACTAATATTATAAATGCGAAAGTTACGATGTTTGGATGTTTGTTACTCAATCACGCCAAAACGGCTGGACGGATCTGGGTGAAATTTGACACAGGCATAGGATACACTCCGGAATAGTACATAGGCTACTTTTTATCCCGGAAACTCCAACCACAACCCCAATACCACGCGAGCGAAGCCGCGGGCAAAAGCCAATTAGATTATATTTCGAAGCGGTGTCAACACGTGAAACACCACGCAATACACTTGCTTGCCTGCGTGCCATTCACTGATAGATAGCGTTTGTGTTCGTGGCAGGGGGTACTTAGTCGTCATCGGCTATTTTGCAGCGCTAGAGCAATAGTTTTAATGTTGTGGTTAGATCTTAGTGTCGATCACTTCATGATGTCGGACACATCATTTCTTTCAACGCATGATTATTTTTGATTTGGTTGACCATAACGGAAAATAGTTACGATGTCCGGTATTGGAAAATATTCTCTTCAGGGCGGTTAATAACCGGTGTTCGCCCACTTTACTTGTTCCCTAGACCTGCCGACTTCCTCTCCTTTGACCTGTCAATAATACACGCTTTTGATACGACGAATTTGGTTCTTCGTACCAAGGTCGAGCTATATGGTACTGTTTACACTCTAACTTGGTATGGGACGAATCAAATCCGTCGCGCCATATTCGGGCTTTGGTTAATACTATTTAGCATGTCTATGTCACCAATTAATCGCAGAATCTGTTAGTTTACAATAAATCTCGTAAAATTATAAACTCTATTTTGTGACATATAGATTAGTAACTACCAAATATTGTTGTGTTATAATGTATTTGAAACTATTTAGGCTCAAAATGTGTGTTAAACAGTTTACACAATGTAAGATGTGCCTGAGATGAGGGTTACGATTATTATTAATTGTTGTTGTTTTTTGAAAATTATTGCTTATTTTTTAATCGATGGAGATTTTCCTGATATAAAAAATAACTTTTTTGAAACCCTCTTTTGACTGACGGGGTTCCTGGAATTCGTTTAAACTAGGACAAATCCGAAATACTCCTACCGATGGCAGCCTTATTAAAAAGCCACGACGGCTTTTGATACAAGTACAAACGTAAAATTCTGTAAAAAATATCTGCACATTATTTTCTGTCTATCACTGTATCTCTTCAAAGAACATAGGCGTAACCGTGTCTATATATATTTAGTTCTCTACATAGACCATATTATTGCCAAGAATCGTAAATCATAACATGACTTATCAATAATATCAAAACTTGACCTACATAGTAGTTTTATCTCCCTCCCATAACATAAATGATTGGCAGGAAATAAACTTTTTATTAATGTTTGTACTCGACTGTTAAAATTTATATTTTAATTTAGAAAGTGTGCTCTCTCGTCTCTAGGAAGCGAACAAGGAAATAGCGTGGTTAAAAGGAAATACTTGCTATTTCCTTAAAATAGAACATAAATCCTACTTTCAAATTAAATATTACTTCGTTTTCCTGTACAGCGACATTTATTTTGTTTCTGAACTTTTACAAAAACTAGTGCTAATATTTTTCAGAGTGCTGATTGAGCAGTGGATCCGTGCAAAGTATGAACGTGAAGAATTTTGTCACCCAGAACGTCAAAGCTATTTATCTGGCACCATGGAAGGGTTCCTCATGAAGCGGGGTAAAGAGGACAGCCGCTACCAGCTGAGGAAATTCGTCTTAAGTGAGAATGAGGACACCCTTAAGTGAGTCAAAATGTATCGTTAACTGAACATAATGACACAATTACATTTGGTCGTTGGCCGCATTCAAACATTGATTCGCCGAAACACTTAACCCTGCTCGTGCTAACGCGAACTCGGTTGTTCGCGTTCACAATCTTCAACAGAACGCGTTACATCGCGTATTCAGTTACGTTATATTCTATGTAATTGTCAGAATGCGGTCAAAACGTCCAAGTGCAATCCCCATGTTTACTATTTAAAGCTTTATGTGAAAGATAACCAGTTGCGTCACATTTTGTTACTAATTTAGCGCTCGTGAACGTCATCTATCCAAATATCATTTGTGCTGGTCACAGTTTTGTTCGAATAATTATTATGTCTGCTTGTTTATAGTTCTATAAATAATTTATCATACATCGGCTTACACATTGGCTTATACTCATTGTCAGATTGTTTTTTTATTCATGTAAAGTTCGTTCAAACTCAACACATCTCTACTCTAATGAGTCATCCAACGGTTAGCGTAATATTTTAATCACTCTTTTCATAACATTGTATTCTGTCTTTACCGGAAAATCGTTCTAATTAATTTGATATCAAAACAGGAAAATTAATAAACATGTATTCGTTAGGCAATATTACAAAAAAAAAGTATTATTTACATGTATGTTGCTATTTGCTACCTATTAGCATACAGTCACCAGGTTTTTTACATACTTTTTGACGCTTAGGGTTTCGATTGCCTATATATGGTTATCATTGCGCATTTAATTCAGTAATGGCTATTTTATACGTATTCGTATATTTTCCTGTTACTTTAAAATATTTCAAAAGCTGTTAAAGCCAGTGTACTCAATAAAAGTAATATGATAATCCATTCCCAAATAACGTTGTTTTAGGACAATAGTTACTTTTCATAAATAGACTGATAGTTGCCTCGACTCATAAATGACGCAAAATATAATTACACAATAATTAAATAAAGAGCTATTTTTGTATTTGTTATGCACAATACGTTATTTGTAAATGTGTTAAGTTGTTACATATCAAACAACATAATAAAACTGTCACTGGTTGATGAAATACTTAAAGAAAATGTCCCAACTCGGTGACGGCGCCCTTCTTTATCTCCAGATAGACGATAAAGTGAGATAAAATGGGTTTCGTAGAAAAATTGTGGGTAAATTTGTGACGTACACGCACACACGAAAAGTTCCACACCTCTTATTGCAATTCTACGTCAAGTCTTAAACAAATGTTGACCTACTACGTAATTATGAACTCACCAAATTGTTTGCCACGTTGACTGATCTCCCGCATTTTCACACTCCACATAATTTCCAAGGCAAACATTATTGTGATATGTTATGAATTTAGCATGGTTACATGTTTGTGACGTGGCTGTATGCTGTGCCTCATATAATTCACATTTACTATGTCATGATCAGACGACACGTCACTGAACATTGACATTGCGATGGGAGAAGAGAGATATCCTTCACCTTGCGTTATTAGGTAATTCGACTTCGCTGTTTTCTGTTAGCGCCTGTGTATCTTAACGATTTCTACATAACTGTAGGACTATACATCAAAGTATTAATTGGGCGTACAATAAATTAAGTAAAACGACATGTCTGTATAGATTATCTAAAATCAAATAATTCGTGAACATTAGACGCAGAGCTATTTAAAAACTTTGTGAATTCAGATCCATAATAAGATTGAATAAATAACTACATCATGATGATTCAGTCACAATAGTAAAAACACCTTATCCAAAACAGATATAAAGTACCTACATGAAGTACACTACAATCGTGTAATTTACCTTGTTACTTGATTTATATTATGCTGACATATCGCATTCCTTTAGTACAATCGACGATGGGTATTTCCCTGATTGTTTACACAAAAAATATTACATTAGTAATCTAATTAGTAAATGTGTGTAAGTTTAAATAAACAAATAATATATATTTTCACAATGGGAGGCAAACAATGTTACTAATGTAATTCCACACATTAGTATCAGTAGATTCTACTCAAGTAATTTTTCGAGTTTGATGCAGTTTGCCCATTCTAGTAACGAGCATCAAAGCTAGTTTATTTCGAAGTAGTTTAGCTTAAACATATCCGGACTGGTTCTTAGGTATCATCCCGCTACTGACGGCTGCGGCCGTACAACTGGTTGTCTGGATCGGTTAATCGATCGTCTCCGAGTCAAAAACTTTGGTCCTTTGAGGTAAGAAAGAAAGCGAAATTTAAACGAAAATTACAATACTAAATAGTTTACGTCAGTCTCGAATGTAGGCAAAAATTGTTAAACAAATGAAAATCTCTATCATTCCCTCATGTTAAGGCCATTTTCATGTTCAGAATTATCATCAAATCAGTACCATCTATGTTGCATGTAGTCGTATTCTGGTTATCATGGTTATATATGCTATATTAGCAACGGTGCCTAAACGATGACTTCTACGCGTAAGATCGTAAGAAAAAAAAGTTATTTTTCAGGTGAATTTTTTTTGTTAATAAGTTATTTGTGAAACAATCATAAATTGTATGTAATCAATAGTAATCAGTTTAAGATCGCTGGATGTAATAAATAATATGATTATATTTTTTAACTATCTAAAAATACTATACTCAAAAAATATCTTACGACTTTATGCGTAGAAGGAATCGATGTGTAGGTATGTATTTTTCTATGAAATTGAGATACGTCTATATGCACGTGGGGTGGTATCTATTTGGTTTAATTATTAAATGTTTAATGCCTGCCTTGCCTGTGTCTAACTATGTGTGCTTGTTGCAAAATATTTGTGTCCAATGTTTTCGTCGACCATATCGTTGCCGAAAAATTTCGGCCGTAGCATTTGCAGGGTTGAAACGGAAAAGTTCAAGGCGAGAATAGTTCCACATTGTGCCGTAGTTTGCCATGTGACGTAGTTTTGGTATTTTTTACTGAAAAGCCTTGTTTTTCTACATTATCATGTACGTACGTAGTGTGACGTAGTTCTATTGTAAATGTTCACGAAGTAATAAGCACTGGATTAGCCTAGCGCTGGTAGATGACAAGGTTCGAAGTAAACAAGTCGAACAAACAAACGTCACGGTACGTCATTTGTCTACAAAGTTCATTAGGTTGATTTGCGAATGCCGTTATTTTGTAAACAATTAATTGATTAAATGGTTAGATGGTCGCCTTACGATATCTTCAGCACAGGAATGTCATAGACGAAAAAAAATAATAGGGTTTTGGTATTGGTATTATGACTTGAGATAGGTAGGTAAGGCTGTGGTGAACTGTGGTAAGCGCCAGATAAATTTGGAATAGCGCTCAAAGGTCCTCCTTAAAAACATAAAACTGTCTAGAAATTACCTCTCCTGATTTTCACATTTTCTAGTAATGAAAAACAATTTAAAAAATCAATTATTTTTAAATACCTATAGAGAGATATTAGGAAAAAGTAAATGAATGTACTTTAGCGCAAATTTATCAGGCGCCTACCATAAAGTCATGCATGCCGAATCTGTTCCCGCCTTTTCTTTGTAGCGGTAAAAGTTTCACAGGTGAAAGGTAATCTGATTGATTTTGTGACTAAACATCGATCAACTTTCTACCTTGTGTAACATATTTCTTGCACTCTTTTCCTTATAGAAGATCCCGTAATAGCGAAGTAAACCGAGTCTAGGAAATATTAAAACCAGATCAAGGTCTTTTGAGACTGGTCATTCTTGTAGGCATTTCTTCAAGCACCTGTGTTTAATAAAGAAGAGGGTATTGATTGTGATATTCAGTGCTTTTAAATCTAAATATATTTTAAGACTATATTTTTCTTATCTCCAGATACCACGTGAGAGAAAACAAGGAACCTAAGGGTGTATTGAAACTGTCCGAACTGAACGTAGCGTTCGCGCCGTCTAAGATTGGACACATGAACTCTATGCAACTGACGTTTATGAAGGACGGATCCACACGGCACATTTACGTGTATCATGAGGACCCTGAGGTTATTAGCAATTGGTAAGTTATTTTTATACTTATTAAAAATAGCTCCTTTTGAAAAAACCTTTCAAAATTTTGAAAGAACGGTACCTATCTACGCGACTTGCTTCTGTTGACGTTGTCGCAAAGGGTGCATTTTTAATTTAACATGATATAATTGGAGAAACGAAACCTTTAAATCTAAAAAAAAAAACAAATAAAAAAACAGTTTCCACACTTATCAATATTAGAAAATATTATGTTAATTAAGTGACAGCGTAAATTCACACTAATCGTTACTAAATGGACATTTAATCGGGATTAAATAGTAAAAAGTGACATCTATGGACTCATAAACAAAAAAAGCGAAACCAAAAATCGATTATTTAAATAATTATGGAAATTCGCCCCAGCCTTGAGAGAGTACTACAAGGAATTCCCATAAATTTGTATGATCTTGATATGTAAATAAAGTAAACGTAACAAATAGTTACCATAAATTACCCTTTAAGGCGACTAGATATTGGGAGGGAAGGAGGGTCCATACCTACCTACCATGTGTAATCATACACCAAGAGGTTGTAATGAAAGCGTATTAATATTTATAATGCGTATGCGCATATATTATTTTTATTTGTTTTAATATCATAAAGACAGACACGTGTAAAGTTGAACCTTATACTTGGGTCACAGTAGTTATAGCATACTAATTGGTTTCTGGCGCTACTAGCAGAATTTTCCTTAGCACACGGATGGCATACCTTTGGCATCTACCCGGCTATTCTCTAAGAAAAGAGCCTTGCGACGAAATCCAAATAGGTCCAATCGTCTGGTAACCGTCCAGTCCAAGCCCAGTCGTCGACGTCGCGCACTGTTCCCGCGCGCCTCAAGGACTTGTCAGCAAACCGTAGGGACCCTGCAGAAGAGTCGAAGCCAACTGGGGCCAAGGGTTGACGTCTGAAAGGAAGGCTCTGGCCCTGTATATATGGCAACGTAGAAATGGGGTAGGTTGTTCAGTCAGTAAGAATCTTACACTGTTTCCCGCTCCCCCTTAGGGCGGGATTCATCATTGGATGATTTTTACCTACCATAAAAAAAAAATAGGTAGATTCAAATCACATACTAATCCAATGTACCCACGAGTATTTGGATTTCATCGCTCGGCCAGCGCTGCGCTCAACGCTGTTTTCTAAGAAAATAGCACCCCGCCCCGTATTCGTGGTGGCTGCAAAATAATTCGGGCACTCCATTGACATGTTTAACGTCTGTATAATTTAAAACAGCAGTACTCACACTAACTTTCTCTTTAATTAATTTAAATAAATTAACAAACATCTCGTTTATTTAATTAAATAAACAAACTCGTATACCGTAATAATGGTTGTGTTTACACACTTTATTTTTAACTCAAAGTTGATTGTTCAAGAATGCCTTGTTGAATTAAGTCCGCTTAGGTACCATGACAGTACTAGTATAGACACATAGAGTAAATAAATTAATAGTTAATGGCATATTTTTAATTTAATTAAGTCCATTAATCCACGAAGTCAATATTCTTTAGCTGCACGCCGTGACGACATTTTTTTTTTTTTTTATATTTCTCCTGCCATGTTTTTGACGTTCTACTATAAAAGTTTGGCATCCCTGACCCGTATTAAAAAAAAAACCAACTGACAAACAAACGAGATTCATGGACTATCCCTAACTAAATTACCTATCTAATTTGAAAAATAAATATATTATTTATTTCTGTTTTAAACTTAATAAAAACTTGGTAGATAAATAAAAAATATTTTTGTCTAATAATCCTTTAACCCTTATATGAACCGAATTTATTAATATTATAATTTATTAATATTTTTTTTACGAACGCAGCCTTAGATTTTTCACGATTTTTTATTTTAATACTTGCAGTTGTTTTGATTTATTAAGTCTCAAGTCAACCTTTGGGCATTGGTATAAATGAACTACACAGAGTATAAAATAAAATAAAAATATTTCAATGAGCCAAACAATTATTATCTATCATATCAAAATAAAAAAAAACTATCAAATCAAACTATTTTTTCTTTTATTTTTAATTTGAGTCTGTTTTTATTTTGTCCACAGGTACACAGCTATCCGCTGCGCCCAATTGCACCTCCTCCAGGTCGCCTTCCCATCGATGCCTCAATCAGATCTGGTGCTCCGTCTCCCCAAAGACTTCGCCCGTGAAGGCTGGTTGTGGAAGACTGGTCCCAGACCCTCGGACGCTCATAGGCGTCGGTGGTTCACTTTGGATAATAGGAAGCTGATGTATCATGATGAGCCACTGGATGCTTATCCGAAGGGAGAGATATTTGTTGGTGAGTTATTTGTAAATATTTTAAGTAAGAGTTTTAAGTGAGAGTAGGGGTTGCGTGGGGAGGATTTTTTTATGGCGGGAAAAATCGAATGACGAATCCCGCTCTTGGGTAGACCGGGAGGCAGTGTCAGACCTCTTCTGACTAAACGACCCACCGTTCCTTCTAGCCTTAGCTCCAGGGCCCCGGGCGTTCCGCTTTCGCATCAACCCTTGGCCTCAGTAAGCTTGCGAGGGGAGGGTACGACGGATATTTTAAATCAACAATAAATCGAAACGTAGTTCATTCTCCATTTATTTATTTATTTTATTTCATGATGTTAGTGATTACTTCAATGCAGCAGACTGACATTGGTATATCTTTAATAAAATATATTTAAATCTAAATCCGTTCAGTCTTAAAATCGTGAAAAAGTAAAAAACATTCTGTTTGTGTTTACAAGAGCATTATAATAAAGTTTCAAATAAAATAGTCTGAATACCATTCTTCTGTTCTGAACACGCTCAAAAGTATCTTTAATATAATATAATAACTTTGCCACCTTGTTATCTTCCAATTTTAATCTAATTTTTAACTAATGTCATATTGAACATGCTACGTAGGTACACTCGTAAGTTACATATTTACCTAAGTAAGATACAAACATGTTTAATTAAATATAAAATCTTTTTCGTTAATGTTCATAACAATAAATAAATGTGATTAGAAAATCTCTTTTCAGATTACTTTTCATTTTGTTTAATCATGAAAAGATAATTATTACTATAATACACATCACATAACGCAAAGTTATGTCGTTATTTAATTAGAATTAAAATGCTAGGAGGTATAGAATGTCTGGTAGTAACAGTTGATGAAAGTCTAAAATGATGAGTCTATCCTTGTTTTTAAAGGCCTGAAATATGTTGGCAGCTCGAAACTAAATAAGATACAAAAATTTTCTAATATTGAAAAATCAGTTCCTGATTCAATCTACCTAAGGCTTGTGTTTAACCATATCCACCTAATTTCTTCAGGTCACGAATCTAACGGCTACTGCATCAAAGTATCCAACACTGGCAACGGCTGCAAGGACGCGCGGTTCCCCTTCCAGCTGGTGACTCCTGACAGGACATACTGCCTCGCCGCCACCACACACGAGGACCGCGACGGCTGGCTCGCTGTCATACAGCAGGCTATCAAGAGGCCGCTCACGCCCCAGGACTCTACAAGTGAGTATCTGGTACCTTACTTCTAGGAGTTAAGTTTCCCTCTAGGTGGCGATTCTTGATATGTCCTATACATATTATTGGCACAAAAGACTATCAAGGGACGGGGGCCCATCACGCCACGTGACTCTACCAGTGAGTATCTGTTACCTTACATCTAGGAGACCAGCTTTCTTCTGGGTGACAGGAAGTACTGCCACCTTTTCCCCAAAGAAAATTCTGAATTCTGATTAATCCAAACTCATTGTGGTGAATATTTTTGTATGCCTTATTTTAGTATTCCCAGAACGATAATTAGTCATACATGGTATGATCAAGATTATGGCCATATGCTCAGAATAAATATTTATATATTGCTTTATTAAAAATAGTTCAAACTTCAAAGGTCTAAATCTAAAAACATGCCTTGAAATTGTAATTACCACAATTTATAACACAAATTCCAAAGTTCGCATGTAAAATTATAATTGGCCAATTTTAAGTTGGGTTGTCCAGTACTTTGCACCATAGCTTTATGCATGAAAAATTGTGTAATTAACACGAGAATCACAGAATATAAAATAAACTTCAAAGTCCAAATATTATAATTGGCCTGAATTAAAAATAAATAATAATTAAAATAGAAAAAAGTAACTTATGTTTGTTCAACAGAATGGTACTTTGAACCTTAATTTTATTAATACTACTTAATAAAAACTCTGTTATTTTTTCTGCCATGAATCAGACATTAGTTGTATAAAATTAACCGCAATTATATGAATCATGAGCTAGTTATATTTCTGCACTGAGGCAAAAATATAATGATCAAAGGGTCACTGACTCAACATTACTGTCTCATAAAGTAAAGAACATTATGTGGACTAAGAAAAAAAATTCTCGGTTTTTGGTTTCACTTATGTGTAAATACGTCGTGACCAGATCGTAGAATTGATCACTCGATGATAGGGCCAACTAAAACTGGCCAGTTTGTTTAAACGGCAACGTTTGATATATATCAATCTCCTTTTGGCCACAGCATTGATGTATGATTTCAACTATAATAAAAAGTATAAAGAAAGTATGCCAAACGAACATTGAAATATCAACAAACTTTTACGTTTTTTCTTGGCCAGGCCAGTTTTACTTAGCCAGGTTATTAAGTGATCAGTTTTTGATTTGGCCACAACAGATACATACAATTAATTGTATACGTACCGCTAAATTTTACACATGCGCATGTACGAAATTAATCTCTATAAGTAAACCTCAGCTGCGCAAGTCCGGTGACTTGTAGTTAGTTAGTACACAACGACCAACTACTACCTACAGATCTTTAGACTCGCTCAGCTGACGCGTATTTTAATTCGAGTTTTAGAAAAAGATCAAATGATCTTTTTCCAATTTTATTTTTACAAATCAATAGTGTTTCATATATTATGTACCAGATAGACCCTCTTTTGAATTAAAAAGATCAAAATTTAGCAGTGTATTCGACCATCATTGAACATCACGATAAAAACATGTTACTAGTGGTGTAATATTGTGTAATTTCTAAACAAATAGTAAGTATTTTATCGTGAGGTCGTAATCGTGACGTAGTAATGAAGAAGCATATTCTACTCTTTATTAAACGTAGATAGTGGAGTGAAATCGTTGATTTTTTTTTGTTGCTTGTCATATTTTGCCAATCAAATATTTAAAATTTGTAATTTAAATATACCTACTGTTTTCGGAATTTGCAATCACGTTTGGCAAACAGATTAATGGATTCGGCTGCTCAATCATATCGAGGTTGGAATATATCCCTTACCAGATTTTATCTCTGCCACTGGCACCTCCAATCTAACGTTTTTAGAATTTAATTCTGGATATTATTATGTAATTGTCAGGACTATGTTATATCAACTACACTCAAAACGGTCTTTACCGTTTATCCTAGAACTCAAAATTCGAAAACATGTGACATCCATCACTGCCCATTCCCTTCCTCTAGAGGAGACACTGAGACCCAGCTGTGGGTACATTATAAGACTAATGCTATGCTTATATTATAATTAAAGTACTTAGTGAGTATCAGACCCATAAATTGACTTCGTGGTTTCTAGTTTCCTGTCGCAATTTACAAATTTTGAACGTCAGATAATCGTGCTATGGATACCATTGCAAGATCAATTATTATTGCTCAGCTTCATTTTATCAATTCAAGCCATTCACGAGACTTGATGACACAAAAGATGACGAAACAGACAATCGTGAGTAACATGTTGCCATGGAGGCACGGTTGCAACTATTTTACACATACGTAGCATCCGACGTCAGTGCTGAACGTGACGTTAAATCATAATGGATCATGTCTATTCTATTAACCTAGGTGTTGTTAAGGGGCAATGCTGCGATAAGCGGGTGCACGCCGCGTGTGTCCTGTGCGCCGCATTTAGCGCAGTGTTGTTAGTTAAATTTTAACAGTGTGCATGTAGCCGTTTCGATGGAGAAATTGAATGTATTATTACACGTATAAACGTATTAAAGGGGGCACGGGGCGCGTCTGCCCGCGATGGGTGCCCGTACGACTAACCTCAACGGTGCAATTTTGTATGGGACCGCGCGTCATCATTAGACTTTTTAATATTCCCACTGCTGGGTCTGAAGCCTGGATCTCTAGGAGAGGAAATGGGCCATAATCCACCACGCGGGCCTGATGCGGGTTCGTGGATGTCACATGTTTTCGAATTTTGGGTCTATCACAAGCCGGTTTCCTCACGATCTTTTCCTTCACCGTTTTGATAACAGTGGTGATGAAATAAATTATACAAAGTAATGCGCCTGGCTGGGTATGAACCGGCGACCTACAACTCGTAAGTCGGGGCCATTACCACTCGGCCACCACTGCTGTACCTACTCTGAAACCGCGCGTGCGCTCGCTTAACGCAACGTTGGCCTTAACACAGGTAGCTTACTTGTTAGGATTAAGATAAATGTTGCTAAGAAGGCGTGGTGATAACTCACTATATTGCATCTACGTCACAGTCTACGTCAAAATACTATATTACATGTACACTACGTCATTCTAACCGTGACGATGACACCTATAATCGTGATCGATCACGTCTAGTCTGTGTTGTTAGCATACCTCTTACTGACAGGTAGTTAGTATCTTATTACGTCATTGTCTACGTCATTTCGAAATTCCAATGTCATTAATCTCAGATGTTATACCAGTTAACAGTTTTACTTGTTATTCAAAGCAGAGAGATCTCTGTGTATTGAAAACACATTCATTAATATGACGTGCTGTGCGCAGCTTTACGACAGATTTCTATAATCCTCGTCACATCATGACGGTCGACCTTGAGTAACCGATTTTCGGTTCTAAAACGAAGTGAGGACTGCACGTAACCATAGCAAATCATCATCATTATCATCGTTTCATTCCAAAGTCGTCCACTGTTGGTTATAGGTTTCTCCCAAATGTCGCCAAAATGATCGGTCCATCGAATTCCCGCAACCTTCACCATCAGGTCATCGGTCCACCTAGTAGCAAATGGTTCTTTCTTTATTTCTCAAATGACAATCCGAGTTGTCATAGGTTAGCCAAGACTACCCCTAAACCGATTCTCGCCTCAAAATTCCATAATCATCAGATTCATCAGATTGAAATTTGGCAGGCCCAATGCTGATGGGGACCAGGCGCACTCTTTGGTCCAAGCACTTGTCAACGACACCTAGACGCTTATTACAACCTCCGCAGGAAGCTATGGATTATTTTTAGCCTGGAATAACTTGGAGTAAGTTGTGGTATTCAATGTTTGAATAAAATCTACTAAAGGGTTCATTAGGATCATTAGGGTGGCCAAGGTGCAGCTTTCTTATGTCATTGTGAGATTACTAGTCCGATTGCCAAACGTGGGAAATGATTTTGGCAACAACAAACCATTTGGCTTACGAATGGGATAATGTTTGTACCTTTTAGCACAATGGAACTCCATTGCTTTAATACTACCCGCATCAATTTTTTTGTTTCATGAATGTTTTTTTCTTGTTTCCAGTCGAAGCCACGCTTGTCCGCAAGCGCACCGCGTCGAACTCGATCAGCATATTCTCGGGCAGGTAGTCGTTGTCCGCCGCGGCTTGCAACCCCTACCATTTTTGAAGTTTACTCGAGAGTAATTCGACGATACCCACGACTCGTCTGCTATATACGCTGCGTTACGGATACGTCTTACGACTGCTAAATAATTAAATTATTATTATTAAAAACAACCCTTTAGAATTATTTTAATAATTAGGACTTATTTTATGATGACTCTTGTAAATACCTACAATTTTTTTTTTTGATTAAATGATTTTAATTGGTTTATCCATTAATTATTTACTTGCGTAATGCTGATGCAACGTTTAATTATTATACAATTTATTATTAAGATATGAACGGTGTAATCTAAAATGTATACAATTTCTTTTTAATTTATTTTAATTAACGCAATGAAGGATTTGAATCGATAATTTAAGTCATATTAAATTATACAATTAATTTATGTTTCATAATTTAAGTTAATAAAGTGTGTTTTTCATTTGATGTTCTTTTATATCATGGTGGTACGCACAAAATATCAATGTAATAACCAATAAATATAGTTATGATAACTTGTAGCATGTAAAATAACTAAATATATCAATACATTTGTAATTCACTTTAGTGTAACGTTGGAAAAAAATCACAACAAAGCTCTCTTAATCATGGTAAAAGACATTCTACAGGGACTTTCTATATGGTGTGTAAGTGTTAACAAGTACTGTAATGGAATACCGCAAGGAACACTTGATATTTTGTAATTATCTAAATAAGGAAGCCATATTAGATACTTTTAAACTTCAACTTTCAGTTTCAATGAGACCATTATTCCGTTTTAAGGTATAAACGCACTGAGACGATTTTCGCGCGCGATTTGTGTAACTGCTTTCAGCAAATTAACGTTTTGCAATTTTTGCAATGATCGCTGTAGCCCATACATATTGTAGCAGAGGTCAAGAAACGTAAAATAACCGTTTTTACAATTATTTTACTCTTGTTTGTTGTGGTATTCCTATATATATATGACTCGTGTCGTATAATGCATTTATGTATAAGTTCATAACGTGGTACACTATAGGTACCCTGTATTATAAATTGTGTGCAAAATTATGTATATTGCTACTTTGTAAACGACACAAGCGATGGGTGACACTGTATATTGTAAATACGTATTTTACATGAAGACTAAACTGTCTTTCACCTTAAAAAGCAGTAGGTTCAACGCACATTCTTCAAGAGGCTATCCTTGCAAAGATAAAAATACATCGAAGTAGTAGTAAATAGTGCTATGAAGGAAAAATGCGACCAGTGCGCTGAATGTGAATTTGTTTTACGCTAACTCAATCGAAGCGTTTATGACGTTCGGCGCTTTGATTGGCCCGCTCCAAGTTCTGACCAATCAGAGAGCCGAACGCGCTAAACGTTTTAATCACGTTAACGTGCAGAGTGTCTAGTGTGAGTTTGTTTTACGCTAATGCGATCAACGCGTTTGTGACGTTTGGCGCTCCGATTGGCCTGCTCCTAGCTCTTTAACCAACCAGAGAGTCAAACGCGCTAAACGATTCGATCACGCTAAAGTAAAAACAACTCGCACACAGTACGTCCGTCGGTTCTTGGCGAGAATGAAGTTAGGCTCTCGGAATTTTAGCGCTCGAAAAATTGTACAACAATAAAGGTTTTTTTTTTAATGCCAATAACATTTTTAACCGCAATAACAACGGCAAATTGCATTTATTTGTTTAAACCATTTATTTTTTTACGGGTTTTTAAGCGTTAACATTCGCAAAGCCTAACTCGCCAAGATCCGACTGCCGTACTGTAAAAACAATTAACTCACATTCAGCACAATGGTCATTTTAAATAAAACAATTAACTCACACCCGGCACACTGGTTAATTTAAATGAAATGTGCTTTGAGTCTAACCAATTATATCTTACGAGTAACTTATTGTTCTAGCAACAGACAAACGATGATATTTTTATTTTCTAAGATTAATTTTTCTACAAGTTGTGCAGTTAGTAAACGATTTGCTCAATATAGACGTAATAGTGCGTAAAATTGAAGAGAAGTTTGGACTGTGTTTTTACGACTAGTGTTATTTATCGAAACTTATTTTATCGCAATGTACAGATAAATCCATCTGGAAGAGTTGTGTCACGGAATATAATATGTTATTATTAAGGTTCACTAGTTTTGTGAAATAATGCGGCCAAGGAAAATCTCGCAAGCAAAAATAACCGTATAATAATCTTACATAAAATATGAATGAATTGTATTGTATTACTCATGTAAAGCGAATAACATACAACAATATTATAGTGTATGTAATGCAACTAGCAATGCAATAACGTGAAAAGTATAGCGTCTAGGCTTAATGAATACTCTGATGTATGTTCTTATATATATTTTTCTATAATGGTAGTCTCGGGAACGACGGCTTTGAGCGGAGTTGTGAGTGTGTTAGAGAAATTGTATTGGTGTGAAATATTTGTAAGCAATGCTGTTTTAAAAACATTCATAAGTTACAGGAAAAATACCAATGGCATTCTGAAATAATCTAGATGAATGGAGATTTCAAAATGAAATTAGTTATTTCAACTTAAACGTAAGCATGGACATATCTGAATAGATAAATTAGATAATTTCAGCCGCTTCTAGACGAAGGAAAAAGAGGTAATGAATTTTACTAATAAAATATGTTTTATTTCAATTTTTTAGAAAAAGTTGATGTAATTGAATATTACAGTCGCAATAAATTTTTTAGACGAAATAAATTCGAAATCAACTGGGATATCGTAACGAAGCCCTTTCATAAGAAATAATTAATAAAAATATAATTAGTTCAATATTCGAATAAAATCCAGTTTTTTCCAAAGTGAAGGCTTTCTGGAAAAAAATAAATACCTAAATATAATTTAATTGGAACTTGAAATTGTCGGATTAAGACAATATATTTAGTTACATACTCATATTGTTAAGGGGACCCTTTCCAAAGTCTAGCTACTTGCTTGATTAGATTAACCTTGAAAAAATTATAAAAAAAAATATTTTTAAAGAAATTAAGAGGCATAAAATAACGATTGGGGATTGGAACACTTGGAAAAGAGTGTTAAGAAAATTGAACTTGAAAAGTTTTAGTTTAAATTTAGCGTGAATTCAAAGCTAGGAGGCTACCAAAAATATGGTAGAAATAATACTTTATTGTAATGTATACTATATCTGACTATCATTACAGGCGAAAATGCTTTAGTATAGTTAGTGCGAGAAATGAATATAATTCATGTTCATGCGTGTTGCGTGCGAGTATAGTGCGAGTGACTAATTAGGACTAAATATATAGCGTTAGGATACTTATCAGAATCACTATCATGTAATCGTGTTCTACCATTTATTGACACGTAAGCTAATGTCCAAAACATTAATTTAATGAGCAAATAACTTAGATTACGTTCAATACTGAATCGTATGTAATTTATACTATCTTATAACATTTTCTTATCAGGATAGCCGTAGATTTAGTAATTATTTATAGAAAAACGAAAGCGTTAAATGAATTAGAGAATAATAAGCCACAAAAAGCAATTTAAATGTTTCCTAGATAATGTACAATTTATTTTAATATGTTTTAGCTTTGTAAGCTAATCGATGTGTTACTGCCGCTTACCCATATGTACGTAAGTTATATTTTTTAAAGATAATTTGAAATCAATTAACATTATTCGCTTTAGTTGTAAATTTAGTGTAATTATTTCAACAAATTTTACCAAAACATGCCTCGCTAAGTTTTACATTTATTTTGTTGTAAATAAGTAAAACTATGATATGTGTAGTGTGCTCTGGCATAATACATACCTACCTATGAATACTTACAAAATAAACTTTTCACCTGCTAACGTGGACTTTTCATTTACCTTTGCAAATGATAAATGAATAATAAAATTCGGAAAATTTAGGTTTTGCGTCAGTGTGCTTGTGCCTTTGGTCTACTATTAAAATGGTAAGTAATTAAATGGTAGCTGTTTTATATGGTCAGCAGGAGCATATAATCCGGAAACATAGGCACACTGACACATATTGTTATGTTGCTTGACAGAAGAAATATGCAGCACGTCGCTTAGTCTCACGACTGTCGTCAGTATAAGGGCCGAGACACAACGGAATGTCGGCGACCGGCAGCGACGCGGCGAGCACTTTAATCGTGAAATAATTTTAACACAATTTTAAAATTTATCCTTAGATTTAAAAGACCATTATCGCGTGAATACCTTGTCGGTGGCTCTGCCAGCCGCGACAAGAAAACTCGCTACGTTTTCAAGCTATTTACGCGATCAATCAGTTCAAAATGACACTGAAAGTGTTCGCCGCGACTCTGCCGGCCGCTGCCATGCCATAATGCTAGTGTAAATTTGGGATAAATACTCACATAAGTAAATAAAAAGGTTATTATTGTTTTTAGAACTACTCATATACAACAATTTTTGTTTTAAAAATCGGGCAACAGCGTATCGGGCCGCGCTCAGTGTAGGGTTCCTTAGTTTCCGAAATTTCTCGTAATGAAACAGAACCCTTATATACATCGCCATCCCCCGGGAAATTGGGTTACTAATTTATAAAAATTAGACGAGTACTACCTATAACTTGGGTTTTCGTTGGTAATTTTGGATTGCGTGAACCGATTTTATTAATTCTTTAAAGCAAGAAAATGTTTGCATATACGATTACATTACAAACTTAGTTCGGAAATTATTTTATTCAATTTCTCAAATTATGGAAATTATTTTGAAAAGCCTATAAGTTTGAGCTGGAGACACGTCATATCATCCTCACCTTTCGCATGACTTACTAAGTCTTGAAATGCAGGGCAAAGATGGAACATAAGTATGGTTTTAGTCAGTAAGTCTGTCACGCCCTCCCGCTTCGCTTTTTATTTTAAGGTACCTTAAAAAACCCTTTATGGTTGAATTTTCAAAATCCTCTTCTTAGTGATTTTTTTATGGCGGGAAAAATCATCTAATTAAGAATCCCGCCCTTGGGGGGGAGCGGGAGATGGTGTCAGACTTTTACTGACTAAACGACCCACCCCGTTCTTTCTTAGCCTTAGTCGGGGTCAGACCTTCAGAAACCGGACCGGAGCCCCAGTAAAGTAACTCCTGAATTACCCATCTCTACTTTGTTGACAAAATATTGTTTGGTGCTAAGAGCTAACCACTTAAATGATAGGTGTGCCCCGCTTGGGCAGAGCACCGCTGTGTCCTCGTGGGAGCGTGGGAGAGGAGTGGCAGGCGGTCGCCTCCTGCGAAGCAGTAATGCTAGCAAAGGAGGAGGCGGACCGTATAAGGCAACGGCGTTTGCGCCCGAAACGCCGCCGGGATTCCGATCCTGACTTCCGTCCACCGTAGGCGCGGGCTTGCGGACGGTGAGCATTGGGTAGCTCGCCGTCCGGTCGTCTGGTAATCGTCCGGACCAAGCCTAGTCGGCGACGGCGCGCACTGTTCCCGCGCGCCTCAAGGAGTTGTCAGCAACCGTAGGGACCCTGCAGAAGGGTCGAAGCCAATCACGGCCTCGGGTTTGTGTTTGAGAAGGAAGGCTCTGGCCCTGGTATGTATGGCGATGTAGGAACGGGGTAGGTTGTTTAGTCAGTAAGAGTCTGACACTTGTTTTCCGCTCCGCCCAAGAGCGGAACTCGTCATTGGATGATTTTTACCTACCATAAAAAAAACCCCTTAAATGATAGATAGCTCTATGAAATGCTATTAGCTAAAAACAACATTATATTAATAAAATTGTATTCTTCATTATATTATCTTCCTACAAATTCAAAAACAAAAACATCAAGCGGTTTCCGCATGGAAATATTTTTTCTGGCAGAAACTATTTTTGTGTTTGTTTTTTCAGGTTCGTCGCGATGTCGCTCTCGACTTCTCTTAGTTAAATATCGGGTTACCACTTTACCTCAAATGACTAACGCGTTCCGGTTTAGGATTAGAGTAACTGATGCATTTTATTTGTAACTGAAAACCTATTATCTTTTATACTTAGGTATACTTATAATAAATCTATAGAGAGGTCACTTCTGTACATGAAATATATTTACAAAATAACTATCAGGGGGTGACTAGTGATCAATACTGATGCCAAAAATTCAATCAATAAAATTTTTATCTGTCTGTCTGTATCTTCGTTATAGAAACAAAAACTGCTCGACGGATTTTAACGAAACTTGGTACAATTATTTTTCATACTCCTGGGCAGGTTATAATATACTTTTTTTTCATCATAATACAATGAAAGGGAAATGTTGGGAAGACGGGAGAAGTTAGTTAAGTGCAGCCTTAATGGTGAAAGCTACACCCTTGAGCTCAGCGCTAGCCCAGTGGCGAAAGCCAAACAGGTTTGGTAGGTATGGGTTTACGTTGGATTTTTGTATATATCAGGCTTCGTTCTTAACCTGGATGAACCTACGATGGAACCTACTGGTCCAATGTGTAAGAGCAAAGGACCAGGTGACGCCAGTTCCGTAAACTTAATTATACACAGGCAATGTATCAGGGATGCAATCACTGACTACTTACTGCCAACAAACTGCAAAACAAGTGCTAAAATACGAATACGAATAGATCATTTAATTAATTCAACCAATCACAGCTGGGGCCGCGCATTCGGTAATTTGTCGCGTTCATTTTTTTTTTTCAATAGGTAAATACTGTTTACGAAGACTGCAATCTAATATCCTACTCAACAAACAAGTTCAGTTTTGCAGCGTTTGTAAGCTGATACGCCTGTGACACTTTATCCTTTCAAATTCGCTTTGAAGTTCGCAGTGTGTTGAATTTCTTAATTTAAAATCATTAATTAATTTTACGGTTTCTAAGAATATGATTTACTGCCTCATTTCATATGACAAAAGTAGATGAACATCAGGAGTACCTACTTTGATTTTTTCTACGTTTCGTAAGATTTTTAAAAGTGTGTATAGGAAGGAAACTTTAACGCTGGACCCGAAAAGAACGACATCTGATATCTTATATCTCAGGGTCTGGGCACACTTCCTTAGCCTTAGCCTGTGGTCTAGCACTGCTAGACCACAGGCTAAGGCTAAGGAAGTGTGCCTAAGTATAATTTCTTACTGCTCTGCTAGACTAGCAGAGCAGTAAGAAATTATACTTAGGCTATTTTGACGTACCTAAACTTCCTGTAGTTTAGGTACGTCAAAATAGCCTAAGTATAATTTCGAACTCTTAAGCAGTGGTCGCCCAACCGGTGATAACTGCCCCGACTCACTTGTTTTACGTCGCCGGTTCAATCCCAGGCGTATTCATAAAAATATCGATGGCATTACTTTGCGTAATTTATTTCATCAGTGGCGATGAAATAAATTACGCAAAGTAAAACGTGAAAAAAAAAACAAAATTTGAAGTCCTCCACTGGGATCATCCACCAATCTACATTATGGGCCCGCGAGGCGTGTGACCGCCCATTTCCTTTTTTAGAGAGAAGGCCGGATTTCCAGCAAGTGTTCCCATTGCTTGAACTAAGACTGATTATGTTATAACCTACAGGAACGCAAATTGTCAACAAAATAAAATTAATTAAATAAGGATTAATTAAATGAGTTTCTTTATGAAATAAAATTCTTACAAAAATGTCCAATCAATTAAATAAGTAGATATTCCATTTATACCTTTTTACACAAAAAATCTTTGGTCAAATCTCTCCTACAATTAAATATTAATTCATCATACTATCAGAAGCGTAAGAATTCCTCATGTCATTTCTCATATCATAATAATTATCCTTGTACCCATAATTGCAGTATTGCATGGGGGCACAAGATTCGTTCGTAGTCATTTCTTCGTAGCACCTATCTTCATAATCATTGTCGGGGTATTCCGGGTACCCTTCGCAATTGTTATGACTATCTTGGACGTTTTCTCTCGCTGGCTGGACGTTTCTGCAGGTTGAAGAGTCGCTGGATGGCGGGTTGACGTTCCACCGTTGTGATATTGCGCAGCTGAGAGTACCGCCGTGTTGGAAGGCGAAAGGCCATGCCTGGAAGTAAAGGTAGAGATTTAGTTGATCTTTTATTTGAAGCTACGTTTATAAGAGCAAATATCTCATGAAATTCTATTGATGATGTTATTCTAATTTAGACACAACACTACTACAAAGGTCATATTTCTGTTGATGCCGTTTTCATAATAGGTTTTCATGGTACACCACGCACGATGAAAATGGGAACCATAAGGCATTAAGTCCGCCTCTAAAGATTTAAATAAAGTAAATACAATTGCAGTTGCAGTTCACCAAAGCTAAAGAACTTGTAGGAGAGGGTAAATGATTCGTGACTGATTTAATGTCCAGCTTAGAATCTAAAGTGTTCAAAATAGTGGTGGATCATTAAACTGCAAAAACATTTTAGACTCTAATAATGGTAAATATACTGCACTTTTGCACCCAACTGTACTAATAGAAGTCTTGGCTGTTTGGCAACAGTAGACAGTCTGTATGGTGCTAAAAGACCACCCATTTAGCAAAACATTGTATTTAAATGATGATCCGATTTATTGCGAGATCATAACTTGACCGCACTTTTTATGTTCAAACAAATAAACGAATCGTTGACGAACACATGTTCCGTGGGATACACCCAAAGGCAAAAAACCCGTACTTACCTAACAGAAATCTACCAGGTAGTAATAGAAACTTAAACCTAAATTTAAATGTAAACTTATACTTATAAAAAACGAAGATTTTATAGGTATTTAAAAAGTGATATCGTTTGATGTAAAATATGAGTTAATTTGTCTTTCTAGGTTGTTTCCTTACATATTAAGTATCTAGTTTATTGGCACATTTTAATAAAACGATAGCTACTATCGATAAACAGCATTTACACATTCACGCAATTCATGTTGTATGTAATGAAAGTTTTAACAAGACTGAAAAAAAAATATAACATCATTGAAAAACTTTTGATCGATGTTAGTTGTAAAAAATCAAATTAATGCCGTTGGGGTAGAAATCATGTAAAAGTAACTTTCTGAAATAGAGAACAAGCCTATAAAACACAACCTCTTCATGTTCGTAAGCAGTAAATAAGACAAAGGAACAATAAAACTGGAGCATCTCTTTAACGTCCGGAGATAAACTTTATTTATACTCGAAACAGCTGCAAACTTTTGGTCAGCTCTCGTGCTCCGAGTAAAACTCTCCTGTTTATTGTTATAACCTTTTTGTTTCTATGCTTCTTCGTTCCACTTGTACCGATATGTTTTTTTGTTGTTTATATTCCGACGGAAGGGTCGGAAAAGTGATTCTTGGATTTTTTTCATCGAAGAAGTATTTATTTTGCATGTCCTTTATGGATATTATGGAACACACACGAAGATTGTACCGCTACACAACCTAATGTTTCAGTTTTTTATCGATATAAATAAACTAGTGCTTGACGACGATCCCATGACGAAATCGTTGATGGTCAGGCACACTAGTATATTAAGAGTCTTGAAGATACCTAAATTCGAAAGCGCGGAAGTCTGTAACAAGCAAATTGTTCCGGGCCTTCGATATCTAATCTTAAAAAAATCCTAAACCAATCAAACAAAGCGTTTACCAGCCACCGTGGAACAAGTCAAAGCTCAAAGCTGGTATAGAAGCTAGGATAGAAGTAGGTCTAGGCAGGGTCGAATTAGCTCAACCATTTACTTTGATACCTCGATAGATCTTCAATACTAAAATGACCTGTTTGATATATCTATGAAAATTACGCTAAACTTGTGCATACAACAACATTGCTTCTCATGTGTTTTTACAATTCTTATTTTGAAAAATATGCTTTCTCTAACGATGCGTTCACAAACGATAATCCGGCTATCGATCAAGAATGCGACCTTCGTGGAACGTGACTCTAATCCTGTGACGACAGCGCTCGCGCCTCAGAGGCGTCCAAAGAAAAAGGGGCGCATCTGCTCTTTTACGTAATATCTCTAAATAGGACATATAAAATAAAATAGCTGTTTGCCCATGCCCGTGCCATGCCATGCCAATGCCCATGACTTTTTTTGCTTTCTTCTAAACCACGAAGATTGTTTATAATATGTATAGGTAAGGTATTGTTTTCTTTCGAAACCAAACCGTTTCGCTGGTTGAGCATTTACATAATTATAAATTACATATTTTATTACACATTCGTGTAATATTATAATATTTTTCATTACTCATACTCTGAAAATAGGTGTAAAGGTGCCTGCGGACAGGGTTGGAAGAAGTACTTTTACTCCCTAGGGAGTTTTACTTTACAACTGACAGTTGTTTTTTTAATATTTAGACAGCAAATATTAAAAAAAAACTAGTTCTATTTTGACATTTCTATTGAACCGTGACCCGAAACTTTATACCGAATTAAAATGACATAGAAATAGAAATAATTTAAGAATACTTTTTTTTTATTGACTTTATTTTAATTTACTTTCAATTATTTCATTAAAACTAATATATATTTGAGAAAAATGTTGACCAGACTAATTTTTACAATGACAAAATGAAAACTATTGACTGAAAAGCCAGGGAGCCGAACACTGAAAAAAAGAATTGGCGGGTAAATGGTAGACTCTCTATAATCTGTGGCCGATTTGATCTTCCTTTTTTTTTCGAGGTGTAGGTATAGTTTTGTTTACAGTTTGCTAAATCTCTGTTACAAGAAATTTTTATCAACACGATAAGTTCATTAGCTTCAGTTATAAATTTAACGCAAGATTCTGAAGAGGAGAAAACCGCTTACCGCCTAAATCAAAAGAAATAGGTATACCTACCTAAAAACATATCTTTGACGACGACTCAGGTTTTTATTATTTTTATTTTCCTCGTATTCGTAATGAAAAGCACAGTGTTTACCTCGGGTTCAAGAGTTATTTAGTCCCTCGAACTATTAGCGACCTCGCTCTCGCTCGGTCGCCAAGAAATTTCTCGGGACTAAATAACTTTCTTTCATCCCTCGTATAACAATGTACTAATAAATTACACAGTCGTTATTTGTAATTAATGAAACAAGGTGTATCTAGTCTAATACCTACGAGCTTTTGTATTTTTCTACGAGCTTCCGTGGTCGACAATCACCAGCAGAGATACTTTTATAGTAGTAAACCACTGGTAAACCCTTAAGATTTTTTAAAAGTTATGATATTACTAGCGACCCCCCCCCCCCCAGTTTCACATGGGTGCAATCTGGTGCAATGCTGATATTAAATATAGGTAGTATGCATATATTATACATCTAACTTCCTCTTGAAACACGACCTATTTAAAAAAACCGCATCAAAATCCGTTGCATTTTTAAGATCTAAGCATACATAGGGACAGTCTAAGACCAAAGCGACTTTATTTTTCACTACCTATGTAATGATCTGTTTTGTGTTTTGGTAAGATGCGCCCTTTTTGCTGAAGAAGGTAGAAATGCCATTTAGGCCTGCGCCCGAAAGCCCGCAGTAAGTCATAGCGGGCGAGTCTCGTGCCTCGTGCGATTAAGGAGATGACAGCCGAGACAGGGAATAAATTGTGAACAATTATGAGATTCACGCCTCTCTGACAAATGGACGGGTGCTAACTTTTTGTAGTTTCTTCTTGTCGCCGCAACAACACTGATGAATGTTTGGGCGGATTGTTGTTTGGGGGTTGCGGTATGCAATTTGTTTTGTGAAACAATTTTAAAGATTCTCTATACGCATATAAACTATGCGTCTTTAACATCCTATTTTTTCACAAACTAGAGTGTTTGTGGAACTCCGGAACTCACACTCCGGAAGGAGTAACAACGAGTGTTAGACATTTAGTATCAAAACCCAACCAGACCCCAAGTGTGTTCCTTCTGGGCACACAATAATTACAGCGGTAAGTCACCTATTTGAGTCGTGGCTTAAAAGACCTTACGGCGTCTACACTTTCCGCATGACGCAGATTCTTACCGGACTTGATAATTTCGGGAGGTTCCTGCACCGGATTCGTAAGGAAGCAACGCCCGGGTGTCGCCACTGTGTGGACCACCCGGAGAAGACGGTGGAACACACGGTAGAGGTGCGTCCCGATTAATGATTTTTCCCACGATAAAAAAAGTCGGTATTCCTCCAGTCAGTTACTGCGGTCCTAAGCCGCGGTAACTCTTTCAAACAATCCCATAACTCCGGTTGGCATCAGCTTTAGCGGGCCACATAACTTTTGCAGTTACTAAGTCTTGAGGTATAGTCTTTGAGGTCCACGTGGAACACAATACACCGTCGATTCGGGCTGGGTTCTTATCGAACAAGCCCGAGTCGGGTGGTGCATTCGATTCGGTTTTCGGCTGCGACCTACACTAGACTTAGCGTTCGCAAGCCTGCGCCTGGTGTGGCTGGGAATCGCCCTTGGATCCTGATTCGATAGCCTTCCCTTTATGTTCACCGCTATCTCTTTCGTTTGCATTAACACTTCGCAGAAGTGGTGGCATCTTTCCATGCCCTGCTGGCTCTATAAGGGTTAATGTCGGACAAAAGAGGTGTGCGTCGCTGCGAAAATCGCCTTTACCAGGACAAAAAAATGGGGCAGACATTCACTATATGCTCCACTGGCTACAATTTTATACCCTGAATCAATTTTTCTAATTACGGTTTAATTTAACATTGTTTTTCCGAGCAATAAAGTATGAATATCTGCGAAATTTAATTCGTTTGAAGAAACAATAGACGTGCTAAAAATATAAGAGCGAGAGTGAATCGTAGCGAAGTTTCGTCGCACAGGTGGGAGGTATCGCGAACACCAGCAGTTACATGTCCAGTTTAAATGCATTCGTGTTTTATTTTATAAGATGGATCAGTATTTTATGGTACTTTATTATGCTAAGTATTTGAAATAAAACTATTTTTGTATAAATAACTCTGTAAAAAAGAGTTAATGCCTAGAAATTAGAAAGTTTCCCATATATATATTTTTTACTTCACAATTGCAACACTATGCCGTCTAGTCTTAAGCTAGGCAGAGCTATGAGTACTAGACAACTCATAAACATACCGATATGTTACTGTACGTATACATATCATCATTACATAGTATAAAACAAAGTTGTTTGCCGTCTATGTATGCTTAGATTTTTAAAAGTACGCAACGGATTTTGATGCGATTTTTTTTAATAGATAGAGTGATTCAAGAGGAAGGTTTGTAGGCATAATACATTCAATATCAGTACCCGTGCGAAGCTGAGGCGGGTCGCTAGTTATAGATCAATTATAGCTAGGCACGGAACAAATGATCGTGCTCATCACACAAACAGTTGTCCTAGGTGGGAATCGAACCCACATAGCTGTAGCACAACACTCGGCATAGTAGTCAGAGTCACTAACCATTAGACTGTCACTGTGACGGCTAGTCAGACGCAATTATGTAAACATGTACATTTTTCTGTGACTGGATAATTTGTATTTAATTAGACCACGGTACATTTGATCGATGAAAACATTCGTAGCAAATCTCGTAGAGGTGCTACAAATAAGTACTACGCTCATCTATAACATGTAATATGGGGTAGAGTCGGAACTTTCTACTATCGGAAATAAATGCTAAATGCTTATACTGTATTGTGTCGTAGTTAGTTCTGAACTTCTGACACAGTTGATCGACTAAAAGATTTGCTGTGACGTGGGCCTGAACAGATTTATTTGAATAGTTTCTATTGATACAATATAAAACAGGTGTTTATCATTCATCATCACTTCAGCCGAAAGACGATCACCGTTGGACATAGTGTGTTGTGCTGCTCGCGTCCATTGAATTCACGCGATCCACAACAGGGCCTAAAGCACACTTAGCATATTACTATGGTGTCAGAATCTTATTAATATTATAAATGCGAAAGTTTGGATGTTTGTTACTCAATCACGCCAAAACGGCTGGACGGATCTGGATGAAATTTGGCACAGGCATAGGATACACTCCGGAATAGGATATAGGCTACTTTTTATCCCGGAAACCCCCACCCCAACCCCAATACCACGCGGGCGACGCCGCGGGCAAAAGTTAGTAGTTTATATTGTTGATTTTGACAAGTTCAGTAATCTACCAACATAATGGCGTCGTTATGACTCTCGAATGATCACTGACACTCTATTGAAAGAAATGGTATGGGACAGTACGCGGTCGTCTGGTAATCGTCCAGACCAAGCCCAGTCGTCGACGGCGCGCACTGTTCCCGCGCGCCTCAAGGAGTTGTCAGCAACCGTAGGGACCCTGCAGAAGGGTCGAAGCCAATCAGGGCCATGGGTTTGTGTCTGAAAAGGAAGGCTCTGGCCCTGGTATGTATGGCGATGTAGGAACGGGGTAGGTTGTTTAGTCAGTAAGAGTCTGACACTTGTTTTCCGCTCCGCCCAAGAGCGGGACTCGTCATTGGATGATTTTTACCTACCAAAAAAAAAAAAAAAAATGGGACAGTACGGCCGTCGGATCTTGGCGACTCTGAAGTTAGGCTCTGTAAATTTTAGCGATGAAAACTTATAAAAAAATAAATGGTTGCAGTTGTTTTTGCTGTTATGGTCATTTATTTTTTTAAAACCTTTATTTTCACTAATTAAGTATTTTATTAATTTAAAACCTTTATTTTCGCTAATTAAGTATTTTATTAATTTAAAACCTTTATTTTCACTAATTAAGTGTTTTATTAATTTAAAACCTTTATTTTCGCTAATTAAGTATTTTATTAATTTAAAACCTTTATTTTCGCTAATTAAGTATTTTATTAATTTAAAACCTTTATTTTCGCTAATTAAGTATTTTATTAATTTAAAACCTTTATTTTCACTAATTAAGTATTTTATTTATTTAAAATCTTTATTTTCACTAATTAAGTATTTTATTAGATAATTTAAAACCTTTATTTTCGCTAATTAAGTATTTTATTAATTTAAAACCTTTATATTCGTCAATTAAATAAGGACCATTAACTATGGCGACAATTGGGGAAGACCTATGTCCAGCAGTGGACGTCTTTCGGCTGAAATGATGATGACATTTGTATTGTAGATAACAAATGATCATGCTCACCACACTACATTGGTCCTAGGTGGGAATCGAAAACCATGACCTCCAGCATAGCACTCAGGGTCACTAATTATTAGACTAACATGCCAGTCGAATCTTAGTCGAAATTTAATGGTCTTACCAGGCTCAGTGGATGCGGCGGCGTGTGTGCAGACCTCGGTTCATGCAGCAGGGCCCGCAGGTGCGCGATGTAGGATGCCGCCAGTCGCAACGTGTCCAGTTTGGACAGCTTGGTGTCCGCCGGCACCCAGGGTAGTGTGGTTTTCAGTCTGAAGCAGGAAAGAGAGTTAGAGACCAGACAGAGGCAGTTAGGTTTCTTTTTTCTGTTACTTATTTTTAGCATTACAATTATATTTTCAGTGTTGGTTATAGCATCGCCTTGGATGTGTCTGTAAAGATTTTTTTTTTTTTTTAAAAAACATCCAATGACAAATCCCGCCCTTGGGCGTAGCGGGAAATAGTGTCAGACTCTTGCTGACTAGACAACCCAACCCCGTTCCTACATTGCCTTATATCTTGACTCAAACCTTTGGCCCTACAGTTGCGCGCGCACGCGTTTTTTCGCCCGCGCGAACAGTGCGCGCAGTTATGGCGCAGTTGGCGATTGGGCTTGGTCCGCATGGTTACCAGACGATCGGACGGCGAGCTGAATTTCATTAATTTATTATTTCAGTTGAAATAATTTAGCTAGTCTATTATTTTATTAACTTAGAATACCAGAACCTTTCGTGCCCTTTGTCTCTCTGTTCTGCGAGTAATCTGCAAAGTGCAAAATGCCACATAAGTTTGGCAATTCTACGGGCTATGTACTTACCCACAACATGCAGTGTTGGAAGGCCTCCCACAAGGTGGACCTATGACCTTGCTTCGTTTTTTTTATGATGGGAAAAATCACCTAATGACTAATCCCGCCGTTGGGCGGAACGGGAAACAGTGTCAGACTCTTACCAACTAAACGACCTACCAGATTCCTTCTTAGCCTTCGTACCGGGGTCGGACCTTCCTTTCAGAAACTGGACTGGGGCCCCAGTAGGATTCGGCCCTGCAGTTGGGCCTCTACCTTTGCTGACCACTCCTTGAGGCGCGAGGGAACAGAGCGCGCCCTTGACGACTTGGCTTGGTCCAGAATGTTACCAGACGACTGTCCGCAAGCCCGCGCCTACAGTGGCCGGAAATCGGGATCGGAATTCTATCTGGGGCGAGAGCGCTGTTGCGTAAACCAGTTACCAATAACCTGGTGAGGGTTACGACATAGTATAAAGAGGAGAGAAGTAGGTTATCTTCATACAAACGTACCCCGCGCGGCTTGTATGTGTGACCCGTTTCTCAGTGCGCCAGTCGGGGCTAACACTGCACGAAGCTTGCGCGGCACTGCTTATCGGCATCGCTAAATGAAACCAAAATGTTTGATTTTCTGTCGTTTCGTAATAGTCGAAACCGAAGAAAGTATTTTTCTGTAGCTAATTTGTAATTTTGTAATAAACGTGTGATTCAATAGATATGTTTGTATTATTTATGTTTGTATTTATTAAAAATAAATATGGTCTGTTATGTGTAAAAATACTACATTATGCCTATTAAAAAAATACAGAAATCTGACCAGTTTATGTATAAACTACTAAGAAAATAATTTAAGCACAAGCTCTTTATCTATGTTACCGCCTGTGCCATCTTGCGACATAAAGAGTCACACTCCACAAACCCTGTAGGTACCCAGACAATACAAGTAAAAAATACAACTTCCCGACCCTTACCCATTTAGGTATAGGCACTGAATTAAAGTTTAGCTAAAAGTGACAACCCTAAGACAGTAGGCAATTATAACGCGGATTGGGCCGAAGATAGCCTACTTCCTTCCTCTTTATACTATGGTTACGAGATGCACAGGACCGGCAGTTATGACTACACTTGGGACAGGCCTGTGTCCAACAGTGGACTACTTTCCGCTGCAATATTGAAGATGATGATTAATATTAATATTTAGTAATTACCTGCAAAATGCTTTAGACAGAACTCTCATTCTGGCTCGTTCTCGTGCGTTGGCGGCGTTTCTGTGTTGAGGCTCCTGTGAAGTCCGACCTGCAAAGGAAAACGTTTTTAAATTCTTTACCTTTCAACTAATTAACAACTAACAAAAACAATTAAAAAGACAATAGATGTGCGAACTCCGGTGTCCTCTTGGAACTCTTGAGCCCGAGTGAACGCCGCCGTTCGCACACCTGTCTTTCTATTATGTCTCTAATTACGGTATTCGAAGTTAATAAACTAAGAATTTAATTATAAGCTACACATTTAAGTTGTATTGATGTTAACAAAGACAAAACTGGTTGGAATGTATCGCACGTAAAATATTTGCGGATGACTCGACATGACTCTCAAAGACACACTGATAACACAGTCGTTTTTATAACTTGATAGACGAAAAAGATATAAGAAGTAAATTAGCTAAATACATATTACTTAAATACATATACGTCACTCCTTTACTTATAATTTTTAGGTTCCTGATCCATCAGAAGCCGTAATATTGGATCCTTCAATGCCTCAATCACTATTATAATTTTCACGTAAAAACAGCTACATAAAAAAATATCCCAATCAATTCAGACTTTCCAGATGACAGCGATGTGGAGGAGTATTTCGACGCCTGAGTGTGTGTGTGTTTTTGTATTATATGTACATAGTTAGGTTTAGTGTAATTATTTTTTATATTTAATGTTTATATTTAAGTTTTTTTTTTATTATTGTATTATTAATTACCATCCTTATATAAAATACTAGCTTTTGTCCGCGGCTTCGCCCGCATGGTATTGGGGTTGGGTTTCCGGGATAAAAAGTAGCCTATGTCCTATTCCGGAGTGTATCCTATGCCTGTGCCAAATTTCATCTAGTTCCGTCCAGCCGTTTTGGCGTGATTGAGTAACAAACATCCATGTTTGGATTTGAGATTGAGATTGAATATAAAAAAAAAAAAACAGATTTGCTATCCATATAAGGGGCCGCCTTAGCCGTCATTAGTTCTTCATTACAATTTTTGGTGTAAACTGGCTGAAATTGTACCTATTAAATACGTGCGTACGTACAATAATACTTAATTATCATTTAACGAGCGACCCGCTCCAGCTTCACACGGATGCAACGGTGATATTCAATATATTATGTGTTTATTTTACATATCTTTCCTATATCCCATAACTTCCTCTTAAATCACTCTATCTATTAAAAAAATCGCATCAAAATCCGTTGCGTAGTTTTAAAGATCTAAGCATACATAAGGACAGAAAGCGAGAGGGAGGGGGCGGCATTGTTTTATACTATGTAGTGATGAGTAGTAATACCGTAGTCTGAGTAATCACCAGTTATCACTAATTAGCAAGGTTTAAACTCCAAGTTAGTGAAATCGTTAATTATAGTCAAGTACATCTTTTTTTTTTAGAGCAGTGGCGGCCGTGTGGTAAAGGCTCCGACTTACGAGTTTGTAGGTCGCCGGTTCAAACCCAGCCAGGCGCATTAGTTCGTGTAATTTATTTCATCACCATTGCTCTCAAAACGGTAAAGGAAAAACATCGTGAGGAAACCGGCATGTACTAGAACCAAAAATTCGAAGACATGTGATATCCACCAATTCGCACTAGGCCCGCGTAGTGGATTATGGCCCATTCCCTCTCCTAAAAAGTAGGCCTGTGTCCCAGCGGTGGGAACATTAATAAGGCTGATGATGATGACATCTTTTAAATGACTAACTACAATAGAAAGGGACCATTTATATTGTTCTTATCATTTATCGCGTTGGGGATATAAAAAAAAACCTGTAAAGATAGATGAAAGAAGAAGAAAAAAATAAATATTTATTTTCTATTATGCGCGTGTTGTATCCCACTGAAAGGAAAGGCCCTCTACAATTTTTCAATTCTTCTCTACCCCTAGATACTTCTGGTCAAATCTTTAGGTAGGACTTCCAACTCGTCAGGCCAATTCCTTCAGCTAGTTAATTCCTAACTACCAAGTATCCTGAATTTTCCTATAAATTTTAGTGTACTTTACTTTAGTGTAATTATTTGTAATTTACTTTAGTGTAATTATTTGTAAAATAAATATCTACTGACCTGAGTTTGACTGTGTATCATCAAAAAAGAAATCATCGTCATCCGCATCGTCTGAACGTTTCTCAACCGGTGGGGACCTGTTCACTCGTTTTCTAGGCATTTTTTATATTGCACTATTTTTTTCTTTAGCACTAGCACTTCACTGACACATCTTTTGAATTTTAAAATTCGAACACAGTATTTTTTTTTATTTATAGATTATTGTTTTTTTTTTTTAATATTTGTTCCAGTATTTTAGTCAATTTGCCCGCTTATTTTTTTTTTTAAGGGTGGGTTTTCTTGTGCTCCCTTGTCTACCGGCGCGTGACGTTGTGCATTTGAGCTGCGCGGGCGCAAGGCGGGCGGCATGGACAGTTGGGCGGCGCCAACGCTCGCCCCTCCCGAACGAACTCCAGGATTACTCCTCGACTAATGAACGATGGTTTACGCAAATACATAGCTCTTCGTTTTGGTATGTTTTTGTATACTTCTAAATAGTCCATGGTTGTAAGACACTAGTTTTGTTTAGGGGTGATTTTTTTAATAATGCGTTTTCAGTTTAAGATGTTTACGGTTACTACAGTGGTTTAGCGATTGGCTGTCGCGCTGTGTGTTGTTGGTCACTGGTTCGATTCCCGCTCGAATCAATATTTGTATGGCTCACAGATAGCAGTTCTGGGTCTTGTACGTGAGTTTGCAAGTTTGTAAATGCACCTATGATACACAAGTAAAAAAAGTATTTTGGATTACATAGTGAGATTACAGACACTTACTTTTGGTAGAGTTACTGTTAAATTGTGGTATATGATATGGGTTCCTGTAACTTTACTTCATGAGCAGTTTCAGTTTTCAGTAAACGTCTAACAACAAGGAAAGCAATTTTCCTTGTTGGTAGATGTTTCCTGAAAACTGTAGTATGAGGTGTTTTTTTTTTTTATTTTGGAAGTCACCAACCATTTTCCGTCGACTGAGCTAGGGTTTTATGTAATAGGTAAATGTCTGACGCTGTCCCTTCAGCCTTTCCATTTCAGAGCCGCAGTGTTTTCTGAAAAAAATTATAGCCCTGGGATCCAACCCCGGAAGTAATTGTTTACGCTCTAAGCTGTTTAAAATAATGAGGTAACATAAATAAGGTCACAGCAAAATTCAACACAAGATCAGGCCATCAACTTCACACACCTCAAAAAAAAAAACAATTTCAAAAAATTAAAAAACGAACAACTTCCGAAAAAAAAAGAAAACAAATCCAAAACGACGATGAAATCAAATCCTACAAAAGTGTGAAGCAATTAGCGCCGTCGAAGTGTTCGTCAGAAAAAGCGTGAGTAGTGTGACAGAAAGCCGCGCGGGTCACACAACTTCCTGACACTCTATACTTTCCGAACGACTCTACCCTGTCACACACACGTGCTACGCAGCCAGACCCTGAAATGAACCCTTGCGTCACTTTCAAATGAGGAATTAATATTTGAGTTGGAGACATAATTAGGACAAGGATGACCAGCTTGAAGCAAGTTAGTAATTAAACTTGAACCGGTCAATAGTACCTATGTCAATATAATACGACTGCATCACTGCTTTTAAGAACTCCTCACTCGCCTATCGTCAACATCACGCATGGTTTAAAAGCCTGTTGCTTTATTTAACGCAATCTTAAGTGATGTTTGATGCAAAATTTATGCGATACAAGCTTTTATTGAAAATATTTTTTTTTCATAACAAGCTTTTATAGTGGTGGTCTATACTTACATAATTTAAACTCGTCTAGACGATTCACATGAGCCCAAACTGGACGTGGTTGTGCCGTTTAATTACAGTTCCTATGGCTACCTCGCGATTCCATCATCAGATCAGCTCCATATCATTATAATATTGCATTGTCATGCGATTTACACCTGCATGCAAAATTGCAGCTTAATCGGTTGAAGATATCTGCTCCAAAACTGAGTTGCAAGATTTGAGCCGAACATACATAGTTACATTGCAATCTAATAAAAAGCTTGTAAAAAGAGAGATAACACTTAAAAACTCTGTTGGCATTAAATAATTCTAAGATTAACTCGAATGTTTCACGTAACTGGTTCCAGGAAATACGTGTTTTTATTAAACCTTTAAGGATTTTAGAATTAAAAACTGACATCATAAAATCTCGATTAAATGCACAAGGCTTCTATAGAAGTACTTTTTTATATTTTTAATATAGCAGTACATTATAGAGAGTCAAAGTTCACGTAAAATAGCAGATTTTCAGAGGTCTGTACTGATTACTCTAACACAAATTTATGCTTTGATTTCCATAGAAGCTTAGATAATATCCTCAAGATATCTGTGAATCAACAATATCTGAAGAAAGAGGTCTAGTAATATCATAATCACGTAAGAACGGTTGTCAAGTATGAAAATGTACCTTGGATTGGCCGCTCTTAAATTGAATACCCAGAAGCTTTTAAAACTATTTTGAAATGTTTTGAAACTTGTACTCATTACAAAAAAAAATGTGTACAAATCAGATAAAACAAGCCAACTAATCATCATCATCATCATTTCAGCTGAAAGATGTCCACTGCTGGACATAGCCAACTAATAATACTTATTATTTGTTACCGCCGCCCGTCCGTGAAAAATGAATGACGAAATCGGAATATAATTACGATATTATCTCTAATTTAGGGTAGTATTTAATATTAGTTCAAGCTCGTCAGTCAGCCCTAATTGTGGAGATGATCGGCGGCGGCTTCCAACTGCGAGGTGTTAGACGAATTGCTGCAAATAGGATGCGATAGGGCTGCCACGAGGGGATTGCTGAAAAGTTGCTGTTCTTTTTATCTTAAATCTGAGTACCTACCTACATTCTGTGATGGTACAAAATAGGCACCTACATAACATTTGTACAAGTGATTGTAAAAATATTTTCCCAAATAAAATGTCTGTTTACCTACTGCCTGATTTTTTTTAAATCAGTAATATGAAAAGGTTTTTACTAAAACAACTACCTACGTAGGCATGTCTTAGTACATTCATTTATTTAATACTCGCTCAGGAGTCGTCCATCATCTGCCCGATTAGGCTGTTTTTCCACCAGAGATCAGAGATGTGCGAGGATGCGTAGCGAGGGATGTATTTGTAAAGAACCAATAGAATCGCTTCATTTACCTCGCTTCAGTCAGCAGTTAAGAAAGTAAGATCCAATAATTAGGCAAATAGTCTACTTAAACATTTTTTTTTGTTTTTCAAAATATACCGACGAGCCGTTTACACGTGCTATTGGCTCGTTCATTCAAATCATCAAAAGTCGTAAGTATATCTCTATTTCCAGTAAGCTACAACCTAGGGATCTTTTAGTCAGAACTGAATATTTTACTTCTAGGAAAGCGTACTCCACAGCCACATCATCGCTTACCATCAGGTAAGATACCTAATTGTCAAACGCGAACCTATCTAAAATAAATAAATTTAAAAATATCTCCGTCTGATAGTTTCGGTGACAACCCTACGCGTCCAGGTGGCAGATATCAAAGCATTGAATTTAACCGCTCCGACGAAAAGTGATTCGTTTTAAGCGCCGTACAGTGTGACTTACGATGCTACTGTTTACTCAACTAATATTATTCTTTGTTCCACTTACACGCATTCAATTAATATGACGATATTGCTAAAAGAAATAATTGTGAAGGATTTACGGGTTGTTTTACTAAGATCTTACTTAACGAACGTGAGTTCCTAGATACCTAGGTACTTATTAGACGTAGACCTATCTTTTTTGAGGTTTTTTTATGGTAGGTAATAATCATCCTATGACGAATCCCGCCCTTGGGCTTAGCCGGAAACAATGTCAGACTCTCACTGACTAAAAAACCTACCCCTTTCCTTCACGCGCTGTCGACGACTTGGGCTCGGTCCGGACTATTACTAAACGACCGGACGGGCTACTCGTACTAACCGTTCGCAAGCCCGCGCCTACAGTGGAAGATAGGTACTACAGAAATCGGGAGCGAAGACGCGGAGACGGCGGCGCGGCGTGAACGACTTTTGCAAGCATTACTGCTTCGCAAAAGGACGCGGCCGCCTGCCACTTTTCCTCGCTCCGGGCCATGTTC
Source organism: Mythimna loreyi (assembly GCA_029852875.1). Classification (NCBI taxonomy): domain Eukaryota; kingdom Metazoa; phylum Arthropoda; class Insecta; order Lepidoptera; family Noctuidae; genus Mythimna; species Mythimna loreyi. The sequence continues at coordinate 13,381,880 of CM056780.1, read as the reverse complement.
GGTGAGCACCTACGTCATGTGGAAGTTGAGGACGCCGTGAGGCCTTTCCAGCCACTGCTCAAAGAGGGAACTTACCGACGTAATTATGGCGTTGCGATAGTTGCTATCGCTATTTCACCACGAGATCTCGCCAGAACTTTTTCCGCCAAGCCTCGACTTGTCCCGGCAGCGGTTTTTTTGAAAATCAAATCAAATAAATTAACTCACTCTGAGTATGGAAGTGTCACACTTTTACGGATAAAAATCAGCCCGAAAACTGTTAAGGCTAAACCATGGCTAAACCCTGCTAAACCTAACATTATAGCACATTCAATTAATTTATTTTTGGTAATTTTTTTGACTAAAACCCGCACATTCCTTCACGTCCTTTGCGTTCTAGGACCACGCTAATCCCAAGATATACATTTATTGTCTCCCTCCTAAGTCCTAGTCTAAGCTCCTGTTGTACAAAAAGCCTGAGCAATACGTGGTCAGTTTACACTGAAAATGTCGGTACCTATAGCTTCATTGAAACCTCTATGGTTTGGTTTGGTATCACAAATTCTGATGGGATTTATTGAGATCGCTGAAAGGTGCTCTGGAGTGACGCCACGTGTACGTAACTTTACGTGCACGTGGCTCAGAAGTAAATAATGTGTACCCATTAAACCGATCACAGACATGGCTTCCGTAACCGGAAAGCCATGTCTGTGAACCAAAATTGGCAGGAGTGTAGTTTTAGTCAGTATTCTGGCAGTTTCAAGTCTGACACTGCCCACGCTGATTCGTTTGTGTATCTTCTTCTACTCTGTCCTTCCCATACTTCTGATGTGATTCATTCTTCCTTTCTTAGACAACCTATACTTCCGTGGGATGCGCTTCCCCTTGACATCAAGATGGCTACCAGTCTGTATGCATTTAAGCATATATGTTGTGGAATTGTTACCTCGGACAAATGCGAGTCCAAAAAAAAAAACTTTGATTATATCATATCAGTGGTTAAATAATAATGACGTTGGAGTTCACGTTGTTATTTAACGTTTAACCACTGCCCAAACACAAGTCTTTCGGCGTCATTTTATATTTGAAAACAAGACCTATTTGAAAAAAAGTTGTGCCGAATGAGTCTAATATAAACATGGCAACATAGCTAGCCGAATGTCAAATTTGACAATATTCAGACAGCCGACGTTTGGGTTGGGCGTTGCGATTAAATCACCGATGTCGATTGTTTAAATTGACGTAAAAGTTTGAAGTGTTAATCACTTTGCAAATTCGATTTGATTTTAGCAGACGGACCACTTGACATTAAATATCTAAATAACTTTATCATGTACTTTTGACTACTATAAAAATCAAATGAATCGAAGTATACTTAGTAAGTATTGATTCTTAATTTATTAACCTCTAAGATGACACCGGTGTCCGCACACCTTTTTTTTTAATCAGTAATTTCGGTAGTCGAAAGGTCGTGTTCTCTTCAACAAGTTATTTTTTTCTTTTATTTGTTTTTAGAGGCTTTAGTCGTAATTCGATTACGACAGTTTCTTTGACACTAACACTTGTGTCTTACACTAGATACTAAACTAACTCTTATTCTCTTATGGATCTATTGCATACAAAATTTATAAAGCTCATTGGCCACTTCCGAATTAAGACTAGATAAAATACTCTGAAATACTCCAAATGTCCTCAACAAGCTTGACACAGATTGTTACAACTAATGTTATCGACCATTGTGTGTTGACATCACTAGCTCTCATTTTCATCGAATACGAACGAAACAAACTTGATTGTTTGTCGCGTATTAGTTTTTGTGCATTTGCGAGTTTACAAAATCAAACAACATTATTATAACTTGTGACTATGTTACGTGGGAAATTAGAGATTGTTTGGCTTCAGTGGTTTGATTAATATTGCGAAATCAGCTGCTTGTTAGTAAATTAACAATGTTGCCGGGAATTGGGGTTTTTGGAACTGGGGCTATCGCTAAGGTATTAGTGCCATTTTTAAGAGAAAAAGAATTTCCCGTTGAAGCTATATGGGGAGTTACTCTACAGGAAGCTGAAATTGCCGCTAAGGAGCTGAAGATACCATTTTTTACGAACAAAATCGATGACGTTTTGTTGAAAAAGAATGTGAGCCTTGTGTTTATAGTATGTGCGCCAAACTTACACGCCCAGATATCAGTGAAGGCGCTGGGCATAGGCAAGCATGTTGTTTGCGACAAGCCTGCTGGGCTCTGCCAGGCAGAAGCCTTGAAGATGGTGCGTGCGGCTCAGTACTACCCAACTCTGATATCTATTGTAAATCACTCCTTGCGGTTCTTGCCAGCTTTTAGTCACATGAGGAAGTCCATCCATGAAGGCTACTTGGGCAACCCTGATGAATTGACATTAGTAGATGTAAGGGTGCAGATGGGTCCACTGATAAGTGACACGTATAACTGGTTGTGTGATGATACCATGGGAGGAGGAACACTGACATTGGTTGGTAGTCATGTTATAGATCTAGTGTCATACCTGACTGGTCAGAAAGTGGTCAAAGTACATGGAGTTTTGAGGACTTTTGTGGAAGAGACAAGCAAAGTGAATGGAATTAGGAAGATAACAGCTCCAGACTTCTGTACATTTCAATTACAAATGGATAAAGGTTTATTAGTGACTGCAACATTAAACAATCACTTACCAGGGCCTTGCTTTAATCAAGAGATTTATGTATGTAGCAAGAAAGGATACCTAGTTGTGAAGGGTGGAGACCTGCATGGTAAACTACACAAACCTAATGCTAAGCCCACAGAGGATGAAGGAAAGAGGCCACATGATAAAGAAGAGGTCATATATGTTGATGTTGAGGATTTGAGTTGTGCCTCTAGTGTGGTCCCTAAACCATATATAAAAGGACTGTGTAAAATGATAAGTGCCTTGAAGGAAGCTTTCCTACCGGTCAAGGAACAAATGGACTGGGTAAAGGAACCAGTGAAGGCTGCAGCAACATTCGAAGATGGACAACGAGTACAAGCAATCATGGAGGCTCTACGCCAGTCCAATGAGGATGGCTGTTGGACTTCAGTCCAGCTCCTGACTGAGCCTCCAGACCCAAACCCGGCACTGTCTGCCGCAGTGAGACGCACTGCCATATCTCTACAATAGATTTTGCATTTTAATGATGTATCTACATGCCATTATAATGTACCTTTTTTGTTGTAAGCATGCTATGTTGCATATAAATAAGTCAATCAAGTACCTAGTTATTAAGATTTGATATCTGAAATTAACTCAGTATTAACTTGAAATTATCCCATTTCAGTGGTTGGTCACAATATTTTCCAATATGATAAATAATGTACTTAATATTTTTTTCTTATTTTAAAAGCTTGCCATGATTATAAATGTATTCATTCATTTTAGTGCTGCAGCGGACCCCGGGCACCGAGGTGAAAGCCAAGGTTGACAACCGGGACTACCGCTAGGATGATGATGATGATTCATTTTAGTGCTGCACTCAAGTCTAATTAATTTTGTAATAGATACTGAGATTAATTAAATAAGTATTATATTAAGTTGGTAATCTCAATACTACTTCTACTAACGTAATAGTATCGTAATAAAATAGAGAAACAATACTCTCATGTCAACCGGCTGTCCAGATATTGTATTTACTGTGATTTAAATTTAGTAGAAAATGTATTCAGGTTGTACAAAAGATGTGACTTGTTCGAAATATATTTTATTTTATACTACCAGAGTTGTTGTATAATTTGTACTTGGTAAAAAAGTTCAAGGATCTTACTGAATGATTGTATAATTTATTTTACTTATCATGTGACTGTAAGGCTTTTCATGTTATATAACTTTATACAGAAGTGTTGAATATGGGTGTGACCGTGTGTAAGAGAAAATCGAATTTTCCTGTATTTATATTCGCATTAGTACTTATTAGTTAAGGAAGATTAGATTTAATAACATTCAACATTGTTTAGGTACAGTTATCATTACCTAATGCAATAAAATAGTTATAGTAATTCAAGGTTTACCTATATCAATAAGCTTTTTCTTGTCACAGAACCCTAAATCTTAGCAGAAAATTTCCTATGTGTAATTCTAACTTGAATGGTGTATCTATAGTTACTTTTCTCAGGGAGGGCCTAGCCCATGACATACTACATTTTTGTGTGAAGTTATCAAACATAAAAATAACCAGCATAGTTCTCAAATCGGTAGCCCTATATCTCAGGGGGGTACTTTGGGGTGGCATGGCAAACTTATCTCCTCACCTATACCTGGCTTTCTCATAGATGAATTATTTGCTCTCACGTCTTGTTATCAGTTAAAATCAAGGTCATTATAGCAGTTAATATGCACTTTGTTCTGGGTAAAACTGTGACAAATGACTATTGATACCAGAGATTATTGATACTGGTTAGGTAGGTATACTGTTTAGGTTATGTAAAGTTGAACAAAATAGAGGCATTTGCATTTTAAGGTTATGTGCGCAGAGTATGATGAAATATGGGACTTCTAAATGAAAGAGAAGTTTTCTGTAACAAATTTATAATAAGAAATGCAAAGGAGATAACATCAGTACCCCATCTCACAACATATTAGCATATTACACAATCGCAATGTTCATTCACTACATGTTCTAATTTATAACTAACAAATAAACAGAATCGTAAAACTAAAACTAGCACTAAATTCAGTTGTCGATCTTCGCCAGGATGTCAGACTCTCGGAAGAGGTGGTATTCCTTTTCATCATTTTCAAGGGATACTTTGGTGCCACCGTATTCTGGAAGGAGCACTTTGTCGCCGACCTTGACTAAGATAGGGATGAAGTCACCGTTGTCTTTTCTGGCTCCAGGGCCTACAGCAACAACTTCTCCATGTAGGACTTTGGTCTGAGCCTTCTCGGGGATGACAATGCCGCCAGCGGTTTTTGTAATTGCTTCTGCCCTTTTGATGAGGACGCGGTCCAGCAGAGGAATCAGTTGTTTTACTACGTTGCTCATGTCGTCTGCTGTCAGATATTTCACCGAAACAAATGAAGAAATATTCTGATGCCTCCTCACAGATTCTAATCTAGAATATTCGAGCTCGAACCGACCGGCAACCGTACAATTTTGACAATAGTTCATTCATCTCATTTTATCCATGCGTTAACGGGGTTGCCTGATTTCGGAAAAGAAAGTTTGAATTTCGATCGATTTTGTTCTTATAAAAACATTTGCAATTCAATTTTGAAAGAGCATGTAAATAATAAATTGTAAATTATAAAAAAATATTATTGATTTTTAAATAATATTCTTTTGAAAATAATAATAATAAAGTTAAAAAGTATAGTAGCGCTCTCTAGTAACGAGTAGCAATACTAATCAACGCAATATTTAGTACACTAAACTCAACATAGGTGGCGCTAATACGAATGTTTACATTTTAAATAAAAATTCTTGATTTTAATTTTTATGCGGTAATAATAGTTATTACTATTGCCTAGCACAGGACACAAAGTCAGTATATTTATAGCAATAATTGTGAATTTATTCTGATTTTTCTTGTTACTCGCTACTTCCATACCAGCTACAATTTTTAATTTGTAGGTGGAACTTTGAAAGGCCTGTTGGTCTAGGGGTTAGTTGGCCTGACTGTTAAGTTAGAAGTCGATGGTACGATTTCCATATTCCGATTCCAAAACAATTATTCGTGTGATGAGGCCGGCCCAGATAATAGGGATGGCAATACGACCTGGGTTCGTATGGTTCGTAGGTACTCTAAGGGCTGGTTATGGTGGGTGGTGTCTACAAGGAGGCAGAGCAAAAAAAAATCTGGAAGGCCTTTCGGAACACCTTTGCTCAGCTGGACAGTACATGGTAATAAAATAAAATATTCCAGTTCATAATAATATTTTGTAAAAAACAAATTTCACGTAAGTTTTAATAAATAGCAATTTCTCATAGCAAGCTTGTTTGATTCTCGTGTGGAGTAAAACTTTGAGCGCCATTAGAATAAGATTGATTTTACTGCATTTCGCACATTTCGACCAATTTCAAGGATTCCATGTAATATAAAGTTTATCTATATTTAGAAATATAGGTATATCTAGTACTTATACCACAAGTTCTCTTTACTTTGAGGTTTTATATGGCGTTGTGTGAAGTTGTGGAATAAAAAAAGGTGTGTAGATACTTGAGGTATACAAAAATACGCAAATATTTCATCACAATATTCGCTAGGAATCAATTTGCGAATATATCGGTCACTGGACTTCACTCCAACAAATTTCGCCAAGAGCTACGTTTTTTTTTATTTTGTGGGAAAAATCATCTAATGACGAATCCCGCCCTTGGGTGAAGCGGGAAATAATGTCAGACTCTTACCGACTAAACGACCCACCCCATTTCTGCTTAGCCTTCATACCAGGGTCGGACCATCCTATCAGAAACCGGACCGTGGTCTTCGTAGGCTTCGGGCCCTGCAGTTGGGCCTCTCCATTTGCTGACAACTCCTTGAGGCGTGCGGGAACTGAGCGCGCCGTCGACGACTGGCTTGGTCCGGACTATTACCAGACAACCGGACGGCGAGCTATTCATTGCTCACCGTCCACCGTCTTCAGCTTGGAAGACACGTTTCAGATGTCTATTGTGTTTTTCTTGTTCTGCAATGTCGTTGACGTTATAGTAGGTACAGTGGTACAGATAATATTAAAATGCAGGTCAGGAACCAAACCATCGAGATACTTAGTGAATCACCGTTATTTATCCTTTTTATGACTGCAAGGCCAGAACAGGTACAGGCTCTTAATAAACTAGTGCAATTCACCATAAACGATTGCATCACTGCTTACCATCAGTTGGGATCGCAGTGAAGAAATATATATGTTTATAAATCATTAAAATAAATATCGATTTCGGTCATCCAATGACCATGTTAATGTTCATTATGAGCAAAAAATGATGCTGATGGATATAGAAATATAATGATGTGTAGTAATCCGCGATTACCCAGTGGTTGCAACAGTCGCTGTCCCCATACTGCTTTGAAGTCGAGACTGTTCGCCATGCCGCAATTAGTTGTGGCTATAGAGTTTCGTCTCGGCATTGCACCATCATACACAAGTCATGTATGTTGCTAGGACTTCCTTTATTGTACTGCGGCCTCCAAATTCCATGGTGCCAAGCTCTGTGGGCGATCGTATGATGTGCACCATTAGCCAGCGTTTACCTTCCATGCTGGCCATTTCCGCAGAGACCACACCCACACTGGCACATCGTAAAGGGCCATGGACCTCATGATCCCTGTATTGAGGATCCGACAGGAGGCGTTTGAACCACCTATCTTACGCTAGACCCGCTTGAGAGCAGCTCTAGCCCACTCCAGTTTAGGAGCAATGTCGAAAGTATTCCTCCAAGTTCCACGGGTTGGTTATCGAGATTAAATAATACTCAAGTATTAAATAGAATACTTCTCTACACTTATCGGCGAGTCATCCAATTAGTTTAAATTAGCGAAGCTGACAAGGCGCTTTTTGTCTTAATATCAAAGAAAGTTCAATAGAGTCAGATTATTTCCACTAGTAAATGGAACTTTGTTATCTAATTAAAGCGTAGCCTAATTAAAGCATTAGCCTAATAATATTCCCACTGCTGGGACTCAGGCCCTCTAGGAGAAGAACTAGGACATAATTTCCAAGAATGTTACATTAGTTCGACCATTAACAAGGCAGTTTCGATAAAAGAAATAACTGGGAGGAAGGAATACATTACTGAAAGAAAGATTAAAAGAAACAATATACTTATAAATTGAATACACATACCTAAATCTAATAACAGATACAAAAGTAAAAATAAGGTAGGTGGTTTTGAGTTACAGAACACGTAATAGGTCTCTAAGTGCTTACTTTGGTACATAAATCAACACGTAACTAAATATGAATCTATCTATGATATTTTTTCGTAATGTCTTCAAATATCTGTATTCGTTCCACGCCGTAGTTGGAACAGAGGGATAGTTCTTTGTTGATGACCATGAAGTATTGGTCGCTGGTGCTGTAGGGAGGCCAGTATACTGGCAGGAGTGCACTGGTGAGCGGAGTTGGGTTCCTGAAACGATAAAGTTACCAAATGCTTAAAAGAAGGAGCAACAGGTAGTGGGTAAAACATAGAATTTAGAATTTAATCACAAGATCAAAATTTAGAAAAATGCAAGTTATTTACAAATTTTGTCAAGAGAAGGGGTAAGATTTAATTTTTAGAACACATTTAGGAAAAATCTTTAGCAAAATTTTCAAAGGATTTCTTTAAAAAATACTGGCGTGAAATCTAAAAATATACTCACGAAGTTTTAGCAAAATTTGTCCACATGGTAGAAATTCTGTCTCTAACTGTAATATCATCTTGTGTCAAATTCCGAAGAGGTTCTATTTGTATAACGTAAGCTGTATCATCGGCATGGGCGGCTCCTGTCTTATTGACTCGGCTTGCAGCTTTTATAAGATTCAGGGTGCCATCATAAGAAAATTCATATAAGTACACCGGTACTGCATTCTTTACCATTAGTTTAGAGCTTGTAATAATTCCTCCAACAAATTCGAAGTCTCCGAAGAAGTCGATAGCTGGCCTATCGGTGTCATTTCCATTGTAACTCTCGTAAGCATGTCGTAGTCTTTCGTTATAATAATAAGCATCAGTATTATTTATCGGAAATCTCCAATAATCAACATAGTTCTTTGACATGGTTATTTCCTTAATGTCCTGTGGTTTCAATCCAGCTATGATGAATCCTTCAGAATTAGTAAAGCCTCTAAGAACGGGAACCTTATGAAACCGACCTGATTTAAGCAATTCGTATGGGATTTCTGTCAAAAATGCATCTCCAGTTCCGAAATCTCTTTCAATAGTGGGAACGAAACCGTAATATAGTCCTTTTGCCATTATGAGTTCAGGTATTTTATATGTTGCTAACACAATGTATTCTGCCGGTATATTTAACAGGTGATTATGTATTCTTCGATAATCATTAGATGGCCCTTGATATTTGAGTTCACGTGCGAGTTTCAAAACAAGGTCTATAATTCGGCTTGGAGTCTCTATTGCCCAGGGATTGAGAACTGATCCTGATTGCATAATAGCTTTATGAAAGAGTCCTTTACTTAGTGGAGACAGCATGTGATATTCTACAGAGGCTGCTCCTGCGCCAATCCCGAAAATAGTAACATCATTCTTGTTTCCGCCAAAATTTTCAATATTCTCTTGAACCCACCTGAGCGCCATGGTCTGATCTTTCAGTCCCATATTTCCAGCTGCTTCGGGTATATCTAGAGTGAGAAATCCCAACGCACTGAGTCTGTAGTTCATGGTGACAACGACAACGTTATGTTCTATGAGATAGTCGGGACCGTTTTCAAACTTTGCTAGACCGTTTCCGAAGAAGAAACCTCCACCGTGGATGAAGACCATCACTGGCAGCAGGTGCATCAATAGTCCTGTTGTAGATACCTTAGGTGTGGAGACGTTGACGTAGAGGCAATCCTCACTGCCGCGATGTCTTCTCTTGAATAGATCGAACTGTATGCAGAGGTTTGACTCGTTGTATATTGTACTGTTTCTTTCTCCGATCCATGGATCAGGTGGTTGAGGACTCTAAAAAAGCAAATTTATATCAATTACTTTACATATTATATCACTGAATTTGTATAACATAATATAATCGTTAGTTCTCACCTTAAACCGTAGAACTCCTACAGGAGGTTTAGCGTAAGGAATATTAAGAAAATCATCATATTCGAAACCATTTTGAGTTTTTCGCCTCGCGCCTATAAGAACACCTTGCTTTATTTTTACTTTTGTCGACATTGTTCTAATTTATTGTAGAACGTTATTACTTGTAACCTGATGGACAAAGTTCTGATACGAGCAAATACGAATTTGGACTTTTATATTAAGCGCTTAAACGATCAGCAATACCCAAACTTTTCTTGTTCTTGTGCTCATTTGAATTGTTTTTTTTTTATTACTTGATGTGATGTACGGATTCGAGAACTGTTAAAGTAATAGGTATGTAAACGAGTTTAAGTCCAAGTACGCTGTGTGATTGACACATTATTTTTTAAATTTTAAATCTCAAGATTGAGAAATATCTACATAATCCGACTACCAGTCCTAATAATCCAGTTCAGATCTAATAGTCCTAATAATTTTAAGTCTGTTAGAAACTCAAACACTACTCATATGTTGGGTGGATAACGGGCGACGTCTCGGAGATTTGAAACACAAGTAGACCATATGACCGGGATTAGCAAATATTTCTAGTACATATGTTCCTATACAATTTTTAGACTTTCATCCAGATGCTACAACGGTACAAGCTGTATTAATATCTATTACTCTATACCCCCTCCGACCCGTCCCACCTTCGCACGGGTGCAATGGTGATATTAAATATATTATGCATGGATTATACACATAAACCTTCCTCTTGAATCTCTCTATCTATTAAAAAAAAAACCGCATCAAAAACCGTTTCGTACTTTTAAAGATTTAAGCATACATAAACAGGAAGCGACTTTGTTTTATACTATGTTTTTTATAATATGGACGCGATTATTATGTAATATAATAAAAACTCGAAAAGTTTGAGGATCTCAGTGTTCACAAAAAAGTAAGAATTGAATAGAGTGCGCAATGTTATTGTTATTATGTAACTAAGTAATGAAGTTGTATGTAAGTACAAATAAGTGAAGATGCTGTTATGTTTTACAGTACTCTTCCGATTGCTACATCTACAAAGATCTACACGGATAAATTTGGTATTAAGGTATTGTTATTTCGTTGCCCTAAAAACGTTTTTACGTTGTTAACAAGACAAATATTAATATTTATGGCGCTGATTCCGTAAAAACGAAGGCCTTGGCAGTGATTTAATTAGTTGGTGATGTAGACCATAAAAAGTGAAATAGGTGTAATTAAGTGTGTATGTCAAGCATGTAGATTGTTCAAGGGTTGTGGGATTGCTCGCAAGAGTTACCATGACCCTGGGAAGATGAAGGACAAATGGAAAACGTAATAGGATTTAGTCAGTAAAAGTACAAAATCTCGCTTCATCCTAAGTGGCTGAGTCATTTGATGATTTCTCATCAAGAAATATCCAAGATGAACAACTAAATAGGGAATTGCGCTGTATTCCAGAAGGACGGAACCGCTCCATTTGGCTATGGTTGAAGTAGTGTCGCCAGCCCTGTGTTCAAATTTGAGGTTGGAGTTAACTCTAATGACGTCACATGGTAGATATACCATGTTCCCTATTTAGTTGTTCATCTTGGATATTTCTTGATGAGAAATCATCAAATGACTCAGCCACTTAGGATGAAGCGAGATGTCATTAGAGTTAACTCCCACACACACTCGCATTTTTGAACGTAAACATCAAGTTCTATTGTGAATAGCTTACTTCTAACCTTCCCTGCTCGAAGTTACAGTTACTTAGGTTAACTCTAGGGTAGCTGTCAGAGTGATAAAAAGAACGACGCTGGGTTGGAACTCTACACTACTCTGGTTATTTTTGAGCCCAGCCCAGAAAGGATGATGATGAGGCCAAATGAGTAGGTATACGAGATATCAATCAATGTTTTTAAAATCAGGTTTATTTGAACATGAAACATTTATCTGTGATACTTTCTCATAATTTCTTCGAATATCGGTATTCTCTCTGCGCCATAGTTGGCTTGGATGTACATTGTCTTGTCCAACACCATGTAGAACTGTTCGCTGCTGCTGTAGGGTGGCCAGTATATTGGCACGAGGGGGCTGGTGTTTGGGGTGGGGTTCCTGTAACAAAATTTTGATTATTACGAAGACGTACGGGGTTAAAACATACAGGTTTTAGAAGGATTATGTTATGTCTGAGTATGGTTTCCGCACTTAGTCTTGTGTAGACCATTGTACGTGATTTATATACGTGATATAGAAGGATTTTTAAATATATTGGCAGAGGGATTATTCGAAATAATTATCATGATCTTGGAACGCAAAGGGAAACTGAGGGAACACAGCTCGGTTTTAGTCAGTAAAAGTCTAAGATTCCCTTTCGCTCGACCCAGACTGTAAGAAGTTACTAAGTTGTCTTTGTTGTTTCCTAAAAAAGGGGTCAGTTTCTTGGCTAAACTTGGTCATGACAATTGACAGCTATAGTAGTCGTCTAATAGATTTCATGATTAAGGAACACTAACCTTAGGGTTAGTGTTCCTAGTTTAGTTAGGACCTTAGGGTCCTATACTATTTTTAACTATTTTGAGTTTACATTATGTCATGTTAGCATAAACTAGTGTAGAATTATACTTACGCAGTCTTGGCAAAATTTGTCCACAATGTAGAAATTCTGTTTCTTACAATAATATCGTCTTGTGTCAGTTTAGGGACCGGCTCAATTTGTATCGTGTAAGCTGTATCGTCCCCATGAGCTGCTCCTGTTTTGTTCACACGGTTCAAGGCTTTAAGCAAGTTGAGAGAGCCATCATACGTAAATTCATATAAATATAACGGCACTCCATGCTTTACCAACAATTTAGAGCTTTCGATAATACCGCTGACAAAGTCAAAATCTCCGAAAAAATCGATAGCAGGCCTCTCGATATCATTCCCTGTGTAGCTATCGTAAACATGTCGTAATCTTTCATTATAATAAAATGCGTCAGTAGCATTCAAAGGATATCTCCAAAAATCAGCATAGTTTTTAAATGTAGTAACTTCTTTAATATCATGAGGTTTAATACCAGCTTCTATAAATCCTTCAGAATCAGTAAAACCTCTGAGAACGGGTACCTTACTGAATTTTCCAGATATTAATAAGTCGTATGGAAGTTCCGTTAAAAATGCATCGCCAGTTCCTAAATCCTTTTCAATGGTAGGTCCAAACCCATAGTAAACTCCTTTCACTATAAGAGGTTCGGGAACTTTGTAAGCTGCTAATTTTATATATTCTGCTGGCATGTTCATCAAATGGCTGTATACTGCACGATAATCGTTCATTGGCCCTCGGTACTGGAGTTCTTGTGCCAGTTTTAAAGCAAGTTTTTTAAGATTTTCTGGCGTGTCAATAGCCCAAGGATTAAGAACTGATCCTGATTGCATGATAGCCTTGTGAAATAGACCTTTACTTAAAGGCGAAAGCATATGATACTCCACAGAGACGGCTCCTGCACTGATGCCGAAAATAGTGACATCATTTTTGTTTCCTCCAAAGTTTTCAATATTCTCTTGAATCCATTTTAGTGCCATGACTTGATCTTTTAATCCCATATTTCCTGCTGCTTCAGGTATATCCAGGGAGAGAAATCCAAAGGCACTGAGTCTGTAGTTCATGGTGACCACGACAACGTTTTTTTCAATAAGATAATCAGGGCCATTTTCGAATTTCGCAAGTCCGTTTCCAAATACAAATCCTCCTCCGTGTATGAATACCATTACAGGTAATAGCTGCATCAACAACCCTGCTACAGGTACCTTTGGAGTGGAGACATTGATGTAGAGACAGTCCTCGCTGCCCCGATGTTGCCTCTTAAATACATCGTACTGTATGCAGAGATTTGACTCGTTGTATATTGTGGCATCCCTTTCTACAATCCATGGTTCTGCTGGCTGGGGACTCTGAAATAAATATATAAATGTGTAGTGCAGACTTTTATAAGGCATTGGCTTGGCGTAGAACAGTGGTCAATGTAATTGAATTAATTTTTACCTTAAAACGGAGATCTCCTACAGGAGGTTTAGCGTAAGGAATATTAAGAAAATCATCGTATTCAAAACCGTTTTGAGTTTTTCTTCTCGCACCAACCAAAACACCTTGTTTGGTTCTCACTCTTGTCGCCATTTTAATTCACAAATTACTTAATGGTATACGTCTGTATTTATGGACGAGAATTTTTATATAGTCATGTATGGTTCAAGAGTTTTATATAAAAGGTGAGACGCTCATAAGTAGGTACTCAAACTTTGAGTCAGGTCAGTTATTACGTAACTTGTTGGCCAGTTCCTTGTTTTTTGTCGTACTTTCGTTGGCATATTTTTTCACGTTTCTATTCACGATAAATCAAATCATGTGTGTTAATGATTATAGAACCATTTGGTTCCATTACGAAAGGCAGGTCGTCACAGTCATGAGTTTATTTGTTTACTGAGTCCATCGTCTATTTAGTCGCTAAGTTTATATTGTAATGAATTTCAAATGTTTTGTGATGAAAATAAATTACTCTTACTCAAGGATCTTATATCTCTATCCTACAAATTAAAAGTCTTATTATCCATTTTGTTTTTAAATTCATTCAAATTATTTGAATTTAGAACTAATTTATGCCTATATTATGTCTTTCTATAACACATAAGTATATGTTTCTGCCTTATGCCTAGCAGCGTTAAATTAATATGTAGTTAACTTCTAATTATGGTATATGCTTATAAAGTTTGAGTAACGCTTTGTCTAGAAAAAATATATGCGTATGTTATAATAATTATTGTACTTACTTGAAGTAGATTATCACCATTAAAATTGATGCGATATACTTTGCCCCAACTTGCTCCATCTACACATATAATGTTTGGAACTAACCAGCGGCAGTAAATCTACAGTTAGCGTATAGATGGCGCTCTTGTAGGAAATGATTACTCTAATAAGGAAATTATTATTCTATTCTTTTGACATAATTTCTGGCTGCTCTGTTATGTATGGGCTATTGGTGATTCAATATAGACATTACTTATATGCTAAAACAATATCGTGCTTTGTAAACATAATTGTCAATTTTATTGCAGTTTCATTATTGAACTCAGATTTCGAACATTTCCTCGTTGCAGCACAGACCATGATGCTTCTCGATTTAGTATAGTCTCGTCTCTACCGTACATAAAAACAATTAATCAAAACCTATAAGTAAACAATCATGGTGTTGATTATTAATATTGATTGTCATTCCAACTACATTACGATTAACAATGAGCTTCAGTGATTACGCACAGAATTTATATCGAATACTTTAGATGTTGGTGTCATTTGGGAATGCGCATGAGTCGTGTCCGCAATCATCACGGCGCCGTGACCGCCGGAGGAATGTGCGCCGGCGCCGGCCAGTCTCGGACACACCTGCGCGCGCGCACCAATTGTACACACAATCACGCACCACCCACACACGCCTGCCAAGCCCTGTGCGCACGGGGAATAAACTCAATCCTAGGGCTGTAAGGTTCAGAAGCCGAACAAACCAGTCAGTTCTACATGTAAATCCAGGTTTCTTTAAAAAGCCCTTTTCATGTTCATATAACCTTCCTGAAAATGAAAGTCACTGTTTATTTTTTGTTGGAAATCGTCCAATGACTTCTTGCACTCTTGAGAGGAGCAAGAAAGCTTGACTTTTACTTGCTAAAGCCCACTCCAATTCCTTTTTTGCCTTTATTCTTGAACCTCGGGGTTTTCTTTTACGCAACTCTATGGCTCCAGTAGGCTTCGACGCTGCTGGGTACCTATGGTTTGCTGTCATCTTCTAGAGGCTGTTAAATGTGGCTGTATCTAAACATAGGTACTCAATGTATCTAGCTTTTACCGAGCCGTCTGGCATCCCTAAAGCTATACAAAAGAAACTGGCTATCGAGTGCTGCGCTTGAGCATCGCGATTTATGGCCGCCTCCGCGCTTGCGCGGTCACATGAAAGCTTCGACCGTCTCTGCCGCCATTGTTCAACGCGAATACAGTTTGACAGCTCTTGAATATTTAATTGACACTTAATCACGCGACACATACGATATGGTATGAATTACTAAAGAAAAAGCCCGCCTAGATACCTGACAAAGAAAGTTATATATATGGAAGAGGGTATGAGATAGACTAGCAGCTAGATAGCATAGCGCTTTTATGAAGTTCTTTCGTCTATAGAAATTCAGATTACCAAAAATGTTAAAAACAAAATCAAAAAGATATTGGCTACATTTAAAGAATGATTTCTACTGACGGACACTCCACTTTCATGCCATCAAATAAAGCCACATTTTATATCTATACCATGTGTCTCAATCAAATCTAAATCATTTAATAATAGCAAAAAATACTACAATATTGGGATAAATATGTTAACTCTTTTCGTCTTCTCAAAGCAAAAAAAGCTCTAAGGAGCCGATGTTTTCACACACATATTAATTGTATTGGTTCAATAAATAGATAAAATTGGCTCAAAGGAATTCGGGTATCTATAGAGGCTGAATCAATGAATTATAATTCAAACACTTTTTGCCGGACAAAACCGTAAAAAGATTGTGATCGAGTTCATACGAGGCACACAGCATTTCGCAAACTATTCACGTATGCGAGTGTAGGGTGTCTGTTTTATATTGCCGAAAATACAAGATATGAATTCAGAAATTAACAGATAGGTATGTAGGTACGTATTAGTATTGTTGTGTAGGTTCTCATACGTTGCCTTCATTGTGAAGGAGTTCAGAAATGTCATTGTTATTCTTGATTTTTTTTTTTGTTTATATCTAATGGTCTAAGCAGTCTATTAAGGTGCAAAAATTAATTTTTTTGGAGGATTATTAAAAATTTGATCCTCCAAAAAATTTTCTAACATATGGAAAAAAAAGCTGAATCTCACATGGCTTCGGAAAAGTTGATTTAAACCTAAAGTCTTGTAAGCCTTGTAAAGTGTTGTATGTAGATAGTTGTATAACTTTCTTTTTTTTTTACTTGTTTAATGTGTGGTTTTGTATTGTTGTGTAGTCCTATCTTAGACTAATTAATAATAGATTTAAAAAATATATATATATTTAAAGATTTCTCAAAAATAATTTGTGATAATGTTTCCTCAAACGTGGTTAAACTACGATAAAAAGTTGCGATAATAGCGCGGATGTTAAAAGCGCACAAAATAACACAACAAACATGGCACAACAGGGAACTCTGTATGGCCTTATATGAACTTGCCACAACAAGTTTGCGGATAAGAAAAAATGTGGATCCTTATGATAAAGGAGTAAGGTTTAAAACTGTTTGGAATGATAGAGATGAGGATAATGAAGGGGTTTGCGTCAGAGATCGTGGTCGGTTCTCACGACACGACGACGGAACACAGGTGCGCATCCGGCTATCTCGCCTGCGAGGGATTCGAATCAGTTTAGTGAAGCGTTCTAATTGTGGTGCCGAAACAAAGATCAACGATTTGAGCAAATGTCCGTTGGAAGTCTTTGATAACTGGTTTGAATCATCAGTTAAAAGATACAGTTTTTAACGGCCCCGATTCTTATTATAATTGATGTAAACAGCTAAAGATAAAAAGCAGAAAATTATAAGTTTGTGGATATATTTTGAAAATGGAGCAGAAGGCAAGATACGATTTATATGAGAAAAAATTTGGCGGGGTTACGCTTGGTGGCCAGTTGGTGGCTAACATTTTAGTCAATGTTGACGGGTTTTCTAGCTTGTATTTATTACAAGCTAGAAAAATCCATTGTAACCAAAAAAACATATTTACATTTGGTATTTATACTTGGTATTTATTACTTTTCATCGTAGATCAAATACAATGTGTTTTCATGTGCAAATGTTCTAAGTCCTCTTGGATAAACTATTGCAATAAACCTGATAAAACGCCATCTATCTTCAAAGTTACGAATCACAACACGAATTAGAAAGGCGAAGGATGCTGGGAGTCTGGTTCTGCTCGGTAGGGTTCAGTGATGTCTGCAAACGTCAGATTTGAGGTTATAATAATGTCAGTAGCAATTGTGCAAATTGTACGGGCCTATTAGTTTATTATTGTGTTTATTCATAAAGTAATGATGGAAGAACTAGTTGTGGAGACTGAACAGGGTAAAATAAAAGGGAGGGTGCTAAAGAATTTTGAGAACTTCGAGTATTGTAGTTTCAAGGGGATTCCTTATGCAAAACCGCCTGTTGGAGAATTGAGATTCTGTGTAAGTACTTATCTATTGCTATAAAATTTTGATAAGACAGCTATCGATTTTAATACGCTAAATTAGCCTTGACTTGCTTAGCAAAAGTGTACTTATTTGATTCATTTTGCGATATCCCTTGCTTTGGAATTAAAAAAAATGTTTCATTTTATGATGAATTTGATTGTTGTTATTTTGTTTTCTCCTTACACTTTATTTAAGTTCCTCATTCATGCAAGGTAAAATGAATGTGTATATTTAACCATGGTTCGCCCAAGCAACTTACCTTGATACTGCTTTAGTTTGTATAAATAAATATTGTAGTAAGAAATATTAAGTACCTATTCGATTCTATTCTATATAATAATAACGAAATTATGGAGATAGTTACAGACAATGACATAGAAACAGTTTTAATTATGAAATAAATATTAAAGGAAGATTAGATAATTCGACACTGAAATTAAATAGATCTTAATCATGAGGGCTCGGTCTTATATTTTTTGTAATATCTACTTTTGGTATTACGAATTTGTCATGAATGAAATAGAAATATTTTCTTCCATTCATTTTAATCGCATTAGAGATTATGACCATAAGATGCTATGATACACTACTGCAAACTAAAGGTTTCCTCCCCTTCTTACTTTTAGCAATCTTTAGCAATAGTGGTCCAATCACAACTGAGTTGATATTCCTACCATCTTCTGGGCCTTTCGCGTATTTTTTTCCGATGACTAATTTTTATAACCAATACTCTTCTGACTCCTCTCCCTGACGTGTAAAAAATACGAATACATCATAAAATAATATAGGCACGATACCGGTAACCTTCGTTTTCTGCTAAAAAAATTCTAATTGCCCTTCTGATAAAGACAGTGGCTGCTCGGCATTCCATATTTACTGTAGCAATTATTTTTTTTATAAATATTTTGCTACGTAATAGTAACTTTTTGTCCACCGACCTGTACAAGGAGGACATCCTGCTTAAACGCACAAAACGATTTGGGAACACATTCATTGTGCGTACAGCTAAGGAGGGGAATTCTTGCTGGAGTCCGTAATTCCTTATGGCTACGACCTCGGAGTCTTTAAGTTAAGAGTGAATAAGTTCTAGGGAAGCGCGCTCCATCGTCGACCGCATCGTCGCTCTCCATCAGGTTAGATTGTGATCAAGCGCCAACCTATCATCAACAAAAAAAAACTGCGTATTTTGGAAGTACATAAGAGGTTTTGTTTGTTCTCAGGTACCCCAGCCTCCGGATTCATGGGAAGGAATCAGAGATGGCACCAAGGACTGCAACGTATGTGCGCAATTTGACAAAGAAGAGAACGGCATAAAAGGAGACGAGGATTGTTTGTATCTAAATGTTTATACGCCGAAGTCTTTTACACTTGGCGAATCACTTCCAGTTATGTTCTTTCTTCATGGAGGTGGATTCCTCTTCGGCAATGGAACTGACGATTCAGCGCACGGTCCGGATTATCTCATTCATAAGAAAGTAGTGATTGTCAGTATTAACTACCGACTTGGGATACTCGGCTTTCTGAGTTTAGATATAAAAGAGGCTCCAGGAAACATGGGTTTGAGAGATCAAGTACAAGCACTAAAATGGGTTCAGAGAAACATAAAACATTTTGGTGGAAATCCAAATAATGTGACTATTTTCGGAATCAGCGCCGGAGCTGCGAGCGTCGAGTATCTACTTTTGTCGCCAATGGCTAAAGGTCTATTCCATAGAGCTATAGCTCAGTCGGGTTCATCTCTATTGCACTGGGCTCATGAACATAGTAATAATATTCGTTATTTAGCCTCAAAGATACCGACAGTACAAGGTGTAGGGATAAAAGACAATTACCAGCTGCTGCAATATTTAAAGAAAATGTCAACGAAAGATTTAATTACTGAATCTATGGTGGTTTTGTCAGCTATAAGACCAAAAGGAGGTCTTTACTTCGGTTTCGTGCCAACTGTCGAAAAACCCGGCGATTGGGAACCATTTTTAAGCAAGACTCCATATGATTTATTACTGAAAGGCGAATTTTACAAAGTGCCTTATATAACAGGATTTTGTTCCCGAGAGGGGCTTCTTATGATATCTCACTGCAAGCCAACCCTGGACAAATTTATGGAGGAAAAGGTTTTTACAAATTATGTACCTTTTGACCTCGATGTTGCGGAAGCGAAAGATATAGAATTTAAACTAATGAAAAATTACTTGGATGGAGATAAATTGTACCCAGATTTGGATGCTTTTGCAATAGATTTCTTCTCGGATGTCGACTTCATCGGTGGTATTTATGTTTCTGCTACATTGATAGCTAAACACAATCCTCAGGTGTATATGTATGAATTCTGTTACGATGGAGGCTTGAATTATATCAAGAAATGTTTCAATATCGAGCGGCCGGGGGCGAGCCACGGCGATGATGGCGGATACATAGTCAGAAGTGACAAATTGAAAGGACCCATCACTGACATGGACAGCGTGGTGAGGAATACTATGACCCAAATGTGGGCGAATTTTGCTAGTTGTGGGTAAGTAAAATTTCACCCTCGTTAAAATTATAGGAATGACATTAATTTTCAAATTTGACTAAAAATACTACTTTTTCACGTCAATTTCTTCGTCAATTTAAACTAGATAAGGTGTTTCCTAGCTGACTAGTTTGAAAAGAAAAAAAACCAAAAGAAAATTCTGAGGCTTCTGAACTGAACTCATGAAGTTCATACAGTAAATATGTATTTTTGTACTGACAAACATACTCGTACAGTAGAATGCTTTATAGTCGTGTAAAATGGGAGAACCTAAAATGAAAACTTACAATGGTTTTCTCTTTGAATGAGAATAATATCATACTTCGGATTCTGGCCTATTGAATTTTATATTATGTTCAAATTTTCAGTGACCCATCACCGAGACAGGACTTTTTGGTGTCAACCAAATGGGATCCCATTGGAGAAACAGGCGTCGCATGCTTAGTGATAGACAAGAATATAAGAATGAAGTACGAAGTTTATCCTCAGAGGATGAAATTCTTTGAAGAGATTTATCAGAGAAAAAGAAAGACTTTTAATTAAGTTATTAACTATTCTCTAATATATTTTACTACTAATATTATATATCTACACGATATAATACTATTTGCTTAACATGTATTCACTATACCTACACGTCTAAATAGAAATATGTATTAAACCTTTTATAAGTAAATTACAGAAAGTGTAATAGGTTGTTTGATTTATTTTTTTAGCAAATGTTGGTTTCTATCCTAAATGTTGATTTCAAAAGAAGGACTGCAGGCACTAGCAAAAATACAAGCCTACGAGATATTGAGTTGACCACGACCCCTTAACTTACCCTTTGTGGTAACATATATTTTTCTTCTTTGCGTTCCCATGAATGCCTCCAATGCAAATTTTACATCAATGCGCTGAAGCTGATTATAACAAAGGGTGCAACGGTCTAAGTGGCTGGTACGTGGGCCGCTGTATAGGGTCTGATGTGTTGCAATGGTAATGGCAAACCATTTTCAGTATCCATTTAGCTGCTAGATAGTAGATGTAACGTAAGCTGGTTGCGGGGGCGCTGGGCCAGCATTCAGCCGGGCGGCGGTGCTCGCTTGGAATGCACTAATATCATTATGGACCACGACACTACTCGCTACGAGTGGGTGGTAAATCTTTACAACGTATAGACCTGGCTAAACAATAAAGGAATAGGTTGTTTTTTCTGGTGGTTCTACTATTTTGTCCCATTGGCATGTCGACCCAATGAAGATCGTCAATCAAAATTAAGAAGATACAAGATCAGACAAAAAGAAACATCTCTGAGCTTTGATGGTACTAGAGTAATGTTTTATTGCTTCATCGGATGATCTTATAACTTTAAATAGTGTTCAAGTGATTAGGCTAGATTTATTCATTTCATTCAACCTTGTATGCTCTTAAAATTGAGCCGACAGCACTTTTCTGTTGACCCTCAAGCAAGTCAGACAACATTTAATTGTCCATTTAAAACATGACCTACTGCATAATATATCGACATGTAACCTTCTGTAAGGTCTCCTATAAATAAACAATATACTTCCGCTGCTCAACTTGTTTCAGTTCTTTTTTCTTGTATATGTCTTCTAGGTCCCCGTTCGATATCTTTTTGATGGCAATTGACCCTATTACAGTATCTATAATCTCTTTTACTTGATCTTTGAAACTTACGTTTTAGGTGCTTAAAACTCAGACCATCGTTACCTCTTCAAAGTCCTTTACTTCAATATCGTCATCTACAATGATTTTATCTGTATGTTCTATGATTTCGTGCGTCTACACAACCGGGTCACAGACTACAGTAGACTGGCCGTCGGCGCCAGCGAGTCGCGGTGTGAAATACTCAGGTGCATCCGAACCTGCCCACGGATTTTGTACAGCGTGCTCTTTTTATGTTCCAAATAGGTCTTTTGTAATTTATTGGTATAGAATGGAATGTAAGGAAAGTGCAACGTAAGTCTAGAGATCTATACTTTATTTGGTATCATTAATTTTTGCTTTCTCATTATGATAGGTTGTGTTGTATCTTAATTTTTTCTACCAGTTTGTATTGAGAGTCTAAATGTTGCTTAAAGTTTTATTTTCAATCAGTTTGTTGAATCGGTGCTTATCTATGAAGTGCAAAAAATGCAGTAAATATTATAAACTTGACAACGTGTTAATGTTTATGATGTTCTAAGTATCTTTCTCAGAATGTTCGTTTACAACTTATTTTGCAATGTCGTATTTTATTCTCTGTGTACATTATATTGTTATTTCTGTTACCTATTGCGATTTCTTAGCTGTTATGAATTTTGAACTAATTGATACTGGCCACGAGGAAGATCGCCTATGAGGTGTACTGACCGATAAAGGCTTCAGTAAGTGGCTCATCATCGCTGCATGAATGCACGAGAAGGGCGGCCATCAGAGAGGAGTGGCGGTGTGTTGTGAAGCTTGCCACCAATACCTGAAGTGATGAAGTGATGAGCACGACCACTCTGTCTAGGGTGAAGACGAAGAAGAAGATGCATTATTTTAGTTTTGATTTTACTTAAGTTCTTCTTGTTTTATGGCTACATAGTTATCTATACACCGTGAAATTTTAATGGTTGTTTTCCCTCAGCGAAATGGTTTTGTCTTGGTAATACAAACGTTTCATACAAAAATAAAATATTAAAAACAAAAAATGGAATAGTTGAGTGCAAGCTATTTATGATGTATCACAACGTGCGAGAGCTTATTTTGAATAGAGAGAGCTTATTTTGGTTTTAACATTTAATTAATCTTCATTTAATGAGACTTTAGTAGTATCTACAAATTACGCTTTTTTTGAGTTGATGAATATTTTTTATTCTATAAAAAAAAAAACTTTTTTTTTTACTGTATGCTTCAAAAGTACTCTTTATGTTTTCTTTATTAAACCTTTTTTTATTTTCTTATTATTTTAAACAACCATGAAAATTTCACGGTGTATATATAAAAATAAGTAATCTTTAGAAATAAGCATCACCTCTGTACCTATTTTTCTGTTTCTTTTTCTTTTCTTTTATTATTTCGTGTGTACTTATGTACACACGAAATAATAAAAGATCCTACTACTATTATAAAGGCGAAAGTTTGTAAGTATGGATGTATGGATGTTTGTTACTCTTTCACGTAAAAACTACTGAATGGATTTGAATGAAATTTGGCACAGGCATAGGATACACTCCGGAATAGCACATAGGCTACTTTTTATCCCGGAAACCCCAAACCCACGCGGGCGAAGCCGCGGGCAAAAGCTAGTTGTTAAATAAATAAATAAAAAATAAAAGGAGAAACTGACTGACTGACATATCAACGCACAGCCGAAACTACTGGGACTAAGAGATTGAAATTTTGCACTAGGCTATTATGACGTAGGCGATTACTAAGAAAGGATTTTCCAAAATTCACCCCCTAAAGGGATAAATGATAATAAAAGCTTAATATTTTTATTTCTGTTACTACCTCTTACGATTTCTTAGTTGCTATATATTGTTTTAGGTTTCGTGGTGTTTTAGTGGTTTTACTTAACTTCTTCAAGTTTCTTGGGTACATAGTTATTCCTCATAAAGTGATCCCGCTGTATAAGAGCCCGTCGTCCCGGTCCTTTCACAGCGGTGCGCGCGAGTCGTGATTTGATTCCCACAGAGCGAGACCAACATTAGCTCTTTTTCTTTTGGCGGGCATTTTACTTATTGTTGTATTTTATGTCAATATCATTTGTTTACAATTTTGACCTTTTTTTTACGAAAAAATAGTTTTTATTTCGATTTCAATATAATAACAGTTTTTGATAATTTTTTCTTAGATTTTGGGTTTGTTGTGGATACAAACGAAAATGGATCTTAATTTCTAATCTACTTCTTGATAACAGAAGACGCAGCGTTGGAAAACCTTTTACAAATAGGACTGATGATCTGGTGAGGGCATGGGTCTTGGCGGGTAAGAGGATAACATCCCTGTTAATTGTTACGACAATTGGGGGAAGGCCTTCGTTCAGTAGGACGTTTCATGATGTGTTTATTGCAAATCTTTCAATCTCTCGGCGATACCAGAAGTATTAATGAATGGGTTAACTTTTACGTAAAATATAAAAATGTCCCTTACGTTAATTCTTACTTCTGGTATCGTCGGTGCCTTTCCGGAAATCCAGTAACTTTACTAAATTAAGAATTCCTATGAATCTGCTAGGTACTTTATTACATTTTCGCAGATTTACTTTCAAATTCAACCTTGTATCATGATTGTTCGCTAAAATTGTATCTAATATTGATGTTGATAAGATATTGCACCCATCAGCTCGCCACAAACTGTAGTAATTTACATTCCATTCAAGATTTTGCTAGCACCACATGACAGCAACTGCACAGAATAAATAAAAACCCAGCCAAGTGCGAGTCAGAATCACATACGAAGGGTTCTGTACGCGTCAATAATGGCACTAAAAACAAGTTTGTTGTATGGGAGCACCATATAAATATTTGTTTTATTCTATTTACTATTTATATTGTTATAGCAGTAACAAAAATACATCATCTGTTATTGTATATCTATCACGGTTCTAAAGATATAGCCTGGTGACGGACAGGCGGAAAGCGGAGTGATAGCAATAGGTCCGGTTTTTACTCTTGGTTACAGAACCCTAAAAAAAGTAAAGAGGTTTTTTCTGGTGGGCAAAAATCTTTAAAAATTTCAAAATATCTCCTGCTCTTGGGCGGAACGGAAGATCGTACCAGACTTTTACTAAAAACCCACCACGTTCCTTCGTTACTATAGTTCCAGGAGACATCAGTAGGCTTCGACCTTGGGCCTCTACAGTTTGCTGATAACTCCTTGAGGCGTGCGGGAACAGTACACACCGTTGACAACTTGAGCTCGGTCTGGACGATTACCGGACCGTCGAACAGCGAGCTACCCAATGATTGCTCGCCGTCCGCAACCCTGCGTGACTGATAAGAAAGTATACTGAACTACTGACGTATCCACAGCCACTGAACTACGATGACGTGATCAATGAACTAATTGATACTGGCCATTTGCCAGTAACAACAAGAGCAGATATTTGACCTCTAAGAAATAATAACAACATTATTATTATAACAACTTAACTAGAACTTTTTCGTTATCTTTTTTGCGCTCACTTCGAGCGCTCCGTGTGCCGACGATGTGTGCAAAGACGCTGGTTTTTGTGCAAATTTGCACACCACGAGATCTGAGACGCGGATATCGTCATTGTCGAAACAAGATTGATTATATTATACATCTGTTCTATTATAAGATCTATATTTAGATTCTATACGATTACGTCGAACGTATCACGTATTTAATCTTTTGATTACCGTAATTAGATACATAATAAAAAGATAATGGGTATGCGAGCGCCAGCGTTCGCTTGTGGTTTAAAAGTTATTGAAAGTAATGGGTAAGATCAACATAGAGTTTTTGTTTTTCAACGTGGAACAGAACTCATCTAATGACTTTTCGCGCTCTAGGTCGGAGCGGACTTTTACTATGAATAAAATTCTGTCAGTTGCCTTTTCCATTCTAGCACCACGAAAATCATTTTCGTACAGTACGGCCGTCGGTTCTTGGCGAGTTTGAAATTGGACTCGACGAATTTTAGCGCTTAAAAAACGCGTAAAAAAAGAAATGCTTTAAACAAATAAATCCAATTTGCAGTTGTTATTGTTGTTAAAAACTGTTATTGGCATTGATTTTTTTTAACCTTTATTTTTTGCTCTAAAATTCGCAAAGCCTAATTTCAGACTCGCCTAGATTCGAAGGCCATACTGTAACATAGAAATAGGGCAGGAAGATGATTATGGTGATTGAAAAGAGAAACAAGTTTTCAATGAAAAAATTTTTTTTCATAACAAGCTTTTATAGCGGTGGTCTATGCTTATATAAATAAAACTCGTCAAGACGATTCACACGAGCCCAAACTCGACGTGGTTGTGCCGTTTAATTACAGAGTTCCTATGGCTACCTCGCGATTCCATCATCAGATCAGCTCCATGTCATCATAATATTGCATTGTCATCCGAACTAAACGTGTATACAAAATTTCAGCTCAATCGAAAACCGGGAAGTGGATCAAATTTAAGTTGCAAGGTTTGATTACAGAACGACAGACAACGGGACAGGTGAAAGTAAATAAAAGCTTGTAAAATATTCAGAAATTTCGTTCGCCTATGTATAAGTACCTCTTGTTACAAAAAATAATATCTACATACATACAGCCTCTTAACTGATATACAAGGCTCACTGTTCCTCAAGACGTATCGTAACCGATGGCAACAAACATTTCGAAGGTCACATCTTCATAACAGATAAATGGGAGCTCGTCAGCCTGAACAAGTCGGTAACTGCTAAAGCCACTTGATAACCTGTCACCTACAATTGAATTATGAACTTCGTAACTCGTAAGACGGTATATCGCATGATCTTCGTGTGAAGTGAAATGAATAGGAGTATCAATTGTTATCTCCTTCTTCAAGGAGACTTTGAAAGTGTACGTGTAATGGCTGATTTACTTTGATACGGTAGCTGGCGCATGTATGGATTGCAGAAAAAGATCAGCCCCCTATTCTCTGAGAAAATAGCTTTGAGCCTGCCTGAGGGCTAGCGCTGTCGCTAGCCCAGAGATCCAAATACTTAGGTACATTGGATTTGCATGCGATTTGAATGTATCTATTTCGTTCTGGCGGTTTTCTTAGAGAGTAGCACCCTAGCATCTATGTAAACGGGATTCAATCTATTCCAGCTATTATTTAATTGATACAGTGCTAATTCAGTTCC
Source organism: Mythimna loreyi (assembly GCA_029852875.1). NCBI lineage: Eukaryota > Metazoa > Arthropoda > Insecta > Lepidoptera > Noctuidae > Mythimna > Mythimna loreyi. Next base: position 13,354,624 of record CM056780.1, on the reverse strand, counting down.
ACAATCCTTCGATGCTCCTGCGATGAAATCAGCCTTACAAAAGATTCAGTCGTCATACTATCCATCCATCCATTTACATGTTGTCCATCTATCTACATGTGTATGTTGCATCTTTTTTCAAACTATTCCCTATCAATTTTTCATTTAAGGACAGCAGTTTAAAACTTTATCTAATATATTCGTTTCTTGCTTTACCCATTCTTGTCAATCCACACATCCATTTAACATTTTGATCTTAACTATATCCGAACTTTCATCCATTTTTTCTCACAGGGCTGTGCATTCTGATCTATTCTGCCCTGTCCCTGTTTCTTCATGATCTGATCTGGGCTTGTAATTTATGAGGCATACTTAAGTAAGTCACAAATTGTTCCAGTGACAAGTCGTAATTTCATCCATCCTGAGTTGTTTCGGTGCGTTACGTCTCGTATCAGCAACAGTTCTATCTTAAACCAATACCGTATCTAAATACGTACTTATTCCCTTCGTACTCCATGTCTTGTCATTTGCTCTCAAATCACGAAACCCGAGCTAAAACCGTGTTGCCAGTTACAGTGGCATTTCTTGCCGAGCCATATAAGTGTAACTGATTAACACCGGCTCGAACTTTACCCAATAACACGATACGATATTTGAGTAACTATTTACTTCTATTACGAAACTATTTCCTTATTACAAAAATGGTATCTGACAAGTACTTAAACTGCTTAAGTATTTGTTCGGAATCTTTCTAAGTTAAAATAAGGAAAAGCTTAGGAAATATTTTTCAATAGACGATTTTGGTATGTAATTTTACTGCGATCCTATTTGATGGTAAGCAGTGATGCAATCGTTGATAGTGGGACGCACTAATTTATTAAGAGCTTATTCACTCTAGCCTTGAAGACACCTAAATTGTAATCGGACGGGAAGACCGCAGGAGACAAATAGTTCCAGTCCTTCGATGTAACTTATGCGGTATAAACGACGAGACGAAACGCTTGGGTACTCTTAATGTTGAAGTGAAGTTAAACAACTGTTGTCCAGTTTATCCCAATCAAAACTATATTTAATCTTCAAAATTGAAATCCTGAATATCGTATATATATAGACGAAGTGGTCGTGGTCATCACTTTATGTGTTAGAACAAGCTTCTCAACCCGCCGCCACTCTTCTCTGATAGCCGCCTTCCTCGTGCATTCATGCAGTGATGATGAACGCCTCATGGCATGGCATCCTCATTCTTTTCCTAGACCACAAATGGCCTAATAGCCACCTTGCCTCGGCGGTATAAACGTGACCAAAAAAAGGTGAGGATACGAGACTGTACCAAAGATGACAAGCCATTTACACATCCATAAAGAAATTTATAGTTAGCCCCAAGATGTTTTGTTGATACAAATATTAAGTTAAGCCTAATTCCATGTCCGTATCGTTTAATGCAGCGTGTAATACAAGTCACGATCTCCATTGCGTCCGCGCCGGTGCGCGAGTGTTCGGAATGCGAGCGACGCCGCATTGTGTGCACTAGCGAGCACCTGCGCCCGTGGGAATCCGACATTTTCGGCTTACGGACTTGAATCAGACTTGTATCATAATTGGGTGTGCCTTGCAGGGTTGTTGAAGGATTTGTTCCTTTTTTGTCTGTTGGTAAGTTAGATTAAATAATAAAGATGTTGGTGGTCTCTGTAGATAAATATAAATATGTCTTAAATCGAAAGGGCCTTTTTCGGTTTGTAGTCATTTAACACTAGAATTACAGGTGTTCCAAATTTGACCCATTTCTTCGTTTTTCCTGCTCTATTTTTATTGTGCGTCGAAAAGCAAAGTACACCAAAATATTTGTACCTGTACATAATAAAAATATCGTATTTATTATTATCTGTTACCCAGTTTTATTTGTACATCATCCCTCGAATATTGCTGCAACAAAAAAAAAAAACCGCACAAAAAATTATAATCCGCGCTCCTGATTTTAATAGCTCTTTTCGCTCAGTGAGGAGGGAGAGAGATTGTCAGAGTTTTACTAACTAAAACCTACCTGTGTTCCTTCTCTTTGTACTGCTCTTAGCAATCTAGGCCTCCAATGACTCTTTCGTACAACCTCGCAGTCGAAAAACCCAGTGGTTTTTCACGTGTTAGGAAATTATGACGTAAGAAATTGTTTGACGAGTAATGAGAGGCATGTGTGCAAAAATGAACTGTCCCGACCCGTTCATGCTATCTATTTAAATAGATACTAAGTAATTAAATTAATTTATGTTTAACTAGCTTTCTGCCAACGGCTTCGCCTGCGTGTATAAAGGTTTTCGCACAAACTTTGTACATGCGCCATCCCTTTGGCGGGGAATTTTGCAAAATCCTTTCTTAGTGTATATCTACGTCATAAAAGTGAGATTTGTGCAAAATTTGAAAATTTCACTGTCCTAGTCCCAGTAGTTTTGAATGTGCGTTGATATGTCAGTCAGCCAGTTTTTCCTTTTATATACATAGATGAATTAATTTAGTCTTTTTAGACAGTTTAATACCAAGTTAAATTCCATTAAAATCGTTTTAACATTTTCGGTTTTCAGACATAATAGGTATACAAACAGAGCAACAAAAGAATTATAAAAGTAAAATACAGTAGTAGCACACACGCGTAGTATCTGAAAAAAAAATTGTACCTACTTATTCAGTTTAATAATGAGTTCTCATTTATAATTTAAAGAGACAATAGTATTATTTATATTGTTATGATTATATAATAATTTAATGTTGATAACCCCTTCTGTCGTAAACAAACTAAGCCTAGTGCGGGGGTATATGTAATAGTTTTTTGTTACTCTCGATAAATGATAAGTATGATAACGTTTATATGACGTAAGCCTTATCACAAGACACGTTGTCTTTTCATAATAAAATTTAGGTAGACAGTTTTATTAATGTAATTTGGTTTATAATGATATTATTATTATTTTTTCTTTTTTTAGACTGAAGGAAAAGTTGGTAAGTAGTACAATAGCTACGAGGACAGTAGGTGTACTTGCATATTTTTTTTTAAAAGAAGCGATGTCAAGTAAATAAGTTATTCCAAACTTCTTAAATATTATAAACTTTTCCAGCTGAGAAAATAACTGCATACCTACCAGACTTTTGTTCCTACTAGACATCTCAAACTTCGGTCTGAAGTCTACATAATTATTATATTTTAAATCCTCTTTTACCTAAAGTGTTTTGATATTTATCAAAAATAAGTATAAATTATAACAAAGGAATTATACATGTGTGTGTTTTATTTATTGTGATAAATAATTTCTTTAGAGTCACATCTACGAAGGTGTACATTTATTTTTTAACGAAAGTTTGGCTAGTAGAGAATGCCTAATTCTATCCACATAATAATATGTACTACTTAATGTTAGCTGTACATAAAGTTAAAAATAAATAAATAATTGAACCCATAGTTTAGCGACATTTGGTCACTAAAACTCGCCATATTTTCCATTCCATCCTCGACTGATGTCTCAATTAGCTAACAGCCGACATTTGGCGCTACTTGCCTCCGTCAAATAAAATAATGTATTGCATTGTTCGCAATTGTACCCGTATTTGTTAACAATAGACCCTACTCGCGTGACATCTGCACGCAACAATCATATTAATATTTATAATTTAGGGTTCTATACCACTATATTTAAGTTACATTTTTCTGTGATCCATATAATCGTCGGTTTCGTCAAGTTCAGTAAAGCAAAGTCAACTCTATCTGTAAAATTTTAGGGTACGTTTTTAATTAAATCGTGTTTAAAATTGAAGATGTTAAAAGTCCCCGGATTGCCACTTGTGAGTTAATCGCTCGGTTGTCAAATGCTAACAGCTATTTGTACTTTTTGTGTGTTTTGCCAGTTGGTGTAATGCGATGTCGGCAAGACCGTCTGCGCAACATAATGACATGCAATATAGTGAATTAAAGTCGAGATTATCTAGGAAGTGTATTAAAAATGACTAAGTGAAATCAAAAGTCAATTAGTCTAGTCTAATGGATTACTAGATCAATATTGATATCCACAAACTAGGTGTAGGTAATAGTAATGCTTTTTCTGAACATTATTAATTCATTAAGCCCCAAGCGAATGCCTGCGTTCTTTAATTGTGTCTGTAATTGCCAAAGTCAAAAGGCTAAGGTTGGCTTACCCAATTGTATTTATGGTGTACAATAAAGAGTACATCTATCTACTTCATTTGGTAATATTGTACAATATTTATTTCTTACGAGTATATTTAATAATCTTTAACCAGAGATCAGAAATACATTTTCCTTGTTTTTGAAAGAATATTCGTATTCATATTTATTTTATAGACTTTTGTTCGCAATCTGTCAAAGACCTCAATCAAAGAATTTACATACCTTCATACTAAATCTTTCTTCTCTAATTTCCTTCCATTTGACATGTTTTTGTCATTATATTATTTATACAAAATCACGTGAAACTCTTGAACCCAAAGCGAACGCCTGCATTCGCACACTTACTCTTTATCTTATGTCTCTAAATACGGTATTCAAAAGGTTAATTTGCTCTCATAACGGTGAAGGAAGACATAGTGAGAAAAACCGGTTTTTTTTTTTTTATTTGTCATATACTAGTGCTTGACTGCGATCCCACCTGATGGTAAGCAGTGATGCAATCGTTGATGGTAAGGCGCACTAGTTTATTAAGAGCCTATTCACTCTAGCCTTGAAGACACCTAAATTATAATCGGACGGAAATACTGCAGCCGGCAAACTGTTCCAGTCCCTCGAACCAAAATATCCTTGAACCAAAATTTCAAAGACATGTGACATCCACCGCGTGGTGGATTACGGGCCATTCCCTCTCCCAGAGGCCTGACTATGCTATAGTCACGTTTTAAGCACGAGTGTCTTCAAATATTGGTAGTTATCAATAAGGTGGATAAGAACAAAAGATGTTTATGATAATAATAGATTAATCCACTCAGCAACGTCAATCATCCTAATTTCCTGACGATAGTGTTCCCCGCTAACACTACGACGCAATATTCACACCTCAGTGGAGATACACATCTCTAGATTAGATTATGTTATTAATATAATATTTTAAACGGCAATTGGTTCGTAAAATGATTATACAATAAGGATACTAGCACCACTGATTCATAGTCATGCAATGAACTAGAAACTAACTAAAATGTTACTTTAGGAGAATCCACATACTTTACCCGTTTCACTTTCAATGCTTGCACTACAATTCATAGGAGACAGAGGATGTTATTTTCGTTAATAAATTTTCGTTACACTCTATAAAATAAAAATGTTAAATGAGAGAACCTTCCATCTGTATATTACTACGGATGCTCCGCAAAAATACGATAAAAATGAACCTCTAGTACTAATTTTGACCAGCAGTAGAACAGAACGATTTTTTTTATAGAGCGTTGAAAAACTTTAACTAAAATAGGACTCTTTTCAATTATATACATACATGTTTAGCCAAAACGACGAATATCCATGTAAACACATAATATCTAATAATGTTACAGCAAAATTAAAATACTGCCGTTAACTGTGAAATGTTAATTTAAATGCTAAATTATAGAATCTGTCAGTTGTGGTTACACTACGACTGATAACTTATACATTCATAATTATTTATTATCGTCACTTCTTAATGAAGATGTAAATAAACGGTTCGAGCGTCGAATGTCAACTAGTTCGGGAGTCAGTCGGAATATCAATCGCGTCTCGTTAGTGTGTTGCGCACCACACACCGAGCGAATAGCTTTGCGCTCCTCGCGGCGGCACCGACACAAGCCGTGCGCGCGCGTGCACACGAGACGCGCTCTCCGACCCGCTTATAACAACCGATCCACAGCCGAACAACTCAGTATCCACCCGATATCTGAATAATTCAAAGTGCTTCATACCAACCTACAATCAACTGTGCAACATGGCTCCCATCGCTAAGAACAACAACGTCAAGTACGAAGAGAGCGACATCAAGGCATCGGCCCTCGAATTAATTGGCAACACGCCCATCGTAGCACTGGACCGTATTTACACTGGACCTGGACGCATATTGGCCAAGTGTGAATTCATGAATCCTGGTGCTTCAATCAAGTGTCGCTCATCATTGAGCATGATTAACCGAGCTCTTAAATCTGGTGAGTTGCAACCTGGCGCACCTGTCGTGGAAGTGACCTCCGGCAACCAAGGCTGCGGGCTGGCAGTAGTGTGCGCCGTGCTGGGACATCCTCTGACGCTCACCATGTCCAAAGGTAACAGTGCTCAGAGAGCGATCCACATGGAGGCGCTGGGCGCGAAATGTATCCGAGTAGATCAAGTGGAGGGAACTTATGGCAACGTAACACTGGCTGACGTGAAAGCTGTTGAACAAGTTGGCTTGAAGATAGTCGAAGAGCAAAACGCATACTACGTCAACCAGTTCAATAACGACGCCAATTCTGATGCGCATTACTACAGCACGGGACCCGAGATATGGAAGCAGACTGGACATCACGTGGACGCCTTCGTCGCCACCGTGGGCACGGCGGGCACGTTCGTTGGCACTGCAAGGTATCTGAAGGAGCAGAACCCTGACATAAAGACATACGTAGTGGAGCCTGCCGGTGCCGAGCCCATCAAGGGTGACGAGATCACGAAGCCTCTTCATTTGCTGCAGGGCTCGGGTTACGGTTGCGTTCCAACCTTGTTTAAATTCGACGTCATGGACGGAACATTGGCGGTGACTGATGAGGAGGCAGTCAAGTACAAGGATTTGATTGGTTCAAAGGAGGGTCTGTACGTGGGGTACACCAGTGGGGCTAATGTGGCGGCTGCAGTCAAGCTGCTGGAGTCAGGGCTGATCCCGGAGGACTCGTGGGTGGTCACCTTGCTCAACGACACTGGTCTCAAGTACACTCCCGTGCCCAGTGAGTTGGTGAAGTGAACAGTATTCATACTAGAACAATTGTCTAACTTCCTCATTATTCTGTAGATTAACTAATATTAATTTGATAGTATACTTGGAACCAGTGATTAGTATTTAAATGACATGTGATGAATTGTGATTTTAAAAAAAGCTTTCGTAGTTATAAGATATTGATTGTTTCTTGTTGTATTCATTGGCTTTAAAGGTTTTCTTGAATATATTATGCAATTAACGCAAATAGTAAGAAAATAATTGATATTAAAATCTTTGATTTAAGCGTAAATATAAATGTTTGGTGCAATAATAAATTAACATTATAAAATTAGGATAAGGTGTTACGGAATAAATGTAATGTAATCATCATCATCATCATCAGCCTCTTAATGTTCCCACTGCAGGGACACAGGCCTCCTCTCTCTAGGAGAGGGAATGGGCCATAATCCACCACGCGGGCCCAGTGCGGATTGGTGAATGTCACATGTCTTCGAATTTTTGATTCTAGGACATGCCGGTTTCCTCACGATGTTTTCCTTCACCGTTTTGAGAGCAGTGGTGATGAAATAAATTACACAAAGTAATGCGCCTGGCTGGGTTTGAACCCGCGACCTACGACTCGTAAGTCGGGGCCGTTACCACTCGGCCACCACTGCTCTCGATGTAATGTAAGATAAACTATATTTTTTTATATTTCTTGATAACAATAAATTATTATTATGCCTATAAATGTCTTATAATTTGAATCTAGAACTAACCACACAACACACCGTAGGGACTCTGCAAAAGGGTCGAAGCCTACTGGGGCCCAGGGTCTCTTTCTGAAAGGAGGAAGGGTTGGCCCCAGTGCGAAGTGTAGAGAAGGAACGGGATGAGCTGTTTAGTCAGTGGGAGTCTGACACTGTTTCCCGTCATTGGATGATTTTTGCCCACCATAAATAAAAATCACCTTTTTTTACCTTTTTCTTCTTTAAAATTTTTCCTAAACATTTAAATTAATTATTGGACACTATCACCATTTAATAAAAAAATAATGTTTGAAGCCATAAGTCAGTTATCGGTCGTTTACTAATAGATGTCAAGGTTTTATCATTGTAAAGATTATTGGACACAGTACTTAAACACGGCAAACTGGTTCCTATTGTGTTCACTGCGATAAAGTATGTAGTCAATTTGTGTCAATCAGTAGTCTATCTCTTACACTTGGACTTATTAATATTGCTAGGGTAAAGAGTTGTAGACGATTGCAATATAAGGAAGCAAAGCATAGCATATTAAAAATTTAAAGACGATGCAAATCTTGTTGCTAAGTTGAACCTGGTACATTATTTACATGTTTTTTTTTTCAATCGACGAATCCCGCCCTTGGGCGGAGCGGGAAACAATGTGTCTGACATTGTTTCCCCAAGGTTGTTCGCCCAAGGGCGGGATTCGTCGATTGAAAAAAAAACATGTAAATAATGTACCAGGTTCAACTTAGCAACAAGATTTGCATCGTCTTTAAAATTTTAATGACTAAACGACCCACCCGATTCCTTCTTAGACTTCTTGCCAGGGTTGGACCTTCCTTTCAGAAACTGGGCCAGGGCCCCAGTAGGCCTTGGCCCTGTAGTTGGGCCTCTCAAATTTGCTGACAACTCCTTGAGGCTTGCGGAAACTGGACTGGCTTGGTCCGGACAATAACGTCCGGTTGTCTAGACAACCGGACGGCGAGCTACCTATTGCTCACCGTCGCAAGCCCGCGCCTAATTATTTGCATGGTCATGTTCACATTAAGAAACTAAAAATATTTTGTACGTAATAATTAAGCGGGTTTACCGGGTTTACCATTTTTTTATCAAATCAGCCTATGGTCTTTTAAGTCTTGGTCGTCAAAGGTTACTTCTAGGCAAGCATGCTCGCTTACCGTCCGGTAAGATAGGGGTTAAAGCTAACCTATAACTAATAAAAAAAAAGTCTGATTACGTTAACTCTGCGCGTGGCTGGGGGCGTGCTTAATGTTGCCAGTTTATTAATCTACTTTCCCTCATATAATCAATAATATTACTAACTTAAAAGAAAGTAAACAATTTTGCTCAAGAAATATAATTTGAAAACAAAAATGGGAAATGCATTTCATTTCATGACATATTATTACTTACATTTTAAAATGTTCAGGTTTTCTAAAATTATACACCGTTAAATTTTGATCATTATAAATCCCTTGGAGGATCGATGCGGTACATGAAAGACAATCGATTGATAAAGTTAGAATAATAAAGTACTTTTTTTTAAATTGAATTAATTTACTCACGTTCGAATTTGATTTCTTTAAGTAAACGTTAGCTGAGCCATTTCAATGACCTACTGGTAGTTAGCGACAACTACTTACGAGGTCATAGACACGTTTACTTAAAGAAATGAATTGTTTAAATGCGTATATCAATACCAGATTTAGAAAAAAAGTACTTTACTTTTTCAATCCATAGTGTTTCATGAAGGGATCGATCCTATTTGGGATTAAAACGACCAAAATTTAACGGTGTATACGACATTTGTCGCCATAATGTAGTAATGCGAATAAGTATAGTAATGAAAATTAAACAGAATTTTAGATAAAGAAACGTTATTATTTACATCGTGTTCAGCTAGTATTTACACAAATCGACTATAAATATTTTTAATTACATAAGTAATTATTATAAAAAAGTCAAGAGAACTTTGTGCTTAAATCATTTAAAGAGTATCTCGCAGCACTTATAAATTTGGCGTAGCAAAGGTCCTGGAGTGGGTGAATTCCTTTCATTTGAATATCTTGATCAGAATCTATGCTTGAAACTTTATCGAAGTTGGAATACATATTGTCATGATAGTCACTTGATTAAGATTCAAATACGTGGTAGCAGTCCATTTTCAATAAACTCTGTTTATCTGCCAGGCACCGCTCGGGTACGAATACTCAGGGAAATTTTATTGTGCTGGTCACCCGAAAAATATATTTGACAAATGGTCCAACTTTGGAAAATGGGATCGCAGGCACGATATTTTCTAATTTCTCTTAACAACCACGTTTGCCTTTCAAGATAATATCCTTGCCAACACCTTTAATCACTTTCTGTATAATGATAACGATTATTTACTTTGGAAATGATTAAAAACACAGAACACAAAACATCCTCTTGACACTTGACATAAATGTCAAGATGACGGCAAATGATTAGTTTCCTTTTTTCGCCGCGCGCAGACTTAAAAAAATTCTACTCTAACCATGAAATTCTCACATTGTCCATGATGACGTTATTTTTTTTTTGTATCTATAACTAACCTATACCAAGCAACCTATCTTTGCCTATATTTACCAACACTATAACATATAGAAGATGGTTTTTTTTTGTATTTAAAAAAAAACGCTCTAAGATCTCGAAAACGGAAATAAACGTTTATAGAATGAAGCATTAGCAAACCAATGTAATAAATATACACCAATACAGAAGGCTAACCTAACCTAACCATTAACGATTGCATCACTACTTTCCATCAGGTGGGATCGCAGTCAAGCACTAGTTTATATCAATAAAAAAAAACTGGGCAAATGTGAGTTGGACTCGCGCACTGAGGGTTTGTACGGGTACAAACTTACATAAAAAAACAGTTCAATTCTTGAATTAGTCGCAATTATAAATTTACCATTTTCAGATTTTTGCCTACACTTGTGCTATAAGACCTCGCTTCATGCCAATTTCAGAGTTCTAGTCTAGAAAGTACTCTATGAATTTTTATTCCTTTGAGGGGTCGAAATAAACTTTTCTTGCGACATAAACGACCACATCTTTTTTCCCGTACTTACAACTTACAAGTTTGATTTTTTCACAGCTTCAAGGGACCACAGACTTACGTATATTGCTTTAATTTCAACGAGGTATTCGTTGAAATTAAAGTAATATTCGTAAGTCCACGTGTTCCCGAAATAGAGTCTTGACAGACAGACAGACATCAAAATGATCCTACAACGGCAACGTTACCGTTTTTTCATTTTGAGATGCGGAATACTAAAACGAATTTAAAATTCAAGTGCAACACAGTATTATATTAAAGTATGATGTCAACTGATATAATATATTATTAGCTTTGTTACCACGTCACGTTGGCAGACAATGCACCTTGGTCGTGAAAATGGAGTCAATATTATTTTTAAACTAGCTTTTGCTCGCGGCTTCGTCCGCGTGGTATTGTGGTTGGGATTTCCGGGATAAAAAGTAGCCTATGTCCTATTCCGGAGTGTATCCTATGCCTGTGCCAAATTTCATCCAGATCCGTCCAGCCGTTTTGGCGTGATTGAGTAACAAACATCCCAACATCGTATATTTCGCATTTATAATATTAGTAAGATTTTCAGATACTCGTATGTGTAGTGTGAATATAATGTGATGTAGTAAGAAAATAAGAATGACCTCTAAATTATCTCAAAGTTCTTTGAATTGTTTTTTGTACCGACTAATGACGCCAAAAAGGTGTAGCCACGTAGGTATACCTTTATCATAAAAAATATTGGCGCTACATCATAAATTCTTCATCAGTTTTTTTGCTAATCTTCATACCCGTTTTTTTTTATTGTCTGGTTCTGGGTGGAGTGGGAGTGTCAGGTTTTTACTGACTTAACCTCACTTGTATTCTTTCAGTTACCTTTTCCATTCCAGGGGTATGGTATGTCTTTCGAACGATTTCGCAGCTGAGGTATGGGCCCTGTCTAATGGTTAATTTTGTTGACATTTTTAAAAGAGGAAGTCCTTTCCTCACAATTTCCGCCACCTTCTCCGCTCGCATTACTGCTTCGTTGAAGGAAATATCTGCTTCCCAGACATTGTCGCTTCTTAAGTAAGGATTGGACATGGTAAGGAATGATGTCGAACGCGTGATGTTGCTGCAGCCGATCGCTTCCGTGAGGATACAACGTAAGGCGGTACTTCACCCAAGCGGGCCAGACCTTTACCATATGTACTACCTCGTGCTCCGGGCGTCATAATCTACATACCTGATATAATTTTTTTACTGTAGATTTATTACTTCTTTATTGAAAGAAATGTCTGCTTTTCAGTCACTCTTGCTTCTTACCAAGGCCTGAATCAGGGCCGGACGCGTATCGTCACCACCGCCAATCGTCTCCACGAAGACGCGAGGCAGACCTCCACCATTTGTACTACCACCTGCTCCGGGCGAGTCGCAAATAATCTACATACTTGACTTGTTTATTTTTTACAGTAGTTTTTATGTCTTGACAAAAATACTTACAAGTGTCAAACTAGGAAGTGTTTTTGTGAACACAAATAAGTATATATGGATGGTTATTTATCTAGTAAATAATAGATAGGTTAATGCTTCTTATGTAGTATGATAGTGAAACTGGTTTTTATCATCTCTATCAATATTAGAACACTTGTGGTGTTAAACGTGAAAGATTGCCTGCTACGTAGGCCATAAAACAATGTAAATTGTGATACAAGTCGAGAAACTTTAGCGTTGTTTATTTACTTATGTATATCTTGTACAACATTACAGAACATATATCAAAACCGCTGCACATTGAAAAACTAAAATACATTTAATAAAACAATAATAACATTTCCATAACATTGAAAAAATATGTAAAATCTGTCATACAATTTACAAGTAAAAAAAAAGTTTATACATATTTTTTTTTACACCGCGAAAACAAAATTTTCCACAAAATGCAACCCGAATGCGCTCGAGCAGTAGGTGAGGGTGTCATGGAGCCGAGAGCTGTAGTGACTAATTTCTACGTGTAACAAACCACGTCTTTTAACATACGAAGAAAAAATGGGTTGACACGGGACTCGTAGGCGTCACTTGCTTGCTTTTGCCCGCGGCTTCGCTCCCGGCAACAGAAAAATGTGATAAATGAAGAACCGCTCGACCAATTTTATGCAAACTTCACATAAACTATCTACTAAACAGTCCGAACAAAACCTAAACATTTGGTTTGGATAGGTGAGCCCGTTCTTGTGTTATAAAATTACAAGGAAAAGTGTAATAGATTTTTATACATATATAGCGACCCGCCTAAGCTTCGCACGGGTACTGATATTATTATACACATAAACCTTCCTCTTAAATCACTCTATCTACTAAAAAAAACCGCATCAAAATCCGTTGCGTACTTTTAAAGACCTACGCATAAATAGGGACAGCGGTAAGCAACTTTGTTTTATACTATGTAATGATATATTAATATTATAAGTGTCATAGATTTTTATTCATCGTACACTTCTCATCCTGAAATTATATATTCTGTGAAGAACAATAATACAGACCTTATATAGCTCATGACTACCAAATCAGAGAGCCCTGACTAACTTTAGAACCAACTTCCTTTTCATAAACATAGTTGGAATATTCATACAATTAACATACATATATGTAAATGTTCACTAAGTAAATATATATGCAACTAGGTACCTGACTAGATGTTTTTTTTTATGGTAGGCAAGAATCATCCAATGACGAATCCCGTTCTTGGGCGAAGCGGGAAACAGTGTCAGACTCTTACTGACTAAACGCTGCTTCGCAGGACACCGTGCTAGACTAAGAGCCAGCGGCCCGCAGGCCTTCGGTAAAATATAAAAGCTGTAAGTTTCTCAATGTATGTCCCCAACACAGGTAAGAACGAATCCCGTCTATGTAACTTGGATCGCGGTGGCTTTCGCAGGTATCAGGTAATAAAAGTGTGTAAAATTGTGTGTTAAATTCGTTAAAGTATAAAACTCAGTTTTTACATATTTTACTTATAATAATCCCAAAAGTCACCTTGCCGAAAGCCAGACACTTCGTACGGTTCCAACCCTCTGCCAGACACCCTTAAAGTATATTTAATTGTTACTATACTTACGGTATAGTATAAAAGCTGCAATTTATATATGTTATTTGGATAACTATAAAATAATGTTTTTTCAATAGCCAGACAGTTTCAGTGGTTCCTTTATATTGCCAGGCACATAAAGGAACCACTGAAACAATACCTATAAATTAAGTTTCTTTACAGCAATTCAAATTTTTATTTTCAACTTTTTAATGTAAGAACTTTTATCGTTTGGCTTTTTTTGAAGGCGTTTTTTGTAAAAAGTTTTTTTTTATTTGTAGCCGTTTAGTGTTTTTTATTATAATGTGTTATGGCAACGAAGTCAATATCGTTCCTACATTTCTTTTGAAAAAGTTACCAATGTCATATAAGTAGGAATACATATTATAGGTACATTGTTACAGTGTAATCGTTTTGTTCTCGTGGAGAGATGATATGATGCATGAAATACTTATGATTCATCTCATGGGTACATCTCATAACAGCTCTCATCATCATCATCATCATTTCAGCCAGAAAACGTCCACTGCTGGACTTAGGCCTCCCCCAAGCGTCGCCACAACGACCGATTATGTGAGACTCGCATCCATTGCGTTCTCGTGATTCTCACCAGGTCGTCGGTCCACCTTTTGGGAGGTCTTCCAAAGCTGCGTCTTTTGGTGCGCGGTCGCCACTCTAGAACCTTTCGGCCCCATCGGCCATCTGTTCTACGAGCAATGTGCCCTGCCCACTGCCACTTAAGTTTGGCAATTCTTCGGGCAATGTCGGTGACCCTGGTTCTCCTGCGCATTTCTTCATTTCTGATTCGAACACGCAAGGAAACTCCGAGCATAGCCCTTTCCATTGCCCTTGACAGCATTGCCCATGACAGCTCTAATAAGCTCAAACAATGCTAGGATACATTATTTTATTTTGAAGTTCCCATGCCGACCTTCCACCTTTCAGCTTCATCATCACATCAGTTCAATACTACCTTACAGCCAAAGTGCATATTATGACAATTCTAACAAGCCCAAACACGGCTAGGATATATTAATTAGTTACGCAGTTCCAGTGCCTACATTCCAGCTCCATCATCATCATCAAATCAGTTCGATGATAACATTTTCAACATAATTATTTAAGATCATCGGTTTATAGTGCATTTTCATAGTTGCTTAACTACCTTGATTGTGATATCTATGCGAGTGTCAAGTTTCGTTAGCCATTTCTGATCTTCTTCACCAGTTCCACCTCATCAAATGTTACTTTTTGACTGTAAATGCTTGAGTTCTCGATGAAAATATAAAAAAAAACTATATAGTTGCCTATAATATTTGAGGAGTTCCCTCGATTTCTCATGGATCCCATCATCAAAAATCGATTTTGAAAAAAAATGGTACCAATTGGAAGCATATCCTTTCAAGTACAAAGAAAATTTTGCAAATCCATCCATAAACAACGGAGTTCTGAGGTAACAAACATAAAAAAAAATACAATCGAATTGAGAACCTTCTCCTTTTTTTTGAAGTCGGTTAAAAAACATTATTTTATAGTTATCCAAATAACATATATAAATTGAAGCTTTTATACTAAACCGTAAGTATAGTAACAATTAAATATACTTTAAGGGTGTCTGGCAGAGGGTTGGAACCGTACGAAGTGTCTGGCTTTCGGCAAGGTGACTTTTGGGATTATTATAAGTAAAATATGTAAAAACTGAGTTTTATACTTTAACGAATTTAACACACAATTTTACACACTTTTATTACCTGATACCTGCGAAAGCCACCGCGACCCAAGTTACATAGACGGGATTCGTTCTTACCTGTGTTGGGGACATACATTGAGAAACTTACAGCTTTTATACTTTACCGAAGGCCTGCGGGCCGCTGGCTCTTGCTCTATGCGGAATCCCCAGATCATCCGTATTGCCATGACCCGTTTGCATGCGTTCAGCTGGGTTCTCGGTTGCGCCTGCAGCGACGGTGCTCAAAATGGCGCCCCGTAAAGGGCTATGGACCGGACTATGCCTGCGTAGAGCCTCCGGCAAGGGGCGTCTGGACCCCTAAGGTTCGTCAGGAGTCGCTTGAGGGCAGCCCCATCTGACTAGATGTTAGCCGCGACTTTAATTGCGTTTTTTATGACATCTCTCGCCCTCGGGCGAAGCGGCACATAGTGTCAAATTTTTACTGACTCAAAACCCACGCCCTTCCTTCTATCCTTCCATTCAGAAATTGGTTCATGACCCCAGTTAGCTTCGACCCTACTGCTGCTCTTATAGCTGTTTTTTTTTATGGTGGGTAAAATCATCGAATAACGAATCCCGCCTCTGGGCAGAGCGGGAGACAGTGTCAGACTTCTAATGACTAAACGACCCACCGTTCCTTCCTGCCTTAGTTCCAGGGTCCCGGTGTTCCGCTTTTGCATCAATCCTTGGCCCCGACTCTGCAGAGCCCCTACAGTTGCTAACAACTCCCTGAGGCGCGCGGGAACAGTGCGCAGTGGTTACTGGATGGGCGGACAACGAACTACCCATTGCTCGAAGACCGCAAGCCCGCGCCTAATGTGGCCGGAAATCGGGATCGGAGACTCGGCGGCGGCGGCTGTGGCGGGAGCGCCTTTGCCTTTGCCTGATACGGTCGGCCTCCTCTTTTGCTAGCATTACTGCTTCGCTGAAGGACACGACCGCTTCGCACTCTTCGGGGGTCCCTACAGCTGGGATACAAGTAATGTTATCATGCTCAAGCTGCTTTTTATTTTTCCGCCATAACCGGAAATCAAAGACCTTAACCTAAGAGTACATACTCCCGGATTGTACCCTTGAGATATTTTTTTTACTTTCACGCAGGCGATGCCGCTGGCCCTGAACCCTGTGATATTATAGCTGTGTAAGTTTTGGAGAACGAAGAGAAGTTCTTTATACTTTATTTGGAAGGTAACTAAGAAGAAACACTTACGTCGAAATTTTATGAATTTGATTCTGCTGGTAGAAGCTAATCAACAATAAACTAATGACAGAAAACTTCTCCGTAAATAACTAAATTTTCCTATCATTAAGACGTAATAACAAGATTATTTAGTTATGAAAACCACAATTATTAAAGAACAGTCAATGAAAGTGTATACACCAAGGGTTCTGTACAAACTTAAAACCTATGTAGTAATTATTTTACGACGTTACAACAATTTAATGATTTTAGGCTTATTCATTTACTCGTGCTACGAGCTCTGCTGATTGCCAAAAATATTCTAGGTCAATAGGGAACTTACCCTATAGGTTTCGGTTTCCTTGCGAGAGTTAAAATTGTAGGAGCTATAAATACATACATACATAGATTTAGAAACCTGATTTTTACCTTGCTTCAATGGTTAGCAGATTTGACATTAATTTCAACTGGTGTCAAGCTACAGTTCCTTAGAAAAATGGTTTTGACAGAAATCACTTTATTATTCGTCTGCACGAATAAAAAAGTGATTTTACAAGGGTTTTTTTTCCGTTGGGTAATAATCATCCAATAACAACTCCCGCCTTTGAGTGGAAGAGGAGATAGTGTCAGACTCTTACTGACTAAAAAACCCACCCCGTTTCTTAGGCAGCAGACTTAGACCCTTCTGCAGGGTCCGATTCTATAAGGGTTTCGTTTTTTCCGACTGAGCTACGGATCCCCAAAGAGGAAAATACTATTGCTAAAACAGCGATTCACAAAAACGGAATACGGAAGAGAATTGAATGATTGCTTTGGTGATCGATTTCCTTTACCTAGTAAGAGGTCCCATTACAAATCATAAGCCAGGTGTTTTTTTGTACTCCTTAAATGGTTTACCTGACCATGTCTCAAAGAACAATCAACATCAAACGCGATTATCGGCATGTCTTTGAAACCCTGTGACTGGTCAAAAACTGTAATTTAGCGTCGTTGATTTTCACAACAGCACATTAAAGATTATGGCATTGCGTCTAAAGCTATTATATCGCGAATCCGACCAAATTTAATAGTGACAAAATGTATGGACTATTGAGTATAATTGTGACGCTTTGCATTGGTTGGATTTGCGGTAAAATATTTTTTGACGCAATTCGAAACTAGGGGTATGTTTGTCTGTCTAATTCGAATTGTGTTCCATCTCGGCATCCGTTACTGTCTGCTAAAACGTCTGCGCTTGTTATGTGGGCGTCACCAAATTTTTTCTCCTTAACTAAATGCTATTCGGTGTTTTTGGTAAACGGTGCCAAATTGTATAATTTTTACATCGGCTCTAGGCAAGGGCAGACGGACTTAATTGGGCAGTTTCGTTTATAAATTATTAGGGATAGATGTTTTAAGGATATCCTTCAAATAAAACTTGTAGGGTGACTGGTAATTAGGGACCGATATTTAAACTCGTATCTAATTGTAGTCATGATAACAAACAACTTTTCATCATCATCATCATCAGCCTTAACTACAATCACGTGTTTAATTATTGGTCACTTATTACCAATCACCCTATGTATTCTTTAAAAGGAGAAACTGACTTACTGACATATCAACGCACAGTGAAACTATGGGGACTAAGAGTGCGGGAATCATGCACAAGGCTTCCATTTATTAGATAGGAAAGAAGAGAAAGAAAGAAAAACAGTTTAATCATGCGAAATGACGCAATCTTAAAGCTATTAGACAATCATTATCACAGCCCCCCCGGAGTAGCCTTACTATCGGGCGTATGGAACTTAATCAAGAGCAATAGGTTGAAAATCGCTTACTTGCGCGCGTCTGCACCAGATTTACGTATATTCGCGACGAATTTCACTATTTTGGTTCAGCTTATAGTATCATTTAATAATAAAAAAATAAATAATGATCGGAATTGATTTTAAATATTACTTTCTTTCGTTTATTTACTCTGCCCCCCCCCAATCTCTTAACTGCCCCCCCGGAGGATTTAGCCTGAAAGAAACACTGATGCGTTGTATTCGCGCATAACGGTCAAACGCTCAGCATAATGCTGTGGTCCCATGCATGAATGCGAAGAGCTCACAGCGCTTGTTTTTGGCATAGGCGAGCACTAAGAGGGTTTCCCAAAATGGGGGTCCAATTTGTATAGAGAAACCTATTATTACGCGGGCGAAGGCGCTGGGTAAAGCTAGTCCCTGATTTATAACTATTTAGTTGGAAGGATACCAAATGAATGACTTGCAAAAAATGGTCTCTTTGATACTATTTGTGTTGGTCCAATGTTTGTTTTGGCTGTCTATCTGTTGGCCTGTGTCGTATAATGGGTACTTTCCTCGATTGTTCAAATGTTTGTGATCGTGCCTGTATCACCTCCCCAGAGTTTAGCGAAGATACCGCCATTACGATAAGCCGTCTGCAAATATATTGACTGACTGTGTTTGTATTTATTTTATTTATAAATATCATTGTTGTTTTGCTGTCGTATGCTTGTTAATAAAATTAGCACGTGTATAGTTTATTAGCGTGTGTACACATACTGCTAGTATATAGTGTTTTCTGAGAATAATGGTTGTTTCAATGACATGACCATTACAATCAGTTTTAGTTAATTAGATGATATCAGGTTCATGTCAATCAATATTTTTCTTTTCTTACTTTTGTTTTGCTTTCAGTTTTTGCCTTTTATAACAAACTAGCGGCCCGCCCCAACTTCGCAAGGGTTCTGATATTAAATATATTATGCATGTATTATGCCTTAAACCTTCGTCTTTAATTATTCTATCTATTAAAAAAAACCTCATCAAAATCCGTTGAGTAGTTTTAAAGATTTACTCATACATACGGAGGAAGCGACTTTGTTTTATACTATGTAAAGATATACAGATTTTTTCATAGATGACGATTTATAATAAATGTTATTTATTACCGATAGAAGGCTCGTTTTTAACCACTATCTCTGTTTTTTTTTTATAGTAGGAAAAAATCATCCAATGACGAATCCCGCCCTTGGGCGGAGCGGTAAACAGTGTCATACTCTTACTGACTAAACAACCTACCCTGTTCCTTCATTACCTTAATCCCAGAGATCTGGTGTTACGATTTTGCATCAACCCTTGGCCCCAGGAGGCTTCGACCCTGCAGGGGGGTTCCGTTTGCTAACAACCACTTGGGCACATCTGCCTAGAAGTACCTCAACCTTGAGATTTTGAGGTAGAAAATTGAATAGTAGTCTTTTTCTTTAATTTCAATTTATTTCCTGCCTGTCTTTCGCTTAGGTTTTCTCACCCCAGTTCGTCTACTTACGAGTATGGGCGCTTATAGACGAACGACACTCGATCGACGACGAGCGCTGCGACGTCGTCGCCTTGCTGACAACCGTGGTTGACGACGTCGTCGCCGCACCGTCGCCGTCGCCTAGTTGTTTCGTTACAGTAAGCCCATGCAGTCGGCAACAAATAGTCTAGATTACGTAAATTACGAGTAAAATGAGTGACGACGAAATTAGTGTCGATTTATTAATCTCTTCATTTAAAAACACGAATGTATTTGGTCTCCGAGACTATTTCACAACTACTACACACGCCACAACTAGGCGACTACGTCGTTCGTCTGTAAGCGCCCTATGTTTCAATACAGTTGCATCAAGGTTTTACCCGTTATCATATGCAGGTAGGTATCTACCTCATTAAAAATATTTACATTGCTTGCAATTAGTTCCATTCGAGTCATCATCCGTGGCCTACTTTTACATAAAAGATACCATTTTATTTTACATTTTCCTGAAACGCATGATGTGAGTTGTGACTTGCATATTATTCTGCATACAATTGTTTTCTTGTATCACTTTATTACTTTAACATTACGCAGTTACTGGGTGTTAATTGAGTTAATTGATTTATCTGTATGCAAAACTTGAGGTAAATAATATTATAATAGGTACATCACTTACCTACTTGGACAAAGAGGCGGAAGGCGTAGGCAACGTGGGCCACCGCTAACTAACGTTAGTTGAGTATATAACTAATAATATTAAATAATAACAATGTCTTCATAGTAATTATTTTACAAGTTTACATTTTTATGAATAAAAATTTGAGTATCCAAAAATTTTTCTCGTTGGTAACAAAATTCGTCTTCTTGCGTCATAGATCAGGGGGCCTCGCAAAATATATCTTGCTCACATCAAATTTAGGTCTTGCTCCGCCACTGCTTGGACACGCCGTAATAATGGCGATAAGCAACCTCTTTGAGGAGTGGCTGGAAACACCTCACGGCGTTTTCACCTTCCACATGACACAGGTTCTAACCGTGTGGCTGACCCCAGCTTGCCCACCATCACGCATTTTAATTTGGATAACACGAAAATTTAGTCGATAATTGGTCGAAATTTGTCGCCAAATATCAGAATTTGTCGGTCAGTGGTTTAGAAGTTATAAGGGGTCATTGTGGGCCAAGCCAGCGTCAGCTGTCCCCAGCTTGCCCACATGTGTATCTCAAAAACTAGAGCACCTAGCGAAGATCTGGTTTCTCCCAGATTTAGTCGCCAATAAGTCGAAATCAGTTGCCAAATCTCAGAATTTGTCGGTCAGTGGTTTAGAAGTTACAAGGGGTCATTGTGGGCCAAGCCAGAGTCAGCTGTCCCCAGCTTGCCCACATGTGTATCTCAAAAACTAGGGCATCTAGCGAAGATCTGTTTTCGTCCAAATTTAGTCGGTAATGTGTCACTAAGTCACAGAATTTGTCGGCATGCAATGAAAAAGATATTAGAGAATTTAATTTCTCCATACATTGGTACAAGCAAGTACAAAATCCTTAACTTCCTATACAGTATGATATTTAATGATCATGAATAATGCTCTTTGCTCGTTTGTTTTGATATACATATATATAATTATATAAAAAGCAATATCAATTTTTCTATAATTTGAACCTACCGAAGCAAATCTATATATAATTATTTATCGACCAAAATATCACTTGCAGATAGATATTTGCGCTCCGTTTAAATTAGGGTAAGTATGTAAGAAAGAGATAGATGCACGAGTATAGTAGGAGAGGAAAGCAGCTAATTGAATGATTTTTTTTTTATTGGATGACTTACCTACCATAAAAAAACAGCTAAGAACATCATCATCATCCTACACTTATCCCATGTTACTTGGGTTCGGTGCAACATGTTTTTTTCTTCCACTCTGTCCTGTCCCCGTCACACTATCACGAACTCCCTTTTCTTTCATATCACGCCTCACACAATCCATCCATCTTTTCTTCGGCCTCCCTCTTCCTCTCCATCCATCTACGTGTAAACCCAGAACTTTTTTTGTAACATGCGTTTCATCTCTCCTCTTCACATGACCATACCAAGACAAATGATTTCCTTCCAACTTTTCAGTCACTGGCGCCACTTTCAGACTTCCTCTAATATACTTACTTATTTCTCACTTCTCGTCACACCACACATCCATCTCAACATTCTCATCTCCGCTGCATGCAGTCTTTTTTCATCCATCTTTTTCACAGCCAAACATTCTGATCCATACAGTAGGACAGGTCTTATCACGGACTTGTAAATTTTACCCTTCAACTTGAGGGGCATCCGTGGGTCGCAAGTTGTTCCCGTGACCTGTCGCCATTTCATCCATCCTACGTTGATCCGATGCGTTACGTCTCGGTCTATCTCACCATTCCCTTGGATAGGCGACCCAAGGTACCTAAAGTCGGAACAGGTTGGTATGGGCGTTCCGGCGAGAGCTAAGGCCATAGGACCGGAGAGACCGCCGAAATCACAGAACAAGTACTCCGTTTTAGTTCTACTTAATTTCAGGCCAACACTTTCCAGTCTGTGCCACCAAATCTGCAATCTGTTCTGGTTCTGGACCTCTAGACCACTTTCGGCAACCAGCACAGTGTCATGTCAAAAAAACAGCTAACACACCAACAGCTTTTATTTATGTAAATAATTATAATAAGTTTGTCAATTTGTGAGACTTATTGAAATATTTTGTGCAATTCTTTAGAAAGGGTAAAAGTGTTTTTGAGAGGTATTGAGCGTCGTTTGTACAGTGGGTGGATTTTCTTGTAATAGTTTCATACTTACGTTAGGTAAGAATAATAATATGCTTCCCATTAGGTGGGATCGCAATCAATGACTAGTTTATTTGCTTTTGTCTTGTATTAAATTTATAAATAACTTTATTAAAAAACCAACATGTTTTATTATTCTGACGTAAATTATAAAGTAACGTTATAATTCGGTAAAATAGTTGTACGCGACTGTACGTCTTGACAGTAAATAGACCAAGAGCAAGGCTTAATGTTTTCAAAGAAATCTAAGTTAACAATTGTTTTTATGTTTTAAACATAAAAACATGTATTTAATTAAAAAATTGTCTCTCTCTGCCTTGTCTAAGGACATTAGACCGTAAAAATTGGAAATATATTTTCACATTATAATTAAAATATTTTTTCTTGACAATTTCTTGTAAAATCTTCCAACTAGCTCTTGGTCTATACCTTAAAAAAATAAACTTGTTATATCTTTTAAAATATAACCCGACAAATTCTGTGACTTAGCGACAAATTACGACACATTACCGACTAAATTTGGACGAAAACAGATCTTCCCTAGATGCCCTAGTTTTTGAGATACACATGTGGGCAAGCTGGGGACAGCTGACTCTGGCTTGGCCCACAATGACCCCTTTTAACTTCTAAACCACTGACCGACAAATTCTGAGATTTGGCAACTGATTTCGACTTATTGGCGACTAAATCTGGGAGAAACCAGATCTTCGCTAGGTGCTCTAGTTTTTGAGATACACATGTGGGCAAGCTGGGGACAGCTGACTCTGGCTTGGCCCACAATGACCCCTTATAACTTCTAAACCACTGACCGACAAATTCTGATATTTGGCGACAAATTTCGACCAATTATCGACTAAATTTTCGTGTTATCCAAATTAAAATGCGTGATGGTGGGCAAGCTGGGGTCAGCCACACGTTCTAACCGTGTATGGTCAGTTTGGGAAGTTCCTGCATCGGATTCGTGTGCGAGGCAACAGCCCTCACGCCCCAGCCACTGTAGGGATTTCGATCGCAATTTCCGGCTACCGCTGTAGGCGCAGGCTTGTGGACGGCGAGCTACCCAGATTCGGCCCTGGTATGAAAGGCGACGAAGGAACTGGAGTGGTTTTTTAGCCAGCAAAAGTCTGACATTAACTCGTATTACGCCTGAGAGCGAGAGATATATTGGATGATTTTCCAACCTAAAAAAATCACTTGCCTACTATTTTTTCATTATGTACATTCTTATATCTAGTTTGTATTTATATTATTATTTTTAAACTTCGTTTTCAGAGAGTAGTGGTCGCGGGTTCAAACCTAGCCAGGCGCATTACTTGTGTAATTTATTTCATCACCAATGTTCTCAAAACGGCGAAGGAAAACATCGTGAGGAAACACACATGTCCTAGGAATACTAATGAACAGGCTGCCTCAGAGATCTTAAGTTCTTTACCTAGGACTTGAGTTGTATTACGAGAAAGGTTATCTGTGCGCTTGCGCAGCGGTTGACGTAAGATAGCGCACATCCACGGAATTGATTTAATCTGAGTCAATATTGACGCGGAGGCGTTGTGGGAACCGCACAGTGTGCACAGGTGGGCTTTCTTAACGCATCTACAGGCTGTTCCCAATGTCGTGGAAGATTTTCGGCTTGTAACTGTGGTTTCGAAGAATTGAGTTGATACAAATTAACGGTCGAACGGTAGAATCAGAATCATTAAAATTTATTCGTAAACGTAGTTAATAATTATATAAAAGTAAGATCTTTTATATAATTATCACCTACGTTTAAACTTAGTGCGCTATGGTTTTGCCAATCTGCATACAAATTATTAAAGAAAAATAATTCTATTAAAATAAAATATAAAGTCATCACAATATTGTTAAGCTAGCACAATCAATTCAATTTTATGTCCAGAATCAAAGTCAATTCACAATATTAATTTGAAAATGAAAATACATATATGTATTAGAAATTATCAGCAAATTTTTACTATTCATTCTCGTAATTAATATTTTTTATAAATTGTTACTTAAATATCCGGTCTGTTTTTTTATGATAGGTAAAAATCATCCAATGACGAATCTCACCCTTGGGCGGAGCGGGAAACAGTGTTAGAATTTACTGACTAAAAAACCTACCCCATTATTTCCTTGCCTTAGTCTTTGAGCCCAGGTGTTACGCTTTCGCATCAACCCTTGGCCCCAGGAGTCAGGACGCTTCGACCCTGTAGGGCCCCTAAAGAGATGTTTTGATTAATATCTTTGTGTAAAAGGCCTCATAGATCGATAAAGTTTTATCTATGTATTCTATTTGTTTTCTTAGCCTTTAAATTTTAAATCAATGAAGCGACCATTAATGGCGCATTTTAATAATAGGTATCAACTCGTTCATTATAATTTAATCACTTATGTCATTTGT
Source organism: Mythimna loreyi (assembly GCA_029852875.1). Classification (NCBI taxonomy): domain Eukaryota; kingdom Metazoa; phylum Arthropoda; class Insecta; order Lepidoptera; family Noctuidae; genus Mythimna; species Mythimna loreyi. The sequence continues at coordinate 13,329,463 of CM056780.1, read as the reverse complement.
CATTGTAAGATACAAATCATAATACCAAGATAAGATAGTGAACACTTAAATGAATGTCAGATAAGTTTACTTACGCCTATATTGTAGTTACGTCACTTTGAAGTAATTCCGTGTCACACCTATCGACTTAGTCGCTATGACAGCAAAAACAAACCTCGATTATGTAAATATGGATCTTATATACAGTATAATTCAAGAAAGTAATTAATAATACAATAAAAAAACTTAAATATAAACTAAACTAAATATTTACACTAAACCTAACTATGTACATAATTATAATACAAAAAAAAAACACTCAGGCGTCGAAATACTCCTCCACATCGCTGTCATCTGGAAACATGCCCAGAAGACTGGCAGCATTGCCACATTGAATGGAATGCTAATTCTTTGGGCAAAGAACGAGCCAGCCCTCTCTCTGGTCACGCAAGGATCTTATGTATATTAAAATCTTTATTGACAATTATTATTTTTTTGAGTCGAGTTCGAGAAAGGACTTACGTACTTATTAAATGACTTTATTTAGGGGTTAAGTGGGGCCTGCCAGGGTAGGAGGATTCTTCGAAAGAGTCACTATGATTCCGAAATGTGAAGACACCTGAAGGTATACAGGTGAGTTTCATCAGTCAAAGTCTGACACACCTTCGCAACTTCGTCCACGACTCAAAAACAGAAGAAATCAGTAAGTTAACGGAGATAAAACGTATGTACTTATCTTATGCGATAAGTACATACGTTTTATCTCCATTAACCTAACTATTTCAAAACAAAAAATTACATATTTTTTATTATATAAATTTATTTTTATGGTTTTAATTTGTTGTTTGGGCCATGCGCCCGTAAATCTACTACGCGGGTCCAGCGCGTGTTGGTTGGAATTCCCTCTCTCAGAGTCCCAGCAGTAGGAACATTATAAAGTTGATGTTATGCCATGCTAAATTATTATTGTTTTTTATTAATAAATGGACTGACCACTTAATGAAGAGTTATAGTAAATCAAGATATATATAGGTATCTAGTTAGCTCTTTGCTAGGACCTGTAATCTTGTATCGTCATTGTCAATTATTATCTGTATAGGCAGTTGTTGTCGGTTAAGGGACGGAGGTTTTGTGTTTACGAAGATGTTAGATTAACAGATATAAACCAAACTACCGGTTTTCAGAAAATTGACAATTTTATCTTAAGTCTCATACAGTAAGCCGCTGACAATATATTTCATGGTGTAATCAAATAAATTGTTGCTATGTTTTGTTTTTTTTTAATTTACATATTTTATTATCACCTGAACCGTAAAATCCAAATGCACCTTTAGCACTAAAGAAACGTGATTCTAGTTTGTATCAATCTACATATTTTCGTTCGGAACATAATTATACCAAACTACTAAATCTACTGTAATATAAACGACGGTAATCGTAGTAATAAACAACTTCAGTAGAGTTTTCCGAATTCGAATTTCGTACAAAAATAGTGAACACCCTGTAACCATGTTCGTTGTTAAAAAGGTTCAAAATAAAATAAACACGTAATGTACACGAAATACCTGAATTTAAAGTTTATTGGCCACTTACAGGAAACACCTGTGAGCAGTCGTGTATTTTTGTTGAAGAATAATATCTAGACACAAACATCTATAAGTAGAACTATAGAAACACAAAATACAACCGACTTCAATGTAAAAAAAAAACTTAAAAATGTACAACATAACTTTAATTTCGGAAGTCGGTGTTTCTATAATAGCTTGGTCTCTTCTTACCGAAAAAACACATTTAGATCATGAAATCAAAGTCATGCGTTTAACCGTTCATATCGCTAAATGTAGGGTTCAAGGATTTGGCTTGCACATATGCATGTCAGCACAACTTTAAACCTTAGTAGCTATTTTATTGTTTTTTAACTTTGATAATCCTGTACTTTTTGTTTAAATGAAAAAAAGAAACAAGAGATTTAAATGTTTTAATACTTCTGAATCTCTTGAAGAATGTATCATGAATGGATTGGAAAAAGTCTCTAATGAAATAAATACGTACTCAACTCATCCGGCAATACATACAAGTGACATGGTGCATACTTACTTTCATCCGAGTGTAATTATGTACATTAAACGCGGACAGCGAAGAGTGGGCGGTGGGCTCGAGAAAATTGTCATTTTCCTGGCAGCAGGTGGCGTACGTTGCAAATTTTCTACGTCTAATGAGCACACAGTACACCTGCCCACTTTATTACGAACTAAAAGCAGGTTTACATGAAGTGGAGTTTGGCAGTGTAGCCTGTAGCTTCTGAATTTTTTTTGTGACTTGTATTTATGCAGAGGAGATGAGGTTAACCTGAGTAGTACAGTGTCCCACAAGAATTGTTCGACCTACCGATGACCAGCCAAGTTCCGCTCAGGGCTTTGGGATGAAACTAGGGAGTCTCACAGAAAGTAAAAGATTGCAACCCTGACCCAACTGTATGTTTTCGGAGAAAGAGAATTTTCACAAGTATATAGGCGTGATATAGTGTAGCCGGAGAATCTAATTCTAATGGGTACCAAACTAGTGGTTAAGGAAACCGCCTCTTATGCATGAGGCAGCGAGTTCGAAACCAGGTAAGAACCAATGTGGATTTTGCATTTCATTTGTACTCCATCATCACGTGCATCGAGTAAAAGGTCGATACTGTCAAAATATGTTACACGGTCAAGACACCAGTGATCAAGGCATATCTGCCAGTTAGACGCTTTTTGTGATGGGTAAAAATCATCTAATGACAATTGATGGAATTCTCCCTTTGGCCGAGCGGAATAGAAAATAGTGTCAGATTCTTACTGAGTAAACAACCCACATTCCTACGCTGCCTCTATACCAAGGCCAGAAAGAGCCTTCCTTTCAGACACAAACCCTTGGCCCCAGTTGGCTTCGACCCTTCTGTAGGGTCCTTCTTGAGGCGCGCCGCCCACGACTAGACTTGGTCCGGACGGTTACCAGACGATTGGACAGCTACATGTAAGCCAGCCTTAAGCCCCTAGGTACGGATTTTACAACAGTTTTTGCATCATAATAACATTGCGGATTTCCTGCAGTAGACAAAGTTATTGACTTGCCTCTACTCTAACATAAAACTTATTAATATTGCAATTCACACCGTACCTATTAAGGTACGGTGCGAATTGCTATTAATAAGTATCCCCCTCACTTGTGTTTTATCAGTTTATCAATAATTATTAAGTATGTTATCTCTGAACTCATTTTTTATTAGCTCTGTAATTACTATGATGAGCAATCAGTGCTGTTAATTACATAATCTGTTAATTCCTTTTCTGATAATACGAGTAATAATGCGTAATAATTGTTGCTACGAGCACTTCTACGGGCGACGTAAGCGTTCAATAAAATTAATGCTTCTAAACTAAATAAAGTCGTTCATTTATACTTTTGCGTGTTATTTAAACTTACAATTGCTTCCTGTAGTTCTTATAAATTAATTTTACAATATAGAATACAATTCAAAGATTCAAGACTCTAAGATTATTTCAAATATACCATTTACAGATAATGTAATGTAGTAGTGTTGAGAGTGAGTTTCTTGCACGTTCCTCTCTATAGAGATGTACGTTATGGAACGTGCTAATTAATTTCCCTATGTTTTGACCGACCGACATTTTAACTATTCTAAAGTGCCTGGAAATAGTCATCGACGGTGTGCATTGTTCCCGAATGCTTCAAGGAGTCATCAGCAAACCGTAGACACTCTGCAGATGGGTCGGATCTAATGAGGCAAGAGTTTTAGTCTGAAAGGAAGGTTCTGGCCCAGGTATATAAGACAACACGGGGTGGGTTGTTTAGTCAGTAAGCGTCTAACACTATTTCCCGCTCCACCCAAGGACGAGTTTTGTCATTAGATGATTTTTACCAACAGTAAAAAGGGCATATAAATGGTATATTTGAAACAAAATACATTTTATTCTTTTTTATTCTTAGAAATTAAATCAGTTTAGAGCAACACATAAAATCGGTAGCAGCTTTAAATCAATTATTTTGAAGAAAAAACACAGAATGAATTAAGTATTGTAATAAAAAATACTTAGAAATCAAATCAGTTTTAATCGACCCATAAAATCGGTAACAGCTCATTCGGAGCCCAATAGTCGGCAATCAGTATCCTGTGTTATCAACTCAATTATTTTGAAGAAAATGGTCTAAAACAAAATGAATTGAGCATTGTTATACGAATATTTAGAAATCAAATCAGTTTAAAGCGACAAATAGAATTAGTAACAGCTCATTTGGAGCCCAATCGGCAGTGTTTTGAGGACATTCCGTGTATCCTATGTGTTATTGGCTCAATTATTTTGAAGAAAATACTCAAACACATAATGATTTGAGTATAGAAATCAAATTAGTTTAAAGCAACCAATAGAATCAGTAACAGCTCATTTGGAGTCCAATCGCCAATCTCTTGAAGACATTCCGTGTATCCCATAGGATACACACAATAACACATGTATTATAACTCGTAGGGACCCTGCAGAAGAATCGAAGCCAATTGGGGCCAAGGGTTTGTGTCTGAAATGAAGGCTCTGGCCCTGGTATGTATGGCAATGTAGGAACGGGGTAGGTTGTTTAGTCAGTAAGAGTCTGACATTGTTTCCCGTTCCACCCAAGGGCGGATTGGTCATTGGATGATTTTTCCCTTTTTTTTTTTTTTTTTTTGTTAGCCTGTTCTGTCCCACTCCTGGGCAAAGGCCTCCTTCCACTTCTTCCACCCATCACGGGCCTGCGCTTCTTCTTGCCAGTTCGGGAGGAATCTGTCTAGCTCATCGCGCCATCTCTTTCGTGGTCTGCCGCGACCCCGTCGCACTGTCTCAGGGCACCAACTTTGTATTATTTTGGCCCACAGTTTGTCGGGCATGCGGCAGACGTGTCCTGCCCAATCCCATTTCAATTGGGCAGATTTTTACCTACCATAAAAAAATGTTATTAACTCAATTATTTTGAAGAAAATACTCTAACACAAAATGAATTGAATATAGAAATCAAATCAGTTTAAAGCGACACATCAAACCAGTAACAGCTCATTTGGAGTCCAATCGGCAATCATTAGAAGTGATTCTATATTAAGAAGTGACACGTGTATCCTATGTGTTATTACGTTATATCTAATGAACGGCGTATGACCGTGATTGGAGGCGGGAAGCAGGTGCTCGCCAAGCCCACAGCTCTCCACATTTCCTATTAGAATCGTGTTAGAGACTCCATTCCGTAATTATTGGTCGGCAGGTGGCTCGCTTCAAGTACTTTCTTATCTACTGAGATAACGGATACCCATATATTTTTGTTTCGCCGTAATTTACTATCTGTTCCGCGCTTAAATGATTTCTTGTTCGTTTAGATAAAGTTTGGAGTAATAACTCTTTCGTTTAGTTTGATAAATAAATTAATTCTGAATTGACTGATTGGGCGTTGTTTGACCGAACGCTATTGAAATAAAACGTTAAATAAACATTTAACAAATCCTCTTTTATTCTTTTAAACAATTTACATTACTCAAACAGTAATGTAATGTAGGTAGGTCATTTTATTACCCTCTCATTTTATATCCCACTAGGCCATATTTGCATTTAATCATTGGTCATTCACCTTAACTTCCCACGCAACTCAAGGGTTTGTCAGAAAACCATAGGGACCGTGCAGAAGGGTCGAAGACAACTGGAGCCAAGGTTTCGAGTCTGGAAAGAAGACTCTGGCCTTGATAAAATGGTAACGTAGGAACGGGGTAGGTTGTTTAGTCAGTAAGAGTGACATTATTTCCCATTCCGCTTAAGGGTGTCAATGGATGATTTTTCTCCATCAAAAAAATCCCAAAATAGTTAGAAAAATCTATGAAAATTGATTTTAATTGTAAAAAAGATCATAGTTTGTTTACAAGTGTCAATAAAAGGGCCTGATTCTGATACATAACATAAACTATAATCACAAATATTAAGTGCCTTTGAAGTAAATAGCCGCAGTATGTGGCACTTCAAATATTTGCTCTACGAGTCAGCGTTGAATTCATGCATATGTATATGTTTTTTTTTGTATTTTTATGTCTAAGAACGCGTTGATGTTAAATAAAATAATAATAAAAACTTTATTCTGTTAATTTTGTTAAGTACAAATATATAATTACGTTTCTTGTCTAGAAGAATCTAATGATCTTGTAGGTTTCATTACATAGTATAAAACAAAGTTGTTAACCGCTGTCCCTATGTATGCTTAGATCTTTAAAAGTATGCAACGGATTTTATGCGGTTTTTTTTAATAGATAGAGTTATTGAAGAGGAAGGTTTATGTGCATAATACATGCATAATATGTATATTCAATATCAGTATCCGTGCGAAGCTGGGACGGGTAACAATTAATTGAAAACTGGGTCACTTGTAACAATTAATTGAAAACATCGAATTTGTGAGAATGATAAAAGTTATTTATTTTGCGAATAGGTTTTAAAACAATACTTTTACACGTCAATCTTTTACTATAATATGTATGTATTTAGAAATATATAAGTATGTTTATCAGTTGTCTAAGTACCCATAACACAAGCTCTGCTTAGCTTGGGACTAGATGGCGTTGTGTCATAGTTGTGTACATATTATATTATTATATTTATATATTATTTTATTTACTAGACGGGACCGGTGCAGCGGTGTTTACTAGCTGACTACACTGAGAAGAAAAACCGAAACAAACTCAAAGCCATCTTAGAGGCCAGTTTCTTTTAAACTCTTGAACCGTAAGCAAACGCCGTAAAGTTCGCACACCTATTGTCTTTCTATTATATCTCTAATTACGGTATTCGAAAGGTTAAAGTCCATACACAAACAATATAAATAAACGTAATTATTATAACATGATCACAAATTATTTTCCTTTAAATCCAAAATACTGAGAAACCCATCTATGGGTTAAGCTCGCCTGTGTACATCATCTGTTCTTTTATTTGTAATTTTAAAATTGTGTACAATAAAGAATATAAGACTGATTACATTATACATAGGTACTTATTACCTCTTAGTGAGGTCGTTACTAAAATCTCTATATTTATTAGACGTCAAACCGAGCCCCGCTGCGGCCGCGCAGGTGTTGAACGTAACACTTGAGGTGATGGAGGACGCTCGACGTTGTGATGTTTCCTAACAAATCTCATTCAGGGTCGCAGCTACACAAATGTTTTAGGAATTCGTTTCAAGTGTTTATGGTGAAGGGTTCAATCACAGGCAAGTCAAATAGGTAAGTACATACCAGAGCTAAGAGCAACTGAAGAAATATAGATGGGTGTTTATATGTTGTATGCTTTATTGTACATACAACATGGACCATAAGAAAGGAGAACTGAAATCTAAAACACAAGCAATTGTCGGCCTTTATAGTATTCCGCGATTTCTTCCAGGCAACTTGGAATGGACAGTAGTTGGAAGAAAATGATATGGGGTTGTCATTAGTTTTTCAGTCAGCTAAAGTCTTACACTCCTCCTCGTTCCGCCCAGGGTGGGAGGTGTTATATCATGATATCCTATCTTAGAAAAACTATAATAATTAAAGAAATGCTAGTTATTAGATATAAACATGACAAACTAATAAAATCCAAATGTTTGTGTATATTTGTAATTAAATTGGTAATGTTGGTGTTGTATTTGTCAACATAAAAAAAAAACAAAAATACACAAATGCCTTGTAAATCAATCTTTTACACTATTGACGTAAATGGCAAGTTTACCCTTGTAGTCGTTTAAAGTTACTGGATAATTCTATCCAACTGAAAATAATGCAAGGAAACTCGCAACAAAACAATTTCATTTATACAAATACGTTGTTCATTTACATAATAAGTTGCCTAACAGCCCCGAGAGGACACCGGTGTCCGCACACCAATTGTCTTTTAATTGTGTCTGTAACGTTGTCCGAGGTTAGGCTCGGCGAATTTGAGCGCTTGAAAATTCGAAAAAAACTAGAGATTAAAAAAAAAAATTATGCCAATACAGTTTTTTAACAGCAACAACAACTGCAAATTGCACTTATTTGTTTAAACCATTTTTGTAAGTTTGTGCTTGTGTAGGACTCCTTCACGCTGAATTGCTGAAGGGAGTTGAATAAAAGTTCTGTAGCATTCAGGATTAAGGGACTTTTTACTTTGAGAGTTCCCTAGTAATTATTTTCTAATTTCACGCGAATGAAACCGCCGGTAAAAGCCAGTAATATAATATGCATTTGAATGTTCTAACATTTTTTTTTCTAACCAACTCTTTTTGCACATAAGCCCAGTTAGGATCGCAATTTCACCGCAACATCTAATACAGGAACATGATGCGCTACAAATACCTGTATCGTAATACGATTGGTCGCAAGAAGCCTGTATCTAACGCCATTCTAACACCAGGTGTCAGCTGGCGAGGCTTTTAAATCTTGTTACTCACTATACCTTATATGCGTCCGTCTAGAATTACGCTATTATATCGGACATAGACTACGGAATTATCAGAAGTGGTCGGTTGGAAAATGGATATTTTATTGAGACTTTTTAAATACATACTTTTAAACCTTGGAGTTGGGAGTTGTAACTGGCATGGTAGATGGCAAACGACCTAGAGGCCACATTCCAAAAAAAAGGCAGATCAAGTCCGCTTCACTGGACACTCAATTGCCCATCGCATTTCATGACGCCAATAATCGTCACAGAAGGCAAGACACCATCAGTAAGATGGTAGTCCAGCGGGAACACGATCCTCATTAATGAAGAATAAGACTCAGGAGGAAGAGGAAAAGTTGGATCGTTCAACAGTTATTGAGGTTGAGTTAAATGATTTAATCAATGTAACGCGCTTTGGGCAGCCTTGATTGTCGTTGTCATTACCTTTACCGACCAGGTCTACGTCCTCTACAACGTCACTTGCTTGGGGAGTTTATGTCTAAATGCCACGGTGGCTGAATGTAGAAGACCTGCCCTTACAATTATTGCTATAATGATCTACTGCAGTTTAAAATGACGTCGAAAAGTGTTAAGTGTAGCTTGTCTTAGGGGGATATATGCAACCTTTCTACGGTGTTGTTGTACGCATACAATTCAGCAAAAAACTTCAGAATGCTTCGTGGCTTTTCTTCTTTGACAGTATGCGTTTTGGTCCCTATTACGTTAAATTACCCTACTTTTAATTAGCTATAGTGTGTTTTTATGTTCGTTCTTCGTTAATTCCTTTAAAAGCTTGGCCTTGTCTATACCGCCCTAAGCGTATAGTCGGTCATAGTCCTGCGGTTAATGGACGTGATTTGAGCGCTCTAGCGCTGCGGGCATAGAGCATAGAGCGGTGCGAGTACGTCGTACGTGAAACACGGCCGTCCTGTCACCTGCCCCTGCATTCCTCGCACTGATTACACCGCGCACCTGTACGACGTCTAACGTCTAATACTTCGTGTTTACTTTGAAATTTATCATAGGAAGAGGATCATACACATGTCCCTTTTGTGAAGAGATAAAATACAATTTTGAATACACTTTTTCTTTAAAATTTTAAACTTGATAAATGCTTCGTTTTAACAAGATTATGTTTTGAAATGCTTCTTTTTTTTTAAACAGTCGTCTTGATCAGGTTATAAATTATCGACTAATATGTTAAATGTTCCCAGTTCTATTACGGAATGTAATGTAGCTATAATGTTTTTCCATTAGGTGCGACTTACGAGTCGGTGCGTGTGATTGGGGATAATCCCGGATTATTTTTATTGCATTTTACGTGAGGAGACTTTTAAAATATGCATACTTAGCACCTACACGCGGTGGTTACTCACGCACACGAGGATCAGTGAAGCGGTGTCGATATCAGATACCAATAATGAATTATTTTGTATTGTATTTCGTATCTATTACGTAGATATTAAAGTGAAGTTGTTTCGGTTCTAGGTGTGTTGTGTTGTGTGAGTTTATATACTTTTGAACGCATCCACATTTCATGAGTAGGTAGTTCCTTGTATGGGGCAAAATCTTCTTTAAATATCGATGGTTAGCGGTGTTGTAGTCGCCGATGGAGCACATTATGAAGTATCTTGCCTATTAGCTCTTGACTTAAATACCTTAAGGTGCTCTCAGGAAACAGATGCTGATGTCAATGCCCTGTTGGAGCGTGTGAGAAAAGCGGCGAATTCGAAAACGTCAACCAAATGATGGATTTTGTGAGGAATGATATGAAAAAAAGGGACTTAGTAATAGTCTGACAGTTACAGGACTGAGCGGAAGAAACAAACATGTTGCGCAGACCCAAATTAATGTGGTGCAAGGGCAGGAAGCAGAAGAAGATTACTAAGACTCCACTGTCTGTTGGTCTATTTATTTATTTACATCGCATTAACAACAAATACAGTGTATAGGACAAACATTATGAAAAATAAGGGTACAATGGGCGGTCTTATCGCACAGGGCTATCTCTTAGTAAGAGTGACTGAAGTGAGTGAGTGAGACTGAGCGAAAGGAGACATATTTAGGATTTATTCACCTAGCATAACCATGATAGCTAGGCAATTGAAATTTAATTCTCATATGATATATTTCAGTCGCCGCTATAACAAACAACACTAAAAACAGAATAACGTAAATGGTGTAAAAAAATGTAGCTCGCACTTGGTCAGTTTTTTTTAAGCAAACTTTTGAACATAAACATTCAAATTAATGTGCATACAAAAGTTCATGGACATTCCTCATCATGGACCTTTACGGATCCTAAAGATAGAATAGGGAGTGCCTGTTATCGCTCGAGTGATTTAACCAGCCATATTTGCATTCGAGCCATATCTGCTCGAGTCAATATTTACGTCATTGAAATCAAATTGAATGATTTAACATCAATTTGGATTCTTATCTGTAGATTCTTATATACCTTGTATTTATGTAAGTTTAACGAAAACCGAGTTACGGGCAAATGGCGGCAGGTTACGGTAAAAAATTGCGATTCTGAAATGGATATGTTTTACTAGCTTCTGCCAGCGGCTTCGCTCGCGTGAAAGTCGGTTTACCCCTTAGGGTATTTTTTTTGTATGGTGGGCAAATATCATCTAATGAGGAAGCCCGCTCCTGGGTGGAGCGGTAAACAGTGTCAGACTTTGACTGACTAAACATCCCACCCCGTTCCTTCTTTTCTGGGGCCAAGCCTTCCTTTCAAAAAGAGACCCCGGGCCTCAGATCGGACCTTCAGAAAATCCCGCGAACCTAGTGGGCATCGCCCCTGATGGGCCCCTACGCGCTGTTGACGAACGGGGCAAGCGAGCTGAGATTTGCCCGTACCGCTCTATCACAGACTGTATACTGTACGGAAAGTATGTTGAACCTGTTGGTATGGTTAAATCACTTCGATTGAGACTCAAAAATCGGTAACTGTGCATTCAAAGTTAACGGCCATGATGATTATACGTATATATTAGATGTATTTGTATAGAGAACGATTTGAGATAGGTTGATGCATAATAATGATGCAAATACCTATATTTGCAGTTATGTCATCAGAGGTATGCCTGATAATAGTCAGTGTGAAGTGTAGAAATGGTAGCTAATAGTAGAAGTAATAACTAGTCGTATAGATAAGTGCGGGGTACTAGCTGGGTGACACCGCCACATCCTGGCGTCGCCCGACACTGCGCAAGCGCCGCGCACTGAATCTAATTACTCCTTAATACGTACGCAGTAATACGTACAGATCTACATAGAGCTGCATTTGTGCATTGGAAATATCGCTCGGATTTTCCCCTTTTTTATGGTAGGAAAAATCATGTAATGACGAATCCCGCTTTTGGGCGGAGTGGGAAACAGTGTCAGACTTTTACTGACTAAACGACCCACTCCATTCCTTCTTAGCCCTCATACCGGGGTCAGACCTTTCTTTCAGAAACCGGATCGGGGCCCCATTAGGCTTTTTTTTTTTTTTTAGGTAGGTACCTAAAAATCATCCAATGACGAGTCCCACCCTTGGGCGGAGCGGGAAACAAGTGTCAGACTCTTACTGACTAAACAACCTACCCCATTCCAACGTTGCCATATACACCAGGACCAGAGCCTTCCTTTCAGACGCGAACCCATGGCCCCAGTTGGCTTCGACCCTTTTGCAGGGTCCCTACGGTTTGCTGACAACTCCTTGAGGCGCGCGGGAACAGTGCGCGCCGTCGACGACTGGGCTTGGTCCGGATGGTTACCAGACGATTGGACGGCGAGCCACCCATTGCTCGCCATCCACAAGCCCGCGCCTACGGTGGCCGGAAATCGGGATCGGAATCTCGGCGGCGTCTCGGGCGTGAGCGCCATTGCCTTAAGCGGTCGGCTTCCTCCTTTGCTAGCATTACTGCTTCGCAAAAGGAGGCGACCGCCTGCCACTCCTCCTCGCTCCGGACCATGGCCTCGACCAAGGCCCGGCGCGAGAGATCGCCGCCGCCGATCGCCCCCACGAGGACACGGCGATGCTCTGCCCAAGCGGGGCACACCTCGACCGTGTGCTCCACCGTGTCCTCCGGGCGGGCCACACAGTGGCGACACCCGGGCGTCTCTTCCGCACGAATCCGATGCAGGTACCTCCCGAACTTACCATGTCCGGTGAGGACCTGCGACATGCGGAAAGTGAGAACGCCGTGAGTTCAGGCAGCGGAGTTTCGCCCCGGCGTTGCACTTCCATGCGCAGATCGTGCATGCTTGCAAGGACTGTTGCCTCCAGATCCCATGGTGGCAGGCCAGCAAGAAGGCTCGCCGCTTCACGGGAAATCGTTCGGTACCCCCGGATCACGCGTATTGCCATGACCCTCTGGCATGCGTTCAGCTGGGCCCTCGGTTGCTGCTGCAACGACGGCGCCCACACTGGCGCCCCGTAAAGGGCCATGGACCGAACGATTCCTGCGTAGAGCTTCCGGCAGGGGGCGTCTGGACCCCCAAGATTCGGCAGGAGCCGCTTGAGGGCAGCCCCAGTACGATTCAGCTTGGGAGCCAGACGACGGAAATGTTCCTTGAAATTCCACCGGCGGCCCCATTAGGCTTCGGTCCTGCTGTTGGGCCTTTACATTTGCTAACAACTCCTTGAGGCGCGCGGGAGTTGAGCGCGCCAACGACGACATGGCTTGGTCTGGACCGTTACCAGATGACCGGATGGCGAGCTAGCCATTGCTCGCCGTCTGCAAAATTTCTTCGTTTTTTCTATCACTTCGTTTATTCACCAGGTTGTATGTCATGAACTGTGAAGTCTAGATAGTTAAAATTTTCATACATGCTGAATTTCTGTTGCCGCGATAACAACAAACTCTTAAAACAGAATAAAATAAATTGTAGAAAAAAAATTGATATACTTACTTATATAATAATATGTCCTAGAACCAAAAATTCTAAGATATGTGGCATCCACCAATTCGCACTAGGCTCGCGTGGTGGATTATGGCTCATTCCCTCTCCTGTAGAGGAGGCCTGTGTCCCAGAAGATCCCTCTTCTGAAGATTCTTCTTCATCATCATCAGCCTTATTAATGTTCCCACATTAATAAGGCTGATGATGATAAAGGTAATAATATGGTACGGAACCCTTTGCGAGTCCCGAGTCCGACTTACACTTGCCCGGTTTTTCCTTTGTGTTCGAGTTTAAATTGATTAATTGTAATGCCAGTAAGCATCTAGCTAATGACAGTCACATTAGCACTCACATTGCAGTCACATTGTGCTCATTTTTCCAATTTAATACATATTTATAATTCAATTGAAATGCTTGGAAGCATCTTGGCAATGACAGCCACATTAGCAATGACATATAGTTTTTAATTGTTTTCCTTAATATGATTGATTGATGATTTTCCGCTCTGCCCAAGGGAGTCGTCATTGGGTGAGTTTCACTTACCATAAAAAAAAATCAGAGTGAGAGAAGTTATAATATATTAATAATTTCCCTCAAAAAAGTAAAGGTAAAGAAAAATTTAAGTCAAACTCTCACTGCAGTACATTTTTTTTTATCAGCCCATAATTTTCATTGTAGGCTGAATCACTACATAGTATAAAACAAAGTCGCTTTCTCTGTCCCTATGTCCCTTTGAATGCTTAAATCTTTGAAACTACGCAACGAATTTTGATGGGGTTTTTTTAATATATAGAGTGATTCAAGAGGAAGGTTTATATGTATAATAATATCCATTAAATAGTGGAGAAGTACTGTTATTTTTGAGGTTTCTAATGTGATGTCGTAAATAATTACATTTTTTCCGCTTACATTGCAAACGCAGGCTGAACCCTACGAGTTTTATCAAAATAATGTAATTGCTAATTTTCGAAGCGATTTTAACCAATACAGCATTAATCCTTAACCAATTAAATACCTTGAATACATTGTTCATTTAATATAGATCTATATGGCCTTTTACACCGTATGATTTAAGTGAATATTTTTGAAGATATTACAGATTTAAAAATTGCGGGACGTAGCTTTTGCGGCGGTACCGGCCTACCGCCCGGTGTGGCAAGAGCGTGCCTATAAATAGCGGATTTTGATGGTTTTTTTTTTTAATAGATAGAGTGATTCAAGAGGAAGTATGTGTAAATTACATGCATAATACACTTCTCATCAAAAAAATCGAAACACCTTGCAAGTTTACGTTTTGTCAGGATTATCAGAAAAATGTGTACATTTAGGAATAAATGTTAAATGTCGTTTAATAGTGAGTAATATGAGCTTATCAAATCTTAATGTTAATGTTCTAAATTTAAATGAATTTTTCATAGGTTTCGTATTTTGTTAAATGAGTCATTTTTATTCCGTATGGAGTATAAAGGAAATGGATAAAACAACACACGTAAATGAAAAAAAAAGCTAAAAAACGTTTATTTAATAACTTGTATTCCCTCCCCGAGCTCTAATTACTGCTTCCATACGGTTCTTCATCGATCGGATGAGAGTCACGATCACATGCTGTGGTATATTGTCCCATTCCTCTTGGATTGCATCTTGCAGCTGGCTAAGTGTTTCTGGGGCAGGATCTCTTGCTCGAATTCGTCTCTTTAATTCATCCCATAGATGTTCAATGGGATTCATGTCCGGGCTTCTTGCTGGCCATTCCATAATAGAGATATCGACTTCGTTAAGATAATCTCGTACGACGCCCGCGGTGTGAGCCCTAGCATTGTCGTGCATGAATATGAAGCCGTTGCCAATAAAATGTGCATAGGGCATCACATGAGGCTCGAGACACTCTTCGACGTACCGATGACAGTTTAGTGCAGGCAGACGTGGCCCAGACACGAAAGCAAGCTCTGTCTTACCGTCGGCGCTGATTCCTCCCCAAACCGTCCACGAACCGCCACCATAGCTGACCTTTTCTTCAATGCAGCATTGTGCATAGCGTTCTCCGTCTCTTCTGTAGACCTTGTTCCTTCCGTCGTTACCATACAGCATAATTTTACACTCATCAGAAAAGAGAACTTTGCTCCACTGTATGTAGGTATGACCAATTTAGGTGCTCACGTGCAAAGTTAAGGCGCGCTCTTCGATGGTCTGCAGTTAATTTCGGCCCATTTGCTGGCTTATGCGGTACCAGTCCACGATCCTTCAACCTTCTTCTAATTGTAGAGTCACTTACAGCCACCCTTCGTACAACACGAAGCCGCTGCTGCAGTTGAAAAGCGTTAAGGCGTCGATTTCTTAAAGAAGTTGTTACAATAAATCGATCATCTCGCTCAGAAGTGACCCGATTCCTGCCAGATCCTGAACGGCGCGTGAACAAACCAGTCTCCCGATAACGTTTATAGACTCTATGAACAGATGACAGGCTTAGATGCAGTCTTGCAGCCACAACACGCTGACTAAGGCCAGAATCCAGCAATGCCACAACTTGGGCGGCTTCTGTGGGCGAAGTATCCATACGTTTTAGAAAAAAAACCTTTTTTCAGACGTCCCAAAGTCACAGTATTGAAATAAAAAACAAAAAGTTTAAGGATAGGCGCCAATTTTTAGTTTTTAAACGCTAAATGTACTCCAACCCTAAACACACATTTGTCTCAAAACAGTGATTCATTTCGTTTATAAGATAAACAAATGAAATTCTAATTTTGAATTTAGAATTTTCGCTTATTACTGTAATGGCCAAACTGCCAGCTATAATATATGTATTTTTTTTCATCGTATGAATTCTTTTTTGTGTTAAATTCGGACAGAAACAATGAAAACGGAAGTGTTTCGATTTTTTTGATGAGAAGTGTATATTTAATATCACCATTGCACCCGTGCGAAGCTGGGGCGGGTGGCTAGTTACCAATAATACCAACATGAGCATCTACTGGGGCTATGTTAGGTAGAAAGCATAGTAGAAAGTTACTCATAAAGATATCAAAAAGCATGCAATAAATGTCACGAATAACAAATAAAACACTCTAAAGTAGAGTAGCTTACCACTCTGTATAATTCTTATATCTAAATCTTAGCTAATGGCTGAGCTGCCGGCGATTACAGCTTCATTTGAATATTATCGTCATGGTGGCAACTCTGGCAACACTGGCAATGCTGGCAGGCTGGCAACTGGCAGGAATGTTCATGGCACGCTGGTTTGACCACAAGACCACGTCCTGTATTGATTGAGACAGTAAAACACTCTAAGTAGAGTAACTTACCACTCTGTGTAGTTCTTTATATCTAAATCTTAGCTAATGGTTGAGCTGCCGGCGATTACAGTTTCATTTGAATATTATCGTCATGGTGGCAACTCTGGCAATACTGGCAACTGGCAGGAATGCTCATGGCACGCTGGTTTGACCACAAGACCACGTCCTGTATTGATTGAGACAGTAAACAGGACAGTGAGGAAATATCGCTACATCTGTGTAAGCGTGGGTGGACGGCTTTTCATTGTTATGTACAGATTTCTGATAAATGGCTTTCTGTTATTACAGTACGGCCGTTGGATCTTGGCGAGACTGAAGTTAGCCTCTGCAAATTTTAGCGCTTGAAAACTCGTACAAAAATAAAGGTTTTAAAAAAATAATGCCAATAACAGTTTTTAACAGCAATAAAAACTGCAAATTGCATTTACTTGTTTAAACCCTTTTTTTACGAGTTTTCATGTGTTAAAATGGTGTTGGGGTTGGTGGTTAGTCATGGTTCTTAAGTGTGACATTATTGATGTAGTTAAAAATAATTAAAATATCAGCGTCAGGCACTTTGTTCCCATCATGCTGAACTGATCGAAGTGAACTTAGGTCCATTTTGGCAGAGCCGTGAGGCACATTTATAAGGATTATTTTGTTGATATGGTCTGTTTTGCTTTAATATTTATTTATACTCAACTCGTACTGGGCCCGCGTGGTGGATTACGGCCCATTCCCTCTCTTAGAGAGGAGGCCTGTGTCCCTGCAGTGGGAACATTAAAAGGGCTGATGATGATGATTTATTTATTTTTGTTTTACTTTCAAACTTCTTTATATGCCTGTATGTTCGTGCCAGATATTTTGTGATGAGTTTTAAAATCTGACTGATACTGGTATAAAGTTACACAGGGACTTGTAAACAAAAAAAAAAGAGAAAATGAACACAGGATTTTGCATTCCTGAGGTTAGACATAGATACCAAGAAACTATGCCCATTGGTATAAGTGTTGTGTTTGATCTTTCATATGGCTAGTAAATGGTTTTCTAATTGCTTTTCTCATAATCTGAAATAGGAGTTTTCCATCAAGTTTAACAGGAATGATTACGATCACCGTGTAAATTAGTGAGATATGCAGTTTGTGCAATAGTCTATTAGGATAGATTTTATTACACATAAATGTAGTTCTTTACTGGACGGAGAAAATTAACCTAATGTGTTATATATGTATTAGCGAACGTAGATATTGGAGTACCTACTTACAAACCATAGATTAATGGGGAAAAGAATAGTTATGAATCTACTTACCCCTTTGTTTTTATCTACATAGGTACAAATTTATGAATGCTTAAATTACAAAAATAATCCTTACCTTCAGTTTTATATTGCCCATCTTATGTCATCTATTTCATTTGACTTTTATTTCGCTTGGCCATGTTTGCAAAAATTCGGTCACACTTTAATTTCCCCATGTGACCGAATAGATTTGCAAAACCGCATCCAAATTTGTTCACCCTACCACAGACGGACACTTACATAGCCAAGTTTATAATACCCCTTTATTTTTGCGTCGGGGTTTAAAAATACCGCCCAAAGTGCATTGAAAACTGCACCAAATCTAATCTGAATAAAAATCACAAAATAGTTTTTTGAAATCCTTACCTCGGCTCGTTTTTTTCGTGTTGGGTTTTATGTTCATGTTCGCAATAAAAACAAAGCTTGATGATGATTTTGCAAAATTCTGTTACTGTTCATCGTTTGTTTCGTGTAATTTTTTCATAAGTACTTTGATAATAGTCACGAAAAACTGACTCACTTTCAGGAGCTTTTAGGGTGTTATTAAAATACTAATTAATTGAAGAAGTAATTTAATTAAAAAGTCATCTTCCTGCCCTTGTCCCGTTTTATTTGGGGTCGGCGCAATATGTCTTTTTCTTCCACTCTGTCCTGTCACCCGTCACGCTATCACTAACTCCTCTTTCTTTCATATCACTTCTCACACAATCCATCCATATTTTCTTTGGTCTCCCTCTCCCTCTACATCCATCCACAAAAAGTAACATATTTAATTTATTTAATTTATTTTTCTTTGATTAAATAAAAACAATGGCCTTGATTTTTTTTTAGTAAAGACATAATAGAAATACAATAAGTGTGCGAACACCGTCCTTCGGCTAGGGCTAAAGAGTTTTATTGTTGTTTTTGGTTTGTATAATTAGTGTAGAAGCTGTCGATCAACGTTGATTGATTCATTCTATCATACATCGGTGACAACAATCAACATACTTCTACAATGATATTTTTATTAATTTGATAATACCCATAATATGCATTATAAAATTAAGAAATACCTTTTCCACTTAATGCACACACAGCGGCATTCTCAAAGTCAAAATGCAGCTAATCTGAGAATTTCTAATGTGTAGAACATTAAGGCTTTACTTCTGAGAACGGCGGAGTCAAAGGGCGGGTGTGCGCCGGCGCAGGCTCGTCGTATTATAGCACCACATCACACGTAATAACTGCTGATTAAAGACCAATTTGTGTAATGTTATTAGTGTAGACTAAATTATATATTAGCGGGCGATGTTTAATGTGCAGGGTTAGTTGTTTGTTTTGTTTTTCGTTGGGGAGTTTGATGATGTGTGAAAAAAGGTTGTGTGTTTAAAGTGGTCTATGCAAGATTTGGTTTTGTGTGTCTAAGATGAAGTTAGGTAGCAATTATCTGTCTACCCGTTATATTTATTTATTTATTTATTTATTTTATACTTTATTGTACACCGCATTAAAAAAATATAGTACAAACATTGTTAGAAAAATAAGGGTACAATGGGCGGTCTTTATCGCACAAGGCAATCTCTTACAGACAACCTTTGGATGGACTGCGCGAAAGGAGATAGATCAAGGGTTGTCAGTGTACAATTTAATTATAAGAAAAAATACTAATAAGATATAAAAACACGAATACACTACTACTTATACTGACCTAGTAGATTTTTTTACTATGTATTGAATAATTTTTCTGTAAAGTAAAATTATATGATGAATCTTCTCATTTTAATCTAAATCTAATTTAAGTAGTAAGTAGTTTATTCCTCGAAATATGGGAAAAAGTGGGATCAAAAAGGATAATAAAAAAAGTATAATGTGCAACCAGCACGCCACTTAATTCTGAAAACATTTGCAAATACTATTGTATTTTAGTGTAAATGAACACGAATGAAAACAGACAGCATGACTCAATCCATTTAATTCAAATAACACAATCATTTAAACGGACGACTATTCAGATGATTTTCACTGCTTTTACTTGCAGTAAAATAGCGATTTAATGCCTTAAGATTGCTCTTACACGTACAGTCGCAGCCATAATTCAGAGAGCGCGT
Source organism: Mythimna loreyi (assembly GCA_029852875.1). Taxonomy (NCBI): domain Eukaryota; kingdom Metazoa; phylum Arthropoda; class Insecta; order Lepidoptera; family Noctuidae; genus Mythimna; species Mythimna loreyi. Next base: position 13,309,479 of record CM056780.1, on the reverse strand, counting down.
AAAATAAATTAAAATGTTATACGAGGTGCGGCAACGGTGTCATTTTCCACCTGCGACATGTAATTTGTCGTGTCGCTTGACTGTTCCACACGCAATGCGCTAACTACCGACCGTCTCAAATAAAGATGCGTTACTTTAAGAGCTACATAAAGGTATCGGCGATCTCAAATTATTCGTTTTTTCGTTGCGTTTAAAAAGCTTTGGAAATGCGCACTTAGTTATGCAAAAAGATTAAGACTGTGCTTCGGTCGTTTGTCTTGCTTTAGAGTTTTAAGCAGTGCTCAGCTATCAAATCAGAAGCACTTTCATTATCTGGTGGAGCGAGGTAATTAAAATTCTTTTAAAATTTTATATTGCTTACAGTAAAATTTAAACTCAGGTTACGAGTACAACATTGACCGGTCTGCACTGTCCTTACATAATCTGTCTGTTAATATGGAAATATTGTAAAAACCCTTTTTTTTTTAAAAAAAGAGTAACCGACCATTTTGTAACCGAGCACTAGCTTGTGACGTTTTACAAGTGCCCATGTAGGCCTATGTAAAATAAAATATTTTGATTTTGACCTTGAAAGAGTTGGTACTACGGCCCTGAAATGCAAAGAGTACCTGGAGGAACAATGGTAGGTTGGAGCCAGTAAAAGTCTGTCTTTACCCTTCACCAGAGCAGGAGGAGTAATTCAAGATATTAATGAATCATCATCATCATCATCAGCCTTTTTAATGTTCCTACTGCTGGGACACAGGCCTCCTCTCTAGGAGAAGGAATGGGCCATGATCCACCACGCGGGCCCAGTGCGGGTTGGTGGATGTCACATGTCTTCGAATTTTTGGTTCTAGGACATGCCGGTTTCCTCACGATGTTTTCCTTCACCGTTTTACTTTATTAATGAATATTTAGAATAAATAAGGTTTTATTCCTGGAGAACATATCTTACCCTACCAGTCCTCTAATAGCTTAGGACAGCATTTCCTTTATAGATGCAGGAATCATTTACAAAGTTAAACACTATAGTTAAGAGACCGGTCAATCGAGTGCTAATGAGCTTACGACTGGTTCCTAAGTCAAAGCAGGCCATAGACCATCTAAACGACAGGATGGAGAAAAAGAAAATACACCATGTTTAAATGAATACAGTACGGAATACCAAAGCCGAGTCGTTTATCTCTATAATTAAACGCAGGGAAGTGGGTAAAAACAATTTATGTATACTATACATTATTGATTAAACAAATTAGTATGCCTTGAGTGTTGTTTCCATTCACTGAGACGTCTGAAAGCACTTAGTGCTCGACTGTATGTGATCTGTTAACATTTGCATATTGTTATTTGACTTCGACTGTACAATTTATTTGGATGTTGATTTGTATTATACGTTTACCAATAACATGAAGAATGTCATATATTTTCTCTACACCATTCCTGATTTAATTTAACCTTTCGAGTATCGTTATTAGAGACATAATAGAAAGACTATAGGTATTCGAACGCCTGCGTTCGCTCGGGGCTCAAGAGTTTAAGCTGAATTAAATAGAGATTTAAGAATGCATAATAAGCATCACATTTCTGCTTATATTTATGATCCTCCTGCTTGTTTTTATTTTATTTAACTATTTAATTAAGCACTTAAAATTAAAAGAAAAGAAGGAAATAGAAAAATAGGTACAGAGGTGATGCTATTTCTAAAGAAATCTCTTCCCGCATACCTGCGAAAGGGAAGTTAGAAAAATAGGTAGGACATCGTGTGTAAAAGTAAAAAGAAAATTAGTACACACACAATAATTGGTCTTTATTTCATGTGTGTGTGTACATTAATTAAAAAATAAATTGGAGCACAATGGCAAGTTGGTAGCTGTCTCTTTCTTTAGTTTTTTTCTTTTTTTTTGTTAAGGGAAACTGATGGATGCAAGACGCACCGGACCGGTCTTTGTGGCGGCGCTTGGGGAAGGCCTATGTCCAGCAGTGGATGTTTTTCAGCTGAAATGATGATTATGATGAGGGAAACCGTAACACACTTGACAGTAGGTGACTATAACTACATACAAGTGCTAATAATTTGAAGATTGTATATGTATTTAATTACGCTTGTCCTTCATGAGGTTTATTAATTTGCCTTTGTCTAATCTGGCTAGGGTAATGGGAAGAATTTGCATGCTAATAGTTACATAAAAGAAAAAGTAAATTTTTGTTTCAAGCTTTTTCGAGTTGCAAATATCAATTTCCCTGAAATATAAAACACTTGTTTCTGCCAGTGGCTTCGCCCGCTCCCTCCCTTAGGGGTGCCTGTAGGTGTACCTGAAAAATTAAAAAAAAAGTTAGTTTCTGAGATTTCGTGATTGATCAGTGAGTGGTATTTCGCATTTATATAATACTAGCGACTCGCCCCAGCTTCGCACGGGACTGATATAGAATACATTTATGCATGTATTATGCACATAAACCTTCCTCTTGAATTACTCTATCTATTAAAAAAAACCGCATCAAAATCCGTTGAGTACTTTTAAAGTCTTTGTTTTATACTATGTAATGATATATAATATTTTGGGGACAACATAGAATTTACTCTGGTTTTCCCAATTTTCACATTTTTTTTTAGTGCTGGAATACATAATTAAAAATATTTTAAGTCTGTAATCAAATGTTTAAGTAATGAACGTTCCGTCACCATTATAAAGTTACGGACCGAACCTCCCACAGATTTATAACGTTACTCGTGTCAGCTCTTAACTCAATGAAGAAAGGTCATAACTTCGCATCGGCTGCCATTACCTCTCCGCGTGCTATCACACCTGTAACCGGAGTTATGATCACGCTCCAAGCTTGGAAACTACATTTTACGTCTGACTGAGTCTCACTGAGTCTCAAATCTGCTATTACAGTAGTGGCAGAATATTCGACCATTGTTTTTTTTTTTTATGGTGGGCGAAAATCATCCAATGACGAAATAGTGTCAGACTCTTACTGACTGAACTCCCCAGTCTTCTTTGCTTTTCGCACTGGGGCCAAGTCTTCCTTTCAGAAAGAGATCCTGGGCCCCAGTAGGCTTCGATCTGTTTTGTAGAGTTCCTACATCCGATATTGTTGATTTTGACAAGTTTGGTATAAATCTACTAATATAATTGTGTTATTATGACTTTCCAAAGATTTACTGAATTTTTTTTTAGAGTGGTAATCTCGTACATAATGTACGAGATTACCATTCTAAAAATGTTTGTCGGAATCTGCTAAAATTTTGCAAGTTCCTTTGATCCGTGACTTATGTCATATTTAACTAATTATAAGTAGACAACAGTGCTCATATTTAACTAATTATAAGTAGACAACAGTGCTCATATTTAACGGTACGTATACATATATCCAGCAAAGAGCTGGTTGATAAAAAAGCGTTTATCCTTCATAACTAAACCAACAAAAAATCTTTAAAATTCAACGGTTCACCGTAGTACCGAACCAACCGTTAAAAAGGTTAAATCGTGAGCAAGTAAAGTTATTATCTAAAATTTGTTGTTGTCAAAAAACCGATACGTGGTGTGGTGATTGCTTATCGGTTCGCTTATCACGGCACCCGGTCATTTAATGTTTTATGGCGTGGGTTAGCAACCTGTTCCTGTTTGGATGGCCAGGTAGTTTTTATTGCAAGGTTTTTTTTTAACTTGGTATAAATTGGACAACTGTGAGATGGCGAGACGGTCGCAGTATGGGTAAAGACTAATGGAATAGTTTTTTATTTTGCACAAATGGTTGATTATACAATAGTTCTAGATAATCTAGATAAACAGAAAGAAAGAAAGAAACAAAGATACTTTTCAGCATGCAAACATTTAATATTATTTATACTTATCATTGTGACAGTCCAAGAGAAGGACTTGGGGGAGGTCTTTACTCAACAGTGGTACACACAGGGTTATTTTTTTTATTTTTTTTATATGTGGTAAGTTTACATGTGCGCACCTACGATAGCGGAGTAATTCTTAATCTGGAGCATATATATATATATTTTTTAACCAATCAATTGCGTACGTAACTCCTGGAATCAAATGTTATGTGATGTGGATGATGTGATGCAATTCTGCCCCGAATACCCAAATGTTAATGTTACAAGATGGCTTCACACTTTAGAATTACGCGTACATTATTTTTTTGACGGTATGTTGTCTAGACATAATGTTAAGTTGTTATGTTATTATATTTTTAAATTAGTTTTAAGTTGTTATATTAATAATTATAATGTTTAGTTTCCGGTATTTATCTATTTCTATACAAGTCTATTCATATAAAACGAGAAACAGATTGACTGACATATCGACGCACAGCCGATACTACTGGGACTAGGAACGTGAGGTTTAGCTTAACACTTCTTATTTTATTTTCTTTTCTTTCTTTCTTCTTTCTTTCTTTCTTTCTTTTTAGGACATAGGCGAGCACTAAGGTTTTATAGGAAACTCAGCCTTTTTAAGGAGGCCGTGTGACACTGCAGGTCGAAGTAAACTGGGGCCAAGGGTTCGCGTCTGACAGGAAGGCTCTGGCCCTGGTATAATGGGGTAGGTAGGTTGTTTAGTCAGTAAGAGTTTGACACTGCTTCCCGCTCTGCCCTAGGGCAGGATTCGTCACTGGATGATTTTTTATCTACCGTAAAAAAAAAACCATTAAGGGAGAAAAGGAGGAATTTAGTTTGAATGAAAACAAAGTCTCATTCTGTTTTCAAGCGGTAAAATTCACAGAGCCTAAATTCAGACTCACCAAGATCCAACAGCCATACTGTATCTACGATTAATTATTCTCTGTGACATAAACACGAACTAACACACCTATAATTAGCGTGGCGCCACTATTCTGACAAAAATTTTGGCGGTCGAGGACAGCGTTTGGGTTTTTCCATAGTGACTGGTTTGTTAGTTTGTGCAAAAACAACGATCGGAATTCATCGCTAGAGGCTTCGAGTTCCGTGTCTCTTGTCCACTAGAACGTTGACAGGTCTCCATGCTTCTCAAGATTGTCCTGATTGGAAAAATGTGTGTTTATTTTTTCATTTGTTTTATGACGGGTAATCATCCAACGACGAATCCCGCCCTTGGGCAGAGCCGGAAACAATGTCAGACTCTTTACAGATTAAACAACTCACCCAGTTCCTACATTGTCAGTAGGAATATATACATATATATCCAGCCAGGGCCAGAGCCTTCCTTTCAGACACGAACCCTTGGCCCCAGTTCGCTTCGACACTTCTTCAGGGTCCATACGGTTTGCTGAAAACTCCTTGAGGCGCGCGGAAACAGATCTGATCAATACTAAAAGCTGTGATTTATTTTTTTTAGAGTAAACTACCCTTATATTTATAATTTGACACTGTATCCCACTCCACCCAAGGGCGGTTTTCGTCATCCGATGATTTATCCCTCCATAAAAAAATAACCTGACAACCCCTTCAAAAGCTCTTAAAAAAGCCTTCAACTTCAAACCTGGTATAAAATCCAAACTAGATGTCAACAACTCACAAGCTTAGCCCTAATATTAAACATTACTTCCTTTTTCCAATGTAGTTGAATTGATATCTGCCTAATCATGCCCAACTTATGTTCAAGTTAGCTTACATACAAATCTAATTTCACTAATTAATTATTTATTAATCACATTGCTTCTTACCCCCAACGGAAAATAGGGATGTCCTAATTTTTGTTTAAACTTTCCAGTACCGTAATTAGAGACATAATAGAAAGACAATAGGTGGAGCTCAAGAGTTTAAACGGGACGGTTAAATTTTAGCATCTGTTCTATACAGTGACGTGTGCACACCTATTTATATTATTTTCTTTCTCTTTATTACTTTCTATTGTCTTTGAATTGTGTCTCTAAAGACGGTAGTCAAAGAATCTCGGCTAACTTTACATCCGTAGGGGCCCTACAGGGTCGAAGCTTCCCGGGGCTGAGGGTTGATGCGAAAGCTTTACACCGGGGCTCTGGGAATAAGGCAAGGAAAGTACGGGATAGGTTCTTAGTCAGTAAGAGTCTGACACTGTTTCCCGCTCCGCCTACGAGCGGGATTCGTCATTGGATGATTTTTACCTACCATAAAATATACCGTAAAGTACAAACATGTTAAGATTATCTTATTGTATTACTGAGTTTCTATGGCCATCTTCTAGTTTCATCATAAGACCCTGGTTACCATCGAGCACCAAAATACTCGTCAATTCGAATCACACGAGCCCAAATTCGATGGGGTTCATCATCATCTCAGCGCTAGTCCCGGTTGCTTCCTTGGCTTTCACCTCGGTGCCCGGGGTCCGCTTTCCAACTCAAACGCCTCCACTTCGCTCGGTCTTTCGCGTCCTTTGCCGTAAGCCCATTGGCACGAATATCGTCCCTTACGACGTCGATCCAACGCCTCTTAGGCCTTCCTCGTTTTCCGGGTCCCGGCGGAGGTGGCATGGCGAGGCATCTGTTACCCACGTAGTCTGTCGGTTTTCGTAATACGTGGCCATACCAGCGTAGGCGACCCTCCTGCAGTTTATGCGCTATGTCACGGACCTGAAGGCTGCCCCGGATTTTAATGCGGTCTTTCCGCGACACTCCCGACATCCAGCGCAGCATATTCATTTCCGTGACACGCAGGCTCTGCTTGTGCCGCTCAAGTACAGGCCACGCTTCATTGCCATACAAAAGGACAGGCCTAATGATGGTCTTATGGGGTTGTGTTGTTTAATTACGGAGTTCCTATGGCTACCTCGCGATACCATCATCAGATCAGCTCCATGTCATCATAATATTGCATTATCATGCGATTTACACATGCATGCAAAATTGCAGCTCAATCGTTTGATGATATCTGCTTTAAAATTAAATTGCAAGATTTGAGCCGAACATACATAGTTACATTGCAAGCTAATAAAAAGCTTGTTAAAATCTCAGCTAACTTCACATCCGGATCCTGAATTCGGTGTCCCAATAGTTGGCAACTCTACAGAGCCGCGACTCGCCGGCCGGCGAAGGAATGCAGCTAACCTGCATTAATTCACCAATGATTTATGTGCTCCCGGCCTTATCGACTATTTGAGACTCAGACAAAACGCTCTGCTATCGACGGCTTTATTTATATTGCTAATTAAATACCTAATGGCTTTTTCGCATTCCATTCTTTTATTCTGTTTCAACTTTCAAGTTTATTTTATGAGTTTTGTGGGGCAGGTTTTATTTCGCTCTTCATTAATTTGGGTAGTAACCGAGTAAATGAATACGTCTTTATTATGAATAATTATGCGTTTGCGTAGTATTATTATCAGAACTTAAGTGCATTTTAAGTCCATTATTATTCGTCATTTCAATGATCAAACATGCGCCCGATTGGTTGATCATGCATGCTGCATTTTTCTGATACTTTTCAGTTTTTACAGAGCACCAGTGAATTTTTAACAATAAGTAAGTAAGTATTTTTTGCAGTATGTATAAATGTATAGTGATTAGAAGAAAGAAATCAGTTCATTAAGAAAAATCAAATACTTCGTTTCTACTAATCAGGAATTGAAAAAACCAACCAATGTTTCTTCTGACCAAAAACCCACCCCATTCCTTCTTTACTGAGGTAACTGGAACTAAGGTTCCAGGGCCTTTATGTTACGCTTTCACACTAACCCATGGCCCCAGAGGGCTTCGACCCTGCTGGGCCCCTACAGTTTGATCTAGTCTACTTCAAGATATGTAAGCGATGAATTACTTAGCAATGTGTCAACAATAACAAAAATTGTAATGAGACATGTTTTGCAGGAACAACGCCTCCACAATAGACCTAGTTCAGTCAAATACTGAATATTAAACCTGCAAAGCTTTAAGTTCTATAATCATTTGATAATACTGTTTTTTTTTTTAAATTGAAGTTGAGAGAACATAGATTTACTTATTGATAAATATTGTTTCATATTAATTCTGTAATACACTTAACGCCTGTTAAAAAACTCTGAGCAAAAATATGTTTTGCATATTTTTTGTTTATGAATGTTTATTACAGCTTCAAGTAAAGAAAAAATTAAGTTAATTTAATAACGTCTATATCGAAAGACACTGCTAGTAAATAGTAGAACTTTCCTGAAATTACCCTGAACTATATCATTACTTGATTCAAAAGAAAATATGTGAACTAATGTTAGGACAACTAAAAAACAGCTAACTAAATAATTGCTTGACAGTTTTTGATCGACAGTAATGATTTCTTTCAAAACTTAATTATTTCAAGTAGCAAAAAACATACTAGCACAATGGTCTTCTAAACTAAATGTATTGGCGCGTCGCCGTCGGTCAACGCAAGCAAATTAATAAATGAATACCATATCCGAGAGCAGTAGCCGCGGCGACGACCAGGCGGCCGCACACCTGCGTCTGCGCATCTCACACGACACAACCCAAAACATACCTTGGAAGCAGACCACAAGTCACAAAATCCAGTGACACCGCTCAAATCCCTCATTACGAATCACGGATGTAACAAACAAACTATACAAAACACTGTAGTCTCTACCTTTACAGCAAACTTGGATTTTACGGTCAATGCATGACTATAAAGATTCCTTTGCCGGAGAAATATGGTCATTTTTTATTTAAAGTAAAAGTTAACGAGAAACTTAAACAAAGGAGGCTTCATTCTTTTTGAGGCCTTATTAACTGACAAACGCGAGTATAGCAAGTTCAATATATATTATCTTTAATAATATTGCAGTATAAAAATAGAATTCGAACTTTGGAATTCTTACGAAATACAAAACAACTTTTTCTTAAGAATGTTAGTGTGGAGAGTACAAACTAGATGGCGCTGTCGGTTGGAGAACGTCGCTGCAAGTTATTTTATCGAGTTGTTGGTGAAACTAAACTGTTATCTATATAAATGATAATTTTCTAGAATGCGTGTGCTTTTAGGAAATCTATTTATTGTACTACAGAATAAATAAAAAATGAGGTTATGAAGCTATTTAGAAAAGTCCTACATCGCGCAATCAAAGTTTTCTGCCTCCTAAACACACGTTCGCAAATTCGTGTATAATAGTGAGGGTTCCGACCAGTTCAGTCGTCGGGGTTACATACAGAGTTTTCATAACTCACTTCACCCTGTGGAAAGTCCCCGGAGATAGGGCGGAAAGCGCCACACCGTGGTGGTGGAGGCCGAGTTGGCTTCGTAGGGGAGGAAACCTGCGCGTTGCCATACTCGTAGCGTTGCTCAGAGCAAAGAGAATATTGACAAGGCAAATCAGCCTAACCAAATGGGGCTTACTCGGTCTGGAACTTCTTTTTTACTCTTCCCAGAAAAAGATAAAAAAGATTGTATGCAATTAAATTAACATTTTCATTGAATCTGTACACACTTCATAAAAAGCAAAAAGTTTCACAAATAGAAAGAATTAATTTGAATTTTTATCTCTTTTCCCCAGACAAGAACTAATTTGCTTAATAAAACGTAGTTCATTACCATAATTAGGTGTAAATGAGTTTTTTAATAGTTTTGTATAAATTATGGCCAAATATAAAAATGCCTCCAGAGAGATTTGAACTCTCGACCCCTGGTTTACAAGACCAGTGCTCTAACCCCTGAGCTATGGAGGCTACGATGTGTCGTTCGAAATTTGCGTTTGCGTTTCAAGCAAGCGTTGGGTACAGTTGTGTACACACGAAGAATGAGTATTTATGTTCTTAAGAATGAGCTATTGTTATAATATTGTTAATAACAGCTGCGTAAATAAATATACTATACAATTGTACCTTTATGGATGAAAGAGATACAGGTAGGTTTTACTTATAAGTAACTTAGGATAAACTTATCTTCATCATCATTACATAGTATAAAACAAAGTCTCTTCCTGTTGTCCCTATGTATGCTTAGATCTTTAAAATTACGCAACGGATTTTGATGTGGTTTTTGTTAATAGATAGAGCAATTGAAGAGGAAGGTTTATACGTATAATACACATATTTAATATCATATTGTACCCGCGCGAAGCTGGGGCGGGTCGCTAGTATAATATAAAAATGAATAGCTGTTCGTTTGTCTCGTTAAAACTCGAGAACGGCTGAACGGATTTGGCTGATTTTGGTCTTGAAATAGTCGTGATAGTACAGGGAAGATTTCAACTGTTATAACGGAAAAAAAATATGTGGTACGAAGTTTACCGGAGCAGGTAGTAAAATAAAAATAAATAGCTGTTTGTTAGTCTCCCTAAAAGTCCGCAACGGCTGGACAGAATTAGATAATTTTGGTCTTGGAAAAAAAAAAAAATGCGAAAAAAAATCGGCGGTGTGAAGTTTGTCTGCAATTATTACATGGAGAGGTCCAACTGCAGAGCCGAAGCCTAGGTCCCGGAGTTTCTGAAAGGAAGGTCCGACCCTGGTATGAAGGTAACAAGGAAGGGTCGTTTAGTCAGTAAGAGTCTAACACTGTTTCCCGCTCCACCCAAGGGCGGGATTCGTCATGAGATAATTATTCCCACCATACAAAAAACCTACAGTTATAACTAAAAATGAAAAGGTGTATTTGTTTACTCGTGAGTATTTATATTTATATTTGCTTTCGCTTATAAATAACTGACTAAAATGATTTATACTGATAAGCTCTAGCCGGTAATTAAACCATAAGTAATTTCCTTAAATAAATTACCGATATATTACGATTTTTAGTTGCATAAGACAGACAAACCGACATTCAAACTGTACTTATTATAGGTCTCGAACATACTTTCATTTGCACAAATTAAAAACAAAATTATCTATTTATGTATACTAGCTTTTGTCAGCGGCTTCACCCGCGTACATAAAATATAGCCTATGTCACTCAGGAGTAAAGCAGCTTTCTATTATTGCTAAAATTTCTCCAATCGGACCAGTGGTTCCAGAGATTCCTACAAACAAAAAACAAAAAAATAAAAAAACAAACTTTACCTCTTTATTATATTAGTGTAGATAAAAAGAGAAACTGACTGACTGACATATCAACGCACAGCCGAAACTATTGGGACTAGGAGTGTGAAATTTTGCACAAGGTTTTCTTTATTTATGACGTAAGCAAGCACCAAGAAAGGGTTTCACAAAATTTTGCTCTTATAGGGATGTAACGCGGGTCTAAAGTTTGTATGGGGAACCCTACCTAACCGTGGGCGAAAGCCGCTGGCAGAAGACTAGAATATTATAAAAGGGGAAACTGACTGACTGACATATCAACGCACAGACGAAACTACTGGGACAAGGAACGTGAAATTTTGTACAAGTTTAGCGAGCACTAAGAAACGGCGCACTGTTCCTGTGTGCCTCAAGGAGTTGTCAGCAAACTGTAGGGCCCTTCAGGGTCGAAGCCTCCTGGAGCCGAGGGTTGGCGCGAAAGTGTTACCAGGGCTCTGGGAATAAGGCAAGGGAGGAACGGGGTAGGTTGTTTAGTCAGTAAGAGTCTGACACTGTTTCCGGCTCCGCCAAAGAGCGGGATTCGTCATTGGATGATTTTTACCTACCATAAAAAATAACCCTTAGGGAATCAAAGGAGATCAAACAATTGTATGGAAAACCGAGTGAAGCCGCTGCCAGAAAGCTAGTTTTGATATAAAAAATATACACTTCTATTTATATATGTGTATACCATGTGTATACATACACATCTTCTAACAACAAGGCAGGTTCTGTCTAATGCATATATATCTATTATTTACATTACTATTTAGCTTTCAGGGTTATCAAGCGATCCTTATACAATGATTAGCATAGAGGTTAAGCTAAGGGCAGAGTAATTAACAGTAATTGGTTAAGCTACGTCGTCTAGACCCTCACAGTCTAATAAAATATAGACTTTGTAGCCCTGTTTCACAATTCCGTTATACTTTAGCCTTACTAATTAATGTACTTTTCTTGACAATGTATCTTGTCAGATATATTGCCTTTTGTGGGGAAAACTACGAATAGTTGATGATGATACATCAAATAAGATATATTACCTATGTTTTGTAGGGACTCTGCAAAAGGGTCGAAACCTACTGGGGCCCAGGAGCTCTTTTTGAAATGCAGGCTTGGGACCCAGTAGGCTTCACTGGCACTGGGGAACTGAGGATATATGACCTCAGTTCCCTAGTGCGAAGGACAAAGAAGGAACAGGGTAGGGTCTTCAGTCAGTAAGAGTCTGACAGTTTTCCGCCCCGCCCAAGGGCGGCATTCGTCATTGGATGATTTTTGCCCACTATAAAAAACCTGTGTATCTCTAAAAAGTATATACAAGGATTTTTTCATTTCTTTCTCTCAAAAAAACATCTATACTAATATTATAAAGCTGAAGAGCTTGTTTGGTTGAACGAGCTAATCTGAGGTCTTATTTAAAAAACTCTTTCTGTGTTAGATAGCCAATTTACCGAGGGAGGCTATATATCGACGGCTCGGCTGGCACTGTGGTTGAGCGATTGACTGCTGCGCTGAGGGTCACGGGTTCGATTTCCGCACGAAGCAAATATTTGTATGGCGTACAGATAAGTGTTTCGGGTCTGGGTATCTTGTGTATACTCATACACAAGATACCCAGACCCGGAACACATGCACTCGCATGTGACTTTACATGTTTGTGAACGCACCCACGACACAGAAATAATTTCTAGTATGGGGAAAAAAAACAAAACAAATAAAAATAACATTACGCTACAATCTAAAGGAGCGGGACAGTAAACAGAGATGCGAGTGAAACCGTGGGGCAAGTGAAACATAAATAACTGACGAAAAGGATTAATTAAAATGCGATTGGTCATGATTGTACTTGTAAAAAGGTATACTTGTGAAGATAAGATTAGATGCGTATCTATGAGTGCTTTATTGGATGATTAGAATCTGTGTGATTATCAAGAATCACTTAATGTCGATACACATACGCTAGTCACACAGAAATCTGCATCGGTAAGTAGATACAGGATACTTTATTTCCTGGCCGAAAATGTGAAAGTTGATTTCAAAAACTTTGGTAGACTTATTTAATAATAAAAAAAAAAAATGTAGGCTGCTCAGATCAATGTTACTTTTTATTTTTGGCCTTGTACTTATCAGCTTTGTAATGTCCGAAATACTGGGTCTCAGGCCTCTTCGTTTGAAGAGGTAATGGGACGTAATCCATCAAGCGGACCCAATGCATTTTGATGGATGTCACAAGTCTTAAAATATTTGGTTCTACGACACGGTTGCTTGGCTGGTTTCCTTTCAATTTTTTCCTTCATATTTTTGAGATTTGTACATAAATAAACTCGCGAACTAAAACTCGTAAGTTGAAGTTTGATCATTAGAGGTGTAGTGGTAATTACTTAATTCATTAAGCCCCAAGAGGACACCGGTGTCCGCACATCTGTTTTTTTTTGTGTCTATAATTACGGTATTCGAAGAGTTCGACTAAGGAGGAGGAGGAGGGAGGAGGGGGAGGTTTATACAAAGTATGGAAGGACAAGTTCCTTCTAAACTTTGATCATCGGACCATTCCATCTTCGGACCACCAGACGTACGGCGTTACGCCACCGAATTGTACCGGGTGAACATCCCACCTGATCCCACCTATACTTACAAAGCGTTTTGGAAACACATTCATTGTGCGTACAGCTAAGGAGTGGAATTCCTTGTCGGTCTGTGTTTCCTGATAGCTACAATCCGGGAATCTTTAAGTCAAGAATGAATCGGTTACTTATATCTGTTATTCCATCGTCGACCGCATTGTTGCTTTCCATCAGGTGAGATAGTGGTCAAGCGCGAACCTAGCAACAATAAAAAAAAGTTTACCTATATGATTTGATAGTTTAATGTAATAAACGTCTCGCTATCCACATAACATATGTTGTATATGTACCAACAAAATTAAGATGCCACACTGTACACTCAATTAACATTTCCTGCAAAATCTCACATTACTAACGAATGCACAAAAAAGGCAAGAAAACTGTGTTAAATCCGTTCAGGTGAGGTTTGAAGCGTTGCGCCACATGTGAGCCTGTCACCGGTGGCTGGCATTCAGCAGATCTCGCCAGATGTCGCCGGAGCAGCGGACACGGGCCAAATGCGGTGAACTGGAGCAAGCGACGCTGCGCCGAGCACTATAAACATTTTGCATACCGCCACCTAAAATGGCAAGCACTAGTTATGTCCCCTACCATTGGTTTTTCATGATCATCTGGCTTAATATTTATTCTGGGGTTCTTTAAGTCAAGAGTAAATTAGTTACTTCTATGCAAGCGCGTTGTTACTGCAGGCTGGGACTTAGACCTACTTACTATAAGAGAGAATGGGCAGTACCTACGCAGATGAGTTTTAGGAAGTGAATACTCTCTCTCTCTCGCTCCATTACCAAAAACGGACAAGCTTATTGCTTGATTGCAAGATCAAACTACGCTGGTCCTTTGAAACTTCAGACGGACTCATTAAAAAATTTCTAGTCTCGGGGACCGAACCCAGTACTTTGTGAACCTCCTCTTCGGATTATTTTGTTAAAAATTACAGCTACAAAAGATTTTCCTTTAAGTTTCGCAATTTCTTGTAAGTCTCTTTGACAAGCGGGTGGTATCATTTGTATGCAAGATGCAAGCTGTTGACATCATTCAAAGTGTCGATCAGGTAATCAGCTGTCCCTCTGGGAAATACCTCTTTAACATCTTAATCAAGACTCAAAGATTTTGAGACGACAATATTTTTAAACGAAACTAGTTTATGCCAGCGTCTTCGCCTTCGTGGCAGTAGGTTTGTGCATACAAACTTTAGACCTCCGTTTTTTCCTTTTATGGACGGAAAATCTTCTCTTTGTGATCTATATCGCAAAACGAAAATTTGTGCAAAATTTTACAATCCTGTACTCCGTTTACAATAACATGAAAACATTTTATTACTGTCCGTTCAAAAAAAATTTGAGTTTTGTTACGTTGGCAGTTGCAGTATATAGTTCTTTTTTTGAAGACTTTTTGCTTTTAATTCCTTATCCTTATGCGTACGGAATAGAAGTTAAAATCGATTCAACAGATGGTAAAAAAGGTTGCTTTAAATGTCTGGTCTAAACGCGAATACCTACAGTAATTTTGGCTGTGCGTCGGTAATTTTATGTAGGAAAAAATAAACTTTATAGATATTATTGCGACATAAAACTGACGTTAATAAATAACGAACAACATATCAATGCAACAACCCGGTCAACCATCAACAGACCGGAAAATCAAATTAGAACCATTCATTCAGTTTTACCTTACATGGGTAGCTGCAAATCACTGATTAGACGTTCTTTACTGTAGAAAAAACGGTGATAAAGCATTTAACAACATCTGTGGTCCTGGCGCTGATTATTATATTGATTATTGCGGCGACCAAACAAGGGAATAAGTAATGTCGAACAGTTTTTCATTTGTCAGGCCACGAGAGATAGTAATGTATGGAGCTAGTTTACCGTCGAGACGAAAACAGACGTAATGAACGGTTATGGTTCTGAAGTATTGATGATGTTGGGTTCCACATCGATCAAGATTGAGAGGTAATCTGTTTTATTGAATTCGATGGCTGGAATGTCCGTGGAATGTGGTATCGTAATTCGTTGATATATTGTCTAAATTAACTTCTGTCGCTTACACGCGGACAAGAAAACAAGAAAATTATCCTGAGGGAATATACTCTTCTGTTAAAATTCATCCAAGTTCCTTCAGCCATTTGAGCGTAATGGAGTATCAAACAGACATACAAACTTTTAACGCCTTTATATTATGGGAACGGGATGGGTTTTTAGTCAGTCTGACACTATTTTCCGCTCCGCCCAAGAGCGGAATTTGTCATTGGATGATTTTTACCCACAAAAAATACAAGGTTGCTTCTAGAAAAAGTTCTGAAAGTAAAATGACCCCTAGTCCCCTTGGCACATAATTATCAGAGAGCGATGCGGAGGAGATTATAGTTGAGATTATGTTTATTTAGTTTAAATTATTAAGAATTTTAATTTTTTAGTCTAAGTAAATATATGTATAATTATAGTTACATATTTTTTAAATCTTCTGTAAAATGAAATTAATTCCTGCAGGATATAAATTGCTTGTTAAGGGACCACCAAAAATGAATTACACCAGTAACTTAAAATCTTAAATTGCGTACAGCCAGCGAGTAATTGGATGACCTCTCACCCGCAAATACTTCAGAAACGAGGGGCACCCAATTATTGCAGGTGGCCGTACATTAAAGTGAATGTACAAAAAAAGTATTTCGCCCAATCATATTACCAAAATGTTACGGTAAATCGCGTGCACCGATGCTGCGCGGCCGCTACTATACTAGCATCTATTTAATTGCTAAATTGTTCCCATCTTTCACAATCCCATCTTAATTATTACCCACTGAAATTATGCGTGTAATCGCAAATTGACGATACAAGTAAAAGAAACTCGTTTCGACGGAATAAACATTTTGTGTAACTGTGGTACGGACGGACGAGAGGTCAAAGCTACTTCAGTAGTCGTTTAATACTCGGTTATACTAAATTGGATATCTGAATATTATGTGTAATTCCTTAATCGAATTAGTTTTATGTGAGAATTGCTGCAATGCTCTTAGAAATGTTTACGTCTGATAAAATGGATATGCACCGTTAGCGATACGAACACCATCTACTATTTTTAATCCACTATTTAAAACCAATATAAATTTTACATACCTACATCGGTACCTTTACTAAAACTTATCCAAACGACAAATATTTACGTAAACCCCATAAAGTTTTCAATTTAGTTTATTGTGGATTATATGGCACCATCTTAATAACTCTCTCGATATCTTTAACGACAATGGGGGCCATCTAAAGAGTATAAAAGTACCGTTGAGGGTTCATGGAAATTGGTACCTAGCGGGGAGAGCTTTCTCTGGTACCGGTAAGGTACGGCACAGAGTTAATAAAACACCTATCGGTGAATTACGTCTGTTCGGAAATTGGACGTCATTACGTTGACCGCTTACGGCTGCGCCTGCGTCGAAGGCTCGTCCACGGTACCGCAAACGCAAACCAATAATTTACTATAACGTACCGGTAAAGTGCGGTGCTCTTGATTTTCGGAGTTCAATAGCCTGTGCGATACTGTTTTTATATCGAAATTGTGCCTGAAGGCGCACACGCATCATGGTATTAAGTGCAGTTTTCTGTGATACTGAACCTATATTTTAAAGGCAGTTATCACAAAGGATCTTTACCATATTATCTTCAGTACTTTGCAAAAGTATGACAAACAGAAATCGTGAATTGAACTTTACTGTTCTTTTCCTGCAAGTAGTTATTTGCAGGTTGTTATTTAATTGGAGCCCGGATGGTTTTTGAGCTCGCGATTCAGCTTCCAGTTACTCGATTAACTGTACTCGTAATGTCACCATATCGCGTTCGACGAGCATACCTCCGAACTAACGTGAAATTGAAAGTTAATACCAGTATCACCTAGTGACGTAGCTGCGCAGAACCCCAGGGCCCCTAAATCTGGGGGATCCAAAAGCCGATAATTATAATCTTTTATTGAACTAGCCAAAAATTCTGACTTCTTCGAAATATAAATAGAATAGGATGCCATTTTAATCATGACAATTCGTTTTAGTCAGTAAATTTGGACACTCTCTTCCACTCAGAGCAGAAGAAGCTATTAGATGATTTGCTAGGTACGTTAAAAAAGGCCTCCTCCATCCAAAGATTTTTGCCTCAGCACTATCATTTATTTTTTGCTTCAGGGCCGCAGTTGTCACCCACCTAGACCGCTGATATTAACGTTAGGTACTTTTGCCAATATTGTGTTTCATCCTATTTAATATGCAGTATAATGTGCATTCTGACCGACTTCTCTAGGTATGTAATCATGGTAGTTATGTGTTGTATAAATGAGACATAACGTAACGTCCGATATTCACTTTCATGGGAAAACATCAAATCCTCATTCCACTCTTGTTCCTCAAGGAGTTGTTAGGTCCAGCGAGGTCGAAGCCTTCTGGGGCCTCGGTTTGATGTGAAAGCGGAACACCGGGGCCCTGAAACTAAGGCAAGAAGGAACGGTGGGTCGCTTAGTCAGTAGAAACCTGACATTGTATCCCGATTCGACATTCGATGATTTTCCCATGATAAAAAGATATGACACTCTTGTTGGAGGATGGAGCGAGAGTGCATGTCACACTTTTAGAATTACCCCCCGTGTACCTGTAGGTAACATTTCCGCTCTAGAGTAGGTAAGTAACTTTTTCAAACAATCACGTAGCTCATGATTTACTTGTTAAACTATTAACAAAACGCCTTACTTATTTATAGAGCTCTTCTTAATCGTATTGTTGTTTTTTTAACCGTTAAATAGTTTTGAAGTTAAGTAGATATTGTCTCCAACGATACTTTTACGATTCAAGGCGTACGTAGTCAGTAATCTTACTTTAATTAAGTCATAATGATCCACTCGTCATAAGAATCATCAAATTAACAGTTATAACTTTGAAGCTAGCACTTGATATGGATTGACATTAATTAAGTTTTTTGCCGCTGTCATACCAGCGAAATAAGTTTTTGCAGTTTTTTTTAATGATTTGTATCATTTGAAATCTGAGCGTATTGCAAATAGAGATCGTCGATCGATCGATCGATGAACAAAGATAAAGAAGGAGGGCTGACTAAATCCAAAGCAATTAAGTAAACAACACATTTCCTCATTTTCTGTGTCGATCTTTTAATAAATGCTAAATATCATTTACTTAATAGATTTATACAAAACTCTAGTACGAGGCCGGTTAACACAGGAAATGCCCCGTTTAATAAGGAAGCACTTAATGTCGTTAACTTTATACGTTTACAAGTTTTATGTTGCCGTCATTACCTATCTAGTCGTAAGTACTTTGTAGGAGCGAAATGCAAATCAAAATGAGTTAATCAAAATTCATAAGTGAACACGAAAAGGAATTTTAATGGAAAAGGAATTTAATGAAAAAGGAATTTTAATGAAACTGGATTATTAATAAAAATGGGTTATTAATGAAAAAGGAATTTTAATGAAAAAGATTTTATAATGAAAAAGGAATTTTCACGTCGTCAACGTCGAGGTTTTTAGGTAAAGAGTCTTAAGTCATAAGTAGAAGAAGAAGTAGAATAGGTTACTTCTAGGTAAGTGTGTCCCCATCATTGAGCAAATCGTCACTTTTATCAGGTGAGATGAGACAAGCGCGAGCGCATTAACAATTAAAAAGGTACGTAACACTCTCTTCTATTAATTAAGAAAACTTTATTAACTTACTATACATTCTTAATAAGGTACCTAAGGATACTGTTATTAATTGATTTATTTACTAATCAATACGGATATTGCATTTTATATATTCCGCAATCCAGCATAAAGTTAAAGTGTACTTTGAGTGGGTGTTACATGACATGTGTTACTTAGTAAACAAGTTAAATGCTTAGTAAACAAGTAAAAGAAACATGTTTTAACATCAATCGCTTTAAGAAAGATAGAGAACGTTCTTAACCTTTTGAGTACCGTAATTAGAAGCTTAATAAAAAGACAATAAGATGTGCGAACGCTTGGGGCTTAAATACATACAAAGTTTTATAAATACATTTGGTCTGAGATTTTTTGATTATAACAAACAACAATACAAAATTTCAGACCGCTGCAATATTTGTTTACTAAATCAGATAAGTTACGAAAAGAAAATCCACTATATGTATACTGCCTATTACGGGAAAGTTTGAGAGAGTGACCGAGGCCCTAGAGCGAAAAGGGTAAATACAGCTGGGTTTTAGCCAGTAAGTCTGACATGCAGTGTAAGTTCCACACTAGAGAGAAATGTTTTGATGATTTCGTAGGGACCCTGCAGAAGGATCGAAGCCAACTGGAGCCAAGGGTCGAAGCCAACTAGAGCCTACCTTTCAGACTGAAGTCTGAAAGGTAGGCTCTATAAAGACAACGTAGGAAAGGGGTGGGTTGTTTAATTAGTAACAGTCTGCCACTATTTCTCGCTTCGCCTAAGGCCGGTATTTGTCAGTAAACGATTATAATCCACCATAAAAAAATACTAGAGAGTCGAAGAGAAGAAGAAAAATCTAAGTGAAAGGTTTTTTAAATGTAGCCTTTGAGCACGACTCACATCTAAAGGTAACGCATTCTACAACCGAGCTGTTAGTATATAATATACTTAGTACTATGTTCTAGGTAGATAAATGTGAGCACGTTACAATAATGTCCTGGTCACAAGGAAGCAATATCTTACGCCGTTTGACGTGTAACTATATACGTTAGCTATTCTATAGTTCGCGTGCTGGGTAACTGACGGAATCGATAGGTCGCCGTGATCGCCAATTAATTTATTTCGATATCGTTTGGCCGCTACTGTGCACTGCTCTAATCTGTACTGATAAATCGATGACGGAAATTACTGGGAATGGTATAGTAGCTGGTATAGTACACAGCAAATAAATTGAATCATTTTTTCACCTCTGTTGGGATCCGAAAATCAGTTATGTAGAAAGAAGCAACAAAAAGAGTTTATTTGCGCAAGAGTATGGTGCTATATACATACAAAAAAAAAAAACAAACAACTATAGTAAACAGCGCAAGATATGCCCTGGTCATACAAGTTGTACCATCATGGCATTACCTTGAATGCTGATTAACTGATTTTTTAATTG
Source organism: Mythimna loreyi (assembly GCA_029852875.1). Taxonomy (NCBI): domain Eukaryota; kingdom Metazoa; phylum Arthropoda; class Insecta; order Lepidoptera; family Noctuidae; genus Mythimna; species Mythimna loreyi. The sequence continues at coordinate 13,288,847 of CM056780.1, read as the reverse complement.
AAGTGGGGGGCAGCGCGTAACTACAGCAAAAGTAAAAAAAGAAATATTAAGTTCTTTAGTAAAAATAAAATACAGAAAAAGTTTATATTTCATAAAAAATTTGTAGTTTTTAAATTACGTAAGTTAATCCTGACGTAATCTGAAAATCGGCGTAACCAAAGAATAAGTGGTAACTAAAAAAAGTTAAATAAGGAAAACCGTCAAAACAAAACAAAAATACTTCTGTTTAAAAGGCAAATAAAACTTAGTTAAAAAGGATTTGCTTGCGTAATAGACACTGGCAAGATATTCTCAGTTAAATAATATAATAGGTATAATAATATATATATATTAATAATAATGTTCCCATTGCTGGGACTCAGGCACAGAATCGTTTACTTCTACTGTGACTCAGGCCTCCTCTCTAGGAGAGTGGATTTTATGGATTCATGAATGTCACATGTCTTCGCATTATAATAGGTATATTAGTTTTAAATTAAATAGTGTACCTATTAAAAAAACAAAATTAGCTCCGGCCGTTCTATTTAAATAAATTAAATATGTATTCCACAACTATCACACAATACTGCCAAACATTTGTGTTATGAGTACTAGGTAGACAACTGATAAACATACTTAAATATTTATAAATTCATACATGATAAATTACACCCAGACACAAAACAAATGATCGTCCTTGTCACACAAACATTTGTCCTGGTATTTTTGTTGTCCTGGTAGGGACTCGAACCTACAACTTCCGGCACAGCAGTAAGGACAACTAACCATTAGACCAACAAGCCAGTCGAAGTAAATTCTACATCAAACTGAATTGCAACTTCAAAATTGAAACCAGCTAGTATGACGAACTCGGTCTAGACGGGGCGCCCGTCATAATTTATTTAAATGCCTGCATTTGCATCAATAAAGCCACTATAAATCTGTTCGTACCCACCTAACTAACCTAACCTAACCTAAGGGTAAGCTTACACTGAGACGCGACGTGATATTGAGCGAACGTTTCTAAGATATAGAAAGAATAAAGAACTTTATAGGTTTATTGTAGTTAGTGAGTGATACTTGAGCACATGATTGTAGTCGTGATAACAAACAATTTGTAATATGGTTTGAGGGTATGTGGAACGGACAGTCGGTCGGAGGATCCTACCTTTTCAAAAGAGGTATGTGGGACTTACATACCTCTTTTGAAAAGGGATGATCCTCCGACCAGACAGGTGTTATAGTCTGGTGGGCTACTGCCCGATAGTTGATTTCGGGCTGTCGTATATGTTCAAATCGCGCGGCGAACTTTTATTACGCGTTGCAGGATTCTTGTAGTTCTTATTTGGCGCCATAGATGGCGTTACAATGGGATCAAACCTGAATTCGCGAAAAAATCTTCTGGTTTATATATGTTCGCCTTACTGGTCAAAATGTACTAAACTTACTTATCATGTTTTTAAGTACCTATCGGTCACTAATTACCAGTACATACTGAATGAATACCTGTCACTGGGTAGTCTGATGACCAGCCTCCCTAGCCAAGTTACAATCATATCGTATAGAGCTAGCGCTTGTAGTTGGCGCCCCCAACTCCGTTGTTCGGATGTCATCTCATAAAAAGTATCCTCTAAGCTACTCCATAGAAAATCCTACTTTTCGTTGTAATTTTATAACTCAAGAACGGGCTCACCTATCCAAACCAAATGCTTTGTTCGGACTATTTAGTAGATGGGTTAAGAGAAGTATGCACAAAATCGGTCGAGCGGTTTTTCATTTATCACATTTTTCTGTTGCCGGGAGCGAAGCCGAGGGCAAAAGCTAATTTCATCTAAATCCGTTCAGCCATTTTAGCGTGAAGAAGTTACAGATATACACTCCCATTTTAGCTTCTATAATAAATAAAAGTATGATAGAGATCTTCGGAAGTGTCTCGCTGTAAGTTGACCCTAACAGCGAGTACCTACTCGCGATGTAAGATAAATTGAATTAACTGATTGTGAACATGTGTTATTATCATTTGACTGCCAAAGACTTGTTGGACGTCGAATGCTTGTCCTCCTCCCGTTTGTTTATGTGACAAACAACTTTAGGAATTTATTAGGTATGCATCCGTAATAGTGTTATCATAAATAATGGGTGCCTAGTTATTATTTAGAAAAACATATAACATTAATTTCAGAAATCTGTTTCGGATTTTATTTCTTCATTATTTACAAAGACACATATTGATGTAATTAACTAGGAATATACAGTCAAATTAAATACTCATCATCATTATCATTTCAGCCGAAAGACATACACCGTTGGACGTAGGACACCATAATGACCGACTCTGAGCCGCCATATCACCATAATCATCGCATTCCCACAACCCCCACCAGGGTAACCTAGTGGGAGACCTTGTATTATTTGCTATAAAGTATAAACCAATGCTTGACTGTGATCCAACATGATGGTAAGCAGTGATGCACGTAGTCACCACTCCAGAACCATTCGTCCCCGACGACCCAGTTCTGCAAGCCGTGCCCTGCCTACTGCCAAGTATTTTAAAGTGGCATAAAAAATGAAAGTTCTAACAAAAATTACATGACAAATCAAATTATGTACATATTCGTAATAGTTTCCTCTTTTCTGTAACAAATTTAGAAACTGACTTACAGCTCTAATGAGAAATTATGACATTCTTATTTGACTTTCTTTGCGGAACGCAATACAGTTGCACAGGATTCATCAAATTTCATTGACTCGTCTGTCATTGTGTGATAATTTTTCTTATCTAAAAAAACGCGGTTTGTCCCAAAAAAGAACAAAACTATTTTAATGACTAAAACTTTTATCTCAGAGCAAAATCGGAAAAATAAATCAAATTTAAATATTGGTCAAGGTGCTCTCAAGATTTCCTATAACTTGACACCGACACCCAAGTACTTGGGTTGTGTCTCGGCGGCCTGTCCGTCTGACCAGTAGAGCGTCGCACGCGCAAAGACATGTGCCCGGCACCATGAGGGCCAGGGTTCGGTTACCGCCTGACGCCGGATCGGCTTACCCGCTCTCTCTGCGGCCCACACTCGATATGCGCAGACGCATGTCCTGATAATTTCGTGATGCATCGTGAAACAATACTGGTATACCGCTTTGTAGTCGGTACGAAAAGCCGCTCTATAATTTTGCTGTTTATTTTTTTTTGCATTAAACAAGTTTCAGTGCCAATAAGACTTCAAGGTCTTCAATTCAGTCACGATTACGAATGTTTTTAAAATAAACTTTGGCTCTAGATAAAAAAAAAAACATTGTATCAGCAAGCAATTTTATCAAAGGTCTAACATCTAAGCGACCACATATAGTTTCGCTAGCGCACTATTCAAAACCGTAAACGGAGAGATACATTGCAAATCAAAACCAATCAAAGTGTGTTTGTTTATTAAACAATGAAAAGCAGTAGCAAATACCATGACAAAATACATTAACTGTCCAGTAGTACATAATAGACACAATCAAGAACAAAGCGAACCAAGTAACAGACGCCATACAAAAGCAAATAGGTCAGAATAGACATAACTTTGAATTGACTATAAAATATCTATAAACTTATCAAGACGATTCGCAGACCGACTCTGTTTCACATATCAAACGAACGAAAGTCGTAACCAATTAAACGATTCGATGCAAACGATTGTTACAAAGGTTGCGCCCGCGCATTTATGATGCGCCTAATCGATTTATCCTACCTGAGCAATACTCGTAACGCATATGGGAAGCCAATAAGAATATTTAGTGAAGTAATTGCTGTGTATTCAACGATAGCTATAAAATGAAAATAGACACAGTCAGCTTCATTCCTGCAAGAATTCATTAAAATTAAATACAAAATGTCGGTGTTCTCTCTGTGTGCCCATTCACGTTTACTTTCCATTCATGTTGGCAACGCATCGTGCACATAAGACAAAAGCTCTGCTATTTCGGAATTAGAATAGTTTTCACGCTTCACCGCGGCTTCCGGCCCGCTACCGGCCAGTCACACGGCGACACCCCCACAAACTATTGGAGCGGCCGTGGGACTGATTTTATGGTAATTTCCGTATTGAACAAGGGTGACTTTGTTTCATTATTGATTTGACTTTGTAATTGCAATCAAAGTCCGGACACACTTCCTCTATCACGTGAAATTAAAATTCCATTACATTTGGATCCTTTCATTTTATTTCCCAAATCGCTGTGAATCTTTTATGGTAATGATCGCAGTAAAGGGTCGATGGCAGTTTGAAGCGTTCGTAAATTTTATGTCGATATCTCAGAGACTCAATTTTACTATCTGAAGATTTAACTTTAATGTTTCCTCTACGAGTCCTTTATGGTAATGTGGGTGCAAACATTAAGCCTATCAGTTAAGCCAGTTCAAATGATCTGTAAGGATCGGTCGATCAGGTCCGCTAAAACGAGCATGCAGTTACATTAACGGCACTTTTAATGGAGGAACTGGTTTCGCGATTGTCGTCCTGCGGAGGCGTGAGAATGGCAAGTCGCGGGAACTTCTCATGGCCGGTGACGTCACGTGCACCTGCACCGCATCACACCGCGACAAAACGACAATGTCGTTAAAGTGCTTATCCAATTGCGGCTCAAGTTCGAACAAGTTGAGCTGTGTCTGCGTCTCAAGGTTGCGTCGTTTGTCCAGCGAGCTGTGGGCAGCGCTGACCCGCCTCAGTCTTGACTTTGAAACGTCGGATAAAATTGTAATCAACTTTGTCATGAATTTAATATTCTTGAAGGTAAAAGGAAAAGACGACTTGAGACCAACCTAGGTCAGCAATGTTGCTCTTTACATCCAACCACAATCCGGTGCTTACTTGTGCTCTACTTTCTCACATTGGAAATGATTGGCGTATTAAGAAATAAAATTGGACCACTTCTGCAAGTGGAACCAGTCCGTTCGGTGTCGAATCGGTCAGTAGTCAGTAGCATTCTGAGATTTCTGAAAGTAATAAAATCACCATTTATACGTAATAACTGCTCTCTTTCACTGGAACCAGTCACATTCACAACACTTTAAAGATGACAAGTTATTTGTAAAAACTGCATATATTACATTTGCAGGTACTCATTACATTTACAGGTTCGCGGCCGCTTTAAGAAAAAATATAGTAAAATTAAGTATAATTTACATTTGCGCTTGTAAGAAAATAAATGGTTACTACTCGAAGCGGGCATAATCAGATTATTCTCATGAAGTGTAGGTAATTAACTTTTAAGTGAGCTTCACGCATTGATAGCGTCGCAAAAACTCATTTGCGACTGAGTCGAGCAAATAACGAGTCTTTAATTATGTCGTGCTGAGCGACATTGTACTGACTGTACCATGGAAATCAATTACAATGTACTCCATCTAGCTGACGGAGCAAATTAGTCTATGAGACTTTGATAATAAATCCGCTTGTAACAGCCTTACAGTTAGTATCGTGGACTATTTGATACCTTGTTGTCTTAACAATAAAGTCAGTGTAACAGATTGTTATACTGGTTTGATAATGTGAATATGATTAGTTTCCAGCACTGCATTCGGCACAGATGTAGATGTAGGTGGTGCTAATCACCACCTACATCTACATCTGTGCCGAATGCGTCATCTATAGGTGCTTGTTTAATTTAGGTTTGCTGTGTCATTATGTGCGCCGCAATATACGCACCTGTGCCTAAGAACATCGATTGAGGAAGTTAGCGGTTATATTTCCAATTGCTTGATTGAGTTTCGTAACTATTACAGCAAAAAGTAAATGTTGACCCAAAAATCTTGGAAACCAATAATTAAATTGTAAATGTTTAACTGTATACAACTTTAAGTATAGATCATAAATTCATGGAATTTAAATTTTGTGTTTCTTTTTTGGTTATCAGCAATAACATGGACCAAGACTTCATAGTTGCAGACAAATTGTAAAACGAACGTGACGATACAGCCTGGCACCATTACATTAAGTGGTTAAGTTGGACAAGGCAGGCCATAATCCTGGACCCATTGATCGTGAGAATCTTGGACAGGTGTAAGGAACCGTGGCTTGAATCATTGAGACGCACGGAGAGCGACTGATGGAATAATTTCCAATCACAATTACTTGCGGCACATAATCATTTGTATACTGCGCTCGCGACGTAATTATAGCTCGATTGTTGCTCATTTTACGAGTTAAGAATATTAATTATGTTATTAATGTAAGTGGGGATTTTAGGTAATAAGGTTCTAGGTGTTTTGTGGTGATTAGTTGCTTGGAATTTAGATTGAACACCAATTAAATTTACCTACATACATACTTTATATTTGGTTCAGAGGCGATATATTTATAGTATGTAGTGCTTTTTCTAACTCAACTGGAATAAAAAGTAGATACAAAAAAGAAAATAAAAACATTATTAAAATTAATTAAAGAAAGATTTTTAACCATAAAACAATCTAATTGACACGCTTATCTGAGACAGTTTGTACATTTCAAAAGCGTGTGAATGTATACCAACACAATGTGTAGGTTCAAAGTTAGGTGCCAACCTAAAACACCAAACACATCCACACCATTCGAATCAGAAGATCGCTCATTACTCGCTTGGTATCATGAGCTTCAATGCCTCAATATTAGCCACATCCTTCACCATAAAAACATCGCGAAGGAATAAAAAACGTAGCTCATTGTGTAACTGGGTGTGGGAACGGCGGACAGGTGCGAGCTAGCTCACTGCCTCAGGAAATCACTACCAGCTTCTGCCGGTCCTGGGCGCCTGGTACTAGTGCCCATGGTTATTTATTGCGATCGTATTATGCTGGACATATTATTTCTATTTATAAGCATTTTTATCGCTAAGTGTTGAAAGCTTTTCTATGGTTTGTTTACTTGCAAGAAAACGATAGTAAAATAATAGAAAATCGTATCGATTATAAAATTCTTTTGTGGAAATAAGGTCGAGATCTTAGTAAATTAAAAAATTATGAGTTTATGAGTGTCAAAAACACAATACAATGAAAATTTTTTTTAACAGTGAAACAAGATTTCAATGAAAAAAATTACATCGCGGTATAAACCTATGTAAGAAGTATTAATGTGATTTGTTTTTATAAGTATCATCATGAGCACAACTCGATGGGGTTGTGTCGTTTAATTACTCTATATTGTAGGCTGTAAATAGTACACAAGTAGTACCCCACGAAAACCGTCCATACTAACGTTCACGCCTGTTTACGGAGCTTAACGGCACTAATCTGGAGCCACCATTATTGGTAATGTTTTTTTTATGGTAGGTAAAAATAATCCAATGACGAATCAGTGTCAGACTCTTACTGACTTAACAACCTACCCAGTTCCTGCCTTGTCCTGATCCCAGGGCCCTGGTAATCTCTCCATCTACTCTTGATCCTAGGAGATTATTGATAATAGTAGAGGTAGACAATATCATTTACACGGAGTAACTTACACATCCAGTTTGATATCTAAGTTCCCATGATTATGTATGTAAGGAACTTGATGTGGTAACAGATATGTTAGTCTAGTTAGTTAGCAATGTCACCTATTATAACGACGGGTTGGGAACTTAGGTACGACATAAAAGTTATATGGACAGGTACTCTTGAAATAGACTCAACTGTAAACTGTGTTTGCCTCATTTAGAAACGGAAGAATTTAAAGACAAAATTTAATTAATCTTGAAAATTTTGGCAAAATCCTCCTTTACAATGCGCCCTTCCATCCAAAACATAGTGGGTTTCGCATCCGTATGCACAAAAACTTTTGATAATACTTTAATTGTACGACCACTAAGGAGTTGAATTCCCTGCAGGAAGGTGTTTCTTGATAGTATAACTATCAGCTACCTATTTAAGATATATTTGAATAGTTTACTTCTAGACAAATTTATTTTATCATTGACCACATCTTCGCTTACCATCAATCAGGTTCAGAGATAGTCAAGCGTTTTTTTTTTTTTTATTTTTTTTTTTTTATTTTTTTTTTTTATGGTAGGTGAAAATCATCCAATGACGAAACCCGCTCTTGGGCGGAGCGGGAGACCAGTGTCAGACTCTTACTGACTAAAAAACCTACCCCGTACCTTCCTTGCCTTATTCCTGGAGTCGAGGTAACAGTTTTCCACCACCCTCTAGGCTCGACTGAGCCTACTTTTTCCTAGTTATGAAATCGTGAAATTCCTTCTTCCGGTCTAGTTGGAGCGGCAGTGACATTGTCAGACTTTTATTGACTAAAACTTACATAACTGTCCAGGAAGTTCTTTACGTTTCAGGGTCGCAATAACTCTTTCAGAGAATTATTCAGCCCTGGTATAAGAAGTAGCCTAACCAGTGCCGTATTTAAGCATAGGCAAAATAGGTAGTTGCCTATGGCCCGCCACCACACTACAAAAAAAAAAATTAAATCGATAAGGCTCAATACAAAAATAATTGAGCTTATACGTACCCTCTAGTTTAATTTGGAATAAATTTTGTGTTAGCCAATTTCTTTTCTTGCTCTCTGCTTTACCTTGACTTTAGTAGAAACTTTCAACGGTTACCCACAAACGATTTAGGACCTTCATCACTTGCTCTGCCTATGGACCTCCTCGTGACATCTTCACACCTACCACCATGATGACGTAAAACCTCATTTCTATTAAAGAAACAATTGACAACAGAAGCTCATTGTTACAAATCAATGCTCACGTAAAGACAGACAGATAGATAATTCCCATGATTATCGAGATATCGTGGGAACAGACGCAGGTGTATCAAGTAGCGAGGAATTATAAAATAATACTTTTTGTTTATCTCCTGCCTCGTGATGAGCGCTAAGTGACACCTCTACTAAAGTACTAAGTACATTCTTACTGTCTCATGCTCTGCGGATTAATGACAATAATTAAATACAAACAATTACTGTTTAGCAAGATAACTGAGCAAATAACTGTGGCATATATACTGTGTGAGCGCCATGATCTGTGTACTGAAAGGCGAATTGTTTTATGTAAACGCGATCGTAACTTTTACCGCGTTTAGCTCTCTGATTGGTTAAGAGCTTAGAGCGGGCCAATCAGAGCACCATACGTCATAAACGTGTCAATCGCGTTAACGTAAAACAAAGTCGCACTAGAAGTTCTGTGTTTTATAATCCTATATCATTATCACCACGAGAAGCCAAAGAATACGGTCGCAGTGGCCGAAATCGGTTGATGGCATAGTTATATCACTATCACCATCATCTGAGACTGTTATCATTAAAATGATTAAAGCTTAAAATTACTTACTATGAATGCAATAGCTTCTACCATCGGTTACGCCCGTGTAAGTGTCTTCAACCGTTCAACGTCCCCCAAGCGTCGCCACAACAACTGGTCCTGTGTGGGCATCCATCGAATTCGCGTGACTCTCACCAGGTTCAAAGTGGACCAATACCATGTGGGGAGCCTTTGAGCGCTGCATCTCCTGACTGGCACGTGTCGCCGCTCTAGAACCTTTCGTCCCCATCGACCATCTGTTCTGCGAATAATGTGCGGAAAAAGAATAGCTGCAAAGTGTAATAGGCAAGTCATTGCCACTTAAGTTTGCAGCGATTCTTTTGGCAGACACACACATACATGTAAACTTTCTTTAGTTAAAATGTATTTATTCTAAATTAGATAAAACTTATTTAAATTACTAATATAATGATTGATCGTCCGATTAATCGGATTCTGAAACATTGTGACACATTCCTGACAAGATACGGCTTCTTTTATGCGTACACATACCGATAACCTAAAAAAAAAAACAATCTGCATAAATAACATGTCATACCTAATTACCGTGATTTCACAGGTGAATCTGTCGAAAAACCGCAAGAGGAACCGCGGGAGGAAGGATAGTATGTAGCGTGGACCGCAAGGATGTATGAGTCACCGTGGGAAGCTGCGCAGGTGACGTCGCTTCCACCTTATGTATGCTACTTAGCCTGTAATCACAGCGGTGACCACACTCCACCGGAACGGAGAACTGACTTAAAACACGTATGAAATAGTTGAAACAAAAGGTATAGGCGCAAAAAGGCCGAATATTCCGAACTGAGTTGCATATAGCCATTTAGAGAATTAGGCTTTTAGAGTTATGGCCACTAAGCAAAATGTAGGTTTTTAGGGAACTGGCCGTTTTAAGAATTTGGTAATTAAAGAAATGGTCATTTAAACTGTTGAGCCCCGAGAGAACGTCGGCGTTCGCATACTTATTATCTTTCTATGATATCTAAGGTTAAAGAACTAGTCCTTTACGACTCTGTTACTATTTTGAGAATGAGGCCTTTTGCTTCTAAACCAAATAAAAAACACATGGTGGACATACGCACTATTTATCGGAAACACATCCATTGTACGTAAAGTTACGGAGTAGAATTCCTTGCTGGATCTATGTTCCCTGATAGCCTGGAACTGGATAACCTGGAAGTCAAGATTGAATAAGTTTTACGTAGGTGTATCTACAGAAAGCATATAATCTATCTACACTAATATAATAAAGAGGTAAAGTTTGTTTTTTTGTAAGTTTGTTTTTTTGTTTGTAGGGGGTAATCTCTGGAACTACTGGTCCGATTGGAAAAATTTTAGCAACAACAGAAAGCTGCTGTACTCCGAGTGACATAGGCTATATTTTATGTACGCGGGCGAAGCCGCTGACAAAAGCTAGTATATAATATGTCCACAACTATCACACAACGTCGTCTAGTCCCAAGCTAAGCAGAGCTTGTGTTATGGGTACTAGACAACTGATAAACATACTTATATATTTCTAAATACATACATATTATAGATAAATTACACCCTATATAGTAGCGAACACGCGTCTATGAAGCAACGCCTCCATAGCCCTTAGTTGGTCACCCTACACCACATACAAGAAAGTTACTTACATATCAGGTCCAGCAGGAATCGTCATAACTTTTTTACTGTGATTCATCTCGTTAAATTATCCGATGCTGGTGCCATTAAATACCTATACCACCATTATGACTAATAGAATTTATTGCGAGAAATATTTTATAATTACTGATCAAACTTAGAGCGTTTAATTGCTTTCCCACCTACATGGGTTTTCTTGGAATACTTGTGATTGTGTGAGTGATTGCAAGTTGTAACTTGAGAAAAACTATTAAATATTAAGTTTAGTCTTAGGATCGTGTCTGATAGGAACGCATTGCCGACGTAGTCAGGTAATGACGTCAAAAAAAGAAATATGGTTGACTGAGTGACCAAAAGTGGCTAGGTGAGGTACACACCATAAAATTTCGAAGGGACCCTGCAAAAGGGTCGAAGCCTACTGGGGCCCAGGGTCTATTTCTGAAAGAAAGGCTTGGCCCAGTGCCAAGGGCAGAGAAGGAACGGAGTGGGGTGTTTAGTCAGTAAGAGTCTGACACTGTTTCCCGCTTCGCCCAAGAGCGGGATTCGTCATTGGATGATTTTTGCCCACCATGAAGAAACACCATAAAATTTTAAGCATGGCTGCCCAAAATGGTAGCATCGCTATGGCAACCCAATGAGGTACGGCCGGCTAATATTAGTTCCGTAATAATTTTGTAAATTAGAAATGATAACTTAGATACCAAGTTTTCGGCTTTAGAAATGCTGTTTTAGGATTTAGCCATAAAGTTCCACAACACCTAATAACTCCAGTAGTAGATTAGGAACATAAAATAACGACCACAATTAATACTTTTCACACCACAGTTTCCCAAACTTCTGCAACAAGATTAATGTCTCACATCACGAACTCATTTAAGTACAAATACCTCTAGTAATTACCTTTAACGTGATTTTAATGGCCGCCGCTAACTTTGAGCAATCGCGTTATAAATATTCTGTGCCTTATACCGTATGTTATTAGTGCGAACGGCTTGTTCGTATTGACGTTTCTACGTCCAAAATTTCGCGTAAACGATTATAAAGTAATCAAATTACAACTTTATCACAAGAATTTCGCAGTTTTTGATAATAACAGTTTTTTTTTCTTCTTTTGGTTTTCCTTCAATGATTAAATTGCGGTTTAATTTATTAAGCCCCAAGAGATAACCGGTGTAAGCACACATATTATCTTTCAATTGATAAGATTGGCCTGTTGGTCTAGTGGTTAGTGGTCCTGACCGCTATGCCGAAGGCCGTGGGTTCGATTCCCACCGACGACAGATGTTTGTGTGATGAGCTCAATCATTTGTTCTGTGTCTGGGTGTAATTTATTTATAATATGTTTGTATTTAGAAGTATATAAGTATGTTTATCAGTTGTCTAGTACCCATAACACAAGCTCTGCTTAGCTTGGGACTAGATGACGTTGTGAGATAGTTGTGGAATATATATAATTGTGTCTGTAATTAAGGTAGTCGAAAGGTTAAAGGCGCGTTAGCTAAGCAAATTCCTCAGGTTACCTATAAAAGACATAAACAATGGAAAAGGCTATAAACATGACGAACATTCACAATAGCCTTTGGTCTTCATCTCGAGAATAAACCCCGGCCACACGCAGCGCACGCAACCGCGATCTGTGTATTGTTACCTCCACTATTAATACACGCATCGAACTTAGTACAAACGTACAAACGATTTCCACGGCGCACAGCTATGCGTCCACGCTTAATTTCCATAGCTTCACAGTTTAAACACTATTTATTTGTTCTGAAAATACATTTACGCAGTCTGACGTCTGATCGAACAGTTTTAACGGCGGAAAAACATGTGTGTTACGAATTACAGCAGATCATGTTTAACTTTTGGTGGGCTTTTTACTTTTATGTGGCTTGATTGTAATTGTAACGATGTTTGAACAGGCAGTTGAAGCATTTATCTAATGTTTGAGTAAGTTAAATGTAGTTTTACGTGAACTACGTACAGTTAAGGAGAGGAATTGACTACTGGAATTAGTGTCCTGTTAGCTACAACCTTGCTACCTTTTTGGATCCTTCAATAAGTCAAGAGTTACTTTAATGGAAGCATGCTTTATCGTCTACTAAAACATCGCTTACTATTAGTCGAAATAGAGATCAAGCGTAAGTATATAAATATTGAAAAATTATAACAATAGCGTACTAAAATTAGCATTAAGTATTGAAGTAAGTAAGTAAGTAATTTATTAATTTGTTAACAAAGGTAAAAACAATTCAGATCTTATTTCTAATGAACAGAGCGCTATGTTATGCCTGGCGGCGTACAAATATGAGGTGCTATAATTGTATAATGGTATTAATATAAATAAATAAATTAAGCCATTACATATTACTATAACTATTTAAATTTCAAAGCTATTCAAACAAGTCAATTAAATTTCAATACAAAATTTCAAAATTTTAAATCAAATAAAAATGTCAATAAAATTAAAATGTCAAATACAATTAAAATTACAATAAAAATGAACTGCATTTGTTGAGGCTGCAAGCTGCCCTTCCATGCTTGTGATAGCTGTGATGATATATTCTGTCTACAACCACCAGCAATAAGTAGGTACCACTATTTAGCCTTTTGACTATCTTAATTAAAGAACAATCGGTTTTCGAGCGCCGGCGCTCGCTTGGGGCTTAATGAATTAAATCCTGCATCGTAACCATAGTATAAAGAGAAGGGAAGTAGGTTATCTTCATACAAACGCACCGCGCGCGGCTTGTATGTGTGCGCCATAGTATCTACGCGTCGACGCCCGCACACTGTAACAAAATCTCGACCCGTTCCTCAGTGCGCCAGTCGGGGCTAACACTGCACGAGTTTCGCGCGTCACTGCTTTTCGGCACCGCTAAATCAAAACAAAATGTCTGATAATCGCAGGAGAACGTATTGCTGTGTGTTTGGGTGTCTTAACAATTCATAGATTCTAGAATTCAGATTACCTATTGAACAATACCTTTCTTGTTCAATACTCATTCTAGCATATAATTTTTACTTGATTTTGAGATACCTACTTACTTTTTTTTTGTATTAGTTTTCTATCACACAGAGGAAGTAGGTAGGTAGGCTTGATTTCTACTTTTGATCTGTAAATTGATTTGCTGCTATTTCTTTGTTTACGTTTGGTTATGCCGGTTTCTCAGTTACTTTAGTTTCTCACCTACTTACAGTTAGAAAATCGTAATTCAAAATAAATAATTGACTAATTGTAAATCAGATATACATATAAAGCAAAGTTCGAATCATAACAACAAATTCGATTATAGTCTAAAAGATAGGCGTTAGTTTTTAATGTTTTTTTAGTGTTTCTTTTAATTATAATATTCTAGTCACTTTATTCATTTTTAGGGTTCCGTACCTCAAAAGGAAAAAACGGAACCCTTATTTATGTATTTTATTTATTCAGATAGGATCAGTTCGTTGTTCCTTCGTCTATCTGTATGTCTGTCTGTTAAAACCCTTTATCTCGAGAATGCGTGATGTATCTAGTTGAAATTAAAACCATAGGTATCTGTTTTATTCGTTAATTTAAAAGTTTCGTTTTTTCCCAAGCTGTGAAAAAACGAAACTTTTAAGTTAACGAATAAAACAGATACCTACGGCTGTTTATATCGCAAAAAAAAACGTATTTTTATACCAGTTTTTTTATTTTTATTATACAAGTAAAAAATACAACTTCCCGACCCTTGCCAATTTATAGGCACTGAATTAAAATTTTGCTAAAAGTGACAACCCTAAGACAGTAGGCAATTATATCGCGGATTGGGCCGGAGATAGCCTACTGCCCTTCTCTTTATACTATGTCGTAACTAAGAAGAGGTGTAACAAAGTGTTTTGATGATATAACACAGCCTAAAAAATCGACAGTAAATTACAATTCTTATTTAATTGAAAAATAAAACAAGTGCCTTCAATTTTGTGGGATAATTTATAGATAACTAGGCAATTACACGGTTGAACGGTGCCACAAATCGAGTATTTTGAGGAGTCGATGTTACGGTCAGGTGGGTAGAGGATATCCTTCTATTTAACCAAAACAAGGCCGTGGGAAATGTGAGAATACTACTAATGTGTATTCATGCGTGGTATATGAAGTTCTTCCTCATAGAGTTCTGCGCTTTGGAATATTTTCAATTTTATTTTTGACAATTTCAAAAGTCCCTGTTATTGGTCAATTTGAAATAAACGTTTCTTTTATTTTTTCATTGATTATAGGTTCGCGCTTGACCGCTATCTCATCTGATGGAAAGCGACGATGCAGTCGACGATGGAGCGCGCTTACCTAGAAGTAACCTATTCAGTCTTGACTTAAAGACTGACTGTACGCACAATGAATGTGTCCCCGAAACGTTCTGATTTGAATACTATCGTTATGTATGAATGGAGTGAATAGTGAACATTGAAGGAATCTGACTTGACCACTGAAATAGTGAGGCCAGATCAAAGCAACAATAAAATTGTTTTGTAACTGTTATGGTTCTTAAGAACTTTTCAAGTTTTGGAAATAATATTGTGATTTGTGGCTCAGTTCATTTAGTATGCATTTGTTTGGAGATTGCAGGGTTTGTTGTATGCCTGCGGGATTATTTGAAAGGATCATCACGGCACTGAAAAACACAGGTGGGTTTTTGTGAATATAAGCCGTCTTCTAAGTTCACATAGAGGGAGAAAAAATATTTTTACCCCAAAGGAGGTTTCATTTGTTTACAGGTATTCTACAAGTTAAAATATGTAAATGTTAAACTTGTTACGAGGTTACCAATAAGCAATATGTATTACTTCTTCTGATCAAATATCTTGGTACAATTTAAGTCACAAACGTTTCAAATTTCATTAATATACAGCTTTGTTCAGCCAACCACATCACATAAACTTAGAAAGAAACATAAAGTCTCATCAGACAATAATAAGGGCAATGAAATCATCGTCCGTTATAACGTACCTTTAGTTCCGTCTGAACTGCTGGCAGATGTGCATCGAAGCAGCACGATCAAGAGTGCAAGGAGCATAGCAATCACTGTGCCCACCCCGTGACCGACTTGGAAGGGTGCGTTATGCTTCAAGTCGCTGTGACCACTGACCGCAGTTCCTTGTGACGTTCCTTTTTTAAATAGATTTATGTCTTTTTTTTTCTTGTGATTGTATAAGGTGCCAGTTATAAGGATAATAATTGTAACCTTTATGGTTATGTGAAGATAGTTTTTTTGGTTTGATTTAATAACATTTTTTTTTAATATGTTGTAAGGAGACGTTCCCTGCCAGTGCTCCCCTGAACAGCTGAGGCTCAGGCCTCTTCTGGGGAGGGAACGGGTCGTTATACACCACGCGGGCCCAGCGTTGATTATATTATTGCATTTTACACGTCTTTAAATTTTTGGTTCTAGATCGTGCCGGTTTCTCACTATGTTTTCCTGAAAAATTGTATTATTTTATTATCATAGAACATTAAAATAAATTACCTTTTATTCCTCACATGCTCGTTATTACTCAGCAATACACTTGCTGCGTGTGCCTTAGAATCAGTATGTCGATCTCATGATATTTGGCTTTGAAATTACACAAAACACATACAGACTTCAAAATAACTCAATTACTAACAAACCACATACAAAACAATTTCTCGAAATTAAATTACAAGAGGAACAATGACGTGTAATATGCACTTACAGAGTAAATCTCGCTCACGACATCAGTAATCATACAAATTGAACTTCCTCCGAAGGGTGACCACACATTGCCTCGGTAGATAGTACGTGTACAGATGTCTTCGCCCAATTACTCCGTACATTACCGACGGACTCCTTACCTTGATTACCTCCTGGTCGTTTCCTCCGGTGAGGGTGTCTACTCAGCGTGATTCCTCGACGCACCTTTTTATTCATAATTCTTCGTTTTGCTCTGATGCGCTTTGGTGAATGACCGGCGAGAGTTGAAAAAGTGAATCACAGGAATCACGGTGTCTAAACACCAACTGATTTTCTCCAACTGTTTTTGAGGGTGCTATCATAAATCGCTTAATGAAGTTCCTACGACAGTCCTATAATCTTTTTACTAGTTTTAACCTCGACTTTGCTTCCTTTAGGCCTCCCTAAGAAATAGAAAATGTTTGGGTAAAAGTTAATTCTAGAGATTACCTCTCACAAACCAAATAAATACTTCTATTATTTTTTAAATTTCTTTAAAATCAAATCAATTCTAAATATGAATTTCTTAACGGCCAGTATAGAGGTTCACATGACATTTATATCTGCCAATCAGCGAACAATTTCTGTAAATGACGTCCAATTATATGAAGGCGTCTCGGTATGCGCCAATTAGGTGTCGCTGCGCGCGCACCTGGCTCACGACTCCCGAGTCCTGCGGTCACGCGCGCTCTCTGATCGTAAATCGTTTCGATGTAAAAGCAGTGTTGTTGTTATTACGTAAATTTCTGACGATTGAGGTCATTGTTAATAGTGTGTTACGAAATACATATCACCATTATATCGATGGTGCTATGTATTCGTATACTTCGTACTGATAAAATGTATAAAAGCGAAAGTGTTTTTGACTCTGCCTGTTACATTTTGCATCTAGAATACTTAAAGGATTTCTGTAAATCTTGTCACAATTATAAACCTGTTTTAGGACCTGAGACATTTTTCTAGCTGTCAATATTGAGTAGCTGTCTCCACTGGAAGGCACACTCGGCATTACACAACGCACTTCACAAATTTGCTTATAGTTAAAGACTGATTGCAAATAAACACAGAGAACTAAAAAATACATTTTTTTTTATTTACTACTGAGATAAAATTAGTACTTGCTATAATACATATAACACACACAAAGCGGGCGACGCCGCGGGCAGAAGTTGGTATAGCACTTATGTATGTTACCACTTTAATAGCACAGTTTATTAAATCGTATAAGGGCACTCTGCCATTTTGATTGGCGTCTAAGTTATACCCAAATTAACGAACTCCGAATATGAACTTGATGGATTACAAAACCCACATTTTAATTACTTCATGTCTTCTTATTTGGTGTGTAACCTTATTCTGAAGTTTGGAAACGTGTTTATGTGAACAATTTGGTAATATAATAAAAAATGAAGAGCGCCGATTAATATTGTATTGATATAAATAAACCTTGACAAAAATTGCTATATTGGAATAGAACTTTGTAAATAAAGATGTGTTTATGCCAGGGTGGAAATTAACTCCTTCCCTTGTCTAAAAGTCGTCTTTTAATGTGAGTGGTATTTATTTTCATAAAATAACATAACTTTAAAACTTTTCAAACTTCCAAGGAGAGATAAGCCTTTTCATTAAAAGTTTTATTTGTCGCTAAACTGTGCAATTTCATCTTCTAGCCTTTCCCAAAAAGCTATTTTATGCTTTTAGTCTGGTTAGATTAAAAGCTCACAAACCTTACATGGATTTTGCACGGGCTTTGCATGGAGAGACAGCTTGTATGACCTCCATGATCCAATTTCAAGCCAACACGGTATTCACGGTATTCAACACAATATTCCTTGGTTAGACTGATGGTTAGACTTCTGGCGTCTGACTCCTTGCAGCGATTTTTAAAGACTTTCGAATGACAATCGAGACCAACATTTTTACGTGCTTTAATAGGAATATGTCACTCATATCTTTAATAAACCACTATGTCACTGGTTCTTATTAAAAAAAGCCTTTCAAACATATACAAAACTATCCGTTACTACATTTATACTTATAATGTGCTAGGTATAAACTATCTAAAGCGGCTACTGATGAAAGAGGCTCTACAGTCTCTAGCTAACGTCTACCGTTATACCTAACGTGCACTGGCACGTTTGGGTGACAATCCTCGAGAATTTGGACGGAAGATCTTTTTAAACTTGATAATTCATTTACGACAAGTTACAATAGATGTACCGATAACAAAGTTAAACTAACAAGAGTTCTGACCATGTAAACTCAGTTCTTTGTCGTACGAAGTAGCGGAAGCAGCTATTACTGGCTGCTAATGAGGAAGTAGTCGTTGTGGCGACGGCGACTGCGCCGGCCACGGTGACCGGTGGGTAATCCTGCGCAGGATATGTGTCGTTGTGATGCGTGCCTTGTATTGTTACTGTATTAGTCTTAATAAGGGTCTAATAGGAAATTAAGCTGTATTAATGTCTAACTAGCTGATACTAGCAAATTTGCTTGCGTGAAAGTGGACAATTATCTCAATGGACATTTTATTATTCAAGAGTCATGGCGTATACGTGAATATGGCCGGTTTTCACGGGGTCTGACTTGTGTAGTTTATTCATGGTACTAATGTGGAGCAGCCATCATAAGGAGTAAGCCTCGGTTGGGGATAGGCAGTTACATACCTATAAGTGAAAGAATTGTCAGTTACCCTCATAAAATATTTCTAAACATAAACCTCTTTATAATATTAGGTCCCTGATTCAGTCAATAAATTGGCTGACAAAAAGTCTAAACAATGCGGATAGGAAAACACAGAAACGATTTAATAAAACATAATAAAGAGGTTAAGTTTGTTTTTTTGTTTGTAGGAGGTAGGTAATCTCTGGAACTAATGGTCCGATTGAAAAAAAATTAACAACAATAGAAAGCTGCTTTACTCCTGAGTGACATAGGCTATATTTTATGTACGCGGGCGAAGCCGCTGACAAAAGCTAGTAAAATATACTTTTTAAATCAATTTGTTAATGTTATAAAATGTACGATTTGTCTGGTAATACGGTAAGCAACTTAAAATTTTTATTTGCTATTCAATAAAAAAATTGCAATATCTCAAAAAGTGCATAAGAAATCAGGCGATCTTTTCACAGAAGTAACAGTTTAAACCACCTAATAGTAAACGGATGCACAATTGTTCGCCTGCCCACTTTGAATTGAGACGAAAAAATCTACGCATATTAAATAGTAACGGCCATCCATGGTCTGTCGAGCTGTGAAGACGTGGTCACCGACCCGTCTCGATGGGAACACCTTGACCTTAATCAATGGACACCTGTGCGAGGGTTCCTTGAGGAATCTTAATCATGGGAATCGTGCCAGTTGGCTTAGGGGACAGTTTAAGAAAGAACTGTTTCGTGAAAAGGGATATTTGCATTGTAGGGTCTGTAAAGTTCAATTGGCGAAAAAAAACGTATAAAAAGACGTTTTTAATTAATAAATAACTTTTTGCGCAGCATATGCTTTTTAAGAAAAAAAAAATCAAAGGTAGTTCCTTCATGGAACGACGGAGTTCTAAGGTATCAAATATACAAAAAAAATACAGTCGGATTGAGAACCTCCTTTTATTTGGAGTCGGTTGAAAAGGGAGAAAAAAAGTAAGCTGACCTATTTATTGGTGCTTGGAAAAACTTAATTCATACCCTACAACAGATCGTGAAGAGCCCACAAGTGGTACAAAGTTTGTAACCAATATCTCCTCGTCAACAGACAACCAAGCCTCGTTGACCCGACAGGGTAAACAACCCTTTTGTGCGCGCCGTAATCCCGCCAAAATTGCGCGCCAAATGCCAAACATTTGTCAATGGAGTAGCTGACAATGGGCCATTGATGTTGGGCACCTGTAGAGGGGTTCCCCACACGTGGCCGCGTGGCTACATATGCACAGTTGCTGGCTCACCTGGTGGCCTGGTGGAGGAACTCTCGCCCCTCATCTAGGGGTTGGTTTAGTCACACATGTCACCGGCGGCTGCTACCGACAGATGCTAAAATACGTTGGTGCTGACATCGATTTTTGTTGTTATGTTCATTGAATGCGCTGAAAGATTTTTATTGGTTACTTTTTCTCGTGGTTTTGAATATGTAGTGGTGTTTTATTGGGGTATGGAATGTTGGGTTTCTGATGACCTGATAATAGGTTTATGAGTAAACTAGCTTCTCCTAGCAGCTTCGCCTGCGTGATAGTATAACCAAAAAACATATTTTTTAAAATTTCTGTCAACTAATACTTGACTGCGATCCCACCTGCAGTCACGGCCAGGATAAAAAACTATCCTATGTGCTATTTCAGTAAGTGGTCTACAAGTAGGTATCAACGAAAACCTTTCAGCCGTTCGAGAGTGAAGAAGTTACAAACATACAACAAATACACGTACAAGCTTTCGCCTTTATAATATTATTAGTGTGATAGAGCTGGAGATTTCCTACATAATAGGTATGTAGTTTCACTCATTGTGCAACATCAGCAATCATATATATCGTAGTTTCCGTTCTACTTCACCTAAAATTGTTTTAATTGCCAATTTCTTTTCGCTAATCCTACTACTATTATAAAGGCGAAAGTTTGTAAGTATGGATGTATGGATGTGTGGATGTATGGATGTTTGTTACTCTTTCACGTAAAAACTACTGAATGGGTTTGAATGAAATTTGGCACAGGCATAGGATACACTCCGGAATAGCACATAGGCTACTTTTTATCCCGGAAACCCCAAACCCACGCGGGCGAAGCCGCGGGCAAAAGCTAGTTGAACAATATTTTTATTGACGTCAAATGTTGTTAACTTTACTTTCTTTAACAATATTTTTGATGATGTCAAACGTTGATAACGTTACTTTCCTTTAGTTTAGCGGATTCTTTCAATTGTTATCATCGAAGTTACTAATCAGCAGCTGTGACAGATAGACAGACAGCTGATGTAGCACCATTAGGGTTAATTTTTATACAATTTTATTTTTTTATTTTTATAATTAACCCAGTACCTCAAGTTAATCCAAAGTGTTTTAATTACCAATTAGTTTTCGCTAATTGAACAATATTTTTGGCGTCAAACGTTGTTAAAGTAGTTTTCCCTTTGGAACGATTAAGATTCTTTCAATTCTTATTATCAACATTACTAATAAATAAACAGCTGTGACAGACGGACAGACAGATGACGTACAATTAGGGTTCCTTTTATCCAATTTACTAAGGGACCTACGACTAAATGTCAATATTAACCCAGTACCTCCAGTTCACCCAAAATGTTTTAATTACCAATTTGTTTTCGCTAATAGAACAATATTTTCACTGGCGTCACGCGTTGATAAAGTCACTTTCCCTTTGGAAAGACTCGGATTCTTTCAATTTTTATTATAAACTAGCAACCCGCCACGACATGCAGCATTATGCATGTATTATACACATAAATCTTCTTCTTGAATCACTCTATCTATAAAAAACCCGCATTAAAATCCGTTGCGTACTTTTAAAGATCTAAGCATACAAATGAACAACTGTAAGCAACTATATTTTATACTATGTAATGATGTTACTAATAAACAGCTGTGACAGACGGACAGACAGATGACGTACAATTAGGGTTCCTTTTATCCAATTTAGTATGGGAGCCACGACTAAATGTCAATATTAAGCCAGTACCGTTGACCTCCAGGTGTAGTCGGGAGCGCCATGACATCTGCGCATGCGCCACATCGCGCAATCTCCATTGTTACTGTTTACTGTTATTGTTGGTTATTGCATTGTATTTAATATAATGGGTAACTGTTCAGGTCCAAATAATGAACGTATTCATTTATATATTATAGTTTTTTTTTTCAAATCACAATGTTTGTAGTCCTACTACGGTCTTATTTTCAGTGCTGTGTTTTGATTACCTTAAAATTTTCTAGAAATAGCCATTCGTGATAAGCTACATCATATCCGTCGTAAAATAACACATAGACAAAACGCACTAAATTGCATTAACATACAGTATGGTCGTTCTAACGTGGTTAGTCTGAAGTTATTTGAATAATAAATGTATAAAAAAATGCCATTATAGTTATTTACATCAACAACAACTGCTAATGATATTTTTTTTTTACACACAGTGCACAAACACTAAATTTCGTAGAGCCTAACTTCAGACTCATCAACTTAGAACGACCGTACTATACTACTTCTCAAGGAGTTTCCAGCAAACTGTACCAGCAGGGTTTCAAGCCTCCTGCGGAATTCGTCATTCGATGATTTTTACCTACTATAAAAAAAAAACTGTACCTATTTGCTTATTTCATCAACTACCTACGTGAAAACATGACTTGGAAAAGCGTAACATCGAATAACACATCCCATCACTATCTTTATTGTTATTTAAAATCATCTCTAGTCGTTAAACAATCTATGTGCCACGGGCCATATGACATGACCCTGGCCTACGGCACGTGTGCCCAACACATGGTATAAGTGTATTTTATTAGAATTTTAGCATCCATTAAAACTTGGCATAAACAAAATCCATCAACAGCCTATAAATGTTGTAAAATGATGCCTTTTTTAAATGTTCTCAGTGAACTTAACATGGACATTCATTGTTTAATTTCTCATAACTTGAATTATGTGTGTACCTACCTATAGTATGTAAAAATGGCTGACCTAGCAAACGTAGTTCTATCTTATAAATTATGAAAGATCGAGAGTGGGAGTAGGAGGGTAAAAAATAATTCAGACCTACTGAATATACACAAAATTTCTTAAGGATTGGTCAAGCAGAAAGATTTCGAAACATTTCGATAACAAACACTGTGACACTAGATAGAATGCTTTTGTGATATAAAATTCCGTTTCAGTTAGTCATGAAATAGGAATTTTTTTTAATTTAGGGAACAATAAAAAAAAAATGTCTAAATTTCTTATATCGTTGAATCGATTGTTTTTTACCATTAACCTTACGAATACTATAATTAATGACATAATATGATAACAATATGTGTGCGAACGTCGGCGTTCGCAAGGGTCTAAATAGTTTAAATGAAATAAAACACAATTAAAACATACTTAACTTTATATATTAAATTATTTAGAATAAACTTTACACATGAACCACTTTCACAGCTTGCGTAGCGGCAGCGGCCGCAGCAGAATCAATCTCCTTCTGTATTTCCTTCTGGATGCACTTGACACATTGCCTCCGCAGTCGCTTCAGAAGATAGATTCCCGCCAGAAAGAGGATAATCACAAGAATTATAAGCACTATTATATCTGAAGCCGTAAGAACCAAGTCCATAACTTCGACATGCGCGTGCCCACCCATAATGTCGTCGTGTTTAAAATCGCAATTTCTGTAAATAATGAAATATTCAACAGCGATAGTGCTGCATTCAATAAAACAAGTGGTGTCAGCAAAATATTCTGGATCTGTTGCACAGTGTACGATAAAGCAGTACGATAGCGATAAAATAAAGAAAGAATACATGTTTATTTGGCGCTCCATTAAAAAAATGACAATAAAAATAAATAATTACAATCTTAAACATAAAAAAATAGAAAGAAAAAATGAAATGAGAGATTAAATTAATAGTTTCGTTGATTTTTTTTTTTTGAAAAATATTTATTTTAGTTATCCATTGGGTATATAAATAGTGCTGGTAATAATTCCCTCAATAATGAATTGCTCAATACAAAGACAATTGGGACAACCCACATGCCTTTCAGGACTTAAGTATATGAAGTCAATAACAAAACTGTTTGCTTACGGGATGCTGATTGGTGCAAATGCTTTTCAGAAAAAAAATATCCAGTCGAAAATAATAGTTGTATCGTCCCGGGCTCTTTAGCTAATTAAGCTTCTTAGTGTAATACTGTCGTGGGCGAGGCTAATGTTGAACAGGCTGCTTAAAAGTTGGGGATCTTAGCAAAGACCACACGGTATTTGATGCTCAACCTCTATCAAGCGCGAGTACGATCATTTATGGTCGTATATGGAATATTGTTGTCATCTTTGGGAAGGCTTAATTCAGTCTGACAAATATCAGAAACGAGCCAAGAAAAGCATCGGTAATGACGCTGAGTTGTTAGCCGACAGGGTTTTCTATCGTTTATATTTCAGTGAGCGCATATTACTATGAAGAGCTGCTAGAGTAATGTACATGTATTATTGGCTATGTGCATATCTATGTCTATAGCTTAGTATCTGCCAGTAGAACATAAACCTACACATAGCGAGCGGGTGTCGTATTCGCAGATGATTCAACAATACATGCTCCGTTTACACAGGAGCTGTTATTCATTCTAAGTGGCTGTGCCCAATACGGTGGCGACAAGAATTTATACATACACAGCATTCTATCGGGCCGCGACGCCGCCGGCGCCGACTGTGCAGCCGGGCAACTCACGCGCTTGCAGAAATGTGAAGCCGCGCTCTAACAACATCGCATTGTTCCAAATTGACATATTACATGACTACGTGCACGGAATGACACCTTTATTGTTTAAAGCCGCGGTAACAAGCGACTCGTGTTGACTTTAAAAATATCTGATTTTCATAATGATGTAATAGTATCGATAATATCTATATTTAGTTGAGACGCACGCGTGTTGCACTGAACAGTGATGTCACGCGGTTATCTCTTAAGCAGATCCTGTTATTATCTTCTAGTGGCGAACAACAGGAAGTTGGTATCGAGTACACAGTTAACAGACAAATAGATATCAATGGAATATTAGCTTGTGTTGTGCAAAGCCAGCTGCGGTCCATTGATCGCGTCGCGCAGCTGCGCTGACCCGCGATAACCCGCGAGGCGCCACGTCCGACTCCGCGCCACTCCGCTCCCCATTCATCTCACATTATTGCGATACCTACTCACAGCTGTGAGCTGCGCTTGCGTCGCGATTACTCTTAATTGTGCGCTATCACGCGTTTCTATGAACGCTCGCTTATGCAATAAGACCTTAATAAAGATAGTGTTACTGTTAGTGCTGAGTTTAATTACCAGTTTGCCAGCCAGAGTGACAATAACATTAAATGTTGTAAATCTATGGCTCAGTGTGTAGAATTATAATGGATTGCTTGTATAAATTATTCTCACAGTTTCACAATTAAGCCTATGAATATTCTAAGTAATTATCATAAATACAACAGCCAGCTTGATTAGTCACATCGCAATTGACTCTTGATCACCGCTATTGAAATTTATGTATTGAAATAATGTCAAAGGTAGACAGCGGCTAATGAAGTCTAGAGTAGGTCAATTTCTAAGTACAGAGAAAATTGCAAACCTAGTCAAGAATTCAACAATATCTGAAATTGCTACAAATTGAATGAAGTTATTTTAGAAGCAGCTGTTAAAACTTCAAACAGTACATTTAGGTTGAAACTTAGGCAGTTAAACCTACGCTTGCTGAAGTAGCAAAAATACTCGTTAACCTCGACCCATCATCACTATTGAAATTCAGAAATCAAAAGTTTAATTTAACGTCCCTTTTAAAACACAAAACTATAAACTTTACAACCCAAGCTCCTCTATGGGTTCGATTTACGAAAGGTGCTCGAGATCAAATACCCGTCGAGACATTAAGATCGCATTCACAACTAAAGACCAAACAACCATTTAGAATTCAGGTTTCGAAACTTCTAATCAAATCGACTCCAGACCAATAAAGCATACACGCGCTAATCAGATTTCAGCAAACAATCCATTCGATTGGTTATAGAATTCCGCAACACAACACCGGCGCTGGATACGTGGAACCCAACAAAGCCTTTTGTTTCCACGGCAGCCCATCGACCCTGCACTTTATACTTTTTCGTTTATAATACTTTTTCTCTTGTTGCATTCCCAAAGTGCTGACCGAAGCGCTTAGACTTCAAAAAACTGGTTTCCAGACTGCTCGACCTTAAATGGAACGACTTTGTAAAATTGTGTGACTCACAAAATGTTTCTAATAAAGAGATTCGGGATTTTACCATCAACACTGAAAACTAAATGAGTTTCGCTACAAATACATTTAAGGAACAGCCAAAAATAGATTACACAATTACAAGAACGAAGAGCTGAACAGACTGACATTTGAACTCCATTCAAACAATTCCCAATTAAAAGGCCAGACTTGTTCGTAGGAGTTGAAAAATGAATGAATTTATTCGCCGCCGCCTAGATCGAGCATGTAACACATAGGTGCACGTTCTAGCACAATAAGCAGGTCAAGTTTCTCGCCAGGATGGCGCCAAAACAAGCGCACAGCTGCGCCCGCGCAACTATTTGCGGAAACGAATATCGGATCGCGTAAATACGCGGCACGGGACATCATTCGTGCAATACTTGTGCTACCGTTAAACTGTCCTCTTGACCGAGTTTTGAGATAGATCTCAGAGTAATAACTACAAACCTAAAACTGATTCAAATGTGGGTAGTTTATTGTGTGGTCAGATTTCAGACCAACACGCACAGGGCCCTTGGAGTGGGTTACAGCCGTTTCATGTAGAGTAGAGGTGCCAGAAGTGACAGTGTGAAGGCTGATTATGCTATGCTATTATTCCGTAAATTCATTAAAGTACATATAAATCATGTTTTTGCATTTCAATAAATAAAAAAAACAGTTAAAAACTATAAAAAATGTATCCCACCGGTATCAGGAACAGAGTCCAAGTTATGCTATGCCATTATTATTATTGTTTTTACTATGGCTAGGCTCATGTTTGACCACTATCTCACCTGATTGTAAGCTATAACGTGGTCGACGACAGAGGGCGCTAGCTTAGAAGTAACCTATTCACTGTTGACTTAAAAATCCCCTATTATTATGCAGATGACCACGACATCCTCTTTGTGTCGCATTTCTCTATTAACAACCCGCACCGAAATATACAATATCAGTTCCAGCTAATCAACAGAGCACTGCTGCTTATCTGAACAGCAGGAAGTGTTGGTTATTATAATTAAACTACAATGGCTGTCACCGGCTAGGATCAGAGACAACGACAACCGCAGTACGGCGCCCGCGCAGATACAACTGTACGAGTACAGACGAGATCAGAAGCTTTACATCATACAGTGTATAGAAACTGAATGATGTAATGAAAAATATTGAAGTTCAAGTAATATTGAAAAATATAAATATAAAAAGTAAGTTTTTTTTCGTAGATTTCTCTACGAAAAAATAGTAGCATCTTCGTAGCTCTTGCTACGAGTAGATTTGTAGTTAAACTTTGAATGCATAATGTAATTTTTATGTTTTTAATGTTAATTCTTATTAATTATTTATTTTAGTTTAATAGCTAGCTAGCAACAAAATACCTACCATATTTACTTTTTCGTTGTGTAGAACAGCTGCTTTTCCTTTGCAACTTATTCCACTGTTGTGGAATGTGGGTGTATTCATATTTTTCTTTACAAAACTATGTGTAAAAGATTTAAAACGTTAATTTAACACCTACGAGAAGGTCCACAGCCCTAAAAACAAAACCACAACTGCAAGCACACAAGTGAGTCTTAACCGCTGAAAGACTAAATCTCTCTGTAGCTCTACCCATAGAGAGACAAGAGTTATTCGCTGATTCCACGTCTAAAAACTAAGACTAATGTACTGTAGATAGTGAATGAAGTAGCTTAAACACGTGAAAGTGCAATTGTGCGGATATTCTGTGCCTAGGGCCATAAACCAGATTCTGAAAGGAAGGTCTGACCCCTGTATGAAGGGCTAAGAAGGAACGGGTTTTTTTTCTGGTGGACAAAAATCAACCAATGGAGAATCCCGCTCTTAGTCAGTCTCGTACTGATTAAACACCCTACCTCGTTCCTTCTTTGCATTTCGCACTGGGGCCAAGCCTTCCTTTCAGAAAGAGACCATGGGCCCCAGTCTTCAACCCTTAAGGTAGTACGGGGTGAGTTTTTTAATCAATAGAAGTCTGACACTATCTCCCGCCGGGCCCAAGGGCGGGAGATAACTATAGGCTGACCGTCTGAGCCTTCGCCTGCGCATATAAATCACTATTTCTTTCCTATGACGTCACATATCTTAGGAACTATCTTGGCGCATTTCATTTCGTATGTATCTTACTAAGCGCCCCCCACCACCCGCACCTGTCTCAGTCCCCTTGGTCGTCGTCATACCCCGAGCCCCTGTACCTCAGACTCCCTGTGACTCAGTTACACGGTCAGCCTATAGATGATTTTGCAAGAGTGGGCATTCTGTCTATCATTACCGCGTGGAGTCGCTCCATCAAAACGAATTGTTTACTGGAAGGCTGCACGTGTTCAGTGTTGGCCGACACTAGCTAATAATTGTGGGATATTTATTCCGTGCATTCCGCTTATTGTGACTGTTAAGAAGTGATAAATACTTCGCAAATGGTTCGAGATAGTCACGATGGTGATACTGTATCTCGGTAGCACTGTTGTTTAATTTTAACCTTTCGACTTTAGCAAAATAATTACAGACACAATTAAAGAACAATAGATGTGCGAACGCCGGCGTTCGCACGGGGCTTATAAGTTTAATATAAATAATGATAATTATCGCTTAGTTAGTTATAATTCTAAGTATTTTGGGTTTCACACATGGTTATGAGCAGAAGGCTCTAATGTGGGCTGCAGTATGGTTCGGAAAAGTTACCACTGTCCATAACGCCCGGACGGCGTGCAATGGATAGCTCACCGCCCGGCTGGCGGTAATGGTAGAAGGCGAGCAATTAGTAGGTAGCTCGTCTTCCAATCGTCTGGTAACCGTCCGGATCGAGCCCAAGTCGTCGGCGGCGCGTAGTGTTTCACGGGCAAGGAGGTGTCAGCAAATCGTAGGAGCCCATTTTTATTTCTGACCATATATTTCTTAAGTAATGGAGGGGGTTGCGGGAATGTTCGAAAGTGTCACCTCGGGTTTTATAAGTCAGTAAAAGTCTGACTAACGCTTTCACATTCCTCTGAACGGGAGGAGTGTTTTTAATGATTTCACACCCACAAAAATAACTACTACCCTGCACTAAATATATATTAAAATTCAAACTCTGTGCAATATCATTTTCGAAACTTACATCATAATAACATAAGCAATTTTGAAATGTATTTCTCATTATAAACACTATTTATCATGTTTATACTAGGTTTTTGTGAACATTCCTGGCTTTATTAGCTAATTACAGAATTATTCGGCCTTGCAAGGCTGGTCAAACCACATTGTGCTCACTGAAACCAAGTAACGACCACGGAGCAACGTTCTAAGTTCTCATATCTCGATTTCGAAAACAAGTTTCTAATTCCGAACATTATTTTAATCGATTACGATAAATCGATGAAGTTCGATTTATATTCGCATTTACGTTTCCGCAGCTGATATGAATGTAATGGCAACTCCGTTACCATGTTGTTATGGCCGTAATTGCTTTTAGAAATGCCTACCTTCTTGTGTGTTTCTGTATTAAACTACGATAAACTGTTTACTCACTCCATAACTGTTTTAAAGGTAAGAAATTATGAAGTTATTTGATGATTGATTGACCGCTGAACCATGAGTGCAGTGGTGGTAGCTGAGTGGTAAAAGCCCGCAGGCTCAAACCAAGCCAGGCGCTTTACTTTATGTAATTTATTTCATCACCTCTGCTCGTCAAACGGTGACGGTAACATCGCGAGGAAACCGGCATGTACTAGGTCCAAAAATTCGAAGACATGTAACATCCACCAACCCGCATTGAACCCGCGTGGTAGATTATGGCCCATTTCCTCACTTAGAAAGGAAATCTGAGTCCCGGTAGTGGGAATTATAAGGCTGATGCCATGCTATGCCTGAGTGCAGCGAGGGGATGAGTCAGATTTTTACTGACAAAAAACAACTATATTTTTCAATACACTTACTCGAAAACTGCCTCTTATCGCACTCCTATTAGGTTCAATATAGCATCTATATCACCCAAGTGCTTTTTTGAGTTTATCACAACAAGGGCTTTTTTATTCTTTCCTTATCGTCACGGTCACGAGTGATTATTTTGTTTTACTTAGTTTATCGAATCAGGCGCGAGGCCTCCTCCCGAGTCGCTGGACGACCCCACGAAATTAGAAACTGGCCAGAGTAGATTTGAATGCTATACTTATATATTTCTACTGTATGTTTGAGATACGATTAAATTTTTTTCTTTCTTTCTTTATATCACAAGTCGTAAGTGTATTGAAAAACGTCGTTTGACACACGTGCAGATTTGTCATTGCAGCCCTCGGCTCCATAACACACTCGCCTACGGCTCGGGCAAATTTCGCCTCGGTCGCAATGACAAACTTCCTGCACTTGTATCAAAATGTACTATTTTCAGTTACTCTACGCATTACAAGGTATGTAATGCGTAGAGTACTCGCAGTCACCTCCATATCTTAAGAGATAAGTATCTACCTAATTACATAAAGTTTATAAATGAACTGTACAATATCGAGTGTAATTTTACTAAAAACAATATCTTTTTGTAAAACAAAACCGATCGACAAAAACGACAGTTTATTTTCTGTTTACTTTTTCTTTTTATTAAATATACTCCAAGGAACCCTGTAAGATATTTATAAATGTAAAGTATCAAGATCATTATCAGTGTTAATACTTCCCCGATTAAAGTTTAAGAGCCGTATAGATAGGTCAGGGAGATAGTGATGTTTTAGTGATATTGTACCACCTGCGGAGCATTATGCAGGTAGTATTGATAGCATTTCCAAATATAGGTCTTCCAATTCTGCAACGATTTAGGTCCCCGTTCGATAAACAAATGAACGCATTTTATGAAACAAATAAGTATAAATTTTTTCTTTATAAATATTTTCCATCTGATGATAGTTTTATTCTATTCACTTGAATTATTTAAATTATCTCAATTACCGTTCCCAATTTGCCTCATCATCATCAGCCTTTTTAAAGTTCCCACTGCTGAAACATAGGCCTCCTCTCTAGCAGAGGAAATGGGCCATAATCCACCGTACGGGCCCAGTTCGGGTTTGTGAATGTCACAAGTCTTTGAAGTCCTGTTCCAATTTGCCTGCCAGCCACCATTATTAGAATACTTTTTTTTATAGAGCCCTAACTGTCCCATTGCAGGGCAAAGACCTCCTCAAGTCCTTCCAAACTATATTAGAATACTTATAACATAGGAAATTTTATATATTATAGGTATTCAGTTAAATACCTAATTCAGTGCCAGGTAAAAGCTAGTCACAGACAGCATTCGTAAAGCCGGTTCGTAACAACATGACTAGTGTTCTCGTAGCGATGACACCGTTGTAGACAAGGCTTAGGGCATGAATCCTTCTCTAAAAATAGTCAAGAAAAAAGAAAAACAACTTATAAATAAAGAAGTCCTTAGCAACCACGAAAATAAACCAATTAATTAAATCAAATAGGTATAATAATACACGAAATATACAACCGTGGAGCAGTTCGCAACGGCCTTGCCATCTAACTGTTTTGTGCTTGTTCGGAATAACCCGACTCATTATGTAAATGTACATTTCGTGAATCTCATCTATGCCAGCTGTTGGTATCTATTTTGTTTATCAATAAAAATATTTTGCAACTTTAATGTGTTTGTGGCTACCTCAGCTGTGCCAATGTCCAATTTGTACGCGGATGTGGTCGAGGTGGGAACAAGACTTGTGTTTACGTATTAATGTTTTACATTCGCGAGCACTTAGCGCACTCGGTGACGATTGCATCTTGATAATAAGCTTATAAATGACACGATGATTAAGACTCCCGATGGATATCTTCTGCTTATGTTTTAGAAATGCAAAATTAATGTGAAGGGATTATCGTTTCTGTTAAATGCTGACGTGTGAGGTTTTTTTACAAAACAAATACTTAAATATTTAGGCGATGAATGATCTATGTATAGCTTCGTTTTGCTATATTTAACAAAATATAGCAAAGCGCTTTAAGCAAAGGCTCCAGTATAGCGGTCACATACCGGAAGACACAGCACATACTTACCGAAAGGCATTCCACAAGGTTTTTTTTTCCATATCCTCCGAGCGGTCCATACATTGGCAACACCCGGGCGTCTCTTCTGCACGAATCCTGAACAAGAATCTCCCGAACTTGCCATTTCCAGTGAGGACCAGTGTCATGCGGATGGTGAGGACGCTGTGAGGTCTCTCCAGTCAGAGGCCTTCCACAAGGTGGACCGATGACCTGGTGAGGATCGCGGAAACCCGGAAGACGTGAGACGCATAGGACCGGGCGTTATGTGCACTCTTGGGGAGGACGATTAGGTGTCTTTTGGCTGAAACGATGATGATAATGAATCGTTTTAACAATAAACTGGAACATTTTGTTTCAGAGACTGACAGATATTACCATAAATTATATTCCTAAAACTAATCAAATAATATGAGAAGCAGTTCCACCATAATACCAAGTTAACATTTAGGATTAAATTAATACCCCAATTTATGGCGTGAGGTCAAAGAACAACATACGTATAATGAAGATCGCGGACCCAGGTGTTCATCCTAAGGATCTGTTAGTATACCTGCCCCATATACATCTAGTATATACGTTCCAATGCTAATTTAAATTCACATAAAACAGGCCGGATCAGATCGGATAGATTGCGCGAATACTCAGGTGTGAAGATTTGGGCGGATCGAGTTCTCAGGACTGAGATTAAATTATAGCTTTTAAAAGCGGAATTCTAATAAATAATGGACGAGTAGGTATGTACTAATGAGGTCACATTTTTGTTCGTCGTCGTGCGACCTTGCACCTGGCGTCTTGCTGGCGCTATCTCGGCCACTTGCCGGTGCCGCTAGCACCCGGAACTCGTCTGACATCACTAGCGCTAGTGCTTAAGAGCGGCCAACCGACGTACATTTCCATACAACCACTCTGACGTGATTATGATGTTATTACACATCTTTTTTCAGATATTTTGGATACACAGATATCTTGCGGATCTTATATAGGCTTCTATAGAAACCAAAACGTAAATTTGTGTAAGAGTAATCCTGTAAAGACCTCTGAAAATCTGTTGTTTTACGTGTACTCTGACTCTCCATAATGTGCTACTATATTAAAAAGTACTTCTAGAAAACCCTAGCGCATTTAATTGAGATTCTAAATGATGTCATTTTTGTTCAAAAATCCTTAAGGATTTAATAAATCGTATAATTACCGAATGCCAACAGAGTTTTCAGGTGTTATTTCTCTTTTTTCGCATTACTAATATTACTATTGCATCAATAACAGGTCCGCCGCGGGCCCACGAAGACCGTATGTGCGACCGCGCGTGGCGACGCTTTACACAGCGTTGACCCTAACTTTTTACAGCGTCTGCGCAACGATTTAATATTTTACCGCTCTACATGAATGCCGTTGTAGAAAGTTAACTTTTCGGCACATAACTTGCATTTGTATGCAGCTGAATATAATTCCAGACTGTAAATCTCGCTGTTATCTCCTCTGAGAATGTTGATTTAAGGATCGTCTTTCGACTTATCGAGAACAAGAGATCGTTTAAGATAAGGTTGATTTATCTTTAGAAGAACTTAAATAATGAATGTGTGCATCCGTTTACTCAGATTAAATTGCAAATTATTTAATTAAGAAAGAAAGATTTCGAAAAATGTCTTACAATGTTTCGATTGCTGGGCCTTAGGCCACTTCTCTAGGAGAGGAAAATGGCGTTATCCACCACGCAGACTCAGTGCGGATTTATTTTATGGTGGGTAAAATCATCCATTGACAATATCCGCTCTTGGGCGGAGCGGGAAATAGTGTTGATCTCTTTCTAACTAAACAACCCACCTCGTTCCTACGTTACCTTATATACCAGGGCCAGAACCTTCTTTTCGGGCTCAAACCCCAGTTGGCTTCGACCATACTGCGAGGTCCTTACCGTGGGACCTTTGCTTTTATAATCGTCCGCTCACAAATTGACCCACCATGCATGACCATTGACCTTCAATTCGCAATAACCGATTTTAGGGTCTTAATCAAAGTGGGTACCATACCACAACCATAACATCTAGTTCAACTTATTTGCTGCGTGCATACTAAATGATGTCATGTCAATCTATTATGTAGATAGACATTATTACAACATTGTTAGAGCTAACACAGAGAGATGCTGTGTTGTTCGCGTCGCAGCTGCTTTTGTTACTGCACTTAATTTATTTAAATAGGCATCAATGATTTATGATGATAACTAATGGTTTCTTAGTATATTTTGCAGGTGTTTCTAACATAATGATGAAAGATATGAATTTCTAAAGCATAACAACTTATTTAAAAACAGTCTCATGACGCAAGAACTGTTTGACAAAAAAGCTTTAAGATTTTAAATTTACATTTTTCGTTAGGTAAATATTTCAAAAAATAAACACGCATTATGACACACAATGAAGATGGGAAATGCCATGGGCACTCGGTCTGTTTTGTGACACAAGCAAATTGTGTAACTGAAAACTTAAGAACCGCTCAGTTTATATAACTCATCATCAACCTTTTTAATGCTCACACAGATCTTCTCTCTAGCGGACCCAGTGCGGTCTGGTGGATGTCACATGTCTTCGGATATTTGGTTTTACGAGAGAGTAGTTTATGTGAAGTTTGCATAAAATTGGTTGAGTGGTTCTTCATTTATCACATTTTTCTGTTGCCGGGAGCGAAGCTGTGGACAAAAGCTAGTAGTTTATAATTATAACTAACCAAAACAGGGTTACATATAGATTACCTACAGTCGATATTAAGATAAAGTCGATACTTAGGTAATTAAGTTGGGTCCATAGGCCACAGCTATCGGATACCAAGCCAGCACCATAACGTGGGGTCAAAGATTAGCTCAGAGCACAACGAGGACCCAGATCCAATAGAAACAACATGCACTAGCATGAATAGATTCTGTTCATAAATATATTATCCTTAACAACATAACGACTGGCCTGTTGGTCTAGTGGTTAGTGGTCCTGACTGCTATGCTGAGGTCGTGGGTTCGATTCCCACCTAGAACAAATGTTTGAGTGATGACGACGACGACAGACGACGTTGTGTGACAGTTGTAGAATATATTATTATTATTATAACGTCCAACGTACGATTATTTTTACCCAACAAAAAAAAACAAATATTTAATTCTAACTTTAATTCAGTCGATTTTCGATTATGTTGATTCCTGCGCTTTCTAAGCTTCAGCGCTTGCAAAACCTATGCGTTTATTTTGTATCTGTCTTCAAAGAGCTAGTCCAAAAATGTTATCTTTCTACAATATCGTAATCTTCTTAAATATCTCGTGTCTCGGTGTTTGTGGACGCCCTCCTCCGAAACGGTCAGACCGATTTTAATGATTTTTTTAAGTATTTATTAGGTGTGAGAATATGGCGTAAAGTATATTTCACACACAACACTACTCAATGGACATTTACAGCCTGTTTTTGCTAAATTATGTAAAACCTGTATTCACGTTTATTGTGAAATATAAATAAATTCAAGGTAGTTCTTATCTCAGCGTTCAAACAAATGTACTCAGCAACAGTTTTATTACTGTCGCAGGCTCTTTTATCTTAAAGAGTTCATAATATTCGTATTTACATACAAAACTTGATAAAATAATATTAGAACATACTACTTACGAGTAGATAGCCAAATTATACTCTACTATACTCTAATTTATATCATCACCATTAATCCCAAAACAATTAAAGAAAACATCGACAACTAAAAATTCGAAGCCATGACATTCGCTAGAGCAGAGGTCTGAATCACAATAGTGAGAACATTAAAAAGCTGATTATGCTATACTCTATACAAATGATGATGATGTTGATGATTATAAACTGTCAGCTAGAAAGATTTATATTTATTTTTTATTATATTTTCATATTTGTATTTTTAAAATGAATAAACTCAAAACCTACAAACCGATTTTAAAACTTCTTTCATCAGTAGAATGCTACCTTATCACTGAGTAACATAGGCATAATATTTCACTATCACCTGGAAAAAGCCGCTGCTAGAAGCTACTTGTATCCGGTAAACGTCCGGACCGAGCCCAAGTCGTCGACGCCGCACACTGTTCCCGCGCGCCTCAAGGAGTCGTCAGCAACTGTATTGGGCCCAGCAGCATCGAAGCTTTCTGAGGCCAAAGGCGAAAGCAGAATACCGGGGCCCTGGAACTAAGGAAAGAAGGAACGGTGAATCGTTTAGTCAGTAGACGTCTGACACTGCCTTTCGCCCAGGGGCGGGATTCGTCATTCGATGATATTTCCCACCATAAAAAACAAACTCTAGTAGGTATCAATTTTTAAATATTTTCATTTAATTGAATTTGTAAATATTTTTATTTATTTATTTATGTACATACAAACACTTACAAAAAAGAAAAGAACACATACAGATAGAAGAGTACAAAGGTACTGCTTATTTCTAACGAAATTTCTTCCAGCAGACCTGCGACAGTACAGTTGGATGAGAAATGTAGACACAGTGTGTATAAATAATTTTATTTTATTTTATTTATTTATAATTTCATTTTATTTTTATTCTATTTTGTAATTTAAATTTTTGTTATCTCAGTGGTTTAGATTATTTTTGTGTTTATTATAATGTAAATGCAAATACACGAGTACTATAACAATAAATGTTAAAGAAAATTAAAATCATATCAAACAAAATTCATTTATTTAAATAAATGTTTATATAAATATTTGATACAGATATAGACTTATTTTAATTTGTTTATTTTTTGTTTTTGTATTATACGAACATAGTTAGATTTAATATAAAAGTATATATATATAGTTTAGTTTATATTAAAGAATATAGGTGTATCTTTTTGTAAAGATAAAATTCAAACAAAACTATACAAATTATTTTTATCAAGTATATGTTATCTTCACCACCTAAATTAGAGAAATCCTCAACAACAATTTCTCAATACATAAACCGAACTATACACCTCTTTTACTTTTACCCAATCATCAGAAATGTCAAGACATCCACACAACTGCGGGCAATAAACTTATACAAAATGACCTGAAAAACATGACATAAATACATACAAAGGATACAATTATGAGTGTAGTTAAATACCTGACCTTACACATGACTAAGTTAATCCCACCGCCGATGTTTCCGATCGTAAAAACTTGCAACAACGCGCTCTGTCATACACAACCTAATTTATAGAGCTGGCAGACCTAACAACCATATATTTACAGATAAAAACTAAACAAACAATGGATATTCACCCTTATGAACTCAATAATAGAGGTGTGATAATGCTTGTTCGTCAGTAAATAGGTTGGCAAGGATTTAAGAGCGACACACTCCTCACGAATAAGTTTGATGGTTGTTTTACAACCCTGTTCTAATTACGAGGTTTCCTCTCCAAGACTAGGACACGACGAGCCGAATGTTTGTGGCTACATTAAAATGGTGTTCATACAAAAACTTTATGGGTGTTCCTTGTATTAACTCTTTGTTGTGGAATTAGTTTCGCGATTGTTTTTCAGTCTCGTTTTGGCTGGTTAAAGTAGTTTGGAATGATTAACTGCTTCAGTCGCTATAAGTGGTTTCGCTATGCTTATTGATTGCTATAAAATTATATTAAAATCATTATTTTCATGACATCACACATTTCGCATTTCGTGGACGCTACATTTCGCGTTAGGCACTAATTGTCGATAATCAACTTTATTTATTTTTTTGTAACCCTTACTATCCCACTGCTGGGCAAAGACCTCCCCCAAGTCCTTCCAAACGCTTTTGTTCGGCGCCGTCTCGAACCAGTCGTCTCGGTACGCGTCTAAATCATCCCGCCACCTCTTTCTAGTCCTGCCTCGACAACGCTTTCTTCCCTCTGGTGCCCACTGTGTGGCGTGTTATTATTCTGGAACGAAAATATTGTGCAATCAAACCCAATCCCAATCTTAGTATACTGCCACAATTTAAACCACAATTCTGTTCTTGATACTTGTCAGCAAACAAGATAATTTTGCGATGATTTTATCGCATCTGTAACAATTTAGGTAATTAATTTATCGACAACTGTGCAGTACTACAATCAGCGTAAGTCATTTGTCGTAATTTTAGCTGTCTCTCCTTGTCACCTATTAATTAGTTTTCGAACTAATTATACTAACGGGTCGTCTAATCTGCAGGGAGATTTCGACCCGGTAACTGCATGCCGTTTAAAATTCAATATATTTTGCCATAAATATCGGATTTTACGAGCCAACATTCAGACACATGTCAAACAAATTGTTGACACATTCAAAATGTGACGAAGCCACTTAAATAAAAGATTACTTTTACACGAATGTGTTTGGTGTGAGAATTCTTGCCCAAACAAGCTTTAGTTGAGGTGCTCTGAAATATATTTTTATTACTATGGTGACCTTTTTTAGGAAAAACATAAAAGAGTGTTAGTTAGCCTTTTTTTGCAGGAATGAGTTTACTCTTCCATAAGTAATTCAATAGTATTTATGATAACATAAAAGAATTATGCATACATAACTTAAAATTCACACAACGGTGATCTTATAAAACAGTTGCTATTAATATATTTTTATAAACGCTTTTTAACTACTCGTATAAACGAAAATTGACACCTACCGATATTCTTCCCGAATAGGCTCGCTATTATTAAAGCGACTTTTACTTGAAGAAAGAAAGAATAAAGAAAGTTTTTCTTTCTAAAAACACTTCATTGACGCGAAATGAGGCAACCTTTAAACTAACAAACAAAGAATCGTTATATTTTATAGGAAGAGTTGC
This sequence comes from Mythimna loreyi, assembly GCA_029852875.1. Lineage (NCBI taxonomy): Eukaryota > Metazoa > Arthropoda > Insecta > Lepidoptera > Noctuidae > Mythimna > Mythimna loreyi. The sequence goes on along the minus strand of CM056780.1, from coordinate 13,249,511 downwards.
AAACACTCAGAAGAAATATCTCACAGCATCTTTGAAAGTGCAACGTTTTCCGAACACTGCACATTGCATAATGCAGTCCAGTTTTTACCTGCAGCAGCCCAAGTAAATCAATCAATGTTTTTGCCTAAGTAAATCAGTATCTCCCGAATCTCAATAAGTAGCATGACATTTCAATGACAATAAATTGGATCAGCAGTGGGCACCGTGGGCAGTGCAGCTGGCGGACACGTGCGATGGTCACGACTCTACATGGTCCTCAATTCTGATATCACGACTACCACTCGTTAATATTCACAAGTTGTTTTACTTTTTTAACAATCGTGCGTTGAAATCTTGTGTAATAAAAAAGTCGAGAGGTTTTGCTTCGCGTAGTGATGTAGTGTCGTATGTGGATGCTCTGAAATATATGCTTTCTAGATTTCACTGTGGAATAACTTAGAGTATTTTTTTTTTTAGAAAAAATTATATTAATTAACCGTTTAAGCGTGTCCCAATCGATCGTCTTTGATGATTTGTCAAATTCAATTGAATTTAATTTTTCAAAAAATAGTAGAGTAAGTTTTTAAAATTGTAAAAAAAAATAAAATATATCTAATTTATATTTTTTAAACAAAAATATTAGGTTAGTACGGATTTAAATCTTTGTCTTGGAAAAAAGGCAGTCGATTTATTTTCATGATTTGGTTAAATACCTACATTTGATTTTTATAGAAGAAGTCTTCAATCAGTCAAACCCTGAACTAATGAATGGTTAATTATTTGTATAGTCTAGCCACAACAACAGCTTTGTGAAACATTCCACAACAATAAATGATTAGGTAGCACGTTTAACTGCGGTGCGCGGGCGCAGGTCGGAGGTTGGGGCCGAGCGGCGCCTGCGTCACTCTAGCGCATTGGTTACCAACCATTCGTCCGCAATAGCTATGTTTTTGATATTTCATAGCCCTTGGCTTTAGAAGGATCAACTAACATACCTTCTGAAGAAGGTTTGGTAACCTTATCAGTTCTTAACTTACTCAGGTAAGTTTTTTAAACATCACAGATTTTGATATCTATAGTTTGTTTTTAAAATAATATCTACAGTATTTCTTTAACCATAAGGTTGTTCCTAGTTCCCTTTAAAGAACAGGAAAATCAAAGTTGACGCTGATCACAAAATGTTGGAAGCCACTGCCTTATCAACTTACCAATTCATGCCAGTTCGGCTAGTGTTCCTAGTGCGAGTTTATTTTACGTTATCGCGATTGACACTTATATGACGTTTGGCGCTCCGATTGGTCCACTCTCACTAATAAAAAAGTCAAACGCGATAAACGTTCTGATCGCGTTAACGTAAAAACAACTCGTACTCACTGCCTCGCTAATTAAAAGTGCAGTGCAGATTTTTTCAGGGTTAAGTAACTATACCGAGCTCATTACATTTTTCCAAAAATCCTTCCTCAAAATAATCGTGACCCTTATTATCCAGAACAAAGAAAGAACGAAAAAAAAGCATTTATTCGTACCTCAAACGTAGATACTGTATACCTAAGTACATATTACACACATTTGATTTTTTTAATTCATCAAAAATATACATAATGTTTATTAACCTTAAGATAGCTCCCTGTTCCCTCAAGAGAACAGAAAATTAAAAATTGCCCTCGATTATAAAATGTTGAAAGCCACTGCCCTATCAACTTGCTAATTCATGCCATTCCGGCCAGATGGCCGCGCGCAAAACAACCGTGGCCCTTTTTTATCCGGAATAATACACACATTTGAATTTCACACCTATTCATACGCGGTACATTTACATATATTTACCACCTGACGAAAAATTTATTTATTATATTCCATATGATTATGTGATCACAGCGAAAACATTCCTAAGGAATTCAAACCTGGAGGTAAACAAGGTTAGGAAATGATACTATACTATAAAGGCGAAAGTTAGTATGTTTGTTTATGTTGCTGATTGCTTCACACTCAGTACTATATCAGTCATAAATTCAGTCTGGAAATATCTTAACCGACCCAAGCTGACCGCTACAAACACAATCTGGCCATTAGGGCATTTTCGACCCATCGGGAGACCCAGTGACAGTAAGGAAAATGCTGCCCATCCTGCACAACCACCTTCACTTTTCAGGATTCAGAACAGTCCAATAAGAGGCCTGTGCAGGTTACCAGACACTGGTCAGAAAAAAAGAAGATGAAGACTTAAAGGTGGTAAATAACTTCTCTTTTCTCGCAGGCGGAACCGCAGGCAGCAACTAGCATGAAATCAATAGAAAGTATAAATACAAAACATCCTGTGAAAACAAAACGTGAAAATGTTAATCACAATGATACAATAAACGGTTCACAGATACCTGAAACTGAACTGTGGACTGTGAAGTATGTGCTGAAAGAAAACAATCAACTAGCCATTTCCTCACTCTAACCGGTGCTGCTAAATACTAGTATTTTGCATGTAACAACTGCCTATCTGACCTCCTTCGCAAGGCTGGTGTTTAGAATACGTTGCAATTTTTTTTTTTTTATTGATAGTTTTGTGCTTGACCGCTATCTCACCTGATGGAAAGCGACGATGCAGTCGACGATGGAGCGCGCTTACCAAGAACTAACCTATTCACTATTGACTTGAAGATTCCTGGATTGTGTTATAGTATATTTTTGTAAATAAAGTAAAAGGCTTCCAGTTTATGTGTCGTTTCATTTTTCAGTGAATGTTGACATTTCTTATTATGCTTACATTACTCAATGGACTCCGTGAACATGAGTAATTTTCATATCTTTTTTTTATGAGAGGTAAAAATCATCCAATGACGAATCCCGCCCTTGGATGGAGCGGGAAACTGTGTCAGAACCTTGTCTTAATCCTAAAGCCCTGGTGTTACGCTACGATCCCCTCTGTGATGGAACTGAAAGAAAAAACAAGATAAAATGGATAAAAGATATATTATGGACTGGTCACGCTCACGTCAAATAGCAACCAAGAATATTTTAGTCTTCAAAACAAATAAAGTGAGTACAGCAGATGTTTACAAACACTGACACACCATCCGAGGGCTGTGTCTGCTCGCTTCAGGGCACGTGTGGCCGACACCCCTAACAGTAACCAGAACTACAGTCCTTTCGCAGTTACACTACCTCTGACAGCAACCAAACAACAACCTTATTATAATAGCAATAAAGACCATGGTGATACAGAATCTGAGACGGTAAGGACCGTACTATTTATACTCTGTACGTGTCATAGCGTGATGCTGTACAGCGATTATTTGTTATCCTGCACTTGTGATAAACTCTAAATAACTGGCATCTGTTACACGCGTCTTACTCATTAGTATAAACTTAAACTTGATGTAAAGCTTTTTGCATTCCATTTTCCACTAACATCTAAGTAGTAGAGACACCGCTGTTGATGCACGCTTGATTACTGTCTCACTTGGTAGAATATGGCAATGAAGCTCCCTTACTAAGAAGAAACCTATTCCCAGGTTGAGGAAAAGCAAGTATGGATGTGTTTCCTTCATCTACCGGTGGCGCATCTTCGTGGCGTGGCTTCAAACGTCTGACAGTCCGGTGATGGAACAGGCTTCACGAAATCAGGTTACGCAATTCTGACACACATTTCTGGAAATGCAGAAAGAAAACTGACTGGCTTAGTAACTCGCTCTCTTGAAAATGAGATTGGGCATTTAGGGCTACGGGACTTCAAATTAATCACTAACTTCATGATAAGTAATTTTAATTTACAGCCTTTACAAAAACCTACCACAAAAATCGATTGTATTCAATGTCCAATTTGACCGTGAACTTCCAAGTATGACTTATAAAAAGTAGCTCTTAGTTAATTTGCACGCCACCATACCTTGCCCCGGAAGCACGTTTCCTCCTTTGCATACAACAATGGTGGATCATTGTCCAGTTGGCCGATTACGTCATGCTTGGATCCAGGCGTATTTCAAGCATTTTTCCTATAATGTTCATATTCTTTCGTATCTTTAGTTGTATCTGCCAAAAAACCTTACTTTATCTTTTGAATTTCTGAGCTAAGTTAGAAGAACCTTATACCTTAGAGATAAACACTTAAAAGCCAGATTCATCTGTTTCAGTCACATTCCTTTAATTAAATACAATACATAGTTTAATTCAAATAAAAGCTCTAGCTTGAGGCGGATATAAATCTGCACAGAAACATAAACTGCAAGTGAATACAACACTGATTTTACAACGCAATTTAGTAATTCTACGTTAATAGCCTCTTAAAGTCGTTATAGTGCTTGATAGCGGTCATATTCTGGATAAAGAAAGTGTAATGATTGTAATTGACGCCATTTTGTGAAATCATTGGGAAGATTAGAACAACACGATGGACCTTGGACGGTTTTTGACCTCAACGTTTTGGCGAGCAAACAAAGGTCAGCTGTGAAATACCGTAGATGGTAGATATGAGAATATAATTTCGAGTACATATGTCAGTGTACAATTGAATCCAGTCTATTGTTAGCATCTGTTAGAATTGCCAGTTACAGTCGGCGAGTACAAAGGGCCAGTATCGCGGCATCAAGCCTCGCCATTGTCTCTGTGCGATGCGCGTGCGCTATCTGCGATAGCTTGATACTCGACGTGACGGTGATCGCGAGATTACACAGCCGTGACGTCATCATTGTCCGATCAGATTCTTCAATAAAGCTTTGGACGTATGAAATGAAGATATAGACTCCACATGATAGACTCCAATAAAAATTCCATATATGTAATAGAGACTCCAAAGAGTAATGATAGATTAGATTATGTATAGATGTAGTGTATACAGGCTATATAGAAATAGTAGTGAAATCAGTCTATTGGTAAATCGCTAAAGAGAAACCATTTAATTTCATATTGAAATGGTTTTCATATTTACGGATATTGAAAGCGCTTGTGTATTTTATAGGAAACGTTTAGTTAATAGTAACATTAAGATCTCCGCAGGCACATTTCAGATTATAGCCGTACTGGTTTTCGATGCAATACCTATGAAGCCAAGTTTAATGTTGGCTTTACTTTCCAATTTTCTTTTCAATGTTAAATTAGCGTAATGCGGTTCAATTTCAATAAGCGAACATACTAATTTTCAATAATTATCATAAACGTTCTGCCTTTTTCTAATGTATTTACAATTGCTCGGTTTTTGTCATGCATGTCTTTTTCCTTTATGTCAAGCTTCATTTCAGTTTTCTCTCTTTTTTCTGCTGTTTTATCTGACTCATAATAGTTTTAATATCAGAAAACTAATTCTAAATCACCTCTATTAACATAACACATAACAGTTTTGATTCGACCTCCTTTTAGTTGCGTTATAATGATGTGTCGAGCTTTATTACTCATCTGACCTGAAACAACATAATAGATATCGAATCAAAGCAAACACTAGACAGTGCTCGTATGTTCAGCAGCACATGTGATGATCAATCTGCAGCACGTGGCTGCAAGCGGTGTCGCCTGCGCCCGCGCAGCCGGGACGCTCAATGCGCCCTTGTCTTCTTCCACGTACATGCGAGCCCCACATGCGCCAATATTTTGGTACTTCGAAAACATCATGAATATATCCTCCTTGCTCTATAAAACGCAAATATTATTTATGACTCTAGGACGCACGTTAACATGGCTTGTGATAACTCCATGGCATATAAATCTCAAGAACCATTAACTTTTTAACTGCTTGATGAATCATAGCCCTGTCAAACAAATGCCACACCGAAGTATAATGGGCGGTTTAGTCATAGACACTTTTAAGTAACTTGAATACATACTAAAAGAAGGATGTACTACGCACATTAAATAAAGAAACACGACATTTACATGATTAGTGTTTGGTTCCATCAAACAATGATGTCAGATATTTCGTGTAGAAAAAAAACGAATTCGCAAGTCACGAGAGTGTTATGCAAACTGGACACGCATCTAACACAAAGCCCGGCTTCGTCCGGCCGGATGTAAATGAATATCATTATAGACCAAATGAATGATTATTTTTAACGACAATAGACTCTCATAAATATATTTGACATTACCATACGAATGTCATACTTTACAACGATGTGTTCACGCTCTAACACAGACGAGAAGCTAATAAAAAATTCAGTCCGTAAAATTCAATCTCAGATTGTTAATTTACTATTTTTTTTTTGTTCAATAAATCTATCGACATTTAGAATCAGGTGCTTTGATAATAGCGATACATAATTATATACCTAATGCGCATTAGATATTAATGATGCTAATAAGGATTTAGATAAATTAACTTATGTCATAAAAATGCAAATTGGATGCAGCTCTCGTAATATTGCAAATGAGAAAGTATCAAGTGGTGTTGACACCTCAGAAGTCTATTTAAAACGTGTAAAAAATGTTTAGTTTGTCAGCGCGATACGTCCAGTCTCGGGGATATAGAGTTTCGCCTTGTCGCTCCGTCACCCTGTCTCGACACTGTCGACAACGCCAATTCCGACGTTTTTAGGTGAACTCGAAAATATGATTGAATTTATTTATAGCTGGCCGGCGACACTTCAGCTATTCTTCATAATTAGCTGGAAAATTTATTAGCTGGAAAGCGCTTCACATTTTAAAAGACGGTTTGGCATCCTAAGAATCTACATTAAATTTAACAAAATTAATATAATTTTGTAATAGATTGCCTTTCATATTTTATGCTGAAGCTCCAGAAATTCTTTGCATTAAAAATAACAAAAGGCTGAAGTCAGACTGAGACAGTCACGTGAGAACAATTTTAAGTACATTCAATTTCGAAATTACTGGAAGTCAAAACTTTTAACGAGCCGCCCCCGTCACCATGTGCAAAGCAGATTCTTGGTGTTCCATGACGATTGCCCAAAATCCTGCAGTCCACATGGACGTGAGAACCGAAGAAACATTTGTTGGTGAAAGAAACACCCGTTTTATATTTTTACGATAAGTACTTACTACGGAAACATATGGAGGATTTGTAGCGGAGCTTATTGGGCATTTACTATTGTTTTACAAATAACCGCTTATAAAGTCAGATGGCTTTATGGCTAAACATCTGCTTTCTCAAAATATGAGATGAAAAAAAATGTTTTTGTTTAATGGGAATATTTTGAAGATTTGGTATTGTAATTTGTATTTCGAATAGCGGATAAACCACCATTTTTAGACAGTTTGGAGCTCATACTCGACTGCCATTCAATGATCTTATAATAAGTTGTACCAAACGAATACATACGAGTATAGAACTCGGAGCCACCTGGGTAGATGCGTAGGATTCACCAGATGATACACCACACGTGCTCGCAGCTGTACGCACGCACGTGTGGCGATGTGGGACTCAACACATATCCTTGAATTTATGCGCTCCTAGTACAATAATGCCTTATTGTTCATCGTTTTATTGTTTGCCAAAAGATTATCTATTCTATCATCAATTTGCAGTTCAGGTAGATCTATTATGAAAATTCCTGGCCAAATTAAGAATGAATCATTTATTGGATAGGTACATAATTTATTTTTAGTTACTCATTCCAAAACTATGAAAAACACATAACTTTCGACAGCAAATATCATGAATAATAATAATGTCCTAACAGATCTCCGTTAGGACATTATTATATTTAGATCAAGATGTGAAGAATACATTCACTAATATTTATCTCCTCTTAATTTATAAAAGGAGATATATATTAGTGAATGGATTCTTCACATCCAAATATTTCTGCTATTCACAATTCAGTGCTCATTATGCAGGTGTGGTCGCGAATCTAGCGCATTTCCTATGTCCAATAAATTGTCTGAAATCAACATAGTTGGGTAATAAGTGCCCTAAGTTGTGGTTACGGGGACATAACTATCTAATCTAAACGTTTCGGGATTAACGAGGAACATAATTAAGTACAAGAGTTACCTATAGTGATTGATAAGGTTTGGAGTACTGTTTCAACAGTATGGTATTGCAATTACGGCAGTATCGCGACAGTTGCGATTCTTATTACGTTGATATGCTATCACTGGCCATCTGTCGACTGGGCTCATGGTTATTACACCGGAGGATAAGGCAATGTATGCTATTTTGATGCGTCATCCTCTACTAGTGTTGTAGTCCATGCGTGTTGTTAGTGTAGAAAGAGCAAGCCTTCTCTGTCAGTTTAATGACCTTTGTTCGTCGTTAAAAGATTTTCCTGTATTTTTTTTAGTTTTCGCTTTTTGCTTTAGTCTTTTACTGACTAAAACACATCCGTGTTTCTATATTGGTGTTTATATGAAAGTTCCCGAGGTCAGCCACGCGACACCACGCAGCGCATCACGACGACATCGACTACATTACGTGTAAATTATACTTTAATGAGTTTTTTGATAATATGTATTAGTTTTTTGCTGTTTGTATTTTACCTATATATCGTATTGCACTTAATAAAGTGGTTATTATTATTTTAATTGCCCTTTGCATTCCTGGGGATTTTTTTAGTTGGGAAATCTCTCAATGGCTTCTTCAGCTCTTGGCGGCGAGAGAGCGTGTCTGACTTTCACTGACTAAAACCATCTATGTTCGTGGTAATGTTTCCAACAATTCCGCAGTCCTGGTTGAGAATTTTCCTCGTCACATCCAGTTTTTTGTCGACACAAGTTTCCTAATTTGTGAAAATAATTAAAATTTATATAGGTATAATATTATATTATTTTAAATATATAATATAATATATAATAAATAAATTTAGAACGACTCTTAGATATTGATATCTTCTAATTACTAATACGTAAGCTGGCTGAGTGCCAGCAGACACAATAGCGGCAAATAAATAAAAAAAAATACATCCTAAACTAAAGCTAGATTACATATTGTTAGTGAAGTTGTAACATTGCGTAATGCGTTTTTGGAGTTGTGAAGATTGATACTATCAATGAATAATGGTCATTTGATTAAAAAAATCATGTGCTCTGTTTCATGTACGTAATTAGGAAACTAGTAAAAAAACAGCTGATGCCGCGAAAAGAAAATTTAGTAAGAAAGAATTCGTGGAATTTATTTCAGTTTAATCATAGATTTGACGCCATGAACTGCATCAAAGAGGTTTTATTCGAGCTTTTTAGTTTTTTTTTTTGCGGTTGGATATTTTGACACTGTCAATTTATTTATTTAAGTGAGTAATTCCGGACAAAAAACCAATTTCAAACGTTTGTGAAATATTTGGTTGACAAGCATTTGCACCTAATAACTACTACCTATTTTGACGTTAAAAATTTGTAAGCTAAGTTAACCTTAAATCATTGACTTGTTCAAATGATGTTTACTGAAAAAAAAGAATTTTGCACATGCGTAAATTAATTCAAGTTTGTAAAAAGAACTTTACTTTTTTAATTTTATCTTTACAAATCGATAGTGTTTCATGTACCATATCAACCCTCCACGGGATTAAAACGATCCAAAGTTAGCCTTGTAGACTAGTAATAAAAATATATATTATTATTGTTACTCCATTTCAACATAAACATCAGCAGCCTTTTTTTAAATGTTACCACTGCTGGGACACAGACCTCCTCTCTAGGAGAGGGAATGGGCTAAAATCCTCCAAGCGGGCCCAGTGCGATTGGTGGATGTCACATGTCTTCGAATTTTTGATTCTAGGACATGTTGGTTTCCTTACGATGTTTTCCTTCACCGTTTTGAGAGGAGTGGTGATGAAATAAATAACACAAAGTAATGTGATGAAAAACAAAACAAAGAATCCACAAATAAGTACTAGCAACGCGAACAGGGTCGAAGCTGCCGGTAGCCTCTTGAGCAACGAGAGTCTCTTCAGATTTGATGTAATGTAATAAATGTACTAAACAAATATCAAACAATGCACTAAATAACAATGTACTCAGTTACCTAAAATTACCTACACCTGATCTTATCGTTATCAGCGACAAAATTCGCAAAACATACCTAATACGGCGAAACAAATAACATAATTAGGCAGGTGCAGATGATGATGACACAGTAGATGCCTATTCCGTACATATCACACGTGGTGGAGAAGATAAGGAAGATTTACTCATTAGATTAGTTGCCTATCTTAAGCCTGATAAACAACAATAGGCACAATACGGCCTGCACCTGAATGTACCGGAGTTTTCGGGTCACATGGTACGCCTCAGGACATCGGCCCACGGAGTTTTACGATCACAACCGGTACATTCGATAAAAATATTAGATAAGGCTTATTGTTTGAAAATATGAACGTTAATTTACGATTGTATATTATTTTCATCTGACATTTTGCTATGTTGTATACCGGATTTTCCATCCTACTTATTAAATACAAAACTTTTTAATTCTCCATTTTCCCTACTACGAGTATACCTAATAAGTATATAAAAATACACCGCATGAAAACCCGTTCAGTATTTTTTTGGGTTTATCGCGTTCGGACAAACATACGCAATACGACTTTGTTTTATAATACTTAAGAATTTTCGTCCAAAATACTAATGTGTTTTATCGTTGTCAGGTATTAGGTACTAGAAAGTCCCTTTCCCACAAATTCGTGCAGCCATTACGGAAAACCCAAATCAGAAGCTCATTTAAAATCCGGAGTCTTGTCGACAGCGTCAGCTGGCACAAACAAACCCTCACAATGTTATCACCGGTCCCCATGTGCAGCAGCTCTGATAACTGCCAATGTGCCGCACAGATTTGCGAACTAGCTTCCTTACACGTGCACCGGTATGGGAACACAAGCCAGCAGTTGCAGCGCACATGGCGAGATAACGACTGTTTTATGAAATGTTTTACAACTAGCGCTTGTAGCTTTCTAAAGAAAGGTGATCGCCAAATGTGGCCAGCGTTTCCGTCAAATGCAGCGCGGGCGGCCACCAATAAACTGCAGTAATAAATGCCTTATTGTTTCCTTATTTCTCATAATTGTTAGGTGCCGGTGATTACTGGCATCTGCGCAGTGGGCACACGTGTCTCTAGGCTCTAGTGCATCTGGTACGCAGATCTCTTTGTCTTTGGATAGATCTTTGTCATGACCACAACCTCTGCTCAGGTGTTCAACAGTCCTTTTGCTTACATTTGGATGTACGTCATGAATCTTATCTTACCTACCAGCATTACTTTTCAGTCAACTTCAAAAAAAATTTTGGTTGTACGTTTTTATTACCTGAAAAACTTCACACCAAAACACATTCATAACAGTACGATAAAATGCTACTAAATAACAATTTATGTGATACCCTTGTCGTCAAAAAGCTGTATAACGAAACATCCTAATTTATTTTTCAACCTGCCAAATTTCCGTACAGCATAAAAACTTCTTCAGGTTACTCAATCATTCGGACTTATTATTGAACTGAAAAAATAAAAAACTTATAATAGATTGAAAATGTAGAGCGCGTGTAAAATGAGCTGGTCGAAAATATCTGTCGTTTGACGCAAACAAATGAGATGAGGAGACAGGAGGCTGTGGCCGGACACCTGCGGGTGTTGGTCACACTGCGGTGACGAGCGTCTGCGGCGCCGACGTCATTACGTCGCTTCCACCAGCTTATTAGTGAGCCAATACTGAACGACCGCGCGCCGCCAATCATTAGTCCTGTCTGGTTAAAGTATCAATCTTCGATAATAGCCATGAATTACGAAAATCTTTTGAAAATCTTCGTTTAAAAGTTTTAAGATTCAAATCGAGAAAGTTGGCTTTTCAATTCGATTTTACAATCGTGATAACTGTTCGCGCAGTAGATACTATAATACAACATGGTATTAACATGCTACGTAATAAATGTGTGTACTCATCTACAAGGTCCATGAATGACATTTAAGAAACTGACTCCTTAAAATAAGACGCAGATAAATGACAACCTTTTCAACATAATAAACAGAAAGCAAAGGTGATCTCCCTAATCAAGTATTGTACAAAAGGCATACAAAGTATTCCCGCGGCACTGTCTGTATCGTATTAAATTATGCAAGTAATAAAATCCTATTCTGTGTCCGCTACAAAGCTGTCCCTCTCAAGCACGCAATTTCTCAAAACATTGTCGCGTCATTTTTCATTGCATCAATCAGTCCGCTTATGTGGACCACTCTTACAACGTTTAGGGATGGCGCACGCGCAGAAATTGTTAAATATAAATGGCTGCCCTATTTTCCTTTGTGAAATATTTGCACTAATTATGCACTAAGATCTTACCTATAGTATAATTACATTAGAATTAAAAACAAACGAATAAATCATGATATTATCTATGATTCATGTTGCTACAAATATTACCTATCAATAACTCAGACCAGGTAACGACATTCTGATTACCTACTGAGATAAGGATTTACGACTGAGTTTTATGTGTAATGTTTCCTCTTTCAAATGTGGGAAGACAAAATTAATCCTTTATTTCTGAGACACTTGTTATGCAAACAAGGCACGGTGTACTGTTAGATTAGTATCTCGACGTAACCAGTAAAACTGTTTGTACGTGTTTAGTATTGTGAGTTTTAAGAAACACTATCTGGCACATCCTTGATAAATCTCGCAGGGTTGTCTCATCAACTGTTAAATAGAGTGTGAGCCAATGAATATTTTTATTGACGCGCCTGACGAGTTTACATCGGATCTTGACGTCTGCGTCGCATCTTGGACATGGAAGCACTCATTCTAATATGAATCTTACTGACAAGGATTAAGATGCATTTTCAATCACATAGATGAAGCTATAAGTTGGCAAATAAAATTCAGTGTTACGTTCAGCAAAATAGAATTCAAAATTCGAATTGTCTATAAACTTAAACGTAATTCAACACGAAAGTCATCAAATGTACGCGAGCCAGATCTGCGGGATGATAAGTTCCTTTCTTGTCCATTTCTTATGCAAATATTGAGTCAGTGTTGCTATCATTAATCAGGTGAAAAGCCGGGGGTCCGACAATGAGGCTGAATGTGCCCAGATGTGAAATGTTTCACGTGCTTACTTTGTTAGGTGATATCAATCAAGCCATTTATAGTACAACTTCTTGTTCGTTAGAATATTATTATTCAGGAAAGTAATATTAGGGAAGAGTATATGCGTCACAGGACACGGGAGAGAACAGTAGTGGCCTGGTGAAAACTTCCCCGATATACGAATATTTGGTTGCGGGTTCAAACCCTGCCAAGCGTATTACTTAGTGTAATTTATTTCATCACCACTGATCTCAAAATGGTGAAGGAAAACATGAGGAAACCGACATATCCTAGCCGGTCGACACCCAAGCGAGCGCCGGCGCTCGCGGCATGATTTCGCGCCGCGTGCCGTTGTCAAATTTAAAAAAATTGAATGTAGAATATTTGAGCATTTTTTTTTTTATAGGGTATTTTGATATTTATCCAAGAACGTAAACAAAAAGTTTTATAGATAAATAACTTACCCGCGAACGCCGGCGTTCGCTGTTAGTACCCGCGAACGCCGGCTTTCGCATGCGGGTTTTCACCCGCATGCGAAAGCCGGCTAGAACCAAAAATTCGAAGACATGTGATATCCATCCACCCGCAATGGGATTACAGCCCATTCCTTTTCCTAGAGAGCCTGAGTCCCGGCAGTGGGAACATTATAAAGGTAATGCCCATATAGGTCACGGGACACCCAATATAAAAATTCTTTATTTACTGAAATCTTCGAAATATCGAGGCAAATTTTGGACGGTCTCACTAAATTTTCTCCATGATTTATGGAACATATATAATGTATTTTTAAGCTATAAAATAAAAGCCAGTAAGTACCTTGTACACCTGTCTAATATTTTATTATAGTTCAAGCGAATTTTATTGCAGTAATAAAAGCTTATCACGTTTACACATGATGTATGCTCATATTATAAGAAACCACGTTTTGCATGCTTGTACGTATAAACATTTATTTTAAGGCAATTGCACTTACCTACATCGAGGATTACCTACAAAAAAAAAGGACTGAAGTATTTATTGCCTTTATGTCACACTCAATTTTTGAGTCAAATTATTTAATGCACACTTTTTAGTACATAAGTACTAAGCTAAACTTAAGAATAACGCAAGTTCCGTATTAAAGTACCTATAGAACATAATCATTACAAATATGCCAATAAAATTTGATGAGATTCCTCTATTTCTTCTCTATGCCATCATCAAAAAAAAAAGATTTTTCCAAATTGACCCAAGCGCGTACAAGTAATATGGGAACATACATACAAAATAAAATAATTAAAAAAAAACAGTTTCCAACAAACGTCCTTTAAACCAGTGTTTAACTTCAGTTTACATAAAAAATAACGAGTAACGAGCCATTCTTTAGTAAACGAATCACAATATTTACGGATTGTGGATATAAAAAACCGTCGAAGAGAGCGCATGTGTGTCGCAGATTTACATTTGTGAAGTAGCTCCTCTGTTCTGTTGGTTATCTTTAGTCAAATCTCCATTCTAAGCAGGACCAAATGTTTCGGTAGTTCGTTTCACAGCTTCATATTTTCTTTTGTTATGTTTATTTCAACCGTAATAATCTATACCACACTAGCTGTTGCCCGTTGTATTGGGGTTGGGGTTTCCGGGATAAAAAGTAGCCTATGTCCTATTCCGGACTGTATCCTATGCCTGTGTCAAATTTCATCCAGATCCATCCAGCCGTTTTGGCGTGATTGAGTAACAAACATCCAAACATCGTAACTTTCGCATTTATAATATTAGTAAGATAAGATTAAATACGGGCCTAGTCGAGTCGAACCCTACTGGGGCCTTGGAAGGTTCGATTCTGAAAGGAAAAACGGAGTCCTCGAACCCAAGACAAAGAAGGAATGTAGGAATGGGTTTTAGTCAGTAAAACTCTGACACGCCCTCTCACCCCGCCCTAACATGGGAGAAGGCATTGGTATTCGTTGGATGATTGCCCACCTAAAAAATATTGGATTAAATCATTTTTTTTATGTTGAGCTATAAATTATTGTTTATATTTCTTGCGTGCGGCCGATGGATTTTCCCATCGAAAAATGATTAACTTCCACAAGAAAATCGTATCTACGCTCAGCTTTGGTGCCAATCTTTTATGCAAATTTTGATTGCAAATAAGACGGTGTATTTAGGTCTTGAAATTCACTTAAATATACCATTTGTTATGAAACGGTTACTTAATTTAATTTAGGGTTTAATTTCTCTCTTTGTTTAATATTGATGTTACCCTGCTGGAAAATAAGATATTATTTTACTACGTGGTGTGTGTGTGTATGTACAAAGTGTTATTTTACAACAGCAGATAGAATAACACTTTGAACACTGGCCATCTTTAATAACATTTGAAATTAGAATCTATTTTTGAATATTTTGAAGCTTAGCTTCTAGTGTAGCCGCTATAAAATTATACGATCGTGATCACCTTTACGACTTGGTGTAGTACTGGAGTATGTGGTTTTGGTTCACACTTTCGTTAACAATGTTTGAAGCTAAACAGTTATGGACACAATTTTATTGCAAACTATGAGCTTAGAATTTATTTTTGATTATATTTTTTGTTTTTAATTAAAGACCGCCCTAAGTAACTATCACTCTGCTTCTTAGCTTAAAGCCTTCTTCAATAAATGGGCTATCTAACACTGAAATAATTTTTCAATTCGAAACTTTTAAATCTTGAGATACTAATTGAACTTTTGTAATCACAATTTTTGTTTTCATGTTCATGACACAATTTTTATAGGTAGGTATTTTTTTTATACATATCTAATTATTATAGCTACACATATCATAGTTCCTTTTTTAAATTTCATCAACAGTAAAATATTTCGAGGTAAAAATGAAAAGCCGCAGGCAAATTGGCTTCAATTTTGACAATTAAAAAGTTCCTGTAAATGGTCTACTTGAAATAAATGATTTTGAGTTTATACGAAAAAGTGAAGTCTCAACATATACATACATACTTAGCACACGTTACAAGACGGCCGCCGGGCTGGGGCCACGTGCTCGCACAGATATAGCCCAACAAGGAGACCTGTCATCTGCCCAGCCATGTGCAGCTCGTCCGACGGGCACATGCCCTGCAGCTGGAAACGTTCACCGCACCACTGGCATCTGTGATTCTGCAGTACCAAGATAAAGACTCGACAGAGAAGACAGGTTTTTCTTTGTTAATTATGATTATGATCATATTTTATTTTTCAATTTCATCCACAGTAAAACAATTCGAGGTTAAAATGAAAACCCCCAGGAATTGGACCACATGAAAAAGACAAGTCTCAACATATACATACTTAGCACACGTTACAAGACGGCCGCCG
Source organism: Mythimna loreyi (assembly GCA_029852875.1). Taxonomy (NCBI): domain Eukaryota; kingdom Metazoa; phylum Arthropoda; class Insecta; order Lepidoptera; family Noctuidae; genus Mythimna; species Mythimna loreyi. Next base: position 13,233,247 of record CM056780.1, on the reverse strand, counting down.
GGCTGGGGTCACGTGCTCGCACAGATATAGCCCAACAAGGAGCCCTGTCATCTGCCCAGCCATGTGCAGCTCGTCCGACGGGCACATGCCCTGCAGCTGGAAACGTTCGCCGCACCACTGGCATCTGTGATTCTGCACTGCCCAGATAAAGACTCGAGTCTTTCAGAGAAGACAAATTTTTCTTTGTTAATTATGAATATGAAATTGAGTTAAGAATTTTTTTTAATTGCAATAAACTAGCGCTTGACTGCGATCCCATCTCATGGTAAGCAGTGATGCAATCGTTGATGGTATAGTTTAGGTGATTTACGCAAATCATACGATCAGCATCCAAGAAATTCCCGTTTGAAACCGCCGTAGTACTACAGTAGTACTGCTCGAGGATTAGATACTAAATCCGAATTTCATCGCTTCGGTCCAAATTCAGAACATTTTGTATAGAACACCAATTCTTAATCTATACCAAATACACTGCATAAATGCTCATATTCTCCATATCTACTACTAAAGAGTAGTAAGGCTACTAAAGAGCCTACACATAAACTAAGCACGCAGTAGCTTTTCAAAGACGTGAAAATGTCCTGATGGGTATCCGACCAAAAATGTACGCACAAACACATAAGTTGACAATAAATATGCTCCTTTCGAATACCGTAATTATATACATAATAGAAAGACAATAGGTATGCGAACGCCGGCGTCGCTTGGGTCTCAAAAGTTTAATGTCGCGCTAAATTTGCATTATATCAGTACTAAATAATACTAAAATAAACACAATACTTCCATGGGAACAATTTCAGAAGACACTTGAATCGCGACGTCTTCCATTCTTCAATCAGGAGGCGTCTTATCTATCGGGATTAGCGCTGTAATCTACGAGGTCATAACCCGCCCATAGTGCACCAAGTAAAGTAATAAAAAGTTTTAGTTTATTAGGGCGTTTGCATACAACGCGACGGCAGCTGTACTGTCCGTCGCAGCTGCGATTTGCTGCCGGTGTGAAAAGTAACGCACCGCGATTCACATACAGGCCAACTGGGCTGGTGATTTTATAGGGGAGCTGGGCTAGCAGCTTGCCTAAGTATATGCAGCTGAACGACTTTTTGGGTTTTTCTGAAACGTTAGCACATTTATCAGATGTCAAAGAAAACGTATTTTCCGTTCTATCTATTATACATATGTATGTATGTGTATATAGTACTTAAAGAAAAAAAAATCGTAAATTCAATACGAGATTTTGAGTAGGTATTTACTTTTATTTTATCTTCACAAATCGATATTGTTTCATGTACCGAATCGGCCCTTCAAGGGATTAAAACGATTAAAATTTAACAGTGTATTTCTATCAAAATGTACATATGGGATTTATAAATCTTCGAAATTTTTGCATATTTCTACTACAATATGCATGTAATAAAGGTACATCGAAATCTGTATCACTCATATTGATGAACACAACATTAAAATCCATTCAGCAGTTTTTTTAATTTATCGCAAACAGACAAACGCGGTGGGTTTTTTTTTTATTTTAGTCAATGAAAGTTCGGTATGAATAATAAATTTAAAAATTAATATGAGTATAGACTGTAAGAATAGCAGCTCAGCCAAAAATGACCAGCTGTGGACTTATTTCATAAACGTCCATCGTATGTCAAATGACCTATACGAACTTTAAATTACCACAGTTTAAGAACTTCAATGGCCAAACATCGAGACCGCGCTAAAGATAAAAGACGATAGTCTTATGTCATACAATTATAATCGTAGCTAATTGTGGCCAAAACTGGGATAAATTGCTGACTCACACGGCAAGTAAGTAATGAATGGAGCTATATTGCTACTATTTTTAGTTGGCAACTTCAGCTGGCCAATTTATTATTATAGGCTCAATGATTTTCAAGTACCCGTGATGTCATTTTTATCAAACAAACCTGGGGTGCTACTATAATTCTCCGAAACGAAATTTTCGTCCGCAAACGATATTCATTCGAAGTTTCGCAACTGTACCTACTCTTGATCTTTTGCGGATAAGCTCAAAAAGTTCGGATCCACAGACAATTTTCGTGATTGAATGAAAAGAACAATATTGTGTTGGATTTTTTATATGTCGTTTAAAATAAGTTACGATTTTTAAACTAATTTAGAAACATGCTTTATTAAACAAAATGGATTTAATATGTGGTTTATTAAAAATAACTAGTAATATTTATAAATAAAACATAAATGTGCTGCAGTTATTTCATTTTCAACAAAGTTAGCCACGACATTATAAAACACCCTTTTTTACAGCCATTGTATTAGCCGACTTATTTAAATAGCACTATTTCATGATAATTATCGGTACTAACGTATGACAATTAAAACTATCTGTATAATCATGCGTAACATGTCAATCATAACATGTCAACTTGTATTTGACTTTAATTTGAATATTTTAAAAATATATTATGTTGCCAGTGCTTTTTTTAATTCAATACACATTCCGTAAGAAAGTCAACCGGTCCCTTTTTGAACTAAAATGACTTTTTTTGAATTTAGTAAGCAATTTGTTAAATATATCTTATAATATTTATGCATAGAAAATAAATGTAATTCAAAGAAAAGTATTTATTATTGTTGACGAGGCGGTATGATTAACGACCTTAGCCTGCCCAAATGGGGCAAAGAAAAAACAATCTTGAATCTTGTCAACAGTGTCAATTTCAGTGATGTCAATACGTTTTTTTTTATACGATCTATTTCATTCACGAAATTTCGAAGGTTTGACGTTCTAAACCTACTCTAATTGATAATGTCACGAACGAAAATTTGATCTTGACAGATGGATTTTTCGGAATATTAACGTCAAACCGACGAAACCAAAAGTGTTACTTTTTGATTTTCGTTTGTGTGGATTTTGTAAGAAAATTGCTTAAAATGGGCTCAAAAATGCTTTTCATTAAGCGAGCACTACGTAAAGAACGTTTAGAGCGTACAAGGAACTAGTGACACTTGCGCAACCAGTCTAACATCACGCAAATATTATCAGACTCATTAGGCAATTTTTTGAGGACAGTTTAACTTGTAACTCACAAGTTACTAAGTAATAGAGCTTCAAAAATACTTTTATTTAAAGCAGCTCTACGATATACAATGCCGTTTACACCGCCAAAGACAGAAACAGATGGAGGAATATCATTCAAAGGAAAAGTGATGAAGCAAGGTGTTCACGACCCCCAGCATTGAGATAGACAACGCAATGAAGAAGAATTAAAGCCGCTCTACGTAGAGGCCGTTTAGAGTGTGCAAGAAACCGGCGTCACTTACGTTTACAGCTTGAAATTGCGCAAATTCCAAGTTTCAGTTTGTGCGAAATGATAGTCGCAGTCGGCCATTTATTTGAGGACTTGTACCAGAAAGTGCCACTATTGCTTCCAAAGTCTTTTTCCCACCAAAGCACTAGTCAAAGATTTTTTTGCGAATAATTGTGGTTACAAAGTTGTTACAAAGGTCATTATAGTGCTACTGTGTTGTGTTCAGGATACTGCCCTAAGTTGTTGTTCTTTAGAGACTTAAATAAAAGACTAAAATATACGTTTCGATTTTTTATTAACAAGAACCCTGTAGGATTTAGGATTTTTTCTGATACTTGTAGTCGACTGGCTGTTCATGCCTATATTCCTGGCTGGGTTCTAAGTCCACAGGTCCCTCAGGCTGTGAAAAGTTTGGAGGTTCATTTTATTGACAAGAGATGGTGGAGGATGGCATTGGTTCATTGACCTGAAAAGAAAAAGGATTAAATACCTAATAGAAGCAACTTAAAATGGGTTTCAAATTCTTCTTTATAAAGATACTATTATATTTGGTAATAAAATCAAATACCCATTACATTGTAGAAATTAAAATTTTGACAGAACTAAAATTGTGAATAACAGAATTCTAAGAATGACTATCTAAAAATAAAAACAAACTAAAAGATATTATATAAATATACGATAATATTTAGTAACAAAGTTCTTACAGCCAAAACAAAACTTGTGGAGGGTGAAAATGCTACTACTGTTACACCAACAATTCGACTTGAACACACACTGTGTACAGCAAACACAAAGTATATAAAGAAGCACTTGGTAAAATGATGTATTAACACGACAATTGAGAAATGAACTTCAATTAAAATTCTCTCAAAAAATCCAGACATAATAATCTACGTAGACCAGTGCTGCCAACTCTAAAATCTACTTTCAAAAATGCCAAAAATATGTTAAAATTTCCGGAAAATGCTAATTTAGAAAATAAAGTTAAAAAATCTAAACAATGTGCCAAAAAAGCCCCGAAATAACTAATTTTATGTAACGAATAAAACATGAAGACCCTCGTCCTTATCTTTTTCATTAGATGCAACTTGAGCTTTCTAGCTCGAGTTGCCGACTGGCTGAAGCCACTCTTTCAATCTGACATCAATGTCCACTCCGCACGATACCATTCGTTATATTTTGATGGCATTGTCTATTTAATGACTCTTTACAACCCTCATTTACGCACGCAAAATACCTTTTGGTGACAACGTGACTGTTGCAATAATAAACCATTATGTAGTTAAATTCAAATCAGTTCAATCAACACGTTTTCCAGGGTTTATGTTTTGCATTTAGAGCAGTGATGGCCAAGAAGTCACGACCCTGACTTACGTCTTAGGTCGCGGGCTCAAACCTAGCCATGTGCATTACTTTGTGTAATTTATTTCATCACCATCCCTCTCTAAACAGCAACGTAAAACATTGTAAGGAATTCGGCATGTCCTAGAACCAAAAATTCGAAGACATGAAACGTTCATTGTGGCGTGGTGGATTACGGCCTATTCCTTCTCCTGAAGAGGAGGCCTGAGTCGCAGCAGTGAGTACATTGTAAGGCTGATGCTATGCTATACTATTTAGATATTCAAACGCTTTCCGAGTAAAATGATAAAAAATTGCTAATTTTGTTAAACTGAATTTATGACAAATCACTTAGAAAAATGCTAAACTTGGCCATAATAATGCTAAATTGGCATCACTGAAGTTGACAATGTTGACAAGTTTCAAGATTGTTTTCCTCTGCCCCAATTGGGCAGGCTAAGGTCTTGAACCATACCGCCTCATCATCAATAATAAATACTTTTCTTTGAATTCAATTTTGTATGCAAAAATATTACAAGAAATATTTAACAAATTGCTTATTATATGCAGAAGTCGTTTTAGCTACAAAAGGGACCGGCTGAATTTCTTACGGAATGTGTATCGAATTCAAAAAAGCACTGGCAACATAATATATTTTTAAAACATTCAAATTAAAGTCAAATACAAGTTGACATGTTATGATTGACATGTTACGCATGATTATACAGATAGTTTTAATTGTCATACGTTAGTACCGAAGATTAACATGAAATAGTACTATTTCAATAAGTCGGGTAACAGCGACTGTAAAAAAGGGTGTTTTATAAGGTCATGGCTAATTTTGTTAAAAATGAAATTATTGCAGCACATTTATGTTTTATTTATAAATATTACTAGTTATTTTTAATAAACCGTATATTAAATCCATTTTTGTTAAATGAAGCATGTTTTTAAATTAGGTTAAAAATCGTAACTTATTTTAAACGACATATAAAAAATCCAACACTATATTATTCTTTTCATTCAATCACGAAAATTGTCTGTGGATCCGAACTTCTTGAGCTTATCCGCAAAAGATCAAGAGTAGGTACAGTTGCGAAACTTCGAATGAATATCGTTGCGGACGAAAATTTCGTTTTGGAGAAAGGAGACCGAGGTCTATTTAAATATTATCTGTAATATTTATAAATGAAATATGAATGTGCTGCAAAAATTTAGTTTTCAATGAATTAGCCACTTACTTTGTTGCAAGGAGAAGCGCGCCGAGCTAATTACTCACACTACTTTAAATGCTCATATTTCTAAAAATATCTGTATAATCATACGTAACATGTCATGATACACATTTCGTAAGAAAGCCAGCTTGTCCCTTTTTGACCTAAAATGACTTTTTAGCATGTAATAAGCAATTTACTAAATATTTCTTGTAATATTACATATTATATGATCGCATAGAAAATAAATGTAATTCAAAGAAAAGTATTTATTATTGATGACGAGGCGGTATGGTTTAAGACCTTAGCCAGCCCAAATGGGGCGAAGAAAAAACAATTTTGAAACTTGTAAACATTGTCAACTTCAGTGATGCCAATTTAGTATTATTTTGGCCAAGTTTAGCATTGTTCAAAGTAATTTGCCATAAATTAACAAAATTAGCATTTTTTTTTCATTAAATTCGAAAAGCGTTTGAATATCTAGATAGCATCAGCCTTATAATGTTCTAATTGCTGGGACTCAGACCTCCTCTCCAGGAGAAGAAATAGGCCGTAATCCACCACGCGATGATTAATGAATGTCCTATCTCTTATTTTTATGGTAGGTAAAAATCATTCAATGACAAATCACGCCCTTGGGAGGAGCGAGAATCAGTGTCAGACTCTTAACTGACTAAACAACCTACCCTGTTCCTACGTCGCCATGTATACTTGTATACTAGCTAGAGCCTTCCTTTTAGACACGATCCCTTGGCATCAGTTGGCTTCGACCGTTCTGTACGGTGTGTTGACAACTCCTTGAGGTACGTGGGAACAATGCGCGCCGTTGACGACTGGCATGGTTCGGACTGTTACCCGACAACCGGACGGCGAGCTACCCATTGCTCACTGTCCCCAAGCCCGCGCCTAAGCCGGAAATCGGGATCGGAATCCCGGCGGCTTGAGCGCCGTTGCCTTATGCGGTCGGCTACCTCCTTTGCTAGCATTACTGCTTCGCAGAAGGAGGCGACCACCTGCCACTCCTCCTCGCTCTGGACCATGGCCTCTGCCAAGGCTCGGCGCTGATCACTCCCAAGCGGGACACACCTCTAGTGTGTGCTTCACCGTGTCTTCCGGACGGTCCACACAGTGGCGACACCCGTGCGACTCTTCCTCACGAATCCGATGCAGGTACCTCCCAAACTTACCATGTCCGGTGAGGACCTGCGTCATGCGGAAATTTAGAACGCCGTGAGGTCTTTCCAGCCTCAGAACAGAATAATTATCTGTTCTGTGTTTCCAGCCATCCCTCAAAGCGGGGACTTACCGCTATAAGTTTCATGTCTTCGAATTTTTGTTCCCGTTTTGGGCGGGATGCTGATGAAATAAATTACACAGAGTAATGCACCTGGCTAGGTTTGAGCCTGCGACCTAATTCGTAAGTCAGGGTCGTGACTACTCGGACACCACTGCGCTAAATGCAAAACATAAACCCTGAAAAACGTGTTGATTGAACTGAATTGAATTGAACTACATAAGAGTTGAAAGAGTGGCTTCAGTTTTCATGTTTTATTCGTTACATAAAATTAGTTATTTCGGGGCTTTTTTGGCACATTGTTTAGATTTTTATCTTTATTTCTGGATTAGCATTTTAATTTAGCATTTTCCGAAAATTTTAACATATTTTTGGCATTTTTGAAAGTAGATTTTAGAGTTGGCAGCACTGGTCTACGTAGATAATTATTATGTGTGGATTTTTTGAGAGAATTTTAATTGAAGTTCATTTCTCAATTGTCGTGTTAATACATCATTTTACCAAGTGCTTCTTTATATACTTTGTGTTTGCTGTACACAGTGCGTGTTCAAGTCGAATTGTTGGTGTAACAGTAGTAGCATTTTCACCCTCCACAAGTTTTGTTTTGGCTGTAAGAACTTTGTAATAGTATCTTTATGAAGAAGAATTTGAAATACATTTTAAGTTGATTCTATCAATTCCTACATTATATCAATATTTTGATTCTATTAGGTATTTAATCCTTTTTCTTTTCAGGTCAATGAACCTATGCCATTCTTCACCACTTCTTGTCAATAAATTCAAGCTTCAAACATTTCACAGCCTGATATACCTATCTGTGGACCTAGGACCCAGCCAGGAAGATAGGCATGACCAGCCAGTCGACTACCAGTATCATAAAAATCCCTAAATCCTACAGGGTTCTAGTTAATAAAAAGTCAAAACGTATATTTAAGTCTTTTATTAAACAACAACTGAGGACAGTATCCTGAACAGATCACAGTAGCACTTCACTTTCTGGTGCTTTGCTACCCTGAACACATCATAGTAGCACTTCACTTTCTGGTGCTTTGTTACCCTGAACACATCACAGTAGCACTTCACTTTCTGGTGCTTTGCTACCCTGAACACAACACAGTAGCACTATAATAATTATTGTAAGAACTTTGTAATCTTTTATTCCTTGCGTTATATTTCACAATACTGGAGGTTGTGAACACCGCGCTTCTTTACTTTTCCTTTTCCATCTGTTTCTGTCTCTGGCGGTGTAAAGAGCATAGTATCGCTCCTTTAATTAAAAGCATTTTTGATGCACTATTTCTTGGTAAGTTGTGAGTTTCAAGTCGAACTGTCCTCAAATAATTGCCGAAAGAGTCTGATAATATTTGCGTAATTTTAAACTGGTTGAGCAAGTATCGCTGGATCCTTGTACGCTCTAAACGTTTTTCACGTACAGCTGGCTTCATGAAAAGCTTTTTTGAGGCCATTTTAAGCAATTTTTTTACAAAAATCAAAAGGTAACACTTTTGGTTGCGTCGGTTTGACGTTATTATCCGAATAATCCATCTGTCAAGATCAAATTTTCGTTCGAAACAATTACAATTAGAGTAGGTTTAGAAATTCGGAACGTCAAAAAAAATCGTTCGTTCGAAATTTCGGAAACGAAATTAACCAGAGTAGCAAATACGCGAAATTTCGATCGAAACTTCGTATTTCGGAGAATTAGAGTAGGGCCCCTGGCTACAATGATGTGAACATCGGGTTTTTCTAAAGAACATTTAAATAAGAGGATGTGGTTTGATTTTGGTGACAATTACAAGTACAAATCGCAAACAGGTTACATCTAGACAAGCATAATCCTTCGTCGGTTACATCATCGCCTATCATTAGGTGAGATAGTGGTCAACCGAAAGCGTACTTAAGCATTATTATTTATTATAGCTAGCCTGTGCTGTTACTGCTGAGCAAAGACCTCCCTCCATTCTTTCCAGTTATCTCAGTATGCATATTAAAAACAAAACAGTTTTAATGAACTAGCGCGATGTCCTTTGGAGCCATGAGAAAACATCATCAAGAAGTCAAAACGATGCATTTAAATTTGTTCAAAAATAATTTCCAAAACGATTCAAAGGCCAGCATTTATTAACGAACATCTGTTCAATGTACCAACATGAGAAAACAACGTAACAACAATGTGGGTAACGTCTTAGAAAGTCAACAATAGCAAACAGAGCTAAAAACCCCAAACAACTGCTTTATACAGCAGCCCGAGGAAAAAAAAAGCTTGTCAAATAAAGCAATAGCGCCGTCAACTACTTCACAATGCGCTCATATCACATCATCTGCAATTAGGGTCACGAATAATTGACGCCAAAGGTTTAAGGGCGGTTCTTTCACCAAAAAAACCAACATTCATAAAGCCCTCATAAGTGAATCAAGATATCGTACCCCGATACACCTGGCTTTCACCCCGGCTTCGCCTATTCTATTAAAGGTGCTCGAAAAATTTCAATAATACTTTCCACGGCTCATTGGTTTCGTGGGGTATAGTCTTGTAAACATAACGGCATGTTATGCGAATTTTTATTGTATAGGCAACAATGTGATAAGGTCTAGATTGCGATCTTTGATTGTTTTGCGTAATCTAGAGTAAGATCTCCTGTTTGCAAAACGAAATCAATTAATGCAACCATAAATACATCAAACGAAATTAAGTACAATACATCATTTGATTACATAATCGTAGCAGTAGAAATCTTACTTACTTGGAAAATAAATTTAATATAGAAACACAACAACAAACTAACTTATCATATTGGCCAACATTAATCTTTCCCAGTCGCTTAGCTTTCGTTCCAGCGTCGTGCCTCTATCGAAATCTCTTTACGTATCATAATCCAATGTCCATTCATCAGCGACAACGAATGAGCAAAACGAATCCGGCTAATGGTCCTATGTTCCTTTATCAGAGTTAAGTACCTCCACAATAGAGGCAGCTCCCACGCCACGTCAAAACACCCCATACGAACTTTGCAGCCCCACCAACTTACTTAGACCTCTTGATGTTCTAGCTATGAAGAGAGCCGTTGAGTGTAATGAGGGTTTTTCGTATACTGGTTTTATTCGCGCAGTGACGTCACAACACGCGCCCAGGGTGATCCAATCCGTTTGATCCCCAGCATTCATAATAACAACGATTGTGGGAAAATCGACACAGTTTTTGTTATAAATCTGTGGGAGTTTCGTTTTGACATCGCTATGTGGGCTCTTTGTTTAATGGTTTACGTTTCACATACAGTTGTTATTTCGCAGTGGGGAACAATTGAATTTCTAGTACAGGCATGTTGTCTCATAATACATAAAGTATGTCAACATTAACTGAAACATGTAATCATTAAGGTATATGTAGAAAACAAAAGCCTTACTCGAGTGTCGGAGAAAGAATTTGAACTTACCCAGTTGATCCTGAAATTGATCTTACCCAGATATGACCTCACTATAGATTCTCTCTCTAAAAGACTCTATATAAGAGGGAAAACAGAGAAATGAGGCTATTTTAGATAACCTGCGCAGTCAATAGTACATTGTTATACAAGGGATGAAAGTTAGTTATTTAGTACCGAGAAATTTCTTGGCGACCGAGCGACAGCGAGGTCGCTAATAGTTCGAGGGACTAAATAACTCTTTAACCCGAGGTAAACACTGTGCTTTTCATTACGAATACGAGAAAAATAAAAATTATAATAAAAACCTGAGTCGTCGTCAAATGTCTTCGTATGTTTTTAGGTAGGTATATTTCTTTTGATTTAGGTGGTAAGCAGTTTTCTCCTCTTAAGAATCTTGCTTTAAATTTATAACTGAAGCTGATGAACTTATCGTGTTAATACAAATTTCTTATAACAGAGATTTAGCAAAATGTAAACAAAACTTTACACCTCGAAAAAAAAATCAAGAAAGACCAAATCGGCCACAGATTATAGAGAGACTTTACCCGCCATTTTTTTTTTTTAGTCTTCGTCTGGCTATTCAGTCAATATTTTTCATTTTATCATTGTAAAAATGGGTCAGATCAACATTTTTCTCAAATATAATATTAGTTTTAATGAAATAGTTGAAAGTAGATTAAAATAAAGTCATTCAAATAAAGTATTCTTAAATTATTTCTATCTCTATGTCATTTTAATTGAACTGGCAGTATAAAAATTCGGGTCACGGTTCAATAGAAATGTCAAAATAGAACTAGTTTTTTTTTTAATATTTGCTGTCTAAATATTAAAAAAACAACTGTCAGTTGTAAAGTAAAACTCCCTAGGGAGTAAAAGTACTTCTTCCAACCCTGTCCGCAGGCAACTTTACACCTACTTTCAGAGTATGAGTAATGAAAAATTTTTTTCAATACACTTACTCGAAAACTGCCTCTTATCGCACTCCTATTAGGTTCAATATAGTATGTATATCACCCAAGTGCTTTTTTAAGTTTAGCACAACAAGGGCTTTTTTATTCCTTCCTTATCGTCACGGTCACGGGTGATTATTTATTGTTTTACTTAGTTTATCGAAACGGGCGCGAGGCGTCCCCCAGAGTCGCTGGACGACCCCCACGAAATTAGAAACTGACCACAGCAGATTTGAATGCTATACTTATATATTTCTTATATTTCTACAGTATGTTTGAAATACGATTAATTTTTTTTTCTTTCTTTCTTTATTTCACAAGTCGTAAGTGTATTGAAAAACGTCGTTTGACACACGTGCAGATTTGTCATTGCAGCCCTCGGCTTCATAACACACTCGCCTACGGCTCGTGCGAATTTCGCCTCGGTCGCAATGACAAACTTCCTGCACTTGTATCAAAATGTACTATTTCTTTATGGATCGTCTTTTGTTATTACAAACAAAAGACGAGCCATATCAGCCCATTACTAGTATGAATCTGTTTCTTTAAATTCAGTTTTTTTTTTTAAATATATATACTGAAATAGAAAAGGTTGCTTTTCAACGAAAGTATTTCAATTTCCTTGCTTTCTTCAATTTGTAACCCTAAACTTTCGTTTAGGCATGGGAGGTGCTCGTTATGTGAAACTTTCTTTTCTTTCATGAAAGTATAACCTTCACAATTACGTGCTTCTCGCCCAGGGTCACGAGATTTTTGAAGAGAAAAGAGTTACTATGACCCTAGAACACAATGAACAACCAAAGAACACAGGTATGTTTTAGACAAACAGCATATTATATTTCAAGATAGACAGATAAAGTAAGATTCATAACTTTACTAAATGCTGAAACTCATAGTTTCAATCCTATAAATAACCCATTTCATTACCTTCCAGAAACCACCATCAATAACTTTCGCTATCAATTTTTGTAACGTTGTCTTTTAATCAGTGGAAATGTTACAAAAACCCGAATGTAAATCACCCCGAGCGGCGGGCGGTAATGTAAAACTGTCACGTGGCGGCCACGCGTGCCCCCTCTCCGCCAACCACCCCCACCCCCGCGCCTTCATTACTCCGATTGCGAGGTATTTGTTCACAATACACGCACGTGGACGGACGTCTGCATTATTAAATGCCTTTTACGCTTATTGCGAATTAAAACCCCTCGTCTATGGGAGCCATGTTATTAATCTCTAGACATGGCTGTTAAGGGAGACGGCTATATCAAATTGATGTTACCATAGACTTATAAAAAGAGCAGTTTATACCGAAATAATACCATTGAAGTAGGGTAGTTGTTAAAATCGGATTAATAGAGATCTTGTATCTATGTGTAAGTCGGCTCATTGAAAACCAATATTAATAGAAATTAAATCAAGTACCCTCCCTGAATGCTCCTGAATGTCCTAGAATCAAAGATTCAAAGTCATATGACATCCACCAATCCAAACTGGGCCCGCGTGGCAGATTATGGTCCATTTCGTCTCCTAGAGAGGAGGCCTGTGTTCCAGCAGTGGGGACATTAAATAATAAGGCTGATGATGACCGTCCCTGAAGGGATTGATACTATAAGGATTGCGTGTTAGCGAGCATTAAATCCAGTCAGCTCGTAATTCTTGGCTCATTACCAATATTAAGTCGTGGTATATTTGAGTCATGTTCGTGACCTCTCGGTGCGTCTCTCACAGGCCGGTTCACACAGGAACACCTACAATCTCACGGGCTACGCTTGTGCATGCTTGGAACTAAATTATGCCGCGATTTACTTTGGGAACACCATCAGTCTCACGACTGTAGCATTCCTATGTAATTCTTATTGAATAGTTACGTCTGTGATAGTTGTATTTTATTGTCAGGTCAGAAGAAAATTTAAGAATTACTTTAAATAGATGTATCGGAGCTTCTCAGTCGGATTTGCAAGTTGAAGCAATTGAAGATGCCTGTATAAGTCACAACAACTCTCTACGTTTCAATACGCTAACAATAAAAAATGGAAATATCTTATTAGTAACTAACGAACAGCCCCAACTTCGCACGGGTACTGATATTGAATATATTGTGCATGTATTATACACATAAACCTTTCTCTTGAATAACTCTATCTATTAAAAAAAGCATCAAAATTCGTTGCGTACTTTTAAAGATCTAAGCATACTTAGGGACAGCGGTAAGCAACTTTTTTTATACTATGTGAGCAAAATGGTTTCAAGATCCGACGACATTATGAGTAGAAGAAACACACGAGAAGCCTACCCAACTTCAGAATCCCAATAAAACACACACACTTTATAGAACAATACTCAATAATCAAACATGCAATCAGCAGTGTACCATGAGCCAATGATGCTCCTTGCACCCCGCCGAGTTGCGCGTGCGCCGGCCCCGCTCGGCCTCACTCGGCTTCGCTCGTAATTATCCCGACCTGTGACCCGAACCCGAGCCAGCCCAGCCTTCGACCAACCTTCCCACGCCGCACAGTTCACACGAGAAATCACTGCTTCCCATCGGAACTTTCAATTTTCCAACCTTATTCGGAATTTTGTGGCTTCAGCCTCGGTTCGGCAACGTGAGAAACGGGGTGAGTCCGACTGCGAAGTGGTTGCTATAATCAATATTTTGGCCATAATGGAACATGAAATGTTCTGTGTGATTGTCGGTTAAGTCTTCCAAAATTAAATAAACTTATGGCAGTCTGTAGTTTTTGTGGCAGCCACATCAGGGCCTTCAAATTCACTACAGCATTTTCAATAAAAAAAACTTCAGTAGAAAACTTAAGAATTCCCAAGAGTAAGTTGTGCTACTTGAAACCTTAAGTTATCTAGTAAAATATAATATTTAGTCTCTACAAAAGTTTATTATACATATGGGAGTTACTAGATACAAATCTTCTTTTTATAAGTAATAAAAATGAATAATTATTTGTTAGTCTCGCTAAAACTCGAGAACAGCTGGACCGATTACAAATTTTAGTCTTGAAATATTCGTAGTAGTCCAGAGACATTTTAAACGGTGACCAAATATGGAAAATTGACTATTAAGCGGTACAAAGATTGCCGGGTCCCCTAGTATATAATATATGTTAAAGGATCAAACCAGTGACGGATAATACATTAACTAATTACATAGAACTGCTCAAATAAAATAGTTTTAATAAAGACACTGAAGCTTATATGCGTCTTCAAGTTATTCAACAACAGTCAAAGGACACCTCTTTCTTATCTACTACATAACAGGCGCCAGCACATAATATACGACAACATTAATCTACATCGATCAAAGTAATGTTACAAGTGCGTGCAACGCATTCGACCCAATACGTAAAGTCGATATATGCGTAGTACACGCGCCGACACGTGCCGGAAAAGCGCGTAATGTGTCCGCACCTGCAATGGCTGAATTAAGGGATTTCTCGCGCCCTCCCGTGGGAGCGCCGGCTATCACACGACCCACGAATCGAACTGTTTGTTCTGTCAATAAGCACACACTGAGGAACAATAACGGCTAGCCAATATTGTATGAGGGTTAATTATGGTCTCTAGCAGAACTTGAGGATATTGGGTTTCGTTGCTTGCAATTTACTGTCAATAGGCGAGAGTAGATAGGTACGTATTCTTGCTATATAATGATCATTGGCAAAACAAATAATTAATTACATGATTTTACGATATCTGTAATTTGATAGGTACTAAAGTTGTATAATTAAATACGAATTTAATTACTAATAATCCAAATACACCCCTTATTTTAAACTACAGAACAAGGGGTTTATAAAACGCTCGGCACTATTGTTTTGAGAAGCACTTAACCGCATACACAATGCGTGTACTAATACCAGTAATATCGCAACAAATAACACTGATCAATCGGCCGGGGTGGATCGCGTGATGGGAGCGGCACGCGTCTGGCACTCCCACGGCACGCGCGGGGTGTGCTCCACCCCGACCTAATGCACGGACCTTAATCGAAACACTCTAACAATACTAACGTTTATTGAGAAACTCGAAAAGAATCGCGAAACTTAAGTGGCAATGGGCAGGATATATTGTCAAAAGGTTATTTAGTGGCGACCGCGTACCCGAAGACGCAGCGTTGGAAGGCCTCCCTCAAGGTGGACCGAAGACCTGGACAAGGTTGCTGGAATCCGATGTATGCAAGACGCACAGGACCGGTCTTTGTGGCAGGCGTTTGGTCCAGGCTGGACATATCCAGCAGTGGACGTTTTTCGGTTGAAATGATGATGATGATCTTTAAGAAACTTAAGCTAGACGCACACGTGACCTATACATAGAACGACGTGGCGTGACGTCGCGTGGCGTGGATCTAATGTAGCACTACGAATCTAGTTGCCAAATATGTATGAAGACCGGCGCGCCCAGATCGGCATACGTGGCGCACTTGCGCAATGTAGTTCTGTCTTTACAGATTGCAATATCTTCTCTTTACTTCATCTATCAATAATGTATAAGTGCCTCTTTCAAGGTTCAAATTAAAGAAATTGCACGTTAACTGTGTATTGAAACCCTTCGTGCGAAGGTGCTCTACCCTGATCACGCGACCACTTGAATGAAAACACGAACAATGATGTCAAATAAATGGAATGTTGGACTATTGCGTTTGTCAAGAAACTTATAGATTGCAATAATATCTTCTGTTCTTTATTGAGATTTTCTTACGTCAAAGCAAACTTTTTAGGGGTTAAGATGGAAATCGTCTAAAAACTCTATGACTAGTGAGCTAAAAGGCTGCCAGAGTCATGAGGAAAACTACTAACGAATACTCGTGGTCCTAGAATGCAAAAGGCAACTAAATACACACACAAGATGCATACACACATATGTGTGGTTTTAGTCAGTAAAAGTCTGTCACGCCAATTCGCTTCACTCAATAGCGAAAGAAGTCAAACGATAAAAGAATCAGTAAACCGTACAGCGATAGGAATCATTTTGTTTACTTAATCTATCAGTGTTGAGTTTTTTCCGTGGCTCCAACACCGAGGCCTGTCTCAACAATCTTGATTTTTTCCTGGAATAAAAGCAGCATAAATAATATTTTAATTGATATTAGTAATATATATAGTCAACATAAAGTAATTCATATCTATATGGTATAAACTTGTTACCTAGGTATTTTGCTAAGCTCATATACAAGACACTGAGCGATGGCGCAGTTTATATCAATAAAATGTTATCGTTATTGGATAAGAGCTTAAAGAGATTAGCTTTAACAAAACATATAAATAAACAATAATACTTCTTAGATAAACAATTTTAGATTCTTATATAATTTATAAGTATTGTTAAGCTTGTGAAAAAAGGCGTTGTTTTTTTTATGGTAGCTGAAAATCATCGAATGACGAAACCCGCTCTTGGGCGGAGCAGGAGATAGTGTCAGACTCTTACTGACTAAAAAACCTACCCCATTTCTTCCTTGCCTTATTCCTAGAGCCACGGTAACACTTTAAGAACAACTGTATTATTGAATTTTTGGAGTCCAAGTGCATAATCGATTTTTAATCGAACATTATTTCCGTTAATGTTTACGACTTTGTAAACAATTTAAGCGACTTGAACCCTCAATTATTCAAATACATAGTGGCCTTCATGTTGGTAAATGTTTATTTAAAATGCTTTCCAAAGGTAGTAATTTAAAAAAGGCGACCTTTAAATTATTCTTTAGTTAAACTTTCTCGTGGCTTATCTACGCTTTTCTTCTTTTTTAATTCTAAGATCTATGCATCATTATTCTATTTTTCTATTATTAACTAGTCTATCTCTATATAATTACAAAAATTATATACTGTACTACCTTTTGCCTGCGGCTCTCGGCAACAGAAAAATGTGATACATGAAGAACCGCTCGACTGATTTTGTGCAAACTTCACATACCTAAACCATATACTAAATCGTGCGAATAAAACCTAAGTATTTGGTTTGGATAGGTGAACCCGTTCTTGACTTATAAAATTACAACGAAAAGTAGTATTGATTTTTATATATATTGATAAATAGATTAAAGTACCTTTATAGCGATGTTTGCCTTTATTTCTTCACCAAGTTTAATATCATCAAAATGAATAGATACTGACTTTCTGGATAAAATGACTCATGACTCAGATTCAGTGTCACACTTTTACTGACTACATACATGAAACCCACCTGTAAACCTTCAATTATCCTTTGCATTCCAGGTCTATGATGATATCTCTTTTAAGCAATCCAACAATCCCACAGCATTGAAAGCAACATTACCAGCAATAGGAACTTAATATGGGGTCACGGTGTCCACACAGACTCACCTGAATGGCTGTTTGTTTGCTAATCAATAGCTACACCTACAAAACACAAATACCTTTGTGTCGCCACTATTGTCGTCTGCACAGAAATTGTCATTACAAAACTGCATTTCCGTTACTAATTTCACACCTCCATATTTAAGAGGTTCATGAGAATATACACCTGCAGACAAAGCCTGTTGAAGAATATTTTTTTCTTGGGGACACTTAATATTTACGGAATCATAAAAACACTTTACGCTTTGTCATCGTTTCGGACTCGACGTGTTTATGTCTGTGTACTCTTGTACTATTTTTTCAACGTCGCGACGTTTTGGATTCCGCATTGAAGATGCAAAAAACCAAAACCTTAGACCCTGTTCTGGTTTAGCTTGAGATGATTTTTAGGCCGAATCTTGAGATCAATTAAAATAAGTTTTCTTCATATTTCAACTTGAAAGTTAAGAAAACTACGTTTCACGCTATAAATCACTACTATTGTGCTAAAATGGCAGAATTTCTTGCTAAAAAAAACTAATAAACACTCAATAAACGAACTCTTAATTCAGGAACTTGGAATATGAAACTCCTTAATGATCTTCGGAGATAACTATCTCCACACCCATAAGGGTCATTCAGGTTTATCACAATATAGACGCATGGTTACTACCTTTTAACTGTACTTTAGATTCATATATAACTTTTAAGTATTAACTAATAAGGTGGTGAAGAAAGGGCACGAAAACTGTGTTATTAAATTCTTGGAGTTCAAGTGCATAATCCATAAGTTAATTTCCTTATCATACCTATGATGTCTTAAACTAGACTGCTTCAATAAAATTGTATTCTAATATCGATGGAACCCACAAACCTAATGCCAAATAAACTTAACACTAAATTTTTTCTAAACGTTTTTTTTCCTCATAATCTTCCAAAAGATACCTGTCCAACTGAAACAATTCCGTCGATTGCACGGCAAGGTGCCTAATGCAGTCAAAGCGCAAATTGGCCAGCGCCCAGTGGACAATAGCGTGAGACGTGAGGACACAATACGTCTACGGGCACAAATAAATTTCTCAGTCGCGACGGCTAATTTCACAGGTAGCCGTGACGACACGTTTACGTATTATTGATTATCTTAAAGGCATATGTTTTTATAAGTATGTTAATACTGGTGAGAAGTTTAGGATGTGGTGGTCAGTTCGGCTTTTGTTATTAAATGGTGAGGAATTTGGATTTGGCAGAAGCACTAAACAGTTTAGAGCATAAGTGGATAATGCGGATATCAATCAAAACAAAAGTATGAAAGCTCAAATCTGAACTGTAGTATTTTAAATAACTAATATTACTATAAGTTAACGCTACCTATTTTACGTAACAAACGAGCCTCGTTCAACGACCATCAAAAAGGCAACAACAATACATTAACTGTTCGTCACGTCCGAACGTACGTTCCAATTTAACGAATCACATTATAACGTTAAATGGCGGCCAAATAACTCAAAATGAAGCAATCCACTACCTGAGTTCCTTACTCCCGCCTCCAAGGTGACTCGAACTTTTTGCTTCTTGTTTTTTATGGCCAGTGTTATTGCGATTTGGACCTCTGGGTTCTGTGTGGTCGGACATAAAGTGGTTATATAAATATCTAAGCCATTAGTAGCACCGTAAGTTAATTAATTTGTAGTAAACATAAATCTTACAGTCATTCACGTCGCGTTTGTGACAAACTTCGCTTCAGGTCATCAATTTCAGTAAAAAATTCTCGATGTCAGCGTGAAATAGATCGACATAAATAAATGTACGACGTTCTTTATTTAACTGTGTCTGAAGAACGTTTTTAAATTATACGTAAACTAGCTTTTGCCCACAACTTTGCTTGCGTGAATATTATCGCGGACACAAAGCCGAAGTCGAAACAGGGTAAAAATTATCTAGCCTATATCCTGCATTGTAGGTCAAGCTCAAAATTATCAAAATTCATTCATTCGTTAGGCGATGTGGAACCTATTGATAAAATAGCCAATTTCTTCATATTCGATGGTGTATAATATCAAAATTATAATAAACGATTTTTTTTACTTTCTATTTTTTTCTTTAATCGAATATTATTTGGTGTAAAAAAAAACATTAAACTCTTGAATTCAAGCGAACGCTGGCATTAGCACACCTATTGTCTTTCTATTATGTCTCTAATTACGGTACCTACTCGAAAGGTTAAACATAAATAAATCATTTGAAGTCGGTTAAAAACAAAAACTATAATAACAACAGTATTCATATGTTACCAACGTTAAATACATTATGTTTATTATAACGAACTTGCAATCTCTCAAAAAATCACGTGAAATTTATGCTACTAAAGATTTGAATAATAACTTTTTACTGCTTAATTTTTTTACATAATTAATCGGCGCTTGGCGTTTATAAAATGATATTCTTAGATTAAAAACGTATTGATTAATTATACTGTGTCTATTTACTATCTCGTCAAGCAGGATCTGAATTACGTAAAAAAACTCCGACATTCTTTTTTTTCCACGGTTGTTTTTGTCTCTTTACGGTTTTTAGACTTGTGACGGTTTTTAAATGATTCGTCATTTTTCTTTACACGTGTAAAGTTGAATAAGTGTCTTCACTTCGTCTTTGAGCACAAATAAAATAATAAAGTACCTATTTACTTCTAATCGAATGAAAATTGTCTTTATGTAATTTTAATTAAATAAATAATAAGTATTTTTATTGTGCATGTACTACTTATGTTAAACCAAATAACTAATGGAAATAAATAATAAATAGACTCATCTATAATATCTACCCTGATACCAAAAAAATATCTTCTATCCGAGTAGGTAGTAATATTCTGTAATGACACAGTGAAAACTTAGATAGCGTAGGTCACTTCTAAATCTTTATAACTTCAGATGAAATGACTACCTTATTAGATATAGCAGAAATAACAGGCTAAATATCCAATAATCATTATCCAATTTTACACCTTATTCTCTTCACGCCGTAAAGCTCTTATTTAATAAAACACTATTTATGTTTTTACAATGCACATTCATTTGATCCTTTAAAACAATAGTTCCTCTCATCAACAATAGACACTAAAAAAATAGTTTTCTACCTGAGCAAGTAGTAAAAAAAAAACCTGAGCAAATAGTGCTATTCTGCAAATATGCCCCAGTGAAAATGTAGATGTTAGATCTTAAGCATTAAATAAAATTACTAATTGTAACGGCTAAATAACCAATAATCATTATCCAATTTTACACCGCTCCTATCCTAATTTTTTCTCTTCTTTTCTCCACCCTCCTGATTTTTTTTTCCTTTTTTTCAAGCCAAAAAAGTTTGATTACTTTTATTTAATAAAACACAATTTATGTTTTTACAACTCATATTGAAAGATCCGTCTTTTAATGTGAGTTGTAAGGCTCAAATGTTGGAAAGTTTTTTTTTCGTGCGCCGACGCAGCCTCCACGAGTCGCGACCTGTCGCCGTGGGAGCGCGACAAGTGGATGCCTTCACGTTCCTCCATTGTTCCGCACCCTACAGTGCAGCCTACCCCCCACACCCCCTACGTCTCGTAGTCATAAACACCCCCCTTAACTGAAGGATATTTGGTCGTATGTGTACTTACATAAGCTGAAAGTATTAAGTTTTGATGCAACATGTTATCTGAAAAGATGTTTTAGGTACGAGTATTTAACTTTTGTTACGAACATAAACCATCAATGATTAAATCAAATGACACTTGACAATTGACATGTCTAAATATTACGGTGTATATGCACAGTGCATAGTCCATTGTGAAAGATGAGCTTTAACTTTATCTTTTTCTGTGAATCAATTTTAAGTTTTTAAGGTACAAAAAGGCAATAAGGTAAACAATATACCTTAATTTACTTTGAGCACTGATTCTAAAGCAAATAAATTGAGAGGGCTCTACAATGTATTTACTAAAAATAACTATGTAGAATTTATCTAAAATAAACAAACAACATAAGAATTAAGAACCCAGAAATAAACAAGATTACAGACAGGACAAAGTGCATGTCACGAGCGCAACGGCCTTACTCAGGGCCGCCCAGCGCCGGCGAGCAGACGCGGCGCCCACCGCCCGCCGCCCGCCACGCCGGCCCGCCAGGCCACCATGGGAAAAATCAGGCTTCGCCGCCCCCGCCCCGGCGACCCCCCCGCCCCGGCGCCCGCCCCCGCCCCGCGCGCCCATTGGGCCGCCCAGCGCCGCCCCGCGCCCCACCTGCGCCCATAAATACACGGCGCCTCCGCGCATCTCCTCATTCCTCGCTCGCAACTCGCGCCCGACGCACGTACGCGCCCGTGTTCAGTTCTACCCAGTGTTCGTGTTCAGTGACAGTCACAATGAAAGCGATAACAGCAGTGTGCGCGACCGGCGCCTCCGTGCCCGCCATCGCCAGCGGCAGGGTGCAGCGGCACCGCGACGGAGAGAACGCGGAGATCCAGATGTACCTGTCCAAGCTGCAGGACCTGGTGCCCTTCATGCCCAAGAACAGGAAGATCTCGAAGCTGGAGGTCATCCAGCACGTCATCGACTACATCTGCGACCTGCAGTCGGCGCTGGAGAACCACCCCGCCATGGAGCAGTTTGACGCGGAGGGTGCGTTGGCCAGCCCGGCGCCCTGCGAAGCGCCCGCACGCCCGCTGCGGCGCCCGCTCGGGCCCCGTGCAGCGCCCAACACCATCCTACGCAAATCAGCCCCCAGCCAAGACACACAACACAGAACTCAAACCGTAAGTTTCTTCTCTATTAACTCCAAGCTAATTAGTTTGTCAAACTAACTCGCGACTATTTTGCTAACTCTACACTTCCCAATTAATTCGTAACGTACCATGTAATCACTAAGTTACTACATTAATAAAACCACCATACTAGTCTACTATAATAAATTGAAACCTGCTCGCTCTAAACAAACGGCTACCTAACACTTTAACTTAATCGTTGCCTATTTCCTAAGTAGAAAGTCAGTTCACAAGCTCACAATAACAACTGCATCTAAGTCAGACATCACGTTCGGCTATTAGCGGCTTTCAGCGCAGATAATGTAGCGCGCACTAGTTTTGTACGAGAGATACTTATCATTGCATAAAAAGTAAATGAAATCGGCCGTGTCGGTGTTTTTGCGCGCGCACCTGCGTGTTTCGCAAGCGCGGGAAGGTAAAAGCAGAGATGCGGAGTTTCACAACGGCGGCACGCATCACCAGCACAATTATTATTGCATACATTAATATAAATGTCGCCAATATATGCGAATGTATGCGACATTTCAAACTGCATAACATGCCAATATATCGATTCTTAAATCAACAGTAAACCTCTCATCTCGCAAACAATCTTTAATCGCTTGGAAATATTTATTGCGGCCCTAATTATCTATTTTCATAACAACTTCGTCAAATAAACATCGCGGCTTACCGTTTGATCATTTGAGTTTCATAACGAAATCACAGATTCGGTAAATAAGCAGTGTCGGAGTAAACCGCTGTTCACGCATGCGTGACTGCTGCTTTGAATTTCAGCCTTGAAGCGCGGACACCTGCGCCGGCGCCGCGGTAACGACCGTGTACCGACACAATCTGAATATTCAACACATATTTATCTTGCTCGTTTAACATTCTGCCTGACACCTGTGTGTGATTGCCATTTCATCATTCCCATTTACCGTGACAGAACATTAACAAAGTTGGTCGCGGCTAATGTCTGCGCTACGCAATTAGACGTTTGTCTGAACGACAACTAAAAATGGTGCAGGTCGTAGTGAGAGTGGTGATGTCTGGTCGAGCAGCGGGTGCGCGGCAGGTGCATCTCGCAGGATTTATTCGTGCGCCGTGCGATTACGAGCCCCCGGCGCAATGCGCAATGCGCGCTCGTTAATACTTGGTCGCGCCACGTAAATTTTAATCACTGCCAGTTGTTAGAACCGAGGGAAATGTTCAAAACAAGCGTGATTTAAGAGACGCAGCGTGCCCGCTGTATTTACAGCGACGCAACTGCCACGTACTCGCGAGACGACAACTGCACCCGGCTTTGAATTATATACAGCTCTAGTGGGCCAGGTATCCAACCACTCGTGACAGACCACACTCGTACAAAGTCATACATTCGGCGTGTCTAATGTACGATCACGTTTATATGCTTAGAGCCGTAAAACTTCGCAATACGTCGTGATTTTCGACGATCATAAAAGATAAATCTCTCTTTTTATGTAACATTACCGTGGCATTACGATGTATGGCGCCGAGAGCTCATTTAGTCGCAATTAACAAACGTGACTTTCTACGAAGAGCATTCTTGTTGCCATGCCATCTTTAAAAACAAAGATCGTCGTTAAACAACTTATCAGTGAAGCACAAACAACAAACAAGATCTATTAATTAGTGTCAGGCGCCGGCGGTGCGGCGATATCCACAGATATTTACTAATATACCGCCTACCTACTATAATATTGGAATGTCGACTAATCGGGCCGCATTCTTGAATATAAAATGTGGATTATTCATTCGCACAAGGATATTTATCACAAACAACTCGATCTTCGCTTCCTAAAACTGGAATGAGATGGTTCACAAGCCTAGAAAGAATAGCTCGGCTCGGGGCGATCGTGCTGGAATTTGTATCTGCATCGTGGTCGTCGTGAGGCGGCTCAGGCGGCATTTCACGACGTTATCTGGCGAGCATCGCGCCGTGTGCCACAAACCTCCGGTCACGAGCATACGCCACGCTCTGCTCGGCGACCGTAATTGTAGCCCGCAGCTGCCGCCGCCGGCGAGAGGCCGTGAGATCAATCCACTCTGCTCTTTTGATACTGCTCTCTAAAATCACCGTCATTATCATTGTCTGAGTCAGTGTTGTCTGTCAGTATCGACCAAGTTGCCCCATTTGCCCTTTTGTTCTTGTTTGACTTTACACTTCAACCATAATAAGCTGCTAAGTACCGTAATGACGATTGTTAGGCGTGTAATCCGCTGCGGCGGCACCCCCGCTTTATTTAACAAAAGGGCGCAACCCTATTCATAATAATCATATCAGATACAACATAAAGGAACACTTTATCAATGGGTCGTCTCATTCCTTGTTTACAAGAGGAGACATTTCTCCTAGTCTTCGAGCTTTAGTTTGTCAATATCACTTAATCATCTAATTACTGGCCCGCATGTTGCCTTTCGTTACCAATTTAAGGACCCCTACCGTTAATCGACACGAACCCAGCTATTGAACATTAATATTTATCTTGTGCCTTAAGTCAAATTAAAGCAAGTAAATAATAATTTCACATTGAGGGAACAAGTACTGTAGCTTGTGGCACAAGCTAGCTGAGTGACGTGTGGTGGATGCAGGCGGTGTCGCCCACGCGCGGCGCGGTGCGGCCGGTCATCCGCCAGGCGACGCTAACGAGCCGCCAGGTGTCCGCGCCCACGCTCGCCCGCTCCTCTGAATATCTTTGTCTCCGCGCACCTCGCGCATAAATCGCGCACGTGAAAGTTTTACGAGCACCTTTACGCTTCTCCGAACTAATAAACCGCACGGCGGCGGCGGCGGCAAGCAGACAATGCAACTTCACCGCGAAATGTCTGCAGCGCCTGCACACGTGCACGATTTCGCCGATCACTTGGATTCCATCGACGACGGATCGATCGAGGGCATTGTGCGGGTAACGGTCGCTCGCAGCTGCGTGTGAACACACGTGACGGCGTCGGTGGCCGGATAGCTAAATAAATGCGACGAACACTGAACATACCTATTCATTATCCGGCCGACAATGCTCGTTTCATAAAGGGATTTCACGTGTGCGCTCGCGAAGTCCCGATCCGTTCGGGACATGTGTGCTCTCCCTTCGGTATGTGTCCGTAAATAGGGTGTGGCCACGTGCGGCCGCTCAGCTGTGCGCGGATGTGAGCGGAGCGGACGGGAAGCCGTAATCTAACACGAGCTGATACTCGGAAAGTCACTGAAACTGCCACCGGCCTCCATCTGCTGCGAACAATCACACTCAACTAACCGTACCTTCCGTGTTGCGTGCATTTTTAATCGAGCTTACCCTGACATACTGCTCTCACATACGTTTACATTGGAACAACCAAATAACAGGAGGCCCATTGTTCGGACACTAATGAATTAAAACAGTGTTGAAACGAGCGCATATGCGCTGACAGATGGCCGGACGCGGGCGCGGGCGCGGGATGCGCATGTGCCACACGATACTATTTGTCGCAATCACTAATAACGCTAAAACGACGAGGGAGACTTTATTGGACGTAATAAATAAAAATTGTTCCTATCGCTTACATTATAATAACTACTAAACAAGCTTCAGGGTTCATATCATAATAATCGCGCTGCGATCGTGTCAGATGTTAGAGCTATACGTGCGCGCGCATCTGTGCTATGATTGGTAGCCGCTCACCCTCGCTAGTCATTACATGGGCTTTCCTTCTGTTCTCATATTAAACTGACTCTTAATTGTACAAAGATTTGGATGCACTAGCAAGACTTTACTGATGTGTATTCTCTTTTGTTACAGACGCCAGAAAAGCAGAATCAGCTTGACAGGCCCTCATGCTAAGTGGTGTTTAAGTTAAGAGAGACAATATAATTTATGGTAATGTTTATATACCTCGAGTGGCGACGGAGGTCGCCGCGGGAGGCAGCCCCGGCCCTCGCGCCGGCTGCAGGGCCCGCCTCAGTTCCAGTGAACATCATCACGACGATGATATCCTATGCACGATCTCGTTACGATCAGTAAACTACTTTAATGTAATTGTTTTGTGGCATTACACGCAGAAGACTTGAGCATCGCAATGCATCCCGCGGTCCGCCGGGACGCGGATTGTTTTGTTAAATGTTTTGTGTAAAAAGCTTTACTAGGTAGTTAGTAGTGTAATGAATGTAAATTTTCCATGTTTGTAAATAAGTATGTTGAGTGGTTTTGTGGTACACCCGAGGACATGCTGTCTGACTACAGATGATATATTTTGTAATAAATAGATTCTTATTACTGTTCAGAACACTTCACGTACAAAATGCCGTAGTCTTTCAATTATGTAAAAATCCTTTTTCTTAGAAAATGTCACTACTATCTTTTAGTTATATAACTAATGCTTCCATTTATATCAAAGAAGTGGGCCGATTGAAAGTCGGCCCACATGTATAATTTTATTATTTTAAGTTATTTCATGAGTGTGATTTTGCATGGCGATTTTGTTTCTAATAAATATTATTTTGTGAGTGCTTCACGCAAATTTTCTATTATTAACTTATGATTTGTGTTTAGCACATTACTATATGTAAATAATGTATGTAATAAACTAAATGAATATAAAATTTAACTGAAAATTATCGATTTGATACATTTTATGATTTTATTTCGATTATAAGGTGAAGATGCTTTAATTATCTTTATATACATAATTATTACTTAAATGGTGTATTATAATTTTAAATAGACTGTTATAGTTTTAGTTGAGGTGCGTTAATAATGATCAAATATGCGTTGTTGCTGAGTGTTCGTTGTGTGCGGGAAATTGTTACTGTACAAAGTGTACAAGAGCCAGTTCCATCAGTATGGCGCCACTCGCCTCAGGCAGCTAGTTACAACTTTGTGTCACAAATTGTATCTGTCTTGATTGCATTTCACGATGTTAATCACTCACACTTTCCTTTATTATTTAGTTTTATAAATTGTGCACTGATTTTTTATTAAGTACCAGTACAATGAAACGGAAAATAAAAAAATATTAAGGCTACACGATATCTTTTATTTACCTTTACAAAGACAACTTTATATATGATTTTTTTTCTTTACAAAGCCGCTGGTTCAATTCCTAAAAGATAAATCAAGTATTGGCTCTGAAAACTATGAGTTAAGATTATTATTTTCAGAAATATACACATTTTCAAAACAACATGTCCTACTTTACAAGACATAACATAATCCGTCGGATCAGATTTACTTTGACAATGGACATAACAGTTACATACTTGATCTAAAAACCGAAAGCGTAGGCGCGCGTAGGCCGTTGCTACGAACACCTTTATCTATTAGAACTTTTGAAAAATAGAACTCATCACCTTATCTGTCAAAAAAATCTATACTGTCAAAAGTCTGGTGATCGCCTGAATGTTGAAAAATGTTGTACTTCTTGAATATTTTTTATAATAGGCAGATATTATTCGCTAAATACTTTAATTCTAGTTACCTATTGACATAGGGTCTAATGGCATCTGCGAAAGGCATTGCCATGGCCGATTTAGTTTAAAAAAGTCTAGTACAGTAGGTACTGCCGTCGGATCTTGGCGAGTGTGAAGTAAAGCTCTACGAATTTTAGCGCTAAAAACTCGTAAAAAAATTAATGGTTTAAACAAATAATTGCAATTTACAGTTGTTATTGCTGTTAAGAACTGTTATTGGCACTTAATTTTTTAAAACCTTTATTTTTGCACAAGTTTTCAAGTACTACCTAAAATTCGCAGAGTCTAAATTCAGACTCTCCAAAATCCGATGGCCGAGATAAAATACTACGCGAAATAAAAGAGCTACGCCATATCCCAATTTTCGTAGCAAGTGCGCCTACGCGCTTTTTTGAGGGAGAAATCATCAAACAACTTTAGAGAGATGGAGTGTCGGACTTTTGCTGACTAAAATTGTTCCTGCTCCTGTAGTTTGCTCTTTGTGTTCCAGAACCTAAAGTAACTACGAGGTAAAGAACAACCCCGAAGCAAACCCCGCTAATATTGCAAAAAATACCTATTCTTATTATAAAATGAGTAGGTATTTTTTGCAATATTTGTTTTGTTTACTGAGTCTATTGTAAAGCACACTATCATGTATTTTATTGACGCTAAAATGTTTAGCCCGATATTGAAAGAATCTAGAAAAGAGTAATTTTAAACACAGCAGGTGTTAGTAAAGCGAAAGAAGGCTTTATCTACAAAAAAAATCTATAATATCATCATCATAAAAAACTCAAAGAGCAAACTTTCCTTTTTCCTGTTTATTCAAAATGACTTACACTATAAAAAAGTGTGCGACACCAAATTAATTCACTAACAAAGTTAACTTACACTTTTCTAAAAAGTTTCATTCCAGCGCGGTTCCGTGAAGATCACGCGATTGCATCACGACCAATTATCGCAACTACAATATTTGGTCAGCTGCGTACATAATGTACTATGAACTTCAACAACAAGCATTAATCACTCAAAATTGTACCTTATGCACTTCATTGTAGAGTTTAAATTCGTTTAGCGACAAGTATACGTTATTAACAAAGCAATTTGTGCCGTGATGCGATAGCAGTAAGTTGAATACGGTACACTGAAAATACAATACATAATTGGTTTCGTGAGCGTTTGTTCGCAAACATTAGCTCGATGCCGTCATACGAACAATACGACTAATTACTTATACGAGGTAAACAGGCAAAATAATACTACAAACAAAAATGATTTCTCGCGACCCTGCCAGGATTCGAACCTGGAATCTTCTGATCCGTAGTCAGACGCGTTATCCGTTGCGCCACAGGGCCAGTTGGGAAGGCGATCGAAATAGAATACTCCGTCGCGATCTCTGTACTGTGCCTATTTTTAATACAGCATACAGTATCCATTGACATAGAAAGTATGTCGCAAAAAAAACACTTCCAGTTTTTTTTTGACGATGGGTTTTTAGTTGTTCGATAATTTTATCCACGAAAAAATTGAAATTTTAAAGCTTTTGTGTATAAAATTCGGAATTAACTTTTTTAAATAACGGATCTATGTTAAACAATATCAGTTCTTTATAAGATCATAATTAACTGTGGAAACAGAGTTACCATAAAACCGTTAACAGTAAATTCAGACATATCCAAGTATTACCAACACGACAACATAACCCAGACATGCCGCCATGAATCCATACTTCCAAATCAACATTTTTTTTATTTTTATTAATAGCGATCCCACCTCAGTGATAAAATCGTTGCAATAATTCCATACTGTTAATGGAGTGCAAAAGTTCTTCTCTATTGCGCCTCACTATCAACGAATGCATCACTGCTTACCATCAGGTGGGGTCGCAGTTAAACATTATCTAATAGCAAATATAAAAAAATGGTAGAGATCACTGCATAGATAGAGAGAGCTCTGTCACTTCAGTGGCCAAGAAGAAGAAACCTTAAGTTTGAGTTAAGCTCGTCTAAGTATCTACTCATGGACTCTATTCATTATGCTTTTTCTTGTTTTGTTGTACAACAAATAATTAAGTCTCTACCTGTCTGTTACCGCTTCACTTATTACGACTGAACTAACTTGAAAAAAACTTAGCGTTTTGTAGGACCTTGAATTACCCAAAAAAAAAGAATACTTTCAATAAGGCAAAGCGTGATAAAGATCGGATAAAATAAAAAATCTAATAATTGATTAAAATACAGCCTTAGCTTCTTGAGCCCCAAGCGAACGCCAGCGTCACACACCTATTGTCTTTTCATTCTGTCTCTAATTACGGTTATCAAAAGGTAAAAAACTAAGAAGTGTAGATTATTTAATAATATGAATAACGTCCTTTTGCACTTTTACACAAGTCCGAAGCACTTTCTTAAAGTCTGGCATTTATGAAACGACTCTTCAACATAAGTGCTTGTGCCATATTCATAGTCACGTCCAACAGTTACCGTGTTACCGTGCAGGATGTAGGCAGGCACGAAGGTCAGAGATCACAGCTGCGTTCGACAGGTTGTTCGCTAAGTAAGCTCGACAGGGGAAATGCCCTTTTTTTTTTTTTTTTTTTTGTTTTCGGGGGGAAACCTTCAAAAGGCGCCTGGACTTTTGGGGAAAAGACCAGGGAGTGTGGGATTCTTACCTCACTAAAACCACCCCGGTGATCACCATCAGCACATGAAAGAGGGCCCCGTGTCCTCTTAAAAGACCACCCCGGAACCCTCTATGTGTGCAACGCCTGTTAGGGCACATCCCTGAGGAGACTGTGCGGGGTCTCCTCTGAGCCTCGTTGTACACGGTAGCACGTGATCACTGTGCCACCGTCTTTCCAGAAGTCACTCAGCGGACAGACAGAGTCCCCCACTCTGAAAGCCCGTGACCTCGGAGTCCCACCCTCCTTAAAGGTGGGGTTTCGGCGTTTTAGGCGTTGAGGTGGTTGACTCTCTGACGCCTCCTTCTACGAGTGGGATCGGTCCTCTCGCGATCCCGTTCAGCGGCCTCCTTCTGGATCATCACGGTCTCACAGAAGGACGTCATTGCTCTCCAATTTTCCGTTTTCGTCAGCATAGCCCTCACTACTGCTGGCAGAGACAGATCCCGCCCAATCAGCAGGACACTCTTCGAGCGTGTGCTGCGCAGAATCAAGATCACCTTCACAATGGTGGCAATTTGCCGTGGTCTCTCGCCCAATCTTTTTCAGGTACTCACCAAAACACCCGTGCCCGGTCAGTACCTGAGTCAATCTATAGGAGATACGTTCTCCTCTTTTCAGCCAGGCTTCGAAGTGCGGCAGAACAACAGGGGAAATGCCCTAATGCGATTTGAAGCGTAGGCTGCGCAGCCGACGCGGGATGGACGACTAGTAGCGTAGGTACTACACGTGTCACGTTTATAAAAGATATTGCTATAGTACGCGGCAAATAAGTTGAACCCTTTTGCTATGGTTACAGACAGCCCTCCACTAAAATTGAGACCCGATATGGATTCCGTTTTATCACTTTAAGATACGGAACCGTAAAAATTTTATACTATTTCTGTAGAAGTAATATAAAATTAATATAACATGGAAAATAGGTTAACTTTAGCTTGATTAAGTTTTGTTTTGCAAGTCCATATTTTTTTACAGAAAAGGGAATATTCGACGACCATCACACAACGCCGTCTAGTCTCATGCTAAGCAGAGCTTGTGTTATGAGTACTAGACAACTGATAAACATACTTATATATTTCTAAATACATACATATTATAGATAAATTACACCCAGCAATGCAAGGTTAGAGGAATTTTCCAACTCAAACCAATAGCCATTTTCAGCCGATACAGGATATTTGATTCTACATTGCATGAACTTAATCAGAACAAGAATGTTATGTTTATAAAATAAAATGTCACTTTATCAACATATTTTTTGTTGTTTTTATAAAGACACTCATCCGTGCAAATTGTGGAAAATAAACATAATGAAAATGTTATTTGTGTAAATCAACGCGTTCGAGTTATAAGAACGAAAAATAAAAAGACAATCTTGTGAGTCAATTTGTCACACGATTCCGCTAAAAAATCAGACGCGACAGAAATGAGACATTTAATTTTTCTTCCAATATTATTACACTAATATTGTAAAGACGAAATTTTGTTTGTATGTATTTATGTTTGTTTTAATCTTACTTCTACTTCTAGGTTAAACCGCTGAACGGATTAAGATAAAATTTGTCGCCGGTAAAAGCTAGTGAGAAGAAAATTTTTGAGTAGATACCCAAATTAGAAATTGAAGAGTATGAAATTGGTGTTACATTAAGAAGGTCAATTGAAACTGTCATTTCGGATCGACGTGAAATTAATTTATATTTAAAGCATATAACTTTAAGTTCATTTTTTTTATTTCACTTTTTATAACATCGCTAAGGTATTCTCTATTCTGTTATGTCACATTAAGTTGTGGACTTAGGTCTCTTTTTAGGGTCAACTCACACTGAAAGAGCGGCGAAGGGCAACGAAGCGGAACGCAGTTTCAATGTCATATGAATTTAACTTTATTTTCATGAATATAATATTTATTATGTTCCGCTTTCGGTGTGAGTTGACCCTTAAAGACGGGGAATCATCTATTGCCCTTTGCGCCCTAGACCACTTGTAATCCTGCCGCTCCTGGCCCCAGTAGGCTTCGGCCTTGCTGGGCCTATAAAGTCAGTTTTTTTTTATTAAGTAGACAATTAGGTTTGTTTCAAACGATTTTTGTCCTACAAATACCGTCGGCATTCGTCACCAGCATGCCTATGGTTATCACGAGGTTCCGTTAACGGGTTTTTCAGGCGGCGCGCTATCACGCCGATAACTGCGCGGTGATTATTCACGCAGGTGCGCCTGCGCCGATGGCGGCGGCCTTCGCTCGGTGCACGTGTATTGTCTTCGGTACAACTGTATACCCATGACAAATATCTTTGTTGGGAGACGCGGGAATTGACGGAAAAAATATTGACTCATGAATTCAAAGGAATATGATTTTCGTCAGAAGTTAGTGAGGCGAGCTGCTGGAAATTTTCTTAAAGATACGAGTATTCTGAAGAAGTCAAGAAAATACTCTGAAACATTTATTTCCGTGTATTTGTTAGTACGTAGATAATCAAATTTTGTGCTATAAATAGCAACGAAGAAAATTCAAATATTTTAAAATCTCCTGCCACAGTGTTTGTTAACGAACTCCTCAGAAACAGATCGACCTATTTTTTATGTTTTTTTTTTGTGTAATTTGTTAGTTCTGAGCCTAATTATTATTCGTTTCGTCAACTAATATACCCTAATGGTAAGTAGTGATGCAATCATTGATGGTGAGGCGCAACAAACATTGCTATGTACTTATTAGTATTCCTACATTTAGATTTTATTTGTTCGCACCTCTTTCTGCCATAATTTGATAGATCACAGTACCTTGTGAAAATTACTCAATATGTAATACACAGGTGTATATGGGGGAGGGAAAGTAGAGTGAGCCATGTCTACCACTGTTTGATGTCTACGCCCACCCTAGCATATTGCGCTACCGATTCGAAATTCTATGATGGAAGTCATAATACTGATACTAATCAAGTTGTTCGGGAAATTAGCAAACAGCTTGTCAATTGTTCACGTGATCAAAGGTCTGGGCTCAGGAGTACTCATGGTCTGGGTACGAGTGAGCATTTCCATTCAACGTGACAATGCTGCTAGCGTTGTGGGTAGGTACAGTTCCTATTGACATCGACGTAAATGAATTTTTTGATGCCCAATTAATTCTTTTTATACACGTTTTTACACATTTTTCTATTCCGTTTTTAGTTGTTGTTAAAATCGCTTACACGCCAAAGCATTACCGATTATAGAAAGAGAATCGAAACGCAACGGCTGTAACGTGACTAGGCCCCCAGAAAAGAAAAAAGTAATGAAAAAGCTTATCGATTTTTTTCATGCATGGTACCTAAGTAATACATACATATTATATTATCAATAATATGTCCTCTGTTTCTACATCGTAAACAGAAAAGAAAATGGCGTCGGAGCAGTGACTTGTGAGCTGTGGTGAACGTTTGTTGATTAGCACGCAGCTGTATGAAGCCGTGGAAAACGTTGTTACACGCATTACGTCCGCGAAGGGAACCTACCGATGGAGCGAGACTTGGCTGAGCTACGATAACATTGAGTAACACGTATATAAGTACTCGGAAGGTATTTAATCGTTCCAAATTCATAATTTTAATGGCGTATTTTTCGGACTCCGTACCCAAAAGTTATAACGAGACCCTATTACTAAGACTCCGTTGTCTGTCCATCTGTTTATCTATCTGTCTCTCATCAGGCTGAATCTCATGAACCTTGAAAGTTCCTCCTCCTTAGTCTTAGTGGAACTATGGATTTTGGTGTTGAGGTCTGTCCAACGAGGTCCTTATTAGTTAAACAGTTGAAATGTTTTACAGATGATGTATTTCTGTTGCGACTATAACAGCAAATACTAAAAGTTAAAATAAATATTTTGGTGGGCTCCCATACAAAAAATGTGTTTTTTGCCGCTTTTATAGACCATGATACGGAAACCTTCGTGCGCGAGTCCGGTTCGCACTTGGTCAATTTTTTATGAAGATTTTTTTTCAGGTAAGAAGATCATCCATTGACTTCCTCGCTCTGAATGCTACGCCGAATTTTCGTAGCAAGGAGTGCCTACGCTCTTTTTTGAAGATCATCATCAGACTTATTAATGTTCCCACTGTTGGGACACAGACCACCTCTAGGAAAGGGAATGGGCCAAAATCCACCATGCGAGCCCGTGCAAATAGGTGTCTTGTATGAAAAAAAAAAAACATCAAATAAGTTCTCTGAGTGAGTGAGAGAAGGGACGTCAGACTTTTACTGACTAAAACCACACATGTGTTCTTTAGTTGAATGTACAGTTAGAGCAAAACTAACATCACGTAATGAAATGAAAACAAAAGTATTTTCAAAGTAATTTATAAAATATATACTTCCCCGAAATTACACAACATTCCTTTGAATAATAATGAAATAGATTGTTGTGTAACATTAAAGGGAAGTTACGAAAATCTTGTTCAAAGTTTTTATTACCTAATAGCTATCGCTAACACTCCGTTAGAATCGTTCAGAATTGTAATTACCTACATTACAACATACTACAGGGAAAACAGGCTAAATGAACTGTTTTATAATTAAACCCAGCTTTATATTGCTGGGTATAAAAGACTTAATTAAAACTGTACCGTAAAAGTAGTACACATACCTAACAGATACTGTGAGTTAGCCGAATGTTAATCGCACTCAACGCTCCTCTCCTTGAATCCAGTCCAGGATTAGATCTGTTTGCTGATGAATGGAAGGAGATATTAACTGAATGTCTGGTGATTTGCAAGAAGACTGGGTGAGTAGTTACTTAAACATTACATAGTATAAAAAAAGTTGCTTTCGTCCCTTAGATCTTTAAAAGTCCGCAACGGATTTTGATGCGATTTGTTTTAATAGATAGAGTGATTCAAGAGGAAGGTTTATGTGTATAATACATGCATAATACATTCAATATCAGTACCCGTGCGTAGCTGGGACGGGTCGCTAGTCTGTTATATTTTTCTTTTTCAATATGTTTTACATAATTTATACCTAATCAGTGTAATTGGCATTTTGTCGTTCTGGTTAAAGAATAAATAATAATAATAGGTAAAAATAGTACGCGGAAAAGTGTGAAGGTATGAGCGTATGAGTATGTGTGATAATCTGATAGTATCATGTCACAATCAGTGATAGTCTGGACAGGTGGGTGGGCAGGTGTGTGCACTTGCTCGGTGTGGCCGCACCGAGCTGATAACGTTACTGATAACGCGCTGAAGCACCGTGGTGTAGGTACTGATGTACCTACCTACACTGTTCGCTGTTCGTGAATGTTCGGTTAATCAGTTACACTGTATGGTTACCTTCGACTAAATATCAGGGTCAATAAAAAAAATAAAAATCTCACTGCATACCATAATGTGATAAATTATATTTATTTTGCAAATAGATTTTTTAAATACTATCGCGTAAATTTTTTATCAGTTTTAACTAGATATGGCCGGTGTTTCCTAGCTACCCAGAAAAAAAAACACAGAAACAAGCTTAGGAATCAAAGTCCCTTTTAAAAGTCCAAACAGCAAACATGTAATAGTCAAATCATATGAGAACCATGCAGATAAGTGTTGATGATCTTTAGAGGAAAGAATCACACAGATTTAAGGACCTGTCCAGTCAGTGCAAGCATTTTTCAGTATTCGTATAGCTCAACTAAGGACTATAAAGAAGCTCAACGTCAAATACTTATAATGAGCAGCCGAGCTATTATCTAAGAAAACAGCCTTAAGCACAGTGCTGGCCGCTGCGACGAAATCCTAATAGGTACATTGAATGAACAATCTTATGTATATTGGGTTAAAAATCCAATGTACATAGGTATATAAATCAAATTCACACAAAGGCAATAGAAAGGGCTATGCTTGGAATTCGCATGCATGATCGCATTAGAGGCGAAAATATCGACAGAAGAACCAAGTTATGGACATGGCTCAAAGAATTGCCAAACTTAAGTTTGAGTGTGCGAAGCACATTACTTGCAGAACAGTTAGTTGTTGGGACCAAAAGATTCTAAAGTGACGACCGCGTACTAAAAGATGCAGCATGGAAGGCTTCCTATAAAAGGTACCGAGTCCCTAGTGAGGATTCAATGGCCGAGAATTCAATGGATGCGAGAGTGATATTCATGAAGATGTAAAGACAATTTTACTGAGCAGAAACAGTATTCATAACACTATCTACAATGTTTACTGAAATCCAATTTACCTACCTATGCTAGAAACTAACTAAATTATGATTGGCAACGAACAAAGGAGATATTAGAGACAGATTTTAAGCTTTATCCTTAATATTTATTGACTCGCGGCTGTGTTATATGACCATTCAAACAAAATTCCTGCAGTTTGCCTGGCGGTGTAAACAAGTCAACACAAAGACTGCTTGTCGCGTCAAATTGTTTAGGTATTCGCTATAACTAACAAATAACATCAACTATACAAATGAAAACCACTTCTATTTTGATAGACATAAGGTTTTCGGGTGATGAATGAGCAATATGGTTTGTTGCAAGCAAAATACCGCACGAACCGCGAATTATTGCAACAAGAGGCGTAACTAGGCAACGCGGTTATGCTAACCATAACAATAAGCCGTTGTTAGCCGACGATACGGTCGGCTACATAAGTCTACACACGCAATCTGTGGCCAAACAATACCCCGTAATACCGAGAGTGCGTCGTAACGGCCGAACAACTTGCACAATGTTGATTTACAACGTAAAATTTACGTCTTGGAAGAACAAAGAACTCGATTGTCCACTTTATAACTCAATGTCAAAGCGGCTCATCAATTCGAATCGACCTCGAGGTAGCATACCGGCCGTTATTATGAGTACGCTTTTTTCTCCGTGATCGGGTCGTAAATGATGGCCACAATCAGTAGTCGATATCACGAGTAACAACAAAATTGTTACACTACCGTATACCTACCTACTGTTATCTCGACTCCAGAAATAAGGCAAGGAAGGTACGGGGTAGGTTTTTTAGTCAGTAAGAGTCTGACACTGGTCTCCCGCTCCGCCCAAGAGCGGGTTTCGTCATTGGATGATTTTCACCTACCATAAAAAAAAAAGGGTTCGCGAAGGCTCTGGCCCTGGTATATATGGCAACGTAGGTATGGGGTAAGTTCTTTAGTCAGCAAGAGTCTGACACTGCTGCACGCTCCGCCCAAGGGCGGGATTCGTCATTGGATGATTTTTACCTATATACACCGTGAAATTTAAATGGTTGTTTTCCCTCAGCGAAATGGTTGTATCTTGGTAATACAAACGTTTGATAAAGAAATAAAATATTAAAAACAAAAAATGGACCTGTAGAGTGCAAGCTAATTATGACGTATCACAACGTGCGAGAGCTTATTTTGGTTTAAATATTTAATGAATCGGTTTCCTTTGACGGCGGGCTGCTCATGCGACTCTAGTAGTACCTACAAATTACGTCTAATGTTACTATTGTTTTCGCTTTTTTGAGTTGATAAATATTTTTAATAATTATTTATAAAAAAAAAACTTTTTAATTTTTTTATTTTTTCTGTATGCTTCAAAAGTACTCCTTATGGCAAGTCATTCTGCCGCGGGAAAACAACCATTTAAATTTCACGGTGTATATACTTACCTAAAATCTGG
This sequence comes from Mythimna loreyi, assembly GCA_029852875.1. NCBI lineage: Eukaryota > Metazoa > Arthropoda > Insecta > Lepidoptera > Noctuidae > Mythimna > Mythimna loreyi. The sequence goes on along the minus strand of CM056780.1, from coordinate 13,194,911 downwards.
TAAGATGATCTTTTCAACGGTAATCTGCTGGATGTGAGAAACACAAGACGTTTTCGAACGACACTTAAAAGAAGGATAGTCGTTGTACAGTACAGCAGTCGGATTTTGGCGAGTCTCAAGTTAGGCTCTGCGAATTTTAGCGCTTGATAACTCGTAAAAAAATTAATGGTTTAAACAAATAAATGCAATTTGCAGTTGCTATTGCTGTTAAGAACTGTTATTGGGATTGATTATTTTAAAAGCTTTATTTTTGTACAGCAGTCTAACTTCAAACTCGCTAAGATCTGACGGCCGCGGCCGTACTGTAAAAGTTCACGGCACTATCTTACAGTCGACGTCTTTCGACTAAAATGTTAATAATGTTCATGATAATAATATTCTCGAGTACTTCCTGATATATCTTTTATATCGGTAACAGCAGTGTCGGTACCCTTTTTAAATCATCAAATATGTTCTTCAACTTTGGGTAGACCAAGAAAATGCCAATGTAATACGAACATATAGGCAACACTAATACATGTTATATATATGTTACAAGTACTTAAGTAAATATAGCACATACCGAACAAACCACTAAGTCATTTTCCTCAGTCGAGTGTTAGAACTTATACAAGCAGATAAGCACTTCACGTACGCCATTTTATGTGTTTGTTTTTCTTCGGGATATGAGATATGTAGAATATTTGTTATATCTTTTGTAACTTGTTATGGAAAAACTTTACAAACTCGAAAGGTTTCACCGACCGTTTTATTATTTAACCATATTTCTGACCTTCCTATAATATTGCACAGACATTGTAGTCAAATTATTTTTAATTTCAAGACTTTTGATCCGCCCCGGTTTGGTTCGGGTATCATATACCCATGCAAAGACTCTTCCTCTTCTCTTTGAAATTCTCGACTTTCTAATGCATGTATAGACATAATCCTACCTCATAAATAACTCTACCTATTGACAAAAACTGCATGAAAATCCGTTCAGTAATTTTTGAATTTTCTCTACTGTTAACACAAGCTTTGTTTTATTATAAACTAGCTTCTGCCAGCGGCTTCATCCGCGTGAGTGTTATATTATGATATTCATCCTAAGGGAACATACCCCCGATATTAAAAAAGTATGCCATTGACAGTAGCAGATGGGATTTGGCAAACGTACCCGTATGCCAAATTTTATCGAAATCCGTTCAGTGTAAAGAAGTAATGAACATTCAAATGCATACACTAACTTTCGCTTTTATATGATGAACGTGATTTTCCACAAATATTTCTGGTTTACCTCGTTATGCTCTATTCCCACTATGATTTTTCAGTAGCTATGGCAATATCATAACTTTTTTAATGAATAGTTCTTTTCGTTGTCCGTGACCGTACTTCCTGTAAATTTTCCTCAAGATAAGTTATTATTATGACTATGTTCAGCCAGTGTAGATACTTCAGCAGGTGTTTCAGCCGTCAGCGATGCTTACATGACACATGTTACTATAATAAGGTGTACTTGCTAATTCATTTATACCTATTCATTGTTAACATTATCTTGGCAGGAATATAATAATGTTCAATAATCGAAAAGGCAGCTAATAAAAATCAGCAAAAAATATGCAACAAAATGCTTCATAATCAGAGATTTTAAGTAAGTAGTAGTTAGTGTTTCTTCTTCATAAAAAACAATGATATAGGCATTAATTCCTCCACCACACAATATAGGCATCACAGAAAATGCCCTGTGTGAAGCATGCTTTCTTCCTTCTTTCTCTTCTTCTTTTGTCTTTCAACGTATCTTTTTTCCTTCTTTATTCTCTTTGCTTTTAGCGATAAGACCGCCCATTGTGACACCCTATTAATTTTAAGTTCCTATTGTAATTTTATTTTTGGTGTGCAATAAAGAACATATCTATCTATCCATCTATCTTGACTGCCTTAATTTCCTCACAGACGCCTTGAGAAAACTGAGAAGCCTAATCAGTTTTTGGAGAGAGGTGGGCTAGTTGGAATAAGCCCACCGAAGGTTTTGCCCGCCATGACCCACACACGTCCATATAAGACTAAGAGTGGAAACCAGACTTCGATAGATCAATAAACACTAATCAATGTTACTAATCTAACAGTCTATTTTCTTTTTACCAAACCACAATTTGCATTATATCATCCAATTACATAGTAAAAACAAAATCGCTCTGTCCCTATGTATGCTTATATCTTTAAAACTGCACAACAGATTTTGATGCGTTTTTTTTAATAGATAGAGTGATTCATGAGGAAGGTTTATAACACAATATATTTAATGTCACATTGCACTCGTGCGAAGCTGGGACGGGTAGCTAGTCCAATATAAAGCGGTATAAATAACACGAAATTCATGAGCTCCACGTAATACATAACTCTTCATTTATCTTGGTTTATTTGTAAGTAGCGAAGCCTCAATAAAATCTGCGATGTAACGATTGCCGTAAAATTGAACGTTATCAGTGGGTATCACGGCACTTAGTGAAATACATCGGCAAAGTCCGCATCCGATACCATGATATGATAAGGGTTATCGGACTACAGGTGTTTGAACCGAACTCGCACTTGATGCACTGACAATAAGACCATGGCCACATTAGCATATGGTTTTTTTAAGGGTATCAAGGCTAAGACCCCTGAGTTTGTTTCGATGTTTCTTCTCAGGGTAGTCAGCAAGGAAACATCGGCCTCATCTAGTTTCAAAGGACGAAAAAAAAAATTGACGTCTAAAACTGTTTCATCATCAGCCTTTAAATGTTCCCACTGCAGGGACACAGGCCTCCTCTCTAGGAGAGGGAATGGGCCACAATCCAGGACGCGTGCCCAGTGCGGATTGGTGGATGCCACATGTCTTCGAATTTTTGGTTCTAGGACGTGCCGGTTTCCTCACGATGTTTTCCTTCACCGTTTTGAGAGCAGTGGTGAAGTAATAAATTACACAAAGTAATGCACCTGGCTGGGTTAGAACCCGCGACCTACAACTCATAAGTCGGGGCCGTTACCACTCGGCCACCACTGCTCTCTAAAACTGTTTGTAAAAACCTATTTTCAAAATAAAAATCATTTATCACTAGGAACTCACGAAGTGGTTTTCTCCCACGGCCGCCAGCTTGCGGGCCCACAGCTTCTGTAGAATGCAGATATTATGTAAAAAAAAATTAAAGCACTTTTTTCACTATTGTCCGCGATGTGCACAGTTGTTCGCGACTCGATGTTTTACATTAGGTATAATAATATCTGCTTTCTACAGAAGTCGCGGGGTCGCAACCGCGACAGCCCCGGGTAAAAACCACTTGGAGAGTTCTCTCCCTAACTGCGTAAATCTGCCGTCTCGTGAGTTTTGAAATAAAATAGCTATTTCCACTACCACAGTGGGCGCGAGTGAAAAAAACTGATTCGTGAGTTCTTAATCTTTCAGCTGCCCTTTGCGTTCTAGTACGAGTTTCTTTTTCAGAAATTCCCCACAGCTATCGGATATCTGCCCTGCTGGGACTCTGCGGTTTGCTAACATCTCTTTGAGGAGCGCGTGGGCTACTTCGCGCTGTCGATGGTTTAGGCTCAGGCCAGTCGATTAAAGAACGGCTGGACGGCGACACGTCCACAACTCGCATCTGCCATGACTGATAGCCAGTGGTGGCAGCACGCCATGAGGAGGTCCGTTTCCTCACACATGCGACCTTCTCTTTCGCTAACATAACTGCTTCGCAGAAGGAGGCGATGAACAACACCACTCCGCAGTTATGTGGCCAAGCCCTTATACCCAATTCTACTAAAATTTAACAAGCACCTAAACACATTGGTCTGTTGGATTTTCAACTCTCAACGCTGAACTGAAAGTTGATAATCCAACAAAGCGTATTGAGTGTCATGGTGTCACCTAGTGTTAGTCCTAAATCATACGGAATACCTATATAGGTTTACGTGATAAACCAACAAGTGATGTTTGAAGGACGTGGAAATTTACCAGAAAATCTTTAGTAAGCTGTTTACGGCTGCAAATAAGTTATAGGTAGACGGCAAACATAATAAAAAGATAATTTCAGTCATTTTCAGTCAATTAGGTACCTAACTCAATGCATTTATAGATAGATGCGATATACATAAACGTAGGAGTGAGTGTTGTACGATTGCGGATGTCACGGAGCCCCGACTCCGATAAGTTGTAACTTCAGCTGGATATTGCACTGATCGTGCTGGTCACAGAGGTGAGAAATTACAGGATTACCCTCCTTGCGAGCGTATTGTTTCACGCGCGCCTCAAAGAGTTGTCAGTAAACCCAGGGCCCAGCTGGAACGAAATCTACTGTGGCCATGGGGAAAACATTACAACGTGAAAACATTACACCTGGGACCCTGAAACGAAGGCAAAGAAGGAAAAGGAGTGGGTATTTAGTCAGTAAAAGTCTGAAACTGTCTCCCGCCCTACCCAAAGGCAAAGATATCATTGAATGATCCCCCCCACCTAAAAAAAACTCATCTAAAGAAAAGCTTCAGTAATAAGCGAGTAACTTTTTGTGATAAAGTTACCTAAAAGCTTACCTAAGCGAAACATAGAATTTTTTTATTTTTTGGGGCTAAGCTTTAGCTTAGCTTGTATTTATGGTGTACCTACAATAAAGAGTAGGTATATCGTGTAGGTAAAAAATAATTAAATTTGCTTAGTTTAATGGAAAATATTATTATTTTTTTGTTTTCAAAGCTGTAAGTAGCTGTACAACTTCATAATGTATTTATGCAGTTGTACTATACTAATGTTTTCTATGGTTTCTGCCACCACTGACTTTTGGCTCTAATTTCAATTTCTATAAAACCATCTCCGTAACATCTTGAATACGAGTACATTACGATAAATAAACAGACATCAAAATAACAACACTTAGGTATCAATATAAGTCAATGTGTAAAAGATTAATGACGGATTATTATGAGCAGTTGATTACTTTATAGGTAAACAAACAGGGAAAAAAACAAAGACGATACTGCGTAAAAATATGAAAAACAATTAGGTACAATGATCACACTATTTCACACTAATTATAACGATGATGTTCAATGACTATATTTACACACGCAACGCTGCGAAGTGAGCGCCGTTGCCTTTGCCTGATGCGGTCGCCCACTTCTTTTGCTAGCATTACTGCTTCGCAGAAGGAAGCGACCGCCTGCCAATCTTACTCGCTCCAGACTCAAGGCCCTCCGCGAGGGATCGCCGCCTTCGATCGCCTCCACGAGAACACGGTGATAGTCTTCCCAAGCGCGGCACACCTCTACCGTGTGCTCCACCGTGGGCTGCACCCGCGTAAAATTCGGTTAGGCCTCATAGTTGAATATTTTGAGGTAAGAACGTCTCAAACCATACTCCAATGTTAACTTTTGACAGATTTTCAGGCTAAAATAGAATATGAGTTATAGTCAACGTCAAGTGTTTAAATCAAAAATCGAGGGTAAGTCACCTATAAAAGTGAATACTTGTAATAGTACATTGTTAAACGAGGGATGAAAGAAAGTTATTTAGTCCCGAGAAATTTCTTAGCGACCGAGCGACAGCGAGGTCGCTAATAGTTCGAGGGACTAAATAACTCTTGAACCCGAGGTAAACACTGTGCTTTTCATTACGAATACGAGGAAAATAAAAATAATAAAAACCTGAGTCGTCGTCAAAGGTCTTCGTATGTTTTTAGGTAGATATATTTCTTTTGATTAAGGCGGTAAGCGGTTTGCTCCTCTTCAGAATCTTGCGTTAAATTTATAACTGAAGCTGATGAACTTATCGTGTTAATAAAAATTTCTTGTAACAGAGATTTAGCAAAATGTAAACAAAACTTTAGACCTCGAAAAAAAAACAAGGAAGATCAAATCGGCCACAGATTATAGAGAGACTACCATTTACCCGCCAATTTTTTTTTTAGCGATCGGCTCCCTGGCTTTTCAGTCAATATTTTTCATTTTGTCATTGTAAAAATGGGTCAGGTCAACATTTTTCTCAAATATATATTAGTTTTAATGAAATAGTTGAAAGTAAATTAAAATAAAGTCATTAAAAAAAAGTATTCTTAAATTATTTCTATTTTTATGTTATTTCAATTGTACTGGCAGTATATAAATTCGGGTCACGGTTCAATAGAAATGTCAAAATAGAACTAGTTTTTTTTTAATATTTGCTGTCTAAATATTAAAAAAACAACTGTCAGTTGTAAAGTAAAACTCCCTAGGGAGTAAAAGTACTTCTTCCAACCCTGTCCGCAGGCATCTTTACACCTACTTTCAGAGTATGAGTAATGAAAAAACATTTACTGCATTGATAGTGTAGAGCAGCGAGGGCACGTCGACTCGTTAACCTTTCACGAACACCCGGCTACATATATTATTCATGCCATTATTGAAATATACCGACGAATTCTTCAAAACAGAGCTCGTTTTCCATCACCTTACATTTGGAGGTTCAAAGATTACAGGTGACAGTTAGAAGCACATTCACCTAGGATAATAGGAAGTTATTATAATACATTACAATGATAGTGAGGCCGAACAACAGATTTTTGTATAAACTTATAAATTTTTCATGAAAAATTTTAATTTTCAACGGCTGACTATACCTAAGCTTAGGATATATTTCTACAAAACTTGTATATTAAACAACATCTGGCTAACTAATGAATTATGGAATGAGTTTTTCAGCATGCTTTCCTACCTTTTTCAGCGTTTTTTCATGTTTTCGCGATGTTTTTTTAGGTTTCTCAAAATACGCAACGGCCGGTTCCATAAACAAAATCAACACACATTCTACCTCCTTGAGATTACCTAAAAACATAAAATTAAGTATTCCTAGAGTTTTTTGACGCCTTGTATTCGATTAGGTACTTTTAGTTAAGTTTAAGTTTTTTTTTTAATTTATGTGTATTTGTAGTTCTAAGGTTACTTTATTATTTGTTTCTAATTTATTCTACTTTGTAAATATATTACACAAAGTTCAATAAAAAAAAACGTATTCCTATGGATATCACTTTTTTTATAACAAACCGTTTACTTTAAATAGTAAACGGTTTGTTTGTAGGGAATTCTTTAATCGTATAAGTAAGGTGTGTCAATTAAAACGAAAAAAAGGCTACCTTTCACTATATTTTATTCTCATTTCTTAATTAAATATTTAATATTTATTTATACTGATTGTTAATACATGTACGTACTCGTATGTAATTTTTATTGTCTTGTCGTGTTAAGTAATATACAGATTTAATTGTATAGTGGCAGCTCCATATCTATTTCCTTTACTTCATCCAAAGGTTGTCTATAAAGAATTCTTCTGTACGGTACTTTTTTTTTATTCTATGCTCAATATAAGAAGTACTAAAATGTGTAAAATAAATATTTAAATACTTAAACCAAGAATAATTTCCGTAGACAAGAAAATCTTCGCGTTTTAATCAAAATCAATTAATTAAGTCTGCAACGTACTCAATACTCATTCAACCGTTATCATTGTACTTGATAAATAATATAATTAAGTACAATCTTTCTCGGCACCTAGACAATCTTTCAAGGTAATAAAAGCATAATTATTTATAATTAGTAGTACTAATGAGTAACACTGTAATCAGTAGAATTGCCTTCAGCGATGTATTATTACGATTCCAAGATTACAAAAAGGAAATTATTAAAATTCTTGAAATATTTTAGAATCATCATTGTGATTTAATTAATTGAAATGGGAGTTCCTGCTTAAAAGTTAATTAAAAAGAAGTGTATATAATCGTCACTGATTTTCTTAGCATTAAGCTAATATTGTTTATTAATTGGTTTATTGACATAAGCAGCTAATCATCATCTTCCTATTCTTGTCCCGTTTTATTTGGGGTTACATATAAAACGTACGTATTACATATAATACATCATTTGCTTACATTTTGTAGCCAGCTATTATCGACACTATACGGTATCCACCACTCCACTGGATCCACGTAGTTGATCTGATATGGTCCATTCCGTTTCCTAGAGGAGGCCTGAATTCCTAGTAGTGGGAATATTATTAAGTTGATAGTAATATGTTACGATATTATCATTGATCTTTTAAGACAAACTAATAGTAATACTATCTGTGGAAGCTGAAGAAATACATAAATACAATATCTAATGAACAATGAGTTCTTCGTAAATATAAGATTGAATTTAGTATAAAATTTGTGTTCTGTTTATTGCACATAATATTAACTTTGCGAATACCTTAATTAGAGCCACAAAAGAAAGACAATAGGTGCGAACGCCGGCGTTCACTTGAGGCTCAAGAGTTTAAAAGTATATTTACATCCTTACAAACATTTAACTAAATATACAAACAACTAAACTAATAAACAATTTAAAATATACACATACAAACTAAAAATAAAATTCTAGAGACTTATTTAGTATAAAATGAATAATTTTTCAACGACTACACTATTTCTTCAAAACAACATTATAACCATTCCTCGGATATACAGCTAAGAGATGACCAATCTCAATTGGCAGCGCCCGTTCACGGACATGACGCACATGACTAAATACACTATTTCTTCAAAACAACATTATAACCATTCCTCGAATATACTCGTATATTATTCAGTTCTAACAAATATAAGAAACGTTTGAACAAAGCAGTAACCTTCCTCGTAAGTCCCGGGGGTCAGGCGTGAGTGAAACTGACGGCGACTTTAAATATTCAAAGGGTGTAAAGGGCAACACTGCGCATATTTCCCCAGGGTCGCCCGTATTTACCTTCCCCTCTGTTTTCATTTCATAACTTTGTACGGCATATAGTTTGTCCTACGCATACACTTGAGTACGCAGAACTGATGGCCGCTGGGGCCGAAAGGTTCTGGAGTGGCGACCGCGTACCGGAAGACGTAGTGTTGGTAGGCCTCCCACAAGGTGGACCGACGACCTGGTCAAGGCGAGACGCACGGGACCGGTCGTTGTGGCGAAGTTAGTGGGAGGCCTATGTCCAGCAGTGGACGTCTTTCGGCTGAATTGATGATGATGATGATTATGATACACTTGAGTATAGTATGCAACAAATAAGTTGCTGTGGCTACTGCAACTGCTAGTGAGCTATAGGTAGCTCGCCGTCCAATAATCTGTTATTTCCTCGCTATACGCATTAGGTAACGGCAAATTAATAATAAAACAATGATGGTAACATTTGTAATAGTACAGCCTTAACAAAAGGAGTTTCTTACTCTTACTCTTGAGTTAGAAAATTACAACGAAAAGTAGCTTTGATTTTTATATATATTGATGATTGATATGTGTGTAGACTTGTAGAGTGTGCAGGTGCACTGTCTTACTCTACGATCTATACATGGAATCGCATCGTATATTACATTATGTATGAACAATCGACCCATGTAGCACAGGTATCACACACTAAGAAGTCCAGAACTATCAAACCTTTCCATACAAAGTTTTCAAAGAAAACTTACCACACTTGCTACCACAGAAAACGTTATGTGAACATTTTACAAAATAAATATTATTTACACTCCACATTATAGAGGTAACAGGTACCCTTGTTAATATTTTAAATGCGAAACTATACAGACACCTTTTCGCATTTATTCTATCACATTTTAATGTCTAAAGTGATGAATGATCTATCTATCTATCTATCAATTAAAACATGAAACTTGGTACTTTGAAAGACATGGATTAGGGTGGAAAATAGTTTTCTTCCAGACATTTTTAAGTGAAATCTTAATAATTTGTTAAAATAGTATGTATTTCTTTATGATTATTGTACTCACTAAGGGCTGGACGTAGTAGATTGATTGATGAATTTAATATAGACCTGTATTATGTTGAAGTTTAGTAGGCTTCCTTGGGATTAAAAAAATGCAATCGTTTTCAAGCGCCGAAGCTGCGTGCAGTACCTAGCGCTTCCACAATACGGTACATTCCACAGTTCCACTCGTCGGTGGCAATATGGCTCAGTTAGCACACAAGTGCATAGCCTATCTGGTATTGTGTCCTGCAGCGGAAGTGGTGCCCCAGTCACCTCGTGCATTGTGTACCAAATACCCACGCCTGGCTGGGTATACAGGGTGTACCGCCTCGGCCGTATCTCACATAGTATTCCATTCTATTTTTAGCTTATTCACGATAATGCTAAATGCAATTTGTAATTCTATTCAACGACGTTTCGCTTCTCTATCGTGAATACTGAATGCTGACGTCACAGATAGTCGAGTAGTTCAGTAATCGTTGACTGTAAAATAGTAATTTAAATAACAATAAAATCGAGTTATAGTACGGTAGGTAATTGAGGAAGCTGTAAAGGCACTTCAAACGTTTTCTTTAATGATTGTGAGGTATCGGTTGTTTTTTTAATTTTATTTTAAAATGTTATAGGAAACTACCAATTAAACTAGTTTGAATTGACGTTATTTGTTAAATTATCATAAAAATCACCTCATTTACCTCTATAATTTATGCCACCATATTTGAAGTGCTACGCACTCGTCCTTATTTGTAAATAAACGACCACTCATCGCTCATTATGTTTTTTTGTGAGCGGCGCTAAGGACCTATATTACTCTCCAATTTGGCCTTTTACTTGAACCAAATACTAATTGGGGCAGATTAAGCCCTCAACCATACGTCTCCTAACAACTGTGCTATGAATATTCATTTGTACCGGCAAAAGAAAATTCTATACAACCTATCTGCCTTTGTAAAAATCTGAATAATCTTTAAATCTACTGAAAACCAAGGAGTTTTTAAGCTATTCGGCCATGGCAAACGATGTTTCGTCAAAAAGTTAGAAGTATTCGTGAAATGTCGTAAAAAACTAAGCAAATAAGATACAGGTGTTCATAAAGCAAATACACACAATCTATTAGCACAACTCGTCGCATATCTTGACGTGGACATACTCTACGTGGCATGTTGAAGGAATAAAGACAGATCGCGACAATGTGCGACAACACGCGACTAATCGCGACAAAACGGTAATGGATGGCGTTAGCGGCCAGCCCTTCTAAATATAAAGCGCTTAGCTCATGCTTCAGCATTGTCTCCAAGTTATGCACTGAGCACAAACAGTTTTAAGGCGCTAGGTATATTACAAGCAGGTATAAGCCAGAAGCAGGTACTGAAAAACTTTATAATAACATTTAAATTAAGGCCATACGGTTTATTTCACGCGCTATATGGGTCCAGTTTAGACATTGCTCCAGACTGGTCCCATGTAGTACGTAAACTATCTTGCCTGAACTGTGAAGTTGTTCGTAAAAGTTACCGTGGATTTGGACCCCAAATACTGGAACTAAAGATATGTTTACCGACTCTGAAGCTCCCTCTCGATCCACCGCGTGCGAGAGAACTCGTTTGATGAATTCAGGTAAAAAACCTTTTGTTCGCAAAAATTACACAACAACTTTTTGTCAAAGAGTTTGAAAAAAATAACATTCTGAAAAAGTAAAAAGACTTAAAAAATTAAATAGACAATCAGAACATATTTTCTACTAAAATCAAAAGGAAAAACTAAAATTAAAGTAGACTACAGACCGAATATTTTCTGAAAAACATTTCTAAACGTTTCGAATTTGCATGCATTACAATAATTACGAAACACGGATCGGAAAAAGCAACCTTAGTTTTTTTTTTTTAAACGAGTATCAGGCATTTTGGCTGGACTGGATTTTACCGCAGTCATGAGACACACTATAACTTTTTTAACACATAATGGACTAAGTTAAGTAGAAAGGACTCAACCCATACTAAGTCACGTATGGATTAAGTCCTTTCTGCTTACTTAACTATGTACATTCAATTAGTCATTGTGTTGTGGCAAATAAATCCATTTTCTTTCTCTGTTTAAAACTCACGGTATGTAGAGCCTTAAAATACGCATGCAAAAGAATGCAACTGTCTAGTTTTTTTTTTTTTTTTTTTTTTTTTATGGTAGGTGAAAATCATCCAATGACGAAACCCGCTCTTGGGCGGAGCGGGAGACCAGTGTCAGACTCTTACTGACTAAAAAACCTACCCCGTACCTTCCTTGCCTTATTTCTGGAGTCGAGGTTACAATTTTCACATACCCTCTAGGCTCCAGGAGGCTTCGACCCTGAAGGGCCCCTGCAGTTTGCTGACAACTCCTTGAGGCGCGCGGGAACGGTGCGCGCCGTTGACGACTTGGACTCGGTCTTACCAGACGATCGGACGGCGAGCTACCCATTGCTCACCGTCCGCGAGCCAGTGTCTACGGTGGCCGGATATCGGCAGGATCGCGGCGGCGACGGCTACGGCGAGTACGCCGTTGCCTTTGCCTTATGCGGTCGGCCTCCTCCTTTACGAGCATTACTGCTTCGCAGAAGGAGGCGACCGCCTGCCATTCCTCTTCGCTGCGGACCATGGCCTGAACCAGGGCCCGACGCGAGAGGTCGCCGCCGCCGATCACATGCAACTGTCTAGTAAAGTACGCTCATTTGTATGCTAGGGCTGTCACGTTGCAGAAAATAGAATAGACACATTCAACTCGTGTCAATGTCAAACTACTTCGCTAGAGTGACAACCATATTCTGTATTTGTAAGCCCGTTATACAAGTGTCACTTTTGTTCATTTTAATGTACATGCGTACCTATTGTTTTTATATAGTGCCCTGCGTCAAATGAGAACCTACCTCTCTACCTTTTTGTGGCTGGATAGACCTCACGGCGTCCTCACTTTCCGCATGACGCAGGTTCTCACCGGACATGGGAAGTTCGGGAGATTCCTGCACCGGATTCGTGCGGAAGAGACGTCCGGGTGTCGCCACTGTGAGGCGAGCCCGGAGGACACGGTGGAGCACACGGTGGAGGTGTGCCCTGCTTGGGAAGAGCATCGCCGTGTCCTCGTGGGGGTGATCGGCGGCGGCGACCTCTCGTGTCGGGCCCTGGTTCAGGCCATGGTCCGCAGCGAAGAGGAATGGCAGGCGGTCGCCTCCTTCTGCGAAGCAGTAATGCTCGTAAAGGAGGAGGCCGACCGCATAAGGCAAAGGCAACGGCGTACTCGCCGTAGCCGTCGCCGCCGCGATCCTGCCGATATCCGGCCACCGTAGACACTGGCTCGCGGACGGTGAGCAATGGGTAGCTCGCCGTCCGATCGTCTGGTAAGACCGAGTCCAAGTCGTCAACGGCGCGCACCGTTCCCGCGCGCCTCAAGGAGTTGTCAGCAAACTGCAGGGGCCCTTCAGGGTCGAAGCCTCCTGGAGCCTAGAGGGTATGTGAAAATTGTAACCTCGACTCCAGAAATAAGGCAAGGAAGGTACGGGGTAGGTTTTTTTAGTCAGTAAGAGTCTGACACTGGTCTCCCGCTCCGCCCAAGAGCGGGTTTCGTCATTGGATGATTTTCACCTACCATAAAAAAAAAAAAAAAAAAAACCTCTCTACCTTTGAAAATTGTTATAATATTCAAACTCCAAACTTTTCAAGCACTATAAAATCTGATTGGAACAGTTTGCCTGCTCCGGTCATCCCAACCGATTGTAATTTTGGTGGCTTCAAGGCTAGAGTAAATATAGGCTTTGAAGAAACTAGTGCGCCCACCATCAACGTTTGCATCACTGCTTACGTTCAGGTGGGATCGCTGTCAAGCATTAAGTTATAGCAAATACAAAAATGTATTTTATATCGTATCGTAACTCGTTTGTAGGTATTCAATAATATTGACAATTCTTATTATTTGACTCATAGTATAATTTTATAACTTACGTGATTAAAAATTAATTATATGCAATTTAATTTATTTGTGGTTTTGTTCTATTTGTCAGTATGTTTAAGTAGGTATAAGTCTTTTGATACTTGACTTATATTAATAAATAAATTAAAACTAGTGCATATTGCTCAATGTTTCCCTTTTTTTTTACTTGCAATAAACTAGTGCTTGACTGCGATCCCACCTGATGGTAAGCAGTGATGCAATCGTTGATGGTAAGGCGCACTAGTTTATTAAGAGCCTTTTCTTTAATTTAGTAATTACACGACTTATACTAGCGCTTTGACTCATGCCTTTTTATACGACCAACCAATGATTCAATAATACTGATAACTGTTAAATTTAATCCTTAATTTATTCATGTTTTAATTACAGAATTGGAATGTGTTACTTTAAAATAAATTCAATGTCTTTTTAATGATAAATGATGTTTGTTTTACAAATACTCGTAGTTTATAAATAACAGTTTTACACGTCAATATTTTAGTTAAATTAGTTTATTATGAGTTGACTTTCTGAGAAGAAACCTCCAAACAGACTCAGGGGTCAAAGTCTCATAAAGTCCACATTCTTCTTTTCTGTGGTCCATACAGTAAACATGTAATCGTCATATCGTAGGTATGAGAGCCATACTTCGGTGTCTGAGATGGTGTTTTAAGGAAAAATCCACACAGATTTGAGTGCACATATCCCGTCAGTGCAAGTATTTCTCAGTAATTATTATTGATATAAAGAAATAATACATTTTGATATAAGTGCAGAAAGTTGGTCATTGCAGCCGAGGCGGAATTCACGCGAGAGGTAGGCATAGTAGTGTGTTTTGGAACCGAGGGCTGCAGTGACGAGCACTTTTATCAAACTACGTTTTTCAATACACTTACGACTTGTGGTGGTTAACGCGAGCTTGGTGGGTATTGACCATGGATATTTCTATGGTATCGACGTTCGCCCACCCTGGTATCAAATACCGTAAAATTGCCGCGGGGGCGAAGCACGCATACATTTCTGCACTAGTGCAGAAAAACAATCAATTGTGTTCCTAAAAGCGATGGAATAAATAAGTTTATTGAAAAAAATATATATGTAAGTTAAAATATTAGCAAAGCCTGTCGCACTGCAGCGGAGAGACCCATTCTTATACAGTGACGATACCACAATTAGTCACCTCCCTCTCTCAAAGCTCGTACTAACTAAAACATAAAATATTATGATGAAAAATCCCAGTTTTCCCTGTAGGTACTGGCGTCCCTAGTCCGGTACATACCGGTTCAGCGCCGGCTTTGTTTACGTCACGCCACGTCCACGGCACTGTGACCACGTCAATGTGGTCGCTCCGTGACAGATCACAACATGTTCTGTCTCAATGTTTTATTCATCATCACCAAATTCATTAATACCGACGGACCTTGGGAAAAACTGCTGCGTTCTACAACTTACATTCACAAATTCAGAAGGCTGTTTACGTCGTAAAAATCTTTATTTAACCATACCAGTTTAATTATTTTCGGTTGCCTTAACTCGAAGATTTACAATAATAAAAAGGGCTTACACAAATAGAAGCATCAATACATTTTGTAGAACAAAGAATCGTACAAGAAAAAGGCGCTAATAAACTAAAGTTCACTGTTGTTACGCATAAAATAGTTAAAGCTGATGTTCACGAGCAATGATTAATTCGTGCTGTTTTACAAGCGCGTGCGCATCTCATAATCATAAAACCGCACTTGTGTTGGAAGAGACCGGGGATTTCTCGCTCCATTTATTTTGTTTTAGTGCCTGACTTACAGCTGAGTAAATAGGCGGTCTCTACTACAGATACGGCACAATGATTCCACAAATAACCTCTACTTACTACCACCGCTTCCGACTTAACTTTCAATTTGTAATCAGTTTATCTTTGTTTAATTAGGAATGCGGGTGCGCGTAGTTACTCGCTCTCTCCTCTTGTTATTCACAGAGCAGGGCGTCAAGATCCGTGATCTTTGTACAAGATAACTCATGGCGAATAATCAATGCTAAATTGTTCAATTAAAAACAGCTGCGAACGTTAATAAGATAGCCAGCGAGTGTTTCACGTTTTATTTTATTTTTTGTCGTGTCTAATCTAGTTTATGAGTTATAAATGCTTCGAGCGACAAGACAGATAATTTCGTCGGGCAGACATGAGCAGTCGTGGCCGAGCGGTTAAGGCGTCTGACTAGAAATCAGATTCCCTCTGGGAGCGTAGGTTCGAATCCTACCGACTGCGAAAAACCTTTTTTGTTATATATGTTTAGAAATTTAAAGGTCGTTGAACTGTAAATTCATCAAGTTCGAAGTCTCTTTTATCCAATTTCTTCATAAAAACACAACGAAGAAGTTTTATCAAAGGCGGAAAATAAAAGCACCAGCAAAAAGGCTTTGTAAGCTGTAACCCTCCTTAATTATCGCGGTCATTATTTTAAATCAGTATCCAGCATCGTGGAAAGTAACGAGCGTAAACATCGATCGGAAGATGGCTGGCAGGGTCTCATTAAGCGGAGTGCACGTGCGTCGCCGTCGGCCGCTGCCGAGCCGCGACAGGGTTGCGACACGCCGAGATCGTGCAATCTCGATACCGACGCCGCAGCTAAGTAAAGATCATACCGATTGTATCACAGCTTCACAACGTGCCAAGGAAACCAGCACACAATGTTGTTCAAACATTTACATGTAACATAAATATTGAATGTACAAAGATTACCAACAGGAAAATTGTACTTCGAGGTCGATTTTGCTTGTCAAGGCTGTCTGCTATAGATGAAGTTAAAACGCTGGAATTTTAATGATTTTCTCTGCAGCTGTATGTTCAATGAAATGTTTGTGATATTTCGTCACGTTTGTATACGCATTCTGACATCGATTTGTTAGCAATTGTTACGTAATCAGCTGACTTCATAAATAATAGAACACTGCGATGACTTCACCAGTTTATCTATAAACGGCTCAAGGAGTTAAGGTAAAAACATTTAATGTTATTGGTTTATTTATAGAAACTGCAAAATATGACGATATCACAGTTCAGAAGAATATAGAAACTGACGACAATAGAGACGATAAACTGAACTACTAAACACATTATTGCGAGAGTTGAAACTAACATCGACTTGAAATGAAAAAGACAAAGGGCAGTAGCTCTAAGAACAGTAGTAACTGTATATGACTTTAAATCTAAATTAATCATGTATGTATCTGTTACCAAGTAAGCACTCCAACAATTATAAAGGAAGGAACATAAAAAACACTTCCCGATTTCTTACATCCATCGGGATTCTAAACTACTCAAGTGCAAGTCCACAACAGTTGCAAAAGAGATTTAGATAAAAAACAAACCGATGATTGTATAAAAACACAATTTGCGCTGGAAATGAAACACTAAACCGCATTAGGTGCGGCCAACTGGCGCGGGGCACCCCTACACTAACTTCTCGTCATGGGATTACGAGTCCGTACCAGGGATTTAAGGTTTCATTACTCGGCTGCGGCCGTCTCCCTTGTCTCGTGCCTACCCAGCCCTACTCGGGAAACTCGAAGCAAATTAATACAGCATCGACCTTTAGTGCTGTATGAACATGAAACCATTCAATTCAATATGGAATGACATTCCAATTCAGTTTTATTTCACTTTTCACGCATCCTATAGATACGAAACATTCAATGCCAGTTATTGTGGCGATGCATGGGCTTCCTCAATCGATACTTGTTATTGAAAACAAGGACGTATTTTAACTTAAATCATGATGATGAAGACTTGAGTTAACAAAATGTACTGACTGATTGTACAACAGAATAAATTAAACAATTTACTATGCACATAACAAACCACCAATCCTAAGTTGTTTTTAAGCAACCAAAAATCATATTCCTTGTCTCAAAACAAGGAATACGATTCATTATTATCATCATCATTCCAGCCGAAAGACGTCCACTGTTAGACATAGACCTCTCCCTAGTGCAGACACACAGCGAAAGGAATGCGGTTATTATGACCGAAATCGGTTAGATGACTCCATCGTCACTATTGCGGAGATGTTTACAAATATACTCGTAGAATGAAAATATCCAATGCAATATTTGCAATGCCATACAGCGTGATGATTTTGCACCTTCAAATACTAATCGAGCTTGAATGACGTGAATACAAAGATAATGATCTGTTACATCTATAAAACCAAAACGTTTACATAATTATGCTGTTTTTTAACTGCATTGACGTCATCTTATCTCTTCATGGACGATTATATTACCTACTAATAAAGTTAGGCTTGACTATAAGTACAGGAAATTATGTAAACAAAACTAAGCCGACTATGGACCGCAAACTTGTTCTAAAATGAAGACAAGAGAACCGATGGTAAGGGACATTTTCCCCCATAGAAAACTGAAGCTATAGAGTCAAACTAGAGAGCAATAGGGAGCGTAGCGAGCCGAGACCTCTAATGTACAAATATTGCGGAGGAAATGAATATATTCGACATTGTGCTCTACAGGGGCTAGAGGGCTCGGAGCTCGGGGGCTGGTGGGGGCTACAAGTGCACGTTTTGATTAAGTCGCCCCGCAATATGAATTTATGACTCGAATTCGTGCCGATGGCAGATATTGATGGATTAGGAGTTTTATTTCTTGTTAATTATGCAGTATGATGTGCTGCGTTGTAAATAGTTTATTATACATGCATTAATTGCGGAGACATCAATTAGCGTGGACGATGTTATTTTATGATGAAAGGTCTATCGTCTATTTGTCGTTTTAATTTAAAGACCAATTTGATTTTATGCTTCAAAACTTTAGGTATTTATATGAAAATAGTTTAGCCCAGAAGATTTGATTTAAGAGACAGATGAAGCTATCATAAAATAACATGAGGTCGCGAATGTAGCCAGTTGTTTCCATTCGGAGCAATCCCGCATCCAACTCCCAAGTGTCCCGCTAATACTCCATATGGCGTAACACCATGCGCAATGCATAAACAACCAAAAATTCATGAGCCCTAATATCACAAACAACCCCACTATCTAAAAGCAATTTCATAGAAGCTGAAGGGGGCGGGGCATATCAAGGTAAAATGGTCTATTATCCTTAGTAGTTTAGGGCGGAAAAGCTGATGCAACGACATATGCATGCATTAGGGACGATGAGACAATTCGGACATTAGTAGTTCAGTCACTTAATTTGTACAACTGCTCGGGTGCGAGCTTCATAGGCCGTGCAATGTGTGCAAGTATGTTCAGTTTGCAATGACACTCGTAATGAGGTCTAGGAACTGGGGATACAACATGATTACACTGTTTGTTTTCCAAACACCAAACGAATTTCAAGAATACAAATACATTGTATACTATTTATGATCTGCCTGTTGAAATTTTCCACTGAGAAAAAAGTGACGAACAATTAGATTACCGAAGTAAATTTTTACTGTAACAAAATCCGCTGCACGCTACACGATAAACAGTCGATGGTTCATCCTCACAACACTTAATATTTGTTTCAATTCTTGTGTTAATTTAGAGTTATCAACTAGGTTTTCTTGTGTATTAAAGTGTACTCTACGATGAAAAGTATATAATTAAAATAATTTTTGCTCTTAGGCTCACCAGTCTTCAGCTCTTTCAGTCTCTGGCTAGAATTCAATGGGCAAATAAAGGACACACATTGATTTTAATCATAGTAAAAGCCTGACACGTCCTCTGCTCCACCGTAGTCCTAGAACGGAAGTAGTCATCAGATTTACCTCCTCGAAAAAATGACCCACCAGATAAACCTGTGCTTAGCCTGTCGAAGAATACCTGAATCATATCAATCAATATGCAGAGAAGGAGCTAAACACAAGTAGCTTTTATCACTCCAATCATTCCAATACACCACCATTTTTTTACAATCTTTTCAATGCATAACTTACACTTGACGTAAAACCACAGTCAGCTATATCTATTCCACCAGTCAGCTGAGAAAAATAATCGCTAGCCAGCGACCATGCATTTGCATTCATAATGCCTTCTCGTGTGTCAGAGTCAGTCTCAGGTTCGGCGTCAAAGCTTGCCGTCTCCGTGGCGCCAGTCATTGACACCTTTCCACCGTTGCTGTGTTCCTAGATATCGGCGTCATCATTACCTTCTTTATTTGAAAGTTATTCGTTTAATAAACAATGCAATGTGATCTTCTTGGAAACATCTGCTGGGAATCGTGGATGATTGTTAGGTGCATTTGTTACTGTGCTGGTTTGCGATTTAACTACTGTTAGTTTATTTAATTGTTCTGGATATTACACAGGTACTGATATTTTATATAGGTATATCATCAAATAATTGCAAACGCTGTAAGATGGTCATAAGCAACGGGATTAATTCTGAATGAATTCTCAATTATACACAATAAATTTCAACCAATTCCGATAATTTGCAATGTATTGAATTTTTTTTTTTAAATAAAAAGTTTATTTAGTCTCTCACACATGTATAAATTACATAATTGCATTTAAGGAAGAGTCACTTGGCCAATATACGTAATAAGCGACACTAATGGGAGAAGACACTGACTTCTGTAATACAGGTTTCGACCTAGCTCAGAAGTCAGGGCTTCAAATATATTGTTAAACATATTGTGTACGTGTCAATAAACTATTTGATTTGATTTGTTTACATTTTCACGTACTTTTTCATAATCTAAAAATATTTATAAATTATACGACGATAATACTATTTGATTTAAAAATTGTTGTCATTGAATTATGACGGGCAATTATTTGGAAAGGTCTTCGGTAGTATCTAAAATTCACCAACGAGTACAAAATGTAGTAAAGTACCTTAGACATAAAAATAATCGCTAAATATATAAATGTATAGATCTTTTATTAAAATTCATTACTGTATTTTTCTTGTAACAAATAGTAGAGAATGAGTTTCAGTAGCTCTCATGCATAAATCACTCCTAATAATCATACCAAAGATTCGCGAACAAACAAAGCGTTTGCGCATGACGTCAACACTGCCATGTTGATAGACAAGACGAACAAACAAAAATAATTGTTGACGATTTACGAACGAAGAGTATTCAAGCCATTTTCCTTTTGGCATAATAGTTAGCATTAGCTTATTGTATTTTTTAAATTACTTCCTAAAAAGACTGACTGTTTATCTCACCGTAGAGTTTCATCATCGTGAATTCGTGATCGAATCAAGAATGAAGACATCCGAAGAAAAACCACCTTTACCGAGATACCCTGAAAAATCGCTTAAGTTACATAGCACATAGCTTGTAAAACAGATAGTCGATAAGGCCGAAAGATTCTGGAATGGCGACCACATACCGGAAGACGCAGCGTTAGAAGGCCTCACACAAATTGGACCGATAACCTGGTATGGGTCGTGGGAACCCTATGGATATGAAAAGCCGGATCGGATAGTACCGGTCATTGTAGCGACACATAGGGGAAGCCCATGTCCAACAGTGAACGTCTTTCGGCAGGCACACTAATAAGTAATTAGGTACGCTCGATATATACGCTCGATATATATCCAAATACATTGTCGGAACAAAGTTAGTACTCTCATCATTATTTGGACTCTCATCATTAGCTGGACTATGCTGTATTATACGCAAAATACGCGCTTTAGACGTGGATACCAGCCCGATATACTATACTGATTCTGTGACCTAAGCCTCTCCCAAACGCCACTAAATCTACACTAATATAATAAAGAGGTAAAGTTTGTTTTTTTGTTTGTAGGAGGTAATCTCTGGAACTACTGGTCCGATTGGAAAAAAATTAGCAACAATAGAAAGCTGCTTTACTCCTGAGTCACATAGGCTACATATTTTATGGACGCGGGCGAAGCCGCTGATAAAGGCTAGTGCGTCTATATAAAAGAAGAATTGGCTGACTGAGGAACTTACCTAACCTAACCTAAAGGAATAAAACCTGGTTCCAAATTTTATATGAGAAATAGACTTTTAAACAAGCGTAGTCGATGGCAGAAGCTACTCGAGATTAGCGAAAATGAATAAAACTGTTTAAACTATGCGTATTAATCATTTCTAAACTCTTGAGCCCCGAGCGAGCACCAGTACTCGCTTACCTATTGTCTTTTATTATGTCTCTAATTACGGTACTCGAAAGGAATTTTGTGATGAAGATCGTATACCTAACGTCAAACGTGAATGAACTGCTCCAAGAAGCAAGTCTTGTACTGAATGAGCTGATGTTTGAGTAAATCAGTTTGTTTGCGGTTCTCACGGCCTGCCTGTTAGCACCTCGCTTCGAACACAAGGCATGGACGCAGCCTTATAAGGACATTACCACACGTTGTCCTGAGGAAACATAAATAAAAACGACGACGTGGAGGGACTTACAAATGTATGGATACTTTTTAAATTAGCTATTCATCTTCAGGTCGTGGTCTCTCTAGGGTGGTGCAAGGAGTATTAGACTTTACTGACTAATAGCAACCAATAGGTATCCCTTCATTTATTTATAATTTCTTATAAACTAGTGCTTGTCTGCAATCTCACCAGATGAAAAACGGCTATGCAATCGTTGATGGTGAGGCGCACTAATTTATTAAGAGCTCATTGACGACTTGAAGACACCAAAAATATCGGACGGGAAGACCACACCGAGCAAACGGTTTCAGTCTTTCGATGTACGTGTTATATTTATTGTGTAAACGTAAGCGATGACGAGGCAAAACGCTTAGTCCTGACCGTAGAAGTTTCAACAACGTAAGGGTGAATATTCGTCGTAGACTGGGTTTGTCCGATGGTAGAATTGAGATGGCGGACACAAGTCATGCAATTCCCGCGCAAACTCTTCAAAATGCATTTGCCGTTAGCGTTCTAGGCATGACTATAATAACTGTTTTAAACATTCCAGCATTCTCATGTATGAACCAACTTTTATGTTGGTGGTTTCGTTTAATGTCGGAAATCATGAAACACGTCCCGCAACAATCCCACAAGCGTGATAAAATCCGCACAATATTTAAAAAAAAAACTTGGGTTTACTGAGCGTAGACGAATCAGTGAGTCAGGCCTTTTTAACACAAAAAACACATACTAGGTCATATTTCTCAGTCAGCAGTCAGAAAAATTCCGCATTAACATTAGAAATACATCGCGCATACATTTATAACGTGTTATGAAGAGCGATGGGTGAGTGCGAAGTAGATATAGACGTCATCGCGCCGACTGTATGAAGCTTGTTTATTTGAACGGAAGCGGATCGGGCCCGCTGATGTATGGGATTTACTCGCGCCATTCCACCGGCGCCCGCGCAACGCACTGCTCCAAATACACCGCTAGACTTTGTTGTATTGTTGACTTGCTAAAGAATTGAAAGGGCTTCCTTTCTGATTTTGATTTGTACATCAATATTTACGCTATCCGCCGCTATAGCTATATTCCATTCTGAAATCTCAGTTTGATCACTGTCTTAACGTTTAAAGTTATCAGTTTATTTTAGATAATAACCTAGGTACTCATCATACATATACTTATTACAATTCTTCGTTACGTTGACGCACATTTTCGCTACTAAAATTGTTATTATTAATTTGGAGAACAGTTATAGTAAACAATAATTATTTACAGACTAAAACTAGGGTAAGTGCTCCAGTGAATGAACACTTAAGCAATCTTTGAACTTTAAAAAATAATTACACTATGTTACCTCTAAGGTATACGGTCCAAATTTATATTTTGATAATGTGAATGTATTAAATAATTGTTTTTCAGTTAGATTTACGTTATAACCTGGTTACTTTTTTAGATATTTAGCAATAATTCGAAAAATACCCTAAAACCCCAGTGAATGAACGAAAATTTCTAGTAAATGAACATAATAAATCCAGTAAATGAACACAACTTTTGTAAAGTTAATAATTAAAAAAAACATTGTTTTTATAGCATATTTAGTCCCAGAAAAATAAAAAAAAAAACGAACATAAGTACTCTGCATCTAAATCTATTTAATTACAAACATAAACACAATTAAATATTTTTATATAAAAGACAATCTCACCTAATCATTAGAAGCCTTGCGGTCTAAAAATCATATAATTATCATCTATATAAATAAAAGGAAAAACTGAGTTACTGACATATCAACGCATAGCCAAAACCACTGGGCCTAGTAGCGTGCAATTTTGCACAAGGCTTGCTTTTATGACTTAAGCGAACACTAGTAAGGATTTTCCAAAATTCACCTCCTAAAGGGTTGAAACGCGTCTTCAAAGTTTGTGTGAAAAGTATGATAACCAATTTTCACGCGGGCGAAGCCGCTGGCAAAAAGCTAGTATATTAAAAAATCACCATCATAATTAGTTGAAAAACTTCCACTTGGTGATATAAATCTTCCCAAGTGTCGCCCCAACAATCGGTCCTGTGCGTCTCATGTCCTTTGCATTCCTGCGACCCTCATCAAGTCTTCGGTCCACCTTGTGGGAGGCCTACCAACGCTGCGAATTCCAGTACACGGTAGCCACTCCAGAAACTTTCATCGTCATCGACCATTCATTCTACGAGCAATGTACCCTGTGTCTCTTATTTCTATGCTGTCTCTGCAGACTATGACGGTAACATTAGTTCTCCTGTGGATATTTTCATTCTTAAATCGATTATGCAAGGAAATTCGCTTTCTCTTTTAACCTGAGAGGGACCTGTTAGCCTTCTGAAGAGGTCAATTATGAGTGATCTCCTTTTTAGAGCCATATACCATCTCTTGCTACTTGCACTAGTATAAACTCTAATCTTGAGACACTGGTATATCGGATAAGAAAATAACACGCGGCTTCCCGAACGCTGCCTATCCGAGTCAGATTTGACATTAACCTTTTTCTCGAAGTTAAAGCTACCTAACTGGACCGTCTGTCTCCAGTAAGTGAAATCGTGTACAATTTTGGTCTTAAACTCTCCGATATTGATAGTAGCGGGTTCTACATGGTGGTTGGAAACCCATTCTTTCGGAAGTCTATTCAGTTCAGGTTATTGTTCTGATATCCTCCATAGCCTCAGCTATGACCATTATATCGTTAGTAAATTGAAGGTGAGCGATGTATACACTCGCCATTGGCATTAACGCCTACCTCTCTCCACTCTAGAACATTGGAGACATCCTCTATTGCGTATTTAAGTAAAGAGGCAGATTTTACTTCCTGGTCTTCTTTACAACTTTCCGCAGAGCATGTACGTGGTTTACAGTGCTAAAGCTCGGTTCGGAATCTGGAAATTGCAAAACCTGCGCGTGTCGTCAAGAATCCGGAAAACAGCTTGTAGACATAGCTCAAATGTATAGACGGATAGTTCTTAAGCAGGGCAGGCCCTTTTTTATTTAAAGAAGACTATAACCACTACACCTTGGCTCCATGCCTGTGGCGTTTTTTTTTTTTGAGTATAACGTAATTAAACAGCTCTTCAGGGCCTTGCATCCGACGCCTTATGGTTTTTGCACTGCTTCAGAGCCACCCTAATTTCGCATAGGCTGACTTCCAGGATATCTTTGGTATAGTGTCGAGTTAATCTAACCCTTGGGTGGTTTTCTAGATACACAGCGAATAAATTAGTAATATTGTTAAAATCAGTGAGTTTATTACCAAGATGGACATACGAGCTCTTTTAATCTTTTCTTGGGCAGGTATATTGAATTCTTTCGCATTTATATTTATTGGAATTCATGGTTATTTAAATGGAAAATAAAAGAAAAAAATATATATAATAATATTTTTTACATATAAAAGTATAAATTCCAACTAAATATATTGTGTTCATTTACTGGTTACATCAGACAGGAGAAAACTAATAATATAATTGAACATGGTAAAAAATGTTAGTTCATTCAATGGATTTTATGAACCAGTAAATGAACACTCTTGTCCCAATACTGGTCTAAAGATCAGAAATCTATTGGTTAAACTAATCCCAAAATATGAACTTTATGGCATAAAAATAAATTACTTAATTCTACAAAAATATGAAACTTGCATTTGTCCAGTGAATGAACGGCCGTTCATTCACTGGATTTCAAACGTTTTGTAATTCCAATGCTGGGACATCAAATAATTTACGTAAAAGAGGCTAGAATGGCAATGCAATTGATTTCAGACGTATATTTAAACTATCTATTGTTCGAAAAAATAAATAACATACCGCGCATTTTTAAATTATGGCTACAATGTGACATCAAAAATGTTGTGTGTACCCCGAGTCCTTAACTCTTGCTCGAACAAAAATATCTTTACACCACACTGTCAACTTTAAACGCTCGTTGTACTGAAACGAACAGTAACATAAAAAGTGAATATGGCCAGTCTAATAGAATATAGGGCTGCAATTACGAAAAAATATACGTCACTGCGTAGAAATATCTAGATTACTTAATTTTTTGAAAAAACTGCGTTTTGTTCATTCATTGGGGGGTGTTCATTCACTGGAGCACTTACCCTATTTAGGTACTTCTATCTGCAGACTAGAAAAAATCACAAAATGACTCAACTACAATGACTCAAATTAATCTACTTCCTTATGTTACAAAAATTTATAAAAAATGTATGGTTTCTAATAATCCGGTAACACATACGAGTACATCGAATATCTATCTATCGGCACTGCACTATCTATGTACCCAACAAGGACGGTGTATTAGCAATTTTCTGTTTTAAGTACAAGCACCTGCGCAGCACACTGTAGCTATCGCCTTATCTCAAGTGGTTGATTTAGATAAACGAAGCAGACCTTACTGCGGCTGAAAGCCCTCGTCGCGTTGAAATCACCTCTCCAGACTTACGGCTCTTATCGTACACACTCGAATCTTCACACTTATCATTTAACAGTTGCGAGAAATAGCTCGACGAATTGCTGGCTAAAGCTGCTTTCAGACTACGCTATAATATAATAATAATAATCGTTTATTTCATAAAGCCAGATACAATTTGTCCATCTCAATAGAAATAATGTAGTACAATACAAAGCTATACAACACTTGAAACACAGTAAAACTTTGTTACAGACACAGGCGCTTTCCTTCCATAATTCATTCACAAAGCTGCACTTATACTTAATAGCATATAGCTCATAGCATAACAATATCGCGCACCATACATTGTTATGGACACGTTCGCACTGTGCTATACTGTATATTATTTGGCTTTCCTACGAATTTACTATTATACACTATAAATTGGTGCGATGCGCTAAGTTCTTGCTGTGCTATATCAAGCGCCGCCCTCTTCCTATTTCACCCCCGGCCGTCTCGCAAGCAAAACGTCACAACTCGATAATATCGCGTAAACGCCATCGTATGTCATTGTATGCCATTCGTATGTGAATGCCATCATGCTATATTATACATAGCATAGCATTAGGTCCTTCTTTGCTATACTGTATAGCTATCTCGTATAGCGTAGTCAGAAAGCAGCCTAACAGCCAACACAGACTAGAAATGTACACAAAAACATCAGGTTACGTAAATCCATACAATCTGAGTTACACAATATTCAAAGTTCTCCACAAACTGCTCTGCATATCATTAGTATTCATGCATTATTGAAATAGCGATTTCGATATTCAAAAATTCCAATTACACTTTTTATCATTTTTACAGACTACATATGTTCAAATTTTATTTTTTCGTGTTTTATCATTATATTTTCTTCGTATTATTAAACTTCATAAAACTGTATTTTTATGAGGGAAGTGGAAACGGTGGTGCTTGGTATAGTTGCGACAGAACAGCCGACGAAGTGTTGATAGCCATAGGAATCTTGTCGCACTAATTTATGTGCCTAATGTTCCTCTTGAAATGTTTTATAGTATGAAAAATAGCCCCCGGGCTTCACACGTGAAAGATGTGAAACGACAAGGGAAATCGTAAAATGAAATCATATTAAAATTATATTCGTGTTAAATCTTTTTTTAGGGTCCATTCGCAAGTTTGAAGTGCTATTATATTTTGATGTTGATATGTGATGTGGTCTATAAAATTTGTTTTTATTGATCCCACATTTTCTTATCATCTCACCTTAATTGAAATGTTCGTCGTAGAAATTAATTTGTTCTGTAAGAAAAATATGATTTATGTTGTCGCTTACATATTCAGTGTGCATACTAATAATGTTATCCACAATATATTATGATCAATACAAGGTTGTTTATATGCCTCTGCCATGTTAAATTAGAATAAAAATCGAATAAATGTCGGTTGTTGAGCGGGCGCGCACAGTGGCGCCGCCCCGCGGCCGCCGCGCGCACTAGCGAGCACGCGGCTTGCACACGACCGCAGTTAACGTTAATTAGTAAAATGTTCACGTGCCGCTATCTAATGAACCCCTTTATGTAACGATCAAAGAAACAACCAAAGTAATAAAGGCACGCTAATCACTTAAATATACTCAAATATACCATAGATACAATCCTGTTTTTTGTAATACAATAAAAAAATAATATGTAATTTTGCAAGTATGTGTACCAAATAAAAATCAACAGCAAGAATTTTATAAGTAGGTATTATTTCTATAAGAACACGATGTTTAATTTTACCTACTTTTATATCTGGCCCTGTGGCGCAACGGATAACGCGTCTGACTACGGATCAGAAGATTCCAGGTTCGAATCCTGGCAGGGTCGCGAAAATCTTTTTTGATTTTTCTTTATAATTTTTATTATTCTTAATTATTTTGTAATTTTTTCTAAAAAATTTCTCATCTTTCTCCAATAATTTTTACTTTATACATTTTTTCCCTAACATCAAATAATTCCGAGCAGCCTAAACGAGCATTTCCTATATTAGAAATTCGACATCGTTATGTCCTCTTCAAAGCAAAAGACTTTTACATAATAATATCCTGCTAAGAACGTTTGCCTTCGTCTTGGCTGAGCTCTTGACTTATTGATCGGCGTCCGTCTCGCGTCCCTCCGCGCGAGCCTCCTACCTACCTCCCGCTATATGGCAGTATAATGAGCCTCTTGTTATTCGCTTGACGACCTCCTCACACAATATAGGGATGTATTGCAAAGCATACATGACGAAATCTCTATGTTTGATCATTGTACAATTTCTGTGTTACTGAATAATATAATTTATAGAAAGTAAAAGTTTTTCAAACTAAAAGCACGTGAAGACTGTAACACAAACAAACCATATATAATAATAGATTCTTAGATAACTCTAGAGAGACTAAAAAACTTTTGCTGACTAAAGCCACCTGTGATCTTCCAGTTGATTGGTTTCGAACAATCTCACAGCTGAATAAATGCCTGGATGAAGGACGAAAACATAAAATCGATAAGAGTGGCAGAAAAGAGGCTAATATCGTTAGCTCGTATAATGATAAAGTCATATTAGTTACACAATACAACCACAGTAAAAACACTAAACACCAAATCGCTAAAATAACCGCAACCAAAGACCTTAACACAACACACACAAAAAACTGACACTATAATAAATACAAACTTTAAAGTGCCTTCTTCAAAACTAACCAAAATAGAAAATCAATCATCATTAAACTCAGATAACACAAACACCTGCAACTTTTATAGCGGGGATATACACTGAAAATAACATAATATATTGGAAAAAGAATGAAAAAATATTACGACAGCTCGCAAAAAGTTAGAGCCGATAAAAGTCAGTTGTGTTAGTCGACGATGAGTTTAGTGCGACACTGCTTATCTGCCGACAGGCTAGTGTCAAAATATTTGATGGCCTTTAAACGATAGTTGAGTCAAAAATATAACCTACTTGACTCACATATTCTAGAGAGTGTTTTTGCTATATTTTACAAAGCGTTTTGGGAACACATTCATTATAATATATTCTACAATTATAACACAACGTCGTCTAGTCCCAAACTAAGCAGAGCTTGTGTTATGAGTACTAGACAATGATAAACATACTCATATATTTCTAAATTCATACATATTATAGATAAATTGCACCCAGATTATGCGTACAGCTAACAATTGGAATTCTCTGCCTACCTATAAGCTAGAGAATAGGTTGCTTCTAAGTGCTCTTCGGCCACGTTATCGCTTACCATCAGGTCAGATATTGGTCAAACGCGAGCCCACACATAATAAAAAAGTTATGATTTTTGCTACAATATTTTGCACCTAGCTATTTAAATCCAAATTCATTTAAGTATTTCACAGAATATGGTACATTATGGTCTTCTGTCAATGGAGTCATTACATCCTAACTCGTCGGACGTGCAAACATTTGGTACCTACAATAAAGTTAGTATTAATTAAAAAAAAAAAATTGTGGCAAGTCTGCTAAAAATGATATGTAATTTGAAGTATTATTCAATCTCAAATAATTATAGAGAAATGTGAAAGTTTTTTAGGTTACCAATTAATTAGGACTTCAAAGTCTTATTTAAATAGTTGTTTAAATTTCTTTTAAAGTTATGTATGGCTCCACGCCCTATTGATATATTATCATTCTTTCTATTATGTTGATCAATTAAAGCTTACGTAAGATTAATAAAGGTAAGATTATCAAAAGTTATAGATATACTTTTTTTTTAAATTTACTATATTTTTTTTATGACAACAACACCAACTCATCAGTTCGTAACTCAATAGGCCTATTAAAATTGTTATTTGTCTTCTCTTCCAAAAACAATTTATAGCTTGTTCTCTCAAGAAATATGTAAATTATTTAAATTTCTCAATTCTCTTTTTTTAAGGTGGTTTATAAATTACAAATTTGCTACTAATTAATGGTTTTATATTGAAGAATAATATTTATATTACTTCTTTTTAATTCTCGTGACAGAGTGGACGATTTACGGCTCTGTTACACTTTGTTTTGTTTGTGTATAATTTCTCTCTATTTTTCTCAAGAAAAAAAATCCAATAGCAATTTGAATTAAATTCTTGGAAGCAGTTAATTTCATCGTAAATTCATAAGTCACGTCCTTGCTTATTATCTGAGGATTCATTTCATTCTTGACGACGCAGTGGTCAATCTCATGTTCTATATAGATACTGTATGTCATATTATCTACCAAGACATATTTTGGAATATAATATTAATAATGCCATGGTTCATGACAAAACGTTCAACAAAGCTTCAAGGCAAGCCAAAGCAATTAACATATTTCATGTTCTTTATGGAATGTTTTGTCAAACAATCATTCACCATGAGTAATACCAATAACAGTAGTGTTTTTTAGTTCCCATCCAACGGACGTGGTATACGTTATCTCGGTCGAGTTATTTCGGTGTGAGCTTTATCAATTCGGGGTCAAGAGCGCGCCTTCCGGCTGATAACAGCTCACGATAACGCACAACCAAAATCGTCACAGCATCCCTAACATATATTTATGACCTATAACAAAAATACCCAATATCGTATCAGAGAGCGTTCAGTCAAAATTTCTTTTTACACAGTCATCCTGATAAGATACTAAAGATTTACTTATTCACTGTTAGGTCGTGTCGAGAAGATCAGAATTTTTTGTTGAATATTTGTCCGTGATGTTTTCGTTTTAATATTTTCTTAGCTCTTAGTCGGCCGGCGTTATATGTACCGCAAACATCCTGGCCACGTACAAATATTGGTCCATCTCGGCAGTTGTCAGTTTGTCAATCCAACGGACGTCGCAGACACGCGCTAAATAAGTACCTATCTTCTATAAACTCACGTGTTTGATTGATCTTACCTTCATCCTTTAAGAAGGTATGTTAAACGGAAGAGCAGTTATTAAGCAATCCCTTTAAATCGTTGGATTTTTGTCCGAATAGTGTTTTGTATCCTATTCGCCAAGGTCGTGTGTTGTAGAACTAAGTATTCCATCCTGATTAGCTCTTCAATACCCTTAGGTGGCAGAAGAGGTGACGAAATGTAGAATTTGATCGTCAATGGGCGTATCTAACTGATTAAATGCGAAAGTGTTTGTCGTATACATATATCCTAAGACCTAAGTAGTTAAACAGTTAGATGCCACTTTAAAATCGAAGCTGATGATGAAAGTCAATAAGCTTGTTAAAAATGATTTTTATTTTACCAATATTGAAATGCCTAACAAAAGAAAGTATGTTAGTAATTATCGCATTATCCATCCATTTGTACCGTTCAGATAATTGTCATGTCGTGCCGAGTTGACAGTGAACAAGTGTTCGGTTGCGCAGGCGTCGTCGAGGCTCTCCCCACATCGAGAGCCATTCAACTCTCAAGAGCGGCGATGCGCGAATCATTCGATTTGAATTAACGCTTGCACCCAAGTATATCCGTGACGAATGGTAACTTATATTGAAAAAGCAGGCAGATACTATTAATGTTGGCAGAATCAGAAAAACTTGCAAAAATCTGTATAATAAAAGACCTAGAAGATGGTTCCTTGCGTCTATTAACTCCCTGCCTTTGGCGACAACCCTTTTCTGAATGTTTTCAAGATAAAACTTAATGGGAGAATTCCTCCGGAACAGGGAGGTTCCTATTTCACTTTGCAAGGCGAAACCTACGTTCACGTGGACGAAGCTGCTGGCATAAGCTAGTGAGAAATTAACAAGTAGTGGCTATGACTCTAATAGTTTTCCAGTAATGATCATGGTGATTTGTTTCAAAACAAAAAATATCTTGTAGATATTCGTGACCGTTTCACTCTTTTCCGAAAAGTCTGCTAGCTTTTTTTTTACCTCTACAAAGAGAGAGTGCAAATGTACTCATATACAACCAAAATACTGTCACACAAGCACTCAGTCAAAATATTCATCATGAGATAGCTTTCATAGGACAAGCGTGTCGTCATTACCCACTGCACTCTCGCCGTGATTCGCTCCGCCCGCCCAGAGGGAAAAGCTAGGAGGGAAGATAACACGACCAACGTAAAATGACCTTCCATCCCCTTATAACTTGTTACGAAACACATCAAGAAGAGGTTTCTCGCAATGTTGGTCAAAATTCAAGGGGGATGAAACAGTAGCTATGTGTATATCCGAGATTTCTTTTTGATGACTGGTTTTATAGCTGCGGCTTATTACTATAAAGAGCAACGTACACATTATAATGAAAGAGGTTTAAATATGAAGGGCAATCATTTCGTAGAATATTAACAGTTTCATGTCTATGTTATTTGGGTTCGTTTATTTTTTGGTGTCTACCAATAAAGTGGTTATAGAAAGATCTAAATTTTTGATGTTGTTCGTATAACTTTTTTGAGTAGCGAGTATGACAGGGAGTGTCAGATTTTTACTGACTAAAACCCATAGTAGGAGAGCCACTGATTAATCCGAGCCACCTGCTTGACACAAGGCTAAAACTTTGTAAAATAATTTGTAAATTATTGGTTAATCACGAAAGTAATGTTCTGGCAGGCATCCCGCGGTTGCGTTGTTATTATACCCAATTTTTTTTATATGTACCAACAATAGAAAAATAATCTGCTTTTACAAGTTAGCCTTGTGAAAGCAGATTTGGATTTTATTTCACATTCCCGTAGACACGTTCATATTATCATCATGTTACAAGAACTAATTATTTTAGTCATGATATAGGTACTCATAATCAGATTGCCTGTTGTTTCATCTGCAGCCTTTACGATCGATGATGCCGACTCTAATCATAAACTCATCGATATTCTGTCCTCCTTTTGTTGAATCGATTCTTCAATCTTACCCAATCTAAGCAGCACAATCGTCGTCGGCATAACCAACAACGTCGCCGCTGGAGATCGAAAGGTCGTGAGTAGAAACGTACCACATCGGCAACACGCTCACGAGTACTCACGACTCCACAATAGGTCGGTTCACATTGTAAAAAGAAAAGATCGTTAAAGGTTGACACGAAGAACATACCTCGAAGTCACGCCTTAAATCTTAAATGTACGTGTTGAGTACCTACTCTTAGAAGGGTTTCGTTATTCACAACAGTGAGGATAATTCGCACTTTGCAAATAGCAAATTTCTCCTTTTGAATTTGAAGCAACTTACGGTCTACGTGACAAAAATTCAGAAGTAACTCCATATGTATAAACATTTAGGTAATTGTTTTACTAGTGGGTATATCTTCAACTTTCAGAGAAAACCACATTTTTAAACATTGATATTTGGAAACGTACCTTCAGATTTCAGCTATAACATTGGTTTTTTGGAAGATTCCAATAATACTACGACCGGTAGTGAAATTCTTCACGTTATTCTTCAATAATCCCTAACTTTCATCAATGTTCCTACGATTGAGTAATTTAGGTGTCTTCAAGGCTAGAGTGAATAGGCTCTTAATAAACTAATACGCCTCGCCATCAACGATTGCGTCACTGCTTACCATCAGGTAGTATATCATCGGATTTTCAGCTATGGGTAGTTTTATCATTGGTTTTCTGGGTAGCGCTAAGGATACTATAACGACCTACAGTGAAATTGTTCTATGTTGTGGTATCACCAATAATCCTTAACATATTGACTGAGTAGTCGTCGTTTAGTGGTTAGTAACCCTGACGAATGCCGGAGTTCGTGGGTTCGATTCCCACCCAGGTCAAATGTTTGTATGATGAGCTCAATCATTTATCCTGTGTCTGGATGTAATTTATCAATAATATGTTTGTATTTAGAAATATATAATTAAGTATGTTTGTTAGTTGTCTAGTACTCATAACACAAGCTCTGCTTAGCTTGAGACTAGACGACGTTGTGGAATATTATTATATGTATTATATTCCCTAGTTGCCAACTCGACTGATCATTACAAGCACATTGTTGAGAATAGGAACACAGTACGTGAATGACGTGAATCTACCCCTCAGTCGACACGTGCGCGGCACGCTCACCGTTATCTTAGCACGTGTCTTGTCTATCGATTTTTGGAGGAAGCTTTGTCAACCTTGTCTTTTTTTCCTCTTTCTGTTGTGCTTAGTTACGGAGGTACACAACAAAAGTAATGTAAAAAAAGGCTGGAAATTCGAAACTTAAATTAATTATTGAGAAGATGCATTATATATATTATGCATCTTTTTTTTATAAACTAATGCATGTCTGTGATCCAACCTGATGGTAAGCAGTGATGCAATTGTTGATCTCGTCACTAGTTTATAAAGAACTAGCTTTTGCCCGCGGCTTCGCCCGCGTAGTATTGGGGTTGGGGTTGGGGTTTCCGGGATAAAAAGTAGCCTATGTCCTATTCCGGAGTGTATCCTATGCCTGTGCCAAATTTCATCCAGATCCGTCCAGTCGTTTTGGCGTGATTGATTAACAAACATACAAACATCGTAACTTTCGCATTTATAATATTAGTAAGATCTATTCACTCTAGCTTTGAAGATACTCAAATAATAATCGGATAGCAAGACCGCAACAAAAGGAAATTGTACCAGTCCTTCGATGTGCACGGAGATAATTAGGAAGAATTTTTAATATTGTTAGTAAATCAACAGATAAGTGTTAGTGAATAATTTTGTGTTGTAATCATTGCATTGCATTAGTCTTATAATTTTCTCAGGCCTCCCCTCTAGTAGAGAGAATGGGCCGTAATCAACCATGCGGGTCCTGTGCGGGTTGGTGTTGCATGAAGACAAGTAAATAAATAAATAAATCTGGTACATAATCGTTAGTCATGTATTCATAGTCGCCCATTATATACTAGCAACAAACGTCCTGATTACGTTAAACCGGAAACTGACGTAAGTTCCGGTGCGGCACGTGTACTGACTTCCGGACTTCCGGTCTTGGGGCGAAAATAAATGGCGGCTGGCAACACGACTTGTGGGAAAATGTTATTGACTTTTCTAACGTTTTCGTGAGTGCTCATAAAATCGTGAAGCATTTATTTTATTGGTACGTATTTCATTTTAATGTACGAGAAAATATTTAGAATAACACCTGTTTGATTTGTATAGTTTTCTCAGAATTGTAACTACAACTTTGCCTGCGGTTTAATTTACAAACAAAATATACATATTAGAAATTGAAAAGTTAATAGTCTAATATTCTAATAAAAAAAATAATAGGTCTGCTGGCAGAAATCTCATTTGAAATAAACAGTACCTTTGTGCTCTTCTTCGTATTTTTTTTTTATTTTCAAGTATTTGTGTGTACACAAATTTATTTAATAAAAAAATATCACAATACAAAACTAATTCATATTTTATTTAGGAGTAGCCTTTAGTGTATATATAATTGTATATAAATAGTTTAATTGATACATAAGTTTTTGGTAAACATTTTTAAAATGTTACAACATATACCTCAAAATATTCTACATATTATATCAGGACATACATATTACCTATCAAAAATACATTATAAGATATATTATTATATACGTTAAAGTTTTATTATAAAAATGCTGGCCATTTTCTTTCCTGTAGTTTGACATCATAAATATTTCAGTTCTTGTATAAAAAAATAAACAAAAAAAGCATGGCATGTTTTCTCATCATGTCCCTCTAACTCGGTAAAGTCAATGACGCTTGCGATGGACCGGGCGGAGCAGGGGAGTCTCTGGGGATAGTCTAGTAGCAGAAGGGTTGATGATTGGGCCCGAAATAACCAAATGTTGCGAACAATTTGGAGTAAACCCTACCAGAAAGCCAAACAAGCAATGTAAGGATAGGCTTTATTGACATTTTACTATTAGATGTTCTCAATTATAACTTCGTCATAAATATTAAAATGGTGATTATTATTTATAAGTACTAGCTTCTGATCTGAGCAGTGGTAGCCGAGTGGTAACGGCCACGACTTACAAGCAATAAGTCTCGAGTTCAAACCCAGCCAGGCGCATTACTTTGTGTAATTAATTTCATCACCACTGCTCACAAAACGATGAAGGAAAATATCGAGTGAAAACCGGCATGTCCTAGAACCAAAAATTCAAAGACACGTGACATCTACCAAGCCACGCTGGGCCCATGTGGTGGATTACGGCCCATTCCCTCTCCTAGAGAGGAGGACTGAGTCCCAGCAGTAGGAACGTTATAAGTCTGATGCTATGCTAGTAAATGGTTTTGGTTCTTTAAAACCATTCTTTTCACACTAATATTATAAGGGCGATAGTACAGTAGGTACCGTAGTAGTAGGTACTAATTAAAACACAAAACAAAACTAATATTACCCAATCCATGTAAATTTTGCAAAAGTGGTGTAACCATAAAAACTCAGCAATAACAACATTACGTCACGTCAGCCATTTTCCGTATCGTCCTAAATTGACACTTGGATATTTGCGATCGTGCATTATTGCTCCATGAAATGCTTACAACGTTTTCCACTCGGGCCGGATCGGATCGTGTCGGCCCGGCTCGGCTAAATTACGTGAAACGTGCTCGCAATCCACAAAATATCCGCTCTGCCCTTCCCTTCCCAGATTACACCAAAGTACATTTATAGTACCCGTAAAATGTAACTACATATTCATTGAAAACACGTACAACATCGATACTTTCAAATCGAGTAATAGAAAGACGATTATGATACAATAAGAAAAAATGCTTTAGGTACTGTAGAGTAACAGAGTTAACGAACAGGGATATCTTGAAGCCTCGTAACTGTTAAGCCGAAAATCGATAGCATGGCATAAGCATGCCTGTACCTATCACTTATTTAAAAGTATTCCGTATCGCCGATTCAATCAAGTAATCAATCTAATTTATAAAAATCAACGGCATAAATCATAGGGAGGACGAGCCCATACAACTTAGCCAGCTGTCTCGCCATGCGCCAATCCAATTTAATAAAAAGGTTTCCCATAGAGTACGTTACCCGTAGTTTACAAATAGGCCCCTCCCCGCTACCCCTCGAGTTGTGTCATGGAAATGCACGTGCAGCGTTATTGCGTGAAGCTATCGATGACGCGCCGCCGACGTGCGATATAACTTTCTTTGGTTTCTCTTTGTGGCTGTTACACCGGAGGCGCTTGTTTGTTACACATTGAACTCGTGATGGCTTTGTTAAGACAGGTCAGTTTGTTGTAATTAAGGTTTTATAACAATCCACTTCTGTGTAACAGTGACACGTACAAGTTACGTCAAAACCGTGGAAAATTATTTCCTGTAATCTATTAGAGGGATTTACATTCAACCAATAACCTCAATACAAGTCGTTCGTGAAACTTTATGAAGTGTAAACAAGTTTCAAGTTATGTATTATATGTACGATAATTATGAGTTCTTAGAAATTTGGAAAATTACATGTACCACTTTCATAAATAGGTTAGTAGATAGTCATGTAGTCATGTAGATACAAAAAATGCAGTTCGTTAAACACCAAAGAGAGATAAAGGGACCATCTACTCTAATTACGAGTTATGTACATGTTTTATTAAATATATCGAGGTGTATTTGCCTATAAAGCTAGCAGGGGTGGGCAGGAAGGGTGCTGATTAAGTTACGTGACATGCGCGCGCCAATTTGTAGCGGAGACCTCACCCCCGAGAGGACACGACACCATCAGCGAAATTACATTACTAGCCGTAATTAAATAGTCTTTGTTTTTATAGGAAAACATGGCGTTTATACTGTAGAGAAACACGAACGAACAACTCTAATGACATTGTAAATATTTGGTGTTTACTGTGCCATTTAATTAAGCATGTTTTCGTGTTAGACAAAAAGGTTTATGTTCATAACCTAGTCTATGTAAGGAGTGGCAGCCCAGCAAACATTTTCGTCATATAATAAAACATTTATATGATCTTGAGTCTTATTAAAGTTATTTTACAGTATTATTTTTAACTCTTCGTCATGTACTGGTGCATTATCTGACCGAATAGTCGTATATAGTTTTTGTCGTATTATAATGTCGTATAGACGTTCTTTCGATTTTCTTATACAATCGTCATATAATAGTGTCTACGACGACATCTATAAGACTTACATATACAACTTTTCGTCGTGTAAACGTTTTCATAGTATAAACGTCATAATATTGTCAATTTCGTCATATAATTACTTTTTATATAACTGCTAAACAGATAATAATTGTTTAAACGTAGGTTTTGTAACCATTACATATAATTCGAATATTAGTATTACGAACGGCCTCTACACAACCTAAAGTATCACAAACATGACAACACGACTGCTATTTAATTAATAGTCGTATTAAAGGTTTATAATAACCTTATATACCACTTCCACCATTTTGAAATCGTATTTATCATATTTATTTAGGTTCAACATGGATCTAAAAAAGTGGAAAAGTGTTAAAAGAAGTGGTGGATTCAAAAGAAAAGTTAAAAACAATTATCATTCGATTCAATCAAGTACTTTAATACAAAGTGATAGAGCTCAAGCTGTGAGTGAGGAAAATGGGAAGGGTTCCGTATCACATTTAAATGCAAGTTTGACCAATCAATTATAAAAAGTGGGCAATAGTGTTTCATACAACTCAAATATATATTTTGCTCCGCTTATTCATACATTTAAGAAATAGGTAATAAAAAGGCAAAGTAAAACTTGTTTATTTTTTTTTAATTATTCCCAGGAATGTAATTAACATTTCAAGTAATTCAAAATGTGACACTTATTGAATATCAATGTTAAGGAAAGATTTGAAATACTACTAGTTTTAGAAAAATTTAGTTTTATTTATTTATTCACTCTTTGAGCCATAAATGTAAATTAACAAAATCAAACCTTCATTTAGTTTGCCATATTGAAACATCTAATTTAGCTAGCTAGCTAGCTAGTAATAATCTCACAATAGAATATACAAAACTACTACACAACAGGTATCTTATACATATAATTATTAAAACTAAAAATAAGACTTTGGTGAATGTTTTAATCGCGTTCGAATGCGGTAAGGTGCGTTAATCGATACAAACCTATTTTAAACTTTCGATATTAGGAACTTTTATCTTCTTAACATAACATACTAAATCACAAAAATCAGTCTAAGTTCAAGAAGAAGAAGAAAAAAGTTAACAAAATCCTGATATCACGTTTTATTGTATAATTATCCACGCTCAGTGTAGGGTTCCGTAGTTTCCCATCCTTCACGCTCTTATCATTTCAATAAAGTCCATCTTTGTTAAAAATCATCCGCATAATTATAAATCATCGTGGGGTTTACCTAAAACAATAGTTTTATTAAGATTTTACTAAATTCTAAGGCCCGGTGCTCATTATATCAGCATCGGCAAGGAAAAGAATCTTTCGGCATTTGTTATTACGATCATATAATATAATAATATATTGCATAACTATCACACAACGCCATCTAGTCTCAAACTAAGCAGAGCTTGTGTTATGAGTACTAGACAACTGATAAACTACACACACATACACATACATACAACACACACACACTACATACACTACACATACATACACACACACACACTGCACACACACTATATATATCATGGAAATTTCTACTTTATAGCTATGAAATAAATGTATAATGCTTTTTATTACCAAAAATGCTCTGCCGTGCCGATGCCGATAATGGGCGCCGGGCCTTTGTCACGTAAATCCCCTTGTTCTTAAAATATAAATTCTTTGAATTAAGTTAGCTAGGGTTTTATTATTTTCAGTATTGATCCCTAAATTAACATTCATGGCGTACATATTTACAATGAACTTGCAGTTTATAGATCGGGAAGTTATATAGCTGTCTTATAACGCCGTCACATAATAAATTATTGATAGAAATATCTGAAAACATTAAAATTTTAAAAGCGCATTAAAAATTTGTTAAAAAAGTACCTCACATTAATCAGTAAACTTGATTGCACAATGGTCTACCACTGATGAAATGAAATTTATCACCTCAAATAACAGATAAAATGCAAAATGAACTCAGCTGTCAAAAACACTGCTAAATTAATATTAATATTTTATAATAATTTGTTCAAAATGATCTTTAAATGACAATAACTCACCCATACATCATATAAAAGTCATATTGTGTGACACGAAGTCGAATACAAGCCGCAACAGCTATCATTACACGACATGTAGTCAAATCACCGACGTGTATACGACTACTATGCGACTAAATAGGTATTTATATGACAGTTACACGAAACTCTTAGCACCTTAAGTTGGATAAAATGGGCCCAAATGCCGTCGAGTAAACGTCCTTATGATATTTATACGATTATACTAAATAACATTAAGTTGCTACCAAAACGTCTACTCAACGTCTAAAATGTTTGTTGGGAGGCGGTCGCCTCCTTTTGCGAAGAAGTAATGCTAGCAAAGGAGGAGGCCGAGTGCCGCATAAGTCAACGGAGCTTACGCCCCAGACGCCGCCGGGATTCCGATCCCGATTTCCGGCCACCGTAGGCGAGGGCTTGCGGACGGCGAGCAATGGGTAGCTCGCCGTCCGGTCGTCTGGTAATAAACCGAGCCCAAGTCGTCGACGACGCGCAATGTTCCCGCGCGCCTCAAAGAGTTGTCAGCAAACTGTAGGGACCCTGCAGAAGGGTCGAAGCCAACTGGGTTCGTGTCCGAAAGGAAGGCTCTAGCCCTGGTGTATATGGCGTAGCGTAGGAACGGCATTGTTTAGTCAGTAAGAGTCTGAAACTGTTTCCTGCTCCGCACAAGGGCGGGATACGTCATTGGATGATTTTTACCTACCATAAAAAAAAGAAAAAGAAAACCGAAAAGTCTATGTTTTACTCGGCACAGACCAATTTCAGTCCAAATCTTTTCCGTCTTGTCAGAAACTCACAGATAAAACAATACACTAGTAAAAAGCTGAAATCAAGACGGATAAATCGATAAAACAAAACAGTTATGTAACCCAACGTTGATCCATGGCGCCTTCTTCATTATCGATCATACTAAAAGCTTCTCTCATCATGGCCGCTCCTAATACACTCCTTAGTGTAAACAATAACATTGGAAACTTTTTAACACGTCATAGAACCAACTCTTTACACTATTATCGTGAGCAAACGAGGCGAATAATTCGACGTGTTATGAAAATATACACACGCACGCACGTGCAGCGCCTATGGTTCAAGTGAAAACTCTAATTTTATTTAGTTTACGAATTTAGACCGAGTATGTCCGAAGAATGACGAATGTACCTCGTGTCTGCCAATTAACGGTCGAGAACAAAAAGTGGAACCCGAAATGGATATTTGTGGACCGGTATTTTATCACGATGACTTTTAAAGCTGCGCCAGTAATTAACGTCACCTTTTGTAACAAAACAATATTGTTTGCGCTCGTGACAAAACTGAGAATGTCGCGTATATGCATTCTAAATGCGGTTTTTTATGGTAGGTAAAAATCATTTAATAAGGAATCTTGCCCTTGGGTGGAACGGAAACAGTGTCAGACTCTTACTGACTAAACAACCTACCCCGTTCCTACGTCGCCATCTATACCAGGGCTAAAGCTAGAGTCTTCCTTTCAGACACAAATCCTTGGCCCCAGTTGGCTTCGAGCCTTCGGTCCCTACGAATCTAACTACGGATTACGGTGATT
Source organism: Mythimna loreyi (assembly GCA_029852875.1). NCBI lineage: Eukaryota > Metazoa > Arthropoda > Insecta > Lepidoptera > Noctuidae > Mythimna > Mythimna loreyi. The sequence continues at coordinate 13,152,791 of CM056780.1, read as the reverse complement.
TCACAAGTTTTAACACGATATCATAATTTATCCGTCTTTCCTAATTTTCTAGTTCAAACATAATTATGTCATTTACAAGTCAAATTCGTTGATTCAAGTCACTCAAACCATGAAACCACAGTTCTTAGAGCTGATTATAATAATAAAGAGTATCGTATGTGTTTCATCTGTCAGTCACGGAGCTTGTACCAAACGGTTATACAAACAGAGAGGGCGTGCGCCGGCGCCGGCGACCGCCAGATTATGATCGCGCGAGGATCGTGAGATCGTGATTAATAGCGAACTAGCGCGTGCGCAGGACAGCTCGCATGTGTGCTCCAACTTAGGAAGATGCTGCGTTAAGAGTATTATTAGAAGTCAATCTTTAGCTTCCTTTGTGCTCGTAAAGCTCATGTTTTTCCCCAAATTATAAGAATGAACGAAGAAAATTTTCTTTAAATTTTCATAGACTTGCCATACCTACCTAAGCATCAACTCGTCGTAGGTTAGGCAGCATAGAGGATTATCAACATCAGAATATGTTCTTGATTCTTCTTAGCAGTATTATTAAAAGCCTTATACAAAATCTCATATCGGCGATGGATGCGAGACGCACAGGACCGTTCAATATGGCGACAATTGGGGGAGGTCTATGTTCAGCAGTGGACATCTTTCGGCTGAAATGATGATGATGATATCGACTGGTTTTCTGGTATTTCATGATCTCATCGATCATTGTCCTATGAATACGCCTTTCAAAATGATTTACGAACCAATGACCTATTGTAAACGTCCTATTTGAAGTACAGTAGTATAAGTTCACATGTGCCTACAGTGAGCAACACTATTGCTCATAGTAATGAATAACAAATGCGCGGCGCACAAGTTTCAAGTAAATAAATCACGGCGCCCGCGCAGCCGTCCGCGTTGCGTCGCGACGCGTCGGCGTCACCCTCACACCGCGACGGTGGGACAAGCTTCGTCAAAATCTAAACCTATCTATCAAAATATTTTATATACAACAATTGTTATTTTCAGGTAGGTATTATAATTGTAATACTTACTTAAAAATATGTTAGTATCGAATTCAATTTTTTTTTTTTAGGCATGATTAAAAATACAGTAATTTAAGCATAATTTGTCCAAACTCAATTATTTTTTTTGTATATTATTACTTATGTATAATTATTAGAGGTACTTATGTATAATTATTACGTAGTATAAAACAAAGTCGCTTCCTGCTGTCCCTATGTATGCTTAGATTTTTAAAACTACGCAACGGATTTTGATGCGGTTTTTGTTAATAAATAGAGTGATTCAAGAGGAAGGTTTATACCTATGTATAATACACATACTTAATATCAGCATTGCATCCGTGTGAAGCTGGGGCGGGTCACTAGTATTAAATTATGACATTTTATGAGTTAAGAAAAAAACATTTATCCATAGCTTTATCGAAATATCAAATATATATATTCGATAAACATCAATACTCTCTATACCTAAATACCGATACAATTTTATCGATATATTTTTTAATCAGCCCATCCCTACGATACGACGTAGTCCTGAGACAGCCACACGTCAAAATGACTCACTCGCTTGACGAGCTTTAGATACTTAAGAATTACTGACGATAATGACTGCTGCTGATATGATTCAGGTGGCATGGTCAATGGTTCACCTGTGACTGGCCAGGCATCTTGGCATGCCATATGAGTCATGCGAGTGAGCATTTTATCCATTAACTAAACTTTGCCGAGAGAAATACTGGATTTGTGATTCATTGGTTTTACTATCTACATAGACGTATCGGTTTCTGATTTGAGTATTTCAAATTCAGGGGCTACTCACAAGAACAAGTTATGTGTTTCTCAAACTCTACTTTAACCTGAAATCCTGTCATTATTATAATAGGGTTTGAGATGTTCTTAACTCAAAATACTCGATATAGAAACCAATTACATGCTTGTTCTTAAAATCTTGTGTCTACGATTAGCTTTCAATAAATGGATAAATGGATTTGACGCAGAATATCCCGTAGAAGTCCCGCAGAAGTATCGTAGACACAGAATGTCCCATTCGGTGAACGTCCCATTCGCAGAATGTCCCATTTACAAAACGTCCCATTTGCTGAACCCTAATCCCTATTCCATATTTGTACCATATCCCATTTTGGAGCACCAGTCATAATAAAAAGAAATCAACGGTTCCATACATGCAAAACGTCCCATTTACAAAACGTCCCATTCCGCATTCGTACAATATCCCATTTGAGAGCACCAGTCATAAAAAAGAAGAAATCAGCGGTTCCCTACAAAGTGTTATACCTACTCAACCCCTCAAGTCATCCAAAAACTTAATACGGCATTCTAAACCAAAACAAAAGTACATCACAGCCGATGATCTCAAAATAATCGAGTGCACTTCTCATCTGTCACATTCAGCTCCACAAGTCAATGCTCGCCAACTAATCAAGTATTTCAATCCGTCAAACGGGCACGTCATTCATTTGACACTAATCCAATCGCTCTGTAGCATGGACTTGTAACCTAGCAACAGACAAGCACGTTCATAGAAACTATTTGTCAAAGTACTAAAAACTTAATACAAAAGTCCGCTGCAGCGCTTCATTGACATTATGTCGTCAAACGCGTGAACATCAAACTACACCAATGTTATCAATGCATCAACTTAAAGGTGTATGGCTTGCAGATCACCTAAGTGAAGTAAATTGACTGTACGTTTTTTTTTTTTATGGTAGCTAGAAATCATCCAATGACGAATCCCGCAAGTGTCAACCTACCCCTTTCCTTCCTTGCCATGGTCCCAGAGCCCTGGTGTTACGCTCTCGCTTGGCCCCAGGAGGCTTCGACCATGTAGGGCCCCTACAGTTTGCTGACAACTACTTGGGGAAAAGTGCGCGCCGTCAACGACTTGGGTTCGGTCCTGACTGTTACCAGACAACCGCGCGGGCGGGCGACCCATTGCTCGCTGTCCGCAAGCCCGCGCCTACGGTGGACTGTACGATACCCCTAATCTATCGCGTAGTACATATAAATCAATACTGTGTTGTCTATATTGATATGTACCTTTATTTATGAACATGTTTCGCTTAATTAAACAAGCAAAGCCGTAGGATTCCCATGACTAATGCGTACATTGGTACCTTGACAGCGACATTTAGTAACAATTGTGTCCTTTATATTTGATAAGGAAGATTCCAAGTACTGCAAAGCCGTCAGGTTTAAAATTGAAGAGGAGACACGACTCAAACTCGTTCTGCGTCGTTTCGCGGATAAGGGACTGGCCACATCGATTAGACGTAGCGTTGAGTTGTTCGCGCAAGTGCTAATGAAAGTGGTAGCTGCCGGATTAAAAGCGAAAAAACCAACTGTTTACTGCAGCCGCCATATTTTGTCATTCCACCAACGGTTGAACGGACAGAAAAAACGTATTCTTAAATGTCTAATGTAATTTTGTAAACAATTTTTTTTATAAAAACTGTTGAATTCAAATGAGAATTTACATAATTTATTCTTATTTTTTATCTCATAAAAAAGTAAAGCAATTTTTCCTTCAAAATCTAACCAGCACCTGCCTTCATTAATCACTTTAACACAAATAGCAATAGTCTAAAAGCGAAAAGATCCGTCTATAACCGAAGTTTGTATCTGAAAGCATGACACTTGCTCTTAAACTCACGTGTCTTAATATTAATTAGAATTATACTGTACAGGCTCCTGTACAGTTTGATTCTAATTAATATTGCTCACACAACAGCCTACGACAAGTGGGCGCTGCTATCCATAATATCCATGTCATGTTCTGTCGCTACAACCGTCTGAAACATTTTAATATATATGTAACTAGCTTTTGCCCGCGGCTTCGCCCGCGTGGTGTTGAGGTTGCCCCATAGATATATCAAACTGATATATCTAATGGTTGCCCTATACAATTTTACACTTGATCAAACGAAATGTGAAATCCCACAGGAACCTTAAGTTTTTCCGGGATAAAAAGTAGCCTATGTCCTACTCCGGAGTGTATCCTATGCCTGTGCCAAATTTCATCCAGATCCGTCCAGCCGTTTTGGCGTGATTGAGTAACAAACATCCAAACATCGTAACTTTCGCATTTATAATATTAGTAAGATAGTATGAGTAAATCGCGTTGTTCACGATCTATGTCCACAGCTGAACGCGTGCGCAGTCGAACTAGAGCGCAGCTGTCGCGACGAGCAGACAACAGTTGTCCACCGCGTTTGTCTTCAATCCGTACGCAACCCAACCACCAGCACCAGATTAATCATTCCTAACTCTTTTAAACACGACAAGAAAAAAGTTTTTAATTAAGTACGTTCAATTCTCGTCTAGTAGCCACTTAGACATCTAAATTGAATCTGGAATGTTTAGTGTCTACATTTCTCAGCGCCACGCGTGGTACGATACTATTTCTACTGAAACAAATGTCTTTAAAACAGTGTAGACTAGTTTCAACTGTACATTTTTTGGTACCTAATGAATATTTATATTCAACAATAAATACATCTATTTATCTTATCACTAAGTCGTTTAGAAAATTCAAGATGAAATACATTTAAACGAAAATAATAAAACGTCTAGCACAAAGGAAAACAACAAGTTTTTCCCGCAACGTTTCAATTTTAAATATGAAAGCATTATATCGTCATACTAGTTAGCACTTGCGGCTTCACCTGCGTTAAGTTAGTGTTGGTCATCTTTATAAATTACTAGCTTTTGTCAGCGGCTTCGCCCGCGTACATAAAATATAGCCTATGTCACTCAGGATTAAAGTAGCTTTCTGTTGTTGCTGAAATTTTTCTAATCGGAACAGTAGTTCCAGAGATTACCCCCTACAAACAAAAAAACAAACTTTACCTCTTTATATTATACTAGCTTTTGCCCGCGGCTTCGCCCGCGTACATAACATATATATGTGCCTATGTCACTCAGGAGTAAAGCAGCTTTCTATTGTTGCTAAAATTTTTCCAATCGGACCAGTAGTTCCAGAGATTACCTCCTACAAACAAAAAAATAAAAAAACAAACTTTCCCTCTTTATTATATTAGTGTAGATTAGTGTAGATAGCCTATGTTTGTATGTTATCCAGGATATATAAGCTATTCTGGTACCAAATTCCATACAAATCCGTTCAGACTTTTGAATACACACAAAGATATACATACAAACGTTTGCCTTTTTTTTTAATGGGATGAATCCACCTTTGATGTTAATCCCGCGATGAAAGAGTCGACATTAATAAGGTAATAAAAAGGATTGTATTAAATCATAAAAATATATCACAAATAACTATTATCTGACATGTGAAAAATACTTATCTGGCGCATATAAAAAGATTTATTGTCGTTCACTAGACGTTATTGTAGTAACAGAACTCTGAAATAGACTAGTGTTAAACACAAAGTGAGTGTAACGAGACGCTTATACTGTGATGGATGGTTTCGGCGAGAGAGGCATAAAACGTTGCGATAATGCAAAAATTGTAGCGCGAGCGCACCGCCGCCGGCGCCGGCCGCCATCCATCACCCGCCAAACGGTCAGTTTCCATGAAAATTGCCGGATGATTTGCATACAACTTTACAACGAAGAGATATACGCTCATGATTACAGTAACCACCTGAACACCAAATAATACTGATTTACGACGAGATTCGCACATAAAGAAACTGTGTCCAGAAAATCCTGTCTCGACATTTCCGATGTATAAAACCAACAACATATCATTAACCCAAAATTTTATTAAATTATGGAAGTAAATAATATGTTATTTACAATATCTAGTCCAACTTTTATGTGTTGTAGCCTCAGGAGTGTCCAGTTTCCCAGCTCTCGTCTCCTGCCAGACGGGCAGCGCAGCGCGGCGCGCGCGTTTTCCACCGGATGCATTATGCGTGCAACTACATTAAACCAAGGAACGGTGTGATTTTTAAGGAAGAAAGGTCCAGATGAACGCTGTATCTTGTGACATGAACGAAAATAATTTGACGCAGCCGTTCGGCGCGACATACGGCGACACGTGGCCACGATATATTACACGCGAGCCGCGCACTAAAAATATTGTGTTGGCAAATTAATGGGCATTCCCGACGGTGGGTAGTGGGATGAAAGGAAGTGCCTTTTATATCTGAAACGTTGGTTTTGTATGAAAATGCGCGGCAGCCGGTCACACCTGTCCGCGCGCATTGGAGCGGCAGCGCGCGCCGCCCAACCCGCCAGGGCTGAAATAACTGTGGAAACTCAACTCATATTTTCTACTACACTGAAAATCACTCTTAAGAATTGGTCAAATGGAAATAATTACCAACCTTAGTTCAATACTTCTGTGTTTTTTTTTTTTTTCAAAGTCCTTAACACATGTCAAAGGAACTGTAGGCATGACAGAGCCATACGGGCTTTCAAATGTCATGGAATTAACTGCTGAGTATACCTACATAAGTATTATATAAGTGACCTGTTTCCACTCGATCCTTGTTACCACACTCGTAAATTTTCTTGGGACTTCTTAAATGCTGATTCATTATGATCAATGTGGTCCCACGCTACAGTTAAATAAAGAAGAAAAACTCAATAATATACAATTTCTGAGGCCCTATAGCTTAATTATGTGTTGGCCGATTAATCATATTTTGCACCTTTGCCTAAAGAAAATCAATGATAGCTTGATGGCTATGAGTAAGCCACTCTCACAGTAGTCCCCTCTTCGACGAGGAGTTGTAGAGGCACCACGGCGTCTTTGCCTTCCGCATGACGCAGTTCCTCACCGAACGTAGTAAATTCGGGAGTTTCCTGTTTCAGAACAGGTTTATTATAAAATAAAAGAAACCTAGTATATAGATAACTCCTACTTTGTTCGACGAAAACTACTAAGAAAATTCTAGGGAAAATCCTAAAAAATCAATCACGTAGTCTAGAGAAAGTCCTAGAAAATCACGTATTCTAAGGAAAGTCCAAAAAAATTGCATATTCTAGGAAAAGTCCTAGAAAATCGCGTGTCACCCCTGCCTAGAACGGATGCGACAAAGAAGACGCATGTCGGCTTGTGCGTCACTTTCATAATAATTGAGCAGATTAATATCCCCGAGGGTGTTCATATTTCGCCGTCCGGTGCCTGTCGCTCCTTCCGACTCGTCAGGTCACACCCACACACGGCTGCTCTGGCGTTTTTAAATATAAGCCGAAAAAGAAACAAAGAAAGTGAGTAGCCATTGGCGGATGGACTGTATTTGGACTCAAGGACTTATTAAGATGATTGGATTAACGATTACTATCAAGAATCTAAGATGTACTCGTATAACTAGTCATGTTCGTCCATATAATTAAAAATATCTTCTTAATTCTCAAATAGCCATAAATGGGCACTTATAAAAGGTCAAAAGCTCACTTCATTTTTTTATATATCGACTTGTCGCAGTAGTTTTGCCTTGTCTCAATTTCGTCTAGTTCAATCTATTTGTGATTTTTTTTTCTTTTCCGAAATAAAGTAAAATTTTACTCATCAAAAAGAAAATTATTATCATATATTATACTAACAGTAAAATCCATAAAATCGCTAACTGAAAATAACAATAATTTTTCATTGAAAGACATAATATCGTCTGATAAAGATGTAATACAAGACTAGGATGTTCGCCCATTTCAGTGTTTAATTAGTTAAAAACGTCCATAACTCACCGCTTGCATCGAATTGACGGTCAAGAATACGCATCGTGTTAAGGGCGGGCGTCGCGGCGTCGTCGTCGGCGTCTCAGTATAAATACGCGGCACGTGCACAGCGTGCGCAGCTGCCCGCCACGTGGCCGCCTCTTAAAAATAGATCATTGTCTTGCGGACACGCCCACCCCACAGATAAAACACCACATCAAACATTATATCGACAGTAAAATCGCTCGTTTGTTTGTTAGGCCGCGGTGTCATAACATCTGGTCAGAAGTCAGAACTGATGCCGCAGAACAATCAACATTACTTTCATGTCCACACTGCTGCCGCTGTGTAAATAAATCTCTGCTAATTCCGAAATGCTAATAAATAATTTGATTGTAAGCCAATACGCGTGGCGGGATAAACTCGTAAATGTGCTGGACTGCTGGCAACGCATCGCTCTCTGTTATCTCTACCTACATCATTTCACAGGATTTCTACACGTTTACTTGAACTTTTATTGTCTGTTACTATTGATTTTCGGATAATCTTTGATTTAATAATAGTCAACCAAGCAACCAGTTCCCATGCCCCAGACACCGCCACCGCCGGGATTCCAATCCGTCTGAAAAGAAGGTCCAATCTCGGTATGAGGGCTAAGAAGGAATGGGGTGGGTTATTTAGTCAGTAAGAGTCTGACACTGTTTCCCGGTCTGCCCAAGGTCGAGATTCGTCATTAGATGATTTTTCCCACCATAAAAAAACAACCAGTTCCCATTCCTCATTTTAACCATACTTGTCTAGTCTAAATATCCAAAATAAACTGAAAATTTCCCGCAAGAAAATAACAAGAAAGAAACAAAAATCCTAAAAATACACCTTTCATAATTTAAATAATCATCTCCAACGTTTAAGCATACTAGGGCACGTGTCAAGCAGTGTCTTCGCACTCAAAAAGTGAAATAAAAGCCGCGAGAGCTTCCGGCGCGAAATGCTTCCGCCGGCTATACGTTACAGCATCTGACTTACAATAGCTACTTCACACTTAGCGACACAAGACACAAGTCCCAAGCCGACACAACTTTATATTCGCCTTATAGGAGCGTTACAATATGCATTTGTGTTGCTTTTACTATATTTTAAAAATATAGTAAACTTTTAACTACGGCTACCGTGTCATTCGTTAATTTCTTGGCAATCTGGGAAAGATGAAGACAATCTAGTAGAGAATACGTACTTCCATTACTGAAAAATCCCTACTGAAAAACTCAAAAAACAAGAAGAGCTTCTTGCTCGACCTGGGAATCGGACCAGGGGGCGTATTACGACCTTTTTAAAATCCGCACTCAAAAAGTGGAATAAAAAGCCGCGAGAGCTTCCGGCGCGAAATGCTTCCGCCGGCTATACATTACAGCATCTGACTTACAATAGCTACTTCACACTTAGCGACTGACACGACTTTATATTAGCCTTATAGGAGCGTTACAGAATGCATTAGTATTGCTTTAATCATTACATAATATAAAAAAAAAAGTTGCTTACCGCTGTCCCTATTGTATGCTTAGATCATTAAAAGTACGCAACGGATTTTGATGCGGTTTCTTTTTAATAGATAGAGTTATTCAAGGAAGGTTTTTGTGCATAATACATGCATAATATATTCAATATCAGTACCCGTGCGAAGCCGGGGCGGGTCGCTAATATATTATAAAATATAGTAAACTTACAACTACGGCTTTTAATTTCTTGGCAATCTGGGAAAGATAAAGACAATCTAGTAGAGAATACGTACTTTGATAATGCGTATCGAAGTACGGGGTACCATCACCGTTTTCGAAACTCTAGACTGTTACTGGGGAATCCCTTCTGGAAAACCCAACAAACAAGAAGAGCTTCTTGCTCGACCCGAGATTCGAACCAGGACCCCTTTCTCAGCAGTCGTGACCAACAAAACAGTTAATTTTAGGAAACAGAAATAGTTACTACGATAATACGTAATACGAATAGTTAATACGTAGAGTAATATTTACCGTTTCAAAGTACTGGGGATATGAAATAATAATGTTCATAGTATTTTATTGCATAGAAATTGAAATAATAAACATTCCCCTATCAAAGCTTTTACTGCTAACTGTACCGAACTTTCTCATGGACTCGTAGGGAATGAAAATATTTAATACTAGCTGTGCCCGCGACTTCGTCCGCGTGGAATAGTTATTTTGGGCATCATATTTATTTTTGAAAACAACCTCAGCTTTATAAATTATAGTTGTTACCCACGCCTTTGCCCGTATCAATTTCTGTTATTAATTTAGACAATTTAGTTTTTAAAAGAACATAATTATCTAAAAGTACTTCATAGAACTACACCCCCCACTTGGGCACGCCATAATCTCGGCGGTAAGTCCCCTCTTTGAGGCGTGGTTGGATAGACATCACGCAGGACATGACGCAGGTTCTCACCGGACATGGGAAGTTCAGGAGATTCCTGCGCCGGATTCGTGCGGAAGAGACGCCCGGGTGTTGCCACTGTGTGGCCAGCACGGAGGACACGGTGGAGCACACGGTGGAGGTGTGCCCCGCTTGAGAAGAGCATCGCCGTGTCCTCGTGGGAGTGATCGGCGGCGGCGACCTCTCGCGCCGGGCCTTGGTTCAGGCCATGGTCCGCAGCGAAAAAGAACGGCGAGCGGTCGCCTCCTTCTGCGAAGTAGTAATGCTCGTAACGGAGGAGGCCGACCGCATAAGGCAAAGGCAAAAGCGCCCTCGCCGTAGCCGTCGCCGCCGCGATCCCGCCGATATCCGGCCGCCGTAGACGCTGGCTTGCGGACGGTAAGCAATGGGTAGCTCGCCGTCCGGTTGTCTGGTAACAGTCCAGATCAAGACCAAGTCGTCGACGGCGTGCATTGCTCCCGCGCGCCTCAAGGTGTTGTCAGCAAACTGTGGGGCTCTTCAGGGTCGAAGCCTCCTGCAGCCGAGGGTTGGTGCGAAAGCGTTATACCGGGGCTCTGGGAATAAGGCAAGGGAGGAACGGGGTAGGTTGTTTAGTCAGTAAGAGGCCGACATTGTTTCTCACTCCGCCCAAGAGCGGGAATCGTCATTGGATAATTTTTACCTACCATAAAAAAAACCTCTCCGCGCCGCCCGTAAGCAACCCCTCTCCTCGCCCGCTGGCCAGGCGCAGCGTCATATTTTGCACATCATGCGGCGCGTGTGAATTTTATATCGGAGTTATTTTAAAATTGTAATATCTTCTAAGATGTTCATTGAAAATAAGTGATGTCAAAGACAATTTTGTTCACAATTACATACTCTTAATCAACAATACATTTATTTGGATAAAGATTAATATTATTATGTTGATACAACTCATTGGTTGCATGCATTAATTTCGGCCAAATTTGATTCGCATAAAAACGGTTCTAGTGAGTTAATCTTAAAAGGTAGACATATACTGTCGCGGACATTTTTTTAGATCATTTTAAGAGGAATAATTCTTTCGTACATATTTTTTTGGTATCTTCTACCGTTTTCGCAGCGCACGCAACGGAAGCCCTCAAAGATGAATATTTTCTCCCGTTTTTTCTACATTTTCCATTGTTTCTTCGCTCCTATAAGTCACAGCGTGATGTTATATAGCCTAAAGCCTTCCTCGATAAATGATCTATTCAACACAAAAAGAATTTTTCAATTCGAACCAGTAGTTCCTGAGATTAGCGCGTTCAAACAAACAAACAAACAAACTCTTCAGCTTTATAATATTAGTATAGATATAAAATTTGATGAAAGTTAGAACATTAGTTCCCAATGAACTAATTTTAGAACTTTAATTTTTCGAAAACAATGGACTCATGGACTTTTCGGATTTCGAAACGACCCATTTTAACAAAGTATTATCTTTTAATATTTTATTAGAATGGCTTGTTTCACAACTAAGGTTCATAATGAAAATTCTGGAAAATTGCTGAAAAACGTCGTGACACACGAGTAATGAAAGGTTACCGTTCTTGGCTCTCTTAAGACAAAAAACCCATCATTGGTCCTCGGCCAAGTTATTGAGTTATTTATTTGTCTTCCAAGTCCTACAATAAAACTTAATATGTTAAGTTAAGACTAATATAATATAAGTAATTTCTTCATTTATATTCATAAAGCGTAGTCTAAAATGGCTGGCAGTAGATAAAGCTGGTATTTCTGAACATTTTCTACATAGCGATGTTATCTTGGATTACGTACTGAGCATATACATGTTATTCTTACGTATAACGCTAAATTTCCAAATAGCTTTTGGAGAAATACAACAGCTTTTCAATTGTTTAACCAAACAAAACCAATTCATCTACCTGATCATCATATTTCCTAAAGATTGTGATATCGAAGGATATCATATGACCAAGAATTATGCGTATTAACTTAAAAATTCACTTTATAATTAAACTTTAATATATTGTTTAAAGACATGGATTGTTTTTGTCAAGCCACTTGGCAGATTGAGTGTTTGTGTAGGTACCTAAATAATCATCATCATCATCATCAGCCTTTTAATGTTCCCACTGCAGGGACACAGGCCTCCTCTCTCTAGGAGAAGGAATGGGCCATAATCCACCACGCGGGCCCAGTGCGGATTGGTGGATGTCACATGTCTTCGAATTTTTGGTTCTAGGACATGCCGGTTTCCTCACGATGTTTTCCTTCACCGTTTTGAGAGCAGTGGTGATGAAATAAATTACACAAAGTAATGCGCCTGGCTGGGTTTGAACCCGCGACCTACAACTCGTAAGTCGGGGCGTTTACCACTCGGCCACCACAGCTCTATACCTAAATAATACAACAGTGTAATTCTTCTAGTATTAAACCTAACATCGACTTATACCCTAGCGATAGACAAGCACGTTTATAGAAATTTGTCAAAATACTGCAGCGCTTCATTGACATTGTCGTCTATCAAAACTTTTAAAACTTACAGCGCTGATACGTCAAAACTGCTCTAATGTCATCAATTTAAAGGTGTAAAGTATGCAGATCACTTAAGTGGAGTAAAGTCACTGTACGGCACGCCACATCTAGTGCGAATTGTGAAAAAAGTGTACAGTGTAGTAGTGTAGTGTGATTGTGAATTATGTATATATCGATGAAACCTGATAACAATTAGAAGCAACAGTCTTTGATTACTCTTGCCCCTAACTGTGAAAGTGTAATTTCACCTTTAACTTGTAGACGCAAATCTTAGATTACTTCCTACCACTTTTATGGTACAATTTCAATATTGACTGGTCTGCACTGTCCTTACATAATCAATGTCATAATACTGTAATATGGAAATATTGTAAAAGAAACAATTATTTTAAAAGAGTAACCATGGAGTTTCTTGCCGGTTCTTCTCCATAGGAATCAACCAATTTGGAACCGTGCACTAGCTTCTGACGTTTTACAAGTGCCCATGTAGGCCTATGTGAAATAAAAAGATTTTGACTTTTGACTTTTTGACTTTTGAACTGTATTCACAGGTCGTCCTACATTGTAGTGTGTGTATTTAGCGCACATTGTCTCCACGTCTATCAGCGATCGACAGCGGGCGCGGCGGCGGGCGCCTCTTCCTAATTCTAAAATATACACATGCGCACGTGTTGCATGGCAGCTTGTTGGCACTTACACTTGGACGGGAACTCCTTATTCCTCACTTTGACTTCTAATAAACTGCCATTAGTACTGTAAGGAGTTTAAGGCAATCATAGACTATTTTAATCATAAGGAGTATTTACTATAATACAGTATGTATTTATCATTACATAGTATAAAACAAAGTTGCTTACCGCTATGTATGCTTATATCTCTAAAAATACGCAACGGATTTTGATGCGGTTTTTTTTTAAAGATAGAGTGATTCAAGAGAAAGGTTTATGTGTATAATACATGCATAATAAATTCAATATCAGTACCCGTGCGAAGCTGGGGCGGGTCGCTAGTGTATTTATAATTCATTTATAAACAAAATGATTTAGAATTTTTCTCGGAGCGCCGAACATATTCAGACTTATTATAATGTTGCTACTGCTGAGGATTAGGTTTTCTCTCTAGGGTAGGAAATGGGCATTTTTTTTAATTCCAGGACATACCGGTTTCTTTATGCTATGATCACTGGCGAGTAAAAGGACGAGCCTGTGCTCTCGCCCGAATACTCAGTACGAATGAAATGCTCGGCCGAGCGCTTATTTTTACAATTCGATTACATCAAGGCATTAAGTACGATGTAAGCATCCCTTACCAACCTTTACCATTATTTAATCACTTCTTCTGCGCTAGCGACAGCTTTTAATTATATCTACACATTATAATAATATCTACTTATTCATCTTCCGAAGAATTATCTACCAGCATGGTGCTAGGTTGGCTACAGAACACAAACTTTGTAAACTAATGGCTCATCACTGCGTAGTAGTACTGCTACTAAGTAGTTGCAGACAATGTTCCAGCAACTTTGCAACATTATTGCATATTTTGCTTGAAGAACAATGATATTTTATTAATTTATAAAACAGAGTTGACTTTGAATTACTAATAGCAGCTAAGTAATAAGTTGGAATGCAATGCGGCGCTAATTAAGATTGTATTGCAGTATCATATTATTTTAAGGAATAAGGAATGTTATATGTTAAGTAGTTGTCGGTCGTTGCGTACTACCAATAGGTCATTGACTTGGTCAGCTGACGTTTGCTTAACGAAATTAATTTCGAACATCTTTAAAAAAATTAAACTTTATTTTAGTCGTATACTTATACAAAAATAAAAAAAAATAAAGGGAGTGTGTGGTTGTACGAGCTTATATCAGGAATTACTGATATCACATAGGGTGAGGCACGTTAAATTACGTATGGTGTGGCTATATTACACGCTACGACCAATAGGATCGGAACATTAATAATAATAATAATAAATATTGAGATAAAACAGTGTTACATTTACAAAGTGAAGCCCTGATTCCTGAGTTAGGTCGTACCTGTGTTACAGGAAGCAGTGTCTTCTCCCGTTTTTGTTGCTTGCGTACTTACATTTTATTCAATAACATACAAATTTATTTAACAACTATATAATAATAAAAAAAAATAAAAAAAAATGACATTATGTTAGGGATGAGTGTATGTGTTGATATGAGTGTAGTGTGGGTGTGGTGAGGTTGTATGTGTTTTGCATGTGTGTAGGTGTAGATGTGTGTGCTTGCATGTGGGTGTGCATGTGTCTGTATGTATCAATGTTATGTATTATGCGTTTCATTATTGGTATCTTCCTGGTTTTTTTTTATAATTATAATAATAGGTTTTCTGTTTGCGTGTAATCCATTGTTTGTAACCAATTATTTATTTTCTTTTTGCATTCATTTTTCAGAAGTGGGTTAATTAGAAGGGCCCTATTTACTTTATTATAGATATGCGTAGCTAGAAATAGGTGTTGTCGTCGAGCTGCAGCAGTCTTACATTTAACGTGTTCACAGACGTTAGGTATAGTGCGTTTTTGTTTGTGATCGTGGTCTACAGGTGTTATTATATCGTTGGTTTGGATGAACAGGGTATTAACTCAAAATTTACGATTTTTAACCTAAAAATACAGTCCTACTTCAAATCATGCGATCTTTCTAACGAACGTGGTTGCATTACGATATGACGTCAAATTGGCGGGGGTGCGGGGTAGTATCTTCGTCTCTTTCGCACTTCAGAAATGTAAATATAGTGATTTGAAAACTTAAAATTGCTCTCCTGAAAAATATGCTTTTTTGAGTTAATACCCTGTTCATCTGGACCAACGATATGTTGATTCAACGTTAGATTTAGAAGGTATAATTGTCGTACTGTTAGCACTTTACAACTTTGATATAAATCTATAGTTGGAAATCGATACGGTTTAAATGTCATGACTTTGAGCAGAGACCTCTGTGCTCTTTCAAGTTTAATCATATAAGTCTTACAGGCGCCTCCCCATCATCATCATCAGCCTTTTTAATGTTCCCACTGCAGGGACACAGGCCTCCTCTCTAAGAGAGGGGAATGGGCCGTAATCCACCACGCGGGCCCAGTGCGGGTTGGTGGATGTCACATGTCTTCGAATTTTTGGTTCTAGGACATGCCGGTTTCCTCACGATGTTTTCCTTCACCGTTTTGAGAGCAGTGGTGATGAAATAAATTACACAAAGTAATGCGCCTAGCTGGGTTTGAACCCGCGACCTATAACACGTAAGTCAGGGCCGTTACCACTCGGCCACCACTGCTCTTCGCCTTCTGCGCCTCCCCATACTGTTATACAATATCCCACTACAGACTGGGCTAGTGAAAGATATAAAGTGCGAAGTAGTTTAGAATCGGCTACTTGACGAAGTTTCTTGAATGCCCAAATAAGTTTCCGAACACGTGTGGTCGTTAGTTCGATATGCGGATGCCAACTTAATTTTCCGTCCACAGTTACACCTAGGTATCTTTTGTTCGATTTTTGGGAGAGTGATAAACACGAGCACTGAGCATTTTTGTCAGAGAAGTTACAGTAGTGTGCTTTGAGACTTATTGACGTGGATCTGGTTTTGGCGAATGTGAACTGCAGATATGAAGTCTTGGTGATGTTAAGAGTAAGTAAGTTGTCTTCTAGCCAGTGGCAGACTTTAGATAGTCCCAGTTCGGCTGTGTGCTGCGCCTCTTCCCAAGTCTCTCCATGAAATATGAGTGCAGTGTCGTCAGCATAACTAAAAATCTTTCCTTTAGTGAGGGATTGCTGACACAGGTCGTTTACATATATCAGGAAGAGAATTGGGGAGAGGCAGCTCCCTTGTGGAACGCCACATGTGATGTTCGCTTCGTTGCTTATCACATTACCAATTTTTACTTTTTGCGTACGATTACACAGAAAGTCCGTAAATATAGCAAGGGCTTCCCCACGAATTCCAATGTGCTCTAGCTTCTTCACCAAGGTGGGAATACTGACCGTGTCAAAGGCCTTTGCCAGGTCGAGAAAGACCCCAATACATTTTTGTTTTACGTCAATTTTCCCAGTTACGTAATCAATTAATTGATGATTAACTGCATCTTCAGTGCTTTTCCCGGCTCTAAAACCAAACTGAGCGTTTGAGATGGTTTTGTTACGCTCTAAAAACTTGGTTAATCTACTGTTTAACACCTTTTCTAATATTTTGGACAGTGCCGGTAAAACAGAGATAGGCCTGTAATTTTTGACATCAGTCTGGTCCCCACCCTTGTGAACTGGTGTTATGAGAGATTTTTTAAAAACTCGGGGAAATACTCCCTGCCCTAAACAGATTTCAATGAGTTTTGTGATCGGTGAAACCAAAATTCTTTTCCCTGTTTTAAGTAGCTTTGCTGAAATAGAGTCCCAGCCTGTAGCGCAGTCTGTTTTTAAGTTGTTAATTATCGATCCTATTTCAGCCTCGTCAGGGGGCAATAGTACAATAGAGTTAGTTGCTGGCAGTGAATTAAATTTATAGGAACCAGGTTGTTAATCCATTAATCAATGAAGCGAGTGAAACTGCGTGGGACAGCTAGTCTATTATATGAACCAATTACAATTTTAAAAGATTTAGGAAGGCTGTCATGCCAAAAGGCGTGTGTGATTTTTATAACAATTCAAAATAAAAAAAGTAATTTTAGAAAAACAAATCTAACATCAAACGGCATATTTGAAGCCCTTATTACTACCTCCGATACCCACAGAAGATACTAAAGAAAAACCGTAAAGACATCACAGTTTTTGGCTGGAATTTTTTAAGTAAAGTCCAGAAGCTATTTAAATTATTCGTAAATTAATGCCTTGTCAAATATTGTGATGAACAATTGATATAGTTTTCTTTCTCAAGTTCCTTCATATCTGAACAATATGTGTAATCTGTGAAACTATGGCGCGATCTCGTTAAAATGGAGTTGAGAATTCGTAGTAACGATGATTACCTTCAGCGAAGCTTGCCAAGTAGGCTGGCTCGATACATTTATTGCCAAATACTACAAAAACTTTAGAATTTATTACATCTGTAATGTGATGGTAAACAAAATAACTGTATAAAATGAAAATAAAGACTTGGCCTAAAAATTACAGTTAGGAAAATTAAAAAAAAAATAACGTAAAGACACAAGATATCATACATACACATTATAATCCATATCTAATTAGTAATTACTTTTAATTGATTATTGAGAATATTTTTGTTGTGGCATGTGTGCAGTGAGAACATTATAAAGCTGAAGTTATGCTATGTGAAGTTGATTAGAAACAAAATAGGAACCTATAAATACAAAAATAAAGAATAAAAAACAAACATACCTTATCATGAGAAATAATAAACCCTTAAAAACGCTTTTATTAAGTACTCCATTTATAACATTAAACTACAACTCACAATATTTTATTCTATGTACAGTCAACACTCCAAAGTGAAACATGAAAAACGTTTCAAGATGTATCACCGTACCATATTTAATTTACCTCACTATGAAATTGAATATGTAAACTTGAACATTGTGAATACAATTTCTCTTCTCCCTAACCCTCCCTTTCCCCCCATCCAACCTCCCTTTGCGATCGATACGGCCGCCATGTTGAATTTTCCGACCAATGCCTGTAGGTAAGGAAAGCCGTTGCTATGGTAACGCGTCGCGCTGTGTACCGCCGCGAAGGGGAAAGTAACTGGGGAAGGTTTTCAGTCGTTTTGTGGCCTTTTATAGTAGGGTGCAAGCCTGTAATTATAGCTATGAAGCTAGGATAGTAACGTATATGAATGTGTACATAGGCAAGGTAGTATTTGTGTTTGTTTATTGGTAAACAAACTCAAATAGTATTACAATATAGCACCACTTTTATTTGTTATAGTTAATGATCAAACCAAACCAACAATAGTAAATTATTAGGATACGTTTTTTTTTGTCAATTATATAATCATAACATGATTGAAAAGAGTGTCCATAAAGTTTCTTGCACATTCTTCTCCATAGAGAAGACGCTTTGGAATGTGCAATTAGCATAATTTCATTTTTTAGACTGACTAACGTCTTGATAATTCAAAAGTGCCTGTAAATGGTTTATTGGAAATAAATGCTTTGATTCTTGACACAGTAATGCACATATTAAATAGGTAATTATTTATAAGTTCTAACTGTATACTCAAGATATAATAAGTATGTGAAAAAGTAACGCTAATCCGAATAGAATTTAAATAAAGTTGCTTTTCTAAACTGCCACTGCCTCTCATTTCATTTAAAATGTGCACTTGGGTTTTCTTCACAAGTACACTTACTTTAAATGTCTATTATCCAAACTCAATACTTGTAAAATGTCTATTCTTCACTAAGCTCTTTCTTCTGATTCTTAGCTCTAAGTGAAATAATACCCGTAAATTCACTTTGCACGTGCATTGTCAGTCAAAAGCGTATCTTCAAACAGTTGGCTAGTGTTGTACCAACACCGCTGCTGATCACACAATGAATTAGCGATGTTAGCATTGTGTTAATCAATATATCCCTTTATACTTTCGCAAAACTCTTCAAAACAACTTCCTTTTCTTTGACGAGCGAAACCGCATTGGAGTTGTGTAGTCTCTGTAGGGGCTCCATGGTTTTGGTAGAGACAAATAAAATAAAAGTTTTTAAGTCAAGAGTGAATAAGTTCTTCTAGGCAAGCGTGCACCATTGTCGACCACATCATCGTTTATCAGGTGAGATAGTGGTCAAGCGTGAGCGGTTAAGGCAGAGTCATCGAAAAATTGTTGAAGTATAAAATAGTTCCATAGAAGATTTTAAGACTTATGTTTACGCACGCCAGGACTATGAGATTATTGGAAAGAGTCATATTGACCCTGGCAATCAAGGATCAATTATAGGATCACGAGTGAGGCCAATATAATCTGGCGCTACCTCTTACTGTACCCAAGGTGGGAATATATTTTACGATTTCTGAACCCAAAAAAGACCCATATTTCATCTACGATTTCATTCTACTCGTCATTTTTAAAGGAAAGGAACTATGTAGTTATTATTTAAATCCAACGGGATTCATAACAGAGAGAAATTGTCCGATATGTACCTATAGAATTAAAACTGGAATAGATCTAAAATCATAAGTTCCATAAAGTATCTAAAAAATCAAAAAGAATCAACGAATCATCACCGAAAATACTAAAGGCAAACATAGCAAAAGATCTCTTATAAAAGCGCAAGTTCATATTCCAAACCTAGAAAAAAATTATCCTTCAAAATCGAAAGCCATGGTCACCGCGTAAAGAGGTTCGACATTGTTTATAACGTTGTTTGCAGCTCCAAGTGTTCGACGCAGAATAGAAACACCTGCGACCTACCTGTCTGTACGGCGAAATCTCTCAGCGGACTTTCGACTTTACAGTTTCCTGCGTTTGTTCGCTAACAATAGGCAATAAGACGGCAACGCAGGCTCGGCGAGCGGCGGCATCGGCAGTCGCCGCGCTATTCAACCCAACCGTTGCTCCAACACTATTCTTAATATCGCCCATTCATCGGTTAGCAGTATTTCTTCGCCTTCCCTTCTTGCATTCACGTGAATCAGATTGTCATGTATCGGTGGTGTAGCGGAAATACCCTGAATAATGCTCACTGTTCATATCAATGGAGGATTGTCGCCAGCATTGAGGACAAGTTGCAACCAGTCTATCGGTCATGCAGCTTTGTTCATTTTGTTGTTGCATTCGAGTGTTTATTAAGAACTGATGCTGCCCTATGATGACTCACCTGAAATGAGTATAATCTGTTTTGACGCGACCTTGTTTTCAACTAAAAAACCAAACGAACAAGCTCGACAAATAACTGAACCTCTATGATGTCAGTACATACTTCTATCTATTTAGTTTTTCATAAATCAGTAATTATACAATTAGGTTTGCAGGATGGTTCAAGAGTTACAGCCTGATGCTTTGAGTTTTTCTCTCTAGCAAGCAAACTTCACACCTCACTGTATGAGTGTATTTTTATACCTTTTCTTTATAGGTACCGAATGTAATGGTTGGCGAGTTAACCATTATAAATTCAGCTTCCTCATCGTGAGTCCATGGATACCTACTTCCTTTTTTATGGTGGGTAAAATCATCTAATGGCGAATCTCGCCCTTAGGGGGAACGGGAGACAGTGTCAGACTTTTACTGGCTAAAGGACTCCCCCGTTCTTTCTTAGCCTTCATACTGGGGTCGAACCTTCCTCTCAGAAATCGGACCGGGGCCCCAGTAGGTTTCGGCCCTGCAGTTGGGCCTCCACACATGCTAACAACTCCTTGAGGCGCGCGGGAATAATGGACGACTTGGAGTCCATAGATGGCAGGGCAGTGATGGAAGTTACATTTCATTGGATCTTGAATCCATATGAAATTTTATAAATCATTCCAGCCAGATTTAATAGCCAGATTTAACTTGAGCTAACCAACTTTACCAAAATTCAGCAAGAAGTGCAAAATCTCCTGCAAAAACAGAGGCGACATTGTGATCAGTGATTGTTACATAAGAACTTTTTGTTGTTTGTCTGAGATTAACTTATTATGTAAAAAGTGCCCTTTTCAAGATTTTTACTAGCGGTAATTGATTGCTAACAATGGACTCGCGACTACCTGTTACTTAATCACCAAAAAAACAACTTCAAACAAAGCGCTTGGAAACAATACACTTGAACAGTCCACTTTTGAGTTAGAAAACGGACAAACTAATTATACCTTTGCATAATAGTGTTTTTTATTGTAGTGCAATCAACAGGACAGCACTTATACAGGCCTATTGTTATATTACCTGTTCACGCTGTAAAACCCATTGGATATAGAAACAGGCGATATAACTCGGCTCTCAATAGTCATGAATAATAAGAACAGTGCGGAGGATTGCTACAATTGTGCTGTCACTTCACGTCGAGTGCGCATTATGCAGATTCAGTTACATTAAAACAAGTTTCTAGTTAGTGGAGGGCCACACACGTGCAGCAATCCTACGGCGATGCGACGACCGACGACCGACGCCGAGATCATTGACTCGCGATTTGCAGGTGTCGCGCTCGACCCAATGGTGGCGAGCGAGCCTCGCCAACGCACCCCCCCGCGCGCCGCACCGCCGCCCGCCGGTGACGTCAGCGATCAATACCTCACTACTCACTACCTCTCTATATACGGACTCGCACAACGGCGCCGGCGCATACATTCAACGATTCTATTAACATTTTTCCAATACCTGATTTTATACACGAACGTACACGAATCACGTCTCTAGTTAATGTTATTGCACTGAAGTCGTGAAATTCGATCTTTACTGTGACTGAGTACTAAGTTACTGCTAAGGTGGCTGTAATAAAATTGTTAATATATGGCAATACTGTCAGACATGCTGATTTACTTTACAGTAGGGTCTAATATTACTATTTATTTACATTTAAGCAACAATGTTAGACACAGATTAGCTTGCGACACTCAGCTGCACGAGTACCTGCACACAACACATAGACAGATACTGCGCAGGTCGACGCGCCTATTGCATTAGTAAACCGCACATCGCCAAACGCAAAGAAATTTTATGGCCTTCCCATTCCCGACGAGCATCCTTAGCGACGATCCACTCGTCGCTCTATGTACGGCCATCACCACAGCTAAGTGATGTCGCTTTTTGCTGCTTCTAACTCCGCAAGGAAAGTTGACGTCGCCTTAAATCACGGGAGCTCGTTATTAAAAGAAATCACTGCCAGCCATCTACCATTCCGTCCGCCATATTTGGACAGAAAATGTACATTTTTATGTTTGCTTTATAAAAGGAATAAGAATCTGTTTTGGATGCAGGTGAAATGAAAGAGCCGCTTTGACTTTACGTAATGAGGAACTTGTGTTCCTTAAACGTTCCGTAAAAACGGACGAATGTTCTGCATTGGCATTCTTCCTGATAATTTGTTTATATTAAACCGATCCATACGTATATCAGTATTCGTCGAAAAAGCTGTAGTGATCAATCAAAGTTTTTTGCAATCGTGAATGTTGACATCAAATTTATTGACATCGATCACGAGCTGAAGGAAAAGAAACTCGGACAGCAATACCTTGTTGTGTTTAACGAAGGTGACCCGTGTTTTGTTACCACGCATTGTTCATCTGCAGCAAACAATAAAGTAGTGATAGATTGCGCAGGGTACCGGCGCGGGTGCAGGTCAGCGGTGAGCGGTGGCAGGGTTATCAGCAGCGGCGGCGGGCCGGCGCCGGCTTATCAACCTGCCACCCGCCACATACTGCGGCCATTAGTCACGCCGCCACAACAGCCGTGATGCCTCTCTGACGCATGACGTCAGCTCTAGGAGTACTTTCCATCTTGCAGGTGTCCTCGACCACAAAAACTTAGTCATTTAATAATCTGGTTCGTCCAAGTCATAACCGAATATGAAGTTCATCATAAATTCTCAACAATTTCTTATAAATCTTGTTTTTCTTGAACATCAGCTCGAATGTTAAAATACGTGGCGTGATGTCAGTAAATGTGCTGAATAATTCAAATATTCCAACCAATTTCAAATACAATACCAAATCTCGAAATATAATAAATTTTAAAGTATGAAAACATTTTAATACTGACAAAAACAGTCACCCTTCTGAATGGCTTATCTTAACCTAATAAAAATTCCGAAACAACCCAGAAAATTATAATGACCAAAATGATTAGTCAGAAATTTGGTCAAGTTGGAGTTGATGGTATATTTTTGGGTTCTGAACAAGACATTGAATGATATAGAACAAAATATTTATCTAATAAGCAAACTACACTGAAATATTTGAAAAAGTTCGCATTAATTAATTCCATCTGAAATTGGCCAGTTATTATGCAATATTGCTTAGATTATTTACATAAATCCATAGAGTAAGAAGCCCACCATAATAATGTAAGTCCTATCCTATATCCTATGAATCATTCTCATGCACAAGGTAATTTATATCCAATGCCAACACAGAACTCCAAAACTTGCCTTATTAACAAATCTTGGGAAACTTGACGTTTAAAGGTCTTTTAAAACACAAGAAAAAAAAGCACAAACGTTTCTTCAATACAAAAATGCACCTGAGAATGAAGGCGGGACCACTTGACTAATATTTCGATTATTACAAATCACCGTGAAATGTGTGATACATCGGTTTTGAAGTCCATTGCTTGCAGACTGGATCTTCTATGCTTCCGTTATGAAAGGAATGCTTCGATGGATGGGACACAAGGCCAAGATGCCTTGATAGTTAGTGTGGAACACGTGTGAGTCGCAGGTAGTGGTTAATAATTCGTTTAGTGCAGAGGTAGCGGCCACGTTTTTTGGTCGGCGGCCACACAGGTGCACTCGCCTTCTAATTTACTATTCCCCATACCGACGGCCCATGGGACACAGACGTGTTTAATGTTCCTTTGTGCCCACTGACTGAGATGGAGTCTCGTAATCTCACAGATTTTATTTTGATATTATTCATATAGTTATTTAAGTCCTCAGATAGTTGATGGAATATTCAAATGAGATCACGTAAATCGTTTAGTCGCAGCATAACTTATAACAGTTCGATAAAGTTTAATCGTTGTGTTACGTAGAAAGTTGTAAGCTTGTCACAGGACTTAGGTTCGTATTGGTCCAGCAAATTCCATGTAAAAAAATGGTTGCCTGTAAAGTCGGTTTTACGGGCGAAGATTTTACGTGACAACGTCCTAATTCTCTAGTGCTGCGCGCGCCGCAGACCGATCATAGTTGAGTGGGAGAGAGACGCAAGGCATTCGGCGGGCCTCTCTCTCGTTCGGTGACTCATCGTAACGTTACCGAGCGTTACACTTTTTCATAAGTGACTCCCAGCCGCAACCTAATTTAAGACGTTGTCACGTCAAAAACGTAACGTAGGTAACGTTAGGTAGTAATGAATGCAAACAATGTCCACTGCTAAATATGTTGCATTAGTGGACATTACCCGACCATATTAGACTTAGTTGTAATGATCACGCAAATACGTGTAATTAGTACAATCGTAGACATCCTCTGCGACGTCAGTAATGTTTGTTATTCCACCGACACCTGTTTCCTCTAATCTTACAGTTCCAAGTATATCTCATTTAACTTAATTGAGACATAGATAACTGGCAATCAACTTTATTACAAGTGGCCCAATTAAAAACTTAAAACGATATATAAAGTTAATTAATTAAATTGTTAATAAGCATCTTATAATCAATATGTTATTGGTATCGAAGGTACTCTAGCAGTTAAATTACCTTTCAAATGATCGTTAAGAATGATTTCGTCATGAGGACTGTTACCACCTACAGACATTCTCAAGATAATTTCATTATTTCTTAAGTTAATTAGCGGGCTACGAACTCGATGCGAGCTACGATAAGTTGCTTATTTAGTTTAATTTGAATTATACATATAGGTATGAGTATGCTTTAACTACTTCCTAGCTTTCGACTATCTTGATTCCACTTATGAATCTGTGTTTTTACCGAATGGACGATCGTCCTGAACAATATTCTCAATTTACGCAATAACGAAATTAGTTCAGAAACCGACCTTAGACTTGATTTTGCTTTCAGTTAGTTTCAGTCAAAATATAATACTTTTGGCTTGAATTTCGGCATCGGCCAAAAAGTGACTGAATATTCCGTTCGAAACGATGTGATTTACGATTACTCGTCGATTTATTCGTTTATTTTACTGTCAATGGCGATAGATTCATCTTTTAGGCTGCATGTTGCAATTTCTATATCCATCCTTTTCTGCAAGTACCTCAACTGAAAGACTTGAGCTGTCCACATAATTATTTGTGGAATGACATTTCCACGACACCCACATTTTTCAATGGCGTCTTTTGACTGATCTGGTTAGTTCGTACATTTGGCCCCAGCAGGTTAGACCCTGCTGGGGCCAAGAGTCTGCTTCGGAAATGAAAGCTCGGCCCAGGTATGAAAGTCAACGAAGGAATGGGGTAAGTTTTTTAGTCAGAAAAAAAACTGACACTATCTCCTAATGAAAACATGTCGGTAGATGTCATTGGATGATTTTCCGCACCGAAAACAAAAAACAAAATAACTCTTCCTTCTAGAAAAGATACGGATATCTATCGCATAGAACTTATTGCATTTGAAATTATCTGACAAGATTTGAAATAAACTTGTTGTCTATAGAATAATCTTTGTTAATAACTTTGATAAACACAATAAACACACCTGTTTTGGGAGGAAGGGAGGTATCTATGGCTTCCTAGAGACTTTTCTAGATTTCTAAAGAATCTCATAAGAAAAAAACCTTATTGCTTGCAGGAACTATTGTTTATTTGGTTCATTATGAGACTTGCGGGTATCCTGGTAAACTGTCAGAGGTGAGCGGTGATCATGCGCAAATTGATGGAGTGGACGCGTCACGAACTGGCGTAGGTTGTAACCTAACAACGTTGTCCAATCACACGGAAATCACGACTCGTATTGAACCCCGCACACAACGGCTAATGGAAAAGTGTAAACACCAGTATCTAACGTTAGTGTTGAATACAGCACTATCTAACGTTAGTGTTGAATTACGTATTCATTCATCACTTCTAGTATTTTCATTAATGGGGTCTAAATGTGAGAAATACTACTTTCGATGATTTTAAATCCAATATCATGTCTAAACGGCTAGTCGGTATGTCTTGAAAAAAATATATGTTAAACTAAACTATTTGCTTATAATGTACCATTCGAATATTCACATTATTTTTTCATACAATTTGGTGTGATTAATTGTCAAAATTATGTCTAACACAGAAAAAGAGCGAAAATCAACCAAAACCCATTGGGTGTATTTTTATGGAAATTTCACAAACTAAAAGATAATTTAAGCACCCATCCTTTGATATGGGGCTATTATTCATACAGTGTTATATAAATGAAGGATAAATTATTATTCGAATAATCCTAATATTCAGGAAGTGACGCTAGCTTCGTTTTATTCGCGCAAGGTCGCTGGCGTATGTATATCTGCCCCTTAAGAGACAATTAAAAAAGTTAAGAAAGAAGAAGAAGAAAGATAAAACCGGCCAAGTGCGAGTCGGGCTCGCGCACAAAGGGTTCCGTAGCAGCAAATATAATAAACTTACCATCGTTTTCAGTGTAAGCACAATAACTTAACCAAAATTACAGTTAAATCAACCTATCTCAAAAACTATAAGAGATACTTTGATCAAACCAAAAATCGTTGAAAGAGTTAATTAGCATGCATCACCTCTATTTTTTTTAGAATTTTATACCCCGTAGTTATAAAAATAGAGGGGGGGGGACATACTTTTTACGACTTTGAGAGCTGATATCTCAAAAACCGTTCACTTTAAGAAAAATGTTTTTTAGAAAACTTTATATCATTTTAAAAGATCTTTCCATTGATACCCCACACGGGTATGTACATCGAAAAAAAAATTTTCATCCCTCAGTTACATGTATGGGGGGCCCCACCCCCAATTCTTTTTTTTACTATTTAGTGTCATAATTTTGTAGCGGTTCATACAACACATATTCCCATCAAATTTCATCACTGTAGTACTTATAGTTTCCGAGTAAATCGGCTGTGACAGACGGACAGACGGACAGACGGACAGACGGACAGACGGACATGACGAAACTATAAGGGTTCCGTTTTTGCCATTTTGGCTACGGAACCCTAAAAAACAGTTTATTTACGCATAATGACGCAACTTTACGTTAACATCGGTAGCTATTCATCTTCCAAGATCGTTTTAGTAGTGTTTTTCGTAACTTATAGACAATTAATAGACCATTGTATGAAGAACGAAAGTGTGTCGGCAGTGCACTTACGCATTATATTCAATTATATTATTAAAATTCTTTTTTCTATGCACGAAAACTGAAAACCACGTTAAAATTGCTATTTGCTATCAATGAATCAATGCCACAAGTCCACAACACGTTTGGCGGATAAACCGCTTATACAAAGCTACTCAATTTACCTTGTGGTTTCTATCACTCAATCACATTCTTCTCACTGGAGAATTCGAAAGCAGTTGCTATGTAGAAGTCTGACTTGAGATCGCTGATAGTGTGGCAATGCGCTATCCAGAGTTTAGTTAATGAATGGGATGTGTGATGAATAAAAATCGAATCACTTATTCAACTCGTTAAACAATCAAATAAATCGTAGCACGTAGTCAGCGGAAGCGTTTATTGGTCCTCACTCCGAGAAGGTAGGAACATGTCGACTAAGCAATAAACCACGCCGGCGCCATCTTGGATTCGTATTGTCACTGAGTGTCGGTGCAGCCAGTGATGGGGGGTCCATCCGGCGCCGGCCATTTGCATCGGACGAGCTCAGAATCGATTATTTTCAATCAAACTAATATTCCATGCTGATGCCCTTCCTTGATTTTAAATTACGTGCTTAGGGACAGTCACACGTGAACCCAAGTCTAATTTATTCGAAATTCAAACACACAACAACCCATAAACAAGTCTTTCGAAGGCTCACGTCTTTACTTAAATCAAAAAGCAATTAGGCATAAAAATCCACGTTGAAATAACGATAACTTTTACGACAATTTCTCCAAGATGCTATCTACGCGTTGTAAATTTTCATAGACATGCAAATTTCGTTAGCATTTAATTAAATAGCTGGTGGTGGAGGTGAAGTTAGAACAAGTGCAGCATCAGCGACAGGTGGCCCGCGGCCGCACGTGCCGGCTTCGAATAAAACGCAATGAATGTCAAATGTACGCGGAGCACCGCACACTATGCACTTCACCAACCGCACCGCATATAAAGGACCTTCGACAAAAAACATAAAACGCACTTCTCCTCGCCCTCGCACTCACTTAGGTCTTTTTTCTTCGAACGAACGCGAAGATACTTTCTGATTCCATATCATTAAGATATTTATTGCGCGACGTTGAGCACCCAACTATAGTTTAATTTTAGCGCGTGTGTCGACGTCACAGGACTCAGTTTCGCAAAACATCTGGTGCTGCTAAGGATTGAGGGTTAATTCGCCACCCTCTGTGAATGCCTGACTTTTCATTATCGAGATGTTTTATTAAAGTAGGGGCCGGTACGTCTGACAAGGGGAGTACTAGGGTTATCTCCTAAGTAAATATACTTTAAAGTTACAATCACGGAATAGGTGCACAGTCGATGAAAAACGTCGTGAAAATCATGTCTTGTTATGTATGTATTTGTTGATTTACCTACCTATTTGTTCTAAACCATAGAAAATATTGATAACAATTAATATAGGGTGGGTATTGGGTTTAGGCTTTCATGCCTATCTGAAAATAATAGCATCCACATATTAAAAGCATCGTTCGTTTCCTATTCAATACGCTATATTTAAAATTTTAAATTTCGCAACCCTACGCGGGCTTAAAGCGCCATATATTGAGTTAGCCGAAGCGAGGTGTGGGTGGAATGTTTACTCTGGAATTTAGGGCTGGCCCGAGCCGTATTGCATTCCTATACTCAGCCGAACATCGCACGTCAAATAAACTGGCTGATTGCGATCTATGCTTGTCAGCTCACAGCTCACAGCCACTCCCAGAGAAATTGTTCTGACGGACGGTACGGCCATATAATTGCGAAGTAGAATAGAGACTCATGTCTCTAGTATATACATCAGAATTATATAGCTTGAGTGAGATGAGTCTTCGTAATATTGTATAAAGTAAATCATTATGTAAGACTAAACAAATAACTTAAAAAAGATACATCATCATCATTTTAGCTGAAAGACATTCCCTGTTGGAAAACTTAGCAAGAAGGCACAATAAAGTCCGGCTAAATAGAAAATTCTTGCAGTCACTAGCTGATCGGTAGCAAAAGTATCGTCAACTTGGTTTTTTAGATTATTAAGCCTCAAGAGGACACCGGTGTCCGCACACGTCATCATCAGCCTTATTAATGTTCCTACTGCTGGACAGACTTCGTTTCTAGAAGAGGGAATGGGCCACAGTCCACTCCGTGGGCCTTGTGGAGATTGGTGGATGTCACATGTCTTCGAATGTTTGGTTACCTATTGTCTTTTGATTGTGTGTGTAATTACGGTAGTCGAAAGGTTAAAATACGGAAGTATCTCCTGAAATTTCAGCTCCAGTTCGTAACGACCATGTTATGTCTGAGGGAAGTGTTGTATAGCGAGCCCAGCGCACTGGTGACACACACGACGGCCCATCTATCAACAAGCCGCAGACGGTTCAATAAACACGGTCACTGTTATATTGCCTGTCATTTCTACGAAACTCTGTTTGACAAAACATTATAGACAAAGACAATGACACGCGCCATGTCCAAACATTGCTCGGTCACCGGTGAGTCAGCCCACTGACCCAATGTACGCCTGACTGACACCTCGCAGACTGCACGACTCTCCCAATTATAATCTGAATATAGGTAATAGGCATGTTTTCGCAGATTTTATCTATCTACATTTTTTTTTTTACTTGCAATAAACTAGTGCTTGACTGCGATCCCACCTAATGGTAAGCAGTGATGCAATCGTTGATGGTAAGGCGCACTAGTGTATTAAGAGCATATTCACTCTAGCCTTGAAGACACCTAAATTATATTCGGACGGAAAGACTGCAGCCGGCAAACTGTTCCAATCCCTCGATGTACGCGGTATAAATGACGAGGCAAAACGCTTAGTCCGGGCCGCAGGTGTCTCAACAACGTAATGGTGGATATTTGCCGTACGCCGGGATGTCCGAAGGTGAAATTGGGATGGCGGAATCAAATCATGCAATTCCTGCGCACACTCTCCAAAATGCATCCTGTAGAAAACCGCAAGGCAGCCAGCCTTGCCGCTTTCTACAGGATGCATTTTCTCATTTCTCACTCTGCGCCTGTGCTCGAGACTTTGAAGATTGGACACTACATTTATACTTGTAGGTAACCAAGTACCTACATACTTGGAGCACAACAATTTGAGCTTGCAAACATGTGTAGGAAAATGCACATGACAATGTATCGTCATCCGCTTGCACCCTGAAAACTGTGTTGCAAATGTGATGTGGGCATGAAATGGATCTAATAAAGTTCTAACTTTAGGTGGGAGTTACCAAAGAATTGCTTCAATGCTGTCTGCTTTTTATTCTTCTGATGCATTATCCATATTGCTTAAACCCCATGAATTGTGCGATTACTGCAGTATGCAGGGTTTTATCTTTCTACGTATTCTATTAGGTGCCATCTAAGTAGTAATCCCCTTTCTTACTTACCATTTTTCACGCAATACTTCAATTGTTTCTTCTGCCTCTCTCTTCACCATGTATAGAAACTAGGAATAATTTCGAATGAGTTTCATGGTGATGAGAAATTATTGACATTATACTTATTCATTCGTCTCATAGATTCATCCGCATCACTTCCCCTTACTGTAACTTAAATGTTTCGTCATATCAATTGTAAGTTAAAATTATAATTTTATTTTCACGAATAGCAGTATTTTCAGTTACATTTTTTAGTTTTCAAACATTCATTATCTAATGCGAGAATCCGCGACAGGCGGCAGTTGCAAAACTAGAATAATCTAAATCTGCAGTAAGTACTAGCGGAGTTAGCGCGGCGGCTATCTAAAGAGAATCTTTCACACAAAGTTGATCTTTTATTGGTATAAAGTGGCCTGGGCGAGCGGCAGCCGGCTGATCGATAAAGTGTTCACGCCTTTTAAATTATTGGCCGCGATATGCGCCTGAGTGAGTTGTGGTGTTGCCAAGTTCATGGATTACATGCACTATCGGACCGTGGGCGGCACAAGCTTTGTATATTTTTATAATGATATATATTCGGGATTTATCGACTCTATTGTGTGCTTAAAATATCAAATAAGATTTAGGTATCATTCTTAAAATAGCAATGATACACTCAGATACCTACACATATCCTTGTGTTGTTTCAACAGACTTCAGAGTGGTTTTACATACTGAGTATTCTTATTACCTGGGGACGTATTACGACCTTTTTAAAATCCAGTCTGTTTCCAGGCAAGTCAGTTTACGGCCGTAAACTGCCTGGTTATTTTTCGTATTATGACGTACGTTACTCTGACTGGAATCATCCTGGACGATTGTCTGTGGCTGTTTTGCACTGCTTCGAAAGATGGCGTTCGAAAACATCAAACAAAGGTTACCGATATTTACGGTTTTTAAATATTGAATGTAATATTGTTTATTGAGGAACTTAATGTAATTTTGTAACAGAATCTGAGATTAACAACGAGTTTAAAAACGAATTATGTATTATATCCATAAGTACAATGTCCTAAATTTGAAAATACAGCACATCTCACAACACACATTTCTGACACACACTTCATTTCTGAACGTACCTAGGTACTGCGATAACTGCTGACCCGGCAAAAACAAAATTAAGAGTGTCAAGTGTGTGTAAACAAAGCATTTTAACAAGAATATATTTATGTGATGTGTACGTGATTGTCGATTGGTATCACAGTAAGCGACGCCGTGGAGTGCTGCGTGACGTCACGCAATCGACAGGATGGTCGTTGGCGACGGTGTTCAAGTGCTTGGGCCGCGAAACCCTAAGTTCAGACGTAAACATCCGATAACCTCTGTGCTCGAAGGGAATGGAACGTAACCAGTGATCACAAAAATATAAAACATTATTAGTGCAGTGTTTAATTGAATACCTTCATTAAAGACACAATATAAATACAATAGGTGTGCAAACGCCGGCGTTCTTTCGCTTGGAACTGATAGCCGTGTAATTCGACATAGTTCGTAACAGGTTAGGAATAGATTGATTTCGAAAGAGTTGTGTGATTCGTGTCGTCAGTTGTATTCTTTTATTTTAATAAAATACTATATTACTTAATAGGAAATCGTTTTACTTGAATAAGCAATCTGATTTTTCAATAAGAATCCTGTTAAAGTCTTGTTTATAAATATTATCTACTAATTAGGTAATGATGGCGTAAGTATTACCTAAATTATTCATAATAATTACCAAATTAATTGTTGCTCTTTATTTGAAATTCTAAATATACCATTTTATTAAATTATATATTTACGTATAAATATCTCGAAGACCTTTGAATTTTTGTTTCGTTGTTCTCTTATAACGCATTACGTTCAAGAAATTCGAAGATTATTAACTCATAATAAATACTAAATGCTTTAATTACTGTCCAAATAGATTAAAATGTAATAAAAAGACAAAACAATTCACAAAAAGTTACTCGAACCCGGCGTAAACTGACTGGCTTGTTAGAGGCAATTTTTGACACTTAAGCAAGCTAAGAACTGTCAGTTTGACGGTCATAATACGTGTTTCCCAGCCAATATCCGTGCAGATGTCGGTCAAGTGTCACGTGACTGCTGACTGGCTGGCAATAAGATGTCATAATACGTATAAGCAAGGCAGTTCATTTTAAGGCGTAAATTGACTGGAATTAAGAGGTTGTAATAGGCCCCCTGGACTGATTAAAAACCTTTAAGATTTCATCAAAATTAACTTCGATCTATAAAACGTTGTAAGTACGAATAACAGTTTCTAATTAAATCAAAAATGTAGTAAAATAATTTTAGAGTTTATCCGTGTCTAGTATCCCATAATATAATCGACACCTTCAGGTAACTTCATAGGTATATCTGAGTACAATAATAATTTAACAATAAATATTAATTCAGAATATTAATTGGAATGGAAAACTCAATGCACACGTGGGAAGGTACTGAGTCATGTCTGTAGGTGGATGGTGCGGTTGAACACATGGCACCGGCTCCATCTCCTAAGCTAAGCTATTTTGATAGAGCCCTTTGTTTATGAACGACACAGGTATAACATATATGAGCCTATATAATCTCACAAACATTCTCATTACCTAATCTCATTCTAGGGTCCTTAGGAACATGTCAAGATGTAAATAGCTAGATGTTATTGTCGACGTCAAACATGTCTTGTTTTTTTAAAACGACTTGTCTATGAATACATCGGAATAACATACTCGTAATATCAAATAAAAAATCCTATCTACATAGTTTCATCAACTTTGTTATCCCGATTTATTTGGATTATCGTAACTATTTTCTGAAAAAAATTACTTCTGTTTTTTTTTATGGTGGGAAAAATCATCTACCTAATGACGAATAATTACGAAAAATGACGAATAATGACGAAAAAACCTTGGGCGGAGCGGAAAACAGTGTCAGACTCTTACTGACTAAACGACCCACCCCATTCCTTCATACCGAGGTCGGACCTTCCTTTCAGAAACCGACCGGGGCCCCAGTAGGCTTCGGCCCTGCAGTTGGGCCTCTACATTTGCTGACAATTCCTTGAGGCGCGCGAGAAAAGAGCGTGCCGTCGATGACTTGGCTTGGTCCGGACTGTCCGATATCCTGATTTATTTGGGTTATCAAAACCATTTTCTGTAAAAATTAACTTCTGGTTGGCGTCAACATTCGTCTTCTTCTTCCAAATCTATTTCTCTATAGGTTGATATCTCAGAACTCACCTCTTTTCTTTCCACTTTATTCTGTCAACATTACTTTACCCATATTTTATTTTCATACTTTTTCATTTGACTCACAACATTTTCCCCACTCTACCGCATCACATCATAATGCAACATAGAATATAAAACATACTAAATGGCAACATAAAATTAACAAAACCCTTCAGCACTACCTTGGATAAGTATAAGTATGTATATAATATATGTGTATGTACTCACCTGTAATTTATTTACGTATTGAAATAAAAAGCCTTGGTGAGGTCCAACGGCCGAAGTTTCTGAGCGAGTCAAAATACGGCTTTATCTGCGAGTTTTATTTTTTCTGTTTATCTGAAGTCAGTGGTCAAGCCCGCCGCACACGTGCACGCTGTGGATCGTGTATTGAGACCTGCTTTTAATTGTCTGACTGATGTAATTTTTTAACTTACTACAAAAACTAGCTATCAACATCTATTCTACTATCAGACACACGAACGGTGTACGGCGAATGTTCACCCTTACGTTGTTGAGAAGTCTACGGTCCGGACTAAGCGTTTTGCCTCGTCGCTTAAGTATACCGTATACTTCAAAGGACTAAAACAGTTTCCCTGCAACGGTCTTCCCGTCCGATTATAATCTAAGTGTGTTCAAGGCTAAAGTGAATAGGCTCTTAATGAACTAGTGCGCCTCACCATCAACGATTGCGTTACTGCTTACCATCAGGTAGGATTGCAGTCAAGCACGAGATTTATACCAATTAATAAAAAAAAAGATCAAATTAATTTGAGAATCAAAATTTTGTTGCATTTCCGAAAAATCATAACTATCAATTCAATCTAAACAATCCGAACGTTAAAATCGAAATTTCACGTAATTAACATACCTATGTATCAATTTCAATACTAGCTTTTACATAATGATAGTACATTAACTAGCTACACGGATCGGGATAACCGTTTATCCGATCATGTAGAGAGGCAGAGATGCGGCGTCTCAAAGTGAAACGAGTTGGAATACTCAGGTGCGCTCGCTACGTCGCGGCACCGATACATTGTGACGGCGCGCCGCCGCCAACCCAGAAAATAGAATTAAAAGACACTCCACAATGGACCAAAGCCCTTTCAAACCGAGCACAAATACGTATTGGAATTTTAAATCCCAGCGAAATAAACCTCAGGTGTTCTGAAGAATGAAACGATACCTATTCATTATTTTATTGTTGTACCAACTTTGGTTCGGATGAATGAACATGGGAACATTTTAGGTTTAGTTAAGGATGGCAAATTATACAAATTCTACGAAAAATCTCTGTCGCTTGTTGCGCTAACGTGCTGATTAAGTAAGAGGTACCTATATGAAATTTGACAAACCTTTGTTGAAGCGTTTGTCAAAAAATCGAGTATAAGCACATATTTTTTTTATATTACAGGAATGTAAATTTAAATACTTACAATTAACTAATTATACTTACAAGCAACTAAACTAATACACAGGCTTCTTTATATCTATGTAAATAAACTATATACCACTTAAGCTTAAAATAACCCATCAGGTTTTTCCCAAAGGTCTATGATTCTATTGTTTTTCATTTCGCACATAAAAAAAAATCCACGGCGTTTTGAAATGTTCTTAGATCAATTCCCAACGGGTCCACGAGATTTGTTCAAAGTACAGTCAGTAAAAATAAAATTTCTTGTTTTTACGAACTGATAAAAAAATAGTTACTAACAACGATTACTTTGAAACGATTATTTCAATTTTACGATGAAATTGTGACTTATTTAATTTTACATTTTAGTGTAAAATTAATTACTACAATGGTTATGAAACTGTTTATTTCTCAGGTTTATGACCATTCACCTCTTTACACTATCTCCTGCCTACCATGTTGACCCTATTCACAAGTACTGCGTATATGAAATAGAAATTTGGTAGGTAGGTTTCATTCAGGGTGTACGCATCCGCTAAGAAGGGATTTACGAAACTCACAACACACCCCTAAGGGGGTTGGAAGTTTGTATGGAGAAACCGACTTTTACGCGGGCGAAGCTGCTGGTAGATATGTATTGTTTATACCTCCAAACTGTAAAGAATAGTAGGTTTCTATGTACATTTACAAGATTTCACTGGGCGCCAAAAAAATGCCATATTTTTTCCGTCCAACGTGACGTTTGACGGCAATGCTGATCGGTTGACCAAAAAACCCAGCCCTCTGGATGGATGCCTTTTCTTATTAAAAAATAAAACAGACGCTTACAAAGGCACTTAAATTCAACTGTTTCCTGATCTCTGCTGAAGTATAAACTTTTATACTTTGCCTAAGTGTAAAGTGGGATTGGGCCGGATATGTCTGCCGCATGTCAGATCAACTGTGAGCTGAAAGAGCCATTTATTGGGTCCCTTTAAACGCAACTTGAAATCGCGGTAGACCAAGGCAAAGGTGGAGAGATGAACTGCACAATTACCAGAGGGACTGGCCCGCAATGGCCGAGGACCGACGTGTGTGGAAAAAGGGGAGGGAGGCCTTCGCCCAGTAGTGGGACATAATGAGCTGACTAACTAATTAGTGAAATTAAATATTATTCTGGTTATAAGTAACATAATGTAATTTGCATACAAGAGCTCTGGTCATATTTTTGGTTCATTCCTGAATAATTGAAATTGCCGATAACATAGGGACTTGCTGTGAAATAATACAATACTTGTGCAGTAAACGGTCAGTCACAGTGATACTACTGCCCTCTATATTCATAACTAAAAAACAAAATGTAATCTATCATTCAAAAGATGGCGCTAGTAGAGATGAATCAGTAGCGCCATCTCTTAGGGAGTAGTACAAAAAGTTGATTCTATTGGACACTAGGTGGCAGGAAAAATAACTTTAAATCTTCATACACTGGCAACTCTGGCGATATAAAACTGAATGCTATTATTGAAAATGCTTCTTTTTGATTGGTTGATCGAGCCGGTACGAAATGGCACCCTTGTCATCGGCCATTTTGCTAACGCCTGACTGTGGGAGAGGCGCTCAAAGAAAAAGAATTATTGTGAATATCAAGCCGCATTGCGGCAATCACCCGGCTTTTCTGAAAGGTACGTTCAAAATAATTGTAATGTTGGTGTGGGTAAACCACATGGCTAGTTATTTTCTTTGCACTGGGTATCTCCACGGTAAGATTGTATGTCAATCGTGGTCGTTTAAAAGGTGCTAGATCAAAAAGTTCACCCATTCGAAAACACAAACTATTTCTCTGTTTTCGTCAGTTACGAGCTTGACATTTTAACTTTGCCCAAAATGTAATGCAGCACGTAATTATTGAATCTCTACTATAACATTGCTTTTACTTTCAGGTGTAGGATAAAGCCGCCAAGATGTATCTCTACAATTTGACTTTGCAAGGCTCATCGTCTATTACACATGCCGTTCATGGCAATTTCTCCGGTACAAAGCAACAGGAGATAGTTATATCACGTGGGAAAACTTTGGAACTCCTCCGACCCGATCCGAACACTGGCAAAGTACATACGCTGATGAAAGTAGAAATATTTGGCGTTATTCGATCTATGATGTCATTTCGTCTCACCGGTGGCACTAAAGGTAAATGACCTTTTTGATTAGGTTAAGTTAGATAAGCATATACCACGAGTTTTTTAGTTATTGCGGCCTAATTGCCACGTGGGGTATTTGCCGGAAATAACCACAAAAACTTTGAGGAGGTCGATTGAAGGTGCTATATATACGAACTGTTTTATTTATAGATGTAGAATTGAATAGTATTTTTGCATCGTCTTGCTCCATGCATCTAATAACACACGGTGCATGGGATAACTAGATGCATAGACTAAGGCCAATGCGTCGCTCTTTACAATCACCATGGTTGTCGAGATGTACCGTATTGGTACACTAGACAATTTTAAAGTAATTTTCTCCTTTTAGCTCTAACTATTCTGTATTCAAGAAGTGTTTTTACTGTTACAGATTACATAGTTATTGGTTCTGACTCTGGTCGCATTGTGATATTAGAGTATATTCCGAAAAAGAACATTCTTGAAAAAGTACATCAAGAAACATTTGGCAAATCAGGATGCCGCAGGATTGTTCCGGGCCAATATTTGGCTATAGATCCCAAAGGCAGAGCAGTTATGATTGGTAAGGTTATTTTTATACTGTGTCACTGAAATAGGTCAATAACCTAGATTTGCAATTAGGTTAGTGACCTATGTCAAGCTCTGGTAACCAACTTCATTATTACTCAGAACTTGATAAACCAAATATTGGTAAAACTGTACAATACTGGACGCGGAAATTTTGAATTTAAGGGGGAGGGGGGAAGGTCCCTCCTCCCCCAAACCCCCTCCCAAATAAAGAAAACGCATAGTTTTGGAGATATTTAAAATTAAAAATTTTGAGGTTAGGTATCA
This sequence comes from Mythimna loreyi, assembly GCA_029852875.1. NCBI lineage: Eukaryota > Metazoa > Arthropoda > Insecta > Lepidoptera > Noctuidae > Mythimna > Mythimna loreyi. Next base: position 13,114,243 of record CM056780.1, on the reverse strand, counting down.
GAAAATCATACATTTTATGCATTTTTTGAGGAAAATTTGTGGGTTTTTGGAGAGAGGGTCACTCTCAACCCCTAGATCTATCCCCCTGTAGTAGCAAATGTATATTATATATACCTATAGTTATTTAAAAGTAAAAAGAAAAAATTGTCCGGGAGCGTTCTACATTGTATTTAAATATTTGTGCATTGAAAGTTTTCTGGGTGGTTTAAAAAAAAATAACCATAACCTAAATCTATCCGAGTCGAGGTGCGCTAAATTTAGTGTGGGTGGTTTAAAAAAAAAATAACCCTAACCTAAATCTATCCGAGTCGGTGCCCTAAATTTAGTGTGGGTGGTTTAAAAAAAAAAATAACCCTAACCTAAATCTATCCGAGTCGGGGTGCCCTAAATATAGTGTGGGTGGTTTAAAAAAAAATAACCCTAACCTAAATCTATCCAAGTCGGGGTGCCCAAAATTTTGTGTGGGTGGTTTAAAAAAAAAATAACCCTAACCTAAATCTATCCAAGTCGGGGTGCCCAAAATTTAGTGTGGTTGGTTTAAAAAAAAAATAACCCTAACCTAAATCTATCCTAATCGGGGTGCCCTAAATTTAGTGTGTGTGGTTTAAAAAAAAAAATAACCTTAACCTAAATCATCATTTAGCTACTTTGTCTGTGCACAAATATTTATATACAATGTAGAACGCTCCCGGACAATTATTTTTTTTACTTTTAAATGCCTATAGGTATACATTTGCTACTACAGGGGGATGGATCTAGGGGTTGAGAGTGACCCTCCCTCCAAAAACCCATAAATTTTCCTCAAAAAATGCATAAAATGGACGATTTTCTGATACCTAACCTCAAAATTTTTAATTTTTAATTTAATATCTCCAAAACTATGCGTTTTCTTTATTTGGGAGGGGGTTTGGAGGGGGAGGGCTTTCCCCCCCTCCTCCCCCTCCCCCTTAAATTCAAAATTTCCGCGTCCAGTATTGTACAGTTTAGCCCAAATATTTTATGTTGGCCACATTTTTTCTACCAAAATGCCATAATTTAGTTTTCTGGCTATTTATGGTGGCCGATTTTATAAATTAAAATACTTGTTTTGCTACTAGAATACTACCACTTACTTTTACAGCCTAAATCTTTGAAAACATCCAATTTTAAAATGTAAGTTATAGCAGTTCATTATTTCTTTTACAGGTGCAATTGAAAAGCAAAAGCTTGTGTACATATTGAACAGAGATGCTGAAGCCAGACTAACAATTTCTTCCCCTCTGGAAGCTCACAAATCTAACACATTAGTCTACCACATGGTTGGTGTAGATGTTGGCTTTGAAAACCCAATGTTTGCTTGCCTGGAGATTGACTATGAAGAAGCTGATGCAGATCCTTCTGGTAAGTCTTGTTGACGAGCACGCTTCAGTAATAGATCCCCACTGTGATTATTTTGAGGTCCGTGTTTCCGACTGACAGTGACGTAAAATCCTCTATGTATGAGTTTTTTAAGTTCACATAACAAGTACTTTGATAAATTAAGTTCGAATTTTAACAATACTTTTATTTTTTAGGTGAAGCTGCACAAAAGACCCAACAAACTTTAACATTCTATGAATTAGATTTAGGATTGAACCACGTAGTAAGAAAATATTCAGAACCTCTTGAAGAACATGCAAACTTCCTTATAACAGTACCAGGAGGTAATGATGGTCCATCAGGAGTGCTCATTTGCTCAGAAAACTATCTCACATACAAAAACTTGGGTGATCAACATGATATTCGGTGTCCCATTCCACGACGGCGAAATGACTTGGATGACCCTGAAAGAGGAATGATCTTTGTCTGTTCAGCAACACACAAAACAAAATCCATGTTTTTCTTCTTGGCTCAGACAGAACAAGGAGACATCTTCAAAATTACTATAGAGACAGATGAAGACATGGTCACAGAGATAAAACTAAAGTACTTTGATACTGTTCCTGTAGCTACTGCAATGTGTGTGCTGAAGACTGGTTTCCTGTTTGTGGCCTGTGAATTTGGCAACCAGTAAGTATTTACATACTTGTATATTGATATGCATAATGTTACAAATATTGAGAGACCTTTAGTGCTCTCTTTTGTATACTTTAATGCTAGAGAAGTAATCTCCGAACCAAGGTCCTCCTTTGCCTAAATGGGGGAGAGCACACTGATGCGAGATGTACATTTATTCTCTAAAACTTTCAATCTTGTACAATAACTTGTGAATAGTGCAATAGTGTTTACAATTGTTATTTTTTACAGCTACTTGTACCAAATTGCTCACTTGGGTGATGAAGATGATGAACCTGAGTTCAGTTCAGCTATGCCTTTGGAAGAGGGAGACACTTTCTTCTTTGCTCCAAGACCACTGAGGAATCTTGTGCTTGTAGATGAACTAGATTCTCTGTCACCAATCTTAGGTAAGAAACATTGATAATTGTTTTATTTATAGAAATTTGTTTCCCAATGATGTCAAACTATATCGCTCCGTGTTTCATCTGAAAAACATTGATGAATGCTTAACCAGATCTGAGGTTCTAAACTTACAAAAACCAAATTGATTTTCATAGAATTGTTTGTAATCATAAATTTATATTCTAGCATGTCGTGTGGCTGATTTGGCGGCAGAAGATACCCCTCAAGTATACCTAGCATGTGGACGTGGGCCTAGATCTTCATTGAGAGCACTAAGACATGGACTGGAAGTGGCCGAAATGGCTGTCTCTGAATTGCCTGGTTCACCCAATGCAGTATGGACTGTCCGAAGACACAAGGATGGTAAGTGACCCATTATTTACATCTAGGAATGGAATTTCAATGAACAGATATTTTATTTCAATGATTTAAAAATAAATATTGAACAAATGTAATAAAACAATGTAACTTGCAAAAATAACAGGAAGAAACAAAGAGCTTAATGATTATATCATTTGGTCCGTGTTACCGACATACAGTGACGCTACAACTAACCACTTATGAATGCTCCTCTTTATCAACAAGTTACTAATAAAACCCTGGTTGTTTGTCATACATAAACACCAGTGGTTTTTCTTTTCAGAATCTACTTTCGGCTGATGAACGAATAGAGATGGTTTCAACAAACACTTGAAGGTAGGTCCATGGCTTCATAAATCGCAACTGGAAGCTGACTACAAAGAAGACTTATACATTTTCCCTAGCTATTAGGTCTAATTTTACCTTAGATTTTTCTTTTGGTTGCAGAGGAGTATGATTCTTACATCATTGTGTCGTTCGTAAATGCCACGCTTGTGCTGTCTATTGGTGAGACGGTCGAGGAAGTAACGGACTCTGGGTTCTTGGGCACGACGCCCACGCTCAGTTGCCACGCACTCGGCGCCGACGCACTCGTGCAGGTGTACCCAGACGGCATCAGACACATTCGCGCTGATAAGCGTGTCAACGAATGGAAAGCGCCAGGGAAAAAGTCTATCGTCAAGTGTGCAGTCAATCAAAGACAAGTTGTCATTGCTCTGACGGGAGGCGAATTAGTCTATTTTGAAATGGACCCTGTAAGTTGAATCCTGTATTATTATCCTAATGAGTTATACCGACGTGTTTGCGTGGCCGTGCTTTCGGGTGTGGCCTCGCGAGGGTGGTGCGTAGCTGCCGCATGCAGTGATAAGCCCACAACGTCGCAGAGCATGTCGCTCTCCCGCTTGCGGTAGAGAGCGGCACTCGGCATATTCCATAGCCAAGCTGGAGTCGTTCAGGCGCTGAAGGCGGCAAAACCATGCCGTGGACACTAACAAAATAAATAGTTGTCTTACTACATCCAAGTGTGTCCAGTTCTAACCAGTTTCACCATTTCAGACTGGTCAACTGAATGAATATACTGAGAGGAAGAAGCTGTCATCAGATGTATCGTGTATGGCACTGGGATCAGTGGCTACCGGCGAACAAAGGGCGTGGTTCTTAGCTGTAGGGTTGAATGATAATACTGTCAGAATCATCTCTTTGGATCCATCGGTAAGAAGTACTTTGAATATTATAACAAGTTTAAGATTTTCCATTATTTAAAATGATGACACAAGGACACCATTGAATTTTGTGATTACAACAACCTAAAATGCGTTATTCTAATACTGCTGATTTCAACTCTGCAAAATTACAAACATATTTTTACTGTGACCCGATTATTAAACTTAAAAATTGTTTTCAGGATTGCCTAGCACCACGTTCCATGCAAGCTTTGCCGGCTGGCGCCGAGTCTCTCTGCATTGTAGAACAACCATTTGAGTCTGGAGCCAAGTCTGCACTACAACTGAACATAGGGCTGAGCAATGGAGTACTTTTGAGAACCACCTTAGACTCTGTTAGTGGGGATTTAGCTGACACAAGGACAAGGTATGTTTCTCTATGCACAATTGTTTTTGTTTTCATTTTAATAATTTTTAATGATGAAAAAACCTATCGCTCCTTTTTAATCTGAATTTTAGTGAGGATTAACTTAACCAGATCTGATATTTCAATCTTTAACTATTTGAATATCACAAATATATAACTATTCTTTTCTAATATCAATATTTTTCGCGTTTTAGGTACTTAGGATCACGGCCAGTGAAATTGTTCAAAGTACGCGTGCAAGCTGCTGAGGCAGTCTTGGCTGTGTCATCAAGGACCTGGCTGGGATACCACTATCAGAATCGCTTCCACCTCACACCTTTATCTTATGAATGTCTGGAATATGCAGCAGGCTTTAGTTCTGGTATGTTAACAGATTTGCATACATACTAGCTGTAGTATAATTAATAAATATTTGTTACTTGGTATCAAACTCAGTCATTGAGTTTGTTCCAGGCTAAGACCTTACTTTGCTTTTGTTTTTGAGTTTAACATGTTGGGTTTCTTAACAATAAAAATTGTGCAACATGCGCATTTTCAAAATTTTATTTTAGACCTAACATGTAAAACCTATTTTAGGACTCTGGTGGTTGATCACAAAGCTTGTATCAAGAAAATTCATCTATCTTTTAATTATCACGTGTCAATCGTCATGAGTACCTAATTAAAGCTAAAATTACTTGATACCGACGTGTTTGCGTGGCCGTGCCTTCGGGCGTGGCCTCGCGAGGGTGGTGCGTAGCTGCCGCATGCAGTGATAAGCCCACAACGTCGCAGAGCATGTCGCTCTCCCGCTTGCGGTAGAGAGCGGCACTCGGCATATTCCATAGCCAAGCTGGAGTCGTTCAGGCGCTGAAGGCGGCAAAACCATGCCGTGGACACTCAAACATAATCTAATCACTTACTAAAGCATTAGGAAACACAAAATTATAACATAATCTTTACTTTTTCAGAGCAATGTGCTGAAGGTATCGTAGCAATCTCATCGAACACCCTTAGAATTCTGGCATTAGAAAAGCTGGGAGCTGTGTTCAATCAGACATACCTCCCTCTTGAATACACGCCGAGAAAATTCGTTATCAACTCGGATAACAGCAATATCATCATCCTTGAGACTGATCACAATGCTTACACAGAGGAAATGAAAAATCAAAGAAGGTAAACAAATATAAAATTCCGAATTATTCTAAAATCTTGTTCCTAATGATGACAAAAATACACACGTAACTGAATTCAATGTAGATTACCCTGCAGTACTGACTTAACATTTATACAAACGCATTTAATTCAATGCAGTGAATATTTCTAACCTTAAACATTGTAATGCAGGGTTCAAATGGCTCAAGAGATGCGAGAAGCGGCTGCAGGTGGAGGTCCTGAGGAACAACAGCTTGCTAATGAAATGGCTGATGCCTTCCTCTCGGATACCCTGCCTGAAAATATTTTCTCATCGCCTAAAGCTGGAGCAGGTAAAAACTTTGAAAAATATTTGCTGTTAAGCCTCATTCTCTGGGCAAGAGCAGAAAATGTCACAAGCATTCTGACTCTAATCGGGTGTGGCAAGATTAAATTCCCAACGTTAATCCCAAATGATCTTACTGTAAGACATTTGATTCAAGTGTGGGATACATTTAACACTTTAACCGCTCACGTCGGATATATGCGATAAACAGTCGCGTTTTCCTGATTGTAAAGCTTAACGAGAGGGAATATTCAGTCGCAAACACAACCCTGGCAACACGAAAACACTCGTCAGGCTTATCCGATGCGGGCGGTTAAATAAACTAATACGCGCGTACTAGTTGTGGTTTTTAAAGCAATATACTGTCTTACAATATTAACACAATATGTTTACCTGTAGGAATGTGGGCATCTCAGATCCGCGTGGTAGACATGGGCGTGAGTGGCGGCCAGCCCAGCACACTGTTCAAGCTGCCGCTGGAACAGAACGAGGCGGCCGTGTCGGGCTGCATCGTGCGCTGGGCGGCGCACAACGAGCACGCGCAGGCGCACCTCGTCGTCGGAGTCGCCAAAGACATGATCCTGTCGCCGCGCTCCTGCACGGAAGGCAGTTTACACGTCTACAAGGTAAATATTGCAACTATTGTAGCCAAGCCAACATTATTAGCACATAATCGTTAAACAGCTTTAGTAAACACATTTGTTTTGTTTTCAGATTTACAGCAGTACAGGCAAATTAGAACTGGTACACAAAACACCTGTAGATGAGTATCCCGGCGCGTTAGCACCATTCAACGGAAGACTGTTGGCGGGAGTAGGACGAATGCTAAGACTGTATGACATCGGTAGACGGAAATTATTACGCAAATGTGAAAACAGACACATTCCAAACCTTATCGCCGATATCAAGACTATCGGACAAAGGATATTCGCATCAGACGTACAGGAATCTGTATTCTGCCTCAAGTATAAAAAGAGGGAGAATCAGCTCATCATATTTGCTGATGACACCAATCCAAGGTGGATAACAAATAGCTGCATTCTAGATTACGATACTGTCGCCATGTCTGATAAATTCGGCAACGTAGCTGTGATGAGACTGCCACAATCTGTCACTGATGATGTCGATGAAGATCCTACAGGAAACAAAGCACTCTGGGATAGAGGTAAGCACGAAAAAATAATCTTACTTTGCCAGAACATAAAAGTACGTGAAATTAACGCCCTAATCACAAACTTGCGTGATGAAACAAAATTTATACATGCTAGACTAATGAAAGTAATGATTATTTATTCCAATCTGATGCCAACCTCAAATTAGAAAAGGTTCGTGGCCAATAGCACAACACTAATTTTATAATTCTTTTTCAGGTCTTTTGAACGGAGCATCGCAGAAAGGCGACGTCGTGGTTAATTTCCATGTTGGAGAGACCGTCACGACACTACAGAGGGCTACGCTCATCCCTGGTGGATCTGAAGCCCTTCTGTACGCGACTGTCAGTGGCTCCCTCGGCGTGCTTCTGCCGTTCACGTCGCGAGAAGACCACGACTTCTTCCAGCATCTGGAGATGCACATGAGGAGTGAAAATTCGCCCCTATGTGGGCGAGATCACTTATCGTTTAGGAGCTATTATTACCCAGTAAAGGTCAGTATTATTATTGTCTTATTCTCAAGTACCAATTACAGTGTAAACTGGGGTTGGTTTCACATAACCTGCATCCTGGAGTTTAAAGTTTGGTTAGGGATCCGCCAGTTAGTCAGCAGTTTACTTCTCCGAGAAGAATCCTGTGTTACACTGTCGGTAGATCACGGTGAGCGCTCCGCGGCTTGCGTGCTTGTCGTTATGACTGCGCCTCGTCGTCACCGTCCACCGAGTTCCGGAGAGTTGGACGCGTTTCACATAGCGCTACTTTAGTTTTGGAACGGACAAACCTATAAAAAAGACACTTCATCAATCTCATCGTTTTCTTATAAATTCTTTGACTAACCAAGTTTATTTCTTGTTTGACAGAATGTGATAGACGGAGACTTGTGCGAGCAGTTCAACTCGTTGGAACCGGCGAAACAAAAAGCGATCGCCGGCGATTTGGAAAGAACTCCCGCTGAAGTGTCCAAAAAGTTAGAAGACATTAGAACTAGATACGCATTTTAAGTTATGGTGATTTCATTGTATTAATTTAAATGTAAGAAATAAAAATAAGAATTAATGTTACTGTTTTATTCTTAAACATAACCCAAGGGTGTTTTTAATGGGTCCTCCCATTATTTTCGAAAAATAAGTTGACATGCAGTGCCACCGAGGCGGAGTGGAGCAGAGCAGAGACGGGCTGGCAAGCGATTCATCAATCGCATGACTTGAAATCTACGTCTCTTCTCCACTCCGTCAAAGCAAACGGCATCGGTGGAGAGGAGCGGAAACGTTAAAAAAATCGGGGAAATGGGCTACATTATGCTAGCGCCGAGAGGCTATTACGTACCTAGCAAACGGCAACCTGCGACGTGACACTTTGTTTGTATCGTGCGGCCGTTCCCATACCAATTTCTGCGAATTTTAGCGCTTGATAACTCGGAAAAAAATAAGAAGTTCGGAGAGAATTTCAGACTAGTGTACCTGTAGTGTCATTAGTTCGACTTTAACGATGTGCTTGTAGTCATGTCGATGAAGAACTAATTTATTATGGTGCATCCACACATGCCGCCGACTTTCAGATCGCCTTTAAAATCTAGCGAAGAAGAGATGCACGTGCCGGCGGCCTGGCTGTCGGGTTGGCCGCCGGGCATGTGTGGATGCACCTTTACGTAGACAAATGGGCGCAAGCCGCAACCGTGTACTTTTTGTACGAGACTGCGTTGCGCAGTTTCGGGCCTGAAACTTTTCAAGATATACTCCTACATATGGCAGAGCCTTTTACGTGTCTCCCAGAGACATCACACCATACGTCGGCGTCTACAAATTTAAATGTTTGTTCTTTACATATTCACCCTTCCTAAGGAGGGTGCCCCCTCACGTCTCTGCAGCTGGCACATGTTTAGTGCTCGTGTCCTAGTTTCAAAAATAAATATACAGCCACAATCGTGTAATGAGTTGACGTTTTAAAATTGAAACTGTTTGTCTATGTAATGCTCAGCCATATAAATGACCAAAGTAGTTATGGAACGTAAACGTATGAAACGAAATACCGTACGATGGGGCTATTTGGTACATTTTTTATGAAAAATTACGTTTTTCACAAAAACTACTTAGGTTATGAACTTAGACAATTTTTTTTACGACTAACCTTATCTATACCTTCTAGAAAAATGCGCTTGTATTTGTGTATTGAATATAGATACAGAGATATCTTTTTTCAAAAGTGCAATTCCAAATATCACCGGTTTGGGGCTTTTTGTAATCGACATATTCTAATTTTGTTTTTCATCGACCGTTGGAGCTGTATCAATTTAAACAGGTTTTGCGACATTTAGACCAACAGAAGGATATACGGCCTTTCATTGTATCATAGTTTTGTGGTTTAATTTTAAATAAAAAGCCAAATATTTAGCATCGTAACATTTATTATAAAAAAGCAATTCGCAACATTTGGGCTATTTGGAATCTGTAGTAAAATCTTATACTTACAATTGTTTATGAATTAAGGCAATATTTGGAACATTTAAGGGGAAGCTAAAAATATCCTTAAACATTGAGATCTTTATAAACCGTGAAATAGGTACCTACCTACCTAAGTAAGAAGGTACCTACCCAGTTAAAATAAAATGTGAAATAGATAAAAATTAATATTTGGCAAGGAATTAACCACAATTAAAATCTGGGTAACGTTACTAGTTTATACTTATGATAAACAATACAGGATGGAGGGGCCGCATCGACGCACAATCGATTAGTTACCACGTAGGTATTCAGTAGGTACCTACATGATTCTGAACGCCTAACACAGCAATTATTCTTCATAGCGTACTCTTAGGTATGTCATAAGTATCGGCAGCTTCAGTTAGCTAAAGTTTTCCAGACTTAACCGCCCCACTTTACGGTAGGTACATGGAACGAAAAAAAAGGAAACTAAATAATATAAAAATTTTACCTTAAATAAAATTTGTATTATGTTTCCTAAGACGTCCGAAGTCCATTATGGGAGAGTACATCGTCTTTTTCCACGTTTATTCGCTAGATTGAACTACTTCCGCTACGTAAATCGACCTCAGCGCCACCCGTGGCCGCACCTGGAACTAACTGACAGCAAAGAGCAAGCCACCATTCGTTTGTCATTGTTCGGCTCATAAAGATAATGGTGATGATTGGTATACACCAGGAAGGCATTATTTGGACTTCGGACGTCTTAGGAAACATAATACAAATTTTATTTAAGGTAAAATTTTTATATTATGTGTTCCGTTCGACGTCCGAAGTCCATTATGAGAGATCTGTTTGTTATCTCCTGGTGGCTTGCTTAGTAAGATGCAACAATGTGAATAATATTCCTCTAATTGTTTAAAAAGAATATATGGAACAAAAGAATCAACGTTGCTTTTAATAAAATCGGCGTTTAACGGGACTGCTTTGATGTTTCGTAAATTTTCTTACTGCTTACAAGTTAACTTTAGTTTAAATATGAACATATGTATTAATTACGTGTTGAAATCTACATTGGTAACTACCAGAAGCATTGTCTATTCCGGCTTCCTGTAGTGTTTCATCTGCAAGTAGTATTAGTTCGTTGACAAGACTCGGTTGTAGGTAAATGTGTTTTCCAAAAAAGAAAAAATGTACATTTCTGTCTAGAATACAGACAACAGAGTAGTTAAAGCCGAATTTCAGATGCAAGGCTGTTGGATGTTCTAAAAATAATTTAGAGCCATATTTAAAGAGATTATGAACTGCGACTCAATGCTAGCAATAATATACAGACAGTGCGCCACTTACGAAGCACGTACAAATGTAGATTTGCACATTTATAACAGTATTTTTAAAGAAATTGATTACTGATCTCGTTTTATATAACTAAATTTTCGCGGCGTTAAACTTGCTTATAACACTGCTGACTGATACTGTAGTTGGTTTGTCAGAGCAGTAAACCAAGCTAAATACTGAACTATATCAGACAGAGAGGATGGTAATTCCAGCACCCATCTGTAATTGTTCAGTCTTTCTCTTACACTAACAAAACTTCAGTAGCTTCACATTGTCAATTTCGTGGTAGACAGTCCCAGCCGAAATGGTTAAGTTTCCAGCTATAGGCATACTAGCATATGAACTTTATCCAAAGGATGCCTGGTGGTGACTTAACACATGTGAAAGAAGAATTAGTGCAAGAATAAAGTATGACAGATATACTTGATAATCTGTTGACAGCACTGATCAAGAAAAACAAACGCTTTCGATGTAAATGACATGTGTGGTGAGCAGACCTAATCGTGGGTAGATTTTTTGTTGGTCAGCCGATCTCGTTCGGATCGAAACGATTTGAAGAAAGCTGATTGGCTTCTGTATTGTACAGTTCCAATAGATGAAAGCGATAGATATTAGACGGCTCGTCAATGAAAGTTAAAGTTTTGTTCACTGGATTTATTGTCTCGCCAATCTAGTGTTATTCGTCTACAAACTGTGTCGGATAACTTGAACGTCTCTAAAGACGATTGCTGTAGCAACGTACTGCAAGCAACCTTCCCCGGAGGGTAATGAAGGTCGCAAAGTTGAAATACCCTAAGAGGCTTGACCTGCTTGAGGGATCAACTGCCATCTGCTTAGTGAATCTACACACCCTTCTTGGTTTGGGATTGAATTCGTCTACAACCTGTGTCGGATAACATGAACGTCTCTAAAGACGATTGCTGTAGCAACGTACGGCAAGCAACCTTCCCCGGAGGGTGATGAAGGTCGCAAAGTTGAAATACCCTAAGAGGCTTGACCTGCTTGAGGGATCAACTGCCAGCTGCTTAGCGAATCTACACACCCTTCTTCTTGGTTTGGGATTGCGTGTGCAATATTCCTGAAATACCACATAGACAATGCAATGTCATAAAGTTGAGATACCTTTTGAGAACTACTGCCGGTTGCATGGCGAAACAATAAACTCTCATATATTTTTCAGAAATTTCGTGCAAGGTATGATAATTAGCGACAACTGTCAGTTGATGAACAAGTCAAAAGGCAATAAAAGATAATGCTTATCAGAGTCTGGAGGCCAACTTTGAAAAGGCCGAGTTTAATGCATGGTACGGTAAACAACCTTACCCAGAGGGTTATGAAGGTCGCTAAGTTGAGATACCCTCGAGGCTTGGCCTGCTTGAGGGCCCAACTACATCTGGTAAGCAAGTGTATCGACAGTCGGCACCGATGGATAATACAACGTTTTGTCTAGGGACAAATTCTTGAAGCTGGATAACGTCAATGTCCAGGCAGCAAGAGCAAGTTACGGCAATGCCACCTTCCCCAAGGGGTGATGAAGGTGTCAAAGTTGAGATACCCTCGAGGCTCGGCCTGCTTAAGGGCCCAACTGCCAGCTGCTAAGCAAGTGAATTGTCACTGTTAGATAATGCAAAGTTTTATCTGGAGACAAACTCTTGAAGCTGGATAACGCCAATGTCCAGGCAGCAAGAGCAAGTTACGACAATGCCACCTTCCCCAAGGGGTGATGAAGGTGTCAAAGTTGAGATACCCTCGGCTTGGCCTGCTTGAGGTCCCAACTACATCTGCTAAGCAAGAGAATTGTCACTGATTTATAATGCAAAGTTGTGTCTGGAAACAAACACTTGAAGCTGGATAACGTCAACATCCAGGCAGCAAGAGCAAGTTACGACAATGCCACCTTCCCCTAGGGGTGATGAAGGTGACAAAGTTGAGATACCCTCGAGGCTCGGCCTGCTTGAGGGCCCAACTGCCAGCTGCTAAGCAAGTGAAGTGTCACTGTTAGATAATGCAAATTTTTGTCTGGAGACAAACACTTGAAGCTGGATAACGTCAATATCCAGGCAGTAAGAGCCAGCTACCACAATGCAAACTTTCCCAAAAGGTGATGAAGGTGACAAAGTAAAGATACCATTTGTGGCGCCTGCTTGAGGTTCTGAGTGCCCGCAACTAAGAGAGTCAATAAGTATTGATGCATGATTCAGAATTTCAAAGCATTGTCTGGAGGCACAACTCTTGGAACTTACTACCAACTGTGGTGTAACCTTCCCCAAGGGGTGATGAAGGTCATAAATTTGCTAGTAGTAATAGATACTTTCTGCCCGTTTATAGATAAAGTTCGTCTGATAGCTGCTAAGTAAGTCTTAGCAGTATATATATATACATTTACATATTAATCTGGATTGAAATATTAAGTTAAGATTTCCTAACCCAGAGAAATCCACGAAGTTTTGAACAAGTTTCTTCGAGATTTTATATAATTATTGATTTTTCTACCTAGATATGTAAGGAATTATAGTAGAATTACATTGGGCCCACCCAGGTCACGCAGGCCGACCTGGGCGCGTCGGTCACCATACATTTTATATGGTAACTACACCAGTATGCCACGTGATGACGTTACGTACAACTCGGGCGTCGCTCACGTGTGCGTCGGCCGAATGTAGTTGTCGGTTTATATACATATTCGAAACCTGTACAAGAGATTTAATGTCTCCTTATTTGGAGTATTAAGTATATACGTCCAGAAATACGATTTGCCGGTGCAAGTACTAAAATATTTAATGTTAAACACAACGTTTTGTTAAGTTTGCACATTGCATTCCACCTCGGCAGTCCAGTTTACGACTGACGGAAACTCGGTCAGCGCCGCGGCTGGACCAGTTAGAATACATATGGCACCCGACTTTCGCAAGTTATGTGAAGAATAGACGGCGCTTTATGTTATTATAAAGCTCAACATCTCAACACGCTTATAAAGTAGGCGTTGCGTGATAATAAAAATGAAGATCGTTTTTGTTGACAAAACCGTATTAACAATCTTAGACTTGTGATTTGATTAAGGCTTAGGTTTGCACTGGTTTTTGTTAAAATTTAAAATTATGGTTGGGTAATTTGGAGGATGAAAACTGAAATCAATTTAGAATAATTTCAGTTTGCCTTTGAGCCTATGTCTGGTATAGTATAGCACATTTTCGGCTCCCCCCCCTTCTTTTGATCATCAAAGTTACAAAGTTAGATGATCCTCCCTAGGGTACTGAAGCGTTTACAGGTAGTCCAAGGGTAATGCAACTTATGTATTTAAAAAAGTTAAAGATCGAATAAAGCTATAAAATCTGAGCACGATTTACTCAAATAATTTGAAAAAATGTATTTGTAAAAGTTTGGTAGGTACTCAGAGAAAAGAAAAAAAAAAAAAATTAAAAACTTGGAACAAAGAAATCCAAGAATTTCACTTTAGAAATCCCTTAATTGCAAATTATATTTCATGTAAGCGTATAAGGTCAAATGTTTTTGTTGAAGTTAACCTCGAAAAAATGCATTGCTCGGCAATAACATTTATTTTGATTGACGACCGTTAATAGAGTCATGTAACGGAGCGTAACTTACACTGATGCAGGCGCTGCACTTACACAAGAAATATTTTGGCAGCATTGTAGCGTAAATTGCCCAAAATAAAGTACTAAAATGACTTACCAGATGTTGTACTTCAAACCTTCAATATATTTTATGATGAGGTCCAGCGCCGATTATCGGAGGATTCATTATCCTTGAATGCACTCCAAGTTATAAACGGTCGTCCACTTTCAAAACGAAACAATTTTACGTAACGGAAAAATAAAACAGTAACTTTCTACTTTAATCTCGAAAATTAAAACAAGTAGGTATACTGATAAAAAAATATTACAAAATGGAGGTTTGTATGTTTTCTAAATTCAAAATCTAGCGACATGCGCGCGGTACGAAGAACGACGCAACAATGACAAACGAATGGTGGCTTGCTCTTTGCTGTCAGTTAGTTCCAGGTGCGGCCACGGGTGGCGCTGAGGTCGATTTACGTAGCGGAAGTAGTTCAATCTAGCGAATAAACGTGGAAAAAGACGATGTACTCTCCCATAATGGACTTCGGACGTCGAACGGAACACATAATAACTATTGATCATTCAGGTATGATAATCAAACATGCAGGAAAAGTTCTCTATTTTATACAGCAGTATAGGTAAATTATTTTGTGAGTACCTATTATATTATTATATAGAGCAATTGGGACTATTTGGAACTATGATAAAATTCCTTGGCAATGTATAACACATTTTAGAGGGGCTATTTGAAACTACGTTCCAATTAACCCCAAAACAGAAACCAAATAGCCCCATTTAGAAAAATCGAAATATACGCCAGCTCGTAAAAGGTAGAAACGAGCAAATAGAAGCACTGAAAAGCGCATTAAACAAACTATAACTTAGTTTATTCTATTTCTTACAAATCTGACTAGATTTTGTATGGCAGACGAAAGTTATCAAGGCACAAAATGAACAAAAAATACAACCTTTTTTAAAATTACGTTTTAACCCACTTAGAAAGCCGTTATGTGTCAAAATTCCTTTGTGACATTGACATTAGATGTCACTGTATTGCCAAATGGTAAAATATAATTCCTACTGTTCTTAGATTTAAAGATACACACGATCAAAACTTTTTTTTAGGAAATTCCAAATAGCCTCGTGGTTTGCAAATAGCCCCATCGTACGGTACCTACTAAAATCACATTTAAAATGGGGGGGGGGGCTGTGAGGATTATGGGTACCCATCAAAAATACTTTAAACAATTTCATTAGAATCTATATTCATAAAAATAGATATACCTATACTATAGTATTCTTATGCCTAGTTTACATATGGGGAAATCCCGTTTCCACAATGACGATTGGCCGAGGCTGGGCCCACATGTAAACTAGGCATTAAACTCTTGAGCCCGAGCAAACGCCGGCGTTCGCACACCTATTGTATCTCTATTATTATTATTTTTTTTTACTTGCAATAAACTAGTGCTTGACTGCGATCCCACCTGATGGTAAGCAGTGATGCAATCGTTGATGGTAAGTCGCACTAGTTTATTAAGAGCCTATTCACTCTAGCCTTGAAGACACCCAAATTATATTCGGACGGAAAGACTGGCAGCCGGCAAACTGTTCCAATCCCTCGATGTACGCGGTATAAATGACGAGGCAAAACGCTTAGTCTACGTAGTAACTATTTAGTAATCTGTGGGTTAGTGCGGGCCGCAGGTGTCTCAACAACGTAAGGGTGGATATTTGTCGTACGCCGGGATGTCCGAAGGTGAAATTGGGATGGCGGAATCAAATCATGCAATTCCTGCGCACACTCTCCAAAATGCATCCTGTAGAAAACCGCAAGGCTGGCTACTCTGCGCCTGTGCTCGAGACTTTGAAGACTGGACCCAACCAAATCTGGATCACCAATCAGCCAAAGCCGCTAGGTGGCATTTTGCAGCACCAGCCCATATGTGGCTGCAGTACTCCACACACGATCGGACCTGTGCTTTGTACAACATTAGAAGCTGACTCGGTGTGAAGTACCGTCGGACTTTTGCAAGAACGCCGAGTTTTCTAGCAGCTACCTTGGCTTTGGACTCAATGAACCGCCCAAAGTTGAGGTCTGAAGCAATGTTCATTCCCAAGAGCTGAAGGCGGTCGGTGCACTCCAGGGATACATCCCGAAAAGCAGGAGCCAAGGTGAACGGGCTCCTTTTGGCGGTGAATAATTATGTCTAATTACGGTATTCAAAAGGCATATTGTATGTATAGGCCTTGGAACAGCTAAATGCTAAACTGAAACCTCGATTACTCGTAGTTACAAAATAAACGTAAAACACCTAAGTAGGCAATGATCACTGTTGAAACTAAAATCACTAAAGAATGCTGTCCACATTGCAAAATCGCATAACTAATGAATAATCGGTTTAGTGTCTAGCACTAACATATTGCACATGAAAAACTTGTATTAATATCTATCTAATCTACCGAGCGTACACGCATCAACTTCAAACGCAGGTCTCAACTAAGTTTTACAATGCGTTCCAAAAGAGAATAAGATCGATTGCCATGTTGTGACATCACCATTAACTGTTACCGCCCAAGGGTGGGATTCGTCATTGGATGATTTTTACCTAACATAAAAAAAAACCATTAACTGTCAAATCGAGGCAGATATTTTAAAAATTCAGTTTATTTACGAACTGTGAATGGAAAAAGTTTAATCAGAATCCAGTTTTTGAATTTTACTCATATTTGAGTTCTCTTCAATTTTGCCAACATTTCTTCGCTTTGACAGTACGACGTGACGTCATATCCTGGCTATCGATCCTATTCTTATTTGGAACGCATAGTAAAAATATTAGTCTTCAGTAAGGTAGTAAATTGCGCAGGCTACAGAAAAAAAAAATTACGCACGCTACGGATTTTTTTTTCGGTGTAAGTATATGATTGGATAATAAACATTGCAATTGGCATAATATGTTTTGCGACTCTAACTATAATCGTATTTCATACTAAATTAACAACCGTTAACTCATTCCATGTTATGCCGTTTTCTCAAACGCTTTCACAATTTTATCATATCGCGGATTAATTACACCTAACCTAGTAATTCGTATAATGTAGCATGGCGAGTAGTGTGATAATTAAGAGCAAAGTGAATTAAATAACTACCTACCATCACCTTTCTGCTGTGTGTAGTAATTGAGAACTGGGGTTCACGCTTAGGCTACGAAATTATTTCTCGTAGCCGTGGCCGTGGACCGCAAATTACTCGTACAACATAAGGACCACAGTGGGTTTCAGCCTGTAAAATTTTGATACTCTCAGTCTACCCACAACGCAAAAAGGTATTTACTTAGTGATTTTTCGCACTTAAAAAGAAGCTGGGCAAGTGCGAGTCGGACTTGCACTTGCCCCTTGCTCACTAAGGATTCCGTAAAAATTTACTTACGTTGATTAAATGGAAGGTAAATTAACAGTTAATCGTAAACTTTTTACCTTTCAATCAATCAATGTGACGTATTAAAAATAAAAGCGGCCAAGAGCGTGTCGGGCCTCGCTTAGTGTAGGGTTCCGTAGTTTTCCGTCCGTCTCCAATTTCTCTTAATACATATAAGAGAACCCAGTAGCCAAGTGTCAATTAGTACAATTAGTAACAATATATCACAAGAAGCAATATATCACACGTAGAAAAAAAAACACTCCCCACTTTAAGTGTAGGGGAGGCACCCTAATAAAACATTTTTTACCACTGTTTTATTTTTGCACTTAGTCGGCGTGAATGATATACATATTGATACCAAATTTCAGCTTTCTAGTGCTAACGGTTGCTGAAATTATCCGCGGACGGACACACAGACAGACTTGGCGAAACTATAAGGGTTCCTTCTTGACTACGGAACCCTAAAAAAGCTACTTACTAGATCTTGTACAAACCAATTTTCATTCACATTCTCTTATTTTAGGAATTACAGGGGTGAGGACACATTTACCAATTTGACCAAACCATTTAGTTTAAAAAAAAAACATATTAGAAACCTCAATATCATTTTTGAAGACCTATCCATAGATAGGTTCCTCACACGAAGGTATGTAAAAAAAAATAGTTTCAGTTTTAAGTATTTTTTTTTATTTTCGCGTAAAAATCTTAATGCGGTTCACAGAATACACATCTCAAAAAGTAAAGTAGGTAAATAAAGTTTCAACGGAATAGTTCTTAGAGTTCCGAAAAAATGTGGCTATGACATAAGGACGGACCGACGGACAGACATGATGAATCCATAGGAGTTCCGTTTTTTGCCATTTGGCTACGGAACCCTAAAAAAAGAGTTCACGCTTGACTTACCAAACTCATCGAACGGCCACGATAATTTTACGCCTCTAATGTAAATACAACAACAATAGCGACATTAAATAATATTACGTTTTAGTCGTTTTCGGGTCTAAAATTACTAGGCATTGAAATTACATAACTTACCCAGTCAATTGACGTGATCTATTAATAGTTCTAAATTGTTTCAACTGCTCATGGGGTAGGTACGATCGATTCGAAGTCACTACCTTTCGCTCATCAGTCTATTTGCCATCTTATTCAAGAATTTCAGGAACTGGAACTAAACAGAAGATAGATTTTAGTATTGTTAAGTATACAAAAATAATTTAATGGAAGTTAGCAACTGTGTAGACGTCGTACCTACAGGATTAAAAAAAAATACAAAACAACCTGTAGATATCATCGCGATCATTTCTGTTTTGCACGATCACTTAAAAAAAAAATCGCTTCCTTTGAAGTTTTCGTTTCGAGTGCAAGCCAAAATGAACTTAGAATGAGTCAAGCGAAAGTCTGTTCTCGATGGTAGTTATCCGTAATGACTTCATACCTTGTTCCCTAAGGAATTACGATAGACATCAATTTAAATATTATCAGTTAACTAAAAATAGTATTTCCCTATCGGCCAATTGTACTGACGTGACTTCCTGAGATGATGTCATTGCAAAATGACTCTCTCCACGTGGTTTCGGAACATGAAATGAATACTAAATTCCTACAACTTTCAAGTAAACCCCAAGAGTATAAGTAGTTTGATACTTAGTCAACGCATAATACAAATACAGGGCAAACACACAGCGGCCATTTAAAATGTAATAACCACCAGTCGCCGTGTTATTAATCGTCCCACATAACAATATCTGCGTCACCTCGTGGCCTAAAATGCAAATAAGAGAAAAATGCCCCGAGTCCTCGCGACCACGTGAAACAACAACGTTACCATGACAATCATATCGACCGGCGGCTTTTCCGAGGCTTTTCCCTGAAAGTCTCATTCGCGTGTCGCCTTCTGAAACAATAAGGCACCGAAGTCTAGACACCAACTCGATACTCGCCGGTTGTTTACCGTCTGACCCTTAAACGATCGCGTTTATCGTGATTGCTTCGATATGGATTGTTAATGAGTGCGTGTTGGTGCCGTTAATTTAAAAAGCTGTCTGCCTGGTGATTGAATCGTGTCGGTAGTGCGGGTCCAGCAGCCGCACACAATGAGTGCACGCGCGAAGCGAACCGCGACGCGCGCTCGCCGGCAGCGGCAATGCGCGAGCGTCCGTTTTTAAAAAGCACTCATTAGCTGGTGCACCGTAACTGCGCTGTGGTAGTAGAATCGCAACGTGTGTGCAATACGGGGCATTAGAAAGTGTAATGAATAGTGTGGTGCGATGCTGTCAGTGAGCAAGCCGGCGTCGCTCGTGCAGCAGAAGAAGCAGCAGTGGGCGCGGGAGAGAGGTGCGTACTGTAGTGGTGCGTCCGAGCTGCCGGGCTGCAGCGCCGCCGCCAGTGCGCCGCCGAGCTGGTGCACACTCGCATCTGCAACACGCTCCCTAACCATTTCGAAACGTATTCACGGTCGTGATTCCATCAAGGAGATTTAACATTCGCGACTTTCAGACACGTTGGTTTAGCTAATTGTTTCGGATTGCGATAACTTAGAACGGTACGTATTAACATAAGAATACTTTTCAAAATTTTGGACTAACCCAGTTAATTCTTAAAATATTACGCGTAAGATTAGCTCGACACTTTTTGTCTTGAAATGGACATAAATCACGACATCAATTTCACTTTCTGAAGTGTAAAAAAATTGTATCACACGATATCTATTCAGTTTCCACATTTTCAATGGCTTACGAGTTATGACAAAAAGTGTATTAATATCATGTTAGTACCTACTGATCACTTCGATTTTCTTTAGATTTTCACGATAAAGTCTTCTTTATTAACAAGAAGATGTGGGAAAGCATATAGGTATTTCTCGGAATCTCATCACGAACTCATCTAAGACGTCATAGAATCGTAACGTAAAATGCCGGTAAAAACAAATTTATACATTGAAAATTGTAATAATACCTGCGGATGTAGGATACGGCTATAAAATCACGCTCAGTAAGCAAACAAATAAAGAATTCGCGGGTAATGCCCTAAAGCTGGGTCAGCGGTTATTAATGAGCCCACCTACATCAAAGTTAAGTGCTATGCTATAAGCGCCTATTCTGTTGTGTTACGAAAGCAATTGTTATTTCAAATTAACCGTATTGAGTCACTTAAAACTCCAATTAGGTCGTCAAAGTTTCCGTCGCCAGGAAGTACTTCAGTTTACGACAACGGAATAGCCATCAAATTGTTTCCTCGCTTTTTAAATGACAACGGAGCGGTACTAAATAACAATAGAGAAAATACGATTGTTATTGACAATGTTGGGGGCGGCAGTCGATGAAACAATCAGTCACAATCTGAATTCAAGGTTGTGGGAACCAATGACCTTTATGTTTTCAACATATGCGTACCTACCTACGTTTAAAGCACCCATTAATACAGCCCACAAATTGAACTAGCTTCCACGACATAATCACTAGCTTTCGTCGTATTGATTAATAGAACTTTATGCTTCAATCACTAACTCTATCAAGCTATCTATCTATACTCATAATATCTACTTTATTATCATGGCTATTTTCATAACGTCAACTGGAATCCAAAAAATAATTAAATTTCTGTTAGATCTACTCAGATCCAACGAGATAGTGAATTTATTAAACATTTTCATAGAATCAATTTGATCAAAATCTATCTATTTAAAGGTAAATTGGCACTGCACTGATGTTTACATATTAAGAATTCCTTCACGTTTGTGCAGTATGCAATAAAATTTTCATTCATTAATCTGATTGACTAAATAATATTATAGCAAGAAGTGAAAACCCAACACCGAACGAATAAAATGCAATTTTAAATTGCAAACATTTTGCAAATGAAAAATGCTAATAAAAGAAATTGCATATGTCTTCTCAAATACCGGAGGCTACCAAAATATCTTATTGGCAAGTCAATGATTTTCCATAAAGGTAGAATTATTTGTAAAACGAGAGCAGAATGTCGAAAAGAACGTAATAGCTTGCGTTGAATTTCTACAACTCCTAGACAGCAGAAGTAGTGTGACTGGCACATTAAACTATAACTATTATTACAGTTTCGATCTACATCGGACGAATAACGTGCTAGCGTTAAATAATGTAACAGAAACACTCACTGCTCGTTAATACCTAGAGCCCGGCTGCGCCTGCGCTCCAAGAGAGCGTGACGGCTCTAACAAAATATACAATTACTAGCTAGAACACTTGTTTTTATTTACTATCCGTTATTTTCCTTTATTCTCTAGTTACCAGTCGCTCATCGAAACATAGACCATCTTTAACGTTTTTATATTCAGTCGCCGTGAAAAATAGTCAAACGGATAACAGCTGTAATCGATCCGTACTTATTAAATAGTGAATTATTCAGGCCGTGACTAAAGAACGCCACATTTCACTTTCCACTAAAGTTCAACGAGTTGTTCTAGCTTACATGACCCAAATCCTTGGCCGCCTGCTTACGGATACGTAAATATTTTCCTAGGGACATAAATTGTTGAGGTTTCCACCGCTTCCGGCACAAATATGTAACGTCTAGCTTATTGCACGCCCACCCGGTACAGTCAACGTCATCTCTGTTGGTAACAATTTGACATTGGGAGCGTTTTTATTTTGCTGGTCATCGTACCTAGTTCAAGAGTTACTTCTGTCGTGCAATTGACCTTACGTAAGGCCTGTCGTTTGCTATTTTAGTTCCGATTCCGGAAATAAGAATAACACTGTAGTGGCATATAGGTACTAATTGCTAAACCCATTATTGCAGAAATTATGATGTAGGCAAATAATATATTGATAATTATATGGTATTTTTTAAAAACAAAACCGACGACGTCAACATGATTACGGTTCCTTATAACAAGCTTATAATATTTCTTCCAAATGTTTCCGTAAGCTTTGCGTGTTGTGTGTTGAATATGTAAAGCTGTGCTTATATCGTCGTTCCCATTCGTAGGCCCAGGCCCGCAACCGCTAACAGTAGGTAATGGACCTATTAGAGTTAATAGAAATACGTGCCTAAGAACAATGCTATTGTTTCATATCACATCACAAGAACAAACGAAAGTGATCTTCAGTGTTATACCGCACGTAGTACTACGTTTATGTAATATGTAGCAGAAACATTTAACATGTTCAAGTCTCGGAAGTAAATTGTTATCGTTCTTATCTGTCCATCTGCATAATATTATGTAGACGATATACTAAACTACTTGACTTACCCTAATGACGATAATGAGTGTGATTTATTCAAAGTGCACATAACGAACACGTAAGCTTTAAATGTTTTAAACGTGCCTTCTTTGAATTACGTGGCGATAACTATAAAGCAATTGACTCTTAAGCCTTAATTTTTATGGACACAATAAACTAAAAATACCAAAGCAATTCAATGGTCGCGTGTCCTCCGCACTAATAATAAACCCTGGGTGGTATACAACACTTGCTCACCATAACATTATGTTATGCAGCCCGTCAGCCAGCTCGCATGAATGACTTACGTTTTCACCGTACGCTATCGATAAAACTAAAAACCCTTTAGACATAAAGGGGAAGGTTTTTCATTTATATTTTCCGAATAAAAAACTGAACAGTTAATTCAAAGACGGCCGTTGTCATGGACGGTAGTTATCAAGTTTTCTTTGCTAATAAAAATAAAATAGAAAGTAGTCTATTAGAGATAGTTCAGTGTTTGTTGCGTTGATTTTTTTTTTAATGTTTACGTAATTATTGTGAAAACTAACAATTACGAGTAAGTGCCAACGACAATTTTGTTGTTCGTTTCAGAGGAAATGTCCCACCTCTACCTGCCTTGGGGCTCTGGTGAGCGGTATACGAATCGTTTACAAGTGCGAAATCAATTCGCGAGTACATTGGAGCTTCACAAGCAGTCGTCGTACGAGTACCAGGAGCCTGTGCAGCGTCAGCGAAGCCCCAGCCTGCCGCCGATACATAACATTGAGGAGAGGTCCGTGAAGGACGACAGGAAGAATAATGTGCTCAACCGGAATATGACGAGCGCGAAGAGATTCTCATTTTACGACGAGGACGGCGAAGGCGATACGTCGGGCTACGGGAGCGAGACCCTCAACCACATGAACAGAAGCGGGCACAGAGCCATCCACGACGCGAGCAACCGCAGCCCTGTCGTGGCGTGGCAGCAAGAAGGGAAAGACGACAGGTGAGATTGTTGGATTACCTTGAATGCGGAACTTTATGGAAACAGTGCGGTTGCGTTTTAACTGCCTATCTTACGTTTTATTGTTTTATATATTTTGCAACATTTGTGCACATTTTTATTTTTAGCGCTGGTAGACACGCATGTACTAAATCCGTTAAAATAACGGCAAATCATAGTACTAAAGTTGTCTGTAAAAAATCGTTGAATATCTATCTAAATAAATAAATAACGCATTTGTTTAGAATATTAAAGATTATTATATTCTAAACAAATGCGTCATTTATTTGTAATACACCAAAATTGTGACAATTTCACAGACTTGTTTAGATAGATATACCAAAGTGTTGATATTGGCATATTCTTGTGATAGTTGTCATTTCAATTTTAGACTTCCGAGTGAAGTCTCAAAAAAAGCATTGTAGGTATCCAGTCTTGTTTCGTTGATGCAACTGGTGTCAATTTCAGTAAAAAACTAGAGCTTTTTGTTGCCATTTTTTTCGTCGAACATCCATTACGAGAGCACGCGAACTCGTCATGCTCATGGAACTCAACTATTACCACAATAATAACGCTTAGTAATTTGAACAGATTTTAACTGTCCAACCCAAATTTCATAACATTGTAACTGGTGAAAAATTAAGACTACTAACGCTTAACATAATCCAATATTCCAAATATGTATAGTACCTACCTATTTCTTGTAAAGTTGTTTAAACTTTCAATAGTTTATGCAGTGTTTTACGAGAGCAGTGTTCTACAAGAGGTGACGAAGCACCTCTCATCATTAGAGACACTCGCACTAGTTTTACTCTCATTATAACGGAATAGCGTGAAGATATCTCATACTTACGCAAGTGAAATCAATACTACGTTAGGTATTCAGTCCCCAACAATTTGCCATTTATCAGTAATAGAGGCAATTATTTTCCACTAGCTTAGACCGAAGTGCCTTTGTTCAATGAAAAGTTTTTATTTGCGATTGTAGCGTTTGTTAACTCCATAGCAAAAATAAGTACTTATTGTTCACTTTTGATAGCAATTATTGAGACTGGATAGTGTGATTTATATTATGTTGGCAGTAGTTGATATTATTCGCTAGGTGCGCGATGACAGCGCCAACTAGCGGTTGCAAATACGGTGGCCTCCGAAATGTCAAATGCCCGGCTGTCATTACGACGAGTTATTTACAAACGAACAATTTTAATTAAATATTGTAATTTACATTTATTCCAATACATATTCTAAATCTATATAAGGCAAATCTTTTTTATTTTTCGTCTAAAATGGCACAATCAATAGATTTCGCTTAGTACATTACAGATTTTTCATGGCTGTCGTCATGAGAAGTAAGTAAAGAAATAAGCAAATTTCATCGAATAACGCATTTCATATAAATAGCAGACGATTATTTATGAGTGCTTGTGCTCTCAATAATCCATCCTTTTATGTATTTTCAGTTAAACATGGCCAAATTAATCATAAAAACTGGATTCCAACCAATCACACACGACATCATTTTCCAACCACAAACAACATTGAAAGGAAAACAATTAGTTTTAGCTCAACATCGTTCATTTTATCACTATTTCTGCAATTGGTTTTGCAATTAACTACGCAGCAAGCTTCGTGACTCATGTTTATTTACTAAAAACGTAAATCTCGCTAGTAAAAAGTGACAGTGTCCGCCACCGAAAGTTCCTTTTTTGGCCATGACGCGCGCTGCGATCGTTTCGTGGTTCCCCCACCTTATACTTCGCACCCAGCGAATACTAGTAAATGATAGCACACTACTTAGAGAAAATAATGATATAGTGACAGACTCGTCAAACATACGGTGATTTAAGTTACTAATCTGTTCAAAAAATTATCAAAAACCATATACGTCTGAAATATAGGCATATATTTATTATTTTTGTCAAACAGACACATACAAGAGTTTGTTAAAAAACACGACATTTTAATCCTTTTTGTCCACTGACAGACTATACGTGTATTCTTCATCTCTGAGCGGTTTTTATAAATTCAACACATAAAAAACTTGTACTAATATGAGATTCGTTGTAGGAACAGGGACTCCAGTGGCGGTAAGTCAGCCATGTCAGACGGAGCGTGGTCAGCTCGGAGCCCTAGGACGTCGGAAGAGGGGCGACTACGGTGGGGCGACCGCGGCGTCGCCACAGGGCGGCTTTGGGAACCCACGGCTCCTAATGCTAGACTGCCCCAGGTAGGCTAAGTGATACAAATGTTTTTAGAAACAGCCATTCCGTTTCATTGCCCCTATTATAAATTCACTTTATGCTGTCTTGCAAAAAGAGCATGTCAACAAAATCAAAATCCGTGTTGAGCCTCAGCTTTTGAACTGGAAACCTGAGTTGAGTATGTATTAAAACTTGACACTACATCTAAGTTAGGTTGACTAAGCGAACGGTTTCGTGCTTACAAGAAATAAGTAATAAAATCAGAATATTAATAGCCTAATTAAGAATCGAAGCACTGATGTATTTTTTCCATTGTAATACTAATGGAACGGATCCCTATTATGTAATGGCTTATTGATATAAATTACTGTAATAACTTTTTATTTTTTTTACCAGATGCCAAACCAAAAGAAAGGCACACCGTCATGGGTGGAACGAGGGTTAAATATGATCGAAAACACAGCTGAGGTTCTAGTCATAGATCAAAGAAGTTCGAGCAACAGTACCGGCGTAGACTGCGACAGATCATCCTGCAACGGCAGTGATGAAGGAAGGTTAGTCGTATTAAATACATTAAAGTAATATCATTTACCAACATAATAAGACTAACATTATTGATGTTTATGTACATTTCAGAACATTTCTAAGAGGACAAAACGTCCCAATAGAGCCTGAAATTAAGGCTCAACGAGAAAATAAACGCTTGAAAGCTTTAGAATTGCAATCAGCAATCCTAAATCAGTTAGAAGATAGGGAGAAACGACGCCAAGAAGACAGGGAACGACAATTGAGAGAAGAAAGGCTAGAAGAGTTACGCATACAAAGACAACAAGAAGAAGACAGGCAAAGACTAGAAGATGAAAGAAGAAAATTAGAGGAAAAACAATTGATGGAGCAAAAGAAATTAGACACTTTAAAGAGAGCTTTGGAAGACGCTGAAAGGAAGGCCAAGCTAGAAAAAGAAAAGAGGTTTAGCTTCCATAAGAGAAATGTTAACTCAAACAATAATTCAAATGTGGAAAATGTTCCGAAACCAAAAGTAGAAGAAACGTCAGTGACTGAAACAACGCCTCGTGTGGATCCGACGAGTCCAACTAAAACGAGTAGAACCTACGATATCCATTCTGCTAAAAGTCAAAAAAGAGATTGTAATTCTCATCAAACAACGGAGTTTAATTCTCCTAGATCAGTAGGTCCAGGGAATCTTAATTTGTTTATTCACAGTGTGCCCCCATTAGCTTTAGCGGATGGACAGTTTAACATCGTGCCGATTGGGTTAAATGGGACCAATGAAGTAATAAACACGCAGCCAAATAATATACAACTAGCGGTATTAGTTCCCCAGAATGTGGCCAATAATTTGTACAGTGTATCTTTAAATTCTTTGAACAATACGAATGAATTAACAGACTTCGGAAAACTATTGACACCAAACAAATATCGAACATTGAGAATGAAAGACGCAGCAACTCAAACTGATTCAATATTTAAAACAACTACCGACAAAATTATAGAAACCGATGAACCCGAAAGATATATAGACAAAGATTATCCAAACATTGATGAAAACGCACCGCAGGATAGTCATCATAACACACTGAAAAAAGACAGACGTTTCCGATCAGAGGAAAGGTACAAAAAAGATTTGGAAAATCGACCAAAGTGGGGCGTTAACAGACCTGCAGCGCAGTACAAAAAACAAAGTGAGAAAGACCCATTTTATAGCCAAAAAAGAAAAATGCGCCAAAAATATAGACCGCAAGCGAGACAATATTTATCACATTCTAGTGAAGATAGTCGATCTCCAAGTCCACCAACAAGGTCTGATAAAACAATCGAAAATGGTAATAAACAACGCAACTCATTAAGTCAATCTTATTGGAGAAGTAAACGGTCTAGTCAAGATAATAATTTATCTAAATCGATCAATATATCCGATTCGATAAACAATTTACAATCTGATTTTAACCCTTTGGGACAATTAACAGCTAATGAAATGACTGATAATAAAAAATCACCCAAAACGTCGCCAACGAAAAGAATGACATTATCTCAGAAGTTCATCAATGATAAATATGGAAACAGAAAATTATGGATAGATGATGATAACGAAAGAAATGGTAAATCTAATTTGTTTGATGTTGAAAACCGAAAGAAAATAATAGACCAAATAAATATTGCCAAAAGAGAACTTTTCGATAAACATGAAGATCGAGAAAATTTTGTAAAAACCAAATTTTAGATTTACATTTCCTTACGGAAATAACACAATATGGCTAGTCATGCAACACGTAGTGGAAAATTAGGTTACTTACGAGAAGCTATCGATTCAACGGTTTCCAAGTTGGCGCGACATCAGTTGAATCGATACTCCCATAGTATCAAGTTAGCTGTACTTCACACACTATATATTAGCAAATATGTCTAAAATAGACGAATTATTCGATAAAAAGAAGGATGAGGCTCCTATGTTGGACTTGTCTAAAACTGTGATAAACACTGCTGAAGAATATAGAGCAGTTTTAGATAAAGTGCCGGACTTCAAAACTCGACCAGAGAAGGTAACTTTTGCCTTATAAGTGAACTGTGACATTGCTCCTTTATTTACAAATACTTAAAATGAAATTCATCAGGTAAGATCAGAAGACGTGAAAATCAAAGAAGACAATAAAACCAAGACACCAAAGAAAGAAATAAAAGCTTACGAAACATTAGGAACCAGAGGATACGAAGAGAAACAGTTCACATTCATGGATCCCATACCAGCAGAAATGAAAGGACTGAAGTTTGAAGAGTTGTGCATTGTTCCCATTGAGTGGCGGATGCTTACTTCTATCAGGCCTAAGTTGAAGATGGACGAAGAATTCTTTAATAGGTATGTTTTGTAGTTGTTATGACATAAGATAGTAATGCATCTCAGGTTGAGTTGAACCACCTTCTTATAAAGTTTGAACTACTGAAGTAATTTTAAAAATTCTTTAACCAGAAGGTTCTTTGTTATAACTGAGTGACATCATAGGGTTACTTTCACGCGGGCGATGCCGTAGGCTAGTATATTATAAATAGGCTTCCGAAGCCGACTTTCAATTTAATTATATGCTCTGCGTAGTTTATTGTATTATTCAGCTGTAAGTAGTTTTCTACGGCGCCGTTTGGTATTCTATACATTTTTAATATACTTATGAATATTTTCAGGTTAGTAGAACTAGGCAAGTCCGAATTGAAAACTAAAGCAAAAGACAAAAGGGATTACGCTAAGAACAGTATGTTCCGAAAAACGAAAAACCGCTCGGGGGTCACCGAGACGAGAATCATATCTTGTGCCGAGTGTGGTGAAGAATACTGCAACGGTAAGACAAGACAACACGGTTCTGGTATCCTCTATAAAAGACGGACTTTCACAAAGAGGATGCCTGTGTCAAAGTTATGGGGATATTATAGGCTGATTGTGAAAAAATGTCAAAACGTTACCAATGTGTATGCATATGCGTTGATCATTAGTTATCTTCTCAGCATAGGTGCATACCAACGTGATTAGGCTGTATACCCGGATTGGGAAATTTGAGGCCAGTGCCCCAGTGCTTTCATTATTGTTTTTTAGGGTTCCGTATCTCAAAAGGAAAAAGCGGAACCGGAAATAGTAGATATCAAGCTGAAATTTAAACCGTATACTCGAACCTGCGGTCCAATAAAATTGTGAAAAATCCAAATTTCTAAGTAATAAAACTCGTTCGTCGTTTATGTAGCAAAAAAATACGAATTCAATACTCTCAACGAATCAAAATTCTTAGGGTACTTCCCGTGGACCTAGAATCTTGACATTTAGCATGAAGCAAGGTCTCATAACACAAATCATCATCATCATCATCCTACCCTTATCCCATTTTACTTGGGGTCGGTGCAACATATTTTTTTCTTCCACTCTGTCCTGTCCTCTGTTGGTCTCATAACACAAATGTAGGAATAAAAATTGGAATGTTTTCATGGGTTTTAGGTTTTCATAGGTTTGTAGCCTTTTGAATACCGTCATCATTAGAGACATAATAGTAAAACAATAGGTGTGCAAACGCTTGGGGCTCAAGAGTTTATGCACAAGATCTTTTTGTTCAGCAAATTGTTATAAAAAATATCTTTAATTTTCTAGGTAAACAGTGCGCTATAACAAACTACGACATGTTCGCGCGTATCAAAATGGAAGTCGAAACAAAAACAGCGAGAACGCAAGCCGCACCAGCACAGGGCATCGGCAAGATGAAGAAACTTCGAAAGCGTTCCAAACGTAAAGCGCGCAGCAAGAGCGCTGCCCCCGAACTAAACAAGGGACACAGGAATAAGTCTGGGGCTAAAAGCGATTCAGAACTTTGACTTTTCTATCCCACTCTTTACATAAAAAATTATCTGACCGTTGGTTTAGTCATCTGCTTGTTTAAGGGGTTTCTTTTCTTCGTAGTGATCAATTTTCCATAATGGCGGCTCTACATAAGTGACGTGAAATCACGCTATGAAAAGACTGCAAAAGTGGTACGCCGTGAATATCCAGCAAAAACCGTCCATATTCACGCCTCTTTATGGGCGGCTCTAATCTGGAGACATCATACAGGTTATTACGCCAGGACAGCTTACGAAATCATTGTTTTCTAAGTTTTTTGTATTGTGCAGGTCACAGTCAAGTTGTATGTAAATTAAAATATGATAAGCTGCCGCGGCAATGGGCAGGGGGCACTGCTCGCAGAACGGATGGCCGTTGAGGCCGAAAGGTTCTGGAATAGCGACCACATATCGGAAAACGTAACGTTGGAAGGCCTCCTACAAGGTGGACCAATGACCTAGTAAGGGTTACGGGAATCCAATGCAAGCGAGACGCACAGGACTTTGGCACACACACTAGGATTGTGGCAACACCTTTGTCCAACAGTGAACGTCTTTCGGCTGAAATAATAATGATGAAGGATGCCGTAATACGTAGGTAATTATTTACAGTTCAATGACTTTTTCATGTTCAATAGGGTAGAGTGAAGCTGTGAACTGAGAGTTGTATTGATGTTTTTAATTATTATAATTCTGTAATTAAATACGCATTACGGCTGCAAATCATATTTTAAACAACATGCTACTTGACACTATCCTACAAAATGCAATAAAACTTAAGAAAATTTTAATTTCGTGGGCTATCTTAGGCCCCTGGCCCGCGATGACTTTTTAGCGATGCTGTCGCGCGTTAGTCGTATTTGCATAGCGCTATAGAAAAGATGCCAATGCGCTACAGCAGCGCGACTGTATCGATGCGAGCTACAGCATCGCTACAAAGCCGTGAGCAAGGGGCTTTAGAGCATCCCTCTTAACCCTTCTAATAAATCTTTTAACGAGTGCAGGTGACTGAATCTCCAGCTTACATAAAAAAAACATACGTACCTCCACGTCTTAATATACCTATTCGAACATAATTAATAATTCTGTCTTCTTTTAGCTGTAATGCATTCCGTATTCTCACACGAGGGAAATAATCTGCTTGAAACAAAAACCTGGAAAAGTTAAAAATACAGGCAAAATTATAATTTATAATTACTTATCATAATATTTACGAAGATTTTGAAGCTAAAAATTCGTCATATTTTCACAAAACAGTAATTTCCGTCAAATATAATTTTTAACTGCCAAACTGTTTTATCACGTATTACTTACCTAGCAAGTATGACAAAAATCATCAAGGAAGCCATCCTATGATGAAAATACATTTCATATAAGTATTCGGAGCCAACGGCATTCCCATATATAAACTCGGCTCGAATTAATTCATTCATGATTTGGTTGAGGCGAGAGCTAATTATGTCAATATTGTCACTGAAGTGGATCGCATCACCTATCTTTTAGGACTCCACCATTTGGAAGACAGAAGTCTTTCAGATATCACTGCCTTATTTCATTGTATTGTCAACCTTATGGCCAAGTTTCATGGTTCGTGGATAACTTATATACTCGCACTATCTCTATCTCTAATGTCTAGATAATATTTATTCTTCCAAACTTCACTCACATAACTTTTTACATCTTCATAAGATAACTAATAAGGTGACTGACTGGTATGATAATTTATATGCAGATTAGATAATCTTCACCTACGCCTATTGTGCCCTAGTCGATATGAATCACAGTTTTATATTCTCAATCGAGTTTAACATAGAGGCTAGATATAAGATAATGTTGTATACTACTTACATACAAGTACTGTGAATCTCAATTTTGTACTGGTAATTTTATTATACGATTATTATGTGAAGCACTATCGAATATTTTAATTTTCTGCCCGAACCCACTTCTCCCCTACAACTCAACCATGTTACCCATACCATGTTCATGTACAGTTTTATAACAAAATGTATGTTTAAGCAGGTTATAAAAATAATACAATTTAATTAATATCACTCTTTATTGATTTTAAAAAAATATTTATATTACACATTCATTATATTAATTACTTTAGAGCCTATAAAACAACAACATTATCAAGATACAATGTCTCTATACGTTGGCATTGTCCACACCTGGCTTGCGCAGGCGCGGGAACCCGTCACTACAAACTACTATGAATATGAAGCCAAAAATATCTTTTACATCATTAAATCTATATCGATATACGAATTTAATTCATCTTCGACAGTTCACTAGATGATAAATTCTTATAAATGTAGGCCCTAAGTACAGAATTAGACTATAAGGAAACGCAAAAAGATATGGAACCACAACTGGAAAAAAATCTCCTACGATATGCTTATCTAAAGAACAACAAAATTGATGGTAGAACTCAAGTGCTCTGTCAGAGCAGTCGTAGTCAGAGCACTATGCTAACTATCGCAACGAAATACTACAGACCCTTGCCCTGCACTAGTCGATATCACAAAGAAATATCAAGAACATGCAAAATAAATAAATTATAGGTAGATGAATGGAGATACAAAGATCATACGCGAGAGTAGTAGATATTTAAAATCAGATACATCGGCATATACGTCATACACGCTGTAAGTATGTGCCAATAAAACATTTCACAGCCGATGCTCAAGACAAACAAGTAGTAGTGGGATAGTATTATTCATGTGTTTAAACAGGTTTTTGTCTTTGTTAGCAGCTATACCTAAACATTATGTCGAAACAATCTCGCATTTTACCCTATTATTTAGTAATAATAAATTATTTGTATTCAAAGACATTTCAAATTTCAAAATGATTGTTTAGCGGCGCTACCCTAGAATTATTCTTAAAACTAGGTTTACAAAATAGGAATCTGCAATAAAATAGTAATTGTTACTTTCGTAACAAACGATGACTGCTTCAAGATATTTTACAATAGAATATAATATTTACTTTAACCTTAGAAACATGGATATGTAGTTTTGATTCATTTGAAATATATTGTTAAAGGAATAAAATTTATATTGTTTGTGCCAAGCTTTAAACAAGCACAATATGTGTCCGGACGGAAAATATCCTCAAGTCTATCTAATCTAAATGTGCATATAACGGAATATAGTTTTATCATTATATTACGCAACTACAATGCAAAAACATAAACCAATCAATCATTTAAAATTTAAATATAATTATTGAAGACATTACGACGTAAAACCGCGTATTAAGTCGGATTGGTCCAATTTCAGGTCTCATCACATCTTGTCATGGGTAAATCACAACACTGATTATTATTGATATAAAACAATTAGTTGGTTTTCAACTAAATTACATAAACAAAATGACATTATCAAAATAATGTAAGTAACATTTAAAACGTTAGCAGGAATGACATCTACGGACATCTATTACTCTGAAGGTGAAATGCACACAAATGGAATGAAAGGAGAAAGAGACTTATTTACTACAAGCACCAGAAGATCTCAAATATAATATTACCGGATATACAGTTCTACAACTAGAGGTATATTATAGAACTACGTTAGGTATGGAAATACGATATACGCGCGCGATCGGAGTAAGTCACATTGAGAAATATGACCCAACATGAAGGTACAGAAATTCTTAAAGAGAAAATAAGAAAAGTACTAGATTACCTGAGACAATAAATATAAAATCACGGTAAGACTGTCCGGTAACCTAACACGTACTTGGTATAGTTTCGTTGTTAATCCAATTTTGGAAACCTTACGTCTGTTCGGAAGTAACCGCGCGCGCAGGTAACAACTATTTTTCGTCAGAATACGAGTCCCAACATTTTGCGAATTCGCATTCCTTACACAATAACAAAGTATATAACACGCAACATATTGCAGATTCCCAAAATTCACATTAAAGTTCTCGAAATACATAAAGAAAATTATGACTCATAAAAAAAAATATTATGCTCTATTTATTGAAAACAATAATTAAATTATTATGAAAAACAAAGTCAACGAGCTAAATGTACAATAAAATATGAAACTAAAAACATGGACGAAAGTTAACTGAATGTGTAAGAAAGTTAAGGTATTAAAACTTAAATATAAACAACTTTCACACCCTGTAAAACTACAACCCTGAACTGAGTGGTAATTTAGACTTTTAAATTGAGGTTTATGTGAATGGCAACAGAATAGTATGTTCACTTCGAGTATGTAGCAGCAGCAACAGGTAGATAATTTTATCAGGTGAGAGTGGCATTGAGCTAGCAACGGGGCGGAGCGCCCGGCTGGACCCTGTGTCTACAACTCACCCCTCACTGGTCTTTGCGAACCTTCTTTTTGCTCTTTTTGGACACTTTCGCGTCAGACCAAGTATCTGTAACAAATAAAGTATTATTGAGTAAGCTGTTACATAATCATTATGTAAGTAAATACTTTTCATGCCATTACTACACACAATATAATCAGCAGGTACAAAACCAGTTTCTCTGTTGCCATGAGTGAAATTATAATAAAAACATTTCTTTCACTACTAATTTTTCTGCTAAGTCTTCAATCTAAGGTCGCGGGATCCTAAAATGGCTTAGGAATCGGTTATATGGGGTAGGTCAGTGCATAATTGGTACTTTTTCTAGGTGCACATACTTGTTAGGTAACTCCTTGAAATATATTTATAAACTCACCTCCTAACTCGTCAAAGGCCAATGCGTTTTGGTTGTCTGGTTTCTCTGAGTCAGAGGTGTCCTTCTCTACTGACTCTTGCTTCGGCACAGTCTTAGCTGCAGAAATCTGAAATAAACATTTTACTTATATCACTACATAGTATAAAACAAAGGCGTGACGCTCTCTATCCCTGTGTATGCTTAGATCTCAAAACTACACAACAGATTTGGTTTATAAAATGTATAATACATTCATAATATATTTAATACCAGCTTTACACCCATACGAAGCGGCGGGTCGCTAGTTTAAATTTGGTATGTACATTCCATTTAGGGAATTTGTATGGAGAAAGTGACTTCCACGCGGGCGAAGCCGCTGGCAGAAGTTAGTGAGCATAGTGTCAGACAAATCTTTCAAATTTTTAACAAAAGCTAGCTTATAGCTACAGCTAGCTATAGCTTAACTACTCATAAATATGCTCTTTCTCTAACATTTTAAAGTTTGTTGGAAGAAAATTCATTGCTGAATGAAGATCGCCTTTTTACATAAATTTTATCAATATAAATGAAAATTGATTATTGTATTGTAATAAAAAGACTCCAAGAAAAGAAAAAGGCAAATTACTTATAAAAATTATGGTAATTGAGATAATATTAATTTACTGAAAATAGAGTTGTAATTCAATTATGAGTCAATTCAATTCAATTCAATTCTTTTCAATTCAATTCTCAATATTAAATACTTATGGCGCTTGTAAATATCTTACCATGATATCACATGAATAAAATTATACAATTGTTATGTCTGCTTTCTGTGCAAGATAATGTTTTTTTTTTTGTAGTACACAAGTTTGGTGAACAAACATGTCATAAACATATCTCACCTCTACAGATTTCTTCCTGATCTGCTTCTCCTTATTTTCCTTCTTCTTGTTGCTCCTGAGA
Source organism: Mythimna loreyi (assembly GCA_029852875.1). NCBI lineage: Eukaryota > Metazoa > Arthropoda > Insecta > Lepidoptera > Noctuidae > Mythimna > Mythimna loreyi. The sequence continues at coordinate 13,078,118 of CM056780.1, read as the reverse complement.
TCCTTCACATCAGTCAGCTCCTCAACTTCTGGGGATTCTTCATCCTCAGCACTACCTAGAGCAGCTTGGTCACGACGTTCTGCCTAGTTAGTCAATGAATAAATTGTTAGTTAAATCTGTGGAAAGTCTCTTAAATTTTTATTACAACTAAAGAGGTGAGATTCTTTTCTACTTACCATATTTAATTTAATTCTACATTCCTATGGAATGTAGATGATCTGTTATGTTGTAGATTATAATCATTTTCATAATAATGTTTTTCTATAAAACAGTCTCTTGTAGTCAAAATATTTTATTATTTGAGCTTTGAAAGTAATGAAAAAAATAATTGGCAAGTTGTGTCCCAGAAGATAAATAATTTTTAAAAGAACTTTTCTGGCCCTGGAATGAATATTTAATCCACCTGTAGAAGTCTACTACATCCAGGAAAAAATCAAGTTTAACTTACTTTAAAGTTATTAATTAATTATACTATTGTACTTGTAGCCTAGAATTCAAGTAAACTTCAAAAAACTTGCAACAACAGCAATAAATTGTTGTCATTTCTCAAATTACCTCTTTCAGTACACGCTGGAGCTCCTCCACTTGAGCCTGAAGAGCCCTGGCTGCATCCTCATCCACCTGTGGTCCCTCAGCACTGATGACCTTGATTGTCTCCTCTACAGGCTCCTCCACTGGCCGGGCTGCCTCTACATCAGCATCCTTCACTTTCTTATTCTTTTTTGCAGGACTTTCCTTCTTCTTGTCCTTCTCTTCAGCTGGCTTTCGCTCCTTCTTTTTGTCACTCTTTTTTGGCACTTCTTGCCAGCCGCCATCATCAAAGTCAGCAGGTTTCTCAGCCTCAACTACACCCTTACTTTTCTTGCCCTTTTTGACATCAGCTGCTGCCTCCTTCTTCACAGGTTTTGGCTCAGCTGCTTTCTCCTTGGGCTTAGGTTTCTCTGCTTCTTTCACCTTTTCCTCCTTCTTCTCCTTAGTTGGAGACTTTTTGGAGCTTTCAGACTTAGTCTTCACATCATCAGTCACAGTGCGGTTGGGTGAAGACTTCTATTAAAATAGAAAAAATGGGTAAACTTGATGCTTCTATTTACTCATCACAAGTCAATGAAGACAAAGATTTATAAATTAGAACTAATCAGAATATAAGAGAAAACTTCAATGTAAATAAGAAAGATGTTTGTAATTTTAATTTTGTATGTCCCGGTGAATAACGAGCATATGCTTAGGTTAAAAATAAAATGAGCACGCATTGATGAATGACAACGGCGGGAGTGCATAACATATTGTTTGGACTCACCTTGTCCTTCTTTTTGTTCTTCTTGTTGGACGATTTTCTGTCATCGAGAACTAGGGGCAGCTTATCAAACTGCGGCTGTTCTGCTGAGCGGAACCCGAACACGAATACGAGTGCTGCACATACTAAAACAACAGCTACAGCAGCAGCGGTGAACATAAACTGCGTGTTAGACACTTGACTCAAAAGTTCCATCTTAAGCCTCTAAATCAAAAACCGCCCAAAATTTATAGTTCACATATAAAGTTGTCGATAAGGTATGATAATGTTGAACAAATTAATTCCAAAGTGATAAAAGCAGACACGGAGACATGATGACGCGGCTGTGACGTGCCAAAAAATTGCGATTTTGTCGAGAAAGGGGTTGCCATTTATTATTATTACAAATATTTAAATTAGACAAAACAAAATAAATAAATAAATTATTAAAAATCAGTCAGCATAAATTTCTAACCATTACTAAATAAAACAAAAAGAATTCTTGAATTAATTATTACAAATTACAAAAACCTTCTTGAGTTTGTTAATAGTAAAATCGTTGTCTTCCGGTACACTTCCACAAAAAACCGGATTTAGTTTTCTGTGTACCTATTGTATTTATTTCGGAAAAATTATAGCTTTCCAAAAAAACCCTAACAAAAGCAAAGTTTGAGAGTTTTTGGAGGGATTTGATTCATACATACAGATTATTCTGTTTATAGAAGAAATTACAAAAAATAATTATATAATTATTATAAATAATAGTATAATTATTTATACCAAAAAAACAACACAAAAAAATAGAAATCCTGCTTTACTCGATGGTCTCGATAATACATATACAAACGCAACGGCAAAAATCTCGAGCCGCAATGATCGTGGACTTAGTTTTTGGAATAAGTATATGCTTCAAAGATTTACTTAGTACACATTCTACCTGGTATATTTCATCTTTATGACAATATGTGGGATTATTCAAAAAGGTGTCTCGGTAAAACAGACCTGTGAATTTTTTGTGTTAATGTATTCTGCAAAGTTTGCCAAGGTACGCTTTTATTATAATACGCTTTTTATTTTGCTGCCAGATAGTCTTCGATCAACAGTGTAGGTATATGTACTACACAAAACAAGAACGTATACCATCCGTGTTCTAATGGTTAACTTAACAAAGCAGGAAAATAGTCGTATCAAGTCTCAAAAAAACTTAGGAGAGAAGATCTTTAGAATTTATATCTATTAAGTTTTTTTTAATTTATATATTTTTCAACTAAACTGTCCGTCGGTACTGCAAGATCTTTACGGCCCGTCCACGACCTTACCGCTACAGAGCGATAAGATAAAAAGTATGAAAATGTTTAAAACACGCCATGATGTTAAACTGTGGCGGCCAGGGCGTCCGATCTTCGTGGTCGTGCGTGAACGGCTGCTGTGAGCAGTGTCAGCTTGACTTGACGTAAAGGTCTTTGTTACCAGGTTATAAAAACCTAACACAAAAAAAAATCGCTTGACACTTTCTACTCTTTGAAACTTTGACAATTCCACTCACATGTCAGTAAGTGACAAATACCTAACCTTAAAAAACAAACAAATACAAAAAATAAGTTTAAGCACATTTTTATTTACTAGGTGAAATCTCTAACTTAACTATGGCTAACAACTATAAAAAGAAAAACAAAAACAAGAGGAAAAAGCTTCAAAGAGCCAAGAACGCATTAGCTGGCGTTGAGCGTCCTGAAGACCAAAAACTAGACAGTCAAGGAGATGAATTAGATGCTCCAGTTAACGTATCTAGCTCCACAAAAAGACAACACGATAATGATGATGACTCTGATGTCGAAGAAAAACCTCAGAGAAAGAAAAAGAAGAAGCAACCAGTGCCAAGTGAAACAACAGACAAGAAAGGAAAGAAGTCCATTCGACAAATGAAGCGGGAAAAGTTTGCCGAACGTCAAGCCGAAGCACAATCTGCAGCTAAAGATCAGCTTAAGGGTCAATGCCTAAACTATCTATCACAGTGGAAGCATGATAGGCAGAACTGGAAATTTATGAAAGCTAAGCAAGTGTGGCTTTACAAGAATAAATTTTCAGCACATTTAGTACCAGATGCATCATGGCCACTTCTGTTAGAATATTTTGAATCTGCACAGGGTAATATTCGTAATATGCTGTTAACTGATGCTCACAAGATAATAAAACAAATGGATGAGTGGACGGAGTCACAAACTGGTGATATGAAAAATAAAGATGACGAGGAGGATGAAGAGAATGAAGATAGTGTAGCTACTTCTAAAACCAAGAAACCTGATGAGAATGTGTATAAAAGAGCTAGGGATTTAATACAATGTCTGGAAGAATAATCAATAATCGTTTTATTTATCCTTTATTTAATTTATTCACCGCCAGTCCTCTGCTTGCTAATCAATCTAAGAAAAAAAAATAAAAAAAATATATCACTAATGGTAACACCAATAATTTAATAAGCACTAAACATCATATATATTAGACATTAACTTTTTGCTTGGTTTCATCATCGGTTGTAAATTCTTCTATCCATTTACGAAGCTTGTCAGTATCTTGCAACCCAACCAGGCGTTGCAAGACCTTTCCATTCTTTATGGCCACCAGAACAGGCACAGAGCTTACTTCATAGTCTAAAGCCAAGTCTGTCTGTTCATCAATATCAACCTTTGCTAGAACCACTTTTCCTTTGGATTCAGAAATGATGGACTCCAGTCTGGGAGTAAGGAGACGGCAGGGATTGCACCATCTGTAAAAAGATAGTGTAAATTAATCACCTCCATGCTTATATTTTTAGATTTTACTATCTGAATATTTAAGCTAAGTAGGTACATCGTCAGTACTTACGTAGCGAAGAAATCAACAACGACCGGGACTTTGCTATTGATAACTTTTTCTTTGAAGTCATCTGTGCTTTGAATTTTGACTATGTCACTTTTTATTGACGTAACCGAGAAATTTCTGATAGCTACGGGCGATTTCATTAAAGTCGCATTACGAATCAACAAATTAATACCAGTTTTGGCGAACATTTTTTTAATAATAATTTTTTTGCGTAGTTATTTGCCAAAAATTGCGACAAAAGAAGAGAAGAATCAAGATGTAATTTTCTGTCAGTGTCAAGCAAATAGTGACAAGTGACAATCAAAAATGATGTCATGCCGGCTGACTTCCGTCTCCTCAACTCTATTTTAGAGAAAAACTACATTATTCCGTGATTTAACTAAAATATAACAAAACAAAACTAAATATAAAAAATTGAGTTCCCGTCCTATATCATTATAAATAGTAGTAAATAGGCCTAATGAAGTAATGACTATAGTTATTACATGGCTTAGGTGGCATAGGTGCCCATTACACGGTCACGCAAAGGTCATGCATTGCCATCAATCATGAATGATGGTTTTCGTCAAACAGTACTAATAAAAAAATTACGTCAATCATCGCATTACACGGGTTGGTAGGTTATTCGTCAGTCAAAATTTTAACTGTAACAAAACTAATAGCAAAATTCACCGTGTATGGGCGCCATAAAGTACAGTGTTAACCTCATGCAAGTCAACGAAACTAGATAACCGATGTTTTCCGAACTTGCACATGTATATTTAACGGTTTCATAATACAGTATATCGATACAAAAGTAAAAACTAAAACTCGACTATGGAAAATAAGAATATTAATAATCAGTTTTTGTATTTAGCAGAATTTATTTTATTTATATACAAAGACGAACCCATGAGCCGTTTGGGGTTGAAACACAGAACCATAGGTTCCGAGCGCTTATTGAGTTTTTCGAGATATCAGAAAACGGCTGGTTGACTCTTCGCGTGACCGAAGAGGGCTGGGCTTTTCTTTGATCAATGAATCAAAATTGCCATTCAACGTGGCAATGCTGCCAGCGTTCTGGGCACATTTCCCTTTTGGCATCGATGTGGATGAATTTTTTTATGCCCTATGAGTTTTGTTTTCTATCATATATCAGTTTGTACATATTATTATTTTTAGTCTGTATTTGGTAATTTTTTATATAATCATTTGTATATAAATTAAATAAATGCTGCTAAAAAAAAGAAAAAATGATTATTAATTCTAATTATCCATTTTATTTTACGTAGTCGAGTTTTAGTTTTTAATCTGTGTGTATCGATTTGTTGTATTATGAAACCGGTAATGACTAAATGTCCAAGTTCGGAAAACGTCGGTTTCTAGTTTCGTTGACTTGCGCGGAATCATTCTGTATGACTTTACATGATTTACCATTGGTCGAAACTAAAGCAATGTGCAATTTGGACCAATCTAAATTCAGATTTAACTAATAGCGTATGTTAAAGAAATACCACAATGGAAAGAAATTCGGTAAGATAAACTGCTTAAAATAAATGAGTAATTCCATGTAAATGAAAACGCATTGGAGACAGCGTTTTCCCACAGAGGCACCGATTTATTATAATAAAGTTAACTGTGTTTTCACTGTATAATTGGTTAAAAAAACTACAAAATGTATTCTAGTGATGATTGCAATGAGGTATCTGTTATTATAAATTCGAATATTGTAGTGTTAATAATGAATTTACATCATAACCTCTTTCATATAAAAACGTAAGCAATAATTTTTTGAAATCAGTAAATTATGTGTTATTCTTGTATGTTTAGGGTGGATATGAATCCTACGGTGGTGATTATGAACCTCACACAGGAGATCCCCAGTACGACCTGGAATATGATAGGTCTTCGTTTTACAAAATGCCTGACATGGTAAGTCACCATCTGTTTTCATGAATTTTTAAGAATTAAGAATTAGTCCAAGGTTTCTGTGTTATTGACTCATTTACTGGTTGAAGTATAGGGAAATCAACACTGATATTCCCTTCAGTATGTATAAATTAATTATTAATCATAAAAATTTCAGGTCAAGAAGTTCCTTGTTTACTTCCGTAACATGATCAATGAGGGTGTATCATATGAGATTCTAAACCTCTATGAGAACACCTTCCCAAAGCTTACTGAACAGTATTTTGAGAATACTCCATGGCCCGATGAGAATGAAGTGGCTCCTATTGTGGACAGTGACCATGTAAGTACACTTTTATTTTTAAAACGAATAACTAGTCATCTCTGCAATAAATCCTAGCAAATGCAATGTAATATTTGTATAAAACCTTATTTTTACTATAAGTGAAACCCAATATACATGTCTACCATTTTTATGTATAGAATCTATGTTTTAAATTTCATAACACATGCACCTCGCTGTTTGCTGACCTGTTATGTCACAGTGTTAGTGGTATCCAACTTGTGAACCCCTATAAATATTTTTGGGAAAAAATATGGTACAAAATTATTGGAATTGATTCAGTGATTCTTAACAAACTATGTACTTAATGTAATGTTGTATATCATATAATTATTGTACACTAGACTTTACAATCCTGGTTGCAGGATTGTTTGAGAGTTATTTTAGCCCTGAAACAACAAAAAGGGCAAATGGAGGATCACAAAAATACATTTTAATCAGTAAAACTCTGCCACTCCATCTCATTCCAACTAAAGTGGGAGAAGTCATTTAGTGATTTCACACCAAAAAATGGAAGACTATGGTCTTTAGTTAGAATCAAAGTTTAACTTCTAAAGTCAAGAACATCGGACAACTTTGACTGACTTTGAAGCTTGGTATAAGTCCTCTGATTTCAATATTTAAATAATTTTTTCTATGTTTCAGGTATTCATGATCCTTTACAAAGAATTGTATTACCGCGATATTTACGCGCGTGTGCCCGGTGGCCCCAAACCAGACCAGAGGTTCCACTCATTTTACAACTACTGTGACCTCTTCAACTACATTCTTTCTGCGGAGACTCCAGTACCTCTGGAGTTACCTGACCAGTGGCTGTGGGAACTCATTGATGAGTTTGTCTATCAATTCCAGTCATTTGCCCAGTACAGGTATGTATAAATCTTTTATCATAATACTCGTCTGAAGTTACTATTTCTTTCTAGTGTTTTTGCTCCCTGGTTGGGAAGTTGTTTCTTGAAAACTACACAAAGTGTTCCCATAGTATAAACATATGAGTAGCTTTTATTTTCTAAATATTTGTTAATAATTTATATTTTCAAAAATATTACAATTTTAATTTTGCTAAAATTTCAATTAAGGCCATAATAAGCAACCTTACTAAAGGTGTCAACATTTCAACTCAAATCCAACTACAAAATTCAAAAAACCAATTTAACCTGACATATGTTTTTACAAACCAATAACATTACTAGCAATACAAACTTTTTTGATTTGGTTTAGCATGATTAAAACGATTGTGTATTTTTCAGGTCTCGTACATCAAAATTGAGCCCAGCTGAGATTGATGCCCTCAATACTGAAAATAAGGCATGGAATGTTCTCTGCATTCTCAATGTGTTACACTCACTTGTTGACAAGTCCAACATCAAGAGGCAACTTGAAGTAAGTAATGTAAGCTGTAAACACTTGGTATCTTAAATCATCATAATTATTTCATCATCATTCCAACTAACTCATGGCAACTTTAAACTGAAGTTGCTGATGACTAATATCCCTGCTCTCATTACTCTAATGCTATCATTGCTATATGCCACTTCTCCTTATAATTTTATAACTCAAGAACAGGCTCATCTAACCAAACCAGCTGTTTAGGCTTTGTTCGGATTATTTGTTATGTGGTTTATATGAAGTTTGCACAAAATCGGTAGAGTGGTTCTTCATTTATCACATTTTTCTGTTGCCGGGAGCGATTGCGTTTTCGCAGCAAAAGCTAGTTCGCATTTTATGAACATGTAAAAGCATGAGTACTAACTTAACAATTAAAATTGTTTTTGCTGCTACAAAATAATGATGATGGACAATATTAAACTCTTGAGCCCCAAGCGAACGCCGGCGCGAACCTATTGTCTTTCTATTATGTCTCTAATTACGGTATTCAAAAGTATAACAAAAAAATTGCATTATGTCTTTTCATATGGGATCTAAAGTCCTTCTCCATTTTATATTGCAGGTGTATGCTGCTGGCGGCGACCCTGACTCAGTGGCGGGAGAATTTGGCCGTCACTCCCTCTACAAAATGTTGGGATACTTCTCTCTAGTAGGCCTCCTTCGTCTGCACTCTCTGCTTGGAGATTACTACCAGGCTATCAAGGTGAGGTTTTTAAAGTTTTGAACAGAAAATGGAATACCATTTAAAACATGACATAGTATGAAGGGTTCTTCAAAACTAAACTAACATATAGGAAACCTAAAAATCTGTCAAGAATAGAAAGAAAAAAACAAACTAATATATTCAGAGTATGGTGTTATTCAAATGGTTATTGAACTTTTAATTTATGGTTTAAAATAATTTATGATTCCAAAACACGTTTAACAATAATGTTTCAGGTCCTGGAGAACATTGAGCTCCACAAGAAGTCCCAGTACTCGCATGTGCCTGCATGCCAAATTTCTACTTCTTACTATGTGGGCTTTGCCTACATGATGATGCGTCGGTACGCTGATGCTATCCGCACGCTGTCCTCGGCTCTACTGTACATGCAGCGCACGAAGCAGCTGTTCTCGTCACGCTCCTACCAGAACGATCAGATCAATAAGCAGACGGAGCAGATGTACCATCTGTTGGCTATCTGTCTAGTCCTCCACCCGCAGTGTGTTGACGAATCTATTCAGCAGGTATGTGAAAATGCATTCATTTTCTTTTTTATGACTAACCATTAAAACAAAGAAGAATAAATGATTGATTTTCTGTACCTTAAACTAACGACTTTAATAATTTATAGGTGCTCCGAGAGAAGAACTATCATGAAAAGATGTTCAAGATGCAGTATGGTGACCTGGGAGAATTTGAAAGCTGTTTTACCTTTGCTTGCCCCAAGTTCCTGTCCCCCTGCCCTCCCCCCATCGAACCGGGCTCCAACTACGGACGTGACGCCGTCAAACACCAAACTCAAGTGTTCATGGATGAGGTCAGTTTTTTCGATTTAGCTTTCATGAAGAACAACTAATATTAAACTGAATTCTCAATTTGTGTTTGTTGGCAATCTATTAAGATGAGATCACGAATTCTCGATCTCCTCTAGACTCAAATTCTAGTTTCACTCTAATATTATTAAGGGCAAAACCTTAAATGTATGGAACGGATGTAGATGAAATTTGGCACACGGGTAAATCACGTCCTACAAGTAGGACGCGCAGACAAGCTAGTGTACAATAACTTTTATTATTCGTTTACAGGTCCGCCAGCAAAAGATGTTGCCAACAATTCGTTCGTATTTGAAGCTGTACACGACCCTGCCGCTCTCCAAGCTGGCCGCCTTTATGTCGGCGGCGCGCGGCGGAGAACGGGACGCGGCGCGGGAGCACGCTGCGCTCGCCATCCATCTATTGTGTTTCAAGCACAAGATGAAGAACGTCGTCTGGTCTAAGGGACCTAGTGGTCTTGATGGAAAGTTTCAGAGTGGTTCTGAGGTGAGAATCACTTGAATTTGTTTTAAATGATAACCTCTTTAATAGTTTTTAGTTAGCCTCAAGCAGGTATAAATGAAGCGCGAACTCACGTCCGTACCCAATGCGAAACAAATAACAAGTAAATGAGTAGGTAGGTAGTCCATCCAAAGAAAGGAGAAAAAAGAAGAAGACAGAATAATCAGGGGCCCCCGTGCAACAAGTATAAACTTGTTTGTACCTCTATAACTCAATTAAAAGTTCGCTAGGAGGTGCGAATTAAAACAACGGAAAGTTCCGACCTTTTCTCAATTGAACATTAGTAACATTTTTTGTAGCTACTTTATCGACAGCAGTCTAAGTGTGAATTTTTGTTCTGTATAATAGTTTTAAATATTACGATTTTGAGAAGTGATCATCACTTTTAAAAAGCGTTCACTAGTGTTATAAAAACTATGTTAGTAGCAAAAGCAGTAAAATTATTATCAGTAGCAACAACATTTTGATCATTTTTATTGCTTTCAGTTGGACTTCTACATCGACAACGACATGATCCACATTGCTGACACAAAGGTAGCACACCGCTTCGGTGACTTCTTCATTCGTAAGCTGCTCAAGTTCGAAGAGCTGAACCGCAAACTCCACCATATTAAAATCTAAGGTGTCTCTCACAAAACTAATTTTGTAACTATATAAATAAAGTTACTGAAATTTCTAATAATGCGTTTAATTTACTATTCTTGGAGTATAAGGTTTATATTTCTTATTCCTTTTAAAGAACCTCTTGGGCTGTTTAATTTGGACTGTGTCGCGCTGAACGGTCTCTGGGTAATTTTCTCTGTATTGCTGCCATGGATGTTCCGGTGTCAAAGCTTCTTCAACATTTATGTCTTTCAACCAGGTGGGATAGTATTTGGCGAAGATGTCATAAGATTTCTTGAATGCCTGAGTACCTTCCCCCTAAAAAAATGGTATAGATTGAAATTTTAATAAGATGAAGCTAATTTTAGTAATAGCAATCGGTAACAGGGTAAGGATGCTTATCCACGAGAGATTTTAGCGCGAGGCAAAAATGACAAATCAATCACATTCAGTGTTTATTTTTTTCTGTCATTTACCTACTTTTTTATATTGGGTAAAAATAATCCAATAACAAATCCCGCCCATGGGCAGAACGGGAAATAGTGTCAGACTCTTACTGACTAAACGACCCGGCCCGATTCTATGTTGCCTTTATACTAGAGCCAGAGCTTTTCAGGTGCGAACCTTTGGCCCCGACCCGGGTCCCTTCTGCAGGGTCCCTACGGTTTTCTGACAACTCCTTGGTGTGGCTGACCCCAGCTTGCCCACCATCACGCATTTTAATTTGGATAACACGAAAATTTAGTCGATAATTGGTCGAAATTTGTCGCCAAATATCAGAATTTGTCGGTCAGTGGTTTAGAAGTTATAAGGGGTCATTGTGGGCCAAGCCAGAGTCAGCTGTCCCCAGCTTGCCCACATGTGTATCTCAAAAACTAGAGCACCTAGCGAAGATCTGTTTTCTCCCAGATTTAGTCGCCAATAAGTCGAAATCAGTTGCCAAATCTCAGAATTTGTCGGTCAGTGGTTTAGAAGTTAAAAGGGGTCATTGTGGGCCAAGCCAGAGTCAGCTGTCCCCAGCTTGCCCACATGTGTATCTCAAAAACTAGGGCATCTAGCGAAGATCTGTTTTCGTCCAAATTTAGTCGGTAATGTGTCGTAATTTGTCGCTAAGTCACAGAATTTGTCGGCATGCAATGAAAAAGATATTAGAGAATTTAATTTCTCCATACATTGGTACAAGCAAGTACAAAATCCTTAACTTCCTATACAGTATGATATTTAATGATCATGAATAATGCTCTTTGCTCGTTTGTTTTGATATACATATATATAATTATATAAAAAGCAATATAAACTTGTCTATAATTTGAACCTACCGAAGCAAATCTATACAGGGTGTTCGGTGCATCGTTTGCCAAATGGATTTGGCCGACAGGATAGACCTTTGGCTATATCTTCAGCCCCAATAAATCATTCCTTGCCACACCGGTTTTTTTTAAACACGTTTTTAAGTTTTATTCTGAAAAACACCGGATTTCAGCATTTAAGCTTACATAAATAAAAAAGTTATTAGTCTATCCAACAAAATTTATTTTTATATTTAAGTGTACTGTTGTATGGTTCTATGAAATCCAAAATTACTTGCTAGTAACGTGTAGTTTTTCTATAAAAAACCTACAAAGTGTATGGGATATGACAAAATAATTTTAAAACTTAACTTTAAATATCTATTAAAAAAAAACTAAAAGCGTTGGAGATCTTCGAATTGCCGACGATTTGCCGACAGAACGATTCACTTTTCATTTTTTCTCCGACAGAACTTTTCACCGGCGAGCGATTCGCCGAAACAATTGTTCATCGATCGATACATTCATGAAAACACGCCTCAGAAGTTGAGTAGGAAGGACAAATGTTATTAATTTCTAGTCTAATGTTTTACATCATCGCCTTCTCCCCCACAGAAGTCAAACCTCATGCCTCCAATTTTTTTTTTTATAAATTAACCGACTTAATATACTAAACAACGAAAAATTTCACTGGATCCATAGTTTAACACGTAGTATATTTTGAAATATTTAATTTTATTTCTCTAAATTAATATAAGTCGCATACCAGTGCACATTACAGTAAAAAGACAAAAGTTTATAAAAACTTGGGGAGTGCTACGACGTCTTACAAGACTTAATTTCGTTACCTTCCACAGAAACAATACCGCATAACCTTATTTACACGTTGTAAATAAGGTTATGCGGTCTGAATTCATACATACCCTACCTACCTACCCCAACTATTCTACCTTAGCTATCTACCTCAACTTCTCTACCTACCCTGCTTTCACTTAAATTTCACTTAAACAAATCATGCTAAAACCTGATACATAGTATTATGGCTTTGTGCAGCCCATCTAAAAGCGCCATCTATCGGCTAATCAAGACACCTGGTGTAGTCACAGTTACAGCAATCCATTAAACAGTGCAATCTGTATAAAGTCACATTATGACATTAGCACCATCAATCAATTTTTTGTGACATTAGTACAATAATGTATATTCATGCTAATTAATAACCTGGCAATATTACTGTAATCACATCTGTTTATAATGTTTTAGTATACACACCAACAGCTTTTATTAATGTAATTAATTATAATAAGTTTGTCAATTTGTGAGACTTATTGAAATATTTTGTGCTATTCTTTAGAAAGGGTTAGTATTTTGACTTCGGGTAAAAGTGTTATTGAGCGTCGTTTGTACAGTGGCTGGATTTTCTTGTAATAGTTTCATACTTACGTTAGGTAAGAATAATAATATACTTCCCATTAGGTGGGATCGCAATCAATGACTAGTTTATTTATTTGCTTTTGTCTTGTATTAAATTTATAAATAACTTTATTAAAAAACCAACATGTTTTATTATTCTGACGTAAATTATAAAGTAACGTTATAATTCGGTAAAATAGTTGTACGCGATTGTACGTCTTGACAGTAAATAGACCAAGAGCAAGGCTTAATGTTTTCAAAGAAATCTAAGTTAACAATTGTTTTTATGTTTTAAACATAAAAACATGTATTTAATTAAAAATTTGTCTCTCTCTGCCTTGTCTAAGGACATTAGACCGTAAAAATTGGAAATATGTTTTCACATTGTAATTAAAATATTTTTTCTTGACAATTTCTTGTAAAATCTTCCAACTAGCTCTTGGTCTATACCTTAAAAAAATAAACTTGTTATATCTTTTAAAATATAACCCGACAAATTCTGAGACTTAGCGACAAATTACGACACATTACCGACTAAATTTGGACGAAAACAGATCTTCGCTAGATGCCCTAGTTTTTGAGATACACATGTGGGCAAGCTGGGGACAGCTGACTCTGGCTTGGCCCACAATGACCCCTTTTAACTTCTAAACCACTGACCGACAAATTCTGAGATTTGGCAACTGATTTCGACTTATTGGCGACTAAATCTGGGAGAAAACAGATCTTCGCTAGGTGCTCTAGTTTTTGAGATACACATGTGGGCAAGCTGGGGACAGCTGACTCTGGCTTGGCCCACAATGACCCCTTATAACTTCTAAACCACTGACCGACAAATTCTGATATTTGGCGACAAATTTCGACCAATTATCGACTAAATTTTCGTGTTATCCAAATTAAAATGCGTGATGGTGGGCAAGCTGGGGTCAGCCACACAACTCCTTGAGTCGTGAGAACAGTGCGCGCCATCGACACCTCAGCCGTGTAATCGACCTACCTGTCCGACAGGTATGTCGATTACACGACTGAGGTATACTGGAGTGCCCTCCTAAGGCTACTCTACGACACACCTACCCTGGGATACTGTTTCCCCGTCGCATGACATCCACCGTAGAGCGCACCAGAAGGAAGGTATGTAGTATATATATATATGGGTATGTAGTATATATATATAGTATAAGTAAGGTATGTAGTATGTAGGTTTTTTTTTTTTATGGTAGGTGAAAATCATCCAATGACGAAACCCGCTCTTGGGCGGAGCGGGAGACCAGTGTCAGACTCTTACTGACTAAAAAACCTACCCCGTACCTTCCTTGCCTTATTTCTGGAGTCGAGGTTACAATTTTCACATACCCTCTAGGCTCCAGGAGGCTTCGACCCTGAAGGGCCCCTGCAGTTTGCTGACAACTCCTTGAGGCGCGCGGGAACGGTGCACGCCGTTGGCGACTTGGACTCGGTCTTACCAGACGATCGGACGGCGAGCTACCCATTGCTCACCGTCCGCGAGCCAGTGTCTACGGTGGCCGGATATCGGCAGGATCGCGGCGGCGACGGCTACGGCGAGTACGCCGTTGCCTTTGCCTTATGCGGTCGGCCTCCTCCTTTACGAGTATTACTGCTTCGCAGAAGGAGGCGACCGCCTGCCATTCCTCTTCGCTGCGGACCATGGCCTGAACCAGGGCCCGACGCGAGAGGTCGCCGCCGCCGATCACCCCCACGAGGACACGGCGATGCTCTTCCCAAGCAGGGCACACCTCCACCGTGTGCTCCACCGTGTCCTCCGGGCTCGCCTCACAGTGGCGACACCCGGACGTCTCTTCCGCACGAATCCGGTGCAGGAATCTCCCGAACTTCCCATGTCCGGTGAGAACCTGCGTCATGCGGAAAGTGAGGACGCCGTGAGGTCTATCCAGCCACCGAGTATGTAGGTACATATTTCTTTGACATTCCCTAGAGTCAAAATAGTTTGCTCAAAGCAAACTATTTTTTTACTTAATTACGTAATTAATATAATTTTTATCATTAACTTTTTTCCCAAACGGAAATTCGGATGCGAATAGTAAAATTATCAGGGAAGTAAAAGTAGTAGGAGCCTAAAACCCTGCGCCCGTGTGCACCGCAAACCCTATGCTATAGGTAAAACTGTTGGTGATGGTGGTCTTGCGGTAGTCTCGGATTTAATGCAGCACTGGTAGAAAAGGCCAGCGGTTTTAGGTATTCATTCATACATACAAAAAAGCGAGGTATAGGCACGATAGAAAAATTTTGGCGCGTACATCTGAAAAGAGTGGTACATCTCAAACTCTTTCCTTAGTATTGCCTTAAACACACAGATTTTTACAGCGCCGCTTCGCAACCTCGCGCCATCTAGCTACTATTACATACATACCTCGCACATCTCTGATGGGGAAGCACCGTCATTAGCATAATAAACGTACCTTTTTAAGAATGTCGCTACATTTTTCATGGAAATTTTCCAGATGTTTTAGGAATATGTCATTCACTTTGATATTTTCGTTTTTGACCACATTCATAATATATAAGACATAGCCAAACTGGCTATTTGCTGTTCCTTGTCTCAACAAAGTTCCCAGAATTTCAATATTGATCCTGAAAAAGATAATGAAGGTAAAAAGTGGTTGGAGCTTGCAGTTTGACTGGCAATAATCAGATATTTTTTTATTCTAATTTTATCACTATAATCTATTTGTGATAAGGTAAAGTTGTATTCATACAGCAGTAAAAATTAAACCATTATAATACTAAATCCAATTAACTTATTATTAGGGTTGTAAGGGATCATCGTCTCCACTTCAGTTACTGCGGAAGTTTCGAAAGAAATGGTATCTTCACTTACGCCTCCGCAAAATTATTGCGGATTTATAACGGTTGGCGTGCTACCCACTGCTCGCCGTTCTTAAGCCCGCGCTTACGGTGGCCGGAAATCGGGATTGGAATTCCTACGGGGGTTGGGGCGTGAGGGTTGTTGCCTCACGCGTGCGGCCTCCTCCTTTGCTAACACAACTGCTTCGCAGAAAGAAGCGACCGCCTGACACTCCATATCACAGCCATATACCAAGGCCCAGCGCGAGAGATCGCTGGCGCCAATCACACCCACGAGGACATGGTGGTGCTCTTCCCAGGTGGGGCACACCATTACCGTGTGTTCCACCATGTCATGCATGTAACGTCCAATCGTACGGATTTCCACTGGGTGATACCCGGGCGTATATTCCGCACGAATTCGGTGCAACCGTGCAAGTATCTCCCGAACTTACCATGTCCGCTGAGGACATGCGTCATGCGGAAGATGAGGATACCGTGTTACTGCTCCAGCTACTCCTCAAAGAAGGGATTTGTCGCCATAATTATGTCGTACCCAGTATTGTGGGTTGCGATAGTGGCTGTGGCCATTTCACTATGAGTCCCTGAGGTTCCGCCAGAACTCTGTCCGCCGTACCGCGACTTTTCGCGGCAACGGAGTTCCGAGTCGGCATTGCATCTCCAAACATACCCCTTTAGGGATGAAGTTTCATAATGTTTTTGTTGTGTTATAGTTTCTGAGATTTTGTGACTAATCAGTGAGTGGTACTTCGCTTTTAAATTATAAAGTATTACCATATCTGATATAAAATAAAACTAAATAATTATTTTAATTCTTACTTCAGTTGTTTCTCCTCCATTTCCTTGAGAAGTTTCTCGGCACTTTCTTTGGTTTTACATGTCATTGCTAGAACACCATAAGTCATAATATTCACTTTTATTTTCAACTTTTTGGAGAATGGAAATCTTTTTTTACGGAATTCACTTTCTTTTTCGATTATTTTTTGAACAGCCTGTAAAAAACAAACTTTTTTTAATAACATTATACATTAGTCCTAGTTTTCTTCACTTTTGCTTTTTCTATTTGAAAGAACTGCTCAGTTGCATAGTTTAAGAGTCAGTGAGATGCTTATACCAACTTTGTTTTATACTATGTAAAAATAGATACCTTTTTCCTGTGGATTCATTCTCATGCCTACTCCACAGGAACCATGCATTTTTATGTGATATTAGAGACAGAGATTACAGAGACCAAAATTTTACCTCATCATCTTTTAGCTGAATGACTTTCAATTTGAACATAAGCTGTGCCCCTGATGGGATAGGAAAAAACATATACTTAATTATTATTAGTAGTTTGATTTAAAACTTACAACAGCAGCCTCATAATCACATCTCAAGCACCTCTTCTTTATAAGCATATTATAAAAATCTATGTCAGCCCTGACTCCCGAAGACTTCATTTGTTCCAGCAATTTGTCCTCAGCTTCTATAGTATTATCCAATAGTGGCAGCATTTGTGTGAAAATTTTGATATCAGGTTTAACTGAATATGCTTCCATTTCTTTAAGAAAGTCATCTTGCCCTCCAACCACTGCAAACTTATCTTGTAATGTTTGGACTTCTTGCAATGCTGTTACTTGTTCCATATTCAACACTCTTGATAATAAGTTTGGTACATTTCTTTCATTTGAGACCACTGTATCCAATTTGTTCACAAATTGTATTGCAACATTGTCTTTCTTTTCTATAACACTTAATTCATTAGAACCTGTAGCTGCAGTATGTTCATAATCAGTTTCCTTTTCATCAACAGGTTTGGTGGGACCTATTAACACTTGTTTATTTGGTTCAATATTTAAATGTTTACTTGGTTGAGTCAATTTCAGTTGTTGTTTATTTTTATTTTGAAACTGTACCTGAGCTTGTATAGTATCAATTAGATCTTCAATGTCTTGTTTACTGCCCATATTGCAATCTTTAACACATTTAAGTAATAAATTGAAAGTATAAATATTGGGTTTTTCCCTCATCTTCAACATTTTCCTCCAAACTATGAGAGCATGGCGCAATCCATTTTGTTTATCAGTTATACAAGCATGTAGGAGATGGTTCAGAGTATGTACCCTTATTTTTATCTTCTTTGCCAACATTTCATCAACAATTTTAAAAGCCATAGGTAAGTCACCACATCTTCCAAATGCCTTGATCATTGCATTATAATTAGTTAGATTGGGTTCAAACCCTCTCTCAACCATGAGTTCCTTCAGACGTTGGGCACGTTTCAGTCCATCGACTGGCCAGGGACTATTTGCACAAGCATGGAAAAGACAAGTGTAGGTGTCGCCAGTGGGGAGTAAAGCTCGTCTCTTCATGTCATTAAATAATTTGAAAGCTTTCTTAGTGTACCCTGCATTAGCACAAGCACCAATCAGTATGTTATAAATATAGTTTTCAGGCTTAACTCTGTCTTCTTTTAACATTCTTACTTCTAGCACATCAATAGCTTCTTTCAGTCTCTTATAATTGAGATACTGTTTGATAAGGTCGGCGTATTGTTTAATGGTTAATTTCTGTGTACGCAATGGTTTATTTTCTATAAAATCCTGCTCTTGTTTGTCTCCCTCATCTTCAGGTACTTCCGAAAAAGTATTAGCTTTTCTAGATAAAGTTCCGAAGGTATCAGGGTCTTCTAAATAAGTTAAATTATTTTCTGTTTTGTATTCCTTTGGCTTGCGGATTTTGATTTCTTCTGGCAGAGCGACAGATGTTGTGATGAAATTGTGACGAATTAGATTTGTAGTCCTCATTATTCTTAACAATTTTATACATCGAAAAGCCATTGTGGTTTATATTTTTATTTATAACTCGCCGTTTTTTACAATTATCATCTAACCAAAAAAATAACCTTCGATTCAAAACAAAAAAAAAATCGATTTGATTGATGTCCATGTGACGGTTTGATTTTTTTTATAACATAATGGCTTGGATACTAAGTTTTTTAAACTATGTCTTCAATATGGTCAAGTATCCGTAGGATAGAGATATAACATCCTTGGGTGGCTGTCGTCACTTATGTCAAAATTGTCAAACTTGTTAAAATAACCTCAATCGCGCATGTCGTGTTGTTGTTAAAACTATTTTTATAAGTACAAGACATTTTTCCGTGTAATCATGTCAGCAAATGAAGCAGATGATCAGATGGAGGCCAGTTCGTCTGAAAGTGAGGATGAAGTTATGGAAGGCGAAGATGAAAATGATGACCGCCCCAAGACTTACCTACCAGGTCAACCTTTGAAAGAAGACGAGCATTTAGTTTGCGACCAGTCTGCCTATGTGATGCTGCATCAAGCCCAGACAGGCGCACCCTGTCTTAGCTTCGACATAGTTCCTGATAATCTTGGTAACGATAGAAATGAATTTCCGATGACAGCTTATTTAGTTGCCGGTACCCAAGCTTCCAGCGCACATCTAAACAAGTAAGTAGCTTGTATTTATTGAGAGAGTATGCAGTGTCTCTGGGTTTGCTTTAAGTAAATAGGATAATTAACAACTACAACTTGGGTTAATAATAATTAGTCTTAAAATCAATTGTCTTTTGTCTTATGAAGTCATGTATTGCTTTACTTGAGATTTCTTTCCATGTAGGTGTAAACCCCTGTGAAGACCCAGTCACCAAATTGAGTCCTATAAAAATCAAGAAATAAATCAAAAATAATAATCATTACCGATGCACATGTTTTTAGCCTCTTAGTAATCAAAATGTCCAATCTCCATCAAACATCTAAAGCTAAGGATGAGGAAGAATCTGATGAAGATGAGGATGATGATGATGATGAGGAGGAAGATGAAGAAAAGAAGCCTCAAATGACATTTTCATTCATCAAGCATCAAGGCTGTGTTAACAGAATAAGGGTATGTTGATCAACCACTCTAGTGATATTCTATGTTATTTTAATCTTATTTAAGTCATGAAAAGCAACAATCTATGATCTCGGGTAAGGATAGATGGTCCTGAAAAGACTGTTTGTGTGGTACAGAAAAATTAAAACAGACTTACTCTTGAGGCCCAAGCAAATGCTGGCATTCGCACACCTATTGTCTTTCTAATATTTCTCTAACTAATTAATCATTCGAAAGGTTAATACCACTATTGTATGAATCTAAGTAATAAAGTAGAAAAAAAAGATTGATTTATTATTTTAACACTTCTACCTAACTTACAGAGATAATGATTTTTCATTTTAATTAATTATGTCATTACACAAATGTCACAACAAATACACAAACACTAGTGACAAATGCTACCATTTTCTATTGTTTGTTTATAAAATTATTGTAATTGTTTTTTTAGGCAACAACATTCAAAAATTCAGTTCTAGCTGCTAGCTGGTCTGAACTAGGCAGAGTAGACATTTGGAATATAACACAGCAGTTACAAGCAGTAGATGACCCAACATTGCTAGAACGCTACAACCTGGATACTGTCAGTAATCCTGTTAAGCCAATTTATTCTTTCAATGGGCACCAGCAAGAAGGATTTGGAATTGACTGGTGTCCAACAGAACTTGGCGTAAGTTGAATTATTTGAGACCCAGGTAACCTCAATGAAATGGTCAGTAATACCAAGGCCTTGCTGGCCTTCCTCGAGGAGCTGGGGTGGATTGAATGACCCATTTATCCCACCCGTACGCAAAATACGCGCTTTAGTCGTGGAGTTGCGGACATCAGCCCGATATACCATACCAAACCATACCAAGTTGAATTATTTTTACAAGCTTTTTATTAGTTTACAATGTAACTATTTATGTTCAGCTCAAATCTTGCAACTCAATTTTGAAGCAGATTTCTTCAACTGATTGAGCTGCGATTTTTTCACATCCTTTTATTTTATGTGATAAGCAGAGTACAGATAAAAAGTATTTTATACATATGAGTACATATGCTCACTTATTTTTAAAGCAAGCATCCTAACTTATATTTACAGGTTCTAGCAACAGGCGACTGCAGAAGAGATATTCACATTTGGAAACCAAACCAAGCTGGAACATGGGATGTAGACCAGCGCCCTCTGGTGGGACACACTAGTTCTGTTGAAGATATACAGTGGTCCCCTAATGAAAGGCATGTATTTTTAATGAACAGAAATCTATAGTAAACAATAAATAGAAAACATTCAGTTAATATTTTTTCTATCACTGTAGTAGATTGCCTATTAATATTTCATCATAACAATTATACATTTTCTTATTTGCAGGAATGTTTTAGCATCATGCTCTGTAGATAAATCTATAAGAATATGGGATACAAGAGCAGCTCCTCATAAAGCTTGCATGCTGTCAGTAGAAAATGCTCATCAAAGTGATGTAAATGTTATATCATGGAATAGTAAAGAACCTTTTATTGCTAGTGGTATGTTTGACATTTATATTTTTACCTAGGTTCTAAGAATTGCTTGTAGAAAATAAAAAAAAAGCTTCTATAGTTCGTTTTTTAATCCTAGACTACGATTTGACAACTTAAAATTTCAAACTCCAGAAAATTGGAAACATATTTCTAGAGTGTGACATTCTGAGTAGTCAAATCGTAGTCTAGAATTAAAAAACGAACTATAAAACTTAATTTTTTCATCAAAGGCATTTGACTTAGTTCTTCATTACCTATGTTAAGTAAAAACTATCACAAATGTTTAAAGTTAATGTGAATCTGTATACCTTGTATTGGAATACCTTATCCATCAAAAGGATTATGAGAGTTAAGGCATAGTATAAAGAGAAGGGAAGTAGGTTATCTTCATACAAACGCACCGCGCGCGGCTTGTATGTGTGCGCCATAGTATCTACGCGTCAACGCACGCACACTGTAACAAAATCTCGACCCGTTTCTCAGTGCGCCAGTCGGGGCTAACATTATACGAGTTTCGCGTGTCACTGCTTTTCGGCACCGCTAAATCAAAACAAAATGTCTGATAATCGCAGGAGAACGTATTGCTGTGTGTTTGGGTGTCTTAACAATTCATCGATTCTAGAATTGTCTCTGTTCAGATTACCTATATATTGAACAAAAAAGGTAAGCTAGTCACTCATTCTAGCATATAATTTTTACTTGATTTTGAGATACCTACTTACTTTTTTTTTGTATTAGTTTTCTATCACACAGAGGAAGTAGGTAGGTAGGCTTAATTTCTACTTTTGATCTGTCAATTGATTTGCTGCTATTGCTTTGTTTACGTTTGGTTATACCGATTTCTCAGTTACTTTAGTTTCTGACCTACTTACTGTTAGAAAATCGTAATTCAAAATAAATAATTGACTAATTGTAAATCAGATATACATATAAAGCAAAGTTCGAATCATAACAACAAATTCGATTATAGTCTAAGAGATAGGCGTTAGTTTTTAATGTTGTTTTAGTTTTTCTTTTAATTATAATATTTTAGTCACTTTATTCATTTTTAGGGTTCCGTACCTCAAAAGGAAAAAAACGGAACCCTTATTTATTTATTTTATTTATTTATTCAGATAGGATCAGTTCGTTGTCCCTTCGTCTATCTGTATGTCTGTCTGTTAAGACCCTTTATCTCGAGAATGCGTGATGTATCTAGTTGAAATTAAAACCATAGTCCCTTCAAGCTGTGAAAAAACGAAACTTTTAAGTTAACGAATAAAACAGATACGGCTGTTTATATCGCAAAAAAAATACGTATTTTTTTATACCAGTTTTTTATTTTTATTATAGATAAGTAAAAAATACAACTTCCCGACCCTTGCCAATTTATAGGTACTGAATTAAAATTTTGCTAAAAGTGACAACCCTAAGACAGTAGGCAATTATATCGCGGATTGGGCCGGAGATAGCCTACTGCCCTTCTCTTTATACTATGGTTAAGGACAATAAAAATAAATTGCTTATATCGGCAATCAAAATCAGGAGTTCCTCAAGGCTCAATTTTTGGACCAGTTTTAATTATCCACATTGGTCTGTTGATTGACCAATTATGTCATAAATTGCAGGTGGAGATGATGGGTTCCTTCATATTTGGGATCTAAGACAGTTGGCAAGCAAAACACCTGTAGGAACTTTCAAGCACCATACGGCACCCATTACCTCGGTAGAGTGGCACTGGTCTGAGCCGAGTGTGCTAGCATCTGCTGGTGAAGATCACCAAGTCGCGCTTTGGGACTTGGCTGTAGAGCGAGACGATGACGATGTTGTCGACGAAGAATTAAATGTAAGTTTAATTTTTTTTCTCTATTGGATCTTGCTCATAGCCTTTCACTTTTTTTGGCATGAAATCCACTGTCCGTCTGTCTGTCACCAAGCTGTATCTCACGAACCGTGATAGCTAGACTGATGATGTATTTCTATTGCCAATATAACAACAAATACTAAATTCTTGTAAATGGACTGATTTTTGTAACTTAAGGCAAATCCTTTTTCAGAACCTTCCACCCCAGTTGCTGTTCATTCATCAAGGCCAGAATGATATAAAGGAATTGCACTGGCACAAACAAATACCAGGAGTCATGGTGACAACTGCTCATACTGGATTCAATATCTTCAAATCTATTAGTGTATGAAATAAAACAAATAAAATATTACATAGTTTTCATTTAATACCTTGTAGATTACTTAGCAATAGTTAAATAGATACATGATTGAGATTTGTTATATAAAAATAATCAAAATTATGTATTTTCATCCTTTGTGTGAACCATAGCTAAATTCACTAAATGCCTGATTGTTGGTCTGCCATGCGGGCAATTCTGAAAAGAAAAATAAGAAGCAAAAAATTACATTGACGATGATGAAAAAAAAATCACTTGTTACAAATATTAGTCCAGTGCAAATAGCACCGTTAACGATAAAAAGTGGACCTAAATAGTAGTAGAATGAAACCCATTGGAAAAGGAAGATAATATAGCAAAAATTTAAGGAAAAATAAATTACGGTCGATCTGAGGTCGGGAAATGGATGGGTGTGCGCTTTTAAGGGGAAAAAATGGTTTATCTCTAATTCCAGCAAAACTACTGGTTCTAGGGGAAACATTCAAATTGTAAACTTGTAGATCATAAAAAGATCTACCACTTTTGTATTTACACTTTTTTGACATAACCTCAAAATCTATGTGAAAAGTCCAAAAAACTGTGTTTCTAGTTTTTATTTTTTATCTTCTTTAAAAATCACTTTTTTTTCACAAATCTTTGTGAAAAGTTAACTTTTAATGTCCCAAACTTACTCTATTTTTTTTAATTTAAAATATTTACTGTAGCTCTTTATTTTGACTGAACATCGAAAAAATAGACTATTTTTCAATCGAAAAATCTCACGTAAAAATATGTGATTTTTTTAAAACGTTTGTTGGCTTCTTATTCGTCGAAATTTTTACTTTTTGATGGTGTAAAAAAATATATACATTACTATAGTAAATTTTCTCAGAAAATGCGAAAAACTAAAAAAACTCGAATTAGAAATTTCTTTTGTTTAATCATTATTAGCGACCCGCTCCAGCATCGCAGGGGTGCAAAGGTGATATATTATACCTATAAACCTTCCTCTGGAATCGTTCTATCTATTTAAAAAAACCGCATCAAAATCCGTTGCGAACTTTTAAAGATCTAAGCATACATAGGGATAAGCAACTTTGTTTTATACTATGTAATAATAATAATGTACTGAGGTGTTTATTAAATTTTTTATAAGATTTAAAGGGGATTTCATGTTGGAAATGTGGCTGCTGCAATTGCATATGCTTACATAATGCTTCAATGTGGAAGAACAAACCTACGAGGAAGTTAATGATTCAGATGATGAATTTCATCATCTGAATCATAAGTAAGTAAGTTTTACGAATTTGACCATGAAGAAATGCTATCAAAGAGACAAAAACTAATGGTAAAAACTAATAAATGATTAGAATGTAAGATAAAATATATGAGGCAAGATTATATTATTTAAACATATGTAAATATAATAATAAATAATAATAAATTCTTTATTGTCCAGATTAAGTACATTAAATAATAATATACACTACTCTCCACACTAGGATTCCCTGTGTCGTGGAGGGTAGTCTCTTCCGTCATTACATAATTTGTACAGTATCTGGATTAACAAAGATTAAAATAAAAAGAAAAAACAAAACAAAAAAACTACGAGTTGAGTGTGAGTAAATTTGTGAGTGTGTGTGATGAGCGAGGGTGTGTGCTGGTGATAGTATATGTGTGAGGATGAGTGTGTGTGTATTTCATTTTCTATAAGATTTTGAAAAATGGGTATGATTATCTATGAATGTGTTGTACAACATCAGTGAGTGTTCGCAACCAGAAATAAATAAATAAGTTTTTGGTTTGTTACTACGGATTTTTAAAAAACGATTCGGTTGTGTCATAATTTAGAGTTTTGAGAAATTTTATTACATGTGTCTTACATTTATGCTTTGTCATTTGTAGGATATTTAGCTCCTTATTAAGTTTCGAGTAAATAAATGGACCCATAAATTGGAAGCATCTTTTGCCGAAATCGAGTCTGGTTCTAGGTTTCTGCCATGTCACATTTCTACGTGAACGGCAACTACTTTGTCTAGTGCTGTGAGCATTTCTATGGAACTTGATTGCTACAGACAAAATGTATAGTTGTCTCACACGCAGAACGTTACATTCCAAATATAACGTTCTGCGTGTGAGACAACTATACATTTTTATTTATATTCTGTAATGAATATAAATAACGTTGACTGATTAAACGAAGCTAAAATTTAATAAGACAACGATTTTACTGCATAAAATTGCAGCAATTACATTTCCAACATGAAATACCCTTTAAATCTTTTATAAAAAATTTAATAAATATCTACCTCAATACATCATTGCATAGTATAAAACAAAGTTGCTTATCCATGTGTATGCTTAGATCTTTAAAAGCAAAAAAATTCGCAACGGATTTTGATGCGGTTTTTTTTAATAGATAGAATGATTCCAGAGGAAGGTTTATAGGTATAATTTATCACCTTTTCACCTGCGCGAAGCTGGAGCGGGTCGCTAATAATGATTAAACAAAAGTAATTTCCGATTCGAGATTTTTAGTTTTTTGCATTTTCTGAAAAAACTTACTATAGTAATGTATATATTTTTTTACACCATCAAAAAGTAAGGATTCCAATGAATAAGAAGCCAATAAAGTTTTTTAAAAAATCACATATTTTTACGTGAGATTTTTCGATTGAAAAATAGGCTGTTTTTTCGATGTTAAGTCAAAATAAAGAGCAACTGTGAATATTTTTAATCAAAAAAATTATAGCAAGTTTGGGACATAAAAAGGAAACTTCTCACCAAATTTTGTGAAAAAAAAGTTATTTTTAAAGGAGATAAAAATTAAATTAAAAAACTCGGTTTTTTGGACTTTCACATAGATTTAAGGCTATGTGAAAAAGTGTAAATACAAAAGTGGTAGATCTTTCTATGACCTACAAGTTTGCTATTAGACATTTTTCCATATAACCAGTATTTTTGCCGGAATTAGAGATAAACCATTTTTTCCCCTTAAAAGCGCACACCCATCCACTTCCCGACCTCAGATCGACCGTAATTTATTTTTCCTTAAATTTTTGCTACATTATCTTCCTTTTCCAATGGGTTTCATTCTACTACTATTTAAGTCCCTTTCAAAAGCTATTTGCACTGGTCTATATGTAAGCCGGAAATCACCAACTGAGCGCGAACAAGAATTTTCGCGACGTTTCTTTATGACTAGAAGCTTTATTGATACAATAATAGACTGGTATTTATATTATGACATC
Source organism: Mythimna loreyi (assembly GCA_029852875.1). Taxonomy (NCBI): domain Eukaryota; kingdom Metazoa; phylum Arthropoda; class Insecta; order Lepidoptera; family Noctuidae; genus Mythimna; species Mythimna loreyi. The sequence goes on along the minus strand of CM056780.1, from coordinate 13,051,401 downwards.
AACTTACCCATGGTTTATCTATTTCAGCCATGTGATCAACAAGCTTTCTCATATCGGCTTTGCTAAGAGCTGTTCCTATCATTACCGATTTACGGCAAGCCCTAGAGGCAAACATTGCCCTTACTCTGCTTGGTCTACAATATTCTGAAGGGGATTCCTGGAATGATATTGTTTTGTTTGAAATATTAAGGGCCAACGCTGCGTACAGCGGGGCACGCGCGGGTACCTGTCGCATACTATACGTGTGTGTCGTAAGCGGCCATAGCGGTAGGACACCGAATTATTAGCTGAGCAGTGTCGCTAGTTTATAACAGTGTGCATGTAATCGTGCCGTTGGAGAACTTTAATGTATATGTTGTAAAACAACTGCCGGTTGCCCGCGACGAGTCCCCGCGCGGCTATCCCGGTTGGAGCAATTTTGTTTAGGACCGCGCGTAGTTGAACCCACGACGACCATAATCGGGCCCGTTACCATTAGACCAGTGGTGGCCCGGTGGTTCAAACATTTACTTAAATTATATTACTCAGATTTTTATATTAGAGTAGGTAAGCAGAGTGGCATTTTACTGCATAAACATACCCTCAACATGAATAAAAGCTCTTCAATATCTTCTTTCCCAAAGATCCAATTTTTTGACATAGGTAATGTCAATAATTTAACTCTTTTTGTAGGTAAAGCTTCTTCCTTGATTTCAAAAGTGAATCCATTCTTTTTAAAAACATCTAAATTATCCATTAAAATTTGTTCATTTACTCCGGTTAGTTCAAGAGACTGCGGACTGAAATTGATGAATGTTTTATTAGAGAATAATTGCTATTGAATGAAAAAATGCAGGCAATAGATTATCACATACATGACCAATTTTTGACTAGTTAGTTCAGTAGTTTTCTGTAATGTTTCAAAATTGTAAATTTCATCAGTAGCATGTTGATCTATTATAAAAAGATCATCTTCCAATTTGGTTATTATGAAACCCAAGTTAAATTGTCCAATAATTTCCATCTTTTTAAATGAGTCCTTGGATATTTCTTTACTCAGTTCTTCTTCACATTTTTTGTTAAATACTGGATTAATTTCGCTTCTGAATTTTACTCTTGTGGGGGCAGAATCTTTTTTATCATTGACATACATACTTGCTAATGCTTTAACATGTTCCAGTGATGTCTTTAAAGTTACAGTTTTCCTATTACTCTTCCCCAAATCTTCTTTATCTGTTACTATTTTCTGCTTTTTAGGGGTTTTCTCCTTGTGTTCACTTGAAGTGTTTGCTTTTGTCTTTAAGGTTTTTGGTTTACAGTTTATTGTATGGGATTTTTCTATTATGACATCACTAATATCTCTTATTTGCGTATTGGGAACATTTTCATTAAAATCCAAATACATAATATTGCGTTTATCATCTTCCAGAGATGAACTTTTGGTAGATGAATCATTTGTGTTTATAGTTTCACTCATTTCACCAGAGTCTAATTGCTGGTTTTTAGCATCTTCCTGAAATGAACTTTTGGTAGATGAATCATTTGTGTTTATAGTTTCACTCATTTCATCACAGTCTAATTGTTGGTTTTTAGCATCTTCTATTTCTTCTTCATCTTCAGATTTAAGAATGTCAAAAGATCTATTATTGAGGTCTTTAATTTCTTTGGCCTCCACAAAGCTTTCTTCATTTTTAATTACTTCAGTTTTCTTAGCTTTTGATGAAATAAAATCTAACATTGTTGTTGACTTTCGTTTAAGTTCATTTTTAATTTCTTTGTCAACTATAGGTGTACTTTCAGAAGCTTGCTTTGTTTTATTTTGAAATTGTTGCAAAAATGAGTTAAAAACTCTTGGTTGATCTAAATCTGGTTGAACATCATTTGTTTCTTTATTAAAGCAATTAACATTTGTTTCCATCTTCAATGTTCTAGGTATATTTTCAAATAGTTTTAGTAAAGAACTTTTTAGTATGTCCAGTATTATTTTTTCTTTTGTAAGGAATATCTTTCGTTTATCTGGAGTGACATTAACATCAACTGCTGTTCTCTCCATTTCAACATTTAGGAACACAAAAGGGTATTGATGTGGATTATACTGCTTATATATTTCGTTGATAATTTTCATTATTTTGGTTGGTTCACAAGGCCTAGAATTTATATAATAAAACTGTCTATCAGTACTAGAGCGTCCACTACCATGTGCACAAGAGGAAATAAAACCTGTAAAGTGAATTGGTTTTGCAATATTTTTATGGCCTTGTGATTTTTGTGATCCACTAATATCACTATTAGTAACATCGGGTTTTTCTGCATCATTAGAGTCTTCAGATAAATCTATTTCAACATCTTCTATATCAATACTTTCATCTGTTTCCTTAACTTCTCCTGAAAGACCTTTGAATATGTTATCTTTGATGTTTGTCACATATTCTGGCTTTATTTCAAGTAATGTCTGCAGTTGCTTCACCCCAAAAACACTGGCAATATTGTCTTTATAAGATGATGTTCCTTGTGTTGCTACAACTACAGATTTGGAGTTGGAGCTTGTTTGATTGCTGCAAGTTATTCTGGAAAATGTTTAGAGTGGTTTAGTGTGTGGCACTTTACTTGTAATTACTTATTAAACTTTATTGGAACTTACTTGACTCCAACAGAAATCAAACAATATGCATACAATAGCTGAGTCATTTTATTAAACTCCCTCTTAGCATTTTTGTGGAATTCTTTCTGTCTCACGGGTAATGATGAGAAGAGGTTTGTTAAACAGACAGTTGTACCGACTTGTCTTGAACATGGTGTTTGTTTTATAATATTTCCTTTGTGGTCATATTCAAGTTTTGTAGCTGCAACATTTAGATTATAAAATAGTTGAATCACTCAAATAGAACCAATAGCTAGTGCAGATTATCAGAATAACAGACTAAATATTTCTCAAATACTATTTAGTTAGATAATTTGTATAAATACATACCATAATCACAATCTTTGTGTCTTGTGGTGACTGTGAGATTAGCTAATGAACATAATGAACTTAGAGCTTCTCCTCTGAAACCAAAACTTGACACTCCAAGTAAGTCTGAGTACTCAGACAGTTTTGAAGTGTAATACTTTAAAGCTGTAAAAAAAATTAATTAAATATAATTGAGTAAATTTTAACATTGCATTTTGCAGTACTGGCTGGAGAAGCAGTTTCATGTATAATTCAGACAGCATAACTATCAGCAAGGAATGCTTTATGTGGCTCTTGATAAGTCACAGGGATTGATCATGTTAGTATTATTAACATACACTGATTGCAGCAATTTATTTTTTGTCATCAACTTAATTTAGATCTTAGTCTCTACCTGCTTTCCCCATGGTCTTCTAGAGACCTTGAAAATCAATTTTATCAAGTGTAGGTTAATTTAAAGTTTTTCTTACTCAAAGCACCAAAGTTATCTTCTGTGACACCAGTTCCATTGTCTGATACTTCAATCAAATCAATGCCATAGTTTTTAAACCTTATGTCAATATTTGTTGCACCAGCATCTAATGAATTCTCTACTAGCTCTTTCACAGCAACTGCTAGACTCACAACAACCTAAAAATAAATTGTAGAGTAAAATCATAACATTTGGCATTAATATTTCAAGAAACATGCAGAACAGTTATAAACATTGTATTTATAACATATTGGTACCACATTGTAATACCTAATTATATCTACAGATTAGAATACGAAAAATATTCACTGGTATGAAGCTGAATAATTCTTCCAGCAGGATTGATCATGAAAAGGTGGTACCTATATATATTATACATAAACATCTTTGGCAGAAGATAGTTTTTATATAAGCAGTCAATTATCTAGCTTAGATATTAAGAAGTAGATAAAAAACTGTGAAAAGTATATAAAGTACCTGTCCAGAACATATTTTATGAACCGTATCCTTGGCTATAGGCTTAATGTTAGTATTACTTTGATTTGTTTTTGTGTCCATAATTTGTATAGTGTAAATGTAATTACAAAACTAAGTCTATAATTGTATTTTACATTAATTTTTCTTTTCCCGCCACCTATTTCTACAAACAAATTAAAATTGTTTACAATTTAAGACGTCAAATCTGTCAATGTCATACTTAGTTTATGCTTCTTTTTTTTTTCTCCCGCTCCGTAGACAGGAGATTGTTGCTCTTGTGCATTTGCCAGCGTAAAGTTCTTTAGGCCTTATGCTTCTTTGGTTTGTAAGTTTTGATTTCTTGTATTTTTGTGAAATACTGTTTTTTTTTTAAAGTTACCTAAGGCTGTTCTAAGTCCACGCGCTATAGCGCCCCTAAGGCTACACTCCAACCAAGGCTGGTTCTATGCTGAACTGAGTGGTATTATTTCGTCGGCAGGTTGCATCATATAAGACTCAGGTAGAATGCTTACTGACTTTAAGCGCACGGTCATGCAAGCGTCAATTATTTCTATCAATCATGACTGATGGTGATCGATGGTTTTTATCAGTCAATACTATGCTGACGTCAATCATCGCATATTATACGGTAGGTTATTCGTCAAAAAAAAAATATTGACTGTGGCAAAAGTGTCAGCAAAACTTAACCATTACAAGGTCGATCATGCAAACATTAATTAAGTACAGTATACAACTTAGTAAATATCCGTTTTTAGAAATAAATACTTAGATGAAAACGGATATTTCCTGAGTATTTATTTATCTGAAGGATATAACATCCTTGGGATTTATCCATTTTGACTTTTTGAGCATTTATTTACTTGAATAAAATCCCAACTGAAGTTGGTTCTCTCTAGAGTTAAGGATTCCTCTCCTGGTTTAGACGGTATCCCTTATTCTTTTCTTTCTAAGTGTAATGTCCACTGTCTTTCTATTTTTCTTAACATAGTAAATGCTCTGTTTGCATCCGGAACAGTCCCTAACTCTTGGAAAACCCAAATTGTCCTCCCTATTTTGAAGCCCCAAAAAGACCCAGGCAGTAGTTCATCCTATCGTCCCATAGCGTTGTCCTCGACAATAGCCAAAACTACAGAACATTTGATTAAAAATAGACTGGAGTGGTTTACTGAAAGCAAAGGTCTTTTATCACCTACACAATATGGATTCCGGAAGAGAAAGGGTACAGCAGATAGTCTCAGTATCTTTACTACAGATATTAGGCTCGCATTCACTAGAGGTGAGTATGTGTTGGGGGCATTCCTGGATATCACCTCAGCATATGACAATGTCAGACTTCCAATCCTTAGGGAGAAGTTACTCCAACTAAAGGTCCCTGTGAAGTTGACAAGATTTATTATAAACCTCCTACTTGACCGCACCATATCTCTAAAAATTGACGGTGATGTTGCGCATCCACGCAAGGTCTACAAGGGCCTCCCCCAAGGTTCAGTGTTAAGCCCCCTACTGTACAATCTGTACATGTCTGGGCTTGATTTCACTGTCCTAGAATGCAAACTGCTCCAGTATGCTGACGATTTGCTCATTTATCGCGCAGACAAGGATATCGAGGAATGCGCCAGTGCTGTAACAGATGCGCTAGCATCCTTGGATGAGTTCCTTTTATGCCATGGTCTGGAACTATCCTCATCGAAAAGCAAAATAGTTTTATTCTCCAATAAGAGAGTTATACCACCATTCGTAATTACGCTACGAAATTGTCCCATTGAACAGGTGAAGGAAATTAAATTTTTAGGATACACTTTAGATTCAAAATTAACCGGCCTCCCTCACATAAATTATGTAAGTAATATTTGCGAAAAAAATATCAACATCATAAGAGCCCTATGCGGAGTCTGGTGGGGAGCACATCCTTACAGCCTTAAACTGTTATATAACGCGCTGATCAGAAGCCATCTGGACTACTGCACTTTTCTTCTAGAACCCTGTAGTAAAGCAAATTTTAAGAAGTTTGATCTAATACAATCAAAAGCTTTAAGAATAATTCTTGGTGCTATGAAATCCAGCCCAATTAATGTTCTTCAGAATGAGGGTGGAGATCCTCACCTCTATATAAGGAGGCAATTCCTGGCAGACCGCTTCTTCTTTCGTTCCCTACTGTTTAACAACCATCCCCTTATTCCAAAATTACAGCTCTTGTCAGAACATTCTAGAACTCACCCCTACTGGACCCATAAGTCTAACCCCTGTCTTATAAATAGCCTTCGAGTATGGCAGGGTCAGAATAATCCTGTTCACCGTTCTTCCAAATTACCATTATTTAGCGTTACCTGGCCCGCTCTATTGTTTGAACCCAAAATTGTAAATTTAGGTATAAGTGGGGACTCTCCCAATCCCAACAAAGAATTTTTAAATGCAATTGGCACTCATTACATTAATCATCACCTCCTATTCACCGATGCATCAAAACTAGACCCCAAAAAATGTGTAGGTTATAGTATATTCCATCAAAACTGGAATATTGTGCTAAAGAAAAAGTCCCCTCCAGAATCTTCTGCATATACTGGTGAAATTCTTGCAATATTTGAAGCGGTCAAATACTGTGCCCTTTTTAGACTCAAATTTGCGTTGATCCTTTCAGATTCTCTAAGCTCCTTACAAGCCCTCTGTCATAATCCATTTCACGATAGATCCCATAACCCAGTTGTCCTCCAAATAAAAGACACGCTCATAAAAGCACAAGCATTAAACCTCACCATTGCCTTTGCTTGGATACCTAGTCACGTAGGAATATCTGGCAATGAGCGGGCTGACGTTTTGGCAAAAGAAGCAGTAGTCTGCGGTGATACGGTCCCGTTCATAAATTATTGCCATGATCTAGCAGCACTTGCTGGGGAATGTTTGAGAGAATCCTGGACTAAGCACTGGGAACAGTCTATCAAAGAAAAAGGGAAATATTACGCCAGTATTCAAAAAGATATTCGCAAAAAACCATGGTTCTATAAAACTTTCCTCAGCAAAAAAGTTACGTCTATTATATGTCGTATGCGTATTGGACACTGTTGCACCCAATCTTTCTTATACAAATTGCGTATAAAAGATTCTTCGTTGTGCGAATGTGGCCTGGATGAAGGCGATATTAACCATATTTTTTTCTCATGCCCACGTTTCGATCGTTCTGAAATGTGGAACTCACTATCAAAATTAAAAATTCCTTTTCCTCTTAATATTACTACATTGTTACATTTAGCTAATACCAATCATTCCATACTATTATGTCTATCCCAATATATATTAAAGAATAACATAAAACTGTAATATTTATGTACTCATTATATTTTATTTATTAGTATCAGAACTATCACCAATCTTTCCTATCCTATGTATCTTATTCCATGTAATCTAGTGACTGTAAAACCTGATCCTTTTCTTCTTTATTCTTTATATTCTTGATTTTTCTTTTTCTACCTTCTTTCCTTTCTTATTTTTTAATGTGCAACGCTCAATACTAGAATCTGGCAGTAATGTTTAAAACAAGTTGCCAAATTAAAAAAAAAAAAAAAAAAATCCCAACTGTACATATTTACGACTATTTGATAATTGATAGCAATACTGAACACTGACTGACTGTCAGTGTCATGTCATTGTCATCACACTACGCAACGAAAGCCGAAATTCTGTCTCAGTGTTTATTTTATATTTTATTGAAAACGACAAGCTGAAAGCGTTAATTGTTACGTATCAGTATTAGGCAAACGTTTCATAAACTACATTATAACTAGTAAATCACGTCAAAATGTCTCTTAATACGGCTCATGCCGATCATGGGGTGTTGATACATGCGAGAGAATGGTGAGTCATCTTTTTGAGTATGAGTGACGACTGCGTAAATGGCTTTAGAATGTTCTATACTGCGTTTCCTACTCTCCGTATTGATTTCTAAAGTTACGGCCATTTCCACAAAATTGCTCTTGTTGCACCAATATCCATACAATTATGTGGAATAGATCATCTTCAATGTGTATTTATAGCTATGACTATGATTTTCATTTTAATTGGAACCCATATTATTGGAATGATAAATAAACTTTTATCAACAAAACCACCATTCATTGTTGATAAGGTACCAAGTACAAATGAAACCAAAAAACACTTACAGCAGCAATTTATTTTAATTTATTGTTATTATGTACAATTTTAATGAGGTGAGAACTGAATTAATTACTAGTTCTCTAACCCTCACTTTATTTATTTTATAAATTTAATGAAACTTGAATTTAAGGATGTATAAACATGGTAAAAGTTGTTCAAGAAATTTAGGCCATAATAAATAATGTGAATGTCATCATAATTTATACCTATTTCATCAAATGAAATATATATTTCATATAATACTAATGTGGAAGACCTACTTTAGTCATAATGCTACATTGCTCATTACTTATTATTATGTAACATTGGGACTGGTTGTTGTGGCAACGCTTGGGGGAGGCCTATGTCCAACAGTGGACGTCTTTCGTCTGAAATCATGATGATGATGTAACATTTGTCTTGATTAAACAATAATATATGTAATTATAGTTTCATATAAATAAAAATTGTTTGTACATGAGATTGTTAAAAAAATATGGTGATAGAAAAATTAAATACATACTATAAATAATTGTCATTTTAAACCATCAGAGAATATTGTATATGAAAAAGTAGAATGACAGGCCAGTGTTATATTGAATCTGTTTTTTTTTTAGATTACCTACCATTAACAAATAATTATCATTTACAGATTCATTATTAAGAAAATATAGAATACTAGCTTTTGTCAGCGGCTTCACCCGCATACATAAAACATAGCCTATTTCACTCAGGAGTAAAGCAGCTTTCTATTATTGCTAAAATTTCTCTAATCGGACCAGTAGTTCCAGATATTACCTCCTACAAACAAAAAAATAAAAAAACAAACTTTACCTCTTTATTATATTAGTGTAGATGTAGATAACATTAAAAAATAGAAAACAATAGATCTGATGATCAAATTGTGGTATTGATGTAATGTGGCACTTTCCAATTCCATATAAATAATAATTTAATTAACCTTTTGAATACTGTAATTAGAGACATAATAGAAAGACAATAGGAGTGTGTGCGCCGACATTCGCTTGGGGCTCAAGAGTTTAAAACACATCCTGTAATCAGTCTTATGTGGGTGGGTCTAATAGTACCCACAATAAACAATCATATTCCAGAATTTTGAATAGAGTTTTATATTTAGAAAAGTGGATTCTTTCTTGGTAATTTAACCTTATTTTTTTCAGTATCATATTGTTTTCGGACAATGTAACTGTTGAATTCTATGGAAATGACACTCCCGAGTTCAAAGGTGTCAAAACAGGCCGCATGTATTTAACTACTCATCGTATGATATTCAATTCAAAAAGCCCTGCTGAACCACTAAGGTCCTTTAGTTTTCCGTTTATTACACTGCAAGATGTAAGTATTTTTTGTTATTAATATATCTTATTATCAGCACAATTCAAACAGCTGGGACTAGGAACTTTAATATGCAAGTTCAAATATACAAATTTGGGACATTAATACTCAACTAGCTTCAGTCAGCCACCTTGCCTACATCAAGGAAAGTTAACCTAAACATTCCATTGAAGTTAAAGTATTAGGATTTCCTTGAAATATATTCATGATCCCAGGATAAAAAAGTATTTTATATCCTTTTCCTCCTGGACTTGTATGCTAATTTTCATCTGTTCTGACTTCTGCAATTACATTGTGAAGTGGTTGTGTTTGTCACAACTTCACAGTGTGGTATACATACAATATATTGCCTTAAAAGTGTGATAGTGTTGTTAAATTAATAATCACACTATCCATTGTATTTTTGATAACTTTTTTCTATCTGGGGGCATGGCAGTACTCCAGCCAAGTCTCCAGTATTAGTATTTTTTTGGAGTATAATTTTAGTACCTATAATAATACATATCTTAAAACCCTTTTAATAATTGTTTTGATTATCAGGTGACAGTGGAACAGCCTATGTTTTCTGCAAACTACATCCAGGGTAAAATACATGCACAACCCAATGGTAACTTCATTGGTGAAGTGAAATTCAAAGTAGTGTTCAAATCTGGAGGTGCTATTGAGTTTGGTCAAGCTATGTTGAAAGCAGCACATCTTGGTATGTACCTTCTTAAAATTAATTAGCGAACTCACCATCATCTGAGTCATGCATCCAATCTGAGATAACAATTCTCAAGTTGGATGCATTATTCCAATCTGAGATGTTGATGATGTTGAGTATAGACTTCCTTACCTTTCTGCTTCTCGTGGAGCCGCAGGTGGCGCAAATTTGAAGCGATTGGCTGTTGCACTGTGCGTCGTAGGTTCGATTCCTGAACGAAATAAATATTTGTACCCTACAGATAGTAGTTACGGGTCTGGGAATCTTCTGTAACGAGTTTATTGGGAAATAAATGAAGCTTGCAAGCCACCTTTTTAGCACAGGCAACGTTTAATAACGTTCGCACGATGAGTTTGATCGTTCAATCCTGTAATGAAACATACTTTTGAGGGTTCTAACTGGTCTCGCATCATCACGGCAACGCAAGGGACGGTCGTGTGACAGAATCGCGCAATCTATTGGAACAATCCTATTGAACCTTCGTACGATCTTTTTATCGCATGACGAGAACGCAGTGCGTCATCGTACGATCCTAGACAATTAGGACGTTCGTGCTTAATTCAGTTTGCCAGTTGTCACTCTTTTTGTGATGTTTTATTTTCATATCAGTCAGTAAATACTATCTAAGTGATAAGGTAATATGATTCAAACATTGTTATTATAGTGAATGTTGGGTAGGTAACTTAGGTATTGTTATCAGAGAATAACATTGAGACTTAGTATCGTTTAGCGATAATTATGCTATTCGTTAATAAAATCACTGTAACGGCGTAGGTATATTCTCTGGGAACTTGTTTAATCACGCCTAGATTAATTTTATTGCAATAAAATATACCTATATAATAAATCTTTTTCGAACTGACCGGACTATAACTGTTCATAGCAGCGACACTTGGAGACTGCTTAAATGATGATGTTCTGTTACTTTTTGGTATACTTACAAAAAAAGTTGAATCTATCTATCTATGATGACATTTTTTCCATTACAAAACGCTGTGAGCAACTTATAATTTTTTCTTAAAAAGATCTGTTATTTTTTTTTGCCATAACTTCAAACAAGTTGCCTATATTCTGTAGGTACTGGTTAATGTGGATAAGTACGTTTATTATCAATAATTTGACCGACAGCAACCCGTCATGCGACGCCGGATGCGCCGCCGCCGCCGTACACCCCTCCGTCCGGCCCGTGGTACGCCGCGCCCCCGCCCGCTTACGCGCCGCCACCTCAGGGATACTACGGATGGGTGCCGCCCTACACGGTTAGTTTCACACTGTTACGACATTAAAGAACTTCTCCAATGACATGTCGTTGCCATAATACAAGCTTGACTTAGTGTAGGAGTATACCTGATATTTTGTGACAGCGTACAACCTTAAAAGACAACTAAAGTTGTTATTAGTTTAAGAAACGTTTGTACCTCTGATTGCAAATATATAATAAATACATATATATTAATAATATATTATATTATATAATTATTTGTCACACTAGAACATGATGGGTTTGAATTTTTGATGCATCATAATAGTACTTACCTCCGAAAGCAGCAAATACAAAACTATAGAACACTTTTAACATGTTGTACTTAACTGTAATTTCGTGTTTTTTAATCAACTTTCAAGCCATGTCTTTTGTAATTTCTAGCAACACTGCACAATATAAGACTTGGTTGTATACCCCGAAACAGCAAAGAGATACTGATTAGACTTCGAGAAAACATTTTTTTTTACTATTTACATACATAATTTACCTCAGCAGCCTTACAGCAGTTACAGCCATGTAAGATAAAGTAGGCTAAGATTTTCAGTCGTTGTCAGAGGATATAAAAAAAATGTGTTTGTTTATATTTCCAGGCTTTCCCGGATCAACCGCCACCAAATTCAGTTTTTGTATCCAACAACCCTCCGCCGTACCCCGGTGTGATGGGCAGGCCATACCCGCCGGGCACGGGTTACGCCGGCGCCGCGCCGCAGGATAGCTTCTCCCCTACAGGTGCGGCCTTCCCGCAGGGCCCCTCCGCGCCGCCCGGCTACCCCGGCGCGCCGGCGCCCGGCTACCCTGGCGGCGCGCCGCCCGGCTACCCCGGAGCCCCGGCGCCCGGTTACCCTGGAGCCCCGGCTGGCGCTCCGGCCGGCATGTCCTCCAACGGTGAGGATCATTCTAAATTCCAAATTTATTACTTAAGCTATACCAAGTTCTGAAACGTTTCATTTTTGTTTAATTGTGTTTATTGTACAGCTTTCGAGAATATTGCAATGAATATTCCCAATGCTCAAGCCGAGGCTCCACTGTGAGTAGTAGGTTGTTGCTAGTAATGATGTATAGGTATTCATAATTTTGTAAATCATACGTCTTTTAGTTTTTCATGTTGCTCTAGATTAGTATCATTAATAAGGCTTAGAATGACTAGTGTAAACTGATTGTTTTACTTGCTTTAATTCAGAATCTTAAATAAGTAATTTGTATGCATTGTCATTTACTGAACTAACTTTAGCATAATATAGTTTATTTTTATTTCCAGTAAATTTAAAAAGTTCCTTAAGTTGTGTTAATTAACTAAGATTCTGGATTAAAGTTTAGTTGCGGTAAATGTATTTGGTTGCTGCAGTAGTGTCATTGTCGTTTTCAGATGCTAAAGCTGCGGAGGCAGCACAAAGCGCCTATTACGACCCTCACAGGCCCCAGACAGCCTACGTGCCTCCACCTTACAACGTAAGTACACTACCAAAACCGAAATAAAATGTACCTACCCAATCAAAATTATTACAAAAACAGCACCTTTACAATTAAAGGTATATTATGCAAATGTTTTTCTCTAAAACTGAATGGTGTATTTCATTTTTTTATTTAATTATTTCTATATTTACATATAAAAGGAAAAATATCCAAAATATCAAATAGAAAGATTTTCGCTAATCTGATTCCGTTCATAATTAAGTAAGAGACCCTTGAAATTCTATGGAAGGGGAAACTCAAGTAACAGCATCGAGACGTCACCGTCATCGGGTCACGCGATTAGAACAAACTCACACGCAGACATAGCGCGGTATTAACAAACCCCACCCGCCCACTCTTCATACAAATATTTGAAAAACTAATTGCTACTAAAAAAAAAAAAAACAATTTTGATTGTTTTAAGAAAAAGTTTTATTTTTGTGTTATTTGTTGGTTATATAAAAAAATAAAATAAACACAGGCAAGTATGTAACTAGCACGTAAAAATCATGTACTGACATTTAACGTTGTCTCATTAAATTGATTTTGTATACAATTGTTTAATATTAGTGGTATTTTAGAATATTATTTAAGAAGAAAATGTATCAATGAACACTTTCTAAATTACAGGATCAACCTCCGACCTATCAGGAGTCACAGTCAAAGAAAGAAAATTAAAGCATTGTCCACATTTCCAAATGCCGCTGAAAACCTCTTGTCTTAAAGGTCAAGACGAGTTCTACCTACGAACGGAGTATTATAGCATAAATCGTGCTGATAGCGTTTTCTACGAAAAGTAGAACAACGAGTTAAATTTGTGTAAAAAATGTATAAAAATACCTACCCAAATTCATATTGTTGCATTGCACAATGTCTGTAAATGTCAACTCGTAGTTTGATATAAATACGTCAAAATTATACTAAGTATTGAATTGACTCAAAATAGTTTGAGATTAGGAAAACAGCAGAAGTTTGTATTTGTCTTATTAACCTTTAGTCGACAATATTATAATAACTATTGTAATCATATAATTTCATAATTAGAGATATGTGTGTTAAATTGTTAATGTAACATTCCATAAGGAGTTGACTCAGTATTACAATAAACATACGAACTTCATGAAATATTAAAGAGTAAATTAACCAGTTTATTTTGGATTAATCATAATATATTGCATTTTAATTCATACTTTTTTATTTTGTTGAAAGTAGCTACGACTCTGCAGGGCTAGTTATGATGGTTCGATACCTACCTACATAGTAGACTCGACTCGGTAGGTTTTTGTTAAATTGAAATTAGTGATCGGCCAATAAAATTTCAAAGTTTAATTTAATTAATGCTCCAGTAAATTTGATATTTGATCAAATTAATAGGCTAAGCACGAATAGACCATTGCTTATGCAATTTAGATGGAGACGATTCAAAATGGTAAGAGGTACTATATTTATAGATGTTAAAACATTGTGTGTGATGTAAAACAAACACACAGAATTTTGGGCAACAGAAAGTGTCTTTTAAAACTACTAAACTCTTTCTGCATATTTCGCCAGTTGTCATTACTTTCAATTATATTATTACCAATTCTCGCACATTTCATGAACGTCTCCTTTGTAAAAGTAAAAAAAAATATATATATAAATGTGATATTTTCAAAAGAAAACTATCTATATTTAACTTTCACTACTGTAGATAAGTCATAAGGACCTAATCAAGGTAAAAAATGTTTAATCAATTGCAGAGTTATTTTCGTTCGTAAATATTGTAGTGTTGACTGTATATTCTTAAGCTGTTTATTTATTATTTCGGTACAAAATTAAATGTACTCAAAATTATAACCTTAATAAAGGCTTAGCTTGTTAATCTAAGTGTTTTATTTTTGTGCAGTGTCCATAATATTTTAACACTAGCTTCTGCCAGCGGCTTAGTTCGCGAGAAAGTCGGTTTTTCCAAACTTCCAATCCCCGTTTTATCCCTTAAGGGTTTTTTAGGTGGGGAAAATCATCCAATGGCATCTCTGCGCCTTTGGGTGGGGCGGGAGATACTGTCAGACTGTCACTGACACCACGCACCGTCGACGTCTTATGCAGGGTCTGGAGAGTTACCTTTGTTCCTAACCTTGAGTTCGTATTCCCGCCCCTACGGTGCGGTGGGCGGAGATTGAGATTGGGTTCCTTGGGGCGGCTGGGGCGTGAGGACGTTGCCTTACGCGTGCGACCTCAATTCAATTCGTTATTACTATATCACATGTTACATAAGATCTTAAAAATAGTTTAACAAGTGCTCATAGACATTGTCAGGCATAGCAATTTCATGAAGTTGAGTAATTAGAATAACAATTTTAAGAGAACAAAGTTAAAATTAGAAACAAAAGAAATCGGATTTACTAATCAGATTAAATGAAATATGAAATAAATGAGACGTAGGAAGTGTTCCTCGAAATTCCACAGGCCGTCGAGGACGAGTCCCAAGTCGTCGATCCGACACCGTTGTGAATATCTCCTACCGTTAATTGGGAGCCGGTGGTGATGAGTTCTGAGGGCCGTGAAAGCACATGGCCTTGGAGTTGTACAGCGCCTTCTCGAGTTCCATACTGCTGGATCCTGTCGACGACTATCGCGTGTCGCTAGTTCGACCGCTCCCTGGTACGACTCTCCCTGTGCCAGGACCAAAGTGTCATCTGCATAGCATGCCACACACGGAGGCAGTACGTAGTCGTACTGGACGTTCCACATGGGCGGCCCTAGTACCGCTCCCTGCGGAACGCCGCATGACGCACGACTCGCCGTCGCCCTTTCGACTCTCGCTGGCGACCGGGGTAAATTTGTACCTGTCCGACAGGTAGGCCTCGATCACACAACAGAGATGGTCGTACACCCGGTGGTAGTACAATGAGTAGCATTGGGAGGGCACTCAGGGCAGGGAATTAAAGGCAGGCGTTGGGACGCGGCTGCCCGCGACGGATGCCTGCGCGGCGTTCCCGGACGGTGCATTTTTTATATTTCTACATTTTGTATGGGGTCGCGTCACTTCACGCGTGTGTCGTTTGCGGCTGTCCTCGAAACCCAAACCGGATTATTAACCTGAGCCTGTAAACCACCCGCCAACTCGTTTAAATTACCTATATAATATATATAATAATAAATATTAAATTAAATCAGTCACTGCGGTTTAGAAAACGCGCACACCAAAGGCTTTGATGGTCATGGTTTGTCTACATTGATTTAAACTAGCAAGGTCAGCCCTGTTGGGACGGTGGGTAACAACCGTATGGAACATCTTTAAAGGTGGACCAGACGGTTGCAAAAAGTGGAAAATTATCCAATGATATCTCCCGCTCTTGAACGGAGTGTGAGGGCGTGTCTGACTTTTACTAACTAAAAACTACTCTTAGGTCCTTCGTTGCCTTACATGCTTCTTCTGCCATGGGTTCGCTTCTGAAAATAAATTCGGCCCAAGATTTTTCTTTCAGAATCAGAAGAGAACCCATGGCACCAGCAGGTTTCGAACTTTCTGGGCTCCTACGGTTTGCTGACAATTCCGTGAGGCGCGCGAGGAACACTACGCCCCGTCAACAATTTAGGATCAGCCCGGACGGTTAGCGGATGGACGGACAGCAAACTACCCTTTGCTCGCCGTCAGCAAGCCCGTGCTTACGGTGGCTGGAAATTAGGATCGGAATCCAAGCAGCTGGTACGTGCCTCGCATGTTTCCGACCATCTGGTACACCCTATAACAATAATTCCTTAAACGTTTAGAGCAACTGTCTCAGCTACATCATATAACCACAACACAATTACATCTGTCTCGTCGCCGAACAGTCACTACTTGTAAGTTATAATGTCTGAGACGCGCCGGTTGATATGTGACTAATTATTGTGTGGGGCTCCGGTATACTATGGTTCCTGTTAAGAATAAACAATACTTGACGTGATTGGTTAGCGAGACCTACGACTTGTTAGTGACTGAAGTGAGTACGTACCTTTAAACGATGGCCCTGTATCTAACCTTTTTGAGACGAATAATAATAACTATGATTTTAAATAAAAACTTATTTTTTATGCAGCATAACCATGTGTAAGCAGACAGTCAAAAGAAGAGTAATAGCTATATGTCAATCTTGAAAATAGAAGATCAAAAATGTAAATCCGAGTGTCCAACAAAAATGTACCAACTAATAATATAGGTAACTAAAATAAACCAAAATGGGACAATAGTAAACAAAACAAAATTCAACCTCAACATAGTATGGGTAAGTGGTTGCACTATAATGAGTATTTAGAATTTCCAACTTAAGTAGACGCTATTGACAGCTTTGTACAAAGAAGCCTGCAAATGTAGATTGATTTTATCCGCAAAAGAAGCCAGCCTCGTGTAAATATGACTGCCACTCATTATTAATTTGTATTTTAATGATAACAGACATGTGTGAATCGCATACAAAAGTTCAAATGCAGTGATAGATGCAAGAATATTTCTTATTAAATTCCTATGTGTATTATTGTGATTGAATAATTATGTTTGGTCAAATTGTGTTGTATTATTTTAACCTCCTGAAAAATTTAAAAACTCCCGCGCGACAGGCATTGAACTTTTGTACAAAGTTGTTTGATTGAGGTGGTGAACAAAAGTAAATGTTTAGAAAGGTCTATCGATACTATCATAAATTTCCGTTCTGGTGAAGCGCTCTCTTCTTATTTTACTTTGCTTCTTCACCTCTCCAAAAGGATGACTCTAAGAACTCTCTTTTTCTATTAACTTTAGAGTAAAATTTGAAGCCGGCGGAGAATCTAGAAAAATGTCCACCAGGAGTCGGAGTTCTACTAGCACCAAGTTTGGTAAGTATCACTCGTATATTCATGTTATACCTACTTCGTTACTGGCAATGTAGTAACTATACTTCATGGTAGGTAGGTACCTAATACTTATATCGATGTTTTATTCGTACGCCGCGTTTTATTTTTCACGATTCCAGTGTTCAATAACATGCTTCAGTCCTTTGTAGGTAAGTTGTATTTATTTTTATTTTAAATATTCGTAGAATGAGTGGCAGTTTAAAAACTTGGTTGACGTTGGCTTCTCTTGATATGTGAAGTTGATATATTTTTTACATAGTTTGTTTTCATTACAGAGTAATAAGTGATACCTAAGCATCAATGGCTCCGAACATACACCCCCCATGCGTGCCGTCTGCCTCGTGTCAACCGGCACGATGCCACCCCCTCCCCCCGCCATGCCAAAACCCAGAAAGATGCCTCAGGAATACTACTTCAAAAGGCGTAAGACCATGCCGCAGTGCAGTATCTATCATGTCAACAAGATCAAAAGGCAGATGCCACAGTTGTGGAAGAGTAAAAACAATATCTAATCAAAGAGTAAAACTTAGAAAAATTGATCGATGGTTAAAAATGAAAAAAAGAGAATCTAGGCTGATGAAGGAAGATAAATTATATGGAACGCACCGTTATACTAGGTATCAAAGAAGAAAGGGTACCATGAGGGCAAGAACTGATTGTTGTGCAGGCCACGGTCACCGAGGTCGAATGTCGAGGAGGCCAGTTCGAAAATGTAGCATACTGTAAAACATTTAACGATTACCGACTAGAAAAAATGTTTTAACGTTCTTGATCTTTTCAACTATTTAATCTCTATCTAATAACAACATTTACAAGATACATTTTTGCTTATTTTATTACGCTCCATTCTACACAAAACCCAATTTCAAATTATATGCAAGTATTTAGAAAGTTATGGATAGTTGTGTATAAATTGATAGTATGCGCCATTTCAGGTAAGATGATTAAACCTAATTGTATTAAGGCTGGCTTCTTTAAAATAATTGCTTGTATAATAGATAGTTGGTATTATTTGGCATATACTATTTAAATGTAGATAACAACTTTGATCCATACATAAATCCTATTTAATTTAATTACAGTAATGAAATGATTATGCTGCTACTAATTCATCTACCACGTAAGCAAAGAGCAATTCGTACGTAAGCAGCTTCGAAAGTATGGTCCAGAAATGTCCAATAGTAAATGTCTATTCGCATATTATCCTGATCGATGCGATTGACGATGAAAAAAAGAAGATTCGAGCACTATCGCTGTATTATGTACACTCATTACTACCTTTTCCTAACAAGCTATGTTGGGGCTGGCTTCGAGTCAAGTCGGATGCAGTTGGATATCAGTAATTTTACATAAAGCTACTGCCTCTCCTCTGATCTGACCTCCGCAACTGAAGTCGATAAATTGATTAAACACGATACTCTATATCAAGACACGTGGTAGTTTCCTGGCTTCTGACTATTCGTGACGAATGTCAAAGGTTAAATAACAGCTGGGATCAACGACTTAGTCAATCTTGATGTGTTAAGATTTACAGATAGACCTCTGCAGCGGTGCTTAACCTCGGACATCGACCCATCAGCTGTTGACATTCTAGGCACGTGCTCCTCCTCATATTTTGGATCCGTACGGCATAAACTTTGTGAAAACCGCAGCAAAAATAGAGCAGTAACCTAGCAGTACAGCTTGAAATGCCTTCTTGTGAAAATAGAAATTAATATCAACCTCTAAGAATGGCTTAAGATTTTGAAGTTTGGTTCTTTGAAGTGCCACATTTCTGAGTGAAGGCAAGAGATGTTATATTGACAGCAACCAACTTTACATCCAAATAACCCGCAACTTTATTATTCTTACTCGTGATAACTCCTGTTTACAAAAATGGATAGAAAGACGATTTCAAAAACTGCCGACCTATTCCGGGTCTCTCCATAATATCTTAGACACTGGAAAAAATCTGAACGCTAGGTTAATTAGCTTTTGAGAACATAATAAGATATTGTCAGACACTCAGTTTGGCTTTAGATCTGGAAGAAGCACAGAAGATGCTATTGGAGAACTTGTCGATCATGGTACAATCAAATTAGATGCAAAAAAGCGGCGAACATACCAGATGCACTACAATCTGGTATGTTCGCCGATGCACGTATGATGGCTTTCAAGGCATCCTTCGTAAGAGGACCGCATCGCTGCTCTGTCGTGTCCAGATTGCCCAATGTTGTGCCATTGTATACTTCAGTTTAAAAAATAATACACACATTACTTCATATGCATCTGCATATGAAGTAATGTGTGTATTTAATTTTAGGTTACTAACGTAATTTTTAAGTATAATTACTATCAAAAATATCGATCTTATTTAGCATATATTTCATATCAATGTTTATTCCTTTGAATACCAATAAAATCTTACACGATGAGCAGTATGGTTTCTCCAAAGGACGTTGTACGACTGGTGCTGGTGTCACCTTATTAAAACAAATGTGCTGTGTGGAAAGAAGCCCAAGATGCTTTGGATTTTTGTGTGACCTCTCAAAGGCTTTTTGATTCTGTTAATAATTTTTAATTTTAAAGCTAGAACATTACGGTTTACGTCAACTTGCATTAAGCTTGGTGAAATCTTATTTAAGTGACAGGGCAGTAGCAAGTTCAAATAAATGTGTCAATTTACGAAGTTTTAAAATCAAAATGGGTGTACCTCAAGGCTCAATATTTGGTCCTTTCCTCTTTTTGGTATATGTATATTAATGATTTGTAAATTTAGATTTATTTAAATATTTGTAAATTTTGATTTGAAGATTATATCCTTAATAAAAATGCTAGACTAAATGTTGGTCCTGCTCTATAGCCACATCCACTTTTGCCTCCTAAATAGTCATGGTAGTAGAAATGTATTGCCTTTTTTGTATTGTTGTTTTCGTAATGGTTTTTATATTTTATTAGTTTAATGAAGCTTGTGATCATTAATATTTTGTTATTTGGAAACAATAGCAGTTTAGAAGCACTTTTTTAGGGTTCCGTAGTCAACAAGGAACCCTTATAGTTTCGCCATGTCTGTCTCTTTGTCTGTCCGTCCGCGGATAATCTCATCGACCGTAAGCTATAGAAAGCTGAAATTTGGTATCAATATGTATATCAACTACGCCGACAAAGTGCACAAACAAAAAGTGGTAAAAAATGTTTTATTAGGGTAACTCCCTTACACGTAAAGTAGGAAGTGATTTTTTTTTTCTTTTCTACCATAATGTGTGATATATTGTTGGATAGGTATTTAAAAATAATTAGGGATCCCGTAAGATAATTTTTTGATAATGTAAATATTTTCGGAAATAATCGCTCCAAAAGTAAATAAATCGGCCAAAAGCGTGTCGGGCCACGCTCAGTGTAGGGTTCCGTAGTATCCCGTCCGTCACACATTTCTCACAATGTAACAGAACCCAGTAGCCTAATTTCCCGAGAGATGGCGCTATTCCCGGTGGTAATTTTGAGTGAACAAATTTTATTACGGACACTACACTTGAGCGTGATTTATACTAATTTTGTTAATGTGATTTGTTTGACAACGAACAATGCAGTTGAGAGTTTGTCATGCTCACTCAAATGTTTCGCTGATGCATGATGGTAGCACGTGTTATTGGTAATTAACACAATTACCAATAACACGTGCCACCATCAGCGAGATCAGACCCTTCAAAATGGTTGAGCTGAGTGGGGATGATGCACGTGACATGTTCGTAGATGTGTGCCGTCAGTTGAGACGGGTCATCTCTTAGGTGCTAGAGTTGGATTACGTTAAGTCTGCGCGTAGCTGGGGGCGTGCTTAATGTTGCCAGTGTAATTAATCTACTTTCCCTCATATAATAAAAAAATTACAAAGTAAACAAAGCACAAGAAATACGTTTTGAAATCAATAATGGGAAATACGATTCATTTCATTACATATTATTACATTTTAGTTGGTTCTTCAGGTTTTCTAAAATTATAGATGACGATTAGTTAACGATGTAGCGATAGCGAATTTACAACAAATTTTATCAAAAAAATAAAACAAATTTTAGCCGCACGCACGCAGCCTTTTTTCTGTAGTAGGTAGGTATACCAGCTTCTGCCAGCGGCTTCGCCTGCGTGAAAATTTCTTGTTTTAACATATTTAAGTCTGTTCTTATACAATTTCTCGAGATAAAAAAGCAAACTTTACTTCTTTATTATATTATTCATAATCATAAAACCTATGATATGAACCTATGACACTCAGAAATGAAGCAGCTTTCTATCAGTGAAAAAATTTTTGCAATTGAACCAGTACTTCTAGAGATTACCTCCTACAAACAAAAAAAAACAAAAATATAAAAAAACAAACTACTTCTTTATTATATTAGTGTAGAAGTGTAGATATTGATATAGATCCAAATCTATATAATTACTACTTTATTGAAAGTAAACAAATAGATTGAATTATAGGTTGTTTAATTATTATAAAAAAGTCATGGAACTTAGAAAATATGTACTTTATTTAATATATAATAGCTAGTAATAGTAGTAATAATAGTCACTTGATTAAGATTAAAATACACAGTAGCAGTCCATTTTCAACAAACTCTTTAATAGCTTGTTATAATAATCACTTGTTAAGATTCAAATACATAGTAGCAGTCCATTTTCAATCAACTCTGTTTTTCTGCCAGGCACCACTCGGGTACGAATATTCAGGGAGATTTGTTGTTCTGGTCACCCGAAAAAAATATTTGACAAATGGTCCACTTTTGGAAAATCGTATCGTAAGCCCGATATTTTTTCATTCCCATTAACAAGCACGTTTGAATTTCAAGATAATATCTTTACCAGCACTTTTAACCACTTTTGGTATAATGATGAAAAAATTCTACTCTAGAGTAGAATTTTTTTAAGTCTGCGCGCGGCGAAAAAAGGAAACTAATCATTTGCCGTCATCTTGACATTTATGTCAGGTGTCAAGAGAATGTTTTGTGTTCTGTGTTTTTAATCATTTCCAAAGTAAATAATCGTTATCATTATACAGAAAGTGATTAAAAGTGTTGGCAAGGATATTATCTTGAAAGGCAAACGTGGTTGTTAAGAGAAATTAGAATATATCGTGCCTGCGATCCCATTTTCCAAAGTTGGACCATTTGTCAAATATATTTTTCGGGTGACCAGCACAATAAAATTTCCCTGAGTATTCGTACCCGAGCGGTGCCTGGCAGATAAACAGAGTTTGTTGAAAATGGACTGCTACCACGTATTTGAATCTTAATCAAGTGACTATCATGACAATATGTATTCCAACTTCGATAAAGTTTCAAGCATAGATTCTGATCAAGATATTCAAATGAAAGGAATTCACCCACTCCAGGACCTTTGCTACGCCAAATTTATAAGTGCTGCGAGATACTCATTAAATGATTTAAGTACAAAGTTCTCTTGACTTTCTTATAATAATTACCTATGTAATTAAAAATATTTATAGTCGATTTGTGTAAATACTAGCTGAACACGATGTAAATAATAACGTTTCTTTATCTAAAATTCTGTTTAATTTTCATTACTATACTTATTCGCATTACTACATTATGGCGACAAATGTCGTATACACCGTTAAATTTTGGTCGTTTTAATCCCAAATAGGATCGATCCCTTCATGAAACACTATGGATTGAAAAAGTACTTTTTTTCTAAATCTGGTATTGATATACGCATTTAAACAATTCATTTCTTTAAGTAAACGAGTCTATGACCTCGTAAGTAATTGTCGGTAACCACCTGAAGGTCATTGAAATGGCTCAGCTAACGTGTACTTAAAGAGATCAAATTCGAACGTGAGTAAATTAATTCGATTTAAAAAAAAAGTACTTTATTATTCTAACTTTATCAATCGATTGTCTTTCATGTACCGCATCGATCCTCCAAGGGATTTATAATGATCAAAATTTAACGGTGTATAATTTTAGAAAACCTGAACATATTAAAATGTAAGTAATAATATGTCATGAAATGAAATGCATTTCCCATTTTTGTTTTCAAATTATATTTCTTGAACAAAATTGTTTACTTTCTTTTAAGTTAGTAATATTATTGATTATATGAGGGAAAGTAGATTAATAAACTGGCAACATTAAGCACGCCCCCAGCCACGCGCAGAGTTAACGTAATCAGACTCTAGTGACTTATTTCTTTTTTTTTTTTTAATTTTAATATCTCATCGTGCTCATAGAAGCAACAAGAAGTATGTAACCTAGATTAATGTAACTCAATATGATTCAAAAGGTTTATTAAAAGAGATTACATGGAATTTCTAACACGTTATTTTCCATAGAAGTCTACACTTTGGGAACGTGCAATTTAGCTCCATTGTTTTTTGACTGACCGATATTTTGACTATGAGCGATGTTTTGAGTATGGATAGGGAATTCATCACGACTCGGGCTTGGTCCGGACGATTATCTAACGGCCGGACAGCGTGCTACCCATTGCTAGTAGTCCGCAATCACGCCTACGATTGTTTGGTTGGAATGGCAAAGTTTTTATATGTGTTATTATACCCATTACACAAAATTTATCCCGGTCTTATTTACTTGAAACTTAGGTGTAAAAAATATTCTCTAATATAGGATTATGTCTGAAAATCTGAATTGTTCTACTTACTTAAAAAGTAAGCAGAACAAAATACAACCAATTAAAAAGAAAAATAATAACGTGACCGATAGCAAAAAGTTACCCAAAAACCTCCGAAGTCAGTTGTATATTTTTTGTAAAAAGGCTAGGCGCCTAGGTCACCGTGGAGATACGGTGGTGGATGGAGGGGAATTTTTTAGTTTTCTAGCCTATTATCAAACTGGAGAGATCCGGGTGTTTTTTATTTTTATTTTCACAGGTCCCCCTGCAAGGTGAGATCCTAGTTGGTAATTTAAATTGATAAAATGAATTTATTAGTTAACTAGTACTTTTATAAAATTATTTGTTTAAAAATAAAGTTATTCACTCAAAACGGTGATGGAAAACGTCGCGAGGAAACCGGCATGTCTTAGAAGAACCAAAAATTCTAAGACATGTGTGACATTCACCAACCCGCACTGGGCCCGCGGGGTCGATTAGGTACAGCCCATTCCCTCTCTTAGAAAGGAGCAGGCCTGATGAGGCCTGTATCGGCTGTGGGAACGTTTAAAAAGGCTGATGATGATGATGACGAAAGTGGATTGTAAGTACAGTATTATGGATTTCATTTTGTGGTGTCAAGATACCACTGAAATAAGTGACCTCTGCATCGGTTGTGGTAATAGTTTGTATCAGTCTGTATACGTCTTGGTTTGGATAGTTGTCAGCGCCCAACACCGGTCGAGAGTCACAAGCCCACGGCTTTGGTTAGGTTAGGTCAAAACTTTTGGTTTTGAAAAGTTAATGAATGCTTGTTTTATATTTTGCAGCTGCGTATTCCACTAAGAGTTTAAAGCCATGCGTCTCCGCGCCAACATGCACCGCTCACAGACACAGACCCCGACCGCCTCCCTGCCCAGAACCAGATGAATGTTACAGACGATGCAAAAATAAAAAACGAAAATGTCAGAGTGCCGTGGAGACAGTCACTCGAGAAGGCTCTCGGTGTTCATGTGGCAGAATACAAAGTAGAGGCACTAGATATTATAGAAGTAGAACGGCGAATCGAATCCGGCACAGGAGAAGAGTACGTAGTGCTGCCGCTAGAAACTCGATTCAATCACGTTGGACGAGAAGAAGGAAATGTTGTGAAATATTATAAAAAATATATTTAAAAAAATCGAATCATGAAATATACCTAACTGCCAAACGTTTTTTTATAACTTTTACTGGTAAGAGGACTCATTAAACAAATTGCATATGAAATATCTATATTCAATAATTAATAAATCACATTTCGGTCCTCAAGATAACACCTCACGCTTAGACACTTGTTTTATTTGAACTTTTAACTGGATGAAGTTTTGTAAAAATAAGGTAATAATTAACTTCTCGAAGTGATGATCTAATAAATTGTGAACATGATAATTTCTTTTACGATGAAAAAGCACTAGAAACTTCGTGCTCGTCAGGATTTACCACGTGGCCGCGTGGTGACAAGGGTGGGCTGGGACAGGTCTGGGCAGACAGTGTGTCACGGTCGTCGCTTCGTTCGAATCAAGAAGTAAGAAATATCACATTTGATGCCCCTGGTGACAGTATGGCATAAATTGTTCCCGAATTTCTCCGCGACCATAGTAAAGCTGGCCAGTCAATATCGATATCAAACATCGCAAACGCGCATATCTACGAATTTTTTATATGTTGTTACGTCCCTTGAGAGTTGTTTACTCCCAAGTTGGCAACCCTGAAAACCCTGTTGCTACCTTCATGGTGCTCGTGTGGCTGACCCCAGCTTGCCCACCATCACGCATTTTAATTTGGATAACACGAAAATTTAGTCGATAATTAGTCGAAATTTGTCGCCAAATATCAGAATTTGTCGGTCAGTGGTTTAGAAGTTATAAGGGGTCATTGTGGGCCAAGCTAGTGTCAGCTGTCCCCAGCTTGCCCACATGTGTATCTCAAAAACTAGAGCACCTAGCGAAGATCTGTTTTCTCCCAGATTTAGTCGCAAATAAGTCGAAATCAGTTGCCAAATCTCAGAATTTGTCGGTCAGTGGTTTAGAAGTTATTAAGGGGTCATTGTGGGCCAAGCCAGAGTCAGCTGTCCCCAGCTTGCCATACACATATGTGTGTATCTCAAAAACTAGGGCATCTAGCGAAGATATGTTTTCGTCCAAATTTAGTCGGTAATGTGTCGTAATTTGTCGCTAAGTCACAGAATTTGTCGGCATGCAATGAAAAAGTTATTAGAGAATTTAATTTCTCCATACATTGGTACAAGCAAGTACAAAATCCTTAACTTCCTATACAGTATGATATTTAATGATCATGAATAATGCTCTTTGCTCGTTTGTTTTGATATACATATATATAATTATATAAAAAGCAATATAAAATTTTCGTGTCATACTCCCCAGCAGAACCACTTTGACTACATTATATACAAATTACAGGATAAAATGTAGATAATGTCTATATTTTTGTAGCTTAATATCAAAATTTGTATACTTGCCGATTTTTAGTAATATGCAAATGTTTTATCGGAAAGCGCCTGCTATGAATTTCTTAGCAAATAACAGCCTAGTCGTAAATATACAAATTTTGATATTAAGCTACAAAAATATAGACATTATCTACATTTTATCCTGTAATTTGTATATAATGTAGTCAAAGTGGTTCTGCTGGGGAGTATGACACAAATTTTCTATAATTTGAACCTACCGAAGCAAACCTATATATAATTATTTATCGACCAAAATTTCACTTGCAGATAGATATTTGCGCTCCGTTTAAATTAGGGTAAGTAAGAAAGAGATAGATGCACGAGTATAGTAGGAGAGGGAAGCAGCTAATTGAATGATTTTGTTTTATTGGATGACTTACCTACCATAAAAAAAACAGCTAAGAACATCATTATCATCCTACACTTATCCCATGTTACTTGGGGTCGGTGCAACATGTTTTTTTCTTCCACTCTGTCCTGTCACCCGTCATACTATCACTAACTCCCTTTTCTTTCATACCTGGTGGTGTTGGTCATTAAAGAAGTTGGTGCTACCGTAAGGCTATAAAAACTTGGGAGTGCTATGACGACTTACAAGACTTAATTTCGTTACCTTCCACAGAAATAATACCGCATAACCTTATTTACAACGTGTAAATAAGGTTATGTCTAAAAATCTTCCAACTAGCTCTTAGTCTATACCTACCTTAAAAAAATAAACTTGTTATATCTTTTAAATTATAACCCGACAAATTCTGTGACTTAGCGACAAATTACGACACATTACCGACTAAATTTGGACGAAAACAGATCTTCGCTAGATGCCCTAGTTTTTGAGATACACATGTGGACAAGCTGGGGACAGCTGACTCTGGCTTGGCCCACAATGACCCCTTATAACTTCTAAACCACTGACCGACAAATTCTGATATTTGGCGACAAATTTCGACTAATTATCGACTAAATTTTCGTGTTATCCAAATTAAAATGCGTGATGGTGGGCAAGCTGGGGTCAGCCACACATGGTGCTCGAAAAACTTTTGGCCATTTTTCATACTTTTCGAAAAAAGTACCCTAAGTCACTAAGGGTCAGCTCGCATAGTAAAAGTGTTGGCAACTCGACGTCTCGCTGTGCAGCGGAACGTTATTACTTTCCTATGTACGGCCGCAACAAATTCAGTTTTGAAACTTTTCGTAATCCATTTTGTAATACTTAATCATAATTTTTTTCTGTATATTTGGCAATGTGCTCAAGGCCAATGTATAATATTCACCGTGAATTCTTCTATTTCTCTGTAAATTATGCACCCAAATACTCCTGTGTGATGTCTTCTTTTTAGATAATTTTATTTTTGTATTCTTCCTCTTCTGCAAGAAGAAATAATTTTTCCTCGATTTGACAGGAAATCGTGACGTCCCAACGTGACAATCGATCCTATTCTCATTTGAAACGCATTGTAACTAAAACAAAAATCATTCGACATGTACTTTTCACTCTTCCTGATGTTCCTTTCTGGATTATTATCCAACATTTTTTTTGTGCCTCTACCTCAAGCTTTTGTTTTTCCTCACGTACGCCCCGCAATGATGAAAAACACTTGATCTCAATTCGGTACGGCTCTCTCATTTTCAATTACACCTGTAACAAATTTATAACTATTTCATTACCCATGATCGACTGCTGCCGATGGAATCTACGCTTAAATCATCTTTGTGGCGTAGAGCGATGCAACGTAAAGAAACTTCAGAATTCAGCAAACGTGAGTTTGAATGACTCAATCAGTTGCTTATTGAAGATTTCTCCAAGCAATTGCCGACTACCAGTAAGGGCCCTTTTCGAAAGGATTTATTTACCTACTTCATTTTCCTCGATTTTTGCAATTAAGTAGGTACGTCTCAAATGAATTTTTAAACTGTTATAATGTGTCTGGCTTACCCCCGCATAGGTGCGATGGGAATTTAGCTCTGTAATCGACATCCAAAACGTAAACTAACTAATCAAAAATATACTTAAGTTATTGGGCGATACCGCACGGTGTCCCGCGAGGCGGCGAGCCTCCTTGCTGGCCTACCACCATGGGATTTGGAGGCAACAGTCCTTGCACGCATGCATGATCAGCGCGTGCCCGAACATGTCGAGGCGTGGCGGAAAGAGCTACGGCGAGATCTCATGGTGAAGTGGAAACAGCGACTGTCGCAACCCAGCGCTGGGCACACCGTAATCTCGGTGGTAGTGCCCCTCTTTGAGGCGTGGCTAGATAGACCTCACGGCGTCCTCACCTTCCGCATGACGCAGGTTCTCACCGAACATGGGAAGTTCGGGAGATTCCTGCACCGGATTCGCGCGGAAGAGACGTCCAGTGAAAGAAGAAAAAGAAAGAAAGAAAAAACGTTTATTTGTGCGAGAGTATAGCATACAAGGCGAGCCCGGAGGACACAGTGGAGCACACTGTGGAAGTGTGCCCCGCTTGAGAAGAGCATCGCCGTGTCCTCGTGGGGGTGATCGGCGGCGGCGACCTCTCGCGCTGGGCCTTGGTTCAGGCCATGGTCCGCAGCGAAGAGGAATGGCAGGCGGTCGCCTCCTTCTGCGAAGCAGTAATGCTCGTAAAGGAGAAGGCCGACCGCATAAGGCAAAGGCAACGGTGCCCTCGCCGTAGCCGTCGCCGCCGCGATCCTGCCGATATCCGGCCACCGTAGACACTGGCTCACGGATGGTGAGCAATGGGTAGCTCGCCGTCCGGTCGTCTGGTAACTGTCCAGACCGAGTCCAAGTCGTCAATGGCGCGCACCGTTCCCGCGCGCCTCAAGGAGTTGTCAGCAAACTGCAGGGGCCCTTCAGGGTCGAAGCCTCCTGGAGCCTAGGGTGGTGCAAACTGTTACCTTGACTCTAGGAATAAGGCAAGGAAGGTACGGGGTAGGTTTTTTAGTCAGTAAGAGTCTGACACTGGTCTCCCGCTCCGCCCAAGAGCGGAATTCGTCATTCGATGATTTTCACCTACCATAAAAAAAAAGCGCCCCGCCCCAGTTTCGCACGGCTGCAATGCTGATATTAAATATATTATGCATGCATTATACATACATATAAACTTTCCTCTTGAGTCACTCTCTATTAAAAAGCCGCATCAAAATCCGTTGCGTAGGTAGTTTTAAAGATTTAAGCATACATACGGACAGGAAGCGACTTTGTTTTATACTATGTAATGATATCGTAGTCATTATTTGTGAGGCGGTACAAAGTTTGCGGCGTCAGCCAGTACCTACCTAGGTTCTTATTGAAACAAAATAATTGCAAGATTGCAATTGGTATGTAACTCGATATCAACGCCGTGCACTACTGATTAACTAGTAAAATGATGCAGTTCGTAGTGAAATTGAAAAAAAATAAAGGGGAACCCCCTTTTGTAAATAAGTAGGTAAGACAAAAATTGTGTACAGTACCCGGCAATAAATATTGCTCATCGACTGTGTCATACTCCGCAGCAGAACCACTTTGACTACATTATATACAAATTACAGGATAAAATGTAGATAATGTCTATATTTTTGTAGCTTAATATCAAAATTTGTATATTGTTAGTTTCTTGGAAAATATCAATTCAAAGTGGTCATGCCACAGAGCATACTCCCCAGCAGGACCACTTTAAAATAACGCTTATTTGGCGCTGATTATGCACAAGCCATAATATAAAAAAATGTATATTTATTGTATATCAAGATAACATCTACAATTTTAGATAAATACTTGCCGATTTTTAGTAATATGGAAATGTTTTATCGAAAAGCGCCTGCTATGAATTTCTTAGCAAATAACAGCCAATGACAGAAGCTAGTCGTGAATGCTAAGAAATTCATAGCAGGCGCTTTCCAGTAAAACATTTACATATTACTAAAAATCGGCAAGTATTTATCTAAAATTGTAGATGTTATCTTGATATACAATAAATATACATTTTTTTATATTATGGCTTGTGCATAATCAGCGCCAAATAAGCGTTATTTTAAAGTGGTCCTGCTGGGGAGTATGCTCTGTGGCATGACCACTTTGAATTGATATTTTCCAAGAAACTAACAATATACAAATTTTGATATTAAGCTACAAAAATATAGACATTATCTACATTTTATCCTGTAATTTGTATATAATATAGTCAAAGTGGTTCTGCTGAGGAGTATGACACCATCGACTGTTCTGTCATCATTGTCTGTTCTGTCGTTGTTCACCAATCACCTTGAACAACGACTGACAAACGTCACATAGGTAGTGTACGACAGAGATAACGCTCTACGAAGCCGAAATTAGCCGATTGTCTCTTTCCAAAGGTCGATGTGCAATATTTATTGCCGGGTACTGTAAGTAGATATTTCTACGTAGAAACACAATGCAACTAACGATTGAATTTTTATGGATTGTCATAAAAATTGAGAAGTGATTGAAAAGCGATGAACTAGTTTGTCAGTTATTTTATTTCCATTGAATCTGTGCTAAAAAATATATTTTTTTGAAAAGTGATTAACGGTTTTAGACGGGTTTCTCTTCAAAGTTTATCTGCTTTGTATATTCGAACGAAATACTGTTCTGTCAAAGTCATAGGTAGGGGCCCCTTTATCCTAATACTCCCAGGGCTTCCATCAGGTTGATGGCCCTGCTAGATATGGTTTCTGCTCAGCATGCCGCTCTAAAGAGTATGTAGTGCCTAGTTTACATGTGGGCCCAGCCTCGGCCAATCCTCGGGGTTCCCGGTTTATACAAGACCAAAGATCTTAATAAATTCTTATAGCTCCACAGTGGTGATATAGCTGAGGCGGGGCCAATGTGTAAACTAGGCATAAAGAGTCTAAAGATTATATATAACTAGATTCACTGTACCCAAGAGTACCTACGTTACAAAAAAGGAATGTCAGGACATGGACATGGACTCGTACTACTGGATAATTCTGGTCTAAAGAAGTTTAAGTTTTTTTTCTTATTGATGGTTAGTAAATAGCCGATTTATATCGACGATTAAGTAATAGGTACCAATACCTTCTAAATATCCTCATGCCACTTCAGACGAAAGACGTTTGACATAGGTCCCCCTAAAATCATTTTCAAGAAAATCGTAATTTAAAAAAAGGTGCGGTAGGTACCGGAAGACGGAAACAATCTTGTTAGAAAAAATATTTCAATGCCTTGTATTTTACCAGAAAAGTTTGGTCGATAGTGCGTATGTTGTACAAACTTAGCAAGTTTTTTTTTTTATTTTGAGTGATGTAGTATCCAAAGAGTAAAGTAAGTGGTACCTATGTTAGCGATGTGGGTTGTCATATTTGCCCTATCTATGAAGATGACGACGATAAAATATCTTGCCCTGCCTAGGTGGGGCAAGATGGGGAGATATTGATATTTTATTATTTATGTCATCGTCCTTTCTGCCCTTATCCCATATTACTTGGGATCGGCGCAACACGTTTTTTTTCTTCCACTCTGTTCTCTGCCTTTAGAAGTTTAGACATCTCAATAAATTAAACTATTTTGTCAAGTTTCATAGCCAATTAGCAGTTACTGGTACTTCACCGTCGATTCGATATGTAGAAATCATCTACATGATACATCATCCATTTATATCGAAATATCAAATTCACATTTTGGGAACACATTCAGTGTGTGTTCAGCTAAGTAGTGGAATTCCCTGCCGTATTCTGTGTTTCCTGCTGGCAGCCATCCGGGAATCTAGTGGATAGATTACTTCTAGGTAAGCGCGTTCCATCGTCTCGTTGACCGTATCATTGCTTTCCATTAGGATATAATAACGCCTGGTTTACACGTTGGCCCAGCCTCGCTCGAACAAGAAGGCCGGCCGTATTCTCCCTTCCAAATAGAGGTCGCTATTCAACTCAAACGTCATGATTAAACGAATAAAACGAGCTGTTGGTAGTCGATTAAATAACTAGATTACCAGATACAAACTAACAAGAAGGTGCTATTTTGAATGATGTCGTCAGAAAGTAATAGTAGGTATTATTAGGAAGGGGTTATATGCATTAAGCACAATTTTGTCCAAGCCCTAAGACCTGGTACCTGTAGGTAAAGCTTGGCTTGTACCAAGGCCCCGCACGAGAGATTCCGCCTTCGATCACCCCCACGAGTACATGGCGGTGCCCCTTCAAGTGGGGCATACCTGTAACGTGTGCTCCGACGTGCCCGCCGGTCGTTCCATGCAGTGTTGACACCTCTTTATACGTCTGTGATTTACATACTTTTTGATTGATGTGCACACCGGTATAAACACAAAAGTGAAGCCGACAACCTATCGTGTCACTGCGCAGTTTTTGTAGGTATTAGACAATTTTGACTGAGACGTTTTGTCTGAAGTGTCTTCATATGCTTCGTAAACTTAGCGCTAACCTAGGTTAAATGCTCTAAGTTCATAAAGCAATAGTCTGTCATATCAAAAGAGTATAAGATTTTCGTGACTCAAAGTGCTCAAACGCTCAGCCTAAGTCTACTGCATGTGTATCCAGCTTTATATCGTTTAGAAGATCAGAGTAGGTGTTTCTTCATGTTATAATAATTTATCATTGTTTTGAAAATGTTTACTAATTAGAATTGTTAAACAGTTTTAAACAATTTCTTTTTATTATGATTTTAAAGTACTTCAAAAAGGATTTTTTTCTAGCGTTTGGGAGAAACTCATTTTCTTCTGTGTCTGAATGAACACAAGCTAGTATGGTAACACTGTCATTTCGGGACGAGTGTGAGCGAGAATGTGGCGAGAATGAACGACTGTGAACGACGAAAAGCTAGTAAAGTGGCCGAAGTAGTTTTATTTTATTTATGAATGAAATGATCTATCTTCTGTACATAATATTGTTTTTTATTGAGCCAGTGCAAGTGTATTGTTGAGACCATCGAAACCAATACAAATTTGTGATAACTTAGCTAAGTATCTCTTCATCTTCACAGCCGCTTGGCCGGGTTATTGACGTTTACTATAAGCATCTACCTACAATGTACTTAGAATTTTAGCTTCCGAATACTGTTTGTGTACGCTATTTTGTGGGCGTGTGGTCTAGGTATGTAGCCAGTAGTAGCTACCTAAAAAATATTGGAAATTGTGAAAAAAGTGAAATTGTGATAATCTTATAGTCGGATATGTGTTACAAATTGGTATTGATGTGGCAAACCGGATTGCACCAACTTGGAGAAAACGTGACGCTATTTTAAGGTCAGTAACAATTTATAATAATTAGGTATATCGAATTATTACATATTCTAACTGTAGGTATGTAACTACAAACAGATTTGGGTACACTACTTTAAAATGTATTTAAACGGGCTTTAAAATGTATTCTGAAATATTGGACAATAATGATTGATTAAGCACGTAATTTTGGCCACAATTTAAACTTTGGCTATGAATATAATTATTATACCCATCTACATCTATCCAATGTTCAGTGATAACTAAATAAATCATTAAATAAAATACATAACTTGACAGGCATCTTGTAAACTGATTAGCAGATTCCTAATTTAAATTTTCCATAGAAAATTTTGAATTAGGAACTTACCAACTAATCAGTCATATTATTATAAGTAGGGCCCCTTTGTTCTGTGCTATTACTTTGCACCTAGGTAAAAATTATAACAAATTATTTTATCTATACTTCTCAAATGCAATATGGTTAGGTACTTCAAGTAATGCATGATTATTTATTTAATACCATAATAATTAACACCAGCTGTCCATTAAAATTTATTGTTGGTACATTGTTAGATTTGTCCAATCAACACTTTATATTTAAGCACTTTGATAATGTAAGCTATATCTTCTAATATGAAAATCTTGTGTCACAGTGTTTATTAGCACTCCTCTGCAATGGCTTGACCAATTGTTATTTTTTTTTTTATACCTATATTTTGTAGGTCTAAGAATACTTAGGCTATTTTTATTCCCCAAGGTGATACAGCGTTTGTGACCCTGTTTAGTTCTTTTAAGCAAAATATGACACCCCTCATTCATCGTTTTTTAACTGATTGAATGGTATACTTATTTGTTATGTAGTGGTGACACTTTTTAACTTACAGTCCACTCAAAAAATGGACCATAATCTTATTAAGCTTGTGTGTAGACTAAAAAGTAAATTAATTGTGTCCTAAACTAATAAATTAAGAATAAATCCAATAATACTTTTCTTATTGTTTCTATAAAGGTATAAATTAAACACATATGTCATATAATTCATAGGTAGCCCTTGTTTACATTCCACTTTTCACTATCACTTAAACACTTTAGTCTTATCACGATAGTCATGTGATGAAGAAGTTTCCATGATTTTTGATGATGAAATCACTTGAGCATGTTCTTTTTCATTAACTTTTTGGTTACCATAATTTTACACAATAGGTGTGCGGACACAGTGTCCTCTTGGGGCTTAGTGGCTTAATTTTTTATCAACCTTTAGGATCTAATGGAATGTCTTATGTCTGAGTATGGTTTCTGCACTTAGTCTTGTGTAGACCATTGTACGTGAGGATCTAATAGAATTTTCATTATTATTTAATATTTGAAGCGAATTCTCAATTTGTTTTGGTTGTTCCGAAAGTCTATTGAATAATTAGTGTTATAATTGAATACCATACATCTACCAGCAATATGCATTAGGACTTATGATTATCTGTAAAATTTGTACAATCTTTGTTTACTCTGTGTGGGGCTACTTCTAAGCGTTTAATACATTCATTTGAATAGTTGATCAAGTTCACATTTTTTTTCTTGATAAGAGATGTCTAATGTGGCTTAACCCAAGATTCTTACCTAAATACTTGACTACGCTCTTGAGTGGGGCTTGTTTATTTTTTATTAACATAAACTGGAGAATAATAGTGATTCTTGTTGGTAAATATGAAATAATGTGTATGCATATACATTAACTTAATTCAAACCTCAATTTTTTTTATTTTGAATAGGCTCATGATTGACCACTATCTCACCTGATGATGATCCAGTCATATGCTAATGCTAAATCTTTGGAGAGCTATTTGAACCTTTGTACTTGCTTCATGGCTGTATCCTAAGATAACTGTCATCAGTGAGGGTCCATAAAAACAGTTGTTAATGACCACATTTTGCATTCTATAGGGGTGAGAGGGAAGTACTTGTATGTCCATTGGTTTCCTTTTATCAGCAGGTGTTTTATTGACTGTGTGTGTGTCCATGGAAGAGCAATATAGATTGCTCTTCCATGGACACACTCAATATGGTGAATTGTTCTTCTTCTCAGTTCTCAGTCAGTACATTCTTATCAGAGTTGTTGTAGTCATTATTTTAGATCACAATCATCTTGGTCATCGCGGACTTCAGCTTTCTGGGTGCATTCATACACTGAGCACTTAGTTGCGGCCTTGATCTGATCTGTCCAACTCATATGGTGAATAGTTTTGTCTATATTGTCTAAGTCAGTTGCTTTCTACTAAACAAAACCATAGTCAAATGTGCAGTTGAATTTCCCTTCTGGTTCATCGTGCACTCTTCTCAGCTACTTAAGGCCAATTCCTCAGGAAGTATCTGCACCAATTCAAACTGTTTGGGAACCAGACAATGGCTGCCTTCGCCCAAATTCGTTGTGACATGCAGTAGATGTTTAGTTTGGCGGCTGAGCAGCCTATAATGTAGTTAGGAGGTTGTTCTTTTTTACTATTGATAGGCTCACTATTCATAGGGTTGCCATCCGTCCGGGTTTCCCCGGATTTGTCCTAGTTTAGAGGGCGTCCGGGGAAGGTTTTATTTATAGACCGAGTTTAAAACAATAAAAAAATTGTTTTGTTAAAATAATGAATGAATAAAAAAGGTGATTTATGACATTTTCAACTGTTTTTTATTACATTGAATATGTTTAAAAGATCTTGTTGATATGTACGGCTTTCGGGCTCTAAAATCCGGGGTTTTCACGCGTCTTGTCCTGTTTTCCAAATTTTAGAGATGGCAACCCTAACTATTCACCACTATTTAACCTGATGATAAGTGATAATGTGGCCGTCGATTGAGCATGCTTGCCTAAAAGCTAGCTATTTGCTCTTGACTGAAAGACCCCTAAGTCATTTCATTAATGAAACGACGTGGTTTGCGATGGATCTGCTTCCACAATAGCCTTCAATTCTTCATTATCAACCTTGGACTCCGGCCGCCCACGGGGCTTGATTTACAGTTCAGCACTGTGTTGATACACATCATTAACCTTTTCAGCCGTTTCTGCAGCACTGGTGCCACGGCGGAACTAGTACTCGTAAATAACGCGATATTTTAAGTTTTTTTTCCATTTTATAAACTGAGTGAGGATTACGGTAAATAAATAAATAATAAGTGAATGAATCCCTATCTGCGTATTTAATTTAAAATATCACTTTAATTCATATGACCAGTAACAGTGCAATTTCATGAAATGACCATTCCATGAAATTGCACTGTTTAGCTACAAATCGATATTTTTATCACACAATTCCATATATTTCGTAGCATAATTTGCGATCTATAGTGTTACTTTCTCACAGTATCAACTGATAAGAGTGATATCGTATATCTAGGTCCATGTTTGTTTTTTAGCAAGCAATCTAAGTAGGTGACAGGTAAAAACATAAGAATATGTATCGATACGATGCGGTTTGTTCGTCGCTCGCGTGCTGTCGAGAGGGGCCGTGGCGTGTCCAAGTGGTGGGGTACGGACACTACAGACGAGGCGCTCTCTGGTCCACCCTCCATCAAAGACCCTCGACTCGATTCACAACGACTACTCGTTAGCTAGAACGACATTTCATCGCCGTGCTTTGATAGGTGTACCTAACTATACCTACTTCAAAGTGATCCTTGCACTTTATGCAGAGGCAGTTAGAAAAAAACCCTTACCTTAGTCGTAAATGGAACTAAGAACTTATTTAATCTGTGCCAAATGTACCTAGTTTGCCCACTGCTTTACCTCTAGCTACGTGATAGCTATTTCATGCACATATTTCGGATATATGCGGATATCTAGGTTCCTATATTCTACCTATGTTTTGTATAACTATAATAAATTACAAAAGTAACAGGTCCTGATACCGGAACCTGCCTGCTAACTCTATAGAGGATTACGACCGTGCTGTTTTGTTAATATTTCAAACAAAGAGTAATGTTTTACGTACTTTTAAAGATCAATCTCATATACTCGTGGAAGTAAGTAACAATAAAATGACTTCTCCCGCTCTAGAGTGCAGCAAGAGGGGCGTTAAATCTATGTTTTTCATTTGCCCTTTGTGTTCTATAGTCATGGTAACTTTTTCAAACGCTCACGCTGATAAATCAGCATCAGTGTCCAGTTCTTATTATTGCTGTCTTCAAACCGCAAAGGCCGCAAGGCCGCAACTTATCGTAAAAGAAAACAATAATAAATAAGTTGGTTAGTATTTTTGTCTTCTTTAATAAATTAGATACGGTTTACGTCTGTTATAAATCCAGATGCAATCTTATCAAAGTTTACACACTTCATTCGTAAGGGCGTTATCATAGTTGCGGATTGCGAGTGTCAATACAGCGGAGCGGGTTCGCAACGAATACGCCGCGCGTGCGCAGCGAATTTGTTGCGGACACGCAACGGGATTCGTCGATACTTTCGTTTTCGTATCCGGCGTTTTCGAATGTACGGGCCACACTAACGAGAAATGCTCTTGATTATCTCGAAGGTGGACGTTAACAGTAGGTGTTGCCACGACTTAAAGCGATAATTTGACAACGTCATTAATATTGCCATTTGGGATAACGCGATAACTCAAGCTGAAGTGTAGCCACTCATTTTAGAGCGTTACGATGATTGCAATAATTATTGCTCGCTATCGCTAGTGGGCATTGCAGTTATCCGTTAGTGTGGCCCCAGCAGAAGTAACAAAGCCAACAGCAGTGTTTTGTCATCAGAATCAATTTTGTTACTGAGTGTATACCTCTTGTACGTCGTTAGCTTGCTACAAAAACGCGACGAATACCTTGCGAACTTGCAACGCGTTCGCGACGGCTTCGCTTTGCAGCCGCGGTTCGTGTCCGTGTTCGCGATGCATTCGCTGCGCGCCCGCCCTTCCCCGTAAACGCTCGCAAACAGCTAGTGAGATAAAGCCCTAAGATTTACAATATTATGTTCGTCATCCAAAAGAACCTAAATACCGTGCAGAAAGCTAACAGTAGATTTCTACAAAAATACAGGTCAGTCAGATGATTAGGCAGGTACATATTAACATGCTGCTGATCACATCTGTTGATTTTGGCTTTCAGGATTTGCAGTGGTTGGAAATAGTGTGACAGTATGTGTGGGCTTGTATTTAATACGCCCTACGTAAATGCCGAAAATTTGTTTGAAAAAAATGCTTTGTTTATAGCTCAATAGGCGTTGTACCTTTATGGTGTTTCGGGTTTCAACGCCAAGCCTATAAATTAACCAGCCAGTGACCCCTTTTTCCCGCTATAACCTCCGGTACATTTATAAATTAGGTAATGATTTAAATAAGTGTTCTAAGTAGCGGAAAATAAATTGAACAAATGAAACGCGCAGCCCCCCGTTTCGATTGAGTCATTAAAATCTAAGGCAAATAACTTGAACTAAAATGGCCGACGTTGCTATGGTTACGTGCAGCCGCCCGCTGTACCGTATTGCGATTAAGACCCGGAAGTCTGTTACCTACCGTAAAACGGGGCTATTTGGTACATTTTTTATGAAAAATTACGTTTTTCACTAAAACTACTTAGGTTATGAACTTTTACGACTAACCTTTTCAATACCTTCTAGAAAAATACGGTTGTATTTATGTATTGAATATAGATACAGAGATATTTTTTTTCAAAAGTGCAATTCCAAATATCACCGGTTTGGGGCTTTTTGTAATCGACATATTCTAAGTTTGTTTTTCATCGACCGTTGGAGCTGTATTAATTTAAACAGGTCTTGCTACTTTTAGACCAACAGAAGGATAAACAGCCTTTCATTGTATCATAGTTTTGCGGTTTAATCTACACTATAATATAATAAAGAGGTAAAGTTTGTTTTTTTTTGTTTGTAGGGGGTAATCTCTGGAACTACTGGTCCGATTGGAAAAAATTAAGCAACAATAGAAAGCTGCTTTACTCCTGAGTGACATAGGCTATATTTTATGTACGCGGGCGAAGCTGCGGGCAACAGCTAGTTTTAAATAAAAAGCCAAATATTTAGCATCGTAACATTTATTATAAAAAAGCGATTCGCAACTTTTGGGCTATTTGGAATCTGTAGTAAAATGTTATACTTACAATTGTTTATGAATTTAATAAACTTCTCATCAAAAAAATCGAAACACTTCCGTTTTCATTGTTTCTGTCCGAATTTAACACAAAAAAGAATTCATACGATGAAAAAAAATACATATATTATAGCTGGCAGTTTGGCCATTACAGTAATAAGCGAAAATTCTAAATTCAAAATTAGAATTTCATTTGTTTATCTTATAAACGAAATGAATCACTGTTTTGAGACAAATGTGTGTTTAGGGTTGGAGTACATTTAGCGTTTAAAAACTAAAAATTGGCGCCTATCCTTAAACTTTTTGTTTTTTATTTCAATACTGTGACTGTCCCAAAGTCTGAAAAAAGGTTTTTTTTCTAAAACGTATGGATACTTCGCCCACAGAAGCCGCCCAAGTTGTGGCATTGCTGGATTCTGGCCTTAGTCAGCGTGTTGTGGCTGCAAGACTGCATCTAAGCCTGTCATCTGTTCATAGAGTCTATAAACGTTATCGGGAGACTGGTTTGTTCACGCGCCGTTCAGGATCTGGCAGGAATCGGGTCACTTCTGAGCGAGATGATCGATTTATTGTAACAACTTCTTTAAGAAATCGACGCCTTAACGCTTTTCAACTGCAGCAGCGGCTTCGTGTTGTACGAAGGGTGGCTGTAAGTGACTCTACAATTAGAAGAAGGTTGAAGGATCGTGGACTGGTACCGCATAAGCCAGCAAATGGGCCGAAATTAACTGCAGACCATCGAAGAGCGCGCCTTAACTTTGCACGTGAGCACCTAAATTGGTCATACCTACAGTGGAGCAAAGTTCTCTTTTCTGATGAGTGTAAAATTATGCTGTATGGTAACGACGGAAGGAACAAGGTCTACAGAAGAGACGGAGAACGCTATGCACAATGCTGCATTGAAGAAAAGGTCAGCTATGGTGGCGGTTCGTGGACGGTTTGGGGAGGAATCAGCGCCGACGGTAAGACAGAGCTTGCTTTCGTGTCTGGGCCACGTCTGCCTGCACTAAACTGTCATCGGTACGTCGAAGAGTGTCTCGAGCCTCATGTGATGCCCTATGCACATTTTATTGGCAACGGCTTCATATTCATGCACGACAATGCTAGGGCTCACACCGCGGGCGTCGTACGAGATTATCTTAACGAAGTCGATATCTCTATTATGGAATGGCCAGCAAGAAGCCCGGACATGAATCCCATTGAACATCTATGGGATGAATTAAAGAGACGAATTCGAGCAAGAGATCCTGCCCCAGAAACACTTAGCCAGCTGCAAGATGCAATCCAAGAGGAATGGGACAATATACCACAGCATGTGATCGTGACTCTCATCCGATCGATGAAGAACCGTATGGAAGCAGTAATTAGAGCTCGGGGAGGGAATACAAGTTATTAAATAAACGTTTTTTAGCTTTTTTTTTCATTTACGTGTGTTGTTTTATCCATTTCCTTTATACTCCATACGGAATAAAAATGACTCATTTAACAAAATACGAAACCTATGAAAAATTCATTTAAATTTAGAACATTAACATTAAGATTTGATAAGCTCATATTACTCACTATTAAACGACATTTAACATTTATTCCTAAATGTACACATTTTTCTGATAATCCTGACAAAACGTAAACTTGCAAGGTGTTTCGATTTTTTTGATGAGAAGTGTATTTTGAACATTTAAGGGGAAACTTGAGATCTTTATAAACCGTGAAATAGGTACCTACCTACCTAAGTAAGTAGGTACCTACCCACTTAAAATAAAATGTGAAATAGATAAAAAAAAAATATTTGGCAAGGAATTAACCACAATTAAAATCTGGGTAACGTTACTTATACTCATGATAAACAATACAGGATGGAGGGACCGCATCGACGCACAATCGATTAGTTACCACGTAGGTATTCAGTAGGTACCTACATGATTCTGAACGCCTCACATAGAAATTATTCTTCATAGCGTACTCTTAGGTATGTCATAAGTATCGGCAGCATCAGTTAGCTAAAGTTTTCCAGACTTAACAGCCCCACTTTACGGTAGGTACATAGAACGAAAAAAAAAGGAAACTAAATAATAACTATTGATCATTCAGGTATGACAATCAAACATGCAGGAAAAGTTCTTTAGTTTTATACAGCAGTATAGGTAAATTATTTTGTGAGTACCTAAGCCGAGAAATATATTGCCCTTAACATGCTTAAAATACGCAATTGGGACTATTTGGAACCATGATAAAATTCCTTGGCAATGTATAACAAACTTTAGAGGGGCTATTTGATAGTACGTTCCAATTAACCCCAAAGCAGGAA
Organism: Mythimna loreyi; assembly: GCA_029852875.1. Lineage (NCBI taxonomy): Eukaryota > Metazoa > Arthropoda > Insecta > Lepidoptera > Noctuidae > Mythimna > Mythimna loreyi. The sequence goes on along the minus strand of CM056780.1, from coordinate 13,009,073 downwards.
CCAAATAGCCCAATTTAGAAAAATTTAAATATACGCCAGCTCGTAAAAGGTAGAAACGAGCAAATGGTAACACTGAAAAGCGCATAAAACAAACAATAACTTAGTTTATTCAATTTCTTACAAACCTGTCTAGATTTTGTGTAGCAGACGAAAGTTATCAAGGCACAAAATGAACAAAAAATACAAACTTTTTAAAAATTACGCGTTAACCCACTTAGAAAGCCGTTATGTGTCAAAATTCCTTTGTGACATTGACATTAGATGTCACTGTATTATCAAATGGTAAAATATAATTCCTACTGTTCTTAGATATAAAGATACACACGACCAAAACTTTATTTTTGGAAATTCCATATAGCCCCGTGGTTTGCAAATAGCCCCATTTTACGGTACTTTTGGTTCAACTTGTATGCCGTGTATTGTACTTACTTATTACACGGCAAAGTCGCAACATGCCGCGCTGCAGTAGCGCGGCTGTTTACGGCAGCCGCGCTGCTGCCACGCTGCTGTCGCGCGACATTTATTGATAAGATAAAACAAAAGCAGCACGACTAATTTGGAGGCTCTCTAAGAATAGTATAAATTGTCGTGGCTTTTTTATGGTAGGTAAAAATCATCTAGTGACGAATCCCGGTCCGCCCAAGGACCGGGAAACAGTGTCATACTCTTACTGACTAAACAACCTACCCCGTTCCTTTCTTGCCTTAGTCCTAGAGCCCTGGTGTTAATTGGAGTGGCTAGATCATAGAAATTAATCACCTCATGATATTGCCAACTAAAACTGGCCGGATTGTTCAAACGTTAACATTTCATGATTAGTCAATCCTCGGCTATCCCTATCATTGATATAGGATTTCTATGATAATAAAAGGTCTAAAGAAAGTAGGCGAATCGCAGATTATTTTTATTATTTATTATATAGGTTTACACTAGAATGAAAGGTATGTATGAAAGAGTACATGGCGGATGTGGTTTCGGAAATCCAAACAATGAAGGAGAATCACTGTTGCAATCCGCTACTGCATTTGATCTAGCAGTAGCCAATACGTGGTATCAGAAAAAAGATGAACACCTGGCCACGTATAAAAGTGATAATCATAAGACACAAATAGATTACTTTCTAGTTCGGCGCAACAACTTAAAGTATGTAATGGATTGCAAAGTGCTGCCAGGAGAAGACCTAGTGTCGCAACACAGACTCCTGGTTATGACATCAGTGGTTCAAATTCATTGTAGGAAAAACAAAGAGCGCCCGCCCCCTAGAATAAAATGGCATAGGTTAGAGAGGAATGACTGCGCGAAGAAGTTCAGAGAGCGAGTGGTGGACAGAATGTTAGAGATGGGAGACATGAATGATCGAAGTATAAATGAAAGCTGGAATGAGATGGCTGGGTGTATAATGCAAGCAGCGAAAGATATTTTGGGAGAGACGAGAGGAAAGGGCACAATAGACAGAGATACATGGTGGTGGTCGACAGAAGTTCAGAATGTATTGAAAGAGAAGAAGAAAAAATTCAAGGAATGGCAGTGTGTACAAATAGATAATGTTAGTTTGAAAGCTGAAAGAAAGAGTGAGTATGATGCTTTAAAGAAAAAAGCCAAGAAAGCCGTGGCAATAGCAAAAGCAAAAGCCCAGGACAAACTCTATGATACATTAGACAGTCCTGCAGGCCAGAAAGAGCTACACCGGCTCTCTAGAATGAGAGAAAGAAAGGCGAGGGATGTTTGCCAGGTAAGATGTGTAAGAGATGAAAGTGGAATGGTTTTATCGGATGATGAAAAAATCAAAGAAAGGAGGAAGGAATATTTTGAAAGACTTATGAATGAGGAAAATAATTGGAGTGGGGTTTTAGAGAATAAACCAGTGAATGTGGGGTTAGTGAGAATGGTTAGTATGGAGGAAGTCAGGGAAGCAGTAAATGGAATGAAAAATGGTAAAGCTATTGGCCCGGATGGAATACCAGTTGAGGTGTGGAAGTTATTGAGAGTGGATGGATGGGTGTGGTTAGCTTTGTTCTTCAATAAGCTGTTGCAGGAAGAAGCCATACCTGATGAATGGTGCAACAGTTCCTTGGTGCCCATCTTTAAAAACAAAGGTGATGTGCTTGAGTGCAACAATTATAGAGGAATAAAGCTAATGTCGTATACCATGAAAGTATGGGAGAAAGGTATTGAACGGCGGCTGAGAGAAGAGAGTGAAATTTCACAGAACCAATTCGGTTTTATGCCTGGTCGTGGTACAACGGATGCCATATTTGCCATACGCCAGTTGTGCGAAAAAAAACTTGCACATGGTATTCGTTGACCTCGAAAAGACATACGACCGGGTACCTCGTGAGATTCTGTGGTGGGCCCTTAAGAAGAAAGGTGTGCCTGTGAAGTATGTGCAGTTGATCCGAGCGATGTATAGTCGCTGCAGTACACAAGTCCGGTCTGCAGCGGGCACCACTAACAATATCAATGTGACTGTCGGTTTACACCAAGGGTCGGCTCTTAGCCCTTACCTCTTCCTGATAATAATGGACGCTCTGACGTCGGACATTCAGGAAGAGGCTCCCTAGTGTATGCAGTTTTCCGATGATATTGTGCTGGTTGCTGAGAGTGCCTCAGAGGTCCAGAGCAGATTGGAGGTATGGTGGCAAAGACTGGAGAGTGTTGGCCTAAAATTGAGCAGAACTAAAACAGAGTACCTGTTCTGTGATTTCGGCGGTCTCTTTAGTCCTGTGCCCATAGCTCTCGCTGGAACGCCCATACCAATCTGTTCCGACTTTAAGTACTTTGGGTCGCTTATCCAAGGGAATGGTGAGATAGACCGAGACGTGGCACATCGGATCAACTCAGGATGGATGAAATGGCGACAGGTCACTGGAACAACTTGCAACCCACGGATGCCCCTCAAGATGAAGGGTAAAATCTACAAGTCCGTGATAAGGCCTGTCCTACTGTATGGGTCAGAATGTTGGGCTATGAAAAAGACGGATGAAAAGAGATTGCATGTAGCAGAGATGAGAATGTTGAGATGGATGTGTGGTGTGACGAGAATGGATAAAGTGAGAAATGAGTATATTAGAGGAAGTTTGAAAGTGGCGCCAGTGACTGAAAAGTTGAAAGGTAACCGTTTGTCTTGGTATGGCCATGTAAAAAGGCGGGATGAAACGCATGTTACAAAAAAAAACCATGAGTATAAATGTGGATGGATGGAGAGGGAGAGGGAGACCATAGAAAATATGGATGGATTATGTGAGAAGTGATATGAAAGAAAGACGAGTTAGTGATAGCGTGACGGGTGACAGGACAGAGTGGAAGAAAAAGACATATTGCGCCGACCCCAAATAAAACGGGACAAGAATAGGAAGATGATGATATAGGTTTACACTTGACCGTTATCTCATTTGATGGAAAGAGACGATGCGGTCGACGATGGAGCGCGCTTACCTAAAAGTACACTCTTGACTTAAAGATTCTGGGATTGTAGCCATCAAAAATGTCATCAAACGTTTAAAACGATGGCCAGTTTTACTTGGCCATATCATGAAGTTTTTTTTCTATTATCTGGCCACGAAATGTAACACGCCAATGTTTTATAATTATAAGTAAACAAAAATTACCAACGAATCTACAACAAATCCTCTTAGCTTTCCTCTTGCAAACTGCGCGGTAAATGTACCAAGCCCGTCGGGGACACTGCGCTAATTAGCGGAGGCCGCATATTAGCAAATAGTAGCAAAGTACCTACTAACATAATATTTTAGTTGACACACTTGCCACTTGAGCTAGTAGGCTTATAGAAATTGAATAAACCTTTAATGGAACGGTGGCCATGAATCGAAAGGAGATTATGCACTAAACTTAATTCTGCTAAGCCTATTAGGTCCTTACTTATGAAATTGGCGTTTTGTAAGAGAGTAACCTAGTCCATTTTTTATAAATTTTGAAATATATTTACTTAATCAAAGTATGTACCATTGCTATTTATGCACTTTTGCCATCTCATAGGTAGTTAATTGATCCCTTTACTAAAAAAAAACCATTCGGACGAGATTCAATAAAATCTTAGAAGGCCCTTTGAACTGCCCCATCGTAATTCAATTTTTTACTTGCAAGAAGTTATCCGAATTTTTATTTAATCATCCGGAACTCGTTCTCCTAAATAACGCGTTTTTTAAGATTTCCATTTTGCAAACTGAGTGACGCAAAGGAGAAACCAAAGATGGAAAAAACATATGGATTACGGTTTTCGAAAAACAAATGCATAAGTAAATAGTTGTAAAAATTTGAAATTGGTATTCCTAACCAAAGTGCAGGTACTTGTAATCAAAGTGGCCAGTACGACAAAAAGCCAATTTCATATGTAAGGACCTAATATATTATTAGGTCTACAAATAAGTTTCCACAGTTTTACAAAAGATGTCGTCACCAATAGGTTGTGTTGAAATCGTCTGATATAAAATGCTAGATGTCAAGATACAGATTAGTAACCCTTTATTTAAGCCTTTGTTCAAAACGGGTAGTACATCAGACTCTGCGATTTATAGATCCATTTCAGTACTTTTAGTAAAACATTTGAGAAGATTGTTTTAGAACAATTACCAAGAATTTTTAAAATATCTAAATTGTTGCATTCCAAACAGTTCGGATTTACAAAGGGGCTTATTCAACAACCGATGCCACCAGGTTTTGCACTTTTAGGACATATAATACATGGGAAGACAAATGTGATGCCCTGGGTATTTTACTCTGTCTAAAGCCTTCTATTGGGTTATCTACGAAACATTTATCAAAATATACTGCTACACCATTACGGAATCCGGAACTATTTCCTGGATTTTCTTACTCCATATCTGAGTGATAAGATTCAGAGAGGACATAAACGAAGAAGATCTCCCAGGCCTGTAGTAACAATGGGTGTCCCTCAGGGCTATTTTCTAAGACCATTTTTGTTTTTTATTTATATAAACGACATGCCTTAACTCATTAATGGATAACCTCATGGTTATAGTGTTTTATGCCGATGACACTTCTATTGTTAAAATTGTAACGTCAGCAGCTGTTTATTGCTACATAATGAAATGAAAACTAAATGTATTAAGTTTACGTTATTTTATGTTAGGTAAGTGGAAACTACTGTGCAGCTTTAACAGGTAAAGAGTTAAGTCTTGAAGATATTACAGTGTTCTAACTTTAGATACTAAGTGTCAGTGGCGCCCGCCCATATACTTGCAAATTACTACGTTTACTTAGCTATTTTCAAAGTGCCATTTCGTACGGTATTCCATTGTGGGGAAAAGTGATATAAACTGGTGCTTGACTTAGCCTAGATTTACCCTAACATTTTGATATCACAAATATATTTTACACTGATTCACGCGAAAATGAGCAAACACAATCGATATACATATTATAATACAAACGAAATTAAACAGAATTTATTTACGAGAATATTTTGTGCCCACAAAAATTTGAACATGTTTAAAAAATACACTATCTATAATTTTATTATTAGCAACAAACACTGTACTTTATTCCCATTGCTAACTGCCTCCGATAGGATTTTATAAACGATACTAATGTAGATCTAGTCGATATTAGAACTATATCTTAGTTAAGAAGTTATTTAAAAAAAAAGTCGTTTCCGGACAGTTTTTGGGTTCTTGTAACCAACATAAAAATAAAGGATCACTTTTATAGTAAACGTCCCAGTTGTATTAAAGAACACTATTTAATAGTACGAATAGCATTGCAAAGCGTGGCAATGTCAATCAAGTTAAGAAAAACTTAAGTTTCAGTTAGAAATGGTGCTACTAAATCCTTACTCTAATTGAATTTAAAAATGAGATTGAAGTGTCTTTTCGGCTATTGTTATTTGACCCTCCCACAGCACCTGTTTGCAAGCACTGGTCGCGCATGTAACGCGACCTTCTTGTGGCAGCAGGCGAGATGTGGTCGCAGCTTCAGGTTGACTCTGTGGTAATCCAAGTCGCATATTTCAGATGGAAGAGCTTGCGCGGAGAGCGGGCGGCGGCACCCCGGCGTTGGGTGACACGCTCTACGCGGTGCTTGGATCGTCTAATGAGCATCCATTTATCCGGTACGTAACCTTTTGTGCATTCACAATATTATAGCACACACATGTAATACGTAGTAGTATTTGGTCGCAGCGTGGCTTACCTCTTCTATGACGTATCAACTATCTTACAGAAACCGTGCATTTTTCCGGGATAGAACACTACATTAAGCCTTATCCTGAATGTGATCTATCCGTCTGTCAGTAAAAGGTGTTTTCAAATCGGATCAGTAATTCCAGAGATCATAAAAAATCTATGGAAATCACGCCACTTTTGAAACCCCAGTACCAGTAAAAGTAGTACTCTACTCTTGGAATATATGTTAACTTACAAAAGAATCGTGCAGTTGCGATATCTATACTGCAATGTGGCAGACATTAAACGATATTATTTATTTATAGTCTGTTTTGAATTTGCTACATTTTTAACAAATATCACATAAAGTCGTCAGTACAAAAAGTATGACTTTGAATTTGAATCGTAAGCATTTGCATCTACTATTTGATCAGATCATGAAACTCATGGTATTATGAAGAAAGGAAACAAAATACAATTTTATATTACTTTCAATTATTTTTTAAGTGTTGTATTGTATCCAATCTTTATTATAATTATGAGTCGGTTGCGACAATTAAAAAAATATAACTAATGAAAGCTTTCACAGTTATCATCTGGCCATTGTGTCAAAAATGGACCATGATAGCCATCGCTGTCGACGCAGTAGTAAACGTCCCCCACGTTCTGATTAGGCCGGTAGTTGCCGTTGTCGAGGCAGGTCTCCGTCACTGTCATGCCACGCGCAGGGAAGTACACCATGGTGTCTCGCGCACAATCTGTACAAAACATAATTCAGATGTTGAGAAGTCAAACGTATTCTGTTCACACTATTGGACCACCACATGACAAATGACCCAATTTCAGCAGATGTAAAATTAAATAGTTTTAGTCACAAGATACTAGTTTGCAATGGCAAGAAAACGTAGTCAAGGTTTCCATTTCAAGGTTCAGCTAACAATAAAATAGTTGTTCAATCGTTTCGGACTTATCGGTAAAGGTGTGGTTCACGGTCAATTAATTTCTCATACCTGTCGCCATGAAATGTGTTGAGAATTGGAAATATACAATTATATAACAAAGATAGTTTCAATTCTTAGTCTTACTAGAATTAAGCGTTTCAAACTTCCTACTAACTGTTAGGATCTCATTCTTATATGGCAATATGAGGCTGCCACATTTGAAATTAGTCGTTTCTGCTATCATTGAACGTAAATTGCCATGGAATTATAATTGCGGCGACACGTGCATTGACCAATTCACCTTTCAGAGGGCAAGTTTAGTTGAATTAATTGGTGAAGTATGTTAGTCTCCGCATTCCAGCTGAATTGTAGGATGGGTGGAACCGTACAACGTATCGGGAACAGGGTCACGGCCGACAACCGGTCGTGGTGGCACAATGCGAATAAGCCATGCTAACGGTACGCCGATGCCCTCTAGTCTATCTTGTTTTATGTACATGTAGTCAAGTAAGCATTCCAAATAATATCAATAGATTAAATTAATTGAAAGAGGAAAACAAAAGCTATTGTCGTCAATTATTATTGAACGTCAGAAGTTATGTTACTTACGGAATGGTGGTCTTTGTTTAAAAATAAGGATTAGCTTTTTCATGTACCTATTATAAGTAGGTATTTCAGTATGTTTTACACCATTAATATCTCTATAGTTTGGGTTTTACAGTTGCAAGTTAGAGTAGCAATAGTCATCACTAGTTTGGCGGCAGGTTTTTGTAAAATAAATACTTTGATCCACAGCCGGATACGCTCTCACTACGCCTAAACACCACCCACACAATACAACTTTTACAAATACATATTATGTTCAAACTTAAAATTTAAACTTTTTATCTCTTTCCAACATTACATGGCAGTTTTAATTTAAGTTTGTTCCAGGGTATTCTCTAAATCTCAGCTAAGTGCGAGCCGTGCTCGCAAAATTAATATTTAGAGACAAATTACACCACGTGACTGTAACAAACGTTAGTCTGAAATATTAACCGTATTTCATGCAAACGAAAATTAATTTCTGTACTACAGGATTATAAAAAAAGATAAGGAAGTGCCGTGCCATTGTCGATTTGACTAACTTATATTTAAACATTGGACACTTACTGCAGTTCATGTTATTCATTGTATTTGACATCGTTTGCCAGGCACCTAATATTTTTCCATCACGACCAGTGCAGTAAGCTCTGAAACATTTAAACAAGTATACGTTAAAGTCACCTACCAATAGATCTTAAACTTGTACTAATTATAATTTTGCTCGACAAACAAGTTAAAAATGTGCCATACATCCCGTTCGTTATTTGGTAAGGTCCATAGCTTCCGTCGTAATCGCATGAGATAACAGGGTGACCAAGGAAATTGGTGCCATGTTCCCGCTGCTCTTTTGCTATTATGCTGTTGGCTAGAACTAAACTTTCGCATTTTCTTAAATATTGATCTCCAACAGCTGCAGCACTATCTGTAATTAAAAATAAATAGGTAGGTATGCACATCATAACATGCTGAATTTTATACTTAGGGACTTCACAAAAGGAGGTAAACCACCCTAATCAACCTAATCGACTTCTGCTGCTGGGTTATTAATTATTAACCCAGCAGCAAAAATCGCGGTCATATTTAAGACTTTTACTAAGATTCTACAATTTTAATTTTCTAAATAGCTGCCGTTCTATCTATAAACTTTTTAGAGGGTCGTCTGTAACCCACAGATTTTAAGAACCAATTTTTATTTTGTGTTTTTTTTTTAATCTACAGAAAAAACCTTGTTTGATGCACTACATCTGGTTTCTGACTTTCCAAATTCAAATCTCATTATTCCTTATTGCCCATACTATATTATCTACGTAGAGACAGAATGATTCGTTATATTTATTATAAGTGATGATTGTATAACTGAAAAAAGGGCACCATCGAGCAGATGGTATAAAAAATAATTTATATTTTGGTCTCCAATGCAACTCTTCTGTGACCATTGGCTGGACTGAGTTATCAACGACTATAATTTACACATTTTTAAACATGTCATTTAATAAAGTTACTGGCTGTTAAAACTGTGTAAGAAGAAATCTATAATTAGAAAACGGTTTTAGTTTATATGAAGCATTTTAGGTTTAAGTTTACGTTCGCTGCGATCGATATGGAATAGTAGGGTGGCTGCCCTCGTAGTATGACGTCACCGTGGACATGTGCCGGTCGCACCCACCTGTATTTATTTACTACCTATATGCATAAATATTGCACTACATGCCGAAGTACATTCTTCAGAAACCATGTCGCTCCGTAGTTTATTTAGGTGTCTTTTTAAATGACCGTTTTTATTTTTTCCCGATTGTATTTGGAAAAATCATTTTCTATTGCATTTTTATCGGCAGCATTGTAATGGTTATATTTTCTATAGGTACCTTACTATAGAACTAGCATAGGTTTCGTTGTAAAATAAAAACTACACATGCCTTTTTTTATTTCTTTTGAGCGTTTGTCTGTTCAGACAAAATAAATACTTACGTTTTCTAATTTTTTACAAATAAATTAATGCTGTATAAAAAAAAGTGCTCAGTTAGTTTTTTTTTGTAGATTTTATTATAAAAATTGTCTAATCTTAAAGTAGTTTTCGTTTAACTTAAATAAAACTGTACTAAATTTGTTTTTCAATGATTGCACATGAAACAAGCACACCTTACGTGCTTTCATAGCATATTTGAACAAGTGTATCTCGGGTTCTCTTGTGTTCTTTGTCCTACTGATTGTGTACAATTGCGTTTGGTCACTCAATATCTTGAGACCGTGAATCACTTGTGAATATTGTGTGTATCCTGTTGTTACTTCAATTCGACAAGCTAATTTTCTGCATCTGTTAGGTTCTAGAAGAATTGTACCTATTACGGCTATTACCTAATTTCTTTCAATCATTTTTCTTTGTTGTAACCCTCGACAAGAGTCCAAATAGTCTTTAAATTCAAAACTAGATATTACTTTGCGTTAGATTCTGCGTTAGATTCTTTAATTTTCCATCAAATTCAAATATTCAGAGAAGATACAGTCTTCATCTCTTCGAGGAAATATATACTAAACTTGCCTCATAAATAAGAGCCCTAAGTGCTATTATATTTCTCTGCGGATTTGACCTGGCTTCGACCTACTCAGCACTTGCACAAAGAGGGTGTGTCTTTTACGTGTACACCGATTTCTATATTTTGTTTTTTTTTTTAACATTTGAATACTTACAACATGGCAGTAGTGTCATGTCTTCTTCTGGAACTGGAGAGACGGTTGGCTGGCCGGTCCTGGGCTGGGCGCACCAACACATCCCATCATCACATTGCAATGGTTCGTAATCACCATTTGCGGTGCAATGCAGAGTGACAACTCTGTCTTCAGCTTCTAGTTCAGCTCTTCTGCGACTACAAGCTGAAGGCAAAATAACCATAATGTAAAATGGGTACATAAAATATTTTAAATGTTCACCTAATGAAACCTCTTTATTACTTTTAAAATAATCAGAAATACTATCTGTAACGTTTTGATTTTGAGTCTCTTGACATTTATGACATTTTTTAGCATAAATTATTGTTGGTTTTTATGTGAAAGAAATTGGCAAAAAAAGATAATTTAAGTTAAAATTTAATGTCGAAATCTAAGTGGAAGTGGAAATCCTTTTAAGAGCCAAGTAATGTTATGTGTTTGTACCATGACAGTGACGAATGCTGGCGTGTTTGAAATTCCGGAAAAATGCAAGATCCCGTGCTAAACGAAGCTCTATTTGGTCTCAATCATTGGATAATGTACCAAATTCAGGTTATTAAATATTTCTATTTGAGTTTAAACTTCATTAATATAATTTAGAGCACAGCCTGACCCCGGCCCCTACTGGAAAGCGATTTTATAGAACTTTGTAAACTCACCACAAGTCATTTCTTCCGCTTGGTCCCTCCACATTTGTCCGAAAATCCTTTTTCCGTTTTCATCAGAACAAAAGCATCTAAAATATATGAAAAAACAAGCACAATTAAAGCTGTATTGCTTATATCACTAAAATTATATGTCATGTATGTATATTTAATTTATCTTGATTTCAACGGTACAAAAATCGGCGATTTATGGAAAATTCTTAGCATGCCTTTGTTTAGATCGGAAATCTTAAATATATCTTATGATATCATTCAGCTATGGAATTCATCAAGATTACTGAATCATGCATAAGAATGCACGAGGCGTTTTCTACAAGAATCCATATAGAAATAAATTTAATATTTCCAAAATACGGAAAACCAAACTGACTGTTTATCTCGAATATTATTCTAATTATACTGATGATTTGTTTTACTTATTGCTATATCATGTAGGTAATCAAATGAATAATAAGGCGTATGATTATGAACTATCAGTTTTTGATGCCAGTGGGCAAACTTTGTCATCCCACACGGGATGAACGAGCAGTGTTGTGCAATGAAAAATCGCCACAAGGGTAATATTGTCTGATACGAAAAATCTATAATTGCATAAACATATTTTGTATATCTACATATTTTCTAACAAATGTTTGAGAAAAATAGCTCGTGGATTTATTTTCTGGGCAATGTTCGTATTTCTTTGAGGGCTTGCTAGCAGCACTTTTCCGCACGAATGTGAAATTATAAATCATTGCGAGCCTAAAACAAGATGAGTCATTGACGACAGGAGGCCATTTTTGAGTAACTTGAAAAATATAATACTACCTACGAAACTAATGAGTGTTGGTGAACTATTAATTTCAACGCAGCGGTATTTAACCGTGGAGATCACGCACCAACTCAGAAAAGTATTATTGATCATAATTTGTTATAATTTTCATTCATACCTGCCAGTGAATAGATTGCCCTTACATTGTACAGGGGCGAATCTTCCATCAGGTAAACAATTGTTACCATTGTTTGGATTGCAACCCTCCGTTGTAGCATCATCATCTGAAAAAGTAGAACTGTAAGACATACAGGTTAACGTGTCTACACACGGTGACACAACAGAGCGGATATGAACTGCAATTTGCAGATGGCAAATTGAGTATTCGGTACAAAGTGGCAAATTATCCAGTTTTGGCCAAACTACTGAGTACCTTCCTACAGATAGAACTGTGACGTGAATCCGACGTTATATCCTTCCTGTTCTAGTTCTTTGTGATATTTATCGTTGTTCACGTCGAACAGATAACAAACTCAAACGTATAATGCCACGGCGATCAATGACAAAAGTAAACAGTTTTCAATTGGGCACTGCATAACCCAATTCGTTATTTGGCAATCACAAATGTTTAATTAGCCGAACACCTACAACCGGACATTTTATACAAGGTAATAAGTCCTTTCCCGGAGACTGCGGTCGGCGATCGCAATGGCTAGATCGAATAACTTAACTTCCGACAGGTCAGTGTGAGTGAAATTTAATACAAAAGTTACGTTCTGCACACTTGATAGTATAGTTAGTCATACGTTGTTTTCGCAGTATTCATGTTGTTATTATGTTGGGTCCAACTAAAGAATACAAGTTATAGTTTTAGAGTTAGATAACTTACCGCTGCGATTTCCGCATGATGGACAACACCCATGTATGCTGCTTCCTGGTACTAAAACTTGGCCGTCCGGGCAGTCATCGGCTGAAATATCAGTAACACATGTTTGTGCCATCTGACACTGCGGACTGACACTCCTTAACGTTAAACATAGTAATAATACCCATAGCTGACAAATCTGAAACATTGTTATAATTTAAACTTTCGATTTTTATTTTCGTCAGTAATTCTATTCAACCGCAAACAATAAGTATACATTAATTACTGATTGAACAGTTATCTGTGTTATCATTTTTATCACGAACATCTTATCATATATTATTTCAGGTACTTACCTACATACATATATCAGTAGTGCGTATGATTCACACTGATATACGCGCCGCAACAGTACCTGCACGTATTATATTTTTGCGGTATTGTGATGTAGTCGGAGTAGTATAATTTATGTTAGAAGGTTTTATTAGAATTATTTTATTGAACACGATTGCTGAAGTGCAGCATAAACTAGTACTTATGACGGTCGAGACAACAATATTTCCTACACAATTTTATACATTAACCAACAACCTATTAAATGCACTATGCAGGCTTGCACTCGTTAACAATCTGCGAAATATCAAATTTAGTCGTTCAAATAAGAATACGCTGTTATCAGCACTATCGCTATCTCAAGTTAATTTAACGCAGAGAATAATCAAGCCAACCCGGCCCAGCCAACGTCGCGAGTCGCGCGGCGGTGCCCGCCCCGAGCGCTAACTACTTGCGCCAGTACGCATTTTACATCGCGCCTATCTAATTCTACTTCATCAATTTCGTACAACCGCGTTCTATTTATTTTTCTATAGCGGCGTTCAAGAATTTATTGTGATTTATTTTTCTTGCAGGTCGGATTAAAACGGGCGTACCCGGCTAGTATGGAGGAGTGCAAGAAGAGGCATTCAGGCACTAAAGTTTCAAAGATTGCGAACATATTTCAAGGGATGCCTTCGAGAGAGGAAGACGAAGTTCGCGGTAGCGACGTTACAGGCGTCCGAACCGAAAGTCATTTGGCAAGGTTCAACAATGCGCGTGCACTATTTGAAAAATTAGGTGAAGAAAATCGTGGATTCCGTATTGAGAAGTCGCCTTCTGCAGCTGCTAGTTTTGCTGGCACTCGTGGGGTGACTCCACCTGCGCAAGCGCGGTCTCGGTCAAGTTCTGCAGGCTCCGTGAGCCCTCCCAGAAGAATCGTAACGCCGACGCCGATGCCGGCACCTGCTGTTAATGGTGATCGTCTTGCCAACGGTGCAGTGGTACCGCCACCGAAACCAGCGAAGCCAAGTGTTTTGCCTAAACCGGAAAAACCAGACAGAAGGTTTAACAAAGAGCTCATAGAAAAACAGAGAAATTGGACTGCCCATTTTAATAAATCTCGTCAATCTCGTCATGATGAACCCAAAGTGGACTCTAACAAATATTCTAGTGGTTATCATGACAGAAAATCACCGGAAGTTTCCGAAAGATATGTTGTTCCTTCACGTGTTTACTCCCCACCGCTTTCGCCTTGTGCCGGTGATTCTCAGGTGGAACGACCTACTACTCTCCCTTCTTCCTTAGTAAGTCGAGTTACACCTAGCACAAAGACTCCGAGTCCAATAAAAAGTGTTACACCTGTGTCACCGAGACCGAATAATTCAGTGTCGCCAATCCCGAGGCCCGAAACCTCAGTGTCACCTCCCGCACGAAGGGAACGTTTGAGCTCACCAATTAAAACGAAGCCAGATTCGGCATCTCTTCATGCTGAGAAAAGTCATCCTAGCGTAAGATCACCAATTTCCCCTCCAAGAGAGGATGACGGAAATTCGAATAAAGAAAATAATGATTTTCCAATACATCAATCAAGTGAAGAACCACAATATACGAGTCCTTTGTCAAACACCATTGAAAGAATATCGCCTACCCCACTGTCGCCATCTTCTACACCAACAAAGTCAGAGCCTGTTTCAGTTCCTAGAAAACAAAAACCGCCATCGCCTTTAGCAAGGTCACCCAAATCTCCAGTTTCTCCGTTGTATCACGACAAAGAAAGTTTACCTTCTATTGAACGCGAATCTTTAGTATCACCAGTACCAAATAATCGAACGCACACATCGTCGTCAGAAAATGTTCCGGATGCAGTGCTTCCAGTGGATGGATATTCACCTAGTGTAACATCTCACGAGTCGCCTGTGTTGTCACAGTCAGATGACAATAACATAAGAGATGTTTGTGATCGCGTATCTCCGACTCCGCAAAGTCCAGTTACTTTGAACAATGGCTCAAGATCGTCAAAAAATTTAGATGAAGATGCTTATGAGTCTGTAGATTATAGTGGGGAATGGGAAGAAAAAAGCAGGCGGCGTTCTTCGACGCCAGAGTCTCCTACATGTCCAATAAAGATCGAGGATGCGCCGCGCTCTCCGCTAGTGTCACCACTAGCTTCTCCTGTACATCGATGTGCGGAATCCTCGCCTCCTGCTTCGCTTCAAGCTTCACCCTCGCCTGGTATGTTATTTTTTACTAATTTCTGTATGACTGTTTGTTATGTTCATTAGGAAATTCTTCATACAAAATGTAGTCTGTTATCTTTATTTTGTTATACTTTATCTGTGTTTTATCTCTACTACAAGAAATGTTATTGACGTATATAGTAGACACGTACGTACTTCACGTATAATTGAGTTGAAGGCTGAGAAAACCATGTTTATTATTTGTGCGTGATAAAATATTTTCCAATGGATCTGGGAATGTATTTTTTTTTATCTTGTCATTTTATTTTTTTGTGCTGTTATTCATTTAGGGGACTTGCATTAATTCGCTTTTATAAAATTCAACCTCATTACCTTATCTACTGATATCAGCATGTGCCGCCATAGCCTTTTCAGACTGAACACTGGTGATTTGGTCATATTTATACGCTGCAACACAGAAGTCGTAAACTTTTGCTTTCAATAGGGAGTTATGTAATGTTTGTGAATGTATATGAATGAAATTATGTGATATCGCTTCTTTGTTAAAGACTGAGGCAGCTGATGCTATTTTTTTCCTCTTGTAGGGAGTAAAACCATAAGAAACAGAAAAGTGGGCGTCGATTGACGTACGTTTAGCGGTCTCGTGTTCAGTGGGTTCAATGTAATATTGAGGAAGTCAAGGTATTTGAGTCGTTGCGAGACTTGCGAGTCGATCCCGATTTAGATGCTCCGGCGCCGCCGCCGCCGCCTCCGTCGTCGCGACGCAGTAACCCGAGCGACGTCGCCCTGCGCGCTCCCCTTCATACGCCACACTATTATACACTTTACGGGACCGTTTTGACAATTGATTACTCGCCTCAACACTCTTTATTGAATCTATATTGAGATACTAAGTAACTCTAATTGCTTCATTATCAAGTGTGTGATTTTCGTACCCATTTTTGTGTGATCAAACAAGCAAAAGCTGAGAAGTAAAAAACAGTGATTATGCGTGACTAGAATTTAAACAATCGTGTGTTCGTCGATGTTTACGTACAAACGCTGATTCAGTGCGAGATAAACTTTGCGCAGAAAGTTCGAATGGTCCCTGTAGTCTTTTATCAATTCTGTTATTGTAAGCTCCCCAATGCTCCTTCTCGTTTTGGTTTTAGTTGTCTCGTTCTGACCGGTGTGTGTTCGATCCTAGCCTGAATATTACATTCATTGAGCAACGCTTCGGACTTAATAAAATATTTAATACACAATGTGATCCTTTATTGAGTTTTGAAATCTTTTCCTTGTTCGAGGATTGGTTCTATTATTATACGTAATGTCCAGTAATGTCGGCCTTCAAGTTGCAAAGTTGAACTGCCTACGCTTCCACAAAATATTCTAATTCTAGCACTGGTGTTTTAAACCTTAGTCTAGTTAGTTACGTTGCGAACTTGCTTATCTGTGACTGTGTTTGTTTACAAAGCGCGCAGGGACCCGCGTTCGACAACACTGCTGTCGTAAACTTTTACTATGATCTTTCTCACTTGTACTACTTCGAAGAGAGCCACGATATTATTACATGAAAAATATGGTTTCTTATTAGTATATCAGCTTTCGTTTCTTCCACTCGTTTGATATATCGTTAAGTTTCGCGTGTGACTTGATAAAAGTTAGTTCAAGATACGTCGTTTGGAAGTGAATGTCCACGTGAGTGTGGTCGGGGGCGGCACGAGCCGCCGGCGAGGATGGCGCGGTGATGCGGCGGGCGGCGCGCGCGCCCGTCGCATGCGCTCGCTCAACATGCGCCTCTGCGGCTGCTGCCTCGGTCAGTTGCTTTATTGTTGTTTTGCTTTCGCTTACAAATAATATCATTTGGGTTACTTCTCAGTCATGGTTTATTGCTGGGGCTGATTGTATTTCTCGGACTTTCATTGTTTTCAGTAGATTCTGCTTTAAACTTTTACTTGTTTTTTGTTATCTCATATTCCTATTACCTCTTCTAAATCTTAAATTTATGAAATTATTTCTAAAAATATCCGCGAACTAGATAGTTATAGTCACCTACCTCCGGCGTTGCTGGGAAAATTTTACTCAATTAGTTTTAGGACCGATTTTACAATTAAATTCATTTTGTCATTCTGTCCCGTGATTTCGACATTCGTTATGCATTTACAAATCGATTATGCGATGGATTATAGAAACACCACACAGAGGAGTCGCTACTCAACAAATTTCAAACTTTTGAAATTATCTTAGTACGTTCTTCACTTACTGTTTTTATTATTTCTTAAATTTTCTTACTATGAACAAAACTCGACTTCGTAAGCAAAAGTTTTCTATCACAACGTTGTTTTCAGATAATGCTTAGGTACGCTTGGACTTAAGAGATATGAAAGATGATATCGAAAAACGATTGTGAAGTGTCAGTCTTAAAAATCGCAATCTTGTAGGAAAATGGCTATTTTTCTTATTTGATATAAACTAAAGCTTGACTACAATCCCACCTGATGTTAAGCAGTGATGCAATCGTTGATAGTGAGGCGCACTAGTTTATTAAGAAGCTAATCACTATAGCCTTAAATACACCCAAATTATAATCAGATGGGAAGACCGCAGCAAGCAAATTATTCCACATAGGCGGAATAAACGACGAAGTAAAACGTTTAGTCCGAACCGTAGAGGATTTTTCTTTAATCAACATATTAAAAAAAAATGCCACATATAAGAATCTTTATTCGTTCCGGGTCGCTAGTTCGAGACTACAATTCGCAACAATTGTAATAAAATAATTTGAGATTCCTGACACACACACGTGATATTTTAATGATGCGCATCTAAACCAAAGCGACAACAGTAGGTATTTTAATCGTTTAGTGGTTTTATTTTCGACCTAAACGCGATTATCGAGACAGAAGTTGAATTGAAAATAACAAAAAGGATGGATGTCTTCAGATTTTAATATGATATTAAATGAAAATGTTTGCAAATGTTTTTCGTTTGTAAAATAATACAAATAACATCAGATATTTATTTAATGAAAAATAATGGGATCAGTACTTTTAAATTTAAGCGTAAAGGTATCGGAAGCTACATATTTAGAAACATGATTCACTGTGTTTGAATTTACGCAGTGTAAACAAGCCTATATCTGACGCTATACATTTTTAAGCTTAGTTATGCACTGAAACTTAATAACACGATAGGCACTCTGAGTGTGAGTTGTTTTAACGTTAATGTGTTCGAAACGTTTAGCGCGTTGGGCTCTCTGATTGGTTAAAGAGCTTGAAGCGCGCCAATCGGAGCGCCGAACGTCATAAACGCGTTAGCGTAAAACAACTCACACTCAGTACAGAACATGCCCAATAGCCGACAAGCAGCGTTTTGTGAATGAACATCCGTTCAATGCAAAGAGAGGTCTAGCTTTGTATGCTCGCATTTAATATCTCCCATGTATTATACAATATAGTTCATTCAGCGAACTTTCGAGTTAATATGATGCTCTATAATGTTGATTCAATGAATCAATTGTTTGTTGAAACGTGCAATGAGCTCGGCGAGTATTTTCTTTATGCAGGAAGGGATCACGCACCAGTGGTAGCCATGGTTTGTTCACTTTGCTGTTTCCAATAAGTATTAATGTTCTCGTTGGTGTTTTATCGAACTAAATAATTTAGTCTGAGGAAATTCAAATAGGTAGCAATAGTATATGAAAGATAACAGCTGTTTTTTCCTCTAGCATCTTCATATTCATCTCCTGAAAGAATCCCATAAATTAAAAGTTATCCTGTATACAAGAAACAAAACTAGTCAACATTTGCACACACTTATTATAATACTGTGCCATGGGAGACCCGGGAGACAGCGCAGTGCTCATATTCAGTCGTGACCTAAAATCGCAGAAATACAAATTTTAGAATTTTATAGTTAAAGAATATGGCAACCAACGTTTCCTTCCAGTGTGGGAAGGAAACGTTGGTTCCCATATTTGTCTCTAAGAAGGACTTTTCTGATAATTATGTATGTACATAATTGACTAGTTTCATCAAAACGTTCCAATTCTACAACATGACTCTTAGCAGTACATTACCATTGGCGTGGGCAACAAAACACCATCCACTCCACATCTTGACGCATTATTTGAAAATGATCATTACCTTTTTTGGAAGGCCGTCCTCATATTTACTACTTGGATACCTTGCCTCTACAAGGTTAAATTGTATCAACCATTTTGATTAAAACTCGCTAACCATAATGCTTACTTTAAATATCGACTGACAAATTCTAAATTCAAAGAGTGTACAATAAAAGCTCTTTATTTGCGGGGTATACGTTCCGTAAATATGAGTATGCTGCGACTACAGAAACCGGGAATATGGAATGGTAATTTATATGAAATTATAGGGGATACGTTCCTAGGCAGCAAAGAAAGAAAAAGTAGTTTTGGACATAATTTCCAATATAATTTTTAGGCGTAGGTTTAAAGAATTTTGTGATTTGACATGATATTCAGCAGTAGCATCAGCAGTTTGTCTCTTAAAAAATAGACTTCGTTCTCTATAGCCGACCTAATAAAAGTGGGAAAATACTTTAGGCTTAGATTTTGGAAACATAAGTTCTATTACAAGCCTTTATTTAGTTTTACCTGTCCCGATGTTTGTGATCAAAACTTGTAAATTAAATGATCCACTTCCCGGTTACCGATTTTGCATGCATATGTCAATCAGATGACTGCAAAATTATTATGTCGTGGAGTTTACCTGATGATGGAACTAACGGGTGGCCATAGGAACTCTGTCATTAAACGACACTCCCTCATCGAGTTTGGGTTCGTTTGATTCGTTTTGACGAGTTTTAATTATTTAGAGTATATACATAATATAATATATAACACATAAGTATATATCTATCCCGCTATAAATGCTTGCCGTGGAAAAAAATATTTTCATTGAAAACTTGGGTTTTTACAAATCTCTTTTTATTTTTTTAATTAGCCCAATTAACGATGTGTTTACAAAGAATACTCAATCAAAATCAAAAAAATGTACCGATGTACCGATTAGATCCACGAATAAAAAAAAAAAAGAATAAAGAAATCTTTAGCCGCGAATATATCCAACTATAATTATTAAGTAGCTAGTGTACTGGTGTAAACAGTTGTTGGTTAACCTGAACAAAATAAATAAATAAATATAGGACATGAGTCGCATTTTTTTAAAATCCACGAATGAAGGCAGTTTGAATAAGGAGCTTTGACTGTACTTAAAGCAGGGTAGGAAGCACAAAGTTTCATTAATGCGCAGTAACAGATTTTCGGGTCACAATTGAAGCGGGGTTCAACTTAATTGCTGCGTATTATTCCACTTTTAAATGTTTCATTACAAATACAGACAGGAGTTACACGTTGGTCTGCGGTTTGTTAAAATATTCAACCTATTATTTTCCTGTTACACAATGTTTGTTTCTATTCAAGGAAAATTCGACAACTGTAATCCATAGTTATTTCAAAATATATTTTCAGATAGATTTACCTATTTTACATAAATTCAAAATTGGTACACATTTCTAATTTTATCCCATCGTTTCATCCCCGACTATTTATAGTTTCCCCTCTTTCTTCTCCACCATAATTTGTCTCCGCCTCGAACCGTATCTAAAGTGCTCGCATTATTGGCGTAGGGACCTACTGAGAAACGAATAAAGTACAAGTGGCATTAACACCCAATTTCATATAGTTCCATATGAACATACGTCCATGTTGTGTAGTTAAGTTTTAATTAGTAAAGTGGGCATGACTCGCTCTCGTTGTCTCGAGAGATCGCGTGTTGTTCCTAACGGTTTATTGCAAATTCAAGCGTTACATAGATTACTATGAATGTTGAATGGTCAGTCGATTGTTATCATAAATTAGTTTCTGAGGATGTACGGGTTTAATTATCTCCAGATCGGGAAACGAAAGTGTATAACCACGCATGCGAACTGTAAACAAATACATTCCAAGAGATTTTTATTTTGCATGAGCGTGATAAAATTTATTGGTTTAGTATCTATATATAGACTCGTAGAGAAAGGAAATATTTTAAACTGGTATGAACTCATTGGGAATTATGTTCAAACTTTCATTTTTCGACAATATTGGGCTTGAGGAGGACCTTTAAAAAGTTTTTACTTGCTGACTGTACCAAATATTCTTATGGAATCGTTGGGAACTAATCTTCGAACCTTAATTTTTCGTGAACAATGGACTCGTGGACCTTTAAGAACAACCTTCTTAAACAAGTCAGTTTTTATTTGATAAACTTATAAGCACAATAATTCAATTATGTCTCGTATTCGCTCAGATCTTTTATTTTACAAGAATGTTCTATGTATAGTTATTCCACGTATTGAAACATTAAGAATGTGTTCTTTCCGTCTGACGTCGGTGCCGTTTGAGGGGCGAACAAGGGCGTTTAATATAATCGTCGCATTTTTAATCTCCGTATGGATGTACTTCAAATATGCGAAATGGTGGCCTGAGTTATACACCGATGTTTGTTTATGTTGGGTACCTGTATACTCACCACCTGCGCGAGCTGCGGAAGTAGAGTACTGCGTTAAAAATAGTTAGCTCATTAGCCTAAATTTGCTTCGTACTCACTCCCTGAAGTAGGTGCACATGTTTCACTGTTTTTAATCGAAGAATTTCCTGTAGCATGATTCGTTTTTATTGAACTATTTTATTAAGGCTGGAATGAACATTCTGTTAACCAAATGTATGACTCTTTTCTTCCTGTTTCAAAGTTCTTCAAGTCAATTAAGGAAAATGCAGGGTAAATTTCTTGACTTTTGGCACTGTGAAGAAATATTCTTTCAGCAACATTACGTTTATATGGCTACATTGCCACCTACCGCATCACGTGTACCTCCATTTGATATACATCTTGAAGCTGACTGCTCAACCCCAACGAGGTTACCATTTATTTCATGATATATCTGACCTGTTAATGTTTTATCAGAGCCGTTTCACCCTCAGTCCATATAATGTGTTAACGAATAAATCTGACATCTTCAGCGGGCGGAGGTCGCAAGTCATCCGAGGCGGAAGAGACCCCGCGGCGGAGTGGGTCGCGGGCGTCGAGCGTGTCCGACGAGGGGGGCTTCAACGAGCCCTCGCCCGAGGTGGTGGCGCGGCTGCGGCCGGCGGAGTACCGCGAGCCGCCCCCGCCCGCGCCCCCGCTCTCCACAGACATCCGAGATGCGGAGCGGGCGCGCTCGGATCCTGATACGCTCTCTGTACTGCAGCAGGTATTTGTTTATTGCACATTTGCAAAAAGGCAGTTGATTGCTAATCGAAAACGAGAGTACCACCTTCTCACTCAGTTGTTGTGACTGCAGCTTCAAGTCTCGATGGGTCGGTTATGTTAATTTTGAAAAATAAGAATTTATTATTGACATAACGAAGAAGACTCACGGTGCTGACCAAGAAAAAATTGGGGTAATGATGACTGACATAGGTATAATATTATCATCACCATAAGTACTGCACCTGATCAAAAGTAAATACTACCAAGTCCATTTGAATGAACCTTTAAATCCTATGTTTCAGGACTCCGGTGTGGTAGTAAGCGAGGCGAGCCAAGGCTCCATAGAGGTGCTCGACAAGTCGACCACCAGCCAATGGAGCGTGTCGGAAGGAGAGAATGCGTCGGGCGAGAGCGGGCGGGGCGGGGACGCCGCCGACGCGCGCTGGGACGACGCCGACGCCGACGGCAAGCAGCCCGACAGCATGACGCCTGATGAGGCCGAGATCCTGCTCAGCTCCAGGTGACCTTCCTTTAATATCGCTCGATGTTGCACCACAATAAATGTTTATATATAGTGTTTTTTTTGCAATTTGACGGTGACGTAACTAATGTGTGAACGTTAACTTTTATTTTTTGGCCATATCTCCAATTTACACCAAAGCCTTCATGTTTTTGCGAGGCAGCTAATTTTTGTGCTCTAATAGCACTGCACTCATTACATTATCGATACATAAACAATTCTGCAAAGTGCAAGCACACCGCGATCATTTAATGGAACATCGGTTGCGGATAAAGCGTGTTGTTTCTAATGCACTGCTTTCTTATATAGCTGCACAGTCGTTGTCGTAGCAAACGAATTTTTCTTAACATTATTCTGGCTTCACACTATTTATGAGATCACAGTCAAAGCATTGAACACATTAGTATTTCTTAAAAGAAATATCTTGGGCGAGCAGTCTCGACATGGTTAACGATCGCGAAATGGCAGAATTCGATCGCTAAGATGATATTCATGTCATGTTGCTAGGAGACAAACTTTTATGGCTATATTCATTCAGGACTTTCTTTTTTTTTTGTCTTGATTTACAGCCGCTACTTATGTCAGTTCCACTATTCATGTCAAGACTGCAGTCTCTGGTCCGTAGCATGCAACTTCGGGCATGAGAAAAAAAAAATCAAAAATTAAAAAGTATTTCGTCTGTATTTAGTTAGATTAACCATATTTATCGTATATACCTATATATATCACATCAATTCTGTTTAATTACTTTATCTGAGGCACGTACGCTATGCGGAACTAAGTAGCTGTTTAATATTCGTCACACCTTTCTTCCTCGATGTAATCATGCTATTCATCAATGTTTACTTTCTGGGTCATTTGAATTCTTATTGGAACACGCGCGATGTTTCTCGAATTTCTGTCTTGAATGCATGGTCCCACACACTTGTAATGTCTGTAACGACGCCTCCTGTATTTATTATTTCTCTCACATAATTTATTTATTCTAAACAATGTTAAATACGCTATTCTATATTTTCTTTTTCAGGATTTGTTAATCGTAATGCTTAGTATTATTATTAAATGTCGTATTTTTATCATTTGCATGCTGCCTGTCCGCACAACGCTTCATTATTGCCTGATATTTGCAGTATTCTGGAGAAAAAACTTAGGTAAGCTCGTGGCATTTGTGCAACTGTCGTTTTCTTCTACATAATTATAATGCAGTAGAATGCTTTTTTTTTTATTAAGTATAATGTACTCCTTAATTCTTTCTCTACAATTCTTAAAGTCCACTTCTGAAGAATTATAAAATGAAATTTAGCAAACAAAAGCGTGGTATAACTGAATTACCACAAAATAAAACATTTAATAAATCTCATGCTGTTTATATGAACTTTTAGCGTGCAGTATGCTACAAGGCGAGGGAGGTAATAGTTCATATTCTCAATGTAACAAAAGTATAGATATAATTAAGCTATATTACGTGAATAATACTGATATGTTAAAAGTTTTAGCGACTCTGTATCCATGTAGCTATCGCTATCACTGTTCATACACAACCATTATGACAATGTAAACAACGGTCTATATGCACTTAGCTTTTCTCGTAGCAGAGGTTAGTGAGAGTAAAAATGGTATTGGTTCTTTTGTCTTACCTTGTCAACCTTAGCACCGTCACGTATTGTACACAGAACCGTTTATCTTCTTGTCGTGCTATTTATGTATTTTTGGATTAGTTACTGTAAGGCTAGTACATAGATGGGTAGGCCGCGCCGCATCACAACGCATAGGCTGGGTTTCCACCAAAGATGTGCGAGGGAAGTGTTTGTAAAGAACCAACTGCTGACCGAGAGCGAGAGAGGCGAGGTAAATGAAGCGAGTCTATTGGTTATTTACAAACACATCCTCCCACATTTCTGGTGGAAACCCATTCCAACCACTTATTTGGACCGGTCCTATGAGTTTTCTTGTCCTGTTTGCCAAGGTCATAGTATTGCGCAATTCTATGCGCCTGGGTACTCGCATCTCGTTCAACTTTTCAAGCCTCTGATACCAACGACAGATTAGCTGACGAGATGATGGAGTATTTGATCGTGAATGTACGACTTTTGGCATAATAAACGAGAGAGTTTTTCGGTAGGCGGTTAAAAAATTAGTATTCCTATGTCTCCCATTCCTTTTTTGTTTTACAATGCGATGTATTGCGGCCGGTAACTATACCTGAACGTACCATCGCGGTTATTTCTGCTTGATCACTTAAAAATCGCTTGAATCCTTCGGTGTGGCGCCAAACCAAACCTTTGAAGTTTTCGTATCGAGTGCAAGCAAAAATGAACTTAGCGGTCGTCAGGCGGAAGTGTCTCCGATTTTTTTTTTTTTTTTTTATGGTAGGTGAAAATCATCCAATGACGAAACCCGCTCTTGGGTGGAGCGGGAGACTAGTGTCAGACTCTTACTGACTAAAAAACCTACCCCGTACCTTCCTTGCCCTATTCCTGGAGTCGAGGTAACAGTTTCCCACTTCCCTCTAGACTCCGGGAGGCTTCGACCCTGAAGGGCCCCTGCAGTTTGCTGACAACTCCTTGAGGCGCGCGGGAACGGTGCGCGCCGTTGACGACTAGGACTCGGTCTTACAGACGACCGGACGGCGAGCTACCCATTGCTCACCGTCCGCGAGCCAGTGTCTACGGTGGCCGGATATCGGCAGGATCGCGGCGGCGACGGCTACGGCGAGTACGCCGTTGCCTTTGCCTTATGCGGTCGGCCTCCTCCTTTACGAGCATTACTGCTTCGCAGAAGGAGGCGACCGCCCGCCATTCCAGAAAGTGAAGTGAAGTGTCTCCGATGGTACCTTTACGTCTAACTGTGATTTGTGTCTGAAATATCTGCTTGAGGGATGCGAATGACCAACTCTTCGCAGTTTGCAGTTACCTCAAGCACCATACAAGTTTAGTGTTAGACATGTTTAAGCAGGTTCGCAACGGAAAACCAAAATTTCTATCGACTTACCTTCGGGACAACAGTAGCCCCCTTTGCCAAGTTACAATCGTTTCGTTCAGAGTGAGCGCTTGGATTCGGCCACGCCCCCAATTCCCTTGTTCAGACGTCATCTCTGCAAACCTAAGCGTTCACGTTGAACGAAATTATTGTAATTTGGCTAGGGGGAATCCTAGCCAAATTACATCTCTGTCGACTTGTTAAAAAAATATTTTCTATTTAAATTCAACTTTCAATACTCCTTTAGTGTATTAATTTAAGCTTGATATACGTAGTAGTAGTTAGAATCTCACACATATTGTATTGCAGACAAGAAGCTCTCCTGTCAGACGAGCAGGCGCAGGAGATCGTCGCCATGTTGTCTCCGCACGCGCTGCCGCACGACAACGGCGTCTCGCTCAACGATAGCTACCAGTCCGTGCTCTCTTATGAGAGGTAATCTTTCCATATTTCTTTGAATACCATCATTAGAGATAATAGAAATACAATAAGCATCACTTTTGTACCTATTTTTCTGTATCCTTCTTCTCTTGTATTTAAATTAAATAGGTAAATAAAATAATAGGTGTGTGAGCATTCGCTTGAGGCTTGCGTAAATATCTTACTATAATACTAGCTGACCCGACAAATATTGTCCATTCCAGTCATTTTCTGAGTTAATATATAAATTCGATTTTCCGGGGATTTCTTAGATTTTTTTCTAAATACCTTATTCGATTTTTTATGAAGATGTCAACATAACCGAAAGAGGTCCAGTTCACGAATCCTAGATCATCCAAGGATTTCGCACCTCAATAAACAAAAGTTATATTTAAGGTTAAGTAAGTTATTGGTATTAACAACCAATTAGCGAGTATATCTAGATTAAGAATAATTTCTTAATAATTGATTACAATCTGGCCTAAGAGACTAATAAGTAATTTAACTCTTAACTTATATCTAGATGTGCGAACAGAAACTAAGCACATGCATTCTGCCCAAACCCATGGATGAAAAAGCTATGAGTATATGTTGTATTATATGTATGTATACACCGTGAAATTTAAATGGTTGTTTTCCCGCGGCAGAATGACTTGCCATAAGGAGTACTTTTGAAGCATACAGTAAAAATGAAAAAATAAAAAGTTATTTTTTTATAAATAATTATTAAAAATATTCACCAATTCAAAAAAGCGAAAACAATAGTAACATTAGACGTAATTTGTAGGTACTACTAAAGTCGCATGAGCAGCCCGCCGTCAAAGGAAACCGATTCATTTAATATTTAAACCAAAAAAAGCTCTCGCACGTTGTGATACATCATAATTAGCTTGCACTCTACAGGTCCATTTTTTGTTTTTAATATTTTATTATTTTATGCAACGTTTGTATTACCAAGACACAACCATTTCGCTGAGGGAAAACAACCATTAAAATTTCACGGTGTATAACATACATTAGATTAGTGGTACATTAGAGCAGTGGTGGCCGAATGGTAACGGCCCCGACTTACGAGTTGTAGGTCGCGGGTTCAAACCCAGCCAGGCGCATTACTTTGTGTAATTTATTTCATCACCACTGCTCTCAAAACGGTGAAGGAAAACATCGTGAGGAAACCGGCATGTCCTAGAACCAAAAATTCGAAGACATGTGACATCCACCAATCCGCACTGGGCCCGCGTGGTGGATTATGGCCCATTCCCTCTCCTAGAGAGAGGAGGCCTGTGTCCCTGCAGTGGGAACATTAAAAGGCTGATGATGATGATGATGATGATAACAACATACATTACTGTTCGGCATTACAGTATGCAGGACGAAAGCTACTCGTTTGTGTCGCTGGAGCCGGACGCGGCGGCGGGCGGCGCCAGCGGCGACGGCGGCGTGTTCGCGCACTACCCGCCGCACTCGCTGCGGGAGCTCGGCGAAGAGAACGGCATACACTACTTTGAAGACGGACACTTCTATACTGAGGTATGACACATCAATCTGCTCTGCCTTTTCCTATGTTTCGACCGACCCCCATCTTTGGATGCAGTTGATTACCAATTTTTTAGGGCTCCGTAGTCAAAACGGAAGGTTTCGCCATGTCTGTCTGTCTGTCTGTCCGTCCGCGGATAATCTCAGCGACCGTTGGCACTAGAAAGCTGAAATTTGGTATCAATATGTATATCAACCATGCCGACAAAGTGCACAAATAAAAAGTAGTAAAAAAGAATTTATTAGGGTACCTTTCATACACCTAATCAGGGAAGTGATTTTTTTTTTTTCATTTCTACAATCATGTGTGATATATTGTTGGATAGGTAGGTATTTAAAAATGATTAGGGGTTCTGTAAAATAATTTTTTGATAATGTAAATATTTTCGGAAATATTCGCTCCAGAAGTAAAAAATGAGGCGCCCCCCCTCTAAATTTTGAACCATTAGTTTAAAAAAATATTAAAAAAATCTCAAAAGTAGAACTTGATAAGATGAACAGTTTTTGAAAAATTAAAAAAATACGTTTTGAACTAATTTTGTAATTTAACCGTACATGCAAGCATTTTTTCAAACTCTTTTACATATTTCATTATCCTGAGCGAATCTTCTTTCAAATAAAAATACAAAAAGAGTAAAACCGGCTCACGCAAATTAAAAATAAAACTGGATACAGCGCCATCTCTCGGAAAATTGGGTTACTAATTTTAATTACATGGGCTATTGGGTTCTGTTGCATTGTGAGAAATTTGTGAGGGGCGGGAAACTACGGAACCCTACACTGAGCGTGGCCCGATACGTCTTGGCCGATTTTTTATATATACCAACTGCCTATCTGACTTCCACAATCCAACAACTGTATGTGTGAAGTCGATAACAACTGTATAACACGATACTCTTCAGCAAGATTTCTGAGTACGTAATGAGAAGGATTTTCGGTATGTAATGCATGATTGAGAGGGTCGACAACGAAAATTTTCATATACAAAACTCTTTGAGTTTCTAAGGGTACAATTCCGAGATGAGCTACAGAGTACAATCGCAATGATGCCTGCGGTCACAGTTTGTTCTAGTCCAAGCGACCGCCTCAGTCACTCTCCAGTACCTTCGTAGGACACAGAATGTCGGACAACGCTACCGATGTTTTACTAAAGTGTCTTTTATTAGAAGAGAAGGATGATGACGATTTGTATGGATGACCAGCAACAAAATTAATTTCTTTTCATCGTATTCCGAAAAAGTTGTCATTTTTGTACAGTCTGTGTCTTTGAAGTCGATAGCCACACCATTACAATATTAAACTTGGTTATGAATATGTTTTAATTGGGATATACAATCCCAATTAAAACATATTCATAACCAAGTTTTTTAGTTAGCATTATTAATCGCCAATCATTTCTATCGAGTCCAAAACAATTTTTTCTAAATTGTTATTTTTTTCTTTTAGGTTGCTGGACTTCCGCCTATTGAGGAAGACGAGGACGATGATTATTACCCACCAGTATTTGTCAAGAAAAATACCAAAGTTAAATTCAGGTAGGTGGTAAAAGCTTGATGCCGTGCTATTATAATTATGTAGAACCCTTGTATAATTGTGCACAGTTACTCTACTATCCCAAATAAAAATATTTGGGACAGTAAAACAACAAGGACTTGGAGCCGGTGTATAGTTTGGCACACATTGTGTTGCAGCACTAACCCGATGCGCGTGTTCTCGACGCACTCGGTGCGCGAGTACGACCGCCGCAATGAGGACGTGGACCCGGTGGCGGCGAGTGCCGAGTACGAGCTGGAGAAGCGCGTCGAGAAGATGCACGTCTTCCCCGTCGACCTGGTCAAGGGCGCCGACGGACTTGGACTCTCTATTATCGGTAATCTATCTTTGAAATTATTAAAAAACTTTTTGTGTCTAAACTTCTTCTTACATTTCTTAGATGTATGTTCTTGAGGTTTTTACCTTTATTTAGATTTCGATGTTTTGGAATAAATTCTTAATTGTGCAAGATAGATTTATTTAATTTATAAATAACATAGAATCTCTCACCTTGATGTTTTGTGGGAATATTATAACGCTGATGCTATGCCATGTTACATTAAAAAAATGAATTCGATCTCCTACTGTACTACGTCTTGTTTTCGTGTATTTTCTCGTTTCAAATTATTAATTTGGTCATATTTCTTCCCAGGTATGGGTGTTGGCGCGGATGCGGGGTTGGAGAAGTTGGGAATATTCGTGAAAACCATCACGGAGAGTGGCGCCGCCGCACGCGACGGACGCATTCAAGTTAACGATCAAATTATCGAAGTCGACGGCAAAAGTTTGGTCAGTATACCCTTTATTTAATGCAAACGTATTTAATTTATAGAGCAA
The DNA here is from genome assembly GCA_029852875.1 of Mythimna loreyi. Lineage (NCBI taxonomy): Eukaryota > Metazoa > Arthropoda > Insecta > Lepidoptera > Noctuidae > Mythimna > Mythimna loreyi. The sequence continues at coordinate 12,978,826 of CM056780.1, read as the reverse complement.
AAATATTTTTGTTTATATTTTTTGTTATTTGTCGTTCAATTATGTCTCTAATTACGGTACCTTGGTTTTCAATACAGGTGGGTGTGACGCAAGCTTACGCAGCGTCAGTGCTACGAAACACATCGGGTCCTGTGAAGTTCCTCATTGGACGTGAAAAAGATCCAGAAAATAGTGAAGTAGCGCATCTCATTAGACAATCCCTTGCCGCCGACAAAGAGAGGGAAGAAAGGTAAATCGTTCATAAATATGAACCTAAATATTTGTGCATGTTAATTCCTGGTGTGGGAGATCTCTGATACTTCGAGAAACATTTTGACGAGACTCAGTGACGGATAGCTGATGTTCCAAGGAGTAATTTAGAGTACTATTCATTTTTCCGTTGGAATGGGATTTTAAACTTCCAAATGGTTGAACAAAATTTAACGTAACTTTCAGTAGCATATAGCTAATGTTGTGATGTACTCATCATAAACTATTTATTCCATTTTTTATATTCCCGGGCATTTTAATTCGAGGTAGAGATTTCTGAAACGGTTGGACTGATTTTTACGAGACTTTTACTGCGATAACTGTAATGATATTGTGCTGTCTTACGAGTCTGACGCACATGAAACCGCGAGCACTAGCTAGTAAATAAATAAATATAGAACAAAAAAAGAACGCAAAATAAAAAATGGCTTCATTGTCATCATCATTTCAGCCAAAGAACGTTCACTGTTAGACATAGGCTTCCTCTTATACATTAATAGCTAATGTGTTTATGCAGAACAAACCGCGAGCGTCAGAGGCGGCAGCAGACGGAGGAGGAGGAGTCCAACCCTGTGCCGGTCGCCGAGCCGCCCGCGCCGCAGTCGCGACACCCCGACATCAACGAGCTGCGCTGCTTCTTGCAAGAGGTTACTGCTAGTTTTGTTGCCCTAGCTAAATCACAGATATTATAACAGACAGTTGCTATTCCTATGTAGGTAGCAAAATAGACTGCCCAAACCTGTACCAAAGAAGCGCTCCTTTAATGATTGCTTTATGTCAGTGTCATTGGAATGATAAATGATGATCTGGTAAAGTTTATAAGCATCTCATTAATTTCGGAAGGTCTTTAAGTTCAGCAACAGAGAACAACTTCTGTCTTCTATTTGATACAGTTGGGCTTAGCTTGTGCTGATTATGATAATGAAGGTGTGATTTTAATATTCGAATATTCGTAGGTTTTAAAGTAAACGATATTTTTGTGTAGTTGGTGGGCATGGAGTCTGGTGGCGGCAGTGCGGACGAGATCAGTACGCGCGTGCGCGACTGGTGCCAGCAGCGCGCGCCCGACGAGCAGCTGCGCCGCGCACTCGCCGCCGCCGCCGACACCGCGCACCGCGCGCAGAGGAAGTACGACAAGGTATGCACATGTGTGTTGTTGCAGCGCAGCGGTGATGGCATAAATTATATAGGTACCGATGTCAATCTACGTACGCGTTTGAGCAACGCACACATAGACATCGTTCATCGACGCGAAAACCGTGCTCAACGAGGATCATTACGACTGCGAGGGTGAGACGTTTGAGACGCGCGTTTGTGAAATTTTGTAACTACCACGATAATTTGTGGTGCATAATCCAGTTGACATGCCTAGCGCGCGCGACCGCCGTGCGTAGGTATGAAAAGTGAAGTACAAACACGAGATTGACTTCTGTACCTTTTTATTTTGTGTTGATGGCGACCTTTTGTGGCCGGTCATCATATAGGTCATACTATAGAGCGAGAGAGCTTGGTAAGCGGTCACCTCTTTCGACGGAGTATACTTTACACCCTGGTCGCCGTTCAAGATGCTCGGAACATGCATTTGTAATAAATAGTTCCCCCCCCAGGCGCGGCGCGCGCTGCGCGAGTGGCGGCGCACGTGCGCGCTGGTGCGCGCGCGCGAGGAGTGGTGGAGCGGCGCGCTGCGCGACGCGCACCGCGAGTACGCGGCCGCGCTGTCCGCGCTGCACGACCGCGTCGCACGACTCGAGGTGCTGCTGCTGGTGAGCACGCAGGAGCTTCGCTACCACTACACCATTGCTTGCTGCGTTTTAGTCTGACAATAACAGGCAAATACAGTGTTTTTACAAAAAGATATTATTAAAACATCTCTTTGTAAAAATCCGAACAAAAAACTATTCATCCTCGCGTAACCTAACAACACTAATATCGTAATTTCAATAACCAAATGACAATGGACAAGACAATAATGAGCTTTATTACCATTTTTTGAAAATAAGAACAATTTGTCAACGAATTACGGTTTTTGCCAAACTAAAACGCAGCAACTAAAGTACGCGGCTGACATAAACCTCCTTATTAATAAACACAGAAAACTTTCAACCTTATTAACAATTCCATTAATCTAACCACATTTTCTAATGTCAAAATCAATTGATGCGACTAACTATGAAGTAGATAGTTAAATATCAATAGCCAGCTGGCTGCAGCGGCATACGAGCAGATACAAAAAGCTGCATTTATTATTCAAATCCAAGCAAATATGACGTCATAATTGCTTCCATTTCCCACATATTGCAAAATGCACTGCCGCTCTGTGGAAACAATGCATTGTCAATATTCCTCAAGATTTTATTTCTGTATTTATTCAGTGTTTATTAATAAGAAGAATCGAGTTTTAGAAAAAGAAACGAGAGTGATAACTATACTTGTACTTTGTACTTAAAAGTGACTCTTTCAAAAACTCGAGGTGTGTTATAACGTCCGGGTACTAATCAGTATAGACTCCTCCAATATTCAAACCTGAGTAAAGATTGCGAATTATGCTGAATACTTTTTTAAAAAAGCAACCTAAACTTTTGGACACATTTTGGCCCTTTTATTCGTCTGTTTTACACTACAATTCAATACAAAACTGATTGAACAGATGACGTTTTTAATCATTACTAAGTATGTCGAATATCCGAGTCTATACTGCACTTATTTTCGCTAATTTAAACCCCTGATTATAATAGGGTCCGCCTTCAGGCTTCATTTTCTATTTGATCTTGAAGATTATTTATTAAACTTTTGCTTTTTATGTTGAGATTTAGGCGATCGTCAATTGACAGACGTTTCTTTCGACCTTATGCAACAGTTGCGTGAATCCAGAGAATATAGGCTGGAATATACGTGCTTGTAACTTGCACATAAATATAAAAGCGGCAATACACTTGCCTGTGCAGTACGGATGTCGGATCTTGACGCGTCTGAAGTTAGACTGCGAATTTTAGCGCTTGAAAACTCGTACAAAAATAAAGCCTTTTTAAATAATAAATGCCAATAACAGTGGTTAACTTAACAGCAATAACAACTGCTAATTGCATTTATTTGTATAAATATTTATTTTTACCAATTATCAAGCGCTAAAATTCGCAGATCAGACGCGCCAAGATCCGACGGCCGTACTGTAACCTGTACAAGAGTATGATAGTAACAATAGGCATACCAGTGTATCTTAACAAATTCTGATTGGTGTATATCATTACGCCTTTCAAGCTAAGCAGCTTTAATGGAGTATGCAATTTCATACTCTGTGCCAACTAAAGGGCAAATTTATCGCTACTTTTATAATAAGTGACACACTGGCATGCAAGTTCTATTTGTTGTGTAACTATGACGTGCAAGACAGTGCACACTGCAAGTTATAGGCATATTTATTCCGACCTTATCAATTACAACTCATAATAGTCTGATCGTTAACTGTAATCAAGAGAACCTAGTCACCCAGGCGGCCGCTGCTAGAGACAGTATTATCAACGCTGCGTATACGTAATCATAGAGAGACCTTACACAAAAAAGGGTATTTGAATCTGATAACATAGGATTCAGAAATAAGGTTTAATTTTCAAAAACTCTCTTCATTGAGTTACGTTTCTTTTTTATTGAGCTTGCGAAGAGTGACATCTTCTACCGTCTACTCATCCAAACAGACGGACTGATGATAACGAGGACCGATGTTACAGACGAAACTTGTGGCTCAGCATGACTTTCTCGGGCGTGATACTTTTTAGTTTTTTCGCGTGGATGGTGTTAAGACTAAGGGATTGCTCACAACTTTCATAAAGCATGTCAGTAAAACTATAGAATTTTGTTAACAATTGTTAACAAAATTCTATAGTTTTCAACTAAATTTTAGTTGAAACCTTACTACATAGATAAAGCATTTATTTGCCAAATCACAAAACATGCACGTAAACACAATTCAATTATAAAAAGCACTTATACAAATACAAACAAAAACAAAGTGCATTTGAATATGTGAAGCTTTATCATTGAAAATTTAAATACATACTTCTGTTACTGGTAGTAATAAACCTCGGTAATTGAATTTTTTTCTTGGTTTAAATCTATCTGTAGTAAGGACTTTTGGCTTCATAGCCTCAGAAAGACAAGTAGTCAATAATTTTGTATTTTGAATATCACATGGAAGCTTGCGAAACGTTATGTTACGTTAGCAAGAAAAAACCTGTGTAAATAAAAATCTATCAGCCAATAGCTGATAGAAAATTTAAAAAATTCAGGTTTATTGTTACATCAACTAGGTATATGTTAGTGAATTTGTCGTTAAAATTGGTCCAATCGTCCGGATTTTGTTTTGGTTTCATTTTTATGGGAATCCATATATAAAAACCTACTTTAATTTTATTTATTTGTAAAATGGTTGTCTCGATTCGCTACTGGCACTGCGGTGACTCTGTACTCTGGTTGCAACTCATAAACACTAAATTTCCATTTAGCTCAATCTGGTGGTCAATCCATCGGCTTTTGTGTCATATTCATTCTTAGCATTGTGTGATCTCAGCTAATTAATTCAACAAATCACGTACACATTTCACATTTTTATATGCTAGCTGTTTATTTTTCGTTTAATTATATAATTATTTTGTCTCTGTACATATTTCTGCTCTTTTCGTGTTATCTGTTTTTCATGTGCGTGTACAATGTACATAATTATTTGAACTGTTCAATATTAGTGAAATATTAAGGTCAGAGAACTGAACAGGTAAGTTGTACATGGCGGGGTCCAATTGAGCGAATGGACACATTGTACCTTGGTAGACAATAATGTAATGCAATTTGTTTGCAGAAAGCTGATTTTAGGAGGAAAGTGATATAATAGCTTATGGTAGATACGTAAAAAATAAGACCCAGTCACCGAGAAGGTAGTGTGTGATTAATTTTCAGATTGCCACCGTTGTCGAATGCAAAGGCGGTAGGTAATGCTTTGAACATTATATTTGATAAATAAATTCCATGTAAATTCTAGGAAACACAAAAGAAGGCGGGTCTTCCAGTGATGTTGCCACATGAACCGTCGGCTCGTCGCGAAACGCCGCCTTTACCACGACGCCCCGATCCGGACCCACTTTTAATCAACAGTTAGTATACATTTACTTATACTGTGATATGGCATAAATGAGCAAATACACGTGAGCACACCGTTGGATCCGTCGCAACAGTGCGCTCGACGAATTAATAATTCCTTTTGTGTGACGTACGTATCACGTGATTTAATTAACTCATTACAGATCCTTGGAGTTCTGATAGCGATCTTTCGGATCTATCCCCCGTTGAGGACGAATACGCTAAAGTGGACAAGTCTCGGCGGAACGAGGCGCCCGATCTCGGAGACGTGACGGCGCCTGCGGCGGAGGAGCCTCGGGCGGCCCCGCCCGTGCCCGCGCCCGCGCCCCCGCAGGCCGCGCCGCCCCCCGCCGCCGCCCCCCCGCCCGTGACTGCGGCTCCGGCGGTCACCACACACAATGTTCATAATATATCTCATGTGACCCACGTCACACATGCGGCACATAGTGCCCCTCATCCTCAGCCGACGAATCATCAAATGGATACACAGTGAGTTCCATGCCGTGAGAAGCCTGCTTTAAAGTCTGAATAGACGAGCTACAGATTAACTGCCTGCCCTAAAAATTTGTTTAGATGAGACATAACCGTATTGAAACTAACTGATAACACAGTTGGTTTGTATCTCAGCTTGAAGTTGACTTGCCAGTTTTAATGAGATACTACTGTTTGGCTTCTTGATTGAAACGTACAATGCTGGACTATATGTCGGAAATATAGTGTACATATTTTGTTCAAGCGTTGCAAGAAAGCAATCCTTTAGTCTTTTGTTAGAAGTTTAGAACTTGTGAAGAGCTTTACATTAGTGAGCTGTTAGATTCGATTTGGTTTTGTTAATTGCCACCAAACAGTAAGGCCTATATGTCAAGACCTGATAATGTGCTGCATCCTCGCTGCGCGCGTGTATTTCATCCCCTCTATTCAGTTATTTTAGCGCCGTACCCGAGTGAACCAAACTTTGGCAGCAATTGTACGCGTCCAGTTTGCCAGCGGTTTTCTAGCGGCGCATTAGCCTAACTGCAACATAGAGGTGTGTTTACACTTTCATGTTGCAGTTCACAAACAGTTAAAATGCAGTTCGCCTAAGACATATATTTGGAAGGTTTAGATATAATGGCAAATTAGATTACAAATGGTAACATGATCAGGTCGACGTCGTCGGTGCTGGGCTCGTCGCTGGGCGCGTCGCGCGAGCTGGACGCGGCGGTGCCGCGCGGCGCGCTGCTGGACACGTCGGCGCACCGCGCGCGCACGGACCTGGCGCGCCACCGCCACCACTCGTCACACTCGCCGCACGAGCCGCACTCACTCAGCAACGCCAGCTCGGTGACTACTGCCCTGTCTTATTTTTAGTTCTTACGATCCATCCTAAGGTTGACTGCTAGATATCGCTATCAACGATCAGACCGCCATTGTACCCATAAATTTATGTTTTGTATAAGTTCTGTTACTTTTTGGTTTACAATAAAATTTAATCTAAAAAGAAAGATAGAAAAAAAATGTTTATTTGCGTAAGAGTATGGCGCATACAATAAAAAACAAAAACAACTAAATAATAAAAATATGCGACACACCCGCACAAAACGGCCGATGCTCAGCAAAAGCTGGGGTTCATATGTAAAACAGAGCCACAGCGCTGATTTTCAGCACCAGCCGAATTCGACGGTAGACGCTACACAGCTAACGTAAACTTAAAACGTTAACTTAATCTGTCTATCTACTGCATTTACTTCAATTAAATTGTATACATTAAGTTTGTCGATAGTATAGATACTTTTGAATTGTCTAAAAGTCTATCAATTAAAAAAAGCTAATCGTAGATCACTATGAAGAAAAATGTACAAGAAACTCCATGGACCCTCACTTTGAATGTTTCACTTTTGTTACAGTATGACGGTCTGGACGATTCGTACAACGACTCCGCCGATGAATCACTCAGCGAGTCAACTTCAGGGGGACCGCCTCACGTTAGTACTGTAAGTTTTTATTCAATTTTTGTTTCTTTTTTAGGATTTAAACACAAATATTTGGGCTTAGTAAGATAAACATTATATCAAAGGTCATGTTTGCAGCTTCTTATTAGACCGAAATACACAAAACGTATGCCCAAACGTTTGTGTAGTTTTTAAAAAATATGTTATAATTACAAGCAACAAACTCGTTTTACCAGCATCGTGACACCCGTCAAAGTTGCGGCAGCTCTGTGGGCAGCGCGACAGATGACGCCGTGTACTCCCGAGACCACAGGCATCACCCTCTGTCGGGTAAGACTAACTCACGTACCGCTTTCTAATCATTGTGAACCGTTACAAATTCAACATTGAGCGTACGTTTCAAAAGAGAATCAGTTCCAGTTTCAAACTTACGCCCAATGTTAAATAATATTTTATGTTCGTGACACTCACACATTCATAACAAATTCACCACAAGCGAAACTGTACGTCCATGTTCATGATGTGAATAATAGCGTCCTGTTAACGTCATGTGCTTTAACAAACTACGACCGACGGACCCCATTCCAGTGGCAGGCTATGCGATAAGTAGGTACGTATCCTGCGTTTGCAATATAGTTTCCAAACGTAAACGATTACGTTTTTGGAAAAAAAATACTCTTAAAACCCACGCATGATATTTAGTTCGCTACAACTTCGATTTCGATAATAAACAACACAGCTAGTCATTTTGAAAGAACTTTTACACAGTCATAGTTATTTTTTTAAGTGGAAATACAGTCATACAGTAGTTATTTCTTTAAGTGGAAATAACTTCGATTAGGAAACAAGAATAGGTGGTATGAGTCGTGGTGCGAGTGATAGTGAAGTGGCGTGTGGTACAGTTCGCGTCACGTAAGTTTGCCGCTCTGAAACCAGGCTTTTCGATGCCCGCTGCTGTTTTTTAGCATAAGATTTAATCTTGCGCAGACATTTGCAGTCTCTTTTTACTTCTTGAAAAAATACTTATGGGTTTTCTCCATTCGGGGAGAATTAGGGGTTTAGGGGGTTAGAGTTAATTCGCAATCGAAGTGATTAGTTAGTTGAGCTTAGTTGAGAGTGGCAAACTCACATGGCGGTGGCTGTAGGTCCGAGCGCGTCGCTGGCGGAGCAGCTGAAGCTGGTGCTGGCGGAGCGCGAGCGGCGCCTGGCGGCCGGCGCGTCGCCGCCGCAGCCCGACGCCGTGCAGCTCACCAACGACCTGGTCGACGAGATCCGCCAGGCCGTCAGCGAGGCCAACGCACGAGGTTCGTACGACCACTCCGACATTCACTGATACCATCTCACTACACGTTGCTTCTCTTCAATTTTCTTCTCTGTTCTTTAAGTTTGGACGTGTACTGCTTTTTTTTGTCGTTTTTATGAAATAAAAGTGTTCCGAACAAAAGTTCCTTTTATTTATTAGGGTCAACTTACACAGAGACATGACAGATTTGTACATATTAAGATTGTGACACAATACAAGATTTTAATTTACTACACGAAACGTGTACAATAAAGTGAGTATTAGACTGGAGTATATTCAAATTCGCACAGTACGATGGAACGATGTTTCACTACGTGCGGAATCCCACTGGCCACTACTCTCCACGACTTCACAGTGTAGCACGAATCAACTGGCCACTTGGAACATCATCGTGTCGCTTCGTTTCTTGGTGTGAACTGACCCTAAGATCAAATAGTTTTATATATCTTTCACTCGAAGAAATACTTTCTCGCGATGGGTAGAGACTTACATCTGAATTATAAAGGACAGATGAATACAGAGTGTGCGATTACAGAGTAAGCAGCTAATGTTTGAAGAATCCTTTTTTCTCTTTGTGATTTTACTGTTGTGGTATCTTTTGTTTTGTGGGTTTCATCTAGTTGTTTTTTGTGTTGGTATTGGGTCGCTTTTAAAAAAATGCGGTGTTGGTGGTGGTGTTCTAGTTTATTTTCAATTGGTTATGTAACTTGGACTTGTCGAATTCTTGATTGTTTGTAAATCTTGTAACTTTTGCTACAGTACAACTTGACAGTTTGATTTTTAGATAGATGTAATTAATTTTAGATGTACTTCACTAGTTGATATTTGAAATTTGTAATATAGTAAAAACTTAGAAACAAACGTGTAAAGAATGAAGAGCACGCTCACAATAGTTTTCCAAGAAACCCTTATTAAAATATTGTGTGTTATATTCAATTAGCATTTTAAACATTAGTATGAGGAAGAGTGGGGGTGTAGTGGAAACAACTCACTTGTACACACTTAACCCAATGGCAGTGACGTCATATTTTCGTATTGTATATTCTGTTACTTGACAGTTTCCCCTTCCACCAGGTTTAAAAGCTTTCTAACTTACTTATTATTGGAGAGATTTGAAAAAATCTTTATATTTCAGATTTAAGGTAAATTTATTTTTAATACAAATAATAATAAAATCTCAATCAACTACCCAATATGATATGATAGAGAAACGAAACTTAAGAACAGCGCATAAATGGCGCGAGCCCGAATACAATTCTTGGCGTTTCCATATTCTATGGTTGTTGATCATTACAGATTACTTGTTGTAATACTTGTAATTAAACATTAAAAAAGAACGACAGAATAAAAATTCCGTTTCTTTACAGTGAGTGTGAGCTTCATCCTTTACTTGACCTCTAGTTAGGCTCAAAGCGTTTGTGTATCATAGTTAAGTCGGATTATGGTTATAGTAAAGAAAGCTCCGGCGTGCGTAGTCGGCGGCGAGGTGCCGTGGCAGCCGCTGTCCAGCGCTGTATCCGAGGCCAGCCTCACGCCGCCGCCGCAGGCGCAGCCGCATCCCGTCAATCACTGGACCAAGCAACAGGTATTAACACTACTATAAACGGCTAAATTTCGATCGTTTTGGTCTTTTGGAAGGTCGATTCGGTACATGAAACATTATCGATTTGTAAAGATAAAACTAGAAAATAAAGTACTTTTTTTAAAAGCTCCAATTACTATATTATGCATGCATCAAATTAATTTATTTAAGTAAACTTCAGCTGAGCAAGTCCAATGTTCTGTAGTTAGTACGCAACGACCGACAACTATCTAAACGTCATTTACTCGCTTAGTTAAAGAAATTAATTTCGTACTTGCGTGCTTATATTAATTTGAGTTTAAAAAAAAGTACTTTTAAAACGCGCTTTCACTTTAATGTAACTTGTTTTCCTAAATTAGTTTAACTTTTCGAATACCGTAATTAGATATTTAATAGAAAGACAATAGGTGTGCGAATGCCAGCGTTCGCTTTGGGTTCAAGAGTTTAATGCTGGTGTTAGTCAAAGTATACAGGTATTTAGTAATTGCTACCAAAATTTACGCTTCCAAACGAAAAGCTTATAGACAAGAACTCAGAACATTTGGAAGCCACCAATTATATATTAGTTTTTTCTACATTCATTGATCAAGGAAAAGGTGGTTTCAGAAGCTCCGATAAAAGCCCTTTTTTACTGCTACGATAACGTTACAAGTATAAATTTGTTCGTATATCTCAATGTGTTTCATACAACAGGTATGGCAGTGGGTATCCGGGCTGGGTGAGGGTCTCGAGCGCCACGCGGGGGCCTTCGCAGCTCGTGGCGTGGACGGCGCGCTGCTGCTGGCGCTGAGCTCGGCGGACCTCAAGCTGCTCGGGCTCGGCGGCGACGACCGGCGCCGCATGAAGCGCCGCCTCAAGGAGCTCCGCTCCGCGCACGAGAAGCACCTCAAAGCTCTCAAGAAGGCCGAGAAGAAAGCCAAGAAGAAATAAATCCTATGACACGGCCGTGGCATGTCATCACCAAAGAATGAGTCAGTTCACATGAACTTTATGTCTACTTAAATTCAATGCAACATAGCCTCTTCGAAGCGGGAAGAGATTGTGCTCTTACTTTTTTATATAAACTACATACTTATTATTGTTTTTAATATTTTGATATAGTTTCATGTGAACTGGCTCCTGTTTCTCGACTATAATTAAATTATTGTTTGTTTTCTGTGGCAACTATAATATGGCATCTATAATATATTATGAATAGTACCTATAAACATATTGAACTATTTTCCCAGTATATAATTTATTTTGTCTAGAATTTCCGACTGTCGTTTAACTTTCATTTCTTGCCGTTTTTTTGTATGAAGTGTATGAAAGTTCAACAGCGTGTTGTTATATTCTAAGATGTTATTAGAAATACAGGTAATAATTTGGAACATGTTCATGAGGGCGAAGCTCGAGTGGTGTTGGTGGTGGGTATAAAGCTGCGTCTGATAGCATACATAGTGCCATCTGACCCATAGCTTAGAGACTAGTGACGTTAGTGCTGCTTCAAACGAAGAAACGAATATTATTAATCGAAAATTAGGCATAAGTGAATGTGAAACAGGACAAGTAGAACTCATTTATCTAGACTGTCTTATGTAATCTATTTCCATATATCCTTTTACAGGTATTTTGTTGGTTTCTTCATCGTTCCTACAATGTTTGTATTAATTGCGTCAGTTTTTCTTGAAGTTCGAGATCATGTTGTGGACTGTAGGAAAAATTACTGGCTCAATCTAGTCATAAGATGAATTAGCTGTTCTAAAGTCATGAATTATAACAATTTTTTCTTAGAAATTTTGAAGTATTTAAGATTAGGACATAATTTTCTTATAATGTAATGATCACCAATTATAATAACGAGATTGTAATGCGGTAATTTATGTTACATTTGTAGCCAATGCAATGCAAATTGATTTTGGTAATCTTTGGCATTTATTTATAATTATGAAATATAATGCACAAAATGTACTTAGTGATACGGTGACTGATTATATTCTACTATGTCGCCAACATTTTAGTATATTTTAAATTGTATAGTGAAGTAACATTCATGCAACATATTGTGATCTCATGTCATGTAAGAGTACCAGGTCATCTTCCCAGCCCATGTCAAAGTATTTATTCGAAATGTCTACTATCATGTGAATTCTTATGAAAAAATGCAATCTTAACGATTTATTATACATTCCAGTAAATTACTATCTCTATCTATATAGTTGTTTCTGTGTGAGGTTTTGGTCCTTTAGATGAGCTTTATAGTTTTTCTTAGGCGACATACATTATGGTTTATCTAACAAGTAAGCGTTACTGTCTGTGTATTCATGCGCGTGCGTCATTTGGTTCCGCGCCCCCATCATGTAAATATAGTCTCGAGTAGGTAATGTGGAGACTACCAGAGTGAGCTTGAAATCATACTGTGTGACTGGATGTATGTTACGCATTTAGAATATTTATTTCATTTAAGATTTAATAATAAGTAGAGTTCATTGCCAAAATTGATCAGTACTTTGTTTAATGTTGTTGTTTTTTTTTTTAATTTACAGTTTCTTTTAATTATTTAAATATATTTATTTTGGGACCAAATTAATTTATTATGAACTTAATTATGTATTTGGGTGTGTGTTCAAGAGAAAGATTTTTTATTTATAATTTAATAAACAAACCAAAGTCTACATCACATTGTTTTTTACTGCGTTCTTTGTGAGTATCATGTCATGTACATTTTGTGAGGAGATGATGAAAATATAATCTGCAATGTAGATTGTGAGTTTTCTTGCTGCTATTCTTGATGCCTGTATAATGCATGGGATTTTTTCTGTAGTTGAAAATTATGAATTTAACAAATAAAATACAAGTCATAATTTTAAAACAATTATTTAATTAGCAGGAGGTTTTCGGTTTTTAGGCTTTTTATTGCGTTTTCGTTTTTTGAATTTCTTTGCTGGTGGTGGTTTGCTTTCCCCATCTTTTTCATCATTATTTTCTATGTCATCATCACCATAGCTTAGAGTAACAAAAGCTCCAGGTTTCCTCTTCAGTGGAGGAACGACTTCCTCTGCTTCATCTGAATCATCATTCTCTTCACTTGCAACTTTTTCTTCTTCATCAGACTTGTCCTCCTTTTTTATAAGATGACTTTGTTTATTCAAAGTAACACAAGTCACTCTGCATGCTGCATTGCAGCAACACAACTCGACTAATTTTGAGTCTTCCACTGACCAAACTTTCAGTTCTCCTGTACTGGAAGCTGAATACAGCATTTCATTTTCATAATGCAGTGATTTCACTCTCTGTTTGTGTGCCTTGTATGTCAGAGCTTGAGTATCAGACACAGTCAGGGTTAATACATTGCCATTTTCTAGTCCTACAAATAACCGTTCATCAGTTAACCATTGTACTGATGTTGGTTTTGAATTGCATGTGATTCGTTTTTCAACCCCTGCTTTACTTATTGTCCATACATCTACTGTTTGTTGAGAAACTAATGAAAATCTATCTCCTCCTGGAGAGAACTTGATTTCTGTTGGCAATAAGACTCCTTTACTGACAAGGTTGATAGTGAAGGCTGGGCGACCTTTGATCAAGTTCCAAGTTCTCAAAGTTTTGTCACCACCTACACTTAGAGCTAGTTTATCTGATGGATGTACAGCAATTGCAGTGATTGGCAGACCTGAAAAAATTTTTTTGGTGTTATATTAAAATTATTTAAGCTATAGAAACAAAAATAAATGGCTGGTTGCAACAAGTAGTTTCTATAAAAAATGAATAAATAAGAAAACTATAACATACCTCCATGGGCTTTTTTCCAAATCTTTTCTATTTGCCAATTGCCTGTTCTAGTTACAATAATGGAACCATCGTCACTGCCTGTGAGTAGATGCGTACCGCTATTCGTGAATGCTACAGTATTAATTGTACCATCGTGGTTCATAAGTACTGTATGTTCTTTACGTGTTTTCATGTCGATAACGACTACTTTATCATCGGTGCCACCGGATGCCAGGAACTTTCCTCCGATAGACATACACCTGACTGATGCCGTGTGTGAATGAGTAGCAAATGTCTGCTTTAATTTCATCACCTGAAATCACGAATTTTTATAGTATATAGTTATAAATAGTGGCGAAAGTACACAACATTATAAAACAGCTAAAGACTTACCGTATCTTCGGTCCGTATTGAATAACCGAGTAAAAAACCCTCGTAGGTGCCAACTATTAATTCGTCCATTTTTGTTGTTGCGGTTTTATCAATTACAAATATCCAAATTTGAAAACGAATTATGTTGATCCCATTCTAACCTCCAAATAACAATGCATGAATGCACGATGTTATTTTTAAAACATTTTAAAGTGTCACAACTGTCAGTGTCAAAGAGAACAGAAAAAATGGGTATAAGGCGGCATGTACACGGTCATGCAAGCGTCAAACTTTTGTATCATTCAAACTTTTGAATGATGGTTTTTATCAGTAAATACTATGACGACGTCAATCAACGTCGTTATTCGTCAAAATATTTTGCCGGTGTCGAACGAAACTGACAGCAAAATTTATCGTTGCGGCCGCCTATGTACCAAATGGTATGTATAGAGATCTTTTAACTTAACTTTTCGATGTTTGCGAACGCCGGCGTTCGCTTGGGCCAGTTGGCCATACGTGGATTTGGAAGAAAAAAAATAAAATAAGGATAAACTTAGAGAAAGAAGCTTTCCCTTTTATGTGTTGAAGAGTTATTAGGCCGATACAGATCCAAAATTCTCCATAGAGGTGAGATATACTAGGTCAAAAAAAAAAAAAATCAAAAAGGTTTTTATTTCATATAGGCCTACAAGGGCACTTATAAAACGTCAGAAGCTAGTGCACGGTTCCAAATTGGTCGTTTCCTATGGAGAAGAACCGGCAAGAAACTCCATGGTTACTCTTTTAAAAAAAATGATTTCTTACAATATTTCGTTGTTACAGTACTTATATCATTATGTAAGAACAGTGTAGACCAGTCAATATTGCACTTAAAAGCACAATAAAAATAATCATAATAATAAAAAATAAAAGGTGAATCGTAATAGGATTTACTAAGTCTACAGTGTTCTTACTTTACAACGTGAATTGTAAAAAAATAATAAATATAAAAAAAAAAAATGTATGAGAAAAAAAAATACATCAATCACTACAACAGTTACACTGCGGGATGCTAACACAATAAATTATTATTTAATTAAAATTTTTTTTGGTCTTAATAATATAAATATTGCAGAAGCAATGTGTCAAAAAAAAAAAATGTGTATATGGAAATAAAGATGGAGCAGTTAACAGACACAATTACACAATATAAATGAGTTACCAGGGAGCCACATGTGCAGGAGCAGTCATTGCCAAACAAGCTTGTCTTCTACATAATCCTTAACCTTATAATATGCTTTTTTGGTAAGGACCCGCTTAATATGATTTTTGAACTTTCCCTCACTAAGTTCGGTTACCGCTTCTGGCAGCTTGTTATAAAAACGTATGCTGTTTACTAAAAATGACTTGCTGGTCTTGGCTAATCTCCATTTGGGTAAAACAATTTCGTGTTTACTGCGCGTATTCTTGTTGTGAATATCGCTTCTAATTTTAAAAAGTCCTAAATTTTTACGAACATACAGGATACTTTCTAAGATATAAAGAGAAGGCAGAGTGAGTATATCAATTTCTTTAAATTTATCTCTAAGGGACTCGCGAGGACTCATTTTATAAATAGCCCGGATTGCTCTTTTTTGTAATATAAAAATTGAGTCTACATCAGCTGCAGATCCCCACAATAAAATGCCATAAGACATTATACTGTGGAAATAAGCATAGTAGACTAATCTAGCTGTGGCTACATCAGTCAATTGCCTTATTTTTCTTACTGCATATGCAGCTGAGCTTAGTCTACCAGAGAGAGTTCTAATATGAGCGCCCCATTGCAATTTAGAATCGATAGTTATACCTAAGAAAACAGTTTCCATAATAACATCAAGCTGTTTGCCGTCAAGAATTAAACTGATGCCAACTTGAGGGACATTGGGCAGTGAAAATTTTATACATTTCGTTTTATTCGCATTCAATAAGAGGTTATTAGCAGCGAACCATTTAGAAAGAACAGCCAGACTTTCATTAACATGCAAGACATCCGCATCTTTTCTATTTACTTTAAAAATAAGGGAAGTATCATCAGCAAATAGAACTATATCAGCTAAATTTGCCATCATGTAAGGAAGGTCATTGATATAAACCAGAAAAAGGAAAGGGCCAAGGATCGAACCCTGAGGCACGCCCATCTTTACAAAAGAGCCTGAGGACGTCGCCCCATTAATGGTTACTTTTTGCTGCCTGTAAGATAAATAGGAAAAAACAAGATCAGCAGCTTGTCCACGAATTCCGTAATGATGTAATTTACAGATCAGAGTTTTATGGTCAACACAGTCAAATGCTTTTGAGAGGTCACAGAATATGCCAATGGCATCCTGGGATTTCTCCCAGGATTCCAAAATGTGACTGATGAGTTTCACTCCCGCATCCGTCGTCGACCTTCTTTTCGTGAAGCCAAACTGATGACTATGCAAAATCCCATTCACATTAAAATGACACAGCATCTGGTCCAGCATGATTTTTTCGTAGATTTTACTCAATGCTGGAAGCACAGATATAGGTCTATAATTAGAGGGGTCACTCTTACTACCTGATTTGAAAATTGGTACTACTTTACTGTGTTTCGTTAAATCAGGGAATGTACCACTGTCCAAACATTGATTAAATATGCCTGTTAGGACAGGAGCAATTGTATCAATAATATCTCCCAGAACCTTAACTGATATACCTACCCCATAAGTCCTCAGTGTTTTTCATGTTAAGACTTTTGAAGGTTTTTATAATTGTATCAACAGAGATACGCTTAAATTCAAAGGTTGGTATATCCTTAGTAAAATGTTCTTTTAAAAAAGATTCAGCTAACAAAGATGAAGAAGGGAGAGATTTCGTAACTTCTATTGGGATGTTAGTGAAAAAGTTTTCCAATGTCTCAGCCACTTTTAACTTATCCGAAATTATTTTATTATCAATTTTTAGGGACAATTCATTTCGATCTTGTTGGTTGGTCTTTCCAGTCTCTTTGTTTATCGCCTTCCAGACAGCTTTTATTTTATTATTAGAATTTCCAATTTTCTTACTTATTGAAAGAGATTTAGCTTGGGCGCAGACTCTTTTGAATATCTTTGAGTACATTTTAACATGTTTATGCAAGCTAAGATCAGACGACAACGATTTATCATGGTATAACTGATATAAATTATCTCTGCTTCTTCTTATTCCAGCAGTAGCCCATTCATTGAATTTGGATTTATTATTAAATTGACATTTTTTAACTGGACACGCCTTATTAAATTCTTGGCATACCGTAGAAAATAATGTAGTAAAGTTTACATTGGGGTCTTGCGAATCAAAATTTGCTGTTGAGAGACTACCAAGAACATTATTATTAAAATTGTTTAATTTATTTTTAGTAAGCGGTCTAAACTCAAATGAATCTAATTGTAACTTTTTTACCAACTCAAAAGATACTAGTTGACCAGTATGGTCAGACCTCACGCCACTAATTATGGATGAGTCTTTTATATTACAAAAAGGGTAAAATACATACTATCCATCTTTTTAGTTCAGGTGGACACCGGTGTCCGCACCTATTGTCTTTTAATTGCTACGTTTACTTTTATAATTTTATTAACTGTTCCGGTATGTACATACAAATTATGATAGGTGAGTAGTGATAAACAAACCGTGGTTTCTTTTATCTCATACTCTATGTAAAGAATATCCTACAATATCAATATTTGTTTCGTGCAAGAAATCGAACCTAAAACACACAGCGCTGCAGCCAATCAATCATTTGTGGCGATAAACTATAGCTAAAGCTGGCGCTGAATGAAACGAATTAACTATTCTCACGAAGATATGGCTTAATAGACTCAGTACCCAAGTCAAAAACATTAGCAAAAAAGTAAGAAAAAATTGACAGCGTCAAGAGAAAACGAAAACCTCACATTATTTCTATTTTTTTGTGCAAGATATCGAATGGATAAATCTGTAATTAAAATTTAATTACTCAAATTCTGTTTAATTCTTTAGCACGAACATATTATCATTCTGGTAAGTATGCGTGTAAACGTCGTATAAGGCAGTGTTTTAGTGAACGTCTAGCGCTATCGATCTCCCATGGTTGGCATTATTTGCTAAACTGTTTGTTTGTTATCCTAAAGGATTCCCAAAAGAGGACATATTTAGACATCTACAAGATGGATTTGGCAGAGACGATGAAGAGTGTACTGGCTAAAAGCACTGGGACTTCAAGCGGCGCGGCGAGTACGTCAAGTTCAGCGACTCCGCACGGAGCCGAGGGCTATGTCACTGAGAAACTGTACATGCTGCTGCAGCTTTATCTACAGAACAAGGGCTGGAGCCCTAGCATAGAACTCCTTCAGTGTTTTAGTGATCTCAAAGAGTCATCCATGCTTCCCAGTGCTGCATATTTGCAGTAAGTAAAAAATTTATATTTATTTTTTATTGTCCTATATGATGAACTCTATAAAGAGAGTAAGATATGAATGTTTTTGTTTCATATTAAAAAATATTAATTGTTTTTCTTATAAGATTCTTGTTCTAAATTTAGGTTATTATTAAAAACTCTTGTTTTCTAACCAATTTAGAGTTTTGGAATAATTTCCAAGTTGTGTAGACTGTCAGACTGCTCATCATCATACAATATTTCTTTATAGAATGATGGCATCCAGAGTAGGTTTAGATACACAAGGAAGACTGATTCTTCGTGAAAATGGGAAGATAATATTGCCATATGAACACTTTGCTAATGCTGTCATGTTAAAACATATGAATGGACCACATGGCCTCCATCTAGGATTAGAAGCTACAGTCAGAGCCGTAAGTTTAATTTTGATATTATTATACAGCAATTTTAAATAAAATGACTATAATTTCTCAATATCATGTCTTTGAATAATCCAATGTCAATTGGACGTAGTTCCTGAAAAACGTTCCAACCCACAATCATCTGATTGTGGGTTGGAACGTTTTTCAGGAACTACGTCCAATTATGAAATATAATATCTATGTAAAAATTGTGTATTCCATTTTGTCTAATAATTATTGTCAATCACACCTCTGTGTTTGATTATTATCAGCAAGAAAAGCCTCAAAAAGTGTAATATGATGCACTTAAAGGTGATTAGTGTAAAATCATTCATTCATTCATTTGCCTTGCCTTGCCTTCAGGTTGTAGAGTCATACACAATAGGCAGGGAGCAGTTTGGAATGGAGAAAGAGTTCATAATAGAGGTGGTACAGAACTGCCCCAACCCTGCTTGCCGTTATTACAAGAACCAATTGGAGATGACACAGAAGTCAATACAGCAGCATTTGTCTCAGCAACCCACATACATACCTGGTAATTATAATATATGACGTTTTTTGAGGAGGCAAGATGGCTTGAATGCATACTATGAAGGTTAATTTGATGCAGTGATAGGATTAGTGTCTTAGTTCTGCTGAGGATTAACAAAAGCAAAAAATTAATTCTAACAAGGTACCTGATTGTATATAATGTCTTTTTGTGTTGTCAATTCTGGTGAGGTTTGTTTAGGCAGATGGAAATTAAATGATGGTAGACATTGACAAGTCTTTATGGAAAACTTATAGCAACCTATGTATCTTCTTTCTTTTACACATGCAGCATGCAAGAGCTTTGGCTAAGGCTAGTAAATTAATTTACATAATTGTGTTTTTTTACAAACAGTTTCACCTTTTCATAATATTCGTTTTAAAGGTTTATATGTAAATTCTTAAACATAACAAGCATAAATATAACAGCATAGCGTAAAACAGATACATCTATCATAGCAAATCTGGCAATTTTTTAAATAAATAAATAACTACTACAATTATTATCATTATATTATACTGTACTTCTTGCTTAGAAAAAAAAAAAAATTAAAAATATAAAGACATCAAAAATATGAAAATTATGAAAAATAATATCAAAATGAGAAAATCAATGTATGCATTCACAGTCCAATCGGTTTCAATTAAGATTATGTACATGATTCTAACTGTATTATATTCTTATGAGCTATTATGACCTACTTGGGAAATCAATGGAATGATTCAATGCTAAACATGTGCTGATTTATCACACTATATCATAACACACTTGATTTTATAAAAGTTTGTTTGTGTGAGTGTATGCATGTTTGTAACTTCTTCACTCTCCATTGGCTGAACAAATTTGATGAAAGTTGGTTCACTGTTAGACTTATTTTTTTTTACTGTCATGTCGGCAAAGCAGCAAGTTTTGGTTAAATAATACTGATTGAAAAATTATTAAATATCTTCTCAATTTACATCTTTTCACTGTTCTTGGCTTGAGATAAACTTTGGTGCTTGGGATTTTTCTATGGTTTTATTTCATAGCATGTCACAGACGAAGACAGGGGAAGATGTGAAAAACGTCGGCTGAGCGAGTCAATGGCCTGTAGATAGTTGTCGGTCGTGTCAAACTAAGTTTAAAAAATTGGTTAAAAATGGGCACCCTAAAACAAAAAATATATTGAATAACAACTTTCTAACTGTGTCTTCGTCCGAGGGAATAGTATTTTATTATTATACGAGAAAATAAAGAAAGTATCCTATGTCATAGCCAAATACGAACTTTGGCTTAGTTTTGGAAAATTAACGTAGCAGACACTTTCTCATGTAAAGTTTATATATATAAAAGGAGAAACTGACTGACATATCAATGCACAGCTGAAAGGACTGGGACTAGGAGAGTGAAATTTTGTACAAGGTTTCCTTTTATGACGTAGGCGAACGCTAAGAAAGGTTTTTTCAAAATTCACCCCCTAAAGGGATGAAACGCATGGCCAAAGTTTGTGCGAAAACTTATTTTCACGCGGGCGAAGCCGCTGGCAGAAAGCTAGTATTAGTATATGATGGTCTACTATCTTTGTGTCAGATGCGGGCGCATCAAACCTGCCCGACAGCCAGGCCGTGGAGCGCTTGCTCCGCAGCACGGCGCTCGCACAAGACTACCAGCTTCCTATCGCACCGCACCTCGCCGCTCTCAGTGAGTTGTTATGTAAAAATCACTTTTCTTTTGGGACGATATCGCGTGCTTCCGTTTTTTATTGACCACAATTTTTAATAAACTTATAACGTAAGGGCTCTGAGGTTTTTGCGCGGTTTAGGACAGATGTTGGTGTCTGTCAGCGAGCGATATGTGGCCTCAAGTCCGCCTTTGTACGGTTTTGCATGACTAACCAAATAAATCATTGAGTTTTTGTGACATGTAACCACGTCCGTACCGTTCCGTGCAGTAACTTCAGGCACCGTCTTAGTTCGGCGGTAGGCCAATAATTACAACTACACAACTTTATTTATTAATACTTTCACTGCTGGGCAAAGGCCTCCTAAAAGTTCTTCTAGGCATTTCTCACTCATTCGTTTCATAGTAAATTCAACAATTATTTGTCTTACACATTAGAATGTGGCGAAAGCTTTAATTGGCTTGCAGACTGAAGTACTAGAGTACTGGTATTCAGCATTTGTTTAAGTAAGGAGTTATTATTGGGAAAGCTATAGTTAAATATAATATAGGTAGTTGGTAAAAGTCTAGATAAAATTTGAGGATGTGGTTGAAGCATTTGGCATAACAGTCATTTTTCTTCTTCGATAAGTCAGATGGACAGAGATGATAAAATCATACCTTCTTTTCTGTATAGTGAATGGCTCAAATATCTCCTGTCTGTCTGTGCAATAAGCATATTAAAAAAATTAATATATGTAACTTCAATCTCTTCCAATTTTAATTGCAGCCAGCCTTACAGGTGAGAAGACGGACCGCCGCAGCCAGGACAAGCTGTCGCAGCACCAACAAATGCTGCTGCAGCACCAGAGCCGGTCCCTGGGCCACCAGTCTTCCATAGACAAGTATGCTCACTCTCAGCAGAGGTCCTCAAGCTCCTCACAAGCCAGTTTGGAAACCAAGTCTAAACATCACTACAGTGATGAGCACAAGCTCACAGACTTTCTCAGGTGAGGGATTTTATTTCTGTACAATACATTTTTGTGCAGCTATAGCTGATTTTGATATTTTTGCTGTAGCCTCAAGACCATGCCAATATTCATGGCATGGTCTTGAGTACTGAAATCGAAAACAGTACTATTATTTAGTCAGCGCGTAGGGTAGATGTGCGGTGCGGGAAAGGTGTTGACCCCACAATTATTTCAGACACCGTCTTGGTTAAGTGTAGCAAATCAGCAATTTTATTATTATGTCACGAAAATCTGTTGCTAATGGATATCCCTTCATCAATTTGTAGGGCAAACCTAGAGAGCTTGGAATCTCTATCAGGTGGCACAGGGTCGTCGCCGCACGCGGACCGCGCGGGCAGCGCGACGGGTACGGGCGGCGCTGCGGGCGGCGGTGCGGGCGGCCAGGAGCGCGTCGTGCGCGCCTTCGCCGAGCTGGCGCGCAACCTGCAGCGCATGCGGCCCTGCGTGCGCCCCGCCATGTGCAAGCCCTACGGCAAGCAGAGCGAGCAGCTGCAGAAGAGTTCGTATACACCTACCTACTCATACAGATAACGGCTCGGAACTTGAGTGCTCACTTTAATTTATGTAGAAGTCAAATATCGGCTCTTTTTAGAAGGTATGAAGTGAGACGCAGGGGCGGGGGGTGCAATCCTTGTGAAGTTATTGGATCGCCGATGTGTATGATACGCAAAGCGATTCCTGCTCTTCTGCTCGACATTCGTGTCGGTATCTGTAGCTTGGGAACCGTTTACACTTCACAAATAATACATGGATAGTGTATGATAGTGTAAAAAATACAAACCAGCTAGTACTAATAGAGCTATAAATTTCTTCCCCACATTTCTGCAATACAATCTTGTAGTGCAACTATATATTAAAAAGCTTCAGAATTTTAACAGACTTGAGTTGGTTTGCTATGGAAGGGCTTAATCAAAAATTAAAACTATCTGCTTCATACTATAGGCAATTCGAAGATTTGCCTATAGTATGTGTTTGTTGAAGTTTATTCTTTTCTACGAATCGCTTATGTTTTCCTCTTATGATTCCAGTTCTGTTGGACACGATCCAGTTGGTGCAGTCGCTGCGCAGTTATCTGCCGCCGCCACATATCCAGGTCACCTCGTGGAAGAATGATGACAAGCTCCGGTAAGAATTATAAATTTAGTTTTTTAGTTTACCAAAGTTTACCAGAATTTAAGTAATTACTTTATTTTAGCCGTCAATTTACGAAAGGTTGAATCGTCTGAATAAAACTTTTAGGGGTTCTACCTAAATCAGGGTCAGTCTTGCGGGGTCTACGCCTTTAATATGCCTTTAGGTGTGTTTCGGATAATGTTGTAAACTCAGTAGTTATAAGTCAGTATGTTTAGTATGTAATTAAACAAAAACAACCCTAATTAAATCCAGAAGATCTTCAACCAAAACTGTGGGGGTGATGCTGAGTAATGTTAACGTAAGGATTATTTTTGAATGACTGAGCAAGGGGAGGGCTTATGTCTTAAAAGTTACACTAAAACTACATAATACCTTTTAGTACGAGATACATAGAACAAGGATGACCCCTCATATGTTATTCGATTATGGTGAATATTACATGCTTTTTTTTTTTTTTTATTTTTTTTTTATGGTAGGTGAAAATCATCCAATGACGAAACCCGCTCTTGGGTGGAGCGGGAGACCAGTGTCAGACTCTTACTGACTAAAAAACCTACCCCGTACCTTCCTTGCCTTATTCCTGGAGTCGAGGTGAATATTACATGCTAGATAACGCATTTATTAATACAATAATGCCAACATACACAGGGGAAGACACTAACACCTGTAACACAGTATTTACTAGTACAGGTGTTAGGGGATCCTACAAATTTGATGTACCTCTTTTATATCAATAAAGAATATTATTATTATTATTTCGTTTATTCAATATGTAACATATAAATTATATTTTTAAATATTTCATTAAAAAAAACAAATAAAAAAACATTTAAAAATATAAAAAATAGTGTCCCACCGGTATCGGGAACAGGGTCCAAGCTACCGGCGGTCAGGGCTCCAGAGAAAGGAACCTCCTAACTATACGAGCCGTGTCCAGGAGTACCGCTTTCTGAATCAAGCCCTTGATCCAGCCGCCTAACGAGAGCCTCCTAAGGTGTTGGTCGAGGCTCTTGGCTATTAAGCCATTGGCTGACACGACTATCGGTACAATGATTGCCGAGTCCACATCCCACATGTCGACAACCTCGCGAGCCAAGTCAATGTACTTGACTTGTTTATCTTTCTCGGCTTTCACGAGGTTCTCGTCATGAGGGACGGATATGTCAACAATCATTGCACGCCTCTCGCTTCGGTCTACCACCACTATATCAGGCTTATTGGCTAAAATAGTCCTGTCAGTGATGATAGACCGATCCCAGTACAGGGTGATATGACCATTATCAAGAACTGAGTCGGGCTCGTACCTGTAGTACGGCACTTCCGATTCCACAAGAGAGTATTTCAGAGCAAGTTGCTGATGGTTAATCCTGGCTACGAGGTTGTGCCTGTGCAAGTACTCGCCGTTAGCTAGACGAGAACAACCAGAGATTATGTGACGAATTGATTCTCCCGGACGGTGACAAGCCCGACAAATGTCAACCGTGCCGTCCTTCACAATAAATCTCCGGTAGTTATTCGTCATGATAACTTCGTCCATAATTGCACAGACAAAACCTTCGGTTTCCCCAAAGAGGTCACCGGAACGCAGCCAGGATACGGACGCCAATTGATCTACATCAGGCCCGTGAAGGGCCCGGAAAAAGCGTCCGTGAAGTTCCTTGCTCTGCCACACAACCCTGCGATCGTTAGTGTCAAGCACTACAGGTTTGCGCCAGTTATTATTATTATTAATACATTGCCCTGAGGTTGCCTCGCAAAATTTAATGCAAATGATGTTTTATAATAAAGTTTGTTACTACATTTTGGATCTAATTTACCCTCATCTGTTATTTGAAAAAATCAAGCATCAGCTGAAAGAATGTGCCCCAAGGAACTAAAAAAATACTGGTTGCCTTCGCAAAAATGATGCGCAATAGTTAGTTGCCCTGTTTGAAGATGTAAAATCTTCTTATGCCCCAATGTTGTTAAGTAAAAATAAAGCCAATTAGTGTTCTTAATACTTTAAACTATTAGCAGCAATACAATTGGATTTGGAAATGTTGAAAAATCAGAAATATTCGCGATTTACGCTAGTTTACGTAATAGGATTTTGATAATGAGACATTTTATTTGATGACTAATTAGAAAGAACCTCATTTAATTCGCTAGGATGTAGCTTAAAAATATTATTGTAAGCAATAGAAGTCCAATTAGACACGTTTTGAAAAAGTTATGACTTGTTTTGTGTTTATGAAAATAGCTAAACTGAATTTATTAGCAGTCAATGTCCTAAAAACTTTATCATAAATTAATGCATGTGAAATATTATTATTTTATTCTTAGGAAGAGATAAAGACGAATATTTTGATGTATATATTGCAATGTTTTCATGAAAGAATAAATAAATATGGCTTCGAAAAGGGTTCGATTAAAGCGAAAATTAAAGTTGAAAAGGTCGCAAAGTAATCTTTATAGTTTCACTTAACGACAAGTGAAAATAAAGATTATACGCCAGATAATCTAGCATCAACTGAAAGGCTGATGCTAGACTTTCTTAAATAAAATGTTCGGAAAGTTGATAAAAAAAAATACCATCATTAAACATGGGATTAAACTAAGTAACCTATTTATATCGATATTATACTTTATCTGGCGTATAATCTTATTTTCACTCGTCGTTAAGTGAAACTAAAGATTACTTTGTGACCTTTTCAACTTTAATTTTCGCTTTAATCGAACCCTTTCCGAATCCATATTTATTTATTCTTTCATAAAAACATTGCAATATATACATAAAAATGTTCGTCTTTATCTCTTCTTAAGAATAAAATAATAATATTTCACATACATTAATTTATGAAAAAGTTTTTAGGACATTGACTGTTAATAAAGTCAGTTTACCTATTTCCATAAACACAAAAAAAGTCATAACTTTGTCAAAACGGGTCTAATTGGACTTCTATTGCTTACAATATTATTTTTAAGCTACATCCTAACGAATTAAATGAGGTTCTTTCTAATTAGTCATCAAATAAAATGTCTCATTATCAAAATCCTATTACGTAAACTAGCGTAAATCGCGAATATTTCTGATTTTTCAACATTTCCAAATCCAATTGTATTGCTGCTAATAGTTTAAAGTAATAAAGAACACTAATTGGCTTTATTTTTACTTAACGACAGTGGGGCATAAGAAGATTTTACATCTTCAAACAGGGCAACTAACTATTGCGCATCATTTTTGCGAAGGCAACCAGTATTTTTTTAGTTCCTTGGGGCACATTCTTTCAGCTGATGCTTGATTTTTTCAAATAACAGATGAGGGTAAATTAGGTCCAAAATGTAGTAACAAACTTTATTATAAAACATCATTTGCATTAAATTTTGCGAGGCAACCTCAGCGCAATGTATGTATTAATAAATGCGTTATCTAGCATGTAATATTCACCATAATCGAATAACATATGAGGGGTCATCCTTGTTCTATGTATCTTAGATCATTTTGACGTCTGCAATTTGAAAATGATGTCCTAATCGAAGTGTCTGAATTCTTATTACACTTTATACCATTGCTGTTTCAATACACAGTCAATACACCCATGCTTACCATGTGCATTCTAGGCAAGTTTTATAAATAAATACTAATTAATTATTTTTTTTAATTTCTATTCAGTTCTAACAACATGGAGGAGCTGGAGAGTCGTAAGATAGTGAGTGGCAACTAGCCACCGGACGGCAGCGCTGCCGACGAGTAGCCGCGGTGACGTCACGCTGCGACACGCCAGCCGCACGGTTTGACAACACGCCAGGACCGCTGGCCTCACTCAGGCCCTGGTTCATAAGCGTAACTTATCACGTACTTTGACTAAGAATTACTAATAAACTCCCATTTAAGGCCCAGCCGTCAATATCAATAAGACTAGAAAAGAGTTCTTCAATATAAATTTTTCCCATTTTAGTTAGGAACTCTCTATAACTCACGGCGAAATTTCTGTCAAGGATTGACGTTGTGTCAGGTGTTTTCTCCCTCTTAATTTATTTCACTTTTTTTTGACTAATCGACATTTTGACAATTCAAATGTTCCTGTAATTAATGGTTCATTTGAAATACTTTTTTTATGGTGGGTAAAAATTATCCATTGACAACTCCCGCCCTTGGGTGGAGCAGGCAATACTGTCAGACTCTTATTGACTAAACAACTCACCCCACTTCTATGTTCCCATTATACTAGGACCAGAGCCTCCCTTTCAGACGCGAACCTTTTTCAACCCCCTATGGATTGCTATGAATTAAACGATTCTGATTTCTTAAGTTTCTTCATACTGGTCCAATATATTTGTCACTGGAGAGAGGTCAGGCTTTACGTACTTTATCAGGCACGGGGGTGGAGGGAAAACACCAAATAGAAAAACTAAAAACACTCACAGTCCAACTACAAGTGTAAGATATAGATAGTATCATAACTTAGCCAAAGTACGTGCTATTGATACATTTATTTATCTCGGCCTTATAGTTTACAGCGAACATAGTAGTTAATAAATAAGTTCATATCTGCACAAAAAAATGGAAAGGTGTATCGACATTCGCTTTTTAAAACCATATCGATAGTCGATAAAATAACGCGCACCACAAAAATGGAGTAAGTTAACATTATGTGGTAGTATTATTTAGACGGGGTTTATAATAACTCGCACGCATTTGTAGGGCTTATATATTAAGATATGTTCCTAGTTTGTACTACAATGTTTGCTGTAAACTTTTCAGTCAGGTCACACTTAATGTTATTTAAGTTCGTATTTAATCAAGATCTGCATATTTTATTCGTAAAGTAATTCTCGATAAAAACTTGTCATTAGTTAGTGAGTAAGATTGAGATAGTTTTTCCATTTAATTTGGAATGTTGTACCTTTGGAGTGAAACCGTGCCGGACGCCGAGCTGTCGAGTTCTTTTATGTGTTAGGAATATTGTGGACGCTGCGGGAATCTGTGCGTCTACGCTTGCGCTGAATTATTTGAATATCGGGTGTCTGTACGATATGTAACGTCGTCACTTCGTATTCAGCACAAACTGGGTTTATATGTAGTTGATATCATGCTGTCCTTGTTTTTGCGGTTTTTATTGCTTTACTTGTTGGTGTTTGCAAAAGTTTCTTTTTTATATTTTACTTACATATTTTTTTTTATATAATTTCATATTGTCTGTTGTAAAAGGTCATACAATAGTGTGTGATATTGCTTTCGTTGTTACTGAACGTATTTAATGGTTAAGGTATTTTTTTTCTACAGTAATTTCAAGATTCGTCCTAATTATTTTAAGTTTATTCTCAGTTATTATCGTAAGTGCATTATTTACACTGTGATAGAAGTGTAATAGGAGTAGGTCTGAGCGAAGTCTTGACATGAATGTTACTTAGGAACGTGTAGTTGTGAGCGCCGCGGTGCAGCCGGTGCGGAGTCGCGCTGGACTGCTCGACGCCGTCAAGTCGCTGAGTATTATGCGCATATTAATATGTAATAATAAAGTTTTGATCGCCATGTCTTGTCTTGTGAGTGATGGGAGGTTAGTATCTTATTGAAGACTGCAAATTTTTCACGTCTTAGCTGATAGCCTGTGGATGTATAAGATTAGGATCAGTAAGTTATGATGAAGTGCATACTGTACACTGGGATACGCGTCGCGACGTACAAAACGGAATTTTTATTGTAAGGTTAGTAGATATAAATTATTATTCGTAGTTAGGCCACTTTTTATCCTACCTATTATATTGTGTTTATATTATCTCAGTGTACAGTAGAGTAAATGGGACGGTCGAAGGAGCTTAGCTGAAGTTGACTTTGATCGACATGTATCACTGTAAGGATTCACTATTTACTTCCATAACATCATCATGTGAAATAATGGACTACATAAGTTAATGATTAGTGCAATAATTAGGCAAAGCCTACTTTAAATTTAAAGTTTTGTATCTTAGTACTGTAATTCTAAATTATAAACATAACTTATCATATTCGCATCACAGCGGGTGAGTGTGAGCGGGGGTTGTATTGTATAGCGTAAGTACTTCTGACATGGTCTCGGTTCGTTGGATTGTTGTACGCATCACAATTTGTTTGATTATTGTCAAATAACGTTAATTGTAAGCAGCTTTTTGTAGGTAAGTGCTTTGTACACTTTTGTTGTATTTCATGTTTGTATTAGCGGTTTATATGGGAAAACTATAATCAGCGTATTAGTTCTACTCTACCTACAACTCTCGTTTCGGTACATTATCCAAATATTCAACGAGGCTACTACGTCTTCACCGACAACTAACAATACACCTAGTATTAATTAAGTTGATATAACCGTCAAAATCTTACTCTCGATAAAGTATTATAAACTTCCAAAAGAATCTCTCTCTGTATTAGAATTATAAGCTTTCTAGTCAAAAATGGTTTTCATATTGCATTTTTTTATTGATATGATCGGAACTCTTTCTTAAGGTATTGGAAATTGATAAAATTGTATGTGACTTATTTCGTTTTAGCGTTCTGTCAGTTCTGCAAGTAATTATATAATATTATGACCCAGTAATAGATTGATGATCTCACAGCATATGAACATCACTTGCATCGTATCATTTCTGGCGGCTCGACTATCGCGAGCTCGCTGCGGTGACAGAGTCATAATGTAACATATATTTCTCCACTATATACTTTCTCTTAGTGATGGTTAATTCATACGTAATAACATAGTTGTTCTATTGTATTGTAGTATTTACGGACATTAAATTATTCATCATCATTATTTTATTTCTCATCGGAAAAAGCATTTATTATTATTTGGTAATACTTACTAGTAATCTTCAACAGCGAATAACGTTTGGCATCTGAATTCTGTGATAAATTTTTATTCAATCAAAATGTAATTTTGACATTATAATGCAATACCAATTGGAAATTAGTTACTATTATACAAATTGATTTATGTTTCGAAATTTCTTTAAGTGTATTTCACAGCTGATGATTGCTTGTTTTAGACTGATCCAATTGAACTACACGACACATGGAGGTGTAACACAAACCACTAGTATATTAAATATTATTTCGCCGATGCAGGAGTCAATTCGGTTATAGCGATCATCAGTTGTATTTATGTTATATCAAAATTGGCCTTGCCATGTAATTTATTATTTGTATTTGAAGATTCTTTTAATGTAAAGGTGGTAATTTAGTAATGAAAAGCAGTGCTTAGAAGTAAATAAATAATAATGATTTAATTGAATGATTTTGTTTATTTCCCTTTTTTTTTATATATATTATGTTCAAACTTCGAACATGATTGTTGAATAAGCGCTATATATTTGCAAGTAAGTAGTCCGTTAAAAAACGAAGCCGTTTTATTTTGGTCTATCAGGGTCGTAACGACTAGATCTAGACATTTCGTAAATCCAGGCGTGAGCGGCCACATATAAATTGGATGTAATTGCTCAGGATATCCAAAGTTGTTGACTGAAGGTTCAGAGGGACATTGAAGTCAGTGGCGGGTACATCGCTTACCTTCGATTTACTGAACATGTATCACATCTGAAACTATGGAGGACTCCGCTTCGCGCTCTCCATTCTATTTCATTTTGTCTTATTTGAAAGTCCGCTCAACTCCACTTACGTACTTTTAGTGTGAAATAAACTTAAGGACCAGTATCGCACGAATAGCTTGACAAGATCCAAGTGAAATGGTCTCCGTAGGGATTCTGCAAAAGGCTCGAAACCTACTGGGGCCCAGGATCTCTTTCTGAATTGAAGTTGTAGACAAAACATGATCCAGTTAGGTCAATGCTGACCTATAGGTATGTGCGCTTTAGTTTAGTGTACTAGAATTGAACCTTCGACCGCTATTACTAGGCTTCAGCGTGCGTGAGAACCAGCCCAACTGCAACAATGAAGCCTTACAAATAATTCCCCTTGGCTCACATATGCAGCAGGAGGCGCCACCAGCTACCAACAGGGCTACGCATAGACATATAATTAATACATGGAACGGTGGTATAAAACCGAAGAATGTTTCTGCCTCAAATTTCGCTGTTTCTCACATTTTGCCCTCGTTCTACCTGTGGTTGGCGCAACACGTTTCCTAATTCTTTATTGTACACTGGCGGCCGCTCGCGACTTGGTACGCGTGGATCTCGTTTTACCCCCTTAGGGTTGGAGTTTCGTAAAATCCGGTCTTAGCATCTATAGAGCATACATTTTAAATTTCAAATCTCTTACTTCAAACACATAGGACTTTCATACAAACTTTTAACCCCCTTTAGACTCCCTTAGGGGTTGAATTTTGCAAAATTCCGTCTTAGTGAGCACCTACGTTCTAAAAGAAACTCATTTGAACTTTACTTGAACGTAACTCAGAGGTTCTCAGATTTTGTTGTGCAAGGCGTTGCGAACGTTCGACACTCGACTCTCGTACGCGTACCTGAGGGTTTCTCTGACTTTGTTCAGCAAGTCGTTGTGAACGTCTAGGTGAAGAATCTCCCATACGACGTATTTTTGCTGCCCGAACTTGAGAATTATGTTTAGAAAGTTGAGACCTGGCTCTCTTAGGCATTATCAAATATTAAAAAAAATGTTAATGGCGTGTAATATTCTAGCTCTGAAAAGAACTGTTGTTTAGCCCTGAGAAGCCTTGAATTCTTAGGTTAAACGAGAAGTTTGTATTAAAATGGCACATAGCAACGGCTTTTCTCTAAGGTGGAGTATTCCCATTTCAAGGTGGGATAATGTCATTAGGTACCTACGACTGTTACGAGCTGCAAATGGGGAAGGGGCCCAGCAGGGTCGAATCCTACTGGGGCCATGGAGGAATGTGAAAATTTGATCCGGGGCCTTGGAACGAAGGCAAAGAAGTAACAGGAGATAGATTTTATTTTAGTCAGCAAAAGTCTGACACTCTTCAGCCCCGCCAAAGGTTGAGCACATGTCATTGCATAATTTCGCGCGCCAGTGTCAAATTCAAATTCATTTATTCATTTTGTGAACATAGGTGATTACAGATGTTTTTCAATATTTGTGTGTCGAGCATAAAAGGTTGCGTACCGGGCGTAAATACCTACAACATCTGTGAAAATTTCAACTGTGTTGCAATAACGGTTCATGAGACTGGTTACAGACGGACGGTCGGCGGAGTGTTAATAACAGGGACCTGTTTAGCCCTTTGGGTACCTATTCCTAAATCCCAAAAATGAATCAAAATATCTTCATCAGCAATGAAGTTACTACACCTTCAAAACTACTAATAAGAAAGAGAAGTTCAAACATTGATTGCGCAATAGGCTACTATATTTTTTTCGTTGGCTTGCGGACGGCGAGCAACGGGCAGCTCAAGGGTTCGTGTCTGAAAGGAATGCTCTAGCTCTGGCATAGATGGCGACGTAAGAACGGTGTAGGTATTTTAGTCAGTAAGCGTCTGTCACTGTGTCCCGCTCCGCCCAAGGGCGTGATTCGTCATTGGATGATTTTTACCTGCCATAAAAAAAGCTACTATATTTTGGGGTCTGTATTTGCGGGCTAAAGTTGATATAAAATACGGTTTTGACACCACGCATTAGATGGACAGTCAGATTGAGCCGTTTAGGAGTTGGAAAAGAGAAAAACAGCTCGAAAGAAGATTAAAGGATTTGCAACCAACCTTTGACCACTTAGATCCCGGCACTCCGGACACACCTTGCTGTGGCGGCTTCCATGTCCCACGGCGATCAATCACGATGTTCACCACAAACTACACAGAGCACAAAACACGATTTCCTGGCGCTCTGAAGTCTAATGCGGCTAAATTTCGACAGTGTCCAACTTTCTTGTATTTATGCGCGGGAGCTCACTACCGTGGCGCGACTCCGACCAAGTTCTGACAAAGTTCATCTGCTTTCTCTTTTACTCAAGGTGGTTACAAAAGGACAAAAGATAGGAGTGTCGTGAGGTGTCAAATAAAAACTAAAAAGGCGGTAGACTATCGGCGCAACCAGACGCATGTGAAAGAGAGATATTCTCATCTAGTTCAAACTATCGAAAAAAAATTACGTGTAAGTGTTCTTTTAAAAACTATTTACAAAATTAATATCGTTTATCATGATCATCTCTCCCTAACTTTTTCCCAAATAACGTGTACCTACTTTTATGTTTTACTAGGTGATTTTAAATATATTATGCTTATATTACACATATAAACCTACCCCTCGAATCTATCTATTATAAAAAAAACTGCATCAAACTCCGTTGCGTAGTTTTAAAGATCTAAGCATACATAGGGACAGACAGTGGGAAGGGACTTTGTTTTATACTGAGTAATGATATGGAGTGACTGCTTATCAGACCTCCTTGGTACCTCCTCATAGATACTCCTTGGATAAATTGATGGTCAGACTTTCTGCCATCTGACTACCTGTAACAGCTGTTAAATATTTGCGAATTAGACGTGGAACATTTGCTTCTGTATCTCTGAAATGTTCCGAAACAGTGATATTATCATTTGTAAAAATGTGATATTATCTAATAACAAATATTCTTTTTCATATTTCCTAATGCAAAATAAATTCACCTTAATAAAAAAAAACTTGGAAGAAAATCAAATAAAATTGTACAATAAGATTTAAATTATTTTTTTATTTTATAAACATTTATTATTACACCAATTTTATTATGAAAGAGTATCGAAGTAAAATATCAATTTACACAATAACTGAATCAGAACGGAGTGATGCCGACCGCATTTAATTATTATTATTTAACAAAAAAACGTAGATATCATACATTCTTTAAGTGCCTATCTACAAACGAAGTCAATATTAATGCAGGGATGAAAACAATAGTTTGATAAGAATTTTTCAATACATTTACCTACTCGCAAAATCGTTAGATACACGTGCAGATTTGTCATTGCAATCGAGGTAGAATTCTGTTCTGGAGCAGAGTGTTGCACCCAGATTTTCTGCACTTGTATCAAAATGTACTATTTCTTCATTTTTATTAAGTTCCTGCACTAACCTTTTCCCATTACTTAGGGTAAAAAAAATAAAACCCAGACCTCATTATTTGGAGACTACGCAAAGCGTTTTTCTCTTTGAATCTGTCATTCTGTTGGATTACCATATCGTTGGTTTCTATAAATAATGTTTTGTTTTATTAAGTAAGTATAACTTAGGGTTTAATTGAGTAAGTATTGAAGGCTGGGAATATTATTTTCAAAAAGCGACGAAATATTCTTCAATATTTTGTTTCCATTCACTACATTTCTATTCATACCGTTTGACAGATAGGCAGTAACTTTACAAAATGAGACACAAAACAAAATTATATAGATTATTTTCGTGGAATGTTCTATATACACACGTTTGGCACATCCTTAAGTACAAAACATAATAAATACTTATTTTTGGAATCTTAATATCGAAAATATCAATAAATATGTAACGCCCAGTTTCTGCAAATAAAATCAACATATTACTTTTTTGTGGTGGGCAAAAATCATCTAAAGAAACAGTGTCAGACTCCTACTGACTAAACACTCCAACCCATTCCTTCTTTGCCCTTCGCACTGGGGCCAAGCCTTCCTTTCAGAAAGAGACCTTGGGCCCCAGATCAACAATTTGTTTGCCTGTCGTTGATTTAGTCAAGCAATTGGCGTCGATTGTTCCATGTTGATTTGCGTTACAGACACTGCGTGTTACAGTTAATCTCACAATCTACAGTTTATTACAAATTACCTTTGAACATAGATACATGAGTACAAATATATCGTAGAAAACGTACAAAACCTTTTATTTCTCATACTTATTACTGTTAATACATGGCATACTATATTATTGGCTAACACTGATATTGAAAAACATCCATCGATGTCGAGTATGTGCGTTAATACATAATTATAAATATTATAAATCTTAAATATATTACTGTTCGATGATTTCACTACCTTTCGTTATGTTTTTTTTTCAGAACTGAATAATGTATTATAAAACATATATATGGTGACTAGTAATTAGTGATCGATACTTAAACATCTGATTGTAGTCATGATAACAAACAAATTTTACTATGAGAACAAACCTGAAATCGCGAAAAAAGATCAGCTGATCAGATAGAATGTTCTGTCAAAATGTTCAGTTAGGCGAACACTCTGAAATCACGAAAAAGTCAGCAAGTTCAATAACTTTTTGATTTGTCGTGCCTTTAGTTTGGTCCCATAGTAAAAGTTGTTTGTTATCATGTCTTCAACCACGTGTTTAAGTATCGGTCACTAATTACTAGTCACCCTATATAGAGAAAGTATAATAAATATTTGCGAGTAAGAGCTCTCACACACGAGCGACATGTTGTCAAAGGCAGAGATAACAGCAGCCGTCGATGCTTCGGCAATAGCTTTTGTCGCTCGACCGCGGCCGTCGACATTCCAACAAATGAAGATCAGCGGCCGCCGGGGTGTGAGTCAAGTGTCCCTATGGCTCGGCGCAAATGGGCCACTGACCACAGCCACCGGTGGCCAGCGACGACGACTTAACACACTTTTCAATATATTTTGCAGCGGTAGCAAGAGGCCGCCATCAGATACACGTGTGCGGCGCGTCTATACCAAATGATATACATATATATCAAATGGTTGGTAGCCCATTTGCGCCGAGCCTATAGGTTGACGGCGCCTGCCGCTCGTGTGTAAGAGCCCTTACTCAAATTAATTTGATATGTAACATAAATTGACAACATAATTAATGTGATTACAATTTGAAAAATATCAGCAGCACACTATAAAAAGAGAGGACATTAAAAATACTTAAGTACTCAAATTGACATCACGAAATCGATAAATGCGTTGCGACTGTTTGACGAGTCTTAAATATGGTGAAATGATTATGTGTGTCAATAGAATACGAACTACTCTAGGAATGTAATTATGTAAGTAATCTTATGCACCCCACAGTGGAGGTTAGACGGTGGATGTTCTAGGGGTGAGCATCTCACCCACTTCGTTGACTGAGCCCATTTGATTTTTGAAGGATTTAACTAATTGAATGCCAACTATGGATGTACCTATATATGGCTCTTATATCGTGCTGGCTACGGGTATATACGCAGGACTTCTATAAGAGACAAGAAGAAGTGAAGTGAAGTGAAGTAGAAGTGTGTGAGGTGGGTAAGTACCAATGAAGCTGTATTTACGTAATTGTGCGTATACTGGTACTTAGGGTACGTTTTTTACGCCGATGCCATTTATGGATACATCAGTAAATCGATAAATGTATGGTGGCAACTGACTTTGGCCGTGTAGCCATTTTCATATTTGATTCCGGGTTTAATAGCTGATTGTCTAATACTCTTTTCTGTTTCCACCACCGGTAGGCCTGTACGATTTGCTTGGCGTTGCGGTTGCGGAAGCTATTTCGAGGCTTTTGGGCTAAGGGCGCCTTCAAATGAGCGGCAGCGTAGTTGCAGTACACCCGTAAAAATGCTTAGTTATTTGATATAAATAAAAAAGTAGATTAACTGAGGGTTTAATGCTACAAGATGCGTGTTGTTGCTACGAATGAACGATCCAAATGATCGTATGAGAACGAACGAACGTTCCATATTTCATTCAAATAAAAGATACAGAACTTTGTGGCTTGTATCATTTGAGAAACAGATATCCTCTCTGTTATTTGGTCTAGGTGGACTGGGCCGTACGTCAATAAGACTTAGTTTCACAATGAATGATGAAATTCTCTGTTCGTATTGAGTATTCCTTACATATAAACCCGTATGTGCAAGCTCATGCAGTATACGGAACTGATTCTGATTATTTAGTATGTTTACATTTAATGTAAGTACAAAAATCCTAATACCGTGATCAAGTTCCCGAAAGTCTGTTATTCGATAAAATACCTTATAAATTTTAAATAGCACGTATGTTTAAAATTTTAGAAACATTGCACTACAGCGATTATCGCACGAACATTCAAATGTTGGGTTAAAAAACTTCTCCTTACGCGAAAGGGCCAAGTAGCCCGTGAAATTCATATTTGCTTCAAGTGTTTTGTATTTTGCTGTATCAATGTCAAGTTGTATGTTAGTTAAAATATATTTGGCAGCTGTAACATGAATTATAATCCATTAAAATCATCAACATAATTTACTT
This sequence comes from Mythimna loreyi, assembly GCA_029852875.1. NCBI lineage: Eukaryota > Metazoa > Arthropoda > Insecta > Lepidoptera > Noctuidae > Mythimna > Mythimna loreyi. Next base: position 12,941,260 of record CM056780.1, on the reverse strand, counting down.
GTTTTGTGTTTATAAATAGTTATTTAATGAAAAAGTTATTCAGTAGTCAGTAATTCATCTAACATTAATGAATAACAATTTTATGAAAAAGTTACTCAGTATTGCAAAGTTAGTCCGTCTAACACTACTGAACAGCTATTTAATGAAAAAGTCATTTACTAGTCAGTAGTACGTCTAACTTTACTGAGTAGCTATGTCAAGAAAAAGTTATTCCGTAGGTAGTTCGTCTACCAGTACCAGCAGGGTTAGACGAACTACGTTTTTGAGTGAAATTTTTAATTAATTTAATGACTTTAATTATTATAATTCCGTAAATAGATCAGTTTTACAAACTCCAGTTATATTTTAATCAACATACACTGATCGCAAAATACCAAATGCTTAAGAATATTTGAATTTCACGGTTTACTTGGAGCGTTTACGTTAATGAAAAATGGTACTTATGACCGACGCGTAAGACATATAGTTGAGTATAAGATTCGTTGTTATACGATGTTTAGTTGGGGTCAACGGCGGTAGGCTTGAACACGTACACGGAGTCGTCGAGCCAGTAGTATGCCTGGGCGAAGTCTCCCTCACACAAGTACGGCGCCCTGCTCCACGACACCAGCTCGAAGCCGGCCTCCTCGCGCATGAACTTCACAAAGGCTGCCAGCTGGTCTTCAAAGTATAAGCCTTCGATTGGCAGCCGCTCTTCAGGTTTGTGGTCTGGTGTTACTGGAAGAAGAAGTAAGGGCATTTTAGAAGGTTTATTTTGAAATAATTTTACTGGATATTTTTTATTTTTTAGCCACAGAATTCCTACATTTACCCTTTTTGTGAGGGGTTCTTTAAAAAAAATTCGTTGCCTTACCAGGCATCAGCCTTATCAATATTTAATTTGTCTTGTCAGTATTCCTTAGAGCATAAGTGAAATTCTCTAAGGAATACTGACTTATTTTTTTTTACCTACTTAAGTTTAAGTAGGATAATGTATGACGACAAAAGTTTGTTTGACTAAGCTAAAATATAATTTTATGAGAGTTTTTAGCTGGTTTCTTAGCGGCAGAGTTTTATTTCATTAATATAACATTCTAAATGCAATAAATATTAAAAACTTTAGAGAAGATCGCAGTAATCACGTTAGAACGGTCTTCATTTTCATTGGAAAATTTAGCTACTTTTTAGGGAGAAAAAATTACTCAATCTAGCAACTTTCTGTTAAATTCTTAGCTACAAGCTTTAGTAGAAGTTGGCAACACTTTGTATAGGGTGACTGTTAATTAGTCATCGATACTTAAACATGTTATTCATGATAAAAAAAAACTTTTATTTTCAGGCATCAAGGCCTGTAGTAACCAAGGTGTGTAGTGCTTACAAAAACTTATAACTATGTTAGTCTGTCAACACAGAACAATCCGTCGCACTAGTTAGAACCTAAACCTAATTACTATGGGACCAAACATGAAATCTCGAAAAAAAAAGCTCAATAGATGTGATTTGTTTGCCTAACTGGTCAAAATGTACTGAACTTGCTGAATTTTTTCGCGAATTCAAGTTTGGTCTATGGGACCAGTAGCCTAATTCTCGTAATCAAAACCGTAGCGATATCGTAGCGACTTTGACATTTTTGTATTCACATCTATTAATCGAGTTTGAACGACACCGATTTTAAACTCGTTCGAGAGTCGTTGAAGCGTATTCAGCTATTTCAATCGTCTTTCAATCGTTGTCGGATAGGACGTCAACGGCTAAACGTCAAATATTGTGGTTCAAATATCTTGAATACTGATTTTGGATAGGACTACGATCGAACTACAATGGAATTGGGATTGTTTAATTTTATCTGAATTAGGGCACAGTTGTTTGTTACTACAATCATGTGTCATAATAACCTTAACGATTATAGATTTATTAACTAGAAGTATTTAATGGGTCTACCTTCGACGTAAGGTTTGTATGGCAACACGAGGGCCAGCATGAGGACTCCGCCCGGTGCCAGCGCATCCCTGGCCTGCTTCAGCATGGTCTTGGGCTTGCTGCAGCGGTCCAGCAGGTTCAGCATGCATATGCAGTCGAACTGGCGGTAGTGGTGCCACTTCTCCGTGTCTAGCAGTCTGGAACATATCAGTTCATTATTAATTAACTAGCCTTCTGCCAGCGGCTTCGCCCGCGTGAAAGTAGGGTTCTCCATACAAACTTTAGACACCCATAACATCCCTTTAGAAGCTTAATTTTGAAAACCCCTTCTTAATGTTGGCCTACGTCATATAAGGAAGCCTTGTGCAAAATTTCACTCTCCTAGTCACAGTAGTTTCGGCTGTGCGTTTATATGTCAGTTAGTCAGTCAGTTTCTTCTTATATATATATAGATTAGATAAATCATCATTATTATCATCATCATTTCAGTCGTAATACGTAAACTGTTGGACATAGGTCTAACCCAGGCGTCGCCACAAGGACCGATCTTGTGCGTCATGCAACCATCGGATTCGAGCAACCCTGACCAGGTCATCGGTCCACCCTGTGAGAGCCTTCCAACGCTGTGTCTTCCAGCACGCGGTCGCCACACCAGAACCTTTCAGCCCAAAATTATTCAGGCAACGTCAACTTCAACTTTTTGGGTATCTTTGCATATTAGTATGACATGAGGGTATTTTGTCTAAATAATTGTACACATACAATTATTTAGACAAAATCAAAATTCTGATTCGTACAGTTATTACCTACTTTTTCTGAACTTTTAAAACATCAGATTGACCTTTCAAATCCTTTATTATAAAACAAGCCTATACTAAAATATAACTTTATCTACTTACTTGAGATTGTTCGAAAGCATTAGGTAAGTCTCCATCAGATTATAATTTAGCTGTCTCCAAGACTAGAGTTAATAGACTCTTAATAAACTAGTGCGCCTCAACATCAACGATTGTATCACTGCTTACCATGAAGTGGGATCTCAGTCAAGCACTAATTTATAGAATTAAAAAAAAAGTGAAAAAAAGAGATAAGAAACAAACTTTTACTGACTAACCCACCCATTAGTTAGTAAAAGTCTGCCATTCCCACCGACTCTCTCTTGACCCAGAGTGGCAGAAGTGATTGGATGACATAAAAAAAAACTACTCACTTATATCCCTTATCAGCCAGGGTTTTCCTCATGCTGGCAGATATTTCAGTGGCGTAGTTATGCGGGTAGATGTGCGCGAACCGACGGCTGACCTCTCCGTCGCCCGCGCCGACGTCGACCAACGCGCCCGCGCCAATGCCGTGCGCAGTGACGCGCAGCAAGGCGCGTGCCTGCGCCTCTGAGAGCACGAACATTGAGCCGCGACCCAGCCATCTGGAACAATGAAAATCTGATATGAACTTTTGAAAATGCTGATATACAAGTTTATTTATGATCGACATTTTCTGTCTGTATGGATCTGAAAAATATCTTCGGATCCTAGACTTTGACAAATATTTTGGAAGTATCGTTTCCCTCATCTAAGACTTTTTAGTAAGAAATAGCTTTTCATTAGTAAGAAATAGATTTTCATATTTCGTGGCAGGTTTTGCATCGCCCATTTCATGTGCTGTTCTAGGTTCCTGTGAGGTTTATGAACGTGCGGGTATCATTATACATATTCTTTTGAAATATTAGCTGGCAGGACTAACGTTCGTCTAAGTAGTGCATCATCAAGAAAAGAGTCGGGGTATGAGAAAATTGCTTCAAAGAACAGGGTGTGGTAACGTTCCACCGCCTGGAGTGAACATGCGATGCCATATTACGGCCACGATTCAATGGAACTATTAATTTTCTTATCTAACTTAATTGTCCAAATAACAAAGTTCGTTCGATGTTTGAACCTTCTAATTTAAACGTAGATAGCTTCCTTGAAAGCGATTTGTGAGCTAGTGGCTGAGCTAGGCAACAATAGCGCAATTATCTAGTACTGGCGTGGGTCGTGTGGTGGTGGCCGTCGGAAGGTGTATCGCGCGCTGCACGCGGAGTGCCGCCGCAATTACCGGGATCAAGTACAAAGCGCGCTGCGGGCTACGGGCGGCGGAGCGGTGCGGCCGGCGCTGCCCGCAAATTGTGCGCCCGCGGCTCCGCGACCCCGCGACGTCTTCATCGCGCCCCCGGCACCAACACAAGTGGATAATGAGTAGTAAATCCCGCTCTCATTAGCTGAGACCGAGCGACGCTCCGATCGATACGAATTCGTCTGCGCCGAGTAAAGGGATAATCGACGCTGGGCTCCGGCTCTGTTATTAGCCGTAGTACCATATATCACGTACGGCATTATCCGCGGCCTCCGGCGTCCGCGCCGCAATTACAGCGGCCGAACAGCGCACACCGTTCAGTCACAATGCCCTATTAGGAAAGCCTTAGAGGTAGTGTTGCCTAAGTCTGAAACTGGAGTACCCTGCGAGATGATCGTCCGTATCTTCGGATAGCAAACGAGTAGAGAGCATGTAGTTAAGTCGCGTTACACGACTGGTGTAGTTTGATACATACATATGTATCGCGCGGAGTCGGCCGGCGTCGTCGCTGGTCGTGGCAGCTCGTTTGCGGAGGCGCGCGGTGCCGATTGATTGCTTTATTGTCTGGTCGGCGGCGGCTGGCGCTGCGGCCGCGACGCGCGATACATGATACATGAAGCGGCCGCGCGCCGCAACTAATGAGCAGCGGCACCGCGTAATTGTCACCGGCCGCCGCGTAAACTCGCCACATTCCACACTCGATGTGACAACACACGATTGAGTCAACACGCAAAAAGATCGCGGGAATATGACGGCGGTTGTTACTGTGTTGTCGGCGGAGTCGACTGATTGATTTATTAGGACCATAACGAGGATAAGCACCGTTGTCGAGGTGACACTTTACCCATCTCGTTTGGCGTTAAACTTTCAAAATGGGTACTTTCAGAGGTTCTGACTAAAAGAGTGCGACATATCGTGATGCCAGTGTAGGTAGACACGTATTCGAGGCGATGAAGTAATAGGTAACAGAAACCACACGGAAGAGCGCGGTCTGTCGAGTGGAGTTGAAAATTGTGCGGCGCGGGGTGACGTGTAAATCGAGTAGAGCAGTAGGTAGGTGGATAGGCGGGCGTGGGTATCTATTTCAATAGAATGCGGTGGCTTGCAACAAGGAATCCGATGCGGTTATCGACGACGGAGGTGAGAGATGTGTCGCCGGCGGGGTAGGGGCGCGGGCGGGGCTCGTATCGCGATTGCATCGGAGAGCAAACAAGCGGGCGCGACACCCCCCGGGGGCGCTCAAATCATATTACCCCCGGCCTCACACCCGCGCGCCCGCCGCACACGTCATAAGAGTGTGCGTCGCTATGGCGACGGCCCGGGCCGTGCATGATATTAGTACGTGTGTGGCTCATCTCCGGCCGTTTAAACTTAACGCGCCGCCGCCTCGCGCGGGAAATTAAAACCGGCTCCGGACCGGAAGGAGCAATCGACCCTCGCTCCGCACGGGGACGGCTCGGCCGGCCGCCGTCACACCGCGCGCCGCCGTCACACCGCACACACATCGTATTGTTCTACACGCTTGATTTACAACGCGTTACATGAGAGGATGATGCTGTATAGGTACGTAATGGCCACCTTTGTACGCAGTCAGGTATTTTCAAGAAAAGGACACTTAGGTAAACCGTTGTCTTAGCCATTAACTGAGTGTACACAATTGCAAGGCTTACCTGTAAAGTGTTCTGTGTTATCGAGTCATGGGTTTTGTAATAAATCATAGTTAGTAGGCATTGTTATACTGATTGATTACCTAACACGGTTTCACGGGTCTTGATTGCCAATATTTGAGAACCATGTGTTTCTGCATTAGGTTAAGATACCTTAAGTACCTACGTACCTATAACGTTAAAGCCAATTTCTTTTTCTAGCACTATCCTGAAACTTGCTTAAAACAACATAACGTTTTATATATCCATCGTAAACGTACACTAGATACACATTAAAATAGAGCGTAGCTAGGAGGCAGCCCTCCCTTATGTAGATACCTACACATTTGCTTTACTCAAAGACATTGTCGCTTTCAGGCACCTCATTAGAGCGCGTCCCATGTGAGCCTACCCCCAGCCCCCCTCGCTTCTCCCCCCCCTCCCCACACTCACACATGCACACACTCTCCAGCAATTCTTTCTCTCAGCTCGCAAACTTGGACAGATAATTACACTTAGATAAGACCCCGTCCTTGTTATGTGTTTTACGATAGCACCGTTTTATGTGAAACGAATTATATTATGTAATGCGATAGAAATTAACTTGGGAAACCCTAGAACATTTAGGTTTACAGTTTTTCCGCTGTTAAGGCTGTATAGACGGCGAAATTCGTACGGAATAGTAATGTGAGTGGAGTTTGATTGTCATTAAATGATCATACCGCAGTCTGTTGTATTTATTGGGCAGTTACGGTGGATAGGCCGGGGCACGCCACCAGCGCGCCATGGTAACTGCCTGCTGGGCCAGCCAAATATACACATGATAATTTCAAAAGTTTCCGCCTGATATCAGCGCGCAATAAAAATCAACTTGTATAGCATACAATCGAACGTCACGGGAACGATACGCGGTGTCATAACCCCGAACAGCACTCAAGCTGCAATAAACTATAAAAAGTGGATAGTAAAATGTATAAACAATGAGAGCACGGCTAAAACGTTTTAGTGTTAAGAGTGGCCCCATAAACCGTTGACACGCACCCGTAAAATATTAACGATACCTACAAGAAAAATGACGACTATCAATGTACGTACCGATTTTCGGTCGTGAGGACGCGCTACAAATAATGGCGGTTCCGAATTTATACGCGGACCCGAATTGCCCCGATTGAATATTTTACCAGGCCACGAATGCGTCCGACGATATTTTTCTATTTCGACGCCCATTTTTACTATCAATAGCTTAGTTTCCCCCTAATATTATTCGTGGCAGTGTCGTGCCTGATTCTGCTTTGAATTTCACACGGCTTGTTGACAATATTAACGATCTATTACGAACATAACCTTCGAATTTAAACGACACTGAAATTATGTAAAATAAGTGCTTCTACGTAGGTATCTAATACTATTTCACACATTGCTTATTGTATTTCAAAATGTCTATTTGTATTTTGTTTACGTTTAAGATGTGAGCGTTTGTGAGGTTGCTGAATGTTTATATCTTTAGCGTTTCGGAAACACAATAACCTTTAAAAGATGTAAAGGCGTGGGCTCAATTCGAGTCCCAGTCAGGGTTTAAAATAACTCCTCGGAGGCGAATGGTTTATTGCTTATTGAGTAGCTCTGACGAAACGCGCCTCCGACGATAAAACATGGCGAGAGTGGAATCTCAGTCAATATCACAATATACGCGACGACATTGAAATTATCGCTCGGTGGGAGGCGATGCCGGCCGGCGAGGTGGACCTAACTAAAACAAAATAAGAATAGTTTGAAACAATGAGCATTGTCGCGATGTCTGTGCGTGTGGTGGCGCGGCGGGCGCGTGCGGCGCGGGCGCACAGCTCGTTAGCGGGCCGCGCGCCATTGGCCGCCGCGCGGTGGGCGGGGCGCGCGACAAACTGCGCGCACGCAAATAGCGCACCCGCACACAAATTAAAACAATAAAATGAAACTAATAAAACAAAGTGAACCCCGAAGAGTATCCACTATCGCGAGCCTTAATGGCCGAGCGGAGGCGGCCACGGCGGCCTCTCGATTTATTGAGCGAGGTGCTTTGCCCCCAGACCTCGGACACACCAAATTCGGTAAACGAACGTTTTGACACGCTAATGTAAATTAATCTTCATGTGTACAGCTGCAAATTAGATAATTGAATTGGCTAAATATACCGGAATGAAAAAGGTTTGTCAACAGTGACACAAAGTGGATTGGGTTATATAATTTGCTATAATTAACTACTTTATTGTTTTTTATTGCTTAAACGATATTAAAATTAAAGTCAAATTAGGTAATAACGGAACTTAGAGACAATTTAGATGGAAGACTACAACGTCTTCAATATGTAGGTAATCTAATTCGTTGAGGTCTTTCATAAGGGTACATACCTACACTCTACAATTATTTTTAGGTGTAGATATCCATCAACTGCTAACAACAACAATCAGTTGGACTAAAACAGAGATCGCCAACATTTTACCGGAGAGATTGCATTTGCGTTGAACCATCAACTCGGCAGGCTTTCAATGAGAGAATTCCTACTGCGCTCCGCTCCGGTAACGAATGTCGTCTCATTTACTAATGTGTCACATGCAGCCGGCGTTGTTTCAGGCAGGCGTGCGGGGGGGTTGGGGTGAGGTGGGCAGCGCGAGGGAGGGGGGGTGTGCGGCAGTCGGGGGTGGGAGGGATGACCAATGGCGTCGCAGCGAGCGGCACCGACGATGCACCGTTAATTACGCTATCATGATCAAGTGTGCGTCCGATAGTGAATGTCTATGTAATAGGAAAAGTGTAGGTGATATGCATCACTTTGTACCTATATAGGTACTATCTCCTTGAGTAGTAGTGGATAGTTATGATTAATATTTTTTTTTCCCACTACTATCACACAACGTCGTCTTGTCCCAAGCTAAGTAGAGCTCGTGTTATGGGTACTAGACAACTGATAAACATACTTATATATTTCTAAATACATACATATCGATAAATGACATCCAGACACAGAACAATGATCGTGCTCATCACACAAATATTTGTCCTGGGGGGGAAATCGGACTCACGACCTCTAGCATCAGTGCTATTAACCACTAGACTTACAGGCCAGTCAAAAACTACGTAGTTAGTTTACCAATCACAGCTTAGTGAAACGTTGAACGATATCTTTCTTGCATTTATCAAAGTCTTTTATTGTGTTAGTTGTAGGTAAAAGTAGAGACTAGCAAGAAATTGATTAATTATTTTATTATTATTTTTTTGTCATCAACACGTTCAAAAGAAGTATTAGAGCGAAACTTGAAGACTAAAATACTCTAAGACATGGCTACTAATTTACAGTTTAGCTTGCTTTAAAGACAGGTACACAATTATCACTCAATTAGAAACTACTCACTTCCATAGGTAAAACCAAAAATAACATTCTCATACTATTGTTACCATTTCAGTGAAAACGTCCAAAAATAATATATCGGTCATCCACAAAAGGGCAACCCTGAAACCGCTCGACAGCGTGTAGGGGTCTCGCTTCAAGTGTAAACAAGAGGCTCGTACGAGAGCCTCCATAAAAGATACAGTCGAACATGTGACGCAACTACGTGATTATGAAAAGGCTTCGTGATTACACTAGACGTAGTTAGAGCTCATTAGAGGATGCTGGGGTGCAAGAGACGGAGATGGGGGCGCTCATCTCGGCGGGTGCATCGGCGGCTGCGCGCGCAAACAAATTAAAACGTAAGACGCGCCCTAATCAATAGCCGACTCCGCCGCGAAGCCGAATTAACTCGCCCGAATGAAAAAAATGAACAAAATTATATTCGCGCGAGACCTCAACCCCCGCGGCCGCCCGCCGCCCGGAGGAAATTGCTTTTCTTTCAGTGGGCGCGCACACACGCGGGGTGACGTGAGCGCGAGAGGGTTAGCTAGCACCGACACACACAATATTATAATTTACGTTTCCTCGTATATCGAGGTGTAAGTAGGTACTTTACCTGGGCGTTTCGCGCCTGCTCAGCCCTCGGCTCACGCTAAATCTGAGCTTTATACGTTCACTTGACGCGACGAGAGCAATATTAGTTTCGAGTCAACTCCTTCTCTACTACAATATTTATTAACGCTCCAACAACGCCCTGCAAGACTTTTTCATTTCCTTTTCGTTAAGCTGAGTTCGAAAGGCAGAAATATAAACTTTTGTCATTCAAGCATTTAAGAGTAACGGGTTTTGGAGGTCAATGTTTAGAATCTTATAAATTTATTATACTCTAAAAAATGCGCAAGATTCGAGAAGGTCTCGGCTTTTTGAACGTTTAAGATTCAGTTATGTCATAAGCGGCTGTAGCTAATGCGATATTTAGGCACGCTTACCTACAAGCCTATAGGTAAGGGTACATTTCATTAACGCCTCCTAGCCGGCTACATAGCGACATATAAGTAGCATGGGTATGTTTCAGTAGGTACAAGAGTCCGGTTTCATTAACGGGAGCGCTGCTGTAATCTGTGCGCCTTCCCGCCCAATTAACGCGTGGGCGATGAGACGTCCGCCCGCCCGCACGTCCCGCTGGCCAATGGCGGCCGCGCGGGGATTAATTAAGTAACTTCCCGTCTACCAGCACCCCCCTCCCCCTGCCACCGCCACCTACCCCGTGCACCTCACCCCCCCGGAGTCTGCGGACACGCCCGGAAAACTAACCACCTAATGAGGGGAGATGACCTCATGTGACTGTGTGCTTTGTCTATTCAACGTATGTGCAAACTACGTTCATTTGTGTGCAGCAAGTGTTGGCCTTTTGTGTGTATGTTATGTAAGTGGTCATCCGCTGTGTTGTTACATTAGCTACAGCTCGTCTCCGGCGCGGAAACTTTGTCATGTGTCGCGCGACCGGCCGCACAAACAACTGTGCTAGACATTGTGCCGTTGCCAACGTTAGAGTAATTGACATGCATTCATCCGCCACTTTCACAAACTCTGTCCAATTTGAATACTATAACCTCTTTACATTAGTCGTTGGCAGCTATTGAAATAGTTTGTCTACTTTTCTAAATCAACATAATATATGAAGAAAGTGTCAGACTTTTACTGACTAGAAAACCCACCCCGTTTCTATGTAGCCTTTCATACCAGGGATGAGCCTTCCTTTCAGAAGCGATCCCTTGGTCCCAGTAGGCATTGATCCTGCTGGGTACAGGCTTGCTGACTTCTACTTCAAGATTCACATATTCTTTTTCATGTCCATTAACTAAACGAAATTCCAACCATCTCATGTTCATAGTCCTAATTCATCACAAATAAGCTTGCTGATAGCTACCTATAACCTAGGGGTCTTTAAGTCAAGAAGTAATTAGTCACTTCTAAGCAAGCGTATCCCATGTTCGACTGCGTTCTAACCAAAAAAACGATGATGCGGTCAAGCGCGAATTATCAATAATAAAAGAAATAAGCTTAGCATCTCACCTCATTAATTAGTTACAGTAACATATTCCAGCACATATGCTGTGTATATACTAGTTATATGCTTGGAGGGAGTCTAGGGAGGTCAATTAAGCAGGAGGTCGTGCGTCGGAAGCGTCTATGACAGATGGGAGGTCGCGCCGGGACGTGTTTGCGTATCTCGTCCTCAGGCCGGACTGTGATCGAATACGTTAAATATGTATAGGTCAGAATAAGAAGAAATATGTATTTTTTGGGACCTCTAAGTTATGATATTATTTGTCATAGAAATTGCTAAGATTGAGCTAACTTAAAAAAAATTAAAAGGGTTAGTGAGTAACCTAATCACTTTCATAGATCTATTGAACCAAATCTTTACTTTTTATTCAATATAAACTAGAGCTTGACTGCGATTCTGGCTGATGTAAAACAGTGATGAAATCGTTGATGGTGAAACGAACTAGTAGAATCATTAGAATGAATCAAGGCGTGGAAGAAACCTAAATTATAATCGGACAGGAAGACTGCAGCAGGCAAATTGTTCCAGTCCTTCGAAGTAGCGCGCGGTGTGGGCGACGACGCAAAACGTCAACTAACAACGTAAGGGCGGATAGGTTTTTTTATGGTAGGCAAAAATCATCCAGTGGCGAATACCGCCCTTGGGCGGAGCGGGAAACAGTGTCAGACTCTTACTGACTAAACAACCTACCTAACCTACATTGCCATACATATTTGAGCCAGAGCTTTCCTTTCAGACAAGAACCCTTGGCCCTTGTTGGCTTCGACCCATCTGCAGGGTCCCCACGAGGATGGACAGGTGAACACTCGCTGTACGTCGAGTTGTCCGATGCTAGAAAGATGATGGTGATGAGAGACCTGTCACATTAGGTCAATAGACGCTCTATCGTAGATATAGCAATAATATTATCATCATCATCAGCCTTTTAATGTTCCCACTGCAGGGACACAGGCCTCCTCTCTCTAGGAGAGGGAATGGGCCATAATCCACCACGCGTGTTGTGCAATGTTATAAATAGTCTTATTATATTATAGTCTAAAAAAAAAAGTCTTCCTCTTGCCCAAGCGACAAAAAGCTTATGAAAATTTTTAGTGCAAGAAACGAAGATGAATGAATTAATAGTACCTATGCTGAGAAACGAGTAAATTAAAGAAATAGAGCCCCAACATTTCTTAGAAAACCTATTTTCTTTTTATGATGTTAATCTAAGCAATTATTTACCGGACACGTCAATTTCGACCTATTTTTAATCTTATGTACTTCAATAATGTCAACACCTTCTAAATCAAGCAAAACTCGAGAATAGCAATAGGCAGTTTGCTGGTTAGGGGTCCGTCGAACTCCTTAAGGAAAATGGGCATGAAAACAAGGAAACGTAAGCGTCTGAACACATATTTGTGTTTACACTCACTTGTTTTTCTTTCACAGTTTGAATAACACAAATAATGATGTGCTCAATTTCGTATGACTCAAGATTACGAGTACCATGAGAAAGTGGTCCAAATCTACTGGGTGCGTCAAAAAATATAGACTCTTCTAGTACTGCTATATTTTAGTAAAGTCAATGGTTTAATTACCTAACCTGAACCTCTATGGCTCGCATTAAGCGTTTCGCTTCGTCCTTTATACCGAGTAAATTCATGTCCGCACACAGCCAACTACCTCGTAACCCTCTCCCCCACCGTAAACCCCGTTCATCGAAGAACTTTTTTATGGTAGGCAAAAATCATCCAATGACGAACCCCGCCCTTGGGCGGAGCAGGAAACAGTGTCAGACTCTTACTGACTAAACAACCGACTCCTTTCTTTCTTTGCCCTTCGCACTGTGGACAAACGTTCCTTTCAGAAAGAGCCCCCGGAATAATTTGCCCGCTGTGGTCTTCCTAACCGATTATAATTTGGGTGTCTTCAAGGCTAGAATGAATAGGCTCTTAATAAACTAGTGCCCCTAGACATCAACGATTGTATCACTGCTTACCATCAGGAGAGACCGCAGTAAAGCACTAGTTTATGTGAAATAAAAAAAAAAAATTTTTTTTTCCACCTATATCAGTTATATCTGACAACACCTGCTTTTATTCCGCCAGGGTCAGACATCCACGACTAGATACTTCATCTCGTCACCTCATCACCTATAGGGATTGAAGAGATGGAGTACGAATACGAGATGGAGTATACAGTAGTAAACACACGACCCTGACGAATAGGACGCAAAAACCTTTTTTTTTTTTTAACTTGCAATAAACTAGTGCTTGACTGCGATCCCACCTGATGGTAAGCAGTGATGCAATCGTTGATGGTAAGGTGCACTAGTTTATTAAGAGCCTATTCACTCTAGCCTTTCCGTCCGAATATAATTTGGGTGTCTTCAACCCAAATTATATTCGGACGGAAAGACTGCAGTCGGCAAACTGTTCTAATCCCTCGATGTACGCGGTATAAATGACGAGGCAAAACGCTTAGTCCGGGCCGCAGGTGTCTCAACAACGTAAGGGTGGATACTTGCCGTACGCCGGGATGTCCGAAGGAACCTAGTCGGAATAATCACACTTGATAAGTTAAGGAAATAAGAGCTGGCTAATTAGAATCTCTTTGGTGTTTGTAACTTTTTCTTTGTAGGAAATCATCAATTGACTTTTCAAGAAGGGCTGCCCTTTGCGCCCAAGGTCCCTGGTAACACTTCTCTTTCAAAAGGTAGATTGAAGTAATAATCATTATCAAAGTAATTTATCGAATATGATTTTCACCACAAAACTGGAACGAGGCCAATTTTCTCAAAACTAAAAGCGCCTTCATTCTATAAACCCTTTCGTACTAATACCCCGACAATATTAGAAAATGAAAAGTCGCAAGGCAAGGAAGAATGCGTCAGTGCGCAATATACTAAACAATACCACAAGCATAAACGTTAAGTTAGTGTGTATGTACAGTTGACGTAAGTACACATTTAAATATGTAGCCGACTTCATAAATAAGTTAACAGCAATAAAACTTTTATGGCCCATATTCTTTGAATTTCATCATCTTGTCTGCAGCGAGATTTAAGTGTTAAGCCGGCTTTTTGTCCCCCCCACCATGTCTTCAGTCTTAGAGTCGGTTTTGCAATCTTCAGATTGGATCCAAATAACTTATCAGTTGGATTTTCTCCATATGGTGATCCGGATCGATCTCGATACATATTAAATGTGACGCTCCGGCGACAGATACTTCGCCAATACTTACGAACGTATTGCTATTTGTGACTGATAAAAGTGTCGCATTGTTTTCTTTGAATGTCTATAACTAGATTTCTGAGTGCATTGCGATTATAGTGTCGCTTACGACATTATGAGAAGTGTATCAGTAAAGACAATCACGTTTGGCATAGAAAATAGGGTTGAAACTTGATCGCTTTGCTCTATGTCTGTTAGGTAAGTGTAAGGTAATGACATGTAGACAGGCCTTATTGCTAGCACAACCCTTCTCCCTAGCAATCTTTTATGAGTTAGGTGCTAAAGTTCACATTGTGTCGAAGATCCTGCAAGAAAAGCGACATGTGACAAATAAATTGAAATTAATAAGCGTGTGACCTCTTAAAACACAATGTGTAGTGGTTCATAATCGAAGGAAGCGAGGGTTGTGGGGGTGCCAAAATAACTAATAGTTTTCGCGGGGGCGTGTTAGCATTTTTCTTCTGGCGGTGACGGGCGGGGGTGGCGAGGGGCGAGGGGAGTGCTGCCAAGGAGGGAGGGGGGGACGAGGCTGGAATAACTCTCTTTCAGGAATGGCTACGCGGATCATTTATACTTCATCGGCTTTGTTAATAACAGTGTTGTAAGCCCCCAACAATGAAACGAATGTTTGTTCTTTTGGAGAGCGAGACTTTGTACCTGCCATGGGCAGTCTTGACGGCGAACAATGTTTTCTACCAGGGATAGAGATAATTATATAGTGTTCGGAGGTATCTGAGATTTACAATTTGATAGAACTACCTAATAGAGATTGGCTTGCTAGTTACTTTGTTTCCTTATGTACCTATCATGAAATGGTAGCACAGGTAGAGGGTAGGATTCCCTGCCGGAATCTGCGTTTCCTGATAGCTACAACCTAAGGGTCTTTAGATCAAGACTGATTACGTTACTTCAAAGCACGCGTGCTCTATCGTCGACCACATCATCGCTTACCGTCAGGTGAGATAGTGAGTAAGATATCAATATTAGCGTCAAATACTCAAACTACCAAAACTATAAAACCTCACTGAACTTAATTCACAGCTAAGTAAGTACAGTCAGCTCCTAAAATCCCTTACCACTAATATCGTTGAGCGAGTACGGTTGTGTGCCTCCGCGCCGTTCGATGCCAGGGAAGTCTAAGCCCAATTCTTCCACCTACACCTGTTTTACGTCCCAATGAATCGTTGCATGCAAATAAACCCGCGTTATTGTTCCTTTGAAGGGTGCGTAAGTCGGTTTAGATCTTTATTTACTCAGTAGCTATATTAAGTTCCTGCGGAGGTGAAATAAAGATAAAATTTTCACTTCCACGAAAAGCTTTAGAGGTGAGCGAGAATCAGACGAGAACTCTACGATCTTTCACGGTTTATTTGGCTACGATAAAACCATGCATTAAATAAACGCTTAGTATGTATTGTGTGCCGTTACATTAACGGCTATTTAAAACAATGCGGACAGACAAGGGAGTGGCGGCACTCCTTCACGTCGGGCGGTGATTAATTGCACGCCCCCGAGAACGCCCGGGAAATCACAACCCTTTCGCCTCGTCTTAATTACCACGCCTCGCTTCAGCGACGCGCCCCCATTGGCCGGTCAAACGTGCCGCTCTGTCGCCCCAGCCTTTTAATTGGTCGCTGGTAATTAACGCTGTGTAATCACCAACCGCGTCGCGAGAGGGGCGACGTTCCTAATTTGAATTTTTAATTACTCTCGCTCGCAAGTAAATCGGCATCCCATTGGTCGGAGCGGTTCTTGTTTACACTCGGAAACAATGCCTATTGTCTTTGCGATGTTATCTCGCTTCACACTTTATTCTACTGGTTTGATTGTGGGTACCTACTACATTGTATTTAAGTATTTCTTCTTTTGTTTTAAGCTTAAATGACTTTGCAGTGTTTGAACCGGTCAGACGTTATTACGAGGTTGCACGAATGTGTGTGCTTATTCAGGCCCTGGAACAATCAAGCTGTATACACCTAAGTATCTGACGTTCAGAGATTATGATTCTTGGAATGTCTAATCGCAAGCAGAGTAGATAATGTTACTAAGTTATGAAAACGATCGTGCAGAGTGCATTCCCTGCATTCCCAGCAGCATTAGATCCCACGTAGCTGTGTGAGTAGAGGCGAGCGCATGCCGAATTAGCTCATTACTGAAACACCGCCTGCGCCGCGCTCACAGCTCACATTTATCCCGTCTGCTGCACCAATGAGGCCATTAGGTTTTCAGCATCCACAATTTCAAACTATCTTTAGTTTTCGTCTATTTTTAATCTCTATTCTCATCACGTACAAAACTTTTTCTAAGTCTATTAAAAGAGTGTCTGAAAGGTTCAGCTGAATGTCAACCGTACAAAAAATTAAAGCTTAATCTTGATAAAATGCAAAATGTTACTTAGAAGCATGAATCATTGGTAGGCAGGCTACGTGGATAGTATCTGCATGGTGTCATGGTACTTTCGTAATTGATGAGTTACGATCTATTCATTAGAAGTTGCGAAGTGCTAAACAACATCGGCGTACGTGTGCGTGGCTGCGATTAGAGAGGCGATAGACGGTAGCTAAGGAGGTGTTTATGCGTCCGAGCTGCCGCGCGACTGACGTTGAGTGACGTGGCCGGCCGCGCGCCTCCCGCTTAATAAGGTAAATGAGATGCGGAGCCTGCGCCCGCGCGCAGCCGCGGCTTAAATTAGCGACGACTCGCGACTCGCGCGCTCGCCTAACAAACGCCTTGTTACCTAAGGGATTTATCCTAAACGAGCGGGTTTTCTACTGAGATCTCGCGTTCAGCCATCGAATTTAGCGAATCCACCGAGGAAAACGTTCCCGTAACGGTCGGAGCCTGTGTAGCCATTGGCACAAAAAAAAAAAAAACAATTGGATGCGGATCGTGTGCAATTGTGTAGAAACGCTTTAATGACGCTGGAAATATATTCATGTTGTTTAAAATAGAACGGTGGGGCATCCGAGGCATTTCATATAAAAACGTTGCGATATAGCAATAACATCATTACGAGGACAGGCATCTTCATCTGCATTAAAATAGTCTTCGGTGTAACAAGAATAATACATTAAGAACTAGAAGAGTCGTTTTGATCGACAAAAAGTAGCCAGCTTCATTTTTTCCCCAATTAAAAACAGCTCGATGGTAGTTTTTTAATGCTTTTTATTAGTTTTTGGTCAGGCACGGTTTTTACCCGGGGCACGGGTCAAGCGAGCTGAGACAAAGCGCGGCGTGGATGCGCGCGCGTCGTGCCCGGCATTTGGTTCCGCGTGCCGGCCGACCATTCAGCGCTAATCGCTTCATTCACCGGCGAGCGAGCGCTTTTTCCCCGTGGCCGATCGGTCATGCATTCCGAACGGACACTGGTGACTGTAACCGATATCGGTTTGATGTGGCAAATTTGCGCGTGCGTAGCCGCCCAATGTCCCCTAATACAAACAAAACATCTATCTATTTGAAACACTACATCCAACTTTCGCACGTAAATTATAAACCCCTTGATTTTTTTTTATAATTTCATACCTATCCAAATCATGAAACATCTTATTATAATCCTCGGCACACAGATTGAGCAATCAAAGCGTACCTTGAATGCGCAGGTAACGATTTTCGGGTCTCAATAGAAGTGGAGTTGCGCGTAAGTATGGTAATGGGTTCAACATAGTAGCCGAGCACTAAATAAGAAGACCGCGCACAAAAAAGAAGTGAGTAAGAGAGCCACTTAGACAAAAATATATTTCTAAACACCCACTCGAAAATCCAGTCTTAACACGCAACGGACTGTATTCTGCACTAGTGCGAAAAAAAGCACGTGCTTACCCTGTCAAAGTTTTATTGTCATAAAATTGTTTATTGTATCTGGCTAGGCGCGCGTCGACCCGCACGAGGCGCAGGTCAAACCCCACGACTCTAAAGTGTATTGAAAAACATCATTTAACACACGTGCAAGTTTGTCAGTTAATCACTGCAGTCCTCGGCTCCATAACACACTCACCAACGGCTTGTGGGAATTCCGCCTCGGTTGCAATGACAAACTTTCTGCACTTGTATCAAAAATGAGCTATATCAGTAAGTTTTTCAATACACAAGCGTTTCATTAGTAGGTAAGCCTACAATGGCATCATAGTGCACCACTGGTGGTACATGGTGGGCAGTCGTGTCTCGACCCCGACGCGGCGCTGGTCGACGTGAATTTCACGGGTAGTTGACAGTGGCCGGCGCGTGAGCACGACTTGCGACACCCAGGCTACGGGTGTGCTGAAATCAGCTACGAAAAAACCGTTGTTAGGGGGAACATCAGAAGAAAAATTATTATCGATTATAGGATCTCTTCGGTCTGGTTATTTATTTTTAATCGATATATGTAAAAGCGAAATGCCAATCACAGATTAATCACGAAATCTCAGAAACTATAACACCTACAAACGTAACATTTGGCAGGTAAGGTCGGACAAAAATGTGGGTGTTTCCGGTAAAAGTTCACAAAAACAGAAGTTGGCTGATGCATAGAACAAGTTTATTTTGAAACGCCATATTAAAGACACGGATCTTAATAGAATACGAGTAAGCTTTTTAAAATTGGTTTCTTTATGATATATTTAAAACTTAGTTTTTTATTTACTAGAAAGCGTATATTTCCAGGGCAATGCAGTACTAGCATTCATTAGGATAGATTAATGACTTTCAGTTGACATATTACAAGAAATCAACCTCACTATGAGGTGGGCAATCATTAAATAGTATCAGACTTTTAAAGACTAAAATCAACAATTGCTTTACATTCATCTCACACGCAAACATATTTCAGATCCACGCTCTTTCAAACAATCCCGCAGAAGTTATTAATGTTGAAATATTAATTCTGAATTCTCAAATTTCTTCATGACATCTACACAGGAAGTTAATATTTCCGATCTTTCTACACAATGAGGCCAACCGTCTTTCTGATGAAGACTAATTTTAAGGCTCAACTCACACTGGCACAGAGTCAAAGCCTCTTTCATATTTGCCTATAGCACATTAATTTCTATTTTCCCAGGTACAAATTTGTGTTATGCAAATACTGAATTGCGCGTTGCCGTGTTTTACAAGCGCGCAGTGACGCGTCAGCTCATCAGCTGTCAAGCACGAACGCCGTTCACGAAAAAACACGAATACTGAAAATACTCACGAATATTGAAAATACTCCTAACTGGTCCAGCACTGTGGTGTCGCGGGACAACACGCGTCACCGCGCGTAGTAGTAAAAATACAGGACGCTATGTTTCGACTCTGCCAGTCTTCATTAATTGGGCCTTAAAATTAGTCGTCATCAGGACGACTCCTGTTTAAATAATTGTCTTAAAAGAATAAAAACATTAGCTATCTCATTAATCTGAAGTGGATAGAATGTATAAATTGGAAATTTTAGAAACCATATATAATAGTTTCTGCGTTGTTCGAAAGAGTTACCGTGGCCCTGGAACGCAAAGGACTACTGAAGGAGCACAAGTAGCTTTAGTCAGTAAAAGACTGATACAGAATCTCGCTCTCTGCAGAGTATAGCATAATCAACCTTTACATGTTTCCACTCAGGCTCGAGAGGATTTAGGGAAGGAAATGGACGTTATTCATCAGGCCAGTGTAAATTGGTGAATGTCACGTCTTCTAATACCTGCAGTTCAAAAAGTTATTTGATTATGAAGACAGGATCGACCTATCCTAATCATCATCATCAGTCTTTTTAATGTTCCCACTGCTGGAACACAGACCTCTTCTTTAGTAGAGAGAATGGGCCATAATCTACCACGCGGGCTCAGTGCGGGTTGGTACAATGACAAACAAAAACTACCTAGCCTAATATATGACTCCTATCATTTCTATTGCTCTGGAAATGTACTCTTCTTAGCAAACGAAGAACTAAGTTTAGCTTTAATGACATAAAGGGAAGTCATGTTTTTATAGGTGCTTCGTCCCAAATATCTTCATGAAATCAACCCCAATCCCTCATTAGCAGGTCGCGTGTATTTGCAGTACAATGTCACAACAGACGTTGGAGTTGGACGCGGACCACTCTTGCTGTTAGTTTACCATTAGGAATGTTGCGGGGCTGGTGTATTCGGGTGGTTACGGTGCGAGCTTTGACTACTGAAAAAACTTGGAATAACCAACCAGCCAGTATTTTGTATTTGCCAGTATTCCCCGATAGGGTAGGTGGAGTCAAAATATTCCAACAGGATTTTTTTTTGCCTGATGAGAATGACTAACAGTATTTTTTTTAAAGTGGGGTGTTGTTGATTTATAAAATGTGAGGCCTCCAGTTTTTAAAGCAATGGAGTCATGGAGTCACAGTATTTTTTTTACATATCGAGAAAATTGAATATGATTTTCATTGTCAAAAATATCTCTATATTTTTTAGTTTCTAAAACTGGTATTTTTTAGATGGTATTATTGAGAACACCAACTGGAAACAGTTTAATGAGGGCTCGAATTTGCCACGAGAGGCGCTAGCGCTGCTCTTTGTGACTTTTTGATTGGAGTTTATTTACCTACCGTTTTGTATGATTTTTATGAATTTCAAAAACAAAAGAAAAACATTATGTTTCCGATAGAAAAATCTGACAGCGTTTTTTTTTGAACCAAAGAGACTGCGTGACACTATCGGTGTTTTACATTTATTGCACTTTCATGGCATTAAATATGATTGAAATTCACATTTTGCTTCCAAGTGCGTAATAAAAACTTTGCGTAAGAACATTACTCTCCAGTGGCACCAATTGGTTAGCGGGACAAAAAAAAAACATTGAACAGTTTAAATACAATTTTGGCAATTTTTTCAGAACCCTAAATTTTCCGAGACCTATTCTATAAGAGCTATCAGTACTATATCAGCATTATTTTCTGTAACATTTACCTACACTCACATAAGTACGACCTAAACAAATATCATGTTAACGCATGTTATTTATAGCCACACTTTCCTAAATGTCAAATCAAAGTAGGGTCGGTCTTTATCATAGGTCATCACAAAAAAAAAGCAGAAACTACTAACGAATCAAAAAGTGCAGCGTATTATGTCGAATGAGGTTTGCTAGTAAGCCGTTAAGCTACCGTGAAATAAGAACCGGCTAACAATGAGTCACCGAGTTACGTATGACTCTTAAATAATCGCTTGTTTTTCACACAACACACACTAAAACACTTCTGGGAAGCTTTCAAGTTCATTTTGGGAGTAAGAAAAAAAAGAAACTATTGCCAAGAAAAAAGGAGAGTCTAGGATTTAGGTTGACATTCACTATTTGCTAATTATTAGTTTAACGAACGTCAAAAAAAGCTTTTTTCCACCTCTGCCTCCCTAGCCAAGTTGCAATCGTTTAGTTAATGACGAACGCTTTGAGTTGGCCACGCCTCTAATTCCTTTGTTCTGACAACGTGGCTGAGCGTTGAGATGACGTCAATTTAACGTCTATTTCAAGCGTTCCACGTTAGCGAAACTATAGTCATTTTGCTAGGGGCCTGGGTGGATAGGGGAAAAAATCTCCGACACTCACAGACTGTTTTGGTTTTTAATTTTTTTATTATTGATAGGTTCGCGTTTAATTACGTCTGATAGAAAGCACTGATGAGGTCGACAATAGCCCCGCTTGCCTAGAAGTAACCTATTCATTCGACTTAAATACCCCCAGGTTTGTAGGTTTTATTCCCTAAAACGCATCTGTGATCCTCTTTCGAACAATCACGCAGCCTAAAGTGACTTGTACTTATTTGTTAATATGATAAAAATCAGAGCATCCAGCATTCCTGCGCTCGCACATGGCGGTAATTAAATCCTTTAAGACGGTGTACATAAAGTTTTTCTATGATCATAATCCGTGCAGGAGCTCTTGGCTCGGCTCTAGTGACGGGGTCACGCATCGGACGGACAGATACATGTGCGCGGGCTCGTGATTAGTGTGCGCAGACGCAGCAGCCGCTGTAACCCAAGCCGTGCGCACACGCAGCCCGCAGCCCCCCGCACCCCCGCGCCCGCGCCATAACATAATTAAAAATGATTTAAGGCATTCGCTCCGGCTGCTTTGTTTCGCGCGTTATGTTTCACTTGTTCGCGTCGCAGTCGCGCTCGCACCTCCATTTTTAACGCGCCCGCTCTTAATTCTGTCACAGTTTTTATAACCCTTTTGTATTTATTAATTCCCTTTCGGCTCCGGTAGCTCTACGCTTCTCGGAAAACGATTTTGACGTGACATTTCTTTGGGTCGCGCCGTGTCCCTGTGTTAATGAAGCGTCCGATTTCGGCGCCGCCAAAAAACAATCATATTTTGTGTAATCAAAGCGAGGTCGCATTCTATTCCAAAAACCGTTAATTAGCAGTTCTCCAAAGATTTTTTGTTTATTTTGTTGTGGTTTGAACAATGGTGTGGATCTCATCATAATTCATTGTTTTCAGATACCATCAATATTGTTATGTTTTCATCGGGTCGATGTGGTAACGAATTCGCTTTGCCCGTTTGCCGTAATAATATATCTACGTTTGGGAGCATTCACTAAAAAGGTATAAAACGGTGGTAAAACTGGCAAACAATGGCGAGTCACGTCAGCGACAATACATTCGCAGGGTTAAAAGTACATATTTAAAATGATTAAGTTCAACTTGTTGACGCGTCGCGGCTGGTTATCAAATTTCGGAAATCGAGCAACCGTGTCCTGGCCGCTACCAAATAATTTTCCACGCTTCATTCATTGTTGGCTTTGAGAGATGAGATTTCATGTAATTATCGATATAAACATCTGACATTAATAGCGGCACATTATTAGGTATGAGGTGACCGAAATCAATAGAATTTCTGTTTTTTTTTTTAATGTTTTGTAAGCTGGCAAGCAATAACAAGTAAGTAAGTAGCGTCGTGTTGTGTCGTGCCTGCGGTCGGCCGGCGGACACCATTGGCGGGCTGGCGATCCATCATGACGACAATCTATCACCAGCCCAGCCCGGCAACAACCGACACGCGTGTTTTACACATTATACATATAAACCTACCTATAAACACATGTACATATACGCACACGTGGGTGTCCGTATTCTAACTTTAAGTACGCAGTAGGTAGCCATAAAAACGTTCAGCGATATACGATCTGTACGATCATAAACCAAAGCGACAGGTTTTCTATGGTAATTTGACACTGAGTATTTTCTATGCTAGGCTTAGGATCCGTCTAGTTTGGCTTCCCACTAGCTCTAAGAAGGAATGCAGTTTAAGACGCGACGACTGGTTTCTAATTAAAGTGACGCGTCGGTATGGCCAAATGAATCACAATAATGATCTGGTTGAATGTCATCGTCATGGTTTCACAGTGTTTTATTTTGTTCTTGCGAATGCAACATAGTAGGTAGAGGTGGCTATCTCGTGGTCCATCTCTGTTAATTAGTTTTTTGTCGGCAGCGGCGGGGCGGGCCGGCCGACGCCATCAAATTACGATGAGTCGGCCTTTCGGCTACCGGCGCCGCGGCCAACAATAATTATACACTCGTTACTACCGTGCTGCGCCCGCGCATACATACACCAAGCCACTGCTCTCAATAAATTAAATCGGAGAAATTGTTTTGACAACAAATTAATGAACAGATTTTATACAACGCGAGCTGTTTGTTCGTCATGTTGGTGCCAGGTTATTGCTTCCGTTGAACAGAATCTAACAAGATGAAGATTTTTGTAGTTATAAGAGGATCATATTGGAGATTTCTAAACTCCCATATATCGTATGCGCATTGATAGGGAAGGGCGCACGCGCGACTCGAGCAGTGTCGACGATAAATTCCATCGATAAAATCGGCGGCGTCGACGGCGCGCTCGGTAATTTCTTAACGACAGCGTAACCCGGTGGCGACGCGTGCGCCTACATTTTATTTCTCTCGCATCAAGAAGCCGACTCCGAAATAATCGTTCACCACTCAACTTAGATGGTAATCAAGGCGACTATTAAAGACCATCTTAATGTAACTTTTGGGCAATGAGTTAGAAAGGTTCTCGGAGAGCAGTTAGATGTGAGTCTCGTGTGTTGAGTCATTTTCAATGATCACGATTGGGATAATTTGTCGTTAAAACCAATAAAAGTTCGCGTCCACATCTCGCGTGCTGCGTATAATTTATGGTCCATAGTGAGATGAATTAGTTTGCGCGGAGATGGGCGAGGTTGTTTTCTTGTCCGAAGTGGTCAGTTGTTGAGGCATTGTGTTTTTAATTGAATATAAGCAGCGGTGGTGAGACGGCTACCGGCTACATTGTTGATGCTATTCACACTGCTCGAGAGCGCTTTCTACTAATTACCGCCGTACACTCCATGATGCAGGGCTGCCACTTTATTATAATTAACTTGCCTGACGAGTAGAGGAACTTCATGAAAGATGTTTTCAGAAAACATACGTGGTGACGATGACACTTAAGTAATAACGAAATTACCTAAATAATTTACCCAAATCATTAGGCACAAATACATTGATTTAAATTGCATGTTGACATGAATTGTAAAAACTGACATAATTACGTCAATTGCAAGTAATTGATTTAAGCTCATAAATTTTTAGGCCAGTTTTGCAAAGCTCACGCTTTTTTTTGAAGTTGTATATCAAAAATGTGCTCCAGTTTTGAGTGGAACAGCAGGAAGTGTCAGACTATTACTGAATAAAACCCATCAGTGTTCCTTACTTTTTACGTTTGCCCTTTGCATTTCAAGACCACGATGGCTCTACCGAACAATCTCCCAGCCCTAGTCTACCCTTGATCTTGACTCATCTTCGTCACATATCGTCATGTATGTTGTGGTCGAACAATGCCAGTCGCTGGTACAACCCTACACGGCGCAGTTGCGCAGTAGGTACGTGATGCTATGTTACATTATCTTTAATTAAAATCCTCCAGAGGCCATCTCTAGATTAGTCAGAGTCACAAAAAGGGTTACGAGGGATCAGGCGAAACACCTTCGTGATTCGTCACGAATCAAATTTATTTTTATTTTCTTAGAATCCTTTGTTGAAGTTAACCGAATTTGTTGTTCAATAAAAAGTGGCTAATTAAGAAATGTTCGGGCTGCTGTTAGAGATTTGTGGACCTTTTGTTTCTTGGTTCTAAGTTATACGATTTGTTTAGGTCTACCGTTCGAGTTTGTGTCGGGTAAAGTTTATGTGGCAGCTTTTACAACGATTGATAGCCGGATTTATGTTTCGATGGTGATTTGATACTTGAATATGTATCGTAAGTTTAACATTCTTAAAGTTGTTTAGCGTAAAGCCGTGATAGATGCCCCAGTGGGATAGATACCCCGATTACTCTAGTTTTGAGAATGAATCGTATACTATTTCAATTATTAATCAAAAGACTTTCCAGCTAGTACTATGTTGACCGTGTCTTACGTCTCTATGTGATTGCATGAGAAGACAAAATGCGATCAAAGTTTTTAGGGGATCGTTGTCCGTTTTGTGGGGATCTATCCTGTAAGGCATTTATATGGATCAGGCAACTATCCCACACGTGGGATAGATGTCACAAAATACAGAGCTAAAATCGCTAATAATCTAAAAATATAAAAGGAAATATTTTTAAATAATTATAAATTGGTCAATGAAAAACCAAAGTAGAGATATGGAGTGATTTCAAAAAGTGGGGCAACTATCCCGCCTTTACCCTACACTTAAATTAATGTGTCCCTTTTTGACCGTTGAAATATGCTTTAAAACCGGCCAAGTTTATGCAACATCTTTTAATTAAGGAGGAAAATTACACCAACTGTAGATTTAGATCTATTATCAAACATTAAGCTTATCTTCTACATCTAGGCAACATTAACAGTGCGTAGTATGTGCATAAAGCTGTAGCTACACTGGCTGGATCGGCTATCAGGCCGGTGGTCGCGTCTCGTCGGCTGCTTAGCGCAACGATAATGGCAGCCATTACGCGTCATTCCCGGCATTCCTGCGTCGCGTATACACAATAACAACGTTGCGTATCGACGACAAAACGCCGCAGTCGTGAACCCGGCCTAAGGGTCAAACACTACAATGAATGCTGTGATATTTATAACAGTTACTTTCACCGACAAGCCGTTGGAATTTGGGTAAGACTGTACATACAGTTTACCGTGCTATTACAGTATGATTTACGTCCGCAGGGCTGATATGTTTAGAAATAGATAACGGAGGTGATATATCTCTAAGAGGTTTAGAGTCTATTGGCTTCTTATCTGTATTGGTAGATACCAATAGTTTCTAATATATTAAATTAACTATGGCGATATAGGCATTATTTGTGGTAGCCTCAAAAAGCTGTAAGAGTGCTTCGCTTGGATGATGATGGTACTCAATTAGGTAATCAGTATCTAAGCTGTAAATAGTAATTCAAGGGTTTCGAGAAAGGATTAAGTAGGCCAGTAAGTATCTTGGTATTTTATCTCAATTTTTTGATGTTGAATATCATCAAATAACTTTTCTCGCTCTAGAGTGAAGCGAGAGAGTGTGTCGGACTTTAACTGACCAACAACCTATATTCTTAGTTCGCCTTTGCGTTCCAGAAACACGGTATATCTTTATGACTATTTTTACTTGACTTGGCAAACGGACAAATGATCAATCACATTTGGACAATAAAATTGTATGAGTATGATGTTAAAAAATCTAGACTTTCAAAATTGTTTTTTATAATTAATTTGATTTTCTCGAGTACAGGAAATATGTTACAAATGTTTTTTCCCGCTCTAGAATGAAGCGAGAGAGCGTGTCAAGCCTTTTACTGACTAGGTCCCACCATCTTAAGTTGACCTTTGCGTTCCAAAAACTTTATGGCCCATTTAAACAAATTATTGATCAATAACATCTGAACAATACAATTTTTCTTTATAATTAATTTGATTTCCTTCAGTATAGGAAATATGGATCTAGTTACGTCAGGTATACGAATGTAGTTGCTTGCGCCTGCTTATACGTAGATAAGTAGTTGCAGCGGCAGCGGTTACATCTTTATTCAACAAGGCACTAGCCCCGCGAGACTGGGGCGCGCAATGAGACGCGACTCGCGCATAATTGCGGCCGCAGCCTAATGTGCGGTGTCGCGGAATGTAGCACTTTCCACGTTAACGAGCGTGTACGCCCCATCACGCATCCTCAGCCACACCTCGCCACAACGTCCGCCGTTTTATCCCTCACACAAGTAACACCTATTTGTGGTAATCCTCATCCCATTTTATTACTAAATTTATGATCACCAAGATTTATACTCCAGCTACTTAGTTATTAACGATGCGCGCAACCAATAAGGCAATTTACACAAACGAAAGAAACACCGGATTCTGGTACATCAACACTGAGACGTACGCTTTCATTACGTACGGAAATAAATCAAAATAATACCAACGTAAAAGATAGCGAATGGAAAATCATCCCCTCCCCGCGCCCCCGCCGCTCGTGATTTATGCCTGTAATTTTCCGGGCGGTTACGTAAGTAACTCGCGATTTTTCTCTCCGCACACACGTAATTAGATAATTTTCATGAATTTCTCGGACCGACGAACCCGGAAGGCTTACTTTAATATATTATGTGAGCCTTCAAGTTTTTTTTCCTGAAGTAACACGTAGCAAAGATTAAGTACACAGGGCACGTCTTATGTTTACAACGTTTCTTTTCTTAGTGCAGTCGGAAAAGGTAAGTTACGCACAAAATTTCTGCTTACAATAACTTGGGCAGTCTTTGAAAGGTCTTTATTTATAATAAGAGGATTAATAAAGCATACAAGCTGTGAATTAATAAGGTGGCGGCGACCGGTCGCTCCCCGGCCCGTTCCCGTATTAATTTCTGTCACAGATTTAATTGCTCACCTCTGGCTTAAGCTTTTTAATAAATTCGAGGACAGACAACGAAACGCGACGCGACCAAAAAATACACGACCGGGGCGCGGCCGACCAAAAAAAGGACGGATTTTAATTTATAAAAGACAGGACAAACGATTAATAATTTATTTGTATCCTCGATTTCTTGCGCGAGAGGGTCGAGCGTTAAAAACAACCGTTAAAACCGGCGACTTTGTATAGCTCGCGCTTAGCCCGAAATGCCAATTGCGGGTAGACACAAGTATACAGCGAGCCGGAATGTCGCTTTAAAAAACCTCGCAAATAAATAAATCGCGTCGCACGCACCGGCCGAGCAAAAAAACATCCACCATATTCGATTCTTTAATGTGATCTTTAAAAAAATAGAAGTAAGCGGAGGCTGCCTCCGATTGAAAATGAATGAGGGCGAGCGCGATAGTGGAAATTAGCATTGAGGTAGGATTCAGGAGCGGCTTTTGTGCGATTATATCGAGGTGTATTCTTTGCGCTTTTTACGGCGGCGGCGAGCCCGGCGCGTCCTTTCAGTCCCTATTACGATCCTGTCGCCTTTTTGTTGCAGATAATTATTGTCACCCTACGATATCACATCGATATCTAGTTATATGCTGCGGCCTCCAGGACCTAAAGAAAACATTCAACATTCAATGCCGTACGTCCATTCTCTATCTTCATCTACTCCAATAGCTTTATGATTATTAGTTGCTGAAGAAATCGCGTTCATTAATTAGATATGTTCTGTTGATATACGAGACTTCACTTCATTGCAAATAGCATACAGTTCTTGCTTATTACAATAACATGATATGGAAATGGTAACAATAGCCGAACGTACAAACGCACTCTACGTAAACAAGCCGAAAGCCGCAAACGTAGATTAGATCACTGGTGACGGTGGCGCGGTCAGTGCGATCCATAAATTAGCGATTACGCATATATCCAATAATAAAGGCAACAATGGGATTGAATGCAGATGAGCGGGGCGAGCGAGGCGGGAACGGAGCCCGCCGATCGACATTTGTATGCGCTATCTAAGCGCACAATTGGATGCCGGCGCGACTCTTCGCGCTAATGGTACACTATCGAGCGATCGCACACCGCCGCTTGAAAAGTGGAGACCGCCGCGGAATACGGACCACACGCCCGTTTACTGGCCACAATAAATAAATAAACATTCCCAATGATCTGGGAGTGGAAAAACAATTGTTCAGTTCCGCACAACTTGATAGACGTAACTGGGGGAAATTGGGTTAATGGCTAACGATCGCTATCGACTGCTTTCAAAAAGGTTGTATTCATAGTAAAGATTTTGAAAGGGTGTCATTGCCAACACCCCATTAAGAGTTCTAAAAACCTTGTATACAAAACGAGTGTGTCTTAAATGAAATTTTCAATGTGTCTTCAACTAAATTGATTTCAATAAGACGGTGCCAATAAATATTCCACACTTATAACGTGTTTTATCGACACCTTATTAATATTGGTTGCATCTTATAATCCAACTTAATATGTAGGTAATACAATCGAATCAATTTAACCTGCAACGTAAAATATGAGATTGTATAAGGAATCTCATTATGGTTTTTAAAAAACAGGCAATTAAGAAGAAATGTCAAAAAACTTAATAATATTTAATGGTGTCCGAAAAATAATTATATGGTATTTTTGTGTTATTAAGTTGAACGATTTAAAAAGGTCGGTATAATTAACGTGTGTAATAACAATCACTTTGATGTTTAATATTAAAGTTTTATGTTAAAATTTGCATATGGGGGTGATTCTTTTAACTTTATCGTGTTAATTCACAAATAATTACTGTGTAAATATGTTTCGTGGAATTTCCTCGCATAATGTAATCAGATACGGGTGCTTTAGAATATTCGTGTAAAATATGGGTTAATTACAGTAAATTAAAATGATTTAATGAAAAATTTTGTGGAATTTAAGTATTATAAGAAGTAAGTTAAGGGGCAGATATACGCAAGCGACCTTGAGCGTACAAAAGATGAGCTAGTGTCACTTCCCGCGCATCAAGATTATTAGAATAATAATTTGTCCTTCACTTATTAAACAATATAAATAAAAGCCGTATATCAAATGATTGGCAATTAAATAATCTTTTACTTTGTGAGTTTCATAAAAATACACTCGTTGGTTTTTGCCTAATCTTCGCTTTTTTGAATTTGTTGTCTAACTTTGAAAATAAATCACACCAAGTTCAATGAAAAAAAAAAGTATTCGTACATCAAATTATTAGGTAAATAGTCTAGTTTAACATTTTTTTTTTACAAACCATATCGACTAGCCGTTTAACCTTTCGAGTAATACGTAATTAGAGACATAATAGAAAGACAATAGGTGTGCGTATGCTTGGGGCTGAAGAGTTTAAACGTCATGTTAGATTTAAAATCACGAAAAGTCAAGAGTTGTGCTAACGCCAGCGTTCGCTTGGGTCTCAAGAATTTAAACGTGATTGTTGAAATGTTGATGCAATGTAAATGCATTTTAGTAAGTTGGCAACACCGTTGTCATAAGTCTATATAGTCTATAAAATGATTATTCTATTCTGTTCTCGAAGCGTCTGTTAACCACTGTTAACTTACAAGTTATTTTTCTAATAAAAACAGTTTTTCAAAGGTCTTCATAAGTTATATACAACAGTGATGTTGTAATTAAAATCATCAAAAGTCGTATAAACATCAACTTAAGGAAGTCACAAATTCCTTAACCTAAAGGCAAAAAATATCGTTGAGGCCTCAATTCTAGTAACCAAATGTGAAAATATTATCGAATATTATGAATATCGAAGTGGTATGCTCTGTTCTAGAGGACTTGTGACCTCATTCCGAATTACTCGACGTCCATTGACGTCTTCAGTTGACACAAATCTAATGCCACATCGTTTATCAAAGTCGCTTAGGTTTGCAAGGAAATTACAGAAAGCCAACTGCCATATTTTTATATTCATAGAAGGGCATTTAATAACTTCTTTATCTTTGGTATGGCTGGTAGTGGCACAGTTTTGTGTATGGTCTATTTCGAAGATCATTGAACTTGGTCGGTTTTAACATATAATTACAAGGACGTCTGAAAACTTTGAAGATTACAAGGATATGTCTGTAAAGAGTGCTTCATCACTAATAAGGGGTCTCATAGATGCTCATCATGTTTACTTTTAGAAATGATGGTTCAAAACGTTTTAAAGATTTAGAAAGGAGATAGAGCTTACAGAATAGGGTTACATTTAGTAATCAATATTATTAGTATATCAGTAATATCAAGCAATGGTGTCCCACTGGTAACGTCTATTTGAACGTCGTGGGTTCAAACCCAAACGCAAGTTATTTACATTGTTTAATTTAAGATAAAACAATGTAAATAACTTGCGTTTGGGTTTGAACCACTGCTCTCAAAACAGTGAAGGAAAATATTGTGAAGAACCAGATCCAAGGATTCGAATTTCGAAGATATGTGACATTCACCAACCTGTACTAGCCCAGCGTGGTGGATTACGGCCTATTCTTCCTTCTAAAGAGGAGGTCTGAGTTCCAACATTGACACCATTGTACCAAGTGTAGTGGGCGGCAAATGACTAGAGATTTTCGTGGTGAGGGTAGCTCGAACATGTCAAAAATTTATGGAATTATTGGTGGTGGTAGCTTGTTCCAGCACTGAGATGTTGGATGTTGCCGCCAGCAGTCATCCGATCAAGCTACTAATATCGAGCTTAAAAATAAGTTAAATAGTACGTACATTAGCCAGTTATGATTCAACACACGGGAGACACGTGACGTTGGAGGGGTGACATAACAAAGGCGAACCTTGGACTTCGGGTTTCTAGACAAAGCGATTTTCTATTGGCTTTAACGACGATCAAATGTCAAAAGACACAAGCTGCGGGCTCGTTCAAAAGAGTCACGGTGCCCTGGAAAGCAAAGGACAATTGAAGGACATAAATGAGTTTCAGTTGATAAGTCTGGCATTGCCTGTCCCACTCACCCGGGCCGGGTGAAGTTATTTGATGATTACTTACCTTGAAAAAAAAAACAGGTAAATTGTGGCCTCTTTTTATACCGGTGTAATATCATCTACTCAACTTGAACACGATGTGAGTGTGTAACCATGGTGTAACCCCATCTGAATATACGCCACCTCTTTCTTGCGTCAGGACAGAGCCGTCCAGATTGCTATGTACTAGAGGGATAAAATTCAGGGTGACGGGGAATTAGTGACCGATACTTAAACACTTGATTATAGTCAGAAAAAAATCAACCAAGTACGTTTTGACCAGTTAGGCGAACATAAATGTACTGTCCAGCATCACATGAATCACATGTTTAAGTATCGGTCACTAATTACAAGTTACCCTATATAAGCTGTTCGGGTTTCGCAGGAGGCGCTCCACGGTGGACGCCATCATGCGCGTGCGAGCCCTCACGACGGGGGATGCGGTGTCCCGGGGCAGGTGTGTCTTGGCGGTGTCGTTGGACATTGCCAACGCCTTTAATTCCCTGCCCTGGAGTTGCATTAGGACGGCACTCCGGTATCACCGGGTGCCCGACTACCTCTGTCGTACAATCGAGGCCTACCTGTCCGACAGGTACATAGTATACCCCGGTCACCAAGGAGATTGGAAACGGCGAGAGATGTCGTGCGGTGTCCCACAGGGATCGGTACTAGGACCGCCCTTGTGGAACATCGGGTACGACTACGTGCTGCGCGCCGACCTCCCCGTAGGGGTCAGCGTGGTCTGCTACGCAGACGACACGCTGGTCCTAGCGCAGGGAAGGTCGTACCAGGCGGCGGTCGAACTAGCGACACGTGGGGTTGCGACAGTCGTTGAGAGGATCCAGCAGTTGGGACTCAAGGTGGCGCTGCACAAGTCCGAGGCCATGTGCTTTCACGGCCCTCGGAACGCGCCACCAACGGGTTCCCAACTAACGGTAGAAGGAGTTCACATCGGCGTCGGGTCGACGATGAAGTACCTAGGACTTGTCCTCGACAGCCGATGGAATTTCGAGGAGCACTTCCGACGTCTGGCCCCCAAACTCAATCGGACGGGGGCTGCTCTCAAGCGGCTCCTGCCGAACCTTGGGGGTCCAGACGCCTTCTGCCGGAGGCTCTACGCCGGCATCGTCCGGTCCATGGCCCTTTATGGGGCACCAGTGTGGGCGCCGACGCTGCGTAAACGCCCGGCGGCCCAGCTGAACGCCTGCCAGAGGGTCATGGCCATCCGGATGGTGCGGGGATACCGCACGGTGTCCCGCGAGGCGGCGAGCCTCCTTGCTGGCCTACCACCATGGGATCTGGAGGCAACAGTCCTTGCACGCATGCACGACCAGCGCGTGGAGGTGCAACGCCGGGGCGAAGATCCGCTGCCCGGTAATGCCCCTCTTTGAGGCGTGGCTGGATAGACCTCACGGCGTCCTCACCTTCCGCATGACGCAGGTTCTCACCGGACATGGGAAGTTCGGGAGATTCCTGCACCGGATTCGTGCGGAAGAGACGTCCGGGTGTCGCCACTGTGAGGCGAGCCCGGAGGACACGGTGGAGCACACGGTGGAGGTGTGCCCTGCTTGGGAAGAGCATCGCCGTGTCCTCGTGGGGGTGATCGGCGGCGGCGACCTCTCGCGCCGGGCCCTGGTACAGGCCATGGTCCGCAGCGAAGAGGAATGGCAGGCGGTCGCCTCCTTCTGCGAAGCAGTAATGCTCGTAAAGGAGGAGGCCGACCGCATAAGGCAAAGGCAACGGCGTACTCGCCGTAGCCGTCGCCGCCGCGATCCTGCCGATATCCGGCCACCGTAGACACTGGCTCGCGGACGGTGAGCAATGGGTAGCTCGCCGTCCGGTCGTCTGTAAGACCGAGTCCTAGTCGTCAACGGCGCGCACCGTTCCCGCGCGCCTCAAGGAGTTGTCAGCAAACTGCAGGGGCCCTTCAGGGTCGAAGCCTCCCGGAGTCTAGAGGGTGGTGGGAAACTGTTACCTCGACTCCAGGAATAGGGCAAGGAAGGTACGGGGTAGGTTTTTTAGTCAGTAAGAGTCTGACACTAGTCTCCCGCTCCACCCAAGAGCGGGTTTCGTCATTGGATGATTTTCACCTACCATAAAAAAAAAAAAAACCCTATATAAGCTACTGGCAGGTAAAGAAGAACAATCGCATTAAGTCAATACATCTTGGACCTTTTGAAAATTCGTTGATGTAATTTTCTGTCTTTCAAAGCCCTCAAACTAAAACAAAGTCAATCTTGGCTGCTAGATAAAAGTATTCGTCTTAATAAGCACGCGTGCGTTTAATTTATCCCAACATTAGCATAGACATCTTCAATATATAACCGGGTCCGAATATTACCATTTGCCAATTGATTTGCCGAATTTATTGTCCAGTGTCAATGAGCTCGTCTGCTGGCTGATTGAAACGCGTTTGTATGAGTATAATGCTTTGTACCGAATAATTATTGAGTACAAATATGTTATATGATCTTTTTTATTATTGATAGGCTTCACTTTTGGTCATGATCTCTCTCTGATGGAAACCGACAATGGTGTCGACGATAGAGCAAGCATGCCTAGAAGAACTATTCACTCTTCACTTCCAAGACCCAGGTTGTAGCTATAAGGAAATACAAACTCTAGCAGGGAATTCCACTCTTTAGCTTTACGCACTATGAATGTGTTCGCAAACTATGTTGTGTGTATGAGTGCAATGTCAACCATGTTTCGGTGGTGTACACTGTACGTCTAGTGGTCCGATGATGGAACAGACTTGACGAAATTAAATTATGTAAAATACAGTCGAAATAAAGTTGAATGATTAACTTGTTGTTCTTATCAATCAATCAAAATCATTTGCTAAGATTGGTAGTAAGTACATACGGTGTTATAATACGTTCAGCATAAAATGGTAAGCGCTTATTTGGATATTATCCATATATGTATCCCACTAAGTTTCTTCTAGGATGCTTGAATTGTAACTCATTGAAGGTTAGGCGGGCTGTTGACCAAATTACAACAGCCTATAAAATCATCAATGGTTACACTGATGCGTCCGACTTACATGCGGAGTTGTGTCAATTATTTGTTCCAAATAATTATAATCGTTCTAGAAAACATAAATTATTCAACGTCCCATTTTGTCGAACTGTAGCCCGATTCACTTCTCCTATACCGCGTATGCTAACGATGCTCAACGCGCTCGTGGAGACCAACCCTGGATTGGATTTGTTTGCTGATGAATGGAAGACGATGTTATTAGAAAGCCTACGATTCTGTGAGACAGAGTGAAAGGGTTAATTAATTTAATTTAGTTTTAATGGCTTTTTTGCTGTACTAAATAATACTAAATAAATAAATAAATAAATTCTACCATAACATTGCGTGCTAATGTATTCACCATCAATGATGTCAACAATCAGTTTAATTTTTTTATTTGTTTGTTCTATTTTATTCTAGGATAAAAGTATCTTTTTTATATACCTTAGTCTCTTCCCTAAAAATGTGATTAAGTAACTTCTTTCAAATTTAATTCAAACATTTCAAATCGTATCTGTATGCGACAAAGTTCATCAAATTGGTTTATTTCCTTTTAATAAATATCTGATTCCCTGTCAGCAACGTATGTGACTTTAATTTAGATGTACATGTTGTAAACCCTAGATATCTTTGGATGATTTCTCAAATGAAAATAAAATCTTCTAAATTCTATGAACTCACAATGTTTTGCAATGTTTTCAGAATCTTACCCGATCTCTAGTTTTAAATTCTAGTTTAGATAAATATTCCTATTTCCATGGTAGTTTACCAAAGAACTGAAACACAAGACGAGCTAAACCTTATCACTTACCAACTATCTTATTACCAGTTTCAAACAAAGTTCTCAAGCCTTTAGATAATCTTAGAAACTACTGAATGCATTTGAAAAAATCCTGTAAAAGAAATTGACTTCGATATGCACTAGATTTTATTTTTTTAATATATTTTTTTGTAGCTATCAAAGAAAGATTTCTCACGCCCTAAAGTGGAGCGCAAGGGCTTGTCAGACATTTACGAACTAAAAGCACACCTGTGTCCTAGGACAGTTGCCCTTTGCGTTCTAGGACCCCAGGTCGGTAAGCTTTTCATTGCTCGGCTCCGCAAGGGCCGCAAGCTCGAGTCTACCGTGGCCAGTAGTGGAGGTCACGGAGACTAGGGTGTGAGAGAGAAATCTTTGGATGATTGAGAAATCATCCAAAGATTTCTCACGCCCTAAGGTGGAGCGCAAGGGCTTGTCAG
Source organism: Mythimna loreyi (assembly GCA_029852875.1). Classification (NCBI taxonomy): domain Eukaryota; kingdom Metazoa; phylum Arthropoda; class Insecta; order Lepidoptera; family Noctuidae; genus Mythimna; species Mythimna loreyi. The sequence goes on along the minus strand of CM056780.1, from coordinate 12,904,835 downwards.
ACATTCACGAACTAAAAGCACACCTGTGTCCTAGGACAGTTGCCCTTTGCGTTCTAGGACCCCAGGTCGGTAAACTTTCCATTGCTCGGCTCCGCAAGGGCCGCAAGCTCGAGTCTACCGTGGCCAGTAGTGGAGGTCACGGAGACTAGGGTGTGAGAGAGAAATCTTTGGACGATTTCTGAATCATCCAAAGATTTCTCACGCCCTAAGGTGGAGCGCAAGGGCTTGTCAGACATTCACGAACTAAAAGCACACCTGTGTCCTAGGACAGTTGCCCTTTGCGTTCTAGGACCCCAGGTCTGTAAGCTTTCCATTGCTCAGCTCCGCAACGGCCGAGTCTACCGTGGCCAGTAGAGGAGGTCGCGGAGACTAGAGTGTGAGGATTTCTGTTCGAAGGAGGCGGCCGTCTCCCAATTTCTCTTTCACCGGACCATGGACTGAACCAGGATTCGGCGCACGAGGTCGCCGTCGATAATCGATGTCTTTCTATTATATCTCTACGGTATTCAAAAGGTTAAATTAATATTTTAGCAAAGAGGAAAACGGAAAAGTAGATAGGGTACCGCTTCTTAAGTCCTCTATCCTGATTAATAGGACTATGATTAATATCCTGGATATTTGGATTATAGGGGAGCTAACGCGACACGGAACTTTCACAACAAAATATTATGATTTTATCTACACTAATATAATAAAGAGGTAAAGTTTGTTTTTTTGTTTCTTTGTTTTTGTTTGTAGGAGGTAATCTCTGGACCTACTGGTCCGATTGGAAAAAAATTAGCAACAATAGAAAGCTGCTTTACTCCTGAGTGACATAGGTTATATTTTATGTACGCGGGCGAAGCCGCTGACAAAAGCTAGTAATGAAATATAGCTAAGCATATATGAATAGCATGTAGGAATTTTCCGTGTGTTTTTTGTTACCTACTTTATTGCAAAATAATGATCATTTATTCAAGGAATAATGAGACCAATTCGTTACCAAGCTTGATGAGGCATGAAAATGCACTCTTAACTACGTATGATTGCAGTATAAGGCTGCTCTCGTTTTATTAATATAATATAGAGAGCCAAGGGAAGTGTGCTCCATTGTCGACCACATTATTGCTTTGGGTAAAAATCATCCAATGTCAAATCCCGCACTTTGGCGGAGTGGGAAATAGTGTCAGACTCTCTCTTACTGACTAAACTACCCACACCGTTTCTACCTTACCATTTACCAGGGCCAGAGTTTTCCTTTCAGACGCGAATCCCTGGCCCCTGTGTGCTTCAACCCTTTTGCCAAGTTCAAGTTTATCAATATTAACAAAAATATATGTAATTACTGTTCGGTGTGGGTGGTATTTTGTTATCCTCCGTGTTTCAAATTAAGGCTCGTAAACCGCCGAAAAAATCTTACAAAACATTTACACCCGTATTTATAAACAAGTAAAACTAATTACTTGAGTAAAAGTAACTACTTAAGTAACAGTTTGTATTCTATAATTAAGAAAAAGTAAAATTTAAAATAATTATATTTTTAAGTTTAAGGTTTTGGTTCAAAAATATACTGCTGCAGTTGCATTCACGTTTACTCATGACTCGAAACATAATTATAATACACAACGAAAATTAACAAAAAACATAAGAGCTCCAAATGATGATGACTGGGATAAATGCAACAGGATAATGGAAGGCACCAAAAAGAGAGGGCACTAACTCATACGCAGGTACAAGTAATTATAAGAGAACTTAATTATTTCGCTCCTTTTTTATTATTTTTTAATCAAGCACTTGCTGTCAGTGTCTGATTACTGATGATACTTGGAAATGAAAGAATTAATTGTTGGAAATACATTGATGGACTTTTTATACAAAGAAACAATTATGTTTTGCTAATACACTGTAGATCCAATTTATTATTTTGAAACGATATGCATGACTCTTTGTTAAGCTATTTTTATTTCAGTTAACAATATCTATAACACAAATACTTTATAGACTAACTGTATACATAACTGAATTATATATGATTTAAAATAGAACTACGTTATTAATATTTCATTTTGCGCTATATCTTGGTGCTGTCCTGTGTCTGTGGTAATGGTAAGAGCTACCATGGGTCTGTGGCGCTTTTGCCATAGATATTATGGTCAAAACTGCACGGAAGCGACCTAAACGACCAAATCTTCCCTTTATATTAATCTGGTGACAATTAATGTCACACAAACACCACCACACACAAACGCTTCGCACTTGATTTTAACGAAGCACCGAAAAAATTGGAAAGCGAAGTGATCCAATGGCTACAGCCCTAACTTACAAATTGTAGCTTTGTAGGGTAGCTGAATTACCTACTATGTACCAAAACGTAGGCACCATCAATTTGGAATAACGGTCATTGATCCTTCTACATATATTGACATTATTAATTTAAAAAACAAAAGTCTGAAAATTTGTTTTGAATCGACATCTATCGCGATCTTTTACATTTTCTAGTAATGAAAAATATTCATTGTTTGTTTTCGTGTGCAGAAATATTAGGAAAAGGTCAGTATACTTTCTTAGAGAGGAGGCCTGTGTCCCAGCAGTGGGAACATTAAAAAGGCTGATGATGATGACTTTATTACACTCTTGAGGCCCAGGAGTTGGCACACCTGTTGTCTGTCTATTAGGTCTCTAATTATGGTATTCAAAAGGTTAAGTTTACCTGTGGCCTTGTCCAAATTATGTCATCTTTACTACTTGACGAAGAGGAAAAAAAAGGTGTGGAAACCCATATGAACAAGGGACATCGTGCTTAGAGGAGTGCTGTATTCCAGCATTCAGAAGCTGATTATCCTGTGAATGTGCAATCAAAATATTTGTTTCTGGATAGTTCAGTCGTTCGCCCAATACTCGCGGCGGTCGACGCGTAGTAAGTGATAAATAAAACGTAATTGAGAGACGGAAGCAACCAATGAGTAAATCTCGTCCGTCAATTTATTTAAATTATTTATTAGTGGTCCGCTATAGACACCCGACGATCAGCGGACGGACGCCCCTACTGATGCAATTATGGCGGATGGATACTGTTATCGATATCCACTGATGTAATTTTATTATTACAACGTTCAAAAAGTTGAGTTAGAATTTAGATTTAGAAAGTCTTAGTTATTATTATGTTCAGGGCCATTACCATGATGAGTTAACATATGAACTATACACCCTATTTAGGGTCACAGATAATTAAAATAAAGCTCTATAGGGGGACTAAGAAATAGTACCGATACTTAAACACGTTATGGTAGTCAATCATGACTACAATGACGTGTTTAAGTATCGGTTAACCTGAAAAAAATCTGCTGGTCAGTTTAAAAGACTGAATTTGCTGATATTTTCTCGACTTTCAGGTAAAAGTTGTTTGATCATGACTGCAATCACGTATTAAGTATCGATCGCTAATTACTAGTCCTCCTTTCTTTAATTTCTTTAACAAATCAGTAATTTAAGTCGTCAAATGTATTGCGGAGCTAGTGGTCGAACTTTTGGTGACAGTTAACATAGGAGAATAGAAGAAAAACAATGGTTGGGCAAGGTCTGGAAATTAAAAATGGACGTACAAAGAATCCAATATTGGTATAGCATACAGATAGTTGTTCAACGCCTTGTTTTTTCTGTGTGTAAAATTATCCAGTAATAATGTCAGACTCTTACTAACTAAAAAACTCACCCAGTTCCCACGTTGCCTTTCATATCAGGGCTGAGCCTTCCTTTAGAAGAGAACTCTTGGCCCCAGTAGGCTTCGACCCTACTGGGCCCCTGAGTAGTTGTTCCGAGTGTGAATATTTTGTAAATATATGTTTAAATGTTTGTGAATGCACGGAACAGGAGTAAAGCAGGAACTACTTTAGACCGACGTGATGGATAACGCCACATATGTACGAAGAATCGCGTCGCGTGTCTTGGTTGTGGCTCTACAAGTCTAGTTGCCAATCGGCATACCTACGTAGCCCACGAGTTCCCAATGGTTCTAACTTAATTTTTAACGTGGGGAAAATTAAAAAAAATATAGTTGGAAAGCGGTTTCGAAAAGAAACCTAAAGCCTGTTGCACACGGCGACTTTTTATACCGATGCTGTCGCGGCTTTCGTAAACGTGCGAGAGCATCGCTACTGTCGCGCTTCATCATCGCGACTATATCGATGCAAACGCACTACAGTATCGCTACAAATGGGGCTTAAACTCTTGAGCACGGCAGTCGCACACCTATTTTTTTTTTTTTTTGTTAGCCTGTTCTGTCCCACTCCTGGGCAAAGGCCTCCTTCCACTTCTTCCTATTTATTATCTTTTTATTATGTCTCTAATTACCGTATTCAAAAGGTTAAATGTCCTTCATTTTTGACAGTTCTCAAAATAACTGATTCTGTCAGATCAGTTATATCATAGTTAGCCTCGTCCGAATACGAACAGAACACAGAACCACTAACTCAAAAGCAACAAAAGACTAAATCACATCCCGAATTAGTTAATTTGTGCAGGCACAACACAATGGATGAGGAAATAACACATACACCCGTACACATACAAACGTATGTGTACACATACACATTTATACGTATGTATGTACCGGGAGATGTAATTGGCGTAATTGGACGAATCTGGACGCACTTAATAGTGCCCCATTGTCGTCATTGAAATGGCAATTCATCGTTTGTAAAAGATATGATTCATTACTTTTAAATTAAAAAGTTTGACGTAGTTGATCTGAGGCAGCGATGTTCATGTGAAGATCTTGTTGGAAAAAGCCATTTTCGATCTGACTGATGGACCTTTTTCTTATGGTGGGCAAAAATCATCCAATCACGAATCCTGCTCTTGGGTGAAGCAGGAAACAGTGTCAGACTTTTACTGAATAAACAACCCGTTCCTTCTTTGCCTTTCGCACTGGGGCCAAGCCTTCCTTTCAGAAAGAGACCCTGGGCCCCAGTAGGCTTCGACCCTTTTGCAGAGTCCCTATGTTTTTTTTCAGGTGGGTACAGAGAGATACCAGTACGAATCTTGAGAGCTCAGTGAAAGAGCGAAGATCTCTTTGCTCATCGCTCACATCTGTGAGGCAATCACTTGTACAAGAATTGCACACCCCGATCCTGCGTCTTACTTCATATTACTATAGAGACCAGATATCTCACTTCTGCGCAAGTGGAAATCAGCCTTGAAGCCAAAAATCAGCGCTCAAGTTTCGTGCCGGTATCTGTAATCTAATGACTCCTCTCGCTTTAGGCCGGAGTGGGCGTGTCAGACTTTTGCTGACTAATACCACTTCCACCTATGTTGCTTCATTTCACCTTTGCGGTCCAGGACCAGTTACTTGACTCAGGTGATCTGCAGGCCATGCACCTTTATATTAATGACATTAGTGCAGTTATGACGTTCACGCAGTGTGAGAGCGCTGTAAGTCTTAGTTTTGGTAGACGACATAATGCCGAAGCGCTGCAGCGGACTTCAGTATTTTTGACAAATAGTTTCTATGGGCGTGAAATAAGTCTATTTTCTTGTTAGGTTTTTTACTACGTGACCATGGAAAGTATTTCAATATAATCAAGTGGTAGCTTTATTAATTTAATGAAACACTATTCAAATGAAAAAATTCAAGGTAGCCAGAATTACACGAATTTTGGGGGTTATTCTTTAATTTTAGAGTCTTCTTAGTATCTTAGAATTGAAATTATGTATTTAACTTGTCCTTTGAAAATAACGACGCATTCCAAGCTACAGGGTATAATTTAAACACTCGAAACGCTTTGATGAGGACTGGTACCTACTTAAGTACACATAGCCTGATGGGTGTTTTTTTGGTTTATAGAGTTTAGTACGCATATAGTTTACTTCAGTAAGCAAAGGTAAAAAATGACTAACCTTATGTGAAGTCCTGTTTGTGTGCCGTAGTAACACGCATCCAAAATAAATGGGATGACAAATTCATAAAATACATAGGAACTTGTAGTTCCTATGTAATCTTATAAAATCTATGTGTCTGGTTGTGTCATAACCTTCCAGATAATGTTAAAGCAATATAATGCTTAACTTTTTGTTTTGGTGGGCAAAAATCACCCAATAACATCTCCCGCCTTTTTTAAATTTATGGTGTGAAAAATCATCTAATGACGAATCCCTTGGGCGGAGCGGAAACAGTGTCAGACTCTTACTGAATTAAAGACTTTACCCTTTCCTTCTTAGCCTTCATACCAGGGTCGGACCTTCATTTTAGAAGCCGGGCCCCAGTAGGCTTCGGCATTGTAGTTGGACCTCTTCAGATTTCGCCCGCTCTTGGGCACAGCGGGCGAAATAGTGTCATACTTTTACTGACTTTAAACCCAGGGTGGGTTTAAGCCCAGGGTGGGTTTAAAGTCAGTAAAAGTTCCATCTTAGCTCTCATTCGTACCGGGGCACGACCTTTATTTTTCCCATTCCCTTTCGTCCCGAAATATTGGCTGAACCAGACTCAGACGCGAGAGGTCGGTGCTCCGCCTTAAGTGGGGCAGACTTCCACAGTACGCTTCACCGTGACCACCAAGAACCCCGGCATTTCTTTCGCCTAAATCCGAAACCAAAACCTTCCGAACTAGCCAAGTCCGGTAAAGAACTACGTCAGATGAAAAAAAAGGAAACCGTAGCTCCCATCTAACCACTCCTCCTGAAAGACAGGACTTACTGGTACGATTATGCCGTGCTCAATGCCAAGATCCACAATCTGATCTTTTTCTACAGTCTTATGAGCACTTCTGAAGTCTTCTTAAACACCGTTAACAGTTACTTAACGGGTTTATACTACGGAAAAAACGGAAAAAAACTCACCCATTAATATCAGTGACGGACCAGAAGTGTCTAAGCACAGCCTTGGCCAGCAGGTACCAGATCTGCGTCCACACCCAGGACGACTTGTCGATGGACGCTGACAGGAACTCCTTGGTCTCTTCATCGGGGTACAACTGCACGAACTTCTTGATTAGGTCTGGACTTAGCCGGTCTTTGTTTACTCGGTACCACTGGAACAATTTTTTTTTTATGAGGATTCTGTGCGTGTAACGGAATACGCAGCATTGATAAGCTGCGTATTGCTTGTGCTTGTTTGTGGGAGCACAAGGTGGACCGATGACTTGATGAAGGTCGCAGAAAGTATGTCTTTGATGGATCTCTTCAGGAAAAGTTATATTAGACACTTCTACTGCAGTAAATTATCTAATAGCAGTTTCTATGGGGTTAAATGACATAATTGCTGAAAATCCTATAATATAATTATTCGATAATTTGGTACAAAGATACATTTTACTGATATATTGAATCTTTGAGTTTTTAAAGGTAACATTTTGATAAGTCTAAAAAATTTTTTAAAAATGCGTAAAAGTCATTAAAGGACTACTGTAATCCTTTAATGACTTTTACACAATTTGAAGGAAAAGGACAGCTTCACTTCTATCAAAAGTGCGAGGCAGTTCAAATAGCATTCTGAATGACCTGCCTAAAAACTTAATTTATTTATGTATTGTCACACCAATGACTGACTCAGTCACAGATTCAATTAATTTAAAAAATACGCGAATGAAGAAAAAAGCCATTGTGTATGAATTTGTCACTTACAGGCGTGCATAGCACTTGTGTAGTAAATTATAAAAAAAGAAATCGTGATCACATAAAATTATAAAGTTAAATTATAATGAAACTAATTAAAAAATGCATTAACTTAAATGGAAATTGCATTGAAATAAATTACATTAAAAAGTCAGTGAGTTAAAAAAGAATACAAAGAAATCGATTACATTTTAAATCGAAATTACAAGAACATAAATTAAATTAAAAAAAAAAAACAAATAAAAAATGAATTAAGTTAGAGTAAGTTAATTACAATCTAAACAAATGGAATACAATTTAATTGTAAAATATTAAACATATGAATATCTATTGCTAAAAAGCGCAGTATTCGAAATGTGGTAATTGTTGTTGTGTCTGTTTTTTTGTGGTATGTTGTGAAGGTTACAAACTACTAATATTAAATTAGAATAAACAATGGCCGGTGTAAATAAATAATAGTCTATATAAATAAAAGCGAAATATCACTCACTGATTAATCATGATTTCTCAGAAACTATAACACCTACTAAAATTTTGCAGGTAGTTAAGGGGCAGCAGTCTTTTAAGGGGGTAGACATCCGCTGATAACGGATTTTACGAAACTCCCCCCCTAAGGGGGTAAACCGACTTTCATGCGGGGGATCCGCTGGCAGAAGCCAGTTACAAATTTAGAAAAGTTCATAGAAACATACATCATTTTAGTTGTAATGCACTAAAACATGCAAACAAAATAGGTCATACTTGCGTAAACACATTCGTCGTTACTGGGTAGGTACTAATAAATCGTGATCTTTACTAATCTATCTTATCGAACTTGTCTGCAACCGACAAATTATACCCACGTCAAACTTGCATAATTTCCTTATAAGCACAACTTAGATCTAGACGAGACATCTCAAGTAAGTCATGCTGCGTCTACAGCGTTACATATTAGTAATGACATGATTAAAGGCAAATCGCAATTTCTTCTTCTCGACCATTATACAAATTGATGTTTAACAACCCATTGCAGCAGTTCTTAATGAAAGCATACAAAAAAGAGTAATCGAGTGCAAATAAGAGAGTGTAGTATGAAAGGAGCGTGCATCTCGTCACCCGTTGTGTGTTTAAGTCAGCCGCTGCGGCCCTACAAAGGGCAACGCGGCGGCTGTTAATTTCACGCTGCCTCGAATTAACATTTCTTTACGCCACAGAATAATGACGAATTAAAAAACTTCTCGCCTCTACATGTAGCCGTAATGACGGCGAGCGCCGAGCGAGACGGACGATGCGAACTCATCAGCCCAACTTAATTAATGCCAGATCTGTCTTTGTATTAAAATCGAACGGCGGCCGTATAAAAAATTGGGAAGGTGGTACGGGCTGCATATCAAACAGGGTTCTCCGTAGTGTTTAATTAGTGTGTGTAATTAAGGTGCGTATAATTGATGTACGATAGCAATTATCATGCGTTTTTTCATTCTAATTGGCATTCTTAATTGCGCGATGTTGGTGCAAATCATAAAAAAATGCCATGAACTTTAAAAGTAGGTGTCAGATTTTGTAAAATTGACAAGAATACAAGAATAAACGTCAGTTACGAGTGACAAATGAGAACATAAGTGACAAAATACAGCTTCAGAAGGCAACACACGGAACTCCAAATTGTCTAAAACCGGTAGTTGAAACAATCGTCACGGCAAATCGAAACGTCAGGCCGGGAGCTCGTATTCAATTTTATAGTGAGTTCGACTCGGAGCGGCGATAAATGATGGCCGCCTTTATTTTGTGTAATACAATCAATGTTTTATACTATTATTCATCCGATTAGACACCGTTTTTGCGTTCGGCTACTTGTATTTCTAGAGCGGCTTTTTGTGCTTCAGGATCTTTTAAATATTTGAGCTCAGCAGGAGGAACTTGAGGTATTTTGGTCATGGTGTATTAATCGTTTTTAGTTACAGAAATAAATAAACGGTCTACAATTAAAGAGACAAGAAATATTTAACAGGTGCAGTAAATGTAGCAACAGCCATTACAGCAGTAATCATTCACGAAATAGTCGCAGAGTTCGACAGATTTATTAAGAAGCCATATGGTTTAGAAAAAGTCAAATGACAGCATAACCATCATATCTAAACATTTTTACGACGAACGGCAAAAAAGTATCGTAAAAACCGAGGGAAATAAATATTTAGTACCGAATACTGATAGCGAATCACGTTGGTGATTATGCAATGCGCCGTCTTTACATTTAAAATAGCCTGCATCGGAACTACGGCATTCGACGAGGTAAATTCTCCAGACGGAATACAAATCGTGGAAAATTTTGAATGCTGAAGCCTGAAGAACCATCAATTGATACACAAAAAAAAAAACCGTAATCTCTCAAGGATTTCAGTTTAAATTATTAATAGATAAGTCTTGGATTAAAGGTATAAATAATTTCCGTTCGTTTCGAAAATGATAGAAAATTATAGACCGGTTCTCACGTCTCATGAACGATGGAACAATCGTTTGAGAGAAAATGTGTTTGGTATTGGTAAAGGATCAGTTAACTCGGAGCAGAGCAAAAGTATGAATCATGCATGTTTTGACTTCATGTCATAACACTTTTTTACACGGAATGTTGTATACGTTTGAGTAAATTAATGACACGAATGTACGCGTTTTGAAAACACGAGAAGGTAGGTACTTCCTTGTTATTCCATACCATAGACAAGAGGCACCCATCTGATTATATTATTTATGAGAGTCTATGTTTAGGATTTATTTTCTGCTCGTGTAAGTTAGATTTGCATGAATAACAATTACCTCATTTTAAAAATCTACCTGTTGAGGAAGATAAATCGTGAATGATTTATTCAATCCGACGACTTATCGAGGCCGAATCCATTTCTTATTTATTTTACTGTCTATGTGGGTTACCGATTTTAGAGGGATGGTCAACAGGTCAGATGATTGTAAAATGTTTTCCTTTATTTCCGATTGTGTTTCACACTTGTCATTCGGCCAGTCATAGCCTTCAATGCGATCATTATCCTCGACTGACTCGTTAGCGCGCAGGTCAGCGGAGGCGCATCCATGGAACGAATGGAGGGATCCAGCTCCTTTATCCGCAGGTCGTTCGCCTCCAGCTAATGAATCAAAGCCCTTAGTGTGAGCATATTGTCAATACGAAGCGAAATATTAACGCTGGACGCGCTCAGTTCGCACAATGCCAGATTAATTCCCATTTAAATGTGCGAATAAATGGCAGAGCAGCGGCCATTTAAAAGCAGCCGCTCCGCCCGGTGACGTTTTGTTTGACTTCAACACATCAATTCTCCGATAGATGGTGAATGGATGTCTTTGAAAAGCACAATCATGCAATTTGTCGCGATATGTACAGTAGATAAAATTTTCATATTTACAGCTGCTTTGGGACATAAGTAATAAGCTTCGATTTATAACCGTTATATAGGTTTATAAGGGCAGAATTTATTGCGTGTGGGGAATCATTCAAGGTATTTTCAGTAGCCTTAAAATAAATGATGTTCGTGTGACGGGTTAGGAACTAGGATGTGTTGGAGCAAGTATAAAACATTGTACGTTTGCGAGCTAAGTGGCGCATGGGATCCCGGTGGATTTGCCAGTAAGCGGCTCGGAAGCTTGTTTGCCGGGCGCTCCATTAAAATGGGATCAGGCGGGATGCAGATCGCTTGGACGTACTGCAAGCGGGACGCATGAGCTGCCGCCTCCGGGATATACGACGTACAATATTGATTATACCGAGCTAGCGTATATGTTCACATGATCATAATACTTGAGACATAATGTAGGTAGACTTAGATTCACTTATGTGTCTAAGTTTTGGTTATTTCTTTTTGGGGTAAAATTTAAAAAATAGAAATTGGATGAAGTTAATTGCAAATATCACTGAAGAATTACGAGGTCCGGTCTTAGTGAAAAAACTTGTTTTTGTAGTACCGTTACCATTACTACATGACAAAATAAAATAAATGACCTAACTATAACTCACAATACTGTTGTATGGTTCCTTATCGCATCAATTTTTACGCAATCAATAAACATAATTTATGTCGAGGACCTACAGCAAATAGACATTGGGTAGTAAATAAACTATAGTAATAGCCCAAGGCTCAGATACATAAGAGTGATACTCTCAATTAAAAGCCTATGCATGACTTATTGCGACAAAACAATTGATTTCGATTAACACTCGACAAAGCTACTAAACAATAAAGCATTCTATCAGATACGCATATATTTTAGCAGATTTATATGTTCACGTGTTCAAAGACTAGAGAATTGAAAAACAATAGACGAATCTTAAAGTATAATAAATTCTTGGTATGAATTACTTGCCGTCACTGGGTTTAGGTGTCATTTGAACGTATAAGGATAAACATGAGCTTCTATTTACCGAGCTCGACAATTTACACAATTGAAGGATTTAATTTTAGTCTTTTTATATTAAATTTTTTAAAAAACAAATAGGACATGATACAGCACCGCATAACATGATCAAACTTTTAATGGTCTTTCTGCTGAGAATCAGGCTTCTTCTCTAGGTTCCTATATATTTGTAATACACATGATTAAAAAGAGTGTCCATGGAGTTTCTTGCACATTCTTCTCCATAGAGATTTACTCTTCGGAATGTGCAATTAGCGTAATTTTTTCCTGACAGACCGACTTCTTGCCATTTCAAAAGTGCCTGTAAAGGTTTATTTGAAATAAATGCTTTTGAATTTTTGTTCCTTCTATATAGAAGGGGTCGTAATATACCACGCGGATGGACGCAGTTCGGTTTTTTTAATTCTTCTTCGCGATGTTTTCTTTACCGTTTTTAGAGCAGTAGTGATGAAATAATTACACACAGTAGGTACTATGGCACCGAATCTATTTTTTTTTTAATTTGGTTAAGTGCAGTTAAGGCCCTTTAATGTTAATTGTCCCAGCTGTTTCATTGATCTTTGTTCTACGGCATCACGAGCAAGCCCGGGGGCCACCGTTGCGTAATTGTTTTAAACTCGTCTTTTAATTGTTCTATCGGGGGTTGGGATTTATGGGCCGACGTGATCTCCAGCAGTAATGCCATTCACATTCATTTGTGCTATTATTTCCGCGTAGCCGGACCATGGGAATGCACCGTCTACCAATTTAATCAACTAACAATTCATTGGAACGTTTTGTCGGGCTATAAAATCACCATTAGGAATTATTTTGTAGACTTTTTTGTTGTGATAAAGAATTAATTTAATAATTATTTTGTTAAATTATTTATCAATATTTATTTCGCTTTATATAACTTTACAATGTGAATTTGAGAACAGTGTAGTCTTGGCAAATTCCTATTACGACTCACTTTTATTTTTTTATTATTATGTTTATTTTTTATTGTGTTTTTGGGTACAATATTGACTGGTCTACACTGTCCTTACATAATTATATCAACAATGTAATTTGGAAATATTGAACGACAAAACGATTTTTTTAAAAGAGTAACCATGGAGTTTCTTGCCTGTTCTTCTTCATAGAAAACGACCAATTTGGAACCTAGTGCACGGTTCCAAATTAAAGTTCAAGGCTTATGACGTTTTATAAGTACCCATATAGGCCAATGCAAAATAAAAACTATTTTGATTATTTATTTATGATTTTGAATTGTACGGACTCCCTTTTATTAGTCCCCGATATGAACATGGTTAATATAATAGGTAAAGTTCAAATCTTCCATCGGTGAATCCTACCACATAAAAAAAGAAAAAAAAATGGAGTTGCATGAGACACAACGTCATCTGCAGCGTGGGCACGCGTTCAAGAGATTTACGAGTGTATTTAAACTGGTTTTACATTAAGCACCAACTTGGCCGATTTGATCGTAAAATCAGCCGTTATGTTTCGAGACAATATCGTCGCTGGTTACCACCCAAGCGGTGGACTGTTAAATTAACTTCAGGTTAACTATGGGTCACTTCTTTGACGAAGCCCATTGATTGAATCGTGGAACGTCTGTTACCCAGGTCTACATACACACAAATTGTACATATGTTTCGATTACCCACACCGGGTTCGAGACTTCGAGTCGACACAACAACGTAGGTTACAATAAAGTCGTTTGACGGCGAAGGTTGTTAAAATAACTAGTGTTTATTTAAGGTGTTGGAATGGAAATTACTGGTCGGTAAAGAGAGCAATTAAGCGCGCTCACGCCAGACGATTGTTCGGACGCGATCGTCGATGGCCCCACCCATTGTCCGCTGAAATTAACAGTGGCCGTAAAAAAACACGTTTAACTAAAGAACGAAGTCGACTAAAGCGGTGCTACAAATAATTTAAATGACAGGAAAGATTTTTAGAAATATTCGTAGACAGTTGAGACGGATTGAGGAAAAGCTCCATTAAAAATTTCACTATTCAATTACATTCTTGTCTCAGATACATAAAAACTATCACTTAAATAGGTAGTCTTCATGTAGATAATTACATTTCAGTATTTAAATTTTCGTTTCAAATAAAATCGTTAAATTTAGCTGGTAACATTTTAAAGTGACTAGCTTTTATGTAGTCGACCTTGATGGCGGCTGCGATCCGACACCTACGGGCCCCACATACGTCATTTCTTATTCATTGATTTGCTGAAGTTACATACGTCTGTATTTCATACAAACACGTCATATTTTTCTATGATATTTTTCTTTGCATATGGCGAGCGAAGAAAATGTTTGAACATCTGTCTTTGTAGATTAGGTTTGTGGTTGCAGGTATTCTTGTGTTAACCTTAGGATGCTTTCAAAATATCTACAACTACTGCTCCCTCATCTCACTCTCTTTTATTTTTCTTTAGGGTTATTTTGAAGAATACCTGAGAAACATAGCCACAGGAAGCATCATCACCGAGACATGGTGTAAAACTTTGATAGTTTTTCTTTTTAAAGTAAAATTGCCAGTCGGTCTCTAAGCATTGCACTCTGCATTGTCAAAATCTTAGGTCTGCATTTGAAAACCGCATGTTTAAACACTCTTGAAGTTAATAAGAAGACCTTTTCATAGGCTGTAACGTGAGTTCAAACTAGATGAGAACCTCAAAGCTGTATCATTTGTTTGGGATGACACAATATCCTTCCGTCAGAAGCCAATCGAACTGCCGTTGATTGAATTGATTGAAAAAGAAACGTAGAGAGGGTGTCGAGGCCGGTGCCTGGTCCACCGGTATTTTTATAGCCTGTACACGTCCCACGACGCGAGGGCGACACATTCTCGACGAGGCGACGTTTTTGCTACGCCAACTTTCATTAGACACCGCGCGCCGCGGGACCGAGGCGTTTCCTTTTAATAAATGAGTTATGCGTTTATATCCAAGATGGCTGCCCGCTTTATACCACTAGGGTGTCAAGAATGTTACGATGGCCGCAAGCTTTTTGACTTATACAGTTGCATTGTTTAAAAATTATTGTTATGATTATTTTATTGGGATACCTGCTGGTATTTAAGATTAGTTTGCGTCAGCGGTTCACCTTTGAAACCCGATATTAGTTTAGATTTGATTTTCTTTACAATCTCAAGTTAAATCTGAAAGTTTAGATTGCAAAGAAAGCAATCCAACAAATCCTCCAGTTGGTAGCAAGTTGATGCGTAGCTGTCAGTGTAGAATTCATCAAAAATGTGCGCAGGTATTTCCACATTCGGTTGGCACGTACGATCTTTTTGTTAGCTGTAAATGTCCTCAAACTCCGCAAGGCCCGCAGTTGTCAACTTTTCGTGTATTTATTTAATCATTCATACATTTCTTGTATGTCTGTCTTCTTGTTTATTGCTTTTCAGTTCGTCTGCAGACTCTGCTTGTAATTTCACATCGGAAACGTCTGTATCATAAAACTAAAAGCCACGAGTCAATTTAAAAGAGGTATAACATTTCTTTTTGAATTTTAAGCTCTAAGTATTTAAACACCTATCAACAGAAAGACGTTCCACAGACTGGTTTATTTTTTAATCGAGATTTATATTCGGACTCTCTTAGGAAATAAAATAATCACGGCGGCGTCGATTTGCATACAATGGTAAAATAATTTTACGCGCGTTTCGCAGCGCTTAATTCTACTTTTTATTTGGCCTTCCGCGCCCTATCTACGAATCAAACGGCCTGCTCGCGCGCGCCCATTTAAGTGTTAAAATTTTTGAGAAGTCTTTCGAATACTTTTATGAATTGTATAAATCTAACAGCGAGTCGTCTACATATTACCAGCGTGTAGCATCATTATACACTTTTTTTTTTCGGTATTAATAAGCTTGGCAGTTAAGTTAAAGTTATGGACGTGTTATGAATTTAAAATATAGTAATGCGTTTAAACATTAACATAAGCGGGAAATGAGTTGGCTTCACTAAAAGTGGTGCTATCGGCTATAAGCGCACCAGGCGAGCGAGATGCGTCCGCGGCAGACTGCGTGGCGAGGTCGCGCTCGAGCGTGCGGCCGGCCGTGGTCACACAGTCGTCTTGGCGCCGTCTACCACAACACACCACACGCATACGCAACTCACTGCTGCCGAACGAATTGTTAAAAGTCCAGTAATTAGTAGTAGGACATAACACAATATTACGGCGAAAAAGGTACACAAAATAATTCCCTAGCAGATAAAATTTACATTCAGAGCAAACATCGGCCGTCATAAATTCAGCACAAAAGTGCGAGCGACGGTCGACTAGCAACAAAAGGGCATGACTTTTCCCGCAAAAAAAGATGATCCTTAATCTGATTAAATCTCCATCGCGGCGGACGTCGGACCGTGAAAGATTAATGAATATTTGTGCGAGGATTCCCGGAGCTGGGCTGGCACGTACTGCTGTCATAATCATATTAGCTGCGACCGGAGCCCGGCGACCGGAGACCGGAGCCCGGCTAGGCACGCACGCACGCACCAACCACTTATTGTATACTACTTACCTACTCTTACTCTAAACTTTGAGCTACTTCTGTCACTTATGTGATCAATAATCAGTAGATCATGGTTTTAGTAAGTCCTTGCATACAGTGCATAGGAAAAATATGCGTACCTGTTCAGTTATTTTATTTAGACGCATTTAAGACAATTTTAGTTTTCGTCCCCAAGGAGAAAAGTTTTAATAAAACAATGTAACAAAATGTTAGAATGGAACCAATCGATCGAATATCAAAATTTGTCCTAAGCAATCTAAACATCAAGATATTCAAAACAATCGCGCTGTAATTGCCAATTACAACTGGCAAATGGAAACAGAGATACAAGTAAAATTTATGACAACATTATTTTCTAAGTAAAATAAATTTGCTCAATAAAATTTCAAACAGGACTCTGATTCAAAGATACCTAGATAATTTAATATTTCGTGTTAGTGATAGTTAGTAAATGGATCTTATTACCAGCGCAGATGTAGAAGTTAAACTCATTAAGATTTTCAATATGTCTCTACTCAATACATAAAGCAGCGGTTACAAACATGGCGTGGAGAGCGATACGCAACGCGTTAATGTAAGTGTTTTCACAATATGAATTATACATCGAATTGTGTCCAGTCGGGCTCTTTATCTTATACCCGGCGGCGAAGCATCGGACACATTATGCCATCGACTGCGCTAGATTTTTTATTACATATGCCCTAGAAAAACTTTAAACCACTAATGTTGGCTTTCCATGACGTCACATCTATCTACCCACATACAAGCTGCAATATCGAAAACCACAATTGAAATTAACGCATTTCGAGTGAGCTCAATAAACACACTCGTAAAAGAATCAATTGTTAAGACCCGAAAGAAATTAAACGTGAGAATGTATTGTTTCATACAAGCGTGAACAAAACGAAAATCGTTGTTTGCGTTAACCAGCTCTCAGGTCGTTTTCGACCTGCTTTCGTGAACATAAATCGCATTAAATAAAAGCATTATTTATGACGTTCATACTTCGAATTGAAAAAGTTGATTTTGACTTTGAATATTCAAATGGACCTCCTTGGTTATAAATCTGATCTTTTTATTTTAATTCGACGAATATTTGTAATTATCTTGAACCGCACTGACTACAGTTGCAGTAGAGGCGCTTTCCAAGGCGATTTGAGTAAATTGATTCATTATTAAGCGTTACCTACCGTCGCTTTTAAAGAAATAACGTTGACCAGTTTTTTGTTGTACCAAAAGAGTTATATTGCGCACGTTGATACTTTACGATATACGCTCACTACAACCCAATTGAGTGAAACGGTCGAGAAAAAATTGCAGATGGCTACTATATTTAACGTGATGCCGATTAAAATGTTGACATCGATGAGCTTCAAGTTTCACAATGGCCAACACTCGGAACATATTTGGAGTTGGGCCCGTTAAAAGGGCGGCGGAGTGTCGGATTGGTAATTAATTATTAGTTATGGCTTGTGGCGGCTATAAAGGCGAGCTCATCAATGATTCAGGCGAGCAAACAAAGCGAGCGTGCACCGCGAGCATTATCCGCCATAAGACATCATAAACGTAGCACCATCATCTGGGCTTATAAAAAATTCATGCTCATCTCACATTTCGGCGCCCCTCTTAATTTCGCGTGAGCCTCTTCTTGGTTCGTGTAAAAACTTCGGGTGTCTTTTTATGACTTTTACTGCGGTATAATTGGGGTGGGGCGAGCGCTCGCGTCCCCGAGGTGACATAAATACTACCCCCTAACTCCTCGCTTCCAACTACCCCCGAGTTAATCTCATGTAAGGCTATACGCCACGGAAGCAGATCGCATTAAAACGTCTTGCCAACTACAGGTTAAATTACTTGAAACCCAAACTGCTACGGTTTCTACAAGAAATCTTCCATTTGTAACTTTCCTAAATGAACTGGTTATTGGTACAAAAATAAACGTGTGTATGTTATAAGAAGATTTATGTAAATTATTTTGTAAATACGCAGTTAGACTTAAATGTAATGGGGCATCCCAGATGGGTGCGTCGTTAATGCATTTTGCATGTCTTTCCTAACCTTTCGAGATATGTATCGTATAGTTCTCGGTGCTTTTAAAGCTCTGTAATAGTCTATAACATATCCTAAATAATATTACGAACAAGAGGTAAACATAAAACTTAATGTTTAAGAGTGCATGCGGGCTCATTTAATTTATTTATACTTTCTTTGAGCATCAAAATAAAATGATAGTGTCTGCGAGGTAGTAAATGCGATTTCAATTTTATAGAGGCAGCGGAGTGGTGTGCGAGGTGGCGGGACCGCGGGACGCGGCGCGGCCTGTACTCGCGTGCATGTGTGTATTTATTTGCAAATTCCGAATAGCTTTCAATATGTAGAGACGCGGTGACTCCCGCCTGTCGATCCACTCCAATATCGCACTCCTTGTGAGACGTCACGAAGGCGACGCCATTATTCGACGCGACGATTGACTCACACGGGAGCACCGCCTTCTCAGGACGCCGCATGATAGATGAGACCCAAAAAACATATCCGTAATTGAGATTTCTATTACAGAAATTGAAAGCGATCAGTTTTTTTCATGTTTGTATGATAACGTGAGTGGCGTTGGCGACAGCGAGCTATCGCGTTTCGGAAGTGTTCGCGGACGTCAATTTGTATATTGTCATTATTAGACTTGGCGCGGAAAGTTTGGGTGCGTTCATCCATCATGGTGTGACGGGCGACCGGTCCGATATCGCGCCTAATACGTATTGATTTCCCACTTAGCGTTTTTCTTGGGAATCGCGGCGCTCCACCCTTCCGCCGTCCGGAGGCCTAACGAGCTGTTTGTCCTCTAGTCGCGGCAACTAGGGCGGCTGTCGCTCTACACTTTGGCGTCGTCGTCTAAATTACTTCACTGTAGGTAGTTCTGATTGAGGACAAGACAACGCTAAAGTCCAGTTATAGTCGGTGCCGAGATAACTAACCATTGGATAAGTTAATGATCTTAGATCTTAGTTTACTTATGGGTTTGTAGGGCGAAGCTGTTGAAGTTATTTGTCCAATGAATAATAATATAATTGTTGAAATTAAATGAAACTTTAATTCGTTTTTTAAAAATTCCTATTTATCTAATAATTAAAAAAAAATGGACCTCTTAATAATACTGTTTCTGAAAATCAAACATTTGCCAAAAATATTCTTCAACATTATGTTGTACTTTGTGTGACAGTGCACGCAAATAATGTTCTTTCCTGATACGCTGTCGGTAACGAGGAAGCTCGTATGAGATATGATGTAAGCAAGTGAAATATTTGTGTAGGTACATTTGCCTAAATGCTGTAGAAAAAGATTTCGTCACCAAGGTCCCCGGTGGGGGTGGAGGGGGGAGGCGAGAACAATGGTTTCGGTTCTCACACGTGTGGAGGATTATTTGCATTCGGAAATAAAGAGAGGAATGATAAAAGAAAGGCGCGAGCGAGGTCCCACCGCCTCAGGGTGGGGTGTGGGAAATAGGAGACAGGGGGAAGGGGTGCGGGGTGGCCCCAAAGAGGGGGTGGGGGCTCGTTACGCGAACAATGGAGAAATAATGTACAGATTGCAGTGAGCGATGCGCCCAGCGCGACTCAGGTGTCTTAGCTCTGTGTGGACATCACGCCTCCTGTGCTTCACGGAGCGAGCTTTATCTATGTTTGTTGTACATAAACACTGCGCCAGTAAATAAGTGTTCCTATAGGTACTACAGAAGCATCTTAAGTGGTGCTTCAGGTTATACTTGCATTTCTGAAATTTTCCATTATTCGAATATAAAGCCACATTACTCAAATAACCTTCCTTATTCAAAATTGTAAAATAAATGTGTAGAGACCATACGTAGCGTAAGCATGTAATGGGACTATAACGGTGATAAAATTCAATTACAGCAAATGAATAGACCATTATTAAGAACGCTGTTAACAGGTGATTTACACAGATTTAAATAAACAGCTCTATTTGGGGGTCATAAAGTACAATATCAACATAATAATGTCCAAGAGTAATGCGACGTTTTAATGGCAGCAGCAATCCGGGGTACGGGGCAAGCAGGCACGGCGAGCAAGGCGAGGCCGTTTAATATAGGACGTGTTCATAGGAAGCGCAAGCAATCACAACACAATCACCCCATCCTCGCGTGACACCGAAAACGTCCTCGTTCATATAAGTATAAATTAATCCATTTAGAGCGAACGACCGGCACCGACGTCGACCGACGATTAACGGAAGCTTCTACTTAACTAATTTATCCTCGGGTGGTTTTAACAGAATGGATAGCAGTGATTACGGCCGATGGCGACGATCTCGTGTGACGCTCGCTCGCTCGGTGCGCCGGAGATGCGCGTACGCACACATGGGTGGACCGCAATCAAATGTTATTCGTTACAATTGTTGGACGCATAACGCGATTTAACAATGATTAGGATCGATCACATGACACTATTTTGTACTGGTCTCGCTTGACCAATGTTTCCCACCGCAGTTTTGAAACTGGTATTTTTCTTTTCATGACCTTTCACAGCGAAATTATTTTTAGAACAAGTCGCAATCTAAGCTAATAAGTCAGCAAAATCGCTCATCCTGAAACCTCGCTTTCAGATATTTTTCAAATAAATCGACCGCAATAATTCCTTGAAATTCAGGGTACATTATTATTCTGAATCGGCTTTACTATAGTCAAATGTTTGTAATCCAGCAAGCCCGCGACATTTTAATAACATTGATCAAATAGAACAAAAGTATGTGGACCGAGCACTCGACAGAGATGAAAGTTAAAAGGGTCGCGAGGGGGTGTATGGGGGGGTGTGGTGTAAAGGGGGGGGGGGAGGAGCGGGTTGAATGTCTTATTCCCTCCACAATTCAGAGGTATTTCGTGTTCTTCATACGCAAATATATCCTCGTTACGGAGGTACACGTGAGCCTCCGATTGCGTGCGTCTAGTATGGAAACCCCTGGCGAGTAAGTGCGACGGTGAACCGTGGGAATTGTCCCTGCCAGAAAATTGGATTCAGTAATCAAACGGCGAATTGGACAAACGTTGCGTCGTTATCGTACGACACTCGGTGACACAACAGGAAAACTTGTTTAGAGAAACTATGTAGGTTTCTAGATGGTAACAGTCTAAATATTTAGATGAGACAAGAATTCCAAGGCGAGAAAACGTACTTTTTAAAAGGAGATACTGATTAACACATCAACGCACAGCCGAAACTACAAGGGTTACGCTCTTAGCAATGACTAGCTTGCCGTCCAATCGTCTGGTAACGGTGCGGACTAAACCCAGTCAGACGGCGCAGAAGGGTCGAAGCCAACTGGAGCCAAGGGTTCGGGTCTGAAAGGAAGGCTCTGGCCCTGGTTTATTTGACAACGTAGGAATGGGGTAGGTTGTTTAGTCGGTAAGAGTCTGACACTGTTTCCTGTTCCGCCCCAGGGCGCGATTCGTCATTGGATGATATTTACCTACCATAAAAAAGTGTTGCGCTCTTAGTTTTGGCTGACATA
The DNA here is from genome assembly GCA_029852875.1 of Mythimna loreyi. Taxonomy (NCBI): domain Eukaryota; kingdom Metazoa; phylum Arthropoda; class Insecta; order Lepidoptera; family Noctuidae; genus Mythimna; species Mythimna loreyi. Next base: position 12,882,809 of record CM056780.1, on the reverse strand, counting down.
TTGCACATAGCTTCAATTTATGACATGGGCGAGCTAAGAGAGGATTTCCTAAAATTAACCCCTCCAAAGGTATGAAACAGGGGTCCAAAGTTAGTATGGCGAAACTTACTTTCACGCGAGCGAAGTCGTTGGCAGAAGCTAGTTCATACATACAATGAAGACCGTTTTGACGTTTAGCTTCGTTTTTGCAAAATTGAAACAATAATTTAAAAATCTACATGCTAATTGCAGTTGTGATGAAGAGTGTGACGGGTGACAGGACAAAGTGGAAGAAAAAAACATGTTGCACCGACCCCAAGTAATATGGGATAAGGGTAGAATGATGATGATGATGATTACGTGTTAATTAGAATCAGTTGCCTGAATTTTGATCATTCATCTTCAAAGGGCTAAATCCGATATTCCTTTAATTAACAGCCTAGGCAATTGAATGCTAGCTTCTGACGTTTTATAAGTGCCCATGTAGGCTTAAGTAAAAAAAAGCTACCCAATTGACGCTTGGAACCGATATGTCCAGCATATACCTAGTATTTTGTTTAAAGATACTATCATTGCAATTATACAGAAGACTAAATACCTTCTTAGATCTCAGCTATAATCAGGAGAGTCTATAAGGAAGGCTGTAGTCACCTCGTTTGACAAGTTTGAATTCCTAATTTTTTATGGCACTTTCGATGCATCGAAAAATTATGGAAAGAAGAAAGAAAAGAAAGAAAACAATGTTTATTTTGCCCAAAATAGACGCACATAATACAAAAATCTGTGAGTCAAGTGTGATCCAGGTTTTATCTTATTTGGAGCTTATTTTTAATATTAACTGACGGATATCTGCCACGCAGGTATAAAGGACCAGAAAAACCGCGGGTTTTTCTTTAGTAAAAGTCTGATACTGCCTCTCGCTCCACCTAAAGTAAGAAAAGTGATTGAAATCATCAATTTACCACGTAGAAGAGAGTGAGCTGCGGTGGTAACGCGCCCGACTGTTGCGGGTTCTAACATAGCCAAGCGCCTTACTTTGTGTAATTTATTGCATTACTGCTCTCCAAAGGGCGCAGCAATACATCGTGAGTTCTAGAACCAAAAATTCGAAGACATGTGACATCCTTAGTGGATCCCGCACTGGGCAGGCGTGGTAGATTACGGCCCATTCCCTCTCTTAGAGAGGGGGCCTGTGTCCCAGCAGGGGGAACATTAGAAGGCTGATGCTCTGCTATGCTACCAAGAACAGCGTTACTGACAATTAAAAAACATAATTTTGCGCTGTGTCTTAAAATTGTGCAGATATGTTCCTTGTAAGGTCTAGGCATCTCCGTTAAGAACGGAATTTACGAACTCCTTCCTATAAGAGGGTAAGCCGGCTTACACGCAGGCGAAGCCGCTGGCAGAAGCATCATGATCATTAGATCATGGTCATACAAATCGTCACAGTTGGTGCTCCAAACTCTCGGAAAACTAGTCACAAAATATGTCACACCATTGGTGGTCGCGTATTGTTATCAACTTGTGGAGTTACTGAGAAGGTGAGTTTATGGTGTTCGGTAATTAAAACGCCTACTTGTCTTTTTGCTTCAATAGTTTATTCTTATCCGAAGATGTAGGCTCTCTCGGTCCACCCTAAAGTGAATTCAGTATTCGGATAATCTTCCCCTTCCAAAAAAAGGGGAAATACGTTCTTAAAAATCTCATTTTCCGAATTTCCGAAAAAACACCACCGGATTTTAACCTCAGAAAAAGGATATGGATACGAAATTGAAACCTGGTCTATTGGTCTAAGTGTAGCATGCTTTATCTTATATTCGGTCTTAGATGACGACCACGATTTTTTTTCTTTCAACATACCTCTTTCTAAAAATGTCGATATTAAACCTAATAATAAATCTGCGATATATATTTTATGTTATTAACGATTGGCTACTGAGTTAATAAGAATAATTGACGATGAATAATAATACCATTTCTTGATGGGTCAACAATCGGAGTTTCACGAGTACCCTATGCGTAATATGCATACGTCCTCTATCAGTCCAGGAAAATACATCAGGGAACTTACCATTACGTGTTAAAATGTCAATAATGCATATAGTAGACTAGCTTTTGCCAGCGGCTTCGACCGCGTGAAAGTCGAGTTTGGTGAAATCCGTTCTTAGCGGACGTTTACATCCATAAGGAACCTACCTGCCAAATTTTAAGTTTGTACGTGTTAAATTTTATGAGATTTCATGATTAATCAGTGAGTGGTATTTCGCTTTTATATAAATACTAGCTTTTGCCCGCGGCTTCGCCCGCGTGGTATTGGGGTTGTCTAATAAGAAGTTGTGTATCCCACGGGAACCTTATGTTTTTCCGGGATAAAAAGTAGCCCATGTCCTATTCCGGAGTGTATCCTATGCCTGTGCCAAATTTCATCCAGATCCGTCCAGCCAAAATAAATACACCGTTAAATTTTAGTCGTTTTAATCCCTTGGAGGATCGATTCAGTACATGAAACACTATCGATTGGTAAAGTTAGAATGAAAAAACAAAGTACTTTTTTTTTAAACTCGAATTAATTTACGCATGTTCTAAATTGATTTCTTTAAGTAAACGTCAGCTGGGCGAGTTCAATGACCTGTAGGTAGTTAGTACGCAACGACCGACAACTACCTACAAGGTCAATGACTCGTTTACTTAAAGAAATTAATTTCGTAAATGCGTATATCAATAATAGATTTAGAAAAAAAGTACTTCATTTTTTTATTTTATCTACACAAATCGATAGTGTTTCATGTACTGGATCGACCCTCTTCGGGATTAAAACGACTAAAATTTAACGGTGTATTTATTTGTATTTAAAGAACTTGAACCATCCAACTTTTCAAAGTATGTTTCCATAGTGAGAAATAGACTCAATACAATTAAAAAGTTTAGATGACATTATAAAAGTAAAAAAAGAAAAAACCTAAAATTAAGTTAGTTTTAGGTGAACTATGTGTTCAAAAAATAAAGTTTAAAAACTAACACCCGACTACTTAAAAACACGCTCTAAAAAGTACGAAACAAGAAAACACTCTCCAATGAAATTACTTAGTATGTACAAACTATTAAATATAATAGATAAAGCCGTGGTCGTATACCACTTTTTTTAATTTATTATTCTTATGGCATACGACCACGGCTTTATCTATTATATTTAATAGTTTGTACATACTAAGTAATTTCATTGGAGAGTGTTTTCTTGTTTCGTACTTTTTAGAGCGTGTTTTTAAGTAGTCGGGTGTTAGTTTTTAAACTTTATTTTTATTTAACATATTTTGGAGTTCTAAATAGGCTAGTAATATTTATATATTCAAAATGTACAAGTAAAGCGCTTTCAAATGATACCAAACACGGCATATTTATCTTAACTTTATTTTTTTACTTCGTATGTTTTGTCCGCTAGAGGGCGCCACATTAGATTTTGTGAAATCCCATATAGCCTATAACTAGCGGACAATTAAGACGCTTCTAATGATATGTCATTTGTCGAATTCTGATAAGTAGTTTAGAAGTTACGAGGGAACAGATGAACATCCATACCCACATACATACATACAGGTCAAAATCATAACCCTCCTTTTGCTTCGCCGTAGTCGGGTAAAAACTTATTCATCATATTCGTTTGAAGTAATGTCTATTACACAAAAGCAGACAGACTTCAAAAACAGGTTTATTTAATTATTTATTAAACACTATGCATAAACGAGACAACCATAAGGTGATGGAGAGACTAATAGTAAGTAGTAGATGCGATAAAAGAGAGAGAAAAGGTGAATACAAGAATTGAGATATACTAAATTATAATAATTATTTGTACTGTTTATTTATTTATTACTTATTTGTATTGTAACTCTTTATTATCCCATAAACTAATAGACCATAAATATAATACAATTATATAATATTAGGTAAATTAGGTTAATTATGAGTAAAAAAATACATAATTATGCTAAAAATTAAAATTTCAGTTGATGAATAGTAAAACAAATCCAATATATATAAATATTATAAAATTACATAATATATTATAAGCCAAAAAAAAACTAAGGAAGGTTTGAGAAGAAAAAGAAGCTTTGATGATAAACCTACTTCTATGAATTCATACTTACCTTTGCTTGCTTTTTAATATGAAAGTGCCAGAGCAGCCGTAAAATTATCTTAAGTTTTTTTTTATTTTGCATTTGTCTAATCTTATTGAATTACCAAGAGATAATCTACACTAATATAATAAAGAGGTTAAGTTTGTTTTTTTGTTTGTAGGAACTAATGGTCCGATTGAAAAAAATTTAGCAACAATAGAAAGCTGCTTTACTCCTGAGTGACATAGGCTATATTTTATGTACGCGGGCGAAGCCACTGACAAAAGCTAGTGATAAATTATATTTAATTTGAAAATATGTATTAAGTGTTTGAAATGGAAGCAGTTTCTTTTGAGGAAGGAAGCCATGTCATGAAATAAATTGATACAATTGGGTTAGCTGAATGATTGTATTCATGATTGTAATAATTATAATGACCTAAATAAATATGCATTATGGTGCCATTTTGTTTCAATCAATATACAACATCCTATCCTGAAAAAAAAAAAATATTTTTGTAGGCTGCATAAAAACCGATTTAGATGGGAAATCGACTAATGACATGGTCTAGAGCGGTGACACTCAGCGGTCATGTGAGACTTTTAGTAATTAAAATCCATTCCTATGTTGCTTTTTTGAGTGTGTGCATTGTGTTCAGCCACTTTCTTTTCCCATGCAAGCCTACAACCTCAGTAGGCTTCAGCTCAGCTCTGGGTCAAACATCTTAAAGGAGAATACCTGAACTGTGAATTTTCAAGTTCTAAAACCTACACAATAAAAAAAAAAATTCTATTGTGTTTGTACATTTTGGGGAACATAATACTGTATCTCCAAAAGTGATTGCATTGAAATGATTTCTTATCTTGTCTTATTTACATTTATGGTAAGTAAATAGATAATACAGATTACACATGCTTCAGATTAAGTTTGTTTACTTTTTTATTTACTTAGCTTTCCCAACAAAAGATAAACTATTTTACCTAAGGAAATAAATGAAATATTTGAATATCAAGCGGTGGCAAATGGTGTTTTCTAAATAAATATTTATGTACTACAGGCAATGAAAAATTGGTGAGTAAGGAGAATGAGTAATTGATCAATGTTCAATGTAGTTTGACCTTAATTAATTTTCTGAGTTGTCAGCATATTAATTAGGGTCAAACATTTTTAACTAAAAAATATCATGAACTGCGTTTGACCAAGTAGACAGTTTTTTTTTAAAACCTCTCAATGCTACAAAGGTTTCAGGATGTGCTTAGTAAGTTACTTGAAATAAAATAGGTATAATAACATAGGTTATAATATATTTGACACTTAAATAAGGAGTATCTACTCTTTATTTACACACCTGTGTAGGTTTATTTTTGATAAAGTTGATACTTTATAATTCCTTCCAATGAAATCATCAACACGCTATGTCATCCTTTTTAACATGCCAGTATGATTACCTTTATTAATAAAGCTAACATTTAACTTACCTCATTCTGATCTAGTTCCTGCAGGTATCTATCATTGTGTTGCTTTTCATACATTGCCCGGGCAAGAGCACTCCGGGGTCGATAGAACCCATTGACTCCTGAACCACTAGTCATTTTGTCTACGTCACTGCCGCGAGCCTCTACAGCAGCTTGCATGAACCTCGGGTCTAGTCTGATTTTTCCATCTTTTGGAGGATCTTGTTGACAGTCCTTCATATAATAACAGAACAAGTGAGATTTATATCCCGATTCAGCTGACAATACCTGCCATATGACGGCTGTATAACATAATAATCTAAAAGTATCGTGCATTTAGAGATAAATGCATTGTTTTCTTTTCATATGTATTCTTTTCATGTGATCAATCAGTGACAGTGATTTCTCTGAAATAACCTCACTTATCTTTACTTTCTAGGGCATTTATTACAGTAGAATCTATGGACTTATTGTTGTTAAACTTTTTAGATCATAACCCTAACACTTTTTGTATAATTCTTATAAAAAAATCTATAAAACCGTCCAAAACAACATTCGTTTTTGCTCGCAAATGTCACATTTAATTCTGTCATTCGGCGCTAGGTGGCTGAGTCTAGTTTACGAAGCTAGCTATCGTTTTAGTTTTTGAGCTCGATTAAAATTTTTTCTTTAGTTTTACTACAAAATACGTAGTTTGAGGTGTTTTCTAGCAGAGTAATTATGATAAATATTGATACTAATTTTATTTGACCTCAATACTAGCGTAAATTTTTAGATATTCTGTTTTTTGTTAAAACCTACTTCGTAAACGCACCTATTAGCCACGAAATTGAAAATGGAATACTAACAGCGAACTAATTAATTTGGTTTTTCTAGGTACGCTCTTGTAACAGCTTATTCATTAATCGCTATACAATCATTGCTCAGTAAAAAATATAGAAGTTAATTAACAAACTGGAGCCTCCGAAGATACAAACATGGAGTCCGTATGTTCCTACAGGCTACCTTGCTACTGATGAGTAAAGTAGTTAGATTCATTCAATCCTTGAGATCCAGCTAAGCAAATTTACAAACATTAGTTCAAATAGGTACTAACCGAGTCTTGTTTAGCTTCAACCGAAGCCCTTGCGACAATTTCTCGAAGCACCAAATTCATCATCGTACCACAGTTTTAACCGTTATCCAATAGTTCGATGAAATGTAAACTCCGCGACGTTTCACAGTTCTTTATGGGCACTGATGTTATGGTGTTTGTGAACAATAGTTTGTATTCAACACCCAAGTATTTATAAGACTTCCCGGTTTACAGTGAAAGGCTAGTATTTTAATTACTATCAGAGATAATACTGCAATTCAGAATCTCAGTTCAGCCTTGGCCGTGACCGTCCGTTCACTGTCTCGGCTGCGCTTGACCACCTCCGATAGAGTTTGGGGAGCCGTTATAAGAAGAACTATTTTTATTGTAGAAAGGTTTACCTACTTAACTTCGATTGTATCTTTGCTACTTGTTTACTTACGCATTGTTAGAGAATAATTAGATATTTATTGTGTTTTAGTTTTCGAGGTAAAGTTGAAATGAAGTTAAAAAAAAAGTACCTAATCAGAATTTAATGTTGAAAAAAATGGAGAGATAGGTATAGACAGCATTGAGTACGAGTAGATGTGTAAAAATAAATAGGATTTGAATTAAATAGTAAACTAAAGAACTCTCTGATGTTTGGTAAATATTGATTGAAAAACAAAATTCCAATTGGTCAGAGTCTACCTATACTGTACCGTAGGTACCTGCTACACATTGTAAATGGTGGCAGGCAGCTTTCGATCTACGATTTTTCAGAAAAAAAAAACAACCGATTAACAAAAAACCGGGGTGGAAATTTAAAAATGGATACCGGAAAACTTTTTTTGATGCAACGGAATCCCTGGAAAGTCATTTACGGTACACACACATGAAATTCTGACGGGCACGCTATCATAAAATAATTAGGGTTACGATGTCTTCAAAACCCATAGTATCGAAGGCGTTTGAAAGAAAAATGTAGCTATAAGTAATAGATGCCTTGTAAAACTAATAACCTGCCAATCTACAAACTTTTGAATTGAATGCACCCTAAACATTCCGCCAACAGTTGTAGTACCTAAGTACCTCGTACTCGTAAGCATACATTCCATGATTTTATTCGACTTGAAATATTTTACGCAGCCCACTGGGAGGAAAACTAACCAACTAAAGTAAACTAAATAACCACGCGGTCGTACAATGATAAGAACAGTAGTAATAGAGCAACTTCACGTTTATTATGATAAGTAAACCTATTCTACAAAACCGAGATCAAAAGTATTTTCAATAAAAAAAAAATACTCACACTATCCTGGACCTTGGGTATTTTCAGCTGTTGCAAACCAGGCATTATAAAAAAAAAAAAAACTGTTCTAATTTCAAATATAAAAAAAATGTTCTATACAAAATTCAAATATTGACGTGACTTCGATTATTACGATCGCCTTGAAGTGAGCGCATAGATAAAGGTTGTTTGATAGTAATGCCTGTGCCAACTTGTAACTTTATCTACAATCCGTTCCAAATGAGAATAGGATCGATGGCAATGTTGTGACGTCACGTCGAACTGTCAAATCGAAGAAATTAGGTAGAGTGAACAAAAAAAGATGTTTAAAAAAAATAATGTACGTACGAATCGTGAATGAAAAAAGTTTAATCAGAATACAGTTTTTCAATTTTATTTATACAGTGTCTGAGTTGTGGTAAATAGAAGAAAAAGGCGAATTGTTTCTAACAATGAAAATAGTTTTTCTTGTAAACTATTTATGACTTAAAACAATATACATATTTGGCAAATATATAATAAACCCTAACGTTTTTATTTCAACTAGAATTAACTAAAATTTAGTCATACAAAGCAAAAAAAAAAACTTTTTATTGATACGCAAATAAGATTTTTTTGCAAACCATACTTTTCACTCAAAATTTGACAGATCGAGGTTATTGACTTTCCTGTTCTTATTTGGAACGCATTATACAGAGAATTATAAAATTCAGATAACAATGGCGGAGCACGATAAAGTTTGCGCGATAAGTATTTAGAATTTTTCATATTTAACGTTCTTAATTGGGTATGTATAATCTGAAATTTGGAACAATGTTTTCGTATCACAAAACAACATCACACCAGCTATAAGCATTATAGTACTTACTTCTTATGTATTACCCAGTTGAAGTATACCTAGGTCCAAAATTCCAGCTGTAATCCTCGGCACACGAGTTGAACCATCATGCGATCGACGTTGAATGCGCAGTTTCAGACTTTCGGGTCGCAATTTAGGTGGGGAGCTATGTGTAATCACAGCAGCGGGTTCAACTTATTTGGTGCGTACTAAAACTACTTAACAAGTAGAGACAAGCTTATTCTTCATTATCACCAGCCAGTAGTCCACGCAGTGGCATAACCATGTTACCTGAGGCTCGTGGCAGATTCATAGGACCAGGCCTAAAAAAAAAAAATCTTTTTGTCATCTAAGTACTATATAAATTTTATATAATAAATAGTTTGGGTTACCTACTTGTTCTGAGCCCACTTTCGTTTGCTTAAAGAGCAAAGTTGACAACTTTTATTCTTTGTCACTCTACAAATCACCTCGCTGCGGATTATTTTCCTCAGAAAATCTTGACAATAAAGTACGTTCCATAGCTCGTTGATCTGCCTTCAACTGATGGTGGTGGTTCAGTTTCGTTCGCGTTCACGTTTGGGCCCTGAAAAATGATGTATTTTTTTTTAATTTTTCCTTAAATTGTTTTATAGGGCTTATCGTAATTCGACCATGACAACTTTATTATAAGTTACATTTGTGTCTCGGAGGAACATTTATGTCTTACATTTATGTTTGAATAAAAAGTTGGAATGCACTAATAAAAGACAAGTTTTTTGACTCTGTAGAGTACCTACGTGATGATCAGGCTAATCGTAGTTTCCTAAATGCTGTCCAGCTCAGACGAATTGTCCTGTTAATCTACCTCTCAACGTTTTATTTTTAAAATTATTATTGATAGGCTTGCGTTTGACCACTATCTCATCTGATGGGCCAACGTTAACTGTAAACCAAAAATGCAGATTCCAAGCTAGTACTGAGTTTCGGAAATCCCAATCGATAACACTATATGCAGAGAGCAGACCATAATATTGCTCGCAGAGCAGCTGGTCACTGGGCCCAAAGGTTCTGAAGTGGTGGTGATGAGATAAGATAGAGTGATAACCAGGCGATCCGCAAGAATCCGACAGTTGCGAGGCACACGGTCATTGTGCGAAGACTTACGTCCAACTGTGGACGTCTTTCAGCTGAAATGAGGTTGATGAACAGTGTATCCGACCTGCAAATCGAACCCAGATCCCCAAATCATTAGACTTGGCAAATTTTTGATTGAGGCACAAACCAATTTCAACAGACCATTGCAGATAACAATCTTAATTAATTGATCAATCTTGTGACATAATTATAGAGCAAACCGTGCCTTATCGGGCTATGTATTTCTTTAGCTCAAGATTAATCTGTAAGTCTTATCGTAGATCTATGCGGCACATACCGTAGTAATTAGAAAATATTATAGTTCTCTACTTTTAATTAACTAGGTAATTATAAAAGTTCATAAAAAGTAAAGCAGGTAACGTAACGTTAATAGCCCATAGTTAACTGTTTATATGAATAAATAAATCTTATTTGTAATAAGGTCAACTACCGTGTGCCAATAATTTATGAGCGCCTAGCTTCTGTCGGTGGTTTTGCCCGCGCGATTTTAAATTTCACCGTAAAAACTTTGGATGAAATGGGGGCGAATTTTCAGTAGTTTCATCTGTGCGTTAATATGTCAGTCAGTCCGTCTTTTTATATGTATATCACTTATATCTACTTATATATCATTATCACTTTAATTTGGTTTGTTTGGTATCCATTAACATCGCCTATCTACCATCGGACTACCATGGGACTACCCAACGTACCTACGTCGAGTGTTCTTAGCTTTTTTGACACCTTTAACTATTTTCTGGACTAAGCGTTTGGATTCGTCGTTTATACCGCTTACATCAAAGGACTAGAACTACTTGCCTGATGCAGTCTTCGCGTCCGATTATATTTAGTTGTCTTCGAGGCTAGAGCGAAAAGCTTTAAATCTTAATAAACTAGGCGCTCCGCTTTCAACGATTGCATCTTTGCTTAGCATTATCATATGGATCGCAGTCAAGCACTAGTAAATAAAAAAAAAAAACAATTTAGCAAAACTCTAAATCATTCACGAGAAAAGTGATTTGTTCTGACAAACTATTTAAGTGGTCACATTCAAGGGAATTATTTTAATTAAAAAAGTACCAAAGTGTCCGTAAACTTTTGTTCAATATGGATTCTCAATCACGCGCGGATTGCCCGAAGCAAGGCGGTGTTGTGAGCAGCTCAGGCGCACGCGGGACATTTAAAATAATTACAAGCCATCGGAGAAACGTAACAGCCAGTGTTTTGAGACCATTACTTATTTTTTAATTCAAAAAAATATTTTTAAAAGCACACACTTAGTGTTGTTTGGTGCAATGTGGCCAATAAATGAGACTATTACAAGTTTTAGGAGTAATTTTGTTGCACCAAATTTATATTATTATTGGAGCATTTTCGGTGAAATAATTGCACGGCGGGGATGTGCAGTATGGGTGTCTTGAAGGTCAGCACCTTCTATAGGAAAGGCTCGAGAAATTAGCGTCGTTTAAGGTTTTAAGAATTGAATAAGCTGTAAGAGATATTTTCAGAACATTGTTTATGAAAACCATACTGACATTGATTTTTAAGATTTTTGTACTTGGGTATTTTTAAATTTTATCTAAGTATCTAACGAATAACTATTTCCAATCTGGACGAGTGGAGGGAGTGTCCGGCCTTAATTGACTAAAACTTACCTATTAATGTTTATTTATCATTCAACAATCCTGCAGTCCATCCCTTGTTATAAGCTGGCTAGTTAATGAATCCCAAAAAGTAATGCTTGAGATACACTGAATCATTTTCTTTGTCTCCAAATCGCTCTTCGAATTAATCTTAATCTAAAGGTAACGAGATACATAAGCATGACCAATATACCAATCTTCGTTTATTTTATTTTAACCAATCATTTGTTCGTTTAAAAAGCAAGGTGATCTGAAACAAAACCAAATGGTCGGTTTAATTTAAATCTGTGCACGTAGTTTTTGCACCCCCAACCGCATTCTCACAGAGCGGCCGAGACTTGATGCACTTCACTTCTGATTGGATCATTACCGAGTTCATCATACCTCGTGCGATCCTCGGGCCTAGACAGGGATGGATGTAGCCCCACCGCAAACCAAAGAAAGGGACAGACAACCCGCCGAGCACATCGCTCAGAAATTATTTCATATCATGATTATTGGAACTTTATTGCACTTCGTAACTAACAATTGACATTAGGAAATGCAATTTCATATTGATTTCGTAATATCGTCTCTCGTTTATTTTTATCAATGCGGCAAATCTTTCTATGATTTGCGGCTAACCATCCTTGGGCATGTTGGTTGTTTTCTTGTGGCTCCACGTTCCGAGAAAATGTCATTAAAAGCTCTATAGGGGATTAAGTCGGTTTAAATTTTCACGTAGCTCGCCAGGAAATCGGTTTAGCCGTAACAAAGGGTGGGAAGATACCGAGAAATTATCTTTCGTCGGAATACAAACCGCTAAACGTGCAATTACAGCGTTACAGATGGAGCATTAAGTTATCAAAAAATAATAATGTTTCACACCGGCCGGAAGGTGTCGCTGATCACGTCCGCTCGCCACAATCACTCGCTCGTCACTGATTTTGATTTTTGTAAATGTAGGTAGGTACGTCCTCATCATTCATCACGTTTCTAATAAAATTCGTCAGTCAGTGTTGTCTTGCGTAACCGCATTTATTGCCGTTAATGGTCCCTTTCTTAATGTTAATTTGTGTCGGAGCGGCCGTCACTACAGTAACTCGATTCGTTTACTCGTGCGTGTCTACAGTGAATAGATATCGTGCAAATATTCGTGTCAATTGACTAAATAATTTTCTCCAAGCTGAAAGTAGAAGGTGTATATAAGTATTTATCAGTAATTAGTTTCCGTAACGTAGTAATAAGCACCTAACATTTTTGTCGCAATCTCGCAAGTAGTAATTTGTAAAATGAATCAGTGTTCGAAGACCACAGTTCTGCACTTTTACTCAGGTCTCTTTCTCGAACTTCAATTCTAAGTGTATTTAAAACTGATTTTAATGTCCCTAAAAATAGTGTAGTAATTGTTATCGAGTATCGATAAGCAGTCTTATGCCAAACTAATCGATAGTGAATCGATTACCCCTAGTATCTCACCGTAGCATTAGTACATAGACCGCGGGCATTACCATCGAGATGGAAATGAATTAAACATAATTCGAATAATCGAGGCTCGGCCAATACAATAAAACAAAGGGAAAAAGTACGTCTGCGGCCTGCCTTCGCGAGGGAACGAAGGATTTCAATTTGGAACGTGATGAGGCGAGTTTTCATTTACGTACAGTGATTCGATGATGTCGGTAATGACGTCGACGCACTCATGCGGGGATCAACTCCGCCAGTGAGCAGGGCTCAACATAGAGCGCTCATCGAATATTTACGCAGATTATTTTATAATCATTATTCATTCAGCGAAGACTGTTGATCGGTGTCAACTCAGCAGAAGCACAGAAAAACTATACAACAGTACATCTATATCAGGTTTCACACTCATAGTAAGTACTTAAGTGGTTGATTAACGAAGTCGACCAAGCAAAAAGATCACGTCCTATAACTTGCGCAAACGCGCAGTAAATCTCTCACGTTATAAATTTACAACACATTTATTTATTTCACAGTACAAATTACAAGGAAAATAATAATGAGCTGAAGTCATATCTCATTACTTAAGTTGAAGCTCAACGGCTGTGGACAGGCTGAGGAGCTTTGGATGCCATCTATGACTTATTTAAAAAGGCTTTCATTAACGTGCACTTGCAGGAACTACAGCTTTATTCAAAAGGTAATAAAGTTTAAATTAGGGAGGCAGCAAAAGCACTTATAATGTTTCTTAGTTAAACGCAATGAACACGGAGGCGTTCGTTAGGCAGTTCCATAATTAAAAAATAAAATTGACGCTCGCCCGACGATGCGCTGAAAAGTTGCAAAAGAAATGCTCGTGCGATGCGCGGACGCATGTTTTGTCTTACGCATAGTTTATTGCGAAGAAGCGACAAAGAGCAATGTTTTAATAATTCATATATTCACACATTCCGCGGCATGAGTAATGTTTTTCTAGTACTGGACTTTGTATGGCAACATAATAAATTAAGTAAAGACATAACTTGCGATCTATAGAGATACATCGCGTTCCTTATACAAAGCGTCTGAAATGTGCAAGCGCGCTTTCGACACGTTTAAATCACAAAAACAAATTGCAGTGCGTTCCAGTCGCGTGTTGTTGACCCGCGGGTAATTAAAGCGCCCACTTGTAATTACTCGTGTGTGTGGTTGAGATGCAAATGTTGTCGCCCCGAGTATCTTCAACGTGTAATGTATGCGAATCGGGAACAGATAAGCGCATGAGATTTACACCTCGCCGTGTCATGCCTTGAAACTTTACCGTTCGTTGACCGACGCTGTTTTAGGGGTTATTTATTGTTGTTTTATTTTATGAAACTGTGTGTACACAGTTCCTTTTTTGTTTCCAAGAAATTCTTAATCACAATTAACTCTCTCTCTTAATCAAAAATTCTTGATACCTAAACCATATTTAATTTATCTACTATATTTCCCGGAGCTGAGGGTTGATGCGAAAGCGTTACACCGGGCCTCTGGGAATAAGGCAAGGAAGGCATGGGGTAGGTTCTTTAGTCAGTAAGAGTCTGACACTGTTTCCCGCTGCGCCCAAGAGTGGGATTCGTCATTCCATGATTTTTACCTACCATAAAAAAAAATTATGTTAATTTCTAAATTTCTTTGTTAATGTTTTTTATAAAACTGCTCACTTTTAACTGAAAATATCAAATAAAATTTATATTATTTCCGTTTTAAAATTCGGTTCAGTACGCCTGGTTTAACTTGACGATCCTGAAGATTAGCGCTTGTGCACAGTACAAAAAAAGGTTTAAAAATATAAATCCAGCCATTTTTTTTTTGTAGGTGACTTGTTTAAAAGGACTACAGGACCTAAAGCGTGGTCACTTTATGACGCAAAGACACAATTTTTGCAAAACAAAAAGCATTTTCAGGACTAAATAGTACAAATTGATTTTATAGGCAAAAAGAAAAAGTAGTGAAAAAACAAGAAGGCACTCTTATCTTTTAGAGACTTACTAAAAAGAAAAACTTTGTTGTAGAATAATCTGAGTATTAGAATGATCATCTGTATATTAATCCAAATAGTTTTTTTATCAATAAAAGTCATTTTTAAAGAATTCTTCGTAATTTTTCCATCGTATTAAATTAGCTATACCTATTATATTTTGAACGTTTGTCAAGCATTTATCCTGAAAAAATAACATTGTTTTTCTCATTCTGTTTTCTGCAGTGGATCGTATCTTTTTGCGTGTTATAAAACTCGCGATTAGTTCCTATAAGTTCTCTTCAACGAATGTTCATGAAATTCATTTTCCTTTCAAACCATAGTGTGCCATAGGCGTGCTGCGGTCGTATCATGTCTTAAAAAATTAAAGTTAAAAAAATATACTTTTTTCCGACCCTTTTCCATTTTCCAAGCGTCACTTTTGCACTTTTTACTTCACAAACAATCAACATTTTGTGAGTGACAGTTGTATTTCGATGATTCTAAATGAACCAGCAAGAAATATGCAAATTGCTTGCCTTTATTACGAAAATTGCACAAAAGAAAATCTGGTTTCGTAAACGGTTTTTTCTATCAGCCTTTTATATACGTATGCTACAAAATTGGCTGTGTAGCATAGCTAATATATCGTCGAAAATAGTAAGGTAGTATTATTGTTATTTGATATTAGAGGCTTGAGCTAGAACTGACGGTAAGTGATGCTGTAGTCTAGATGGAGCACGTTTGCCTAGAAGAATACTATTCAATCTCGACTTAAAAACTCCTGGGTTGTTCCAGCAGGGCAGTAGCCTACTGAGACCATGGATTGACTTCCGAAAAATAAACCTGAAGCAGCTGACTGGAACCTACCACCACCGCCATACCATACCACCACCATAGAATTAGGTTCAGTCAGTAAAGATCTACTCTTTTCGCTCTAGAGCAGGCCATTGGGTAATTTTACACCTGAAAGAGGAGTCCGGCAGGGAATTTTCTAATATCCCGAAATAAATATAAGTACCAAAACTAATTAAACAGAAACCATACAGAAGTAGAAAATCCCGAAGAACATCGCTTATAGTAGAGAACGTCTAAGTAAACAAAACAAAACACGATTAGAAATATCTTTTTTCCATAACACAAACAAACAATATCTTTTCGTTTCACGAAGACAGCACAGGGTACAGTCAACAACAAAAGCTAACAAATCCTGTTTGTCCTGTGGGAAGCGTCCGTGATTTAATACAAATTATTATTAGACGACATAAATAACATGGTAGGGGGTGAGGCGGCCAGAAGCTCCTTAATAAGTAATATGGGGGTCATCGTTCATAGCGAGAAAGCGGAATTAACCTGGTCGACATATGGCGTAGTAACGGCCATCACGGCTTAGGGCAGCTTAATAAAGGGTGTTTTTCGACACTTTATAAGCGTTAATTATAGGGTTTAATTATTTAAAGGCTGTTTGATGTACTGTCGGAATGTAGGGCCGGAAAATTATCGTGTAGTGGATTGATAAATGTAGTCATTATTTGTTTCGATGGCTATTTCAATTAGACGTCCTGTGTCTCGGTGGTTATTTATTTGTTCCATTTACCTGATTAAAAAAAAAAACTGGTTATTTTTGTGAACGAGCTCTAGAGAGGCTATTTTAGACCCAGTACCAAAAAGAACTACTGAAAGACTTCTGGAAACCCCAGGAAAGCTCTATGATGGTTACAGTGCTTGGCAGGCGGTTGCAAACACTACTTGGCGAAAGGTGGGTTTTCTATACACCTAATGAGTGCGGTGCCCCAGTTCAGAACATGAGCCACACCTTGCAGTGCCCATACACTTGAACTTTGGGAAAAATTAGGAATTCATTATTCGCAAGTCGACTGAACACTACAGTCTTCATTGTATAAGTCTGAGCGCTTAATCATAGGCCCACAAGTGGGACTTCATCTTCGAGAGACAGGATCACTGTACTCTCATAATCGCAAGAGCTAGAAAGCCATCGTACAACTTCATTATTGGTTCGAAAAAAAATGAAGATCAGGTATTACAAGATCACTGTCGCTTACTGTGTATCTTAGGGATGGGGTTCCCAAGTCATCGACGGCTCGTATAGTTCCATGCGCAAGGAGTTGTCAGTAAGTCGTAGGGGCCCAGCAGGGTCGAAGCCTACTGGAGCCTTGGCTTCTGAAAGTAAGGTTCGGCCCCGGTATGAAAGCCAAAGAAGAAAAAGGACTGGGTTTTTATTCAGTAAAATTCTGATACTACCTCACCTAAGGGTGCGGATATGTCATTGGATGTTGTCCCACTAAATTAAAAAAATGGATGGGGTTACGGTTCTGGGAGCTCGGATTTTATCTTTTATTACATTCGCGGTTCTGAAACTATTGTAAAACAGCAATAAGGCACCGTATGTTTGTATTAATTTTATTCTTGATCCAGAAATTACGTCTGAATAAAACATGGGACACGTGTGTGGACTCGTATTTTTAAACACTTGTGCATATTGGATATTTCAGTAGGATGTAAAAAAAATAATTTTTGATTCTAGGTAATTAGAATGGATAATATTGAGTATTGTCGGACACATTCAGTTAAGGAATAATAAAAACTCCCAGTTAATAAAAAAAGAAAGATTTGTTTGATTGATAAATAGCTGTTACGATCGTTTCGTTAACGTCGACCGCTTGGTATTGACCACCTCTTATTTTTTTTTGTCCTGAACACGTCACTGAGCGTTAAAATGACGTGATCGGAAAACAATGGGATCGGGGGCGAGGCAGACTCAAAGCGTTCGACGTTAACGAAACGATCGTAAATTGGCTAGGGGGGCAGGGTAGCGAGGTTGTTCGAATGAGTTACTACGGCTCTAGAAAATATAGGACGACTGTAAGGGAATACAAATGGGATATAGCGAAACATTCTCTCTTACTCCCATTCCCACTGAAAAAAAAGCTCAGAAAAAAACATAACATAGACAATTAATGAATAATTTCTAATGAAATTTTTTTTTAGAAAATAAAAATGGTAACATGAGTCTCTTCAGGGTTCCGTGGTAGTCTTTTAAAAGGGTCCCAATATGCTTAGGGTGATTACCAAGGTAGTTTTAATAAGCTAAAAATTTCACACCCTGGACTTTTTCCCAAATACCCTGACACCCTCTAAAGCTTTCCCTTAGGTAACTTTTCTTTTGTTTACATAGGATCACGTTTACCCCTATCTCACCTGATGGTAAGCGATGATGTGACCGAAGATTCACTCTTGACTTAACCTCTCGCAGTAATTAGAGACACAATTAAAAAGTTATGCGTTCCCGGCATACGAAAGGTTGTCGAAAAAACCCCTAAGTTGTAGCTCTCAGGAAATCGAAGTATACTGCAAGAATTCAATATAGTAGTTTAAACTTACCATTTAACTAATTTGAGTATAGGCTTTGAACCTGTCTGGTTTTCATTTCATTAACAGTTTCCCATAATTTAAAGAAAACAAATATTTTTTGAGGTCTGAAAACTTTTTCCTCTTATTATTTGATCAAGACAAAAATCGTGTCTAATATGACATATCTGAACATTGAACTTATTTTAATGATACTACATTCTATTTGAAATATATGTTCCTTATTTACCCTCCTAACAGTGCTGTCTTTTTATAGTTCCAAGCTAAGCAGAGCTTGTGTTATGGGTACTGGACAATTCATAAATATATTTATATATTTCTAAATACATACATATTATAGATACATTACATCGTCTGGATGTAATGTATCTATAATATGTATGTATTACAGAACAAATGATTGAGCTCTTCACACAAACATTTGTCCTGGGTGTAGATCGAACCCACGACCTCTGGCATAGCAGTCAGGGCCACTAACCAAAAGGCCAGTCAAAAAATTCAATCAATAATTAAAAACCGTACCCATGTTTTCAGCTTTTTATAAAGGACCAATATCTTACTACCTTGTGTAAAAACCATGGGAAAATTAATTATGACAGTTCTCATCAAAATAGTGTAATCAGTACTGTTTGTAATTAATTACTGCAACAGATAAATAAAACTTCCGCAGCAATACAGTTTATCATATTTTGGTTAAGGTTAACCACATGCAAAAGTGCCAGGGGAAGATTCTTTCAATTTATAATTAGTTTATTAATTTGTTAATTAATGCTTCTATTAAAGAAATAAAAGAAACTAGATAGATAATATAAAAATTAAATATATGTACCAATATTTCATTATAAAAAAGTGGAACCGTAAATATTGTTTTTTTTTTTTCCATGCTGGATATTATTGCTTCTAAATCACCACTGGCGTAAAAAGAGGCGCAAGTTTTAAAAAAATCCTCATATTACTAAAAAGTTTTCTTTACTTCACTAAAAAAATATTTAAAAAAACGAAAAGATTTTTTTTACAAAACCAAACGTGTTTGCTAAGTGTATTATCATTGCATAGTATAAAACAAAGTTGGCTGTCGATATATATGCTTAGATCTTTAAAAGTAGGCAACGGATTTTGATGCGGTTTTTTTAATAGATAGATTGATTCAAGAGGAAGGTTTATGTGTATAATACATGCATAATATATTCAATATCAGTACCCGTGCGAAGCTGGGGCGGGTCGGTAGTATATTATATACTGTAGTGTATATTTTAAGCTATCTAATGAAGTATAGTACTAACGTGCTTCCTTGGAAAACTTCTGAATAATTTTATGTTTAACTTCCCTAACTGTAATTTAATTGGCATGAAAATATATAAGTATGCCCAATGTTTACGGTTCATTTTATTTTAAACGTACAACTAAGTTATTATTTATTTTGTCATTTGTTCTTTGAGAGTGTAAAACCATAGAAGTCCACAGATTTACGACGTTCGTCAAAATCATTTACGTTTTTTTTTATATTTTTTCTTTTATTGGGTAAAAATCATCCAATGACATCTCCACGCCAGACGTTTACTTACTAAAAACCCCACTCCTGTTCCTTCTTTGCCTTCTCTCCAGGGCTCTGGGGTGTAGCGTTTTCACATTGCCCCATAGCATTAGTAGGCTTCGACCCAGTTTGGTCCCTTTTTTAAGTAAAATTCATCCAATGACGAATCCCGCTCTCGGGCGGAGCGGGAAACAGTGGCAGACTCTTACTGACTAAATAACCTACCCCGTTCCTCCCTTACCTTATTCCCAGAGCCCCGGTAAGTTTTATCCCTACGGTTTGCTGATAAGTCGCTAATTACGAGATGGAAAATATGTTTGGTCCCATTGGGTCCCGTAGTGGTGCTCGTCCTGTAAGGATTAAGGCGTGAGTCCAAGGAGTGTAGTGGTTCACGCGCGCTTCAGAAAGGGGTAATAATAAAGGGGCCCAGTAGGTCAGGTGTCTACTAAGGCTGTGGAAACGTTCGAGATAGTGACTTGTCCGTGGTCTTAGAATGCAAAAGGCAACTGAAAGACACAGATGGGTTTAGTAAATACGCAGACATTACACGTAGAAACAGTATCATTTCCTCCGCTTTCCACACAAAGTTCAAAGAACAAAGCCAGCACACAACAACTGCAGCATCCTTGTAAACTTGATAGGATTATAAGAGCTTGGCGAGATGTATGTCGTTATTGTGATAAGGTTTTGTTCTCACACACGAGTGTGCGGCGCTGTGAGGGACAGTTCACACCGACACGCGATGCGACGCTGTGCGAACAGCGACTGAAAATATAACTTTACTGCCTTCCGCGAACGGTTCCAACATTTTTCCTCTAGGTGATTTAAAAATATAAAAAAAAATCGTGATGGTTTTTTTTAAATCACTGCTTACCATCAAGTGGGATCGCAGTCAAACACTAATTTATTGCAATTAAAAAAATCAAATATGGGATGAAAAAAAGCTCGCCTACGTCATAAAAGGACAAACAACTTCTACTATGGCACCAAACCCATGATTTCAGTTTGATCCCATAGTAAAAGTGGTTTGTTATCGTGACTATAACAACGTATTTAAGTTACACATGTAGATCAGGACACAATATTCGTTTTATTTTCAACCCTATTAATATCCGCATCCGATCACTAATTACCTGTCATCCTATATAGATTAACTACATAAACAGATACACACCCACCAGCATACAACACCACCCAGTGCTGTGCTGATGCCTCGAGCATCTAGAGCTTAAATCTAGAGCGTAAATAAAGTAAGATGTTGAAGCACTCTTCGCACAGCGTCGCTTCGCATCGCGTTGTGATGTGAACTGACCCTTAGCGTCCTTACTGAGAACAAGAGATGTGAAATGATACGAGTGTTGTTATCACTGTGTTGTTGTTTTACTAAACATTACCACTAAATGTGTTTTTTTTGCGCAGATAAATCATCCAAAGACAGAGCAGGAGATAGACTTTTACTGACCACATGGAAGATGCCCAAGTTTCGGAACATTATAAGGTTGATTAAGCTTATTCACCATCGAAGATACTTCCGCTTGAACACCACTAAGTTTATTTTTGCTTGCACTTGATTTTTTTTTTTCTTATGGTGGGCAGAAAACATCAATTGACGAATCCCGCTCTTGGACGCACAAAAACACCCCACCCAATTCTATCTTTGCCCTACGCACTGGGCTCAAGCCTTCCTTTCAGAAAGAAACCCTGGGCCCCAGTAGGCTTCAACCCTTTTGCAGAGTCCCTACGTAGGTTTGGTTTGATGCCGCGCCGAAGGATTCAAGTGATTTTGCTTATACCTAAGTGTTGAGGCAGAAATGATTGCGATAGTACACTAACACTAAACACGAATATTTGTGTGTTAATTTGTAATTTACACGGATAGAATATGTCATAGAATAACACATAGAATAGGTATTTTTTATCTCAAAGTACTCTAAGTAGTACTTAGGTAGTAATGTTCTCTTCGGGGAATTTCTCCTTTCATTCGGGCGAAGCCGCTACCAGTAGCTAGTGATATGATATGTTTGACTATACATTAAACAGAGTGATTTATCTCTTACGCAACTTCGGTTAACCCCATGAAGTTATTTATGTTAATATAATTGAATATGTCTCCGCAAAAATGCTAACGAATTAAATTACCTACACCCAGTGAACCAAACGTCTGAACGGAAATGAATGAATTTTGGCGCACAGGTAGACATGTCTCGGAATAGAATATAAGATAATTTTTATACCACAAATATGTTCCCTTGCCTACCATATTTTTTTAAATTTTGACGTGGGCATAACAAGCAAAAGCCAGCAGTAATATTATAATGTGCCATTTTTTTAAATCATTAAGCATGTTTTGTAAAAAAACTGTGAATTCATACAAAAGTGCACCTTTGAAAAAGCACAAGTGGGCACCAAGCAATGATTTTGTCCTTTGATTTGTCATGTAATCATGACCCGTGCTGGACACATTTTTTCTATAAGTGAAGACGTTCACTGTCGGATTTAGGCCTTCCCCAAGTATCACCATACGATCGGTCCTGTGTCTCTGGTATCCATCAGATTACCGCGACCCTCACTAGATCATCGGTCCACCCACCAATTCCTAATATCCAATCCATAATATTAAATCCCTACCACACATCCTATCCCCCCATTCAAATTATTCACTCGTTTCATTATTATCGGTACTAAACCCAACCTGGTACTAGCCACTAGGTGAGTCCTGTTCATTTGACCTTGATATAATTTCCCTTATTCCGAGAAACGAGGTAATATTGTTTTGTGTAAGCACTTCATACATCGCTTTATTAGCGAGGTGCGTGACGAGAATATCCACGCGCCATCACATGTATGTGGGGTCGGTTGTACAGCCAGCGACAGCAATATCTGATCGAACAGACTGCTCAAATATTATTAGCAAACTGGATCCGTTTGTATTAATACTGGCCAATATAGGAAAATATTGTCTCAATAGTTATGTTACTTTAAGTTATGTTAAGCTAAAGTATTCAGGTTGCTTTTAGGAAAGCGTGCTCCGTCGTCATCTACATCATCACTTATCATTAGGTGACTTAGTAGTCAAAAGCGAGCATAACCAGAACAATTAAAAAAAGAAACGACAAATTAATACTTGTCTGACATTTTCACCTTTGGCATCAAATTAAATTTTATTATAAGGGATATTTCGGAAATATAAAAAAAAAATATTTATTTATACCCAGCCATATCCTTACAGACTAATCCAAATCGATATTGAGGTTATTTAGGATTTTTATTGGTAGGTAAAAATCATTGAATGACGAATCCCGCTCTACTTAGTTAACCGTAAATGTCGTTTGTTTCATTATGGGTATTTATTGTAATAATATTAACCTATATTTTTTTTTACAGAAGGGGTATTTTAGAATAAGCAGAATATTTTTTTTGTGTGGAAAATCATCAAATAGCTTCTCTTACTTATTAGGTAGACCGACAAACTAAAGCTGACTATACCAGTATTTCTTCAGCTGCTTTTTGCGTTACAGAGCCTTTGTAAATCTTTCAAACTATTTCGCAGCCCACAATAGTCTGTAGGGGCGCAGCAGGGTCGAAGCCTCCTGGGGCCAAGGTTTAAGAACTGGAACTAAAGAAAGAATGGGGGTGGTCGTATGTCTCCAGCTCCGCCCAAGGGCAGGATTCGTCATTCGATGATTTTTCCCACCATAAAAAAAAAAGAAAAAATTAGTCCTAGGTAACAAAAAAATTAAAAATCTGTCATTCTGACAGGGTTTTGTCTAGTTATAAAGTTTAATTTTCTTATTCGATGACATGGTTATTTTGTGATCTCTACATTTTTGTCGGCGACTGTACCAGAAATTATTGTTTATTTGATTCAATTAACCCTTCATTGAATGATATGTTATTTTTCCCGTTGCCCTCTGTTTCTGATTCACCTCTTCTTGGAAAAACTAAGGTTATACTGAGAAATAGAATATTTTCTTTTGTAATAGAATTAAGTGCTTGTAAAAGGAACAAAAATGTGTTACTGAAATTATATTTTTCTGACAATTGAAGTTGTTTACTTTTTTTTTGTAAAAACAGTTTTTGTTGGTAAAGATAAACATTAAATATATATATTTTTGGTAGGAATGTTTTATTTAGTATTCATGATCATATCTGGACGCGAACAGGAAATACTATTAGCTTACATTATATTTATTTTATTACTAGCTTTTGCCCGCGGCTACGCCCGCGTGGTATTGGGGTTGGGGTTTCCGGGATAAAAAGTAGCCTATGTCCTATTCCGCAATTTCATCCGTATCCGTCCAGCCGTTTTGGCGTAAAAACATCCAAACATCGTAACTTTCGCATTTATAATATTAGTAAGATAGAGCTGGCTATGCCCTGCGGTTTGCCTATGGCTCCGCTCCTATTGGTCGTCGCGTCCTGAAATTTGTCATGAAGCAAGGTCTTGTAGCACAAGAATAGGAAAAAATATAATAAACGTAAATTTCTTGTTTGGTACGCCACAAAAAAATCATCATCATCAAAAGATTTCGTAACTGAATTCGAGATTCACACGGCACAGCAGTAACGACTAATTTTAGGAAACGTTTTTTAAAAAATAAAAGAAAGCCAGTAACAGTTAAAACTGAAAGAAACCTCTGCAAGCGAACAAAATAATTTTCTATTTTCTCGTCGACAATTTCAATAAGTTTTCAATAAGAAATAGCTGTACAACATTTCGCAGAAGGCCGCAGTCATCAGTGCGTAATATCCCACGTGAAATTTGTAATATTAAAATCCACTACGACGATATGAAATTCAAGTTGTATTAAGCCCTCTCCGAAATAATTTTGATAGCTTCAAAGCTGAAAGGGTTGCCGGCCACCGAGGCTCGCAAAGCGCTGTAATTCCGTAAAGCTCGGCGCACACAAGCCCCACTAATCGGCAGAGTGCTGCCCTCTAAATATCGCTTTTACACGTCCATCGAACCATAAATAATAACTCTATGAAAACATAAATGTTCTCTTTTTTCTAACGTTTTCCGAGTTTCGTATTTTTTTTTCATAGAGTCAAAAGCTTGAACAGACCACTTTCGCATTATGGAATTGCCAAAACTCCATTTGCGTCCTATATCTAAACATTGTACCTTGGATGTGGGTCGGAGGAATTTGAATTCAATTCCATGATTTGTTAGAACTATTTTTGTTTGGAGGTTGTGTAAAGTTAGGTCGTCTGGTCGTAGTATATCGGTAGCGAGCGTAGAAATGAGATATTTTGCCAGTATTACGCAAATTGGATAGCTTTCAACACTCAACGGAGTAGGTTCCGAACTTTCGCCGAGAAAATTAAATTAAAAATATCATAAGACGTAAATATGTATGGGGATCGTAATGATGTTGCTCCTGCACTCAGCCCGCAGACGTTTCGGGTTTAGATTAAATAAGTTTTATTTGAATAACTTTCTGCAAATATTCGAGATAGGCATTTTATTATATCTAGTACTAGTAAAAACTTATACGCAGAGTTTTCATTTTGAAATCGAAAATTGTTCGCGGGTTTTATTATCTTTTTCATTTGAAAATTGGCTTGTTGTTTAATCGAGTGTCAAGAAATAAATGAAAATCGATTCTTCATATGATGTAGAGAGCGTTGTCTTACAAATATATTGGTAATTTTATTTTCAAACAAAGCGTGATTTTTTTATTTGTGTTAAATTCTTAAAATTACCATTTACACTATGAGTGGTACGAGAGGGAGTACGAGTGTTCGACTTTTATTGACTTAAACCTATATCCCTTCAGATGCCCTTTCCGTTTCAGAGCAAAGGAAACTCTTTTTTTAAATTGACCGGTGAACTAACCATTGCTCGCCGTTCTCATACTCGCGTTTACAATGGCTTGGAATCGGCCTGCGATTCCTGAAGCCTAAGGCATCTCCTGCGGCGGTAAATACCTAAATGTTATGACTGTTGATCTTAACGTTATACTTGCGACTTTATTAAATTAAGTGTAAATAAAAATCGTAATTTCTTAACCACCTACAATGAAATTAAATTAATAACTAAAATCCAATTATACTTACTGTTATTACGTTCATAATTGTCAATAAAAAAATATGCTTCGTGATACCATTAATCTTATTAAACTCGATATAGGCATAACAATTATTAATTAATTTAATTATAGCTACATATACAACGTAAATATAATTATATATAAGTATATATATATACGATGAGTTCCACCTTAATTCTGTCGATGATCGGCGATGGGCCACTTTAGGAAATTAATTATAATTATGCTAACGACCCCATTTCCATAGCTAATACTAAGGTTTCAGTACCGCCTTCCAAATAGAGGTATCCACGTCTATTATCATTATGTCGAATTAACTTCTTTATGGCGAACTTCGTGTGTTTTTTTTTCTTTTAATTTTATGTAGGTGAATTGCAAAACTGCTTTCCTGTTTTTTTTTTGGAAAATAACGTGTCTTTTCAAGGGATTTTCTTAAAAATGGTTGATTTTTAAATGTGAGCTTAATAGCTTGCTGACTGATTTTATAACATGGGAAAAACTAAAAAAAAACTATAAACTTTTTTTTAGTGAAAATCACCTCAAAATTCATTGCGTGATTTATGAGGAATAAAGAGTTTATTAACAAACAAATGCGGACACCGACTTTGTGTTATACTATGTAGGACACTTTTTTATGGTAGGTAAAAATCATCCAATGACGGATCCCGCCGTTGGGTGGAGCGGGAAACAGTGTCACACTCTTACTGACTAAACAACCCACCCCGCTTCTACATTGTCATACATACCAGGGCCAGAGCCTCCTTTCAGACACAAACCCTTGGCCCTAATTGGCTTCGACCCTTCTGCAGGGGAGACTTTAATAATGTAAATGATAATTATGTCCCAAAATTTTCATACAACGCCATCTAGTTCCAAACTAAGCAGAGCTTGTATTATGAGTGCTAGGCAACTGATAAAAACACTTATATCTTACTAACATACATAGATATTATGGATAAATAACACCCAGACACAGAACAAATAATCGTGCTCATCACACAAACATGTCTTGGGTCGGTACCGAACCCATGATCTCCGACATAGCATTCAGGGCAACTAACTACTAGACCATCAGGCCAGTCCTAACCGATTTCAGTGTAGTTAATTTCGGGTATGGATAGCAACAATTGCACTGTGGTAGTGTTGAAACCACTATTATGTTGATTGTAGAACGGTGCAGTACAAGTCGAGCCTCAATTATACAATCTGAATACATTATACAGGGTGCCTTAGATAATTGCAGCGCTGGTTTCAGCTGAGCCTGAAGTGGCTGGGAATAAATTGGTGAGTTGAGGTTAATTTTGACTGGCCTGTCAGTCTAGTAATTAGTGACCCTGACTGCTATGAAGGTCGTGGGTTCGATTCCCACCCAGGACAAATGTTTGTGTGATGAGCACGATCATTTGTTCTGTGTTTGGGTGTAATTTATCTATATATATATCTATTTAGAAATATTTAAGTATGTTTATCAGTTATTTAGTACCCATAACACAAGCTCTGCTTAGCTTGGGACTTGATGGCTTTGTGTGATAGTTGTGGACATATTATTATTATATTATAATTGTAGTAGTACGTACTGGCAATAGGATATTTGTATAGACTTATATCCTAGCGATAAATAAGCACGTTCATAGAAACTATTGGTCAAAATAAATTTAACTTATAAAGTTTTTGTAACTATTTTGACATAATTATACCATAGAGTTTGTTCTATTCTGATGTGATAAAACGTATCTTTTGTGCTATAATGTTTTCGTGTGTGTGTGTTTTTGTTTGTTGTTGTTTGTGATTTTGTTATGTGCTTTTTGAAAACAGCTTCAAAATTGTTAATAAATGATGCAGTAATTTTTCAGTATATGAAGAAGAGAGGATTTTAACATCTCGCTATCTCTTTTATTCGCACTTAACCCAATGGCGATGATGTCACATTTTAGTTTGTGCATCCTTTTCTACTGTTTGACATATAAATATTATAATCCTTCGCATAAGCCTTCGTTTAGATTTGAAGGGTTAACCATTACTTAATTTTGTATGGATTTAAAAAGTTCCTTCAATTTTCTTTTTTTGGTCTTTACCAAAAAAAGAAAATTGAAGGAACTTTTTGAAGGTAATATTAATAATTGTCGACTGTGCAATTCTGAAACCGGTTAGTTTCTTTGATGATTCATGAATGAAAATCACGTTTGTTTCGTTCCGAAAGATGAATCAAATTAAATAATATAATGTCAATGACTCATGTACCAAAGCTACGTTTCTAATCCCCAGTCCGTGGTGGCCAGCGAACAAAAAATACTGAAATTATACTAAAAAAAAACGCCATCGGTAATTTTTGATAATTATGTATAACCGGTTCAAAACGCGATCAAACCACTTGAGCGTGGGATGTAGACACATACGTATATAATTGTTTCTTATTAAAATCAACGTTAATCTGTTTTCGGAGCAGATTCCAGCAAGGTACCTACCATCGCATTATGTTTAAGAATCGACAGCTATAATTTCTGTTCAATCAAGATTTAATTGTTTTAATGAGGCAACATGCGTGAATGGCCGGCCCAATTATTGTTTATTTTTAATCGCCTCGAGTGGTTTTTGTGTTCGCAAGGAGGCACGCATGGAGGCCTTCGGCGATCATTTTCATTATTTTAATAATGTAAACTTCCAATAATAATTTACTGTGATTTGGGGTTAAACACGTTAAGAGATATTTATAATTTACCAAAGAGTTTTGATACATAGTTAGCTGTGTAATTTGGTCGTCGAATTATGATGTAAGTTGTTTTCTTTGTTGTGGTACTACAATCGGAGGTATTCGAGTAACTGGCTGCGGCTTGGAGATGGTAAGTAATTAAAATAATTGTCTCAGTAATTATAGTAGAAATTACATTGTTGTTTTGTATTGTATGGTACCTATCTACACTAATATAATAAAGAGGTAAAGTTTGTTTTTTTGTTAGTTTGTTTTTTTGTTTGTAGGGGGTAATCTCTGGAACTACTGGTCCGATTGGAAAAATTTTAGCAACAACAGAAAGCTGCTTTACTCCTGAGTGACATAGGCTATATTTTATGTACGCGGGCGAAGCCGCTGACAAAAGCTAGTATATTGTATTTATATTGGCAACGTTGTAACTTTGAAACTGTTATGTTATTATGTTATTATTTCAGGCGAAAGATGTTTAGGTTGTAGGACATAGACGGCCTCTAGTGACGCCACAATTATCGATCTGGTGTATCTCACATCCTTCGAATATTTGCTACCCTTACCTTTTTTTTGGTTCACCTTTTGTGGCCTTCCAACACTGCTTCCGGTACGAGGCCCTGTTTCTAGAAAAAATCGACTCCATCGACCATCTGTTCTGTGAACAATGTGCCTTGCCCACTGCCTCTTAAGCTTGGCGATTCTTTAGGCTTGTTGATAACCTTGATTCTCCTATTGGTATCTGGGGTTGTCAAAATAGTCATATTCAGGGCTTTTTATACGTTCTTCTATACCGGCAGTCTTTGGATAGACTACACGCAGAAGCAGTACAGTGCTCTACGTGTACAGTACAACAATGCATTCAGGGTGCTCTTGGAGCTGCCCCGCTTCTGTAGAGCATCGGGGATGTTTGCGGAGGCGCGCGTGGATTCACATCCCTGGTGCGTAGGGTGCGGGCCATTTGCAACAGTATCCTGGCCGATTTTGCCGAACGTGTCGACTGTCAGTACCTGAACCACTGTTGCATGGTTCACGTACTGACTTATTTTAAGTTATTATTTTAAAATCAAATCGGCAATTTTATTTATTTTTTAGTTATTTTAATATGATGTGTGTTTAATACATGTGATGTGATGTGTGTGTATAGTGTGTATGCTGGTCAGGGTTGCAAGACGCACAGGACCGATTTTTGTGGCGGCCCTTGGGTGAGGCGTATGTCCAGCAGTAGACGTCTTTCGGCTGAAATGATGATGATGATGATGTGTGGATAATATGATCCAATGTTGATTGACATAAATATGAAATAAATAGCATTTTGTTTAATTAGCGACTTGTAAAGAGAGTCGTCAAACGATAGGTTTTTTTTAGTTGAAATGGATCCTATATTAAGGATTACTACCGAGTCGTGAGTGCGTTCACAAACATGTTAAATTCATGTACACAAGACTTCCTAAATTCGGAAAAAGACCTAAATATATACACGTATGTTCCATGCGGGAATCGAACATGTGACATTACGCAGCAGCAATTCCCATAAGCACTGCGCCAATCGATACATGTTTATGAATTTGTACTAATGCTAGAACAAAATAATTATATGTAAGCCTTTTATATTTGTACGCCCCTGTGGTAGAACGTGCTGAGACTAAATGTTTTAAATCTAACACCATGTAATGTACAATAATGTACATACCTACCATGTTCTGATAAATGATTATTATTACGATGATGACTAAAAATTAAAAAAAAAAAGATTGGTTCTTACTGGATGCAAACAGCCTAAGAAAGAGAAAAGTGGGGTTCCTTGGAGGATCTTACTTGCGGAAGAACCCCTTTCTTGCAAAATAATTAATTGTTCTATTAGGAGTATGACTAATTAAAAATGACTATTCACAGAATAAATGATTTTTATTTTGCAAGTAGGTTTAAAAAAAATCACTTTTACTCGTCATTTTGTTTCGATGCTAGATGAGTCCGGTGTTTTCTAGCTGAGTACCCTGAGAAGAAACACCGAAACAAACTCAGGGGTCAAAGTCTCTTTTAAAGTCCATACAGTAAATATGTATTGGTCAAATCATATAATAGGATTAAGGTTAGTTTTTACTCACTTTTTTATATTTGCAAGAAATAAAATGTTTTTTATTTTTATTATTACAAATTCGTCATTATGTTAGTACCTAAAGTAGGAGAGATATTTAGGTAAACCCGGGTAGTCCAATCTATATTTGAAACCCTTCTGCTAAAAATAGGACGTCATAAATTACGAAAGTAATTATTTCCCTAATTATCGCTAACGGGTCTTATTTTGTATTGCCTGACCCTCTTGAGTTCCCTCGGCTTCTTATAAGTCGACCATTTCAACAACCCTGGGGCAACAAGGCAGGTGGCCGAAAGATGACCTACCTGATTTCAATCTAGTTGTTTCTTCAATAAACAAATCATGTATATTTAAGGCGCCCATACACCTATAATAATATTGCGCAATATACGTAATATACAAATTGCGATTTTACAATTTAATTAATTTAATTAAAATTAAACAGTACGGCCGAAGCCAATTACACTATTTAAACACACAAGAGTAGCAATAAAACAATAAAATTTAAAATAATATTTTAAAAATTAAACAACAGATAATTGACAAGTCGCGCAGGACTTTCAGGGGTCATTTAATAGATATTAAACACAGTCACACATTCATCTCACAGATTTTCATACATTCTGATAGTATCGTCTTCCATTCTTCCCCAAACACATCAAATTCAGTGTTCTTTCTAGGAGAGCGTTAAGCGCAGAGAGTGTCCGTGGTACGGGTGATTTGGAGACAATATTATTCAACGTGTAGGGATAGTATGTAAACATTGCGCAATGATTGAACAAAGGTTTGGGCGAGCTTAAATTTTGTTGCGCAATATTATTGTAGGTATATGGGATATCTAAGGCTCAGGAACAGAGAAATAATTAATAAGTGTTGTTAATTTTAAGTTTAATGAGAATGGGGATGAATCATTCTAATGTTTTGGCAGCAAATTAGCCTTTTCGGAAAACTTCGCTGAGGTAATCAACATTACAAAAAAATCTCAGAACTTTACCGAGATCGCGCTTGTTTCATTAATTCTAGTTTTTGTCCAGTTGTGATAGAAAACCACCAATTTTACACCACAACAAGTATAATTATATATTACACTAGGAATCATTATGCGACTGAACGTTACTCGAAGATATCCCAATTAACCCACTAAAAAGTCTTTGATTTTGGATAACTTCCAATTTTGAACTGTTCGAAAAACAAAAATAGAATAAGAAAAGTTGACAGTCGATCGTCATTTGTTTTTGGTTCCAAAATTTTAAAGCGCTTCCAATTTTGAAATGCAATCCCTCGATTACTTCAGGGTTGATTTTTTTTTAATTTTAATGATCTGGTTACTTGGACCTTTTGGCCAATAGTAAGGTTGAGTAAACGAGTAGTCTCAAGACCAATAATTACATGTAAGATCTAAGTCGTACAGTTCCTCTCTGGATCTAATCTGGAACCTGACATGGTGTGGACGCGAGGTGTGGGGAGAGTGAGCTCTAACTAACAAGTTAATCCAGCCGCGGGCGCATATGAAGTTTATATCACGCTTTGCATTATGCTTCATTATCTCAGCCATTTTTGCTTTGTTATGCTGGAGTAGGGGTGTGCTTGGGTCAAACTTGGAAGTTGAATGTATGTTGAATTTGAGGAATCTATAGTCTTCCAAATTCTCATCTTTGATGATGATCTTTGTGGGATCTTAGTAAGCAGGAAAACCCTTGGTTTAAGGGTTGAGACGGTTTTTTATGTTAATTTTTGACTAGTGAAAAGAAATGTTTAGGAGAGTTTCTTTTCGTTAGTGGAGTGAAAAAAGCTCTTCGTATTTGATGGATTTTTGTATGTTTAAATATCAGAAACTATCAGTTGAATTGAAAAGCACGTAGATTGATTAAATTTAGATTTGTGTAGTCGCAACTAAATAATTGATAAATTGAAAGAGATTGAGACATATAATATACATAGATCAACCCGCACTGGGCTTCGAGAGGCGACGCCTGAATCCCAGCCGTGGGAATATTATAAGATGGTATGGCATATTACCAAAATTAGGTGATCTTTACATT
The DNA here is from genome assembly GCA_029852875.1 of Mythimna loreyi. NCBI lineage: Eukaryota > Metazoa > Arthropoda > Insecta > Lepidoptera > Noctuidae > Mythimna > Mythimna loreyi. The sequence continues at coordinate 12,850,080 of CM056780.1, read as the reverse complement.
TATTTTTCCATTTTGCTGTTTGTTTTTTAATGTTTCACCCTTTTCATAAAATAGGCATCGTGTCCTGTGAGGGTGAATGGGAAGGGAATAGGAAGTTCAACCACTCCCTCACCTTCATATATGTCGTTGGCTAGTCTTGTACACATCGAATAGAAATCAACACAACCCAATAAATCTATTAGGTACCTAGCTATAAAACCCATACTTTCATCCATTGTCTTAAAGATAGAAAGCTGCAATTGTTTAAACTGTTTATAATTCCATTCGAGTGTGGGGTACAGCGAGGAGGCCGGTTATTAAGAAGTCGTGGCCATTTGTGATGGGCACCATTACTTAGGAGCCTGTCATTTACTTCGATCGTGATCTTTGAACAACTCGTTATCCAGCTATCCACACGTGGCCGTGAGTGGTGACCAGTCCATGCTACCGTATTTATGGTTACAATATCCATGGTTGGTCTAACTGAGCTCAAAGATAGCCCGCGAAATTCAAATTTCGAATTACAATTTTTTATTTCGCGGGCAATCTTTGATGGTTATTAAGAAGTCGTGGCCGTTTGTGATGGGCACCATCACTTAGGAAGCTGTCATTTACTTCGATCGTGATCTTCGAACAACTCGTTATCCAGCGTCCACACGTGGCTGTGAGTGGTAACCAGCGCATGCTACCGTATTTATGGCTACAACATCCATGGTTGGTCTAACTTCGGGGCTCAAAGATAGCCCGCGAAATTCAAAATTTGAATAAAGAAAAGGAAATCAGAACTAGACCAGTTTAGAATCCATTTTTGAATGACGTTTATATTTCACGAAAGAATGAGATGATTCAAATTTCGAATTCGAATGAAAGAATTTTGAACTAGGCTAGTTCAGAATTCATTTTTCGAATGACGTTTGTATTTGAATGAATCAGATGATGGGTTTTTCGTGTATCAGTATTTTTTGCTCGAGGTTAGTGCGCATTGTTCTGCTCTTTATGCCCCATGCCAAAATGTCATCAAGAACTCAAAATATGCCAAAAATTACTGTGAGCTCTCATCTACGTGGATCATTACCAACGACATGGTTGTGAGTGGTGCTGGCTGGTGCAAGTTGATGAATTCATACCGTGATGTACGATCTACAAAGTACTTTTGTATAGGCCAGAATTAATCATCAATAGCATAGCGGAAATCTTTACCGTCGTAGGAGGTCGCTACAATTAACTGTAACTAACTCGACTAAAACACCGCTTTCAGGATTCGCCAGCCCTACTCTGTTGTTGCAGGTGAGACAGTGCGTCGCCTGCGGCGGTCACCGTCGCTGCGCCGGCGCCCCCCCCACACCCCGCGCCGCCCGCGCCGCCCGCGCCCCCGCACCGCGCACCCCCGCCGCCCGCCATAGATCGATCACTCAGCCAACCGTCAATTAACTTATTGCCGGACAATCTGCTCACTAATCACCGTTTTTAGACGTTCTTGCGATTTTTGTGATATAAGAAAATTATGTTCGAGAGGATTGTTGCTGTATTTTGTTTTTTGTATGATGAAGTTTAGATTTATGTGTGGTCTACGAAACCATGGTATTAGACGAATTATTTTATTAATTTATGGAGCAAAATCGACATAGAAATATTAAGACTATTCCTTATTACAAAAGCATTTCTCTTTTTCTCCACAACACAAAGCCAGAATCGTGTCCTACGACAATTACCCAAAACTCATAAACCATACTTAAACCAAATTCCAAATAAATTATGACAACAACAAAAAAAAAAGAGAAAACTAACAACAGCCTACAACGAGACAATTCTAAGTCATTTAACAAAACAACAACATTAAGAACGAAATTGGCCATTTTACTAAAAGCGGACAAACGTCAATTATGTGCAATTGTAATAGTGACGATGTAGAAATGTAAAATGTACGTAGCCATAAGAAGTGGCGCCATTACGAGGAGTTAATCTCGATGACGGAACACATTACTGGGGTAATGAGAGGAGCGTGAACCTCGCAGTCTACAATTTACTGACTCCTAAAGGCGTTTGGAAGTGGGCACTAGGCCCTATGACCAGCGGAGGATGTAGTAGATAAGTGTCGAATATAATAAGACGTTTTTTTACAACACCGATTTAATCGATCTATGCTATAAGCAAGCATAGACAATTAATAGATATTCTGCCACATTTTTTATTTTTATTTTTATATAGCAACTTGTTTATAATACTACTGCCATTTTGATTTAAGGATGCAGGGATTTGATTGACGATTGATTGATTGATGATAGAAAAGGATTGTCGCATAGTAAGAATCCAAGGGTGGCACTGCGTTTAGCACTAAACTCTGACCATCCTAGTAAAAAGTATCTATGGGTAATTTTGATACTTTTGAGAGACTTTTTGAGGTGGAAAATCTTTATAAACTCTTTAACATATCTGCAGATCCATACTTTTGGAATTGGTTTTGTTGAAATCGGCTAATATAGAGTCTACAAGAGAGAGAGAGCGTCCATGGGGATTTTCAGTTTTTGTGAGGTTGACATTTAGCAATCAATAAACTTAATTAGGTATGAGGGCTGATTGGATAATAGAATTTTGAAGAGTTTAAATGTAGTGTCTTAAAATTGAAATTGAGTGCGAACCATACGCACTGAATTTCAATTTTAAGAAACCTTTTAGTATACTTGTAGGTATTTAATGTCTGCTTTTAACCACCTGTGTTTCGACTTTTTTGGAAATGCGTAATTTATTTCGATACAATTTCAGGAATATCCGATGAAAATTGTTTGCAGAAAGTACGAGTACATAAAATATGAGCGTTGTAAACACAGGGCTATTGTTCTTAAATTGTTGTAAATTACCTACTTTGCATCAGCAATAAATACTGCACTGACACTTAAATTTCAGAATCTAGAGGTCTATAAACTTGGCTGTGATCGCAATGATAGAAAATTAGCAACATCCTGGTAAGAGTTGGGACTTGGGGTGAGGTATGAATCGCCGCCGGCGGCGACTGCGGCGAACAATACCGGCCGCAAGACGGCGTCGGCGCGGCCGCGGGCGCGACGCGACACCGCCGGGACAAACCTACCACACGCGCGACATTTTGATTTATTCCTCATAATTATCAAATAATCTGCTTTGCATCTCTCGTTATAACATTACGATAATTTCGCTCCATTACATCGGGTTCTAAGCGGTGACCGTTCGCTAGCACAACGATTGATAATAATCGCTCGCGAAGTATAATGGCGTACACCCACGGGTAATTATTGTTGTGTAGTCGTGAGTTCGTGAGCCGGTGGAATGGCGGAATGCATCTCCTTCGGGGGTTGCTCGCCGTAAACCAACACGGCTCGCCGTCCGCCGCGTAAATAACTGATCGCTTTCTTCGCGCTAATGATAGTGCGGCCGCCTGCGCTCGCGTCCTCTTTAGTCGATCCCGATAAAATAATTACCAGTATTTATAAGTGCTCGCACTTAATCGCAGCTTTATTCTAGTTATTAAGTGTGCTGCATACGTGTGCACTTAAAATTTCCTGGAGAAATCTGTGGGAACGAGTATGTCAATAATTAAACGAATAATAAGTAGGTAATTGGAGTGAAGGGATTGTTGTTACCCAAGAAGGAATATACACAAGTAAAGATGGTTTCGGAGAAGACTCATAAAAATATCTGTTGTCTGTTAGAGGCTACAATGATGTCATTGTTTTGGTTTCAGCTCATGCCTGAGGGATGAGTCCGGCGTAACAAACACACGCCGTGGTGGATGTTGCATTGACGTTTGGTCACGGGGCATCGGCGCGCGGTTGTTGCGACGTAATGGGCCTGGCCGTCGGCTCCGTTATCCCTCGTAGCTAATGATTGGCCGGCATTAAGTCCCGGCTGTGCCTTGCGATTATTGGATCTAACAGATAATTTTATATCGCATTGTCCCGGAGCGTAAAATTTTCTGTTGTTATTACGGAGCGAGGCACGCGCGGGACAGGGCCCGCAGACCTCTCGTATCGCCTCATCGCGGGATCGTATACAACGACCGCGCAAATCACGATCCGTTTAGCACAACTGTAAAATGGCTCCATAATAAATGATTGTTAATGAGATAATGCAATGTATCTTGGTTACTTATTGCTCTACATAATTTTGCATGAAGATAAAGGAAGATACGAGTGTGACTGGGCTGCATAAAACCTGTTGCTTACAAACATATCATGACTAGAGCTTAATCTTGGATATTATAAGAAACCGATAGCTACTACTTATTTTTAGTTAGAGCCCACGAATACCGACGCCATTCTTGTTCATTTATTTCTTAAGTTGTTCTAAAGTACCACCATTGTAGCCACACGTCAAGCCAAGCCCAAAAAATTAGGTACTAAAGTTACATATTGCTCATTGTCATATTACTCGTAGAACAGAAGGTCGATGGGACCGAAAGGTTCTGAAGTGGCGACCGAACACTGGAAGACGCAGCGTTGAATCCTCCCACAAGGTGGTTCGATCTCCGATGGCCTGGTAAGAAATATTGGATTTGAAATTCAATTCACAGGGCCGTTCCTTGTTGCACTTGGGGAAGGCCTACATGCAGCTCTAGACTTATTTCGGCGGGATTTATAATGAGTATGACTCTCACCCCTAAACAACTCAGGTAAATTCAACAATTTATTCCAAGCGTTTACAACTGCCTATATCAGTGGCGTAGTGTCGATATTTCCAGAATGGAAACCGAAGTATAAAAACTTTTTTCACAAAATGTAGCATCATGCAAAAAATAGCCCTAAAACAATCCTTTGCCACATACGGAATGCCCCGGCATAATTCCATCACTTGTTTTTTTTTTTCAGAACCTACTGTTCAAAACAAAATTTCGTTACAAAACATTTTCTCTTCGCCTCTGGCCATACAGATTCATTCTCTAATACCAGACCAGCCTCATCGTGTTATAAAGACACAACTATCGACTGACTATCGTCCATAAGTTCCACAATCATATCAGCCACAACCGAACAGGACCAACATAAATTCATCGCCACAAACGCTGGGGCGACACTAAAGGGTTTCTTAAAGAAATTATGAATACTTGATTGTACTTATAGCAAGGTTCACACCTTTGGTTCACGATCGCCATTCTTCCCGCGGTTGTAATGAGCCCTCTAAATCAAACAATAGCATTAAAGTGTCAATACGGCCTCGATAACACCTCGCCGTTTTCTTTTGCACGCGGAATTATGGCAATAAATCTATGGGAGGCTGGTTTACACCCCACGACTGGTCTTCGATCACTGGCTATTGTTTATCAAGTACTTTGATTAGTGATCAATTAAGAAGTAATTTATGTTTTAAATTAGATGAGTGTTCGCTGAGGAATCGCTTTACTGCAATCTGGACGTAAAAAACTTCTTGAAACTATTTTTATTGTATCAAGAATCAAATTATCAAGCACTAGCTTTTGTCAGCGGCTTCGCCCGCGTACATAAAATAATCTATCCTATGTCTAATAAAATAGCCTATGTCACTCAGGAGTAAAGCAGCTTTCTATTATTGCTAAAATTTCTCCAATCGGACCAGTAGTTCCAGAGATTACCTCCTACAAACAAAAAAACAAACTTTACCTCTTTATTATACCTACTAGCTTTTATCAGCGGTTTCGCCCGCGTATATAAAATATAGCCTATGTCACTCAGGAGTAAAGCAGCTTTCTATTGAATCAGTAGTTCCAGAGATTACCACCTACAAACAAAAAAACAAACTTTACCTCTTTATTATATTAGTCTAGATTATACCTATTAGTGTAGATTTATGAATTGCCGGTAAGTTGACTAGTTATAAAAATAATGCTAATTGCACATTCCACATTTGAGAAGAATGTGCAAGAAACTTCATGGACACTTAAACTAAACTGCAGCTGCGATCCTTCAGTGGTCCTTTCCGTTCTAGGGCTGCGGTGACTCTTTCAGCTAATTTTGCAGCTCCGACATCTTGAGGCTACGCTGCTAGGTCCTATGTAGAATCAGCTCTAGTCCTCTCATTATGCGTTTGTTGCTGGCTAAATTATGCAGAATATTTCGAAGGGCTTGAAATTTTACGTTTATACGGCCTAATGTCAAGTCTCTTCCAAAATGACCATAAGAGATAGGCCATAGGTCTTCTTCAACACGTGGATTTGAAAAGTATTTGCATTTTTTATGGTAGGTAAAAATCATCTAATGACGAATGCCGCCCTTGGGCAGAGCGGGAGACAGTGTCAGACTCTACTGACTAAACAACCTAATCCGTTCCTATGTCGCCATATATACCAGGGCATGAGCCTTCCTTTCAGACAAGAACCCTAGGCCCCAGTTGGCTTCGACCCTTCTGCAGGGTCCCTACGATACGATACTATACTACATATTTCTTTTTATAATACCTAATTAATAAACTCTATGAAGATATCTCAAAGGTGATCCTATTGATTGAAAGCTCAATATAGGTTTTAATAAAACTCGGTAGGTATCAATAAAACTCGACATTCCTTCCACCTCGGAAATATCTGGACCCAAAAAAATTCCCTAAATTATAAATAGATTTTCTTAGATCAGTTAGATCAACAAGTTAACTACGTTTCTTTATTCTATGTGCGTGCACCAAAGGTATCATTTGAGCTGTGAAACATCGAGTTCCCATATTTATGGTGTAGTCTACGGGCCATTGTCACCCTTGCTGCGATACACCCATTCTCATTGCAGTTTGTAGCCTGAAGCGCTTGCCTTTCAGACAATAAACCATAATCAGGTACATATTGATTGCGTGCTTCTAATTCTGCTTCGGATATATGAAACAGTGCTTGTATATTTGTGATTATAAGTATCATGTATCCGTCTTTGTTAAAAAGCAATGTATTAAAATAAGTTATTAACACAAACATAAAGTACATTTGTTTTTGAATAAATTAATTTTTTTTCAAATTCAAAACCGTAAGTGTGTGTGGTAGGTATGTAAGAAACGTCAGGAACTAGCACACGGCTCAATTGGTTTTTATACGACTGCCCCAAAAAGGATTGTTATTTTGCAATGCAGAATAACCGCCAAGAAACTCCATGGTTACTCTAGTAATAAAACTAGATTTTATAATATTTCAATATTAAAACACAGTGGTACTTACTGGTAAAATTGACCGGTGCCCAAAAACACAATTTAAAAAAATTGTATCAACATTCCTTTTTTGAAAGTTCCATTGAGCGACAAACGCAATGTGACAGAATTATTTACTGTCGATGGAAAAGTTGTATTTTGTGAAACTCAAGTAGGTATTACTATATACATTTTCACGATACATTATGTTTAGTTTAGTACCTACATCGTGTACATATAATGTAGTACCTAACACCGCATAACTAATACAGTGAAACAAATATGTACCGAGTCGAAAAATGTTTAGGTATGCATATTACCTAAAATTACAAACATTAAACTATATTTACATAGAAAATTATATTAAATTTACAAATCGTGTAAAATTGAAATTCACCGTGATTAAACATATTGTGTAAAACCGTGTAGCTGTTTGCATTTCGGTCGTAAGGGCACAAAATCCGTCTGACATTTGGCGCCAAGCCGCAAATGACTGGCTAAATTATGCAGTTAACTTCTTACGCTAGGGTTGTGCCTTCTATGTAGATAGATAGATACACAACTCGGTACAGAGCCGACCTTTTAGATTTAACCGCTTTGATTTCATGAGGCTTGAATCGTATGCTCATTATTTCATCAGCGATTCTGTGCTATTATTAATGTTGGCTGCAAATATTGAAGCTAAGAAACAAAGAAATCTTTACTCAACCAGAAAAGGTTTGAAAATCTCAGCCTTTTTAGATTTAGCAGGTACTATGTTGTCAGATTGACGATTGATTTAGAAAAATAGAACTTCCTTGAGACGTTTTTAGCGACTCTCCAACACAGTGACGTCAATGGCGCAAATAAGAACTACTACAAATACTAACAAATTTTTCCATGCGATTCGAACATATACGATAGCCCACAAGAGCTAACACCGGTCTGGTCGGAGTATCCTCCCTTTTCAATAGAAGTATGTGGAACTTTACTCTCTGTTCCGCATACCTCCAAAAAAGGATCTCATCATTCTCATCGTGTTTTGTTCATGGCTTAATCAACCCAATTTAATGTTCCCATTGCTGGGATTCAGGTCCTAGGAGAGGGAATAGCTGAAATCTGCACGAGGACCCCATGCGGGTTGGTGGATGTCACGTGTCTTCGAATTATAGTTCTAGGGCATTCCAGTTTTCTCACGTTTCAATTCGAAATACGTCTTAAGTGTAAAAAAATACTAATTTTTTATTTTCATTGTTAGGAACAATTCACTTTCTTCCATTAATTTGCTACTAAGACACTTCACATACTAAAGCAGAGATGAACAAAATTGAAAAACTGGTCTTTGATTAAACCTTTTTCGTTCACGATTCATAAATAAATTAAATTGAAAAAAAATCTTGTTTTACTCACCCTATCCAATTTCTTCCATTTGAAAGTATGACAAGACGTCGCAACATGGCAAACGATCCTATTATTATTTGGAACGCATTGTACATGGACTGACAATGAAACCTTTTTAGCAATATCTTCAAAAAACTAAAATAATCTTAGTAATTACTATATATATTTTATCTTCATAAACATTACTGACTACAATCAGTAACTTCCAAAAGCTAAAGCATCGCCTATTAAACCATAAACAAACAAAGACGACACGAAACTAAAAACTCGACCGTATCTATAGAGATCGAACAAAACGCTACAAAGTCAATGCAATGTCGCCGCAGTCGAAGGGTTGAAGATAAATACGTACAAGGGGCCGGGAGGTCGGCTATCGCAGATAAACAGGGGGTTAGCAATTTGTACGACTATACAAATGCGCAATAGCTCTACAGAAGCAGTGGCGTAGGTAGGCGTTGGCGATGTGGGCCCTAGCCAATGGACTCGCACCCAAACGGGCTTCGCGCAAATATTTGACCACTCTTTCCGCCAATGGCTAACTGTGATTTGGTAGACAGTTGAGTTGCAATAGTAGGTTTGTCGTTTTAGCATTTATTAAACAAGAAGGTGTTGTTGATGCGTCTTCGCCCACATTTAAACTATTTCACTCTACGCGCCTGTGGAGCAGGAGCGATGGACGCGGGTGCGGCTTCGACTCCGTACGCGCAGGAATTTGACCGATTGATACGTATTTGTACTTGTTTCGTTTGTTAGTTCATTGGTTTTGTTTTTGAGATGGACTGAAGACTAAGCGACGTTGAATTTAAGTCTAGACGTTTGGTTTTTTCACTTACATTTACCAGAAAAAATCTCAAAGCGAAATGCGAATGAGGCGACTGGTTTCCTAAATAAAAAGTCTATTGGCCAATTCACGTACTTTAAAACGTTTGAATTCATTCACATCACAATCTCATCTCGGCTACAATAGTCAAAATATATAATAGTTAAATGACTTCAACAAGCTTTTTGACAAAAGTCTGATTTGAATGAAGTATATTTTCATCTCACACTCGACTGACTCATTAAAACCAATTTTTTATTTGCTGATAACTAATGCTTGACTGCGATCCGACTTGATGGTAAGCAGTGATGCAATCGTTGATGGAGAGGCGCATAAACATACGAAATTATAAATAGCAATATAAAAAAAGAAATTAATTTCAGGATGTGCAGCTGTCTTTCCTTTCGATTATAATTTAGATATCTTCAACGCTAGAGTAAATGGGCTGTTTTAATAAATTAGCTCGATTCACCATCAACGATTGCATCACTGCTTACCACCAAGGTATCGCACCGCAGTTAAGCACAAGTCTAAAAAAAAAGTAAATGTTATATGCATATTTAAAAAACTGTAAATGTTCTTAAAAATACAGCAGCGTAATTCTCGTATTCGCTGTTCAGATTCAGTGAAAACTATTAAAAATTCAAGATGGCAGCTGATATTTTAGCGGGGAGTTTGTATACAGCCTTAGTTTCCGTGAAGAAAATCGCTTCCCCTCTCTGCCTTGCACTATGTCTTGCCAATCGTCTCTTCGGCGAACGCTCTAGGCTTTCTGAACTTTATTATTGAAGCTGTATTTACCTGCGACATCTACTGAGAGATCTTTTCATTTGTTGCTTTCAAATCGATGGATAAAATTCCTAAAGACCACTGAAAGAATTCATTCCTAAATCGGTGGTTTCTTGTGTAAAAATATGGAAAAAGTTTAGGTTTAAAAATAGTCATATCATTACATAGTATAAAACAAAGTCGCTTCTCCCTATGTGTCCTTTAAAACTCATCAACGAATTTTGATGCGGTTTGATTTAATATATAGAGCGATTCAAGAGGAAGGTTTGTGTGTATGCACCCGTGCAAAGCTGGGGCGGGTCGCTAATTTTTTATATAATTTAAAGATTTCATACTGTTTTACAAGCCTATTCGTATTCAGCCTTATAATGTTCTCGTTGCTGGGACTCAAGCCCACTCAAACCCAGTGCGGAAAATGTCTCCAAATCTTTGGTTCTAGTACGTGCTGGTTTCCTCATAATGTTTTCCTTCATCGCTTAAAAATATCGGTGATGAAATAGCCAGTTTTTCACGATGTTTTTCTTCACCGTTTAAGAGCAGTGATCTTGAAATTAATTACACAATGTAAGTAATGTGCACCCGATACGTTCCTATTCAGAAGTCTGTGCCATTGCCACTGTACTTCCAATGCTTAGTGTTAAAAAAAAACAAAATCTCGCCAAAAATGACACAACAAAATTATTATAAACTAACAACTAGAATAGTTGTAAATTAATTAATAATAATTTTGTTTTTGTAATTTTTTATAAATTAATTCTAGTTGTTAATTTATAATAAGTTAACAATAAAAAAAATTAACAACTATTCTAGTTGTTAATCTATAATAATTTTGTTTTTGAAACGTGTAATGTCATAATAACTTGTAATCTATTTACTTTTTACGAATTTCCATACCTTAAGGGAGAATGTAGCGGAAACCCTCACCTATTTATCACCTCTTATATCTGTACCTACATTGAAACCAAAATATACCTTTCTGAATCTGAAAAAAAGAGAAATCACAGAACGATTACACACCTCAAAAAAAAGCTATTCTAAGCTTTTCTACTAGGAAGACTCACCCTAGAAGCCCTTAAACTGCCTTATTGGCTTGCAGAAACCTGAAAATGAAGCAGTAACTCCATGGATATCTCTATTTAATATTGCAATCATAGTAAAGAGAAAGAGTCGTAACTGTCCGATATTACCGACCGGTAAAATAAAGGTAAGACAATTGGGTTCCGTCCCGAAACATGTGCCTTTAACTGTACGAGTATCTTAAGTTAATACTTCAAAAGCTTTGCAATACTAATAAGGGTTCAATAAATCTATCTATATACAAAAACATTCACATAACATATCCTGAAAGTAATGTGTTCGGGATCGGATGTAATGAATCGATTTCAGCCAACGATATTCTAATAAAGAGATATGTTATACATCCACAAAACAACCGAAAAACCTTTAAGCACACTTTTTATTCATTACACAATAATAATAGAAAGAAATAGCGTAATAAATTCATCAAGTGACGTGTAAAAGTGTTTTTAAAAAACCTACTTACAAAATAAAGATCATTTATCATTCATCAAGAACAAAAAAACAACAGTTACAATTATTCGTGAAAGTAAACAAACTTTATTCTGTCCACCAAACACCTAAAAAGGTGACTAGGACCTTTTCGAGTCTTCTTCTTTTTAAAATAATATCATTAACATTACCTATTTTAAATGGAGCATATTCATTGATTTCAGCTATATTTAAAAAAAATAATTATTTTTAGGGTTCAGTCCCAAAGGATAAAAACGGGACTCTGTTACCAAGACTCCATAGTCTGTCACATGGCTGTATCTCGTGAACGAAGACATATACACAGTTAAATTTTTATAGATGCTGTGCTCGTCATATTTTTTTTTTATATGGTGAGAAAAATCATCTAATGACGAATATTGCCCTTGGGCAGATCGGGAAACAGTTTCAGACTCTTACTGACTAAACGATCCACCTCATTCTTTCTGAAGATATGATGGTTAGGGTTACTTCATACTGTGGTCGGACCTCCCTTTCAGAAACCGTATTGGGGGCTCAGTAGGCTTCGACCCTGCAGTTGGGCCACTACATTTTCTGACAAGTCTTTGAGGCACGCGGGTGCTCGTCATAATCTCGCGTCAATATTCCATTGCTTTCAGTGATGCTATCTCTAATGGTGAAATGTACTCGTAACTTTGAAAACACCTGAATTATAATCAGGCGGGAAGATCGCAGCAGGAAAATTGTTCCAGTTCCTTGATGTAGGCTTAATAAGACCTTAGAGGTCTTAAGTTAAACAGTTTAAAAATAGATACACGGTAACGACAGCCGACAGACTAGCTACCCAGTTCAACTGTTAATAAAAATTTTTAGAACATTACAAGCACCATTTTTCAAAAGGAAAGAACGAACTCACTGATTGATCGCCACCCAACGAAAAATTCTCCAATAGTATTTTTTTTCTTCTTTTCTTAGTATGCTATACTGAAAAGAAAGGCAGTATGCACTCCCCAAATCAAAATGGCTGTCTCCAGGACTGTAATCCTCATTGGAAATGCTCAGAATAAACACAGGGTGCTCATTAATCACGCTGAGCCACAAAACTTTCTCTATTCTTCTGAGACTCCACCTGACTCGGATATTTTCTTTTAACTTTTAAGCTTTGTTCAAAACTTTTGATGGACTCGGAGTTTTAAGTAAGTTGAATAGTAATATATCTTACGCTGCTGGAGCGCCTTTATTGCGTTATCAAGTGATGTTGCCAACGTTTTCTGATGCTATTTGTTTATATTAAGCGGGTTTTAGAATATGGTGTAATTTCTTGAGAGGTTTAGAGTTTTAGGTGTTTTGGTAACCGTTATGTAGATGTGGCACGGAAAAAATGTAGATAAGTAGATTTATATTGAATCCATGCTTATGCGACCTGAGAAAAGATGATATGATGACCTAAACGCTTATCAAAAGGGCGGGTTCGAGATGACTCAAGAAAAGAATAACTTCAAGAAAAAGAGGAAAGCATTAGCTCTCGTGCTACATATACACTTCTCATCAAAAAAATCGAAACACCTTGCAAGTTTACGTTTTGTCAGGATTATCAGAAAAATGTGTACATTTAGGAATAAATGATAAATGTCGTTTAATAGTGAGTAATATGAGCTTATCAAATCTTAATGTTAATGTTCTAAATTTAAATGAATTTTTCATAGGTTTCGTATTTTGTTAAATGAGTCATTTTTATTCCGTATGGAGTATAAAGGAAATGGATAAAACAACACACGTAAATGAAAAAAAAAGCTAAAAAACGTTTATTTAATAACTTGTATTCCCTCCCCGAGCTCTAATTACTGCTTCCATACGGTTCTTCATCGATCGGATGAGAGTCACGATCACATGCTATGTTGTCCCATTCCTCTTGGATTGCATCTTGCAGCTGGCTAAGTGTTTCTGGGGCAGGATCTCTTGCTCGAATTCGTCTCTTTAATTCATCCCATAGATGTTCAATGGGATTCATGTCCGGGCTTCTTGCTGGCCATTCCATAATAGAGATATCGACTTCGTTAAGATAATCTCGTACGACGCCCGCGGTGTGAGCCCTAGCATTGTCGTGCATGAATATGAAGCCGTTGCCAATAAAATGTGCATAGGGCATCACATGAGGCTCGAGACACTCTTCGACGTACCGATGACAGTTTAGTGCAGGCAGACGTGGCCCAGACACGAAAGCAAGCTCTGTCTTACCGTCGGCGCTGATTCCTCCCCAAACCGTCCACGAACCGCCACCATAGCTGACCTTTTCTTCAATGCAGCATTGTGCATAGCGTTCTCCGTCTCTTCTGTAGACCTTGTTCCTTCCGTCGTTACCATACAGCATAATTTTACACTCATCAGAAAAGAGAACTTTGCTCCACTGTAGGTATGACCAATTTAGGTGCTCACGTGCAAAGTTAAGGCGCGCTCTTCGATGGTCTGCAGTTAATTTCGGCCCATTTGCTGGCTTATGCGGTACCAGTCCACGATCCTTCAACCTTCTTCTAATTGTAGAGTCACTTACAGCCACCCTTCGTACAACACGAAGCCGCTGCTGCAGTTGAAAAGCGTTAAGGCGTCGATTTCCAAAAGAAGTTGTTACAATAAATCGATCATCTCGCTCAGAAGTGACCCGATTCCTGCCAGATCCTGAACGGCGCGTGAACAAACCAGTCTCCCGATAACGTTTATAGACTCTATGAACAGATGACAGGCTTAGATGCAGTCTTGCAGCCACAACACGCTGACTAAGGCCAGAATCCAGCAATGCCACAACTTGGGCGGCTTCTGTGGGCGAAGTATCCATACGTTTTAGAAAAAAAACCTTTTTTCAGACGTCCCAAAGTCACAGTATTGAAATAAAAAACAAAAAGTTTAAGGATAGGCGCCAATTTTTAGTTTTTAAACGCTAAATGTACTCCAACCCTAAACACACATTTGTCTCAAAACAGTGATTCATTTCGTTTATAAGATAAACAAATGAAATTCTAATTTTGAATTTAGAATTTTCGCTTATTACTGTAATGGCCAAACTGCCAGCTATAATATATGTATTTTTTTTCATCGTATGAATTCTTTTTTGTGTTAAATTCGGACAGAAACAATGAAAACGGAAGTGTTTCGATTTTTTTGATGAGAAGTTTATTATACTAGCTTGCCAGTAGCGGAAAAGAATAAGTTAAAAAAGAAATGCTTATCCATAATATCCATGTGTCTCATGCATGAAGTTTTGAGTTCGTATTAAAAACTCATTAGTAGTACTTATCAAAGTACTGGCCTTTTGTAAGTTAAATCGCTGTTACAACTTTTCCCTTTGTACTGATTTGACGTCCAACCACAATCTACAGACAGGAAGGCAATCTCAAAATATTCGGGAAAAGAATAGGGAGGTGTCGATGATGGTCTCAATAACCATCTTATAACCATATCATTTCATTAAACAAACCAAACTTTCAAGTTTCAAATTCATGATGGATGACGCATGATAGCTACCAACAGCGGTCTGTAGAGATTTGAGTACATTACAAAAGAGCTATTACAAGAACACCGCACGCAATACAATATAAAATAAATGTTCTTTTCTACACTGTATTTATTGAAATCTTATGTAACCACAAAACGTAGATTCATAATAAAGATTCGCTTACAGTCGTATAATCAATTTTTTAATTCAGTTGTAAAACAAAAGACTTAGATATACGGCTATTGGCATAACAGATAATTGAATAATCCAATTTCAATTTCCAACGAGTAATGGAAAATTGTTTCAATTTAATAAACAATACTATTATAGACTCTTATTATAATGAGATAATATTTTATCGGAGCGCACCGCTTCGAGAGCGGGTCACCGCAGCATTAAGTATGTACCTAATTCCATTAGGTATGCGCCATTTCAATCTAACTCGGAATTAGTTCCACCTTATTGCCGACTTGAGAATTTTTATCACAGCGAAAGCAATCAGAGCGCCAATAATTTCCCTCATAATGACTCGGCGGTCGTAAAATTTGAGCATTGCGCCAAAATGGTGGCACATTAAAATTCTCTCCCCATCGTTATATCTGGAGTTAGCGGGCACCGATCCGCCGACGATCGGGACAATCGGCATTTCCATCTCAATCGCCCCCCGCCCCCGCCGCCCTCAGACGTTAGTTTTCTTTTTTAAATCGCGCGTTAAGGATTTGGCGTGAACGCGTGAAGGGTTGGCCGCCCCCCGCGCCTTCCCTGATCGCCGCCTCCTCATATGTCCTCGTCGATATTGCAATACGATTTAGTAGCGCCCGAGTTGCTTTCTCCTCGGATCTCCGCATTTACATACGATATTATTCCAATCATCAGCTATTGTTTGTTTTTGGGGGCCTTTACCGCGACTACGCTTTTTCCTTTCAAATTACTGTTCTTCCAAACTGTTATTACATTTTCTTACAAATTAGAAAGACAAACTATTTTAGAACTCATCAACAAAACTAAATCAAGTTCATAAAGCGTCTGAATACTTGCTAAACACTCATTTTTCAATTGTATATTTTAGCGAAAGTTGCAAAAAAGAATCCAGTTTTACTTTTAAAAGTATAAATGTTTCAGTTCACCTGTCGTGACCTTGCCACCTTATGGATTTAGTAACGTTAACTTTGTTGTTGGCAAGTCTCTAACTACGAGTTAGACATGACACTCGAGTAATACAGGCAATAAGGACCGGGGAATTACGTCATCAATTTCTTTATAGTCGCAGGAACAGTATAAATAGTGCTTCTCGAACTTTTTATGCCTCTTAGGTAAGATTGTTCTTGTGATATGTGCTGTAATCATAATCGTGAGGTATTCATAAAAGTTTTTCAAGAGCTATATAATGTTAAAGGCTTTATAGGTCTCTTATCTACCCCTCTGTCTGGTTAAGACTTATCGCGAATTTACATAAGGGGGTCGTGCGTTCTTAAGAGCTATGTGGAACGCGGTTTTGCCTACTCGTCTCAGAAGAACCTATTAAAACTGTTCATTAAACTTCTGTGAAAGTTTCAAGACTCAGTCATACAGAAATACTGGCTGACAAAACAGAGGAGTGTTTGTACTAAAGTTAAAGCTTTTTAATTTCATCATCCTAATTTCCCTAAAACCAGTTTCCAATCTGAATGGGTACGGCCAAATACCAGTGTTTTATATGAAGTGTGTCTATCAGACCTCCACAAAAACAGCAACAGTTATACTGGACAATACATTACTCTTTGAATAGGTGTAGGTATGTAAAGATTGTCTAGCGCGTGACTACCTGTGACGATTGTCAAAAATTTATAAACGACCAACGCCTTTACTCGCTTTTCAAGACACAGGGTGCCAGTAATCTCCTAAAGCTTTTTAAAAATAAACTTCTTTATTATGTAAACGAAATCACGATCGAATTCCCAAAAGTAAAATCCAATTTAAGATTATCTACCCGATACAATAACAGCGAAAATTACTAGCTGCAACTATGTCTCATATATGTAAAATAATGCGGCCGATATATCCTAACCCCCAGTGGGTGGCGGGGTGTGAGCAGGGAGATAGAGCCGCGAGCGACTTATTCCGATATAATCAATAACTTAGTGAGATCCCCTTTGCATCCAGCCGTGTGACAGTTTCTCCAATCGAAGCGGCTAAGGGTTGTTTTTTACATTTTTGTTCAAACAGCGTGATTAGAGAACGACGTGCGGCTTTTTGAACTTGACGTCGTTTCAAATAGTTTGCGCTCCTTATTTCGTGTTTTTCGGTAATAAATGTTTGCCTCCCGATTTTTTTTCTCTTTTGCATACCTTAACGTGTGTCAATGTTTGTTTGATTCGTGTGTCTTTTTGGTTATGTTGCGTGATTTTTCGCGTGTTCGTACAATTTGAGAGGTCATGTTTTGATTTGAATATCTTTAGAAATTATTATATATTTTTTTTTGCTTTTTCTTTTCGTTGCTGTGTAACATGACGACTTCCGTGTTTCGGCAATCAACAACGATAACCGAGGAGAAAATCAGTAATTTGTAAGTTTGTACCTACCTTATTGCTGGTTTTTAAATAACCTGTATAGGAACTTCATTACAGAAGCCTTGTTGAGACTTAGCGGGATCCTAGTCCTAGCTTTTACCTATGGTAAAAGCTAAGCATTGCCATGCGATGTCACAGATGACACGGAAGAATTTTTCGACGTCATATTTTTGTTTAAGTTTGTTTTAATTAATGAAAAAAATTAATATAAATATCATTATTTAGTATTTGCTTATATTTATGAGATCTTGGACCTTTAGAAAGTGGACAAGGAGCCGAAGCCAAACTCGCAGAGGCTCTTTGGAAAGAGGCCACTTACTTTTGGATGTTTCATGATTATTACCCATATGAAGCCTGTGCTATCTTACTGCTGGTCTGTCTCCATTTCTTCCATTGTTCCTGACTTTGGGTTACTTCTTTCCAATTTAAAGGTAAGCCATTTAAGTCTGTTAATTGGACGAACCCACTGCAATCAAACGCTCAGGTTAAGCATAAAGTCTGGTAAATACTCCTGCTTAAAACGAACAGTAAGGGTTGATCTATATCTATCTGTCAGCATAAAATCACATGTTGCATTGTCATTTGAAGTTATGGTTTGCGCAGTAGTGGAGCGATTGGCTACAGCGCTGCGGGTCGCGGGTTCGATTCCCGCACAAAACCAACATTTGTATGGCCGTCTGGAGTATGTGAGTTTGCCTGTTTGAAAACGCACCCATATACAGGAGTATATAAATACAGAAAAAAAATAATAGAGCAGCCCCTCAAGTCAAGTTGTAACAATCGTTTCGTGACGAGTCTCTTTCTACAATCTAAACGCCTCAATGTAAGTATTAATTACTAGCTTTTGCCCGCGGCTTCGCCCGCGTGGTATTGGGGTTGGGGTTGAGGTTTCCGGGATAAAAAGAAGCCTATGTCCTGTTTCAGAGTGTATCCTATGCCTGTGCCAAATTTCATCCAGATCCGTCCAGCCGTTTTGGGGTGATTGAATGACAAACATCCAAACATCGTAACTTTCTCATTTATAATATTAGTAAGATACCATAAAATTGAAGGATGTAGAGATGATCATTGTAGAAACAGTTATATGTATTTAATTCTGTAATTTTGAATGATGTGAACTTGGCTACTAATTTTGTTGAAATTAATTCATTCCCATACATTTGAGTAGTTGTTTACTAGCGTTAACGATAACTTGGCTAGGGGGGCAGGAATGCGATCGCACGCGGCGGAATCGATACAGCCTCTATCTCGTTCTATTACCTGAATTACATAAATAATTACCACTATTAGAACTAAGTGATAGAAAAGGATAAAAGTGTAAAAGAAGTGTCATTCGGTGCTGACAGATGTCAATATCATCATCAACTGTAAGACAGACCAATTCTAGCTATTCCTATACATATTACTCAACTACTAACACAAAGATTATAAAACGATATAAAATTCAATTTTCTATAGTTCATTTTATGCTCAGTATTTATAATGCGGTGAAATAACAAAATGCCATTCCATGTTATTGTATGGGGATATTAGAAATTAGAAATACATCAGATTACTGAAATGGAGCGTAAATGCCAATCGCAGCTTGATATTTAATAACGAACGTTATAAAACAATACTTTGAGGAGTACGGGACAATAAAAGTGTATTTTTGTTAAAGTTTAGACACCATGAATACACATACTTTGTGAAGTATGTGTATTCACGAGGTCTAACTTAGTCTTAACTAATTATTATTATATAACTAATATTAATATTAACTACCTAAACCGGATTTAGGTAGTTAATTTTAATATTAGTTATTTATTTTCATTTTTTAAATATGCATCTTATTTTAATTTTAAACAATAAAAAAAAAAATTAGTTACAATTCTTAGCAGCTTAAAGACAACCAAACAATTCTTCATTTTTCAGACATAATTTATAACAAAAATATTTTTTACAAACATTATAAAGATAACTTAGGTTTCTTTTCGAGGTGGTTCCAGTCTTTCGATATACATGGTATACGCGACGAGGCGAAACGCTTAGTCTGGACCGGAGAGGTGTTTTTTTTTTTATGGTGGGTAATATCATCTAATGACGAATCCCGCTCTTGGGCGTAGCAGGAAACAGTGTCAGACTCTTACTGACTAAACGACCCACCCCATTCCTTCTTAGCCTTCATACTGAGGTCGGACTTTCCTTTTAGAAACCGGACCGCGGCCCAGAAGGCTTCGGCCCGGCATCGTAGAGGTGTAAACAATGTAAGGGTAAAAGTGTAGAAAGGTTATGGCGGAATCAAGTCACGCAAATCATGCGCATAAAATGTATCCTGTAAAACCGAAAACCTGGTTACCCTACGTCTGCCTAAATTGCAAAAACGTTCACAAATTGATGTAACTGTCAAAGTTTTCAGTGTCTTTTTGTAATTGCTTCGTTTTTATTTCATGTCTGCAGATCAGATGCAGCCAAATAATTGTATCGTCCAAACTTAAGTGTCTAGTTTTTATGCACAAACGTCCAGCTGTGTCAATCAGTAAAAACATTTGTCGAAATAAATTGCGGTTTTTGTGCAATTCTTTGTGAGAGTTCACAAATCACTTTGTGGAGCTTACAAATTTTAAAGTTGTCTGGTGTATCTTTGATGAAGTTCTACATCACTTTCAGTTCTTTCATAGAGTGTTCACACTATGAAAGAACTTATTTTGATATACGAGTAACTTTTGATGTGTAATTATTTTGATTTCGATTCATGATAGCTTCTCTATAACTATAACCTACAGTCGGTCTTTAATTCAAGAATGAATAGGTCACTTCTAGGCAAGCTTGCTTCATCGTCGGCCACATCATCGCTTACCATCAGGTGAGACTGTGGTCAAACACGAGCCTATCCATAATAAAAAAAAACGGATTTAAAGCACTTGTAGGCATCTTCGCACTTCTGCTCACCTACACAAGATACCAGACCAGGTAAGTTATCTGCAGGCCATACAAATATTTGTTCCGTGCGGGAATTGAACCCGCGACCCTTAGCTCAGCAGTCTATCGTTCAACCACTGCGCCAACCGAGCCGTACCACAATAATATTCTATTACGAGACCACTGACCGACCAATGATCGGCCAATATGAATTAACATATAAAAAAAATGACGTGTAAAAGTGTTTTTTAAACTTACTTACAAAATAAAGATCATTTATCATTTAAACTTTTAGCAAAATGACAATGAGATCATGTTGGAAAGACGAAATTATAAAGATAGCAGACTTGGACCTCAGGTTATGAGCTACGCTTGTGCCAAATTTTATCCAATTTCGTTCAACTGTTTCAGCGTGGAGAAGTGACAAACACACAGGTATACAAACCTTCACCATATAATAGCGTGATAACTATATTTAATACGGGGTATTTTGTTAGATTTCAGGTTGTGTTTCAACAAGTTACCTAAAAGAAGAAGTTCATAAAAGAGATAGTCTTTTAACATTTATAGGTGATTGTGATTTACGATTCTTGAAACCAACTTGACGTAGTTTCGTTGTATCGAAGTATCATATCAGAAGTACGTCAAACAAAAACTTTGAGTTTCGTGTGCACTTTTAAGCAAAGTTACTCCACCATCAGGTGAGATAGTATAGTATATATAGTTTTTTTTT
Source organism: Mythimna loreyi (assembly GCA_029852875.1). NCBI lineage: Eukaryota > Metazoa > Arthropoda > Insecta > Lepidoptera > Noctuidae > Mythimna > Mythimna loreyi. The sequence goes on along the minus strand of CM056780.1, from coordinate 12,828,823 downwards.
ATAATGGGCAGAAATCATCTAATGACAACCCCGCTCTTGGACGGAGCGGGAAACAGTGTGAGACTCTTACTGACTAAACGACCCACCTCATTCCTTCTTAAGCCACATACCGGAGTCGGACCTTCCTTTCAGAAACCGGACCGAGGCCCCGACCTCATCTAGTTTAAATTTGACGTGAAAAAGTGTCGTTGCAAAATAAATGTCTATCTTTTATCAACATTATACTCGTAACATATTATAAACTAGCGGCCCTTACCATCTTCGAACGGGTACTGATATTAAATATATTATGCATGTATTATACACATAAACCTTCCTCCTGAATCATTCGTATCTATTATAAAAAGCCGCATCAAAATCTGTTGCGTACTTTAAAAGATCTAACCATACATAGGGACAACGGTAAGCAACTTTGTTTTATACTATGTAATGATACTAATAAAAGAATGAAACCTACTGACAAGTGGGCCTCAACTCTCCAATTGTTTTGACTCATATCGCGTCTGTTTACCTTACATGTCGGTCAGTTAACTCAATAGTTTAATACATATGTACAAGGCTCAATATAACTCGCACGGCCGGCTCAATTGAGCTGTCGGTTTGTTCACAAATGACAACCGCTGTTGACATAACTAACCAGTTTATTTGATCGTCAGCTTAACTGGGAATTGTATTTAGTTAATATTATTTATTGAGAGTTATTTGACACTTGTAATAATTTGTGCTAGTTGATGGTTGCTAGTTCTCTGTAAATATAATGGACTGCGGCGCCAAATAGTTGCGATCTAGGATTGAGCTTTGGAAAAAAATTCTTTGTTGACCTTTTTCCACTTTTTAAACCAACCGAGTTCGGCTGGAAGAAAACTCATTGTTGAGTTTAGCTCGCCTTTGTACATGAATTGTCAAAGCATTGTAGCTATGTTAAGTGGTTGTGTACAATAAAGAATTAAAGAACATGTAATTATTATTATGGTTTTCGAAAAATCGCTGGCCAACACTATAAATTACTTATGAATCGTGAGTGCGTTCAAAAATACGTAACACGCACACATGCAAGTTTCAGTTTTTTCTTTTTTAGTCTATAAACAACTACCTACATATATGTGAAGACTGTATGCAATATTTGTTGCGTGCGGGAGTCGAACCCGCGACACGTAGAACAGCAGGCAATCGTAGTAAAAATATGATACTGAAAGATATTGTCGATCTTCTGCATAGACAGAAGTCTAATAATTATTGCGACATTTAAGACAGACTTATATCCAGCATTAGATGTCTTTCGGTTGAAATGATGTCGAATCATTCAGTATAATGGAAATTTAATAGACTACTTACGTCTTATCCCCTATATACTTACGATCAAAATACTTATTTTCCAGTTTGTCTGGACGCAGAGGTCTCGGGTAGTTTCGTCAGCTTCATGTAGATCAGGTTCGCCATAAAATTTGAACTCTTAACGCCTTATTGTAGGTTAATATAGATTACAAAAAAAAAAATCTATCATCAGATTTTTTTACTTTACCTAATTTTGATATATATTTTTCGAGTCGTTTTGGGTTGAAACTGGGTATTGACTGTGGAGTCTGATTTGTGTTGTTGTTTATACTACTTAAAGATTAATCCAAATGCCCAAAATTAAGTGTAAAGTAAAGTAAAGTGCCATACAACGTGGCAACGGCTCTAATCCTTTTTAAATGATATTTAAAACCTGACTGCAATCCCACCCGACGGTAAGCAGTGATGCAATCGTGGATGGTGAATTGCATTTGTTTATTAAGAGCCTATTCACTTTAGCTTTGAAGAAACCTAAATTATAATCGCTCCACTTCTAGTCGACAGCGATGCTGAAATACATTTAAGATATCTTTTTAAAAATGTATGTTTCATGTGTATAGTTGTATATGTATAATTAGATAAGTTTTTAATAATGTGTATATTCCTCATAAATACATAAATCTTGTAATGTGTACCTACTACTAGATATTTTAGTAATCTCTTTTGTTAGAGAACCTTTATTCAAAGACGCAATTTATTACCTTTAGAGGCATTTTACGTAAAATCGCAAACAAGAATTCTCATGATTAAAATTTTGTAACCACCTAAAATTTATGAGAAGGTAGGTAATAATAACTGCAGGTAGGTAGTGTTAAAATGTTGTTTTTAATTTCAGCTTGTATGGGCGTGCAATGTGATTATGGTATATACCATGCTTTGACTTTTATGACACACCTACCAAAGCCTGTATATTCTAACTCTATAAACAGTTTAAAAGGTATTTCTACCAGATATTTAAGTGGATTTCCTCAGTTTTTATGTATATTTTTTATGTATTAAGTATTAAGATTTTTTTTTCGTAGCAATCTCGCTACGTTAGTTGCTACGAATAATTACGACATTTTTTCTTTCTATAAAGGCCTGTGTTTGTTATTTTTGTAATTAAGACAATCTTCCATGAGGTAATAAATGAAACTCCAGAGTCTGATAAACTAACTTTGAGTTTATTTTTACCATTTACACTTGACAATGTATTCGTAATCTGTTGTCGCTACGGATGGCATGCGCCGTAGCGCGTAGCGCGTAGCACGTAGCGCGCGTAGAGAGCTGCGTAGCACACGTCTCATGCGGACAACTCAAACTAACGCTACGAAACCTGATAGCTGTCAGTTTCACATTCAACTATTTATGTAAATTATCATAAATTATATTTAACATTAATACAGGTACAATTAGAGAAAATTCCAATATTTTTTATTAGTCAAGTGATTCTGAATACAATCGTATAACAGACTTTAGTTTACAATTAGTCAAAAAAGGAACCTTTTCTCAATTGCACCAAAAATAAATTACAGAACACCTCATTTAACATACCAACAAAATTGAAAGTGAATCTTGATTTTTTTTCTTTACTTCGTGTATACATTTAACATCTTGTCACAGATTTAAAATAGTAGGAACGGTATATTTTACTAGTAAAGAACTTTAAAATAATTTTAGTATTACAATACAGTATTAGGAACTATGATAGACATGAATGCTACCTTTTTACGATCATAAACTAATATTCGTAATCAACATTATGTAATATCTAGAGGGTTTCAAAAGTCTACACAAAATGTTTCACTATTAACAGAAATAAATGAACATACATGAGAGTTCGAGAATGAAATAACCGATAGTATACAAAGAAACAAACAACATGGCCGTGGCGGCACCTCTAGCAGCAGACACAACAGACTAGTCCGAATTAATCTTAAATATTAAAATTTGTATTCGGAAAGTATAGTGAAACTCTAGATGCGATAATATTGAAATATACATAGGAACCATGATTCATTCCGCGGGCTCTCACCGCGCGGAGACACAACATCGCACTACCCACTCGTCCTCCTACACTAACTCAAACTTACACGACATATACTCCCGAGTACAAACCAATCTAAATAAACTCCTGCGGACGAGAACCGAGCCGCAGCCACGAGGCAATCATATTAAATACTAATCAAACAAAATAATTGTGTTGTAGACGCGCGCCTTCGCGAACTAACCCTGCCCGCGCGGCCGCCTCCGCCGCGCGCGACTGCTCCCATAGCAACTCTGCTCCGAGCTCATTCGTGTATTGACAGATAAACATTACACTTTAATCTATTCTGGTATTGACTCAAATATCATATATAAAAATCTATTTCAATTTTAAATGTAATTTTTGCAATAACAACCTTGACGTGCGCCCCAGACGCGCTGGGTCGCGGGGAGCAGAGCGTCGCGCGGGAGGCGGCGGCGCGGGCACATTGCACACACCAGCATGTAGTATACACATAACAAGGACCGGTAACCGGTGGAATAAAACATTGCACTTTATAAATAAACAAACTCAATGTTGTAGTAGGATCCACTCGTAGATAAAATATTGTAGTACACTCCGCTAGATAAAATGTAAATATGTAAAATATTTTTAATAACGTGATCTGTGCCATCGAAAATATTAGGGACTCCACGCACTCGGTAAAGCGGTCGAAGCAGGAGGCGGCGGGCGAACCCGCGGCTCGCCCGCCCCCTCCCACCCCCCACGCCTTCGGACACTGGACTCACTTACGCCACTACTAATAATCATTACAATATCAATAAAAATTCAAGAATCACACTTAGTTCCAAAATAAACTCACTTGTTTGCGAGGTAGGCTGAGCGCTAGCGCGCAGCCCGAGTTTCGAGTTCGTTCGTTTTGGAAAAGTTTGCTACGATAATAATTATTATAATTAAGTGTTACCAATAAGCCTACGCGGTGTCGTCGCGTCTCCGCGGGCGGCTCTGCGCGCTAGGCGCTGTGGCGCGGTACCGGCGGTAGCCGCGCTCGCGCGGGCGCGTGCGAGCGGTCGCGCGGCCGGGCGGCGCATCAGCGTGTCCGCGAGATGCGAGCGCCGGCGAACGACAAGCCGCACTACTATACTCGACGTATTTCCATTTAGATTCAGTTGAGTGTGCGTGAGTTCACACCGTTTCCTGAGCGTGGAACCCGCGAGAGAGGACGACCGCTCTACTGCCTAACATACGTAACCTAACTTCGCTTCATGTTTAAAAAAATCATATACGTATATCACTATATATATCTCCATACATTTACGATGCGTCAGGAACTTCTTACGAGAACGTATCTATGCCTAAAATTAGAACGATTATATGTATGTATTACATAGCTTTAAACAATAATTAAATCGTAATTATCAATATCGATAATATTATATGCCATAAAGATAGGAACTTGCTTTCCTGGGAATTGATGTTGAGAGTGTGAGGCGCGGCCACAGCCGCGGCGCGCGCGCTGCCGCAACGATAAACGTATATAATAAAACCTGTCTAACGTATGATATGAAGTGCGGACGCGCGGCGCGGCCGGCGCGCCGCCGGCGCCGCCTCCCAGTGCGCGGCGCCGGCGCGGGGCCGCTGCCAGCGAGTGGCCGGCAGTTGGCTCCCGATTAACCTATACTTAAACGACTACAAGCTTTAAATATAACTAGGAAAGTGCCGCTTCTGCGGCGACATTCATCAACGAAAAGAAGCGTTAAGAGCTAATAGTGAACTGCTGCGTTGTCGGACAACGGAGAGAGCGAGGGGCTCTAATAGATAGTAACTATACATTTCTTCAGAGTAGGATTAGTGTCCGGCGCTCGCCAGGGGGAGCTCGCCGGGGGGCTGGAAGCGAGGCCCGGGCGCGCAGAAGTTGGCGTTCGGGTCCTTGGGGGGCGCGGTGTCCTGCGCGGCGCGAGCGGCCAGCAGCGTGATCTGGTTCACTACATCCTCCATCTCGTGCGTGAGGGTCTCCGGCTGCTGCAGCAGCGGCGGCTGCGGCATGGTGTTGCGCAGGTGCTGCTCGGTGTCGGCGTGGCGGCGGAACTCGAGTGCGGAGCGGAAGCGCTCTCCGGGGCAGGCGCGGCACTCGAGCGCCGGCTGCACCACGCGTATGACGCCGCGCGCCGCCTCGCGCCCCGCGTAGCACGCCCGCGCTTGGTGCGCTTGCAGCGGCGCAGGCGCCGGGAAGGCCACCTTGCAGTGCTTGCACACGTAGCACAGGTCCAGGTCCAGCTCGCGCGCGCCCGGCGGCGCCGCGCTGGCGGGCGGCGGCAGGCGCAGCGTGGACGCGCCGGGGTCGGCCGCGATGTGCCGGATCTGCTCAAGAGTGGTGGCGGGCAGCTGCAGCACGCTGGCGCCGTTTCCCGTCTCCACTATCAAGCCTTGTGGTTGTGGTTGAAGGGCAGCAGAGTTGACACTAGGTCCTGCAACAACAGAAAATAATATAAGTTAATAAACGTAAAGTAATTAGTATAACGAGATCATCAAGAATTAGAGCCATTAATGGCACGTGTTTGTATCCTGCATCTGTCTACGTATCATATGGCTAAGGGGATTGGGAAATCGCATCGCGGAGCGTCAAATATCGACATTATCGCCACACGCTCATGTGACACTCGGGCGCGTTGTAAAGGGGTTAATCCACTTACGTCGAGGGCCGAGGGTCGGCCCGCAGCCGTGAACTGACCTTTCGCTCAAGCCACAATTTTTACACGTTTTTTCAACTTTGTCCTTGTAATTTTGCAAATACCTAACATGTCTCGTTATTTTTCGATAAATCGTTTACATTACGCAAAGATAAAGTCAACGTTTCAAATACATTGGAGAGACGAAAAGTAAAACATGATCGGTCGATCTCGTCGTCTTGCAGACCCAAATTGGGAGTCCCATTGTTCGCAATAGGTTAGCACCAGATAAACAGTGTTTACCTTACTGCGAGGCGATTGTACATGCGTGATGCGTTTCTAACGAGCCCGGCCCGGCTCTGTAATTGATTCGGACGCTGCTTTATGCGGCTTATATTCACGAATGCATAATACATCGTTTTTGAGTCGCCATCGAGTTTTATATCGGGGAGCGAGCAGCCAAGCTTAAAGTGGTCCTTGACGATGCACTCGAGAACAAACAACTTAAAGATAGTTATGTGCTGTCTATGTCATTTCGACGGATTTTATTCATACTTTGCAAGTAAATTTTACGTATAAAAACTTAATAGAAAATGGAAATGCTTTGAAGCAGATAAAGTGATGAACTGAATTTTCAGCTTTTTCTATTGCCTGTGAAAATAGGATATGACGATAGAATTTCGCTAATCAGAAATCAATAGAAAGTGGTATAAACTGCATTCATTTCTAAATCTCTTTTCGATCGTCGATCTGAGTCCGTAACCATTCCGGTGATGCGATACCGGCCTTAATCGCGCTTGGTATCTCGAACAATCCCGTGCGAAACCGTGCGGCTTTCAATCAGAGTCTTAACAATCGTTCGGGCTGATTGGCTAGTCGTGTTTCGTGTAATGAGGCCTTAGGGACCGCTCATACGTATGTCATGCTCCTTCTAATCGTAATGAACACCGTACATGGCTCAAGTGGAATTCAAAAGCTAATTGCGCTTAGCATTTGTTCTAATGTAGGACAAAGTAAAAGGTCGCATTTGGTATTGACAGACATCTATGACAGATACATTGTTATTTATTAGCAAGGGAACCATTTAGTTATTTTTTAATTATTTAAACTAATGTTTAACTGCAGTCCCACCTGATGGTAACCGTGATGCAACCGTTAATGGTGAAGCGCGTAAGTTTATTAAGAGCCTAATCACTCTAGTCCAAAAGACACCTAATTTATAATCGGACAGGAAGCCCACAGTAGACCATTTTTTTAATAATATATTTTGCTGCGAGTTAAGCGTTATACATCCTCTTTGGCTTCTATAATCCCTGTAAAATAATCTGTCTTAATATTATTATAATTCCCATTCTTATTTATAAAGCGTCGGTGGCACAAAGCCGACTCCGCGACACGCTGGCCCTGACGTTAATTCGCAACCCTTTCTGCCAATTAGTTTCAAAATAGCCACACTATTGTGCTGCTAACACGACCACACATCGCACCTAACGATTCAAATTCTACGATCGAAATACAACCTTTACAGGGTGTAATAAAGTTGATTATCGGTTGGGTTTCTCCGGGTTAGGTCGTCCACTTGGTCCGGTGGGCAAGTTTGAGTCAAAGGGCTTCTTAATCCGGACTTGTAGGTCGTTACGTGTTATTATAACGGCCAGAGTCGGGTATTTCTTCGCTCATTTACATCTCATTAAGGATGCTATTATTGGACTATACAACACATTATGCAGACTTTCGCTGCCTGCTCGAGTTTTGAGCATTGCGTCAACTCCTTTAAAAGGGATTAAGTGTCTTGTTTTTTTTGTCCTTGGTAGATATTTAAGGTGTATTGTTATTCTGTTTTTCTTTTTAAGTTTATGTTCTTAGTCTTTTTTTCTTTAATTAAGCAAGGAGAAGTGAAGCTGATGAAGAATCGAGCCAAATTTTGCCTCCATTCAACCGTCAAAATTTCAACTTAGACGGCATGGTTGGCGCAGTAGTTCATCAATTGGCTACTACGCTATGTTTGGTAGGTTCAAGTACTGTATGGAAAAAATATTTGTATTGCCTATAGGTAGGCGTTCCGGGTGTATTAACTATTTAGGTATCACCAGATGCTATTCCTTGTACTGGGCAACGTGTTTTCTTTTTAATAAAAGTAATATATATATATATATTTTTAATAGGTATCCTAATATTTTTCTCAAACATGTCATATCAAATAGCCAAACCAACAAATTCTTCGCCAACCACTAGCCCAGTCTTCCAAACGCGACGTATATTAACCACATCAATTATCGAGTCCCGTTTTGGGTGAGGCTCAGTCTGATCTTGTGATACTGAGGGCCAAGCCATGCTTGATGGATGGTAATTAAACCAGGACTGTGGACGTGGAAACTGGTGATATCTGACGTATCTGTGAGGTGATTGGCAGAATGGCAGTATGGGATTAGATTGTGCAAAAGTGTTTTTAGGTAGGTACTATTTGTGAGACTGTTAGATTTACGTTATTATTTTTTTATACACAGTTCAGTATCGGATAGTATTTGCGGTAATGATAGGATATGTTCATCCAATAAAACCAATAATATAATTCTTTTCTCTAACTTATAGAAGAGATAAAATACACCACTTTAATAACAACTTTTCGATCTGCCTTGTCTCTGAGCTGAGAACTGAACTGAATTGGGCTGCAAAATGCAAAAATATACTTTCGGAAATTTGAATTTTGCGAATGTCACCTACAAACGTAAAATTTGGCTGGTAGACTCCTAATAAGATGTAGACATCCGCTAAGAACGGATTTTACAAACCAATTTTAAGGGGTTGGAAGTTTGTATGGAGAAACCGATTTAAAGACGGACAAAGCCGCTGGCAGAAGTAAGCTTACCATAAAACTCACAATCTTTGATATCTCTAGACAGGTCATTAAAGAAATGTAAACTTTCAAACATTAAGTTTCTATAGCCATAAGTTTTTGTTCCGTGCCTAATTGCCAAATTAAAGCCAGAATACCCTTTCCATATCCTCAAACCGTAGCTCCAACAACGTTAGTACTCAAAAAATTTACATACATAAAAGTGCTATCACCAAATCAATCTTCCCACAAAGCCAACATTATCGGACCAGTGTATTCCGAGAGCGTTTCTCCCGGACATCTCCAGACAGTTCGGACAGGCGTCCGTCCCATCACTGTCCGGGTTGTCCGAGCAATTAGACTAACGGAGCTTAGACTTGAACTTGGCTCCTTGTTTGTGGACTGAGCCTATGTATGAGATTGATCTTGTGATCGTGCATGGCAATTATTTAGTGAGGAATGTTTTCTGTGTCATGTTGTAACGATGTGGGTAGTTAGAGATGTGTCTCTATGGGCTGGTGGAGAGAGTTTGATCGAATTTTATACATACGTGGAACGCAAAATACCACAGTTTATTAGTTAAATTTTAAATCTCTAAATTAGAAGTATACCTATATTATATGGACATAGTTAGGTTTAGTATACATAAAATAATTTATAGTTAAGTTAATATTTTAGTTTTTTACGTGTGTCTAATATAAAGTATTTTACTAAAAGTCATGGTTGCACAGTCTAACTAAAACAGTTCTGCTGTGTGTGGTAAAACAGAAATCAATTCGTTTTGTTCGTCCAGAATTTAACTACGTACAAATTAAAATATTTGGGAATAATAATAATAAACTCGGACTAGAGTGTTTGCTTTTGTCGTATCGTATGGAAAAAGAGGGTTTTAGTTATTGTTACAAAATAGCGCTATTGTCATTTTGGGTCAAGTTACTTGGCGTACTAAGGACGCCCCGGTCTTAGTGTTAAAGCCCGCAGATCGTCATCAAAACTAGATAATAGCCGAAAATCACATTGATATTATAAAAACTTGTTTGTAACTTCTTCGCGCTAAATCGGTTGAACGGATTTCGATGAAACTTGGGAAACCGGTAGTTCATATCTTAGAATGGCACATAGGACTGGGACTTTTTATCCTCTTGTTGTGCTCTTTTGGGTTTATTTTGCTACCAACACGTGGGCGAGACCATTGTTAGTAGCTAGCGAATAATTAAACCACTTTTTGAATGACCAACTATTTATCATCATTTCAGCCGAAAGACGTCTACTGCTGGATAAAAGCCTCCCCCAAGCGCCGCCACAAAGACCGGTCCTGTGCGACTGCATCCATCGGATTCCAGCAACCCTGACCAGGTCATCGGTCCACCTTGTGGGAGGCCTTCCAACGCTGCATCTTCTAGTACAAATATTCAATAATATAAGTAAACTTATAGACGTGTTATAGCCCAGTGAGCATTATAGCCCACTTACACAACGAATGGGCTCGCTAACACCCCTAAGTCTCTCGTAGGCATGAAACCCTAGGTGCCAGCCGTTTCTTCTCGTCGCCTGTACCCGTGTAAATACATGAATCCGCTTTGTTCTGTGTTCACTTGCTGCTAATCGAATTAGTGGCGAGTACTTGGGTACGAGTGGACACGTTCGATCAGCATGTGTCTTAAGAAATGTTGCCGTTAATTGGTTTTAGAAGACAGAATTCGATGATGGTGACGTGTTAGAATTTGCGAGTTTGGCAAGTAAAAAACTGAATCTAAAGTTAAAGACGCCAATTTTTTTTATGACATATTAAATAAAGTTTATTAAATTTTCTATTTTTATTATTGTATAGTTATACAAACATTGTCTATAATAGGATTTTGTAGTATGGTGTATATTTCCTTTTTTTTATTTTCAACACAACATTCTATTGTTAAGAAATAAATGACTTATGACTTATCTTATCCTGTATGACTTAAACATATTAATTAAGCTAAACACAAGCTGAGCTTAGCTTACGTGGAACAACGTTGCGATTGCCAACTATGTTTCTAAGTGTTTAGATGTCATAACACGTAGCTTACGTGGGCTCAATTTGACATTGGTTTTAATCTTGGACAAACTTTAGTAACGTTACAGCCTTTAGAAACATCAGTTCTTTTCCACAATCACATAGAAATAAAAGATTTAATACTGTTATTAAAACTATTAATGTGAATTCATAAAAAGTACCTATTATCTCCAGGTCCACATTTGCTGATTCATACACAATCTTGTCTGTGCTCATACCAACTAAAAAGAACAACCAAACTAATGTTATCACAGAGGGAGCCAATTGAAAAACCTTATTTTTTGCTGAACAAATAAAGTGTCTCACAATCTACAGCGATAATCGTTGGACGAAGGGAAGCAAGGAGCGGTGGCATCGGACTACAGTCATCAATCAGCCACCGGCCTATCTCAACGAACAGGATATAGAAAACATTTATAAGCAGGAACTACTCGAATGTAAACAAGAATTAATTATTCCACTCCAAGAAAGGAACCATCAAACAAATGTAAGCTCTGCGTGAAAACGCTGAAACATCATTCCACCCCCAAAGCAATTCTAAAGGCCATTAACCAATAATTTCATCGAATTTTATATCCATCATATTAACGCCGCAGCGTCCATTACCCGGCTTCCTCAACTCCCCGTGGAAATCTCGCCGCATTCAAATATTTAATTACTTTAGCTCTCGATCGTTTATAAATTCGAACGCGAGTGCTATCATAAAACGCGCTAATGCTTTATAATTAAAATATTCTCAACAAGCCGTGGCGTAATGGCACCTCCGGCGACGGTCTCCTCCTTCGAAAAAAACGCATAAAAAATTACATTCACCCCAGAGGACTCACCCCTTGTGTCGGGAAAATCGATTAAAAAGAGGAGTCGCGGAGGAAGTGACGCGGGTGCGGGCGGCGGGGGCTTTAATATGTACGAAAAAATGCACGGCGCGGCGGGAGCGAGGGAGCAAGGAGCGGCTCTGAGTTGCCTTCAATTTTTATAATTACGTTCATACGTGAGCGCCGCCGCTGCCCGCGCCGCCGCCGTCGCCTCCACCGCCAAGCTCCCTCCGATTACTTATTTAGAATAGTTCTCCGTTTCATACTCTCGCTCAGGATTACTTTTTAATCATTAACAGCCTTATGAAGCAACTTGCCAATTTAAAATATTCAAACACCGCCTCCATTCTTTTACTGTTCAACGTGAATCATGAACGACTCAACAACAACAGCGCGTCTCGAAATAAGACGTATTGTAACTTTTTCGTTTTCAGCGACAAAATCAATTTCCATCAGTGAAAGAGCTCCAAAGTTTTCCACACACACAGCAATCAAGGAGAGATGGAGGCAATAAGAACGGGATAACCGACTAGAGGACGTTATCTCAGGAGACGGTTTGCAAATGAGCGGGCACGCACACCAGCGCCGCACTCACACACGCGCTAATGCCGCGTCCACACACGCCACGTATATGCGTGCGTACATTTTATAAATAGATATCGCTTTTTTCATCCGGGTACAAGAATAGGGGGTCGCCACCCGAGGAGGAAGGAGACCCCTGCGGGGGACGTGTTGGATTTCAGATTGCTACGAACTGCAAAAATGAGGGATGAAAGAAATATAGCTTAAAACGCAGATATTTCCCGGCGTCTTAAGGCGCAGGGCGGCGCGCGGGGCGGGGGAGTGTGTGGAACAAAGTAGAGTGGCGATATTGAACCAAAATGAAATGGTAAACGAACCGTGCGCGTCCGATCTAATGCGAATTTATAATTTGGACATTGCCCCGGACGGCGCACTCTTTGAACTCGGAGGGTGGGCCGCTAAGGTGAATTTACAAAGAGTGCGGATGTGATTTATAAATAGGGGAGAGTGGCTGTGTACGCTGACCATTCATTTCTGCTGGAGGTTATTTTTTCCATTAGCTTTGAGGTCGTTAATAAGCGCACGTCGGTCGTTTTGGCACAACGAGCGGGTGTTTAGGCGTATCCTCATTGCGCAGGTTAACGCGAGTGTCCGCTGCCCTAATTGTCGTCGCGCCGCTTCTAATCGGGATATGCGCCACGCGATAATTGCGACAGATTACACACAATGCGCGCTCTTCCGATTACTGAGCAATCGCGCAGACGCGACAACCGCAACCATTCTACATACAACACTCGCATTCACTAAACCGAACTTTATAGTAAGATTGACATTAATCATTGAAGAAATTAAAGCCTGCTTTAACTGCCACTTAATTTTTAAGTGTCTTTAATGTTAATAGAGACAAAAATCAGTTGTACAAACGTCGCATCTCCGAGTTAATCTTTATTGAGTTTATTACCAGCGTTAAGTGCGACAATTGCAAGTCTTGCTAATTCGTTAATGAGGTATGTAGGTGTAGCGCGGGCGAAATAAACGTTTAACACTAACAACTGACGCGCATTAACGCTAACTAGACGAAAGAATGTTAGTCTGCATATGATGCAACTATACGAACAGACGTAAGTAGAACGGACCTAATAGATTGACTGAGAGTGCGTGACGTCAGTATTTCTAACTGAGACGATCGAAGTGCGCTGTCTAAGCGGGAAAGTGAAAATTGCGTACGTGAACTGGAAGAAAAAATATTAAAAATTAATCAAGAGCCCGAGCGGGCGCGAGGAGGGAAGGGCGCACATGTGTCGACAAAAAAGCGTCTCCCTCTACGGGCACGTGCGAAGAGCCGTTCCGGCCCTGTTCCGCCGCCGAGTTAAAAGTTTCTTCGGACAAACAGAGGATTTGTCACAATTACGGCGGGGCGGTGCGTCCCTACTTGATTAAAACCTAAATCACGTGACGTGTTTACAGCCGCGCCGGAGGTGTTTTCAATTTGCCGACTCCTGGACTGGCCATTGGCGTTCCGGACACGTCTCGACGCACCTATCTGGGGGCGGACCGGCGTTTTGAATTTGTTGCGAATTAAATTATTGACGATCTAATCGGCGAGCCGATCTCGCTCGGACACCCACCCGCTGGTGCGCGCTGCTCGGCGCCACCCAACCGGCCGGAAGAGCGTCACGTTTCTTAATTATTTCTAAATGTCGCGCCCGAAATCCGTAGTTGATTGCGACGCCTCTGTATTTCGCCACGGTAACGTTTAATCCATAAAAAGCTTCGTGGAAAAAGAAGATTAACATTTGAATTAATCGGGAGATTAAACATAATGAAAGAAAATCTCATTACGGCGGGTATAATGGCGGTGAGAAATATCGCCGGGCGAACGGAAAAGAAAAACGCGGCATAAAAGAAAAGGCGCGCGCGAAGAAAATTAAAAGCTCGAACGAAATTAAAAAATGTTAAAAAAATGTAATCGACGCCGGAGCGCGATTAGGGGGAAATGCAAACAGGACAGAACACTCGTGCTTCGCCTTACAGGCGGTCGGGGTGCAGCGGGGAGGGGAGGTTGAAAGTTCTCAATTAAAGACCGTCTACGGAGCCTCCTTGTAATTAGATTCTTTTTCATCTCCTTAAATCAGCGGCATCGCGCTGACACTCATTCTGTTTAATTTGTAATCGAGACTGTTAGCATCCGTGTTCTTTTAATTCCATTTTCTCGTTGCGAGTAATTTTCTCGGTCCGCCTGATTGATATTAAATTACGTGTTTGCTGTGATCACTTTCAGATTTCTTTAATTTTCCCGCTGACTTCCATCTTCTGCAATCTCATTGGTTTTATAGATTGCGAATACGGTAAGTAATTCATTTAGTATCTGGCTTTTTGCTGATTTCTTTGAGATTGCTACGTCATTTGTTTCATGTGAGAATGCCCAGTATGTTTTCACATCACTGTAACTATGCTTTGAGCTAGATAACTAATCCAATTACTTAAATTCTTAGTTCGTATGTTTATTTATCAAGCCATTTGTTAAAAGGACTATTACAAGATATAAGATTCCTTACGTTTATTATCTAACTATTACACAACATCAGATAACTCGACATTCCATTCGTACCGCTAACATTATTAGGAAGCGTATATCATCCGATAGCCCAAAGCGAGTGACCTAGTAACTGGCATTAGACAATGAGCCGGTGTCCGGTGGACGTCATTGTAGGTAAGTGCCGCCTACGAGACGTATCCTCAGTCTTAACTGGTAATTATAATTAGCAAGCACGTGTCTATGGGTAAATTGAGAAGACTCGAGGTGAAGAATCATTTGGAGAGGGAAAAATTAACTTTTCCGGTCGTGTTGGCATGGACATGATATGTATCATAGGAGTCAAAACAAACAGAGATGAGAATAGATGGACAAAACCATGTCTTTATGATAGTAGATTTTTTATGGAAATCCAAACATTAAAATGTTGAAATTTCAGATGTAAAAACGACAAAGCCAAACGCAAAAATTAAATCAAAGCACAAAAACTGATTACTGCAATCTTGAGATTTCAGCAAAAAACACGCCCCAATAAAAATTTTAAAGCAGCAATATCATTAAACATTTCCCCTTGTTAATTATTCATAAAAATAAAACAAGCTTTGCAGTGATTCAAAACCTCAAACTTAGGGAAAGCCGTTTATAAGTAACACGAACCCTCAAGGCAAAGTACGAAGTAATTAATTCTTGGTGTCCGAGCGCGACCGAGCGTAATTAAACATCGCGCCTTGTAATTACCGACTCAAACTTGTCGGGACTTGTCGGAAGTTGTCGGAAATTGTCGGCAGTTGTCGGCTCCTGGCCGGGCTTAAGTGGTCAGACTGGCCAATTAAAGCCGCCCCCGACGACGCGATTAAGCAATTAACGCGGATGGGCGGGCGGACACTCGCTCATTTGAACAATCCCGGCTTTTCCTGTTGGGAAACTTTTGATTTTCAGGACCTTCGTTTACCACAGAGGGGATTTTGTTTTCAACGGAGGTTGCTTATGGTAATTGTGTCTTAAATCTGCTTGGAAGTTTATTACTGTTTCCTTTTCAGAGATTTCTTTTGAGCTTTATTTTTAATCTCCTTGTAATGAATTTTCTCTTTCGAGTCAGCGGTTTTAATTTTATGAGATCTACTAAGTTGTCTTTGACATGTAACTTCAAACAAATTAGGTTACAAATTAAGTTGACTAAAATGATTGTTAGATATTAAGGATCCACATTTACTACATTGAAAAACAAAAACACATCGTTTAAAACAAAATGAGAGAAACATCAATAAAACCGCAGCCTAAACAAACAGGTGTTACCACAAGACAAAGACGTAACGATTAACCCACATTAGCAGCAACCCTTTATAATAATTAAACAACCTAATCACAGAGCCCCGGGGGAAACTCATTAAGAGAGTCTCCTTACAAACGCAGTATCATCCCTTAACCCTTTCATTAAGTCAGCCAGTTCGTTTTAATTCAATAAAGTGGTGTAAACAGCCGGCGGAGGAAGGGTTAATTTGCATGTCGGTGTTGGTGTTTGCAGGGTTAACCGATGGTTCGTTAGGGTTGGAAATTAGTGGAGGGGCGGGAAACTCATGGGAAAGTTGTTGTAGGTCAGTGTAGCTATTAATTAAGCTGCAGTTAGGAGGGGGAGAAGTGTGCCAATGCCATTGCGTGGCCTGGCTTTAGTAAGGAGTATGGTTAGTATTGTAAGCTCTTTAGGAATGTTTCGGAAAATGTTCTAGTGAAGTAAAGTGTGTCAGAAGGTCCCTTAGGGGTTAAACCTACTTTTGTTCTAAAGAAAGGGGCGATGAGAGCAACATAGGGTTTTAGTCAATAAAACTCTGATATTTCCAACTCCACCTCGAGCAAGAGAAGTTATTTGATGAACTTTCGCCTCCAAGAAAAGGTGTGATGGGGTTAAGGATTCAAGGACTTTGTGGCAGTGACAATCGCAGAGACGTGACATGTAGGGACTTACATTATTTTTTACACTTTCGTTGATAAACCCAAATATATAAAAAAACATCAAACATTTTCATTTAACCCAGGAAAATGAAACACACCAAGCTGATAAATAAATACTAATTCCAAACAACTAGTTATCAAGTTATAGCAACTATTTAAATGGACGTAAACTATAATTACAGTACACAACTTTGTAAAAACGAAAGAAAAAAAAAGGTAAAAAATTAATTTATACAAAACGCTACGAAAGACAAATGAAGAAATGTTGGGAACTAGTGATGTCGGAAGTGACATAGTGTATCGATACATTATTGTATCATATTATATTCGTACGATGTTTTTTCACTTTGCGTTCAAAATTACTATTTAACCATTTTTTGGACAAGCTGAGTAGGTACCTGACTTTATTTTATTTATATTTTATTTTTATGAAGCTTTTTCCTCCAGGTGAGGTAAAAGTATCGTTAAAGATACGTTATTATATCGTTATAGAAAGCATCAAAATGTTCCATAATGGCAAAAATATCGATAAGTTGAATTTTAAAAAAGTATCGATATTATTCCGGCGAGCCTATAGGGAACACACTTAGTGGGCGGTACTCATGCATTCATTATTCACTAATTTGTTGTTTGAAACGGGTAAAATAACAGCCCACCAATTATTAATAGTATTAATGATAACTTCCCACTGTTTCCTACACACTGTTTTTTCCTTCATTAATTATTAAAAGGGTGATACATCGCGGGGTTTTATTAATGTTTAATCTCTACTCATTTGTTTTATGAATTTAGTATCTCAATTAGAAATGTGGAGAGATTTTTAATATTTGTTTGTTTTAGGGTTTCGACTTCAGTGAGAGTTTGTACGTTTACCTTTTTCTTACGTTTCGAAGGTAATTCAATGGTCCCTAATGGCACACATCACTGGATTTTTGGTCGATCCACGACTGAATTGAGACATTTCAAGCAACCGTTTACCATTTCAACTTTATATGTTGTTGAACATTGCAAATGTGTTTTGCATTATAAATAAAACACCGACAAATGCAAAATTGCAAAATCAATTTCTGTAGCATAAAGTATGATAATTTTAACGTTGTAAACACGCTTGTTACGATGTTTCACCGCCAAAACCATCTGTTTCCATGACCAAAACTAAAATGTTGTACAAATTATGTCCATAGCGTGTCGTGTAACGTGTTACATCAATTAAAATAAAAACAACAGAATAACGGCTATTAAAACCCGATAATTACGACGCGCTGTCAGCGAGGTGTTAACGTGTACTAGGGCTGTCATTAAAACTAAGTGATGAGAAATATATCGAGTAATTGTCGAGTTTTTGTTAGAATTTCATGCACCGTTTGACACTGACACGGCTTAGTTAAACGGCTTTAGACAGTGTTTTTATTTAATTACGTACATATACGCTTGTAATTACATAGGTTTCCACGCTCGATGCTCACCGGCTTTTGTAATTCAACTGTCTATGAAAAAACGTGGGTATGATTTATTGTTAGTAGTTTGTTATTACCTACGAGTTGTACGCCATATAAGTTGGATTTGATGTTTTTCATTTAGATATGTACTTCGAGATGAAAATACGTTTCGCAAAACTGCGCAATTGAAAATTTTAATAACATATTTCTTAGAAACATTCGCTTAAGAATCTAGACTTGCTCCAGCGAGCTAGTAAATCTTGACATACTCTCTCGGGTTCCATTACCTTTTATTCAATTTTGAAATATGAACATTCGAAAATTAAAATAACATAAAACTCGGGCGCAAACGATCGTGGGTAGGTTGGGGCGAGCGTGCGTCGAAGTCTATCAACCGATGCAATTTTGATTGATTGCATTGCTTAGTGTAGTGTAACCAATCTTATTGAAAACTGGCATTGTATGGCATCGGAAAGGCCATAGCTGCGTTCGACGCGCGGCTTGTCAAACGGTTTAAATTGAAAAAGAACGGGGGACAACCCTAAACCGGGCACAGTAATGCGTCTGTGACATTTTATATTTTTGGGGAGTTATTATACTTGGTTTTGCACAAAAAATACCCCAACTAATTGCAATTTACCGTACTTGTAGATTTAATGTGTCTCCCAACGAAACCTCTAAAATGAGTCTACATTTGTGGCAGACTAGTTTGTGTGAGTACATTACGTATACATCTGAGTCCAAATTAGCATTTGCTTCATTACCGACCAGGATAATAATGATGCATACATTATCTGATCAAATATGGGAGAGTTAATACCCGTCATATGTGCATGTATCTGGTACTAGACTCGCATGAGGAATAACTGCACATGTTGAACTAGAAAATTCAAAAGGTAAGCAATCATTCCATTCATTGCTTACTTACAGAGAATTGAAGCACTCGTCAGGTTGTTCAAACAGTGTTCAATGAATTAAATAAATGAATACGAATCAATACAAATAGACGATGTCGTCGACACAAAGCTCACCGAACTTTAACGACATGTCAAACTCAACTGTCGATGTTTTTTCAATTTAAATCGATAGAAAGAGGGCGGCTCTATGTGCCAACTCCGAAGAGGGCTGGGGCATCGATTTTTGAAGTTCAAACGCGATTAATTAGACCCAACTTTCCATTCGTAGTCAGCAAATATTTTTGTTAAGAAATACCCACCGACTTAACGAAGTGGTTTTTTTTTGTATTACAAAGGAATGTAAACATTGACGGAACAACAATTAGAATAGCCGATATCGGCGCATCGCCGGGAGCCTGCCCGCCTCCACCACCCCATTATTTTATCTAATCAAAAAGTTTTAAAAGGAAAAATTATGCCGTCCTTTATTATGAGTCAACTTTCCTCAGGGGGAGCAGGGGATATATTTTTAATAACGATTCGACTAAAGAAAGTCATCGTAAGAAAGAATTCTTTTTGCGAGAAATGAGAATCTCGCCGTAATCTAAGTGTGAAGTTTTTGTGAATGTTTATTATTATTTTTCGTAGTAAAAAGTTGAATGGCGAAGATATTGCGATGTTGAGAGTCGAGGCAAAGTGTTTGACTATGTAGGAATATGAGTATTTTGGGCTGCAAAACTAGTCAAAAGGGTTACTACAGCTTTGAGACGCAAAGAGCAATTGAATGGACAAAAATCCTCCTGACTTTAGTCAGTAATCTTAACACACTGACTCTCGTTTCATTTGCATCACTGCTTACCATCAGGTGGTATTGCAACCAAGCACAGGTTTATATAAATTAAAAAAAAAACAACAACAACTCCAAGAAGATCCTTTTTGGTAGGATCTTCTTGGAGTTGTTGTTTTTTTTATGACGATGAAGAATATGACAACTTTGAGGTAAAGCTAAAAGAACCATGATATGATATGCTCTGAAATTAAAACTTACTAAAATCTATCAAAAATAAACAGAGTAAATGAAAGAAAAGTGTCTTACTTTGGATTTTTCCGGTCACCTAAGTACAGGAATGTATTTATTTATTTATTATAAGCTTTATTGTACACCGCAATGTTGACAGGATATACAAAAATAAAAACTAAGTGTACAAACAAGTGGTCTTATCGCACACGGCAATTTCTGACAGACAACCTTAGCATGGACTAAATGAAAGGATATAGATGTAATACTTGATTTATGAACATTTCTCAAAAAACTCGTCTAAAAAATCATCAAATATTTTCATGTTAATGAGATACCGTTACTGAATAATATTTCACTATAAGTATCTAACTAAGTTTTCACTAATGGAAATATGCAAATTGAAATCGAAAATTTCACTTGGGTAGCTTGTTACTTTCAAAGGCGTCAGATGAGACCAAACATTTCTATATAAATTAAGGAAAAGATGCTCGAAAAAACCGAGGGTGTCTCCCCAGCTTCTTTACCCAAAGCTTTCAGTAAATACGCAACGAAAACACGCGAAAATGTGTCTTATTTACAATCGTTAAGGTACACGTTCGTCTAATCTGATTGTGTTTGAATAATATTTTTCTGAGGCGGCGTTATTATTGCACACCTTGTATGCGTAAATCAGTGCTCGGGGCAAGCATTTTTCAGACAAAAAGATGCAATTATATGCAAAGGGGAGGGTAGAGCACTCCGGTAATGAGCCACATTTGAAATTATTTTTTTGTTTGCCTCCACACAGGAATAAATTGTGCTAGGGTATGAAATATCTTTAAATTGTCTTGGGGTTACTATAATGGATATCTTGTTACTTTAATTTTATCTCTTTGATGTTTATATTTATTATTCATCGCACGTAAGAAACTTCAAAGTGTAAAAAAACCTTTCTGCTAACATAAATTTAGTTTAACTTCACACAAGTCTAAATTTAAACTTCATTATTATGAGAAAATACCTAAGTAACGTAAAATAAAATTTGCTATACTTATTATGCCAATAAGTCTCAAATAGAATCAAATTAAAACATTTATATTTCAAATAAACCATTTACAGGTACTTTGGAATTGTCAAAAACTCGGTCACTCAAAAAAGTGAAGCTAATTGTATATTACAAAGCGTAGATCTCTATGGAGAAGAACGTGCAAGAAACTTCATGACAAAGTACTTTTCAGCGAGCCATTCATTTCAGCAAATAGCTATAACTTTCAAACATGCTCAATAGATGGCGTTAGTGTTTAGATAACGAGAACTAACCTGAAACTCGGATTAGAGTCGTATTGAAAATAAACTTAAAATAAAAGGAAACGATTTTAAAAGTATTCTGAAGTATAAAAAAGTAAATAAATGCCTTTTTGAACATTTTTCTTTCTGAAATCCTAGGAAGCAGATGCAAATAAGTTTTTCACAGTAAATTATTATTTTAGTCGGGTATACCGCGGATACGTACCGTCAATTTGCATCATACTTTGATGCAAATTTGGCTTATCTTTCATCTATTGTGCCTCGTTTAATACAAACGTCAGTAAATACTGAATACTCATCGGCTGTCTTCGAATACTAGGTCAAGGTTTGTCAACCCTGTCCAACGGGACTCGCTGAGCCGGAAATCAAAGGAAGACGTAGCTACCTGTCAAATATTTGACGTTTTGAGTTAAACGACTGTGGTTATGTAGTCAAACTGAATACTTTTTTCAGAATTAAATTGAATAATTTTTGACATTAAGAACGCAGAAAAAAGTTATCAGGGTAGTCAAAAGTATTGTTGATTTGATAAATGAATAATGAGTCAATACTTGTTTTCGTGTGTTTTGTAAGGATTCGTCTTCAAGTAGGGTGTTAGTCCAAAAGTAGTCCAAAATAAAACAAAGCATCATTCGCCTTATTGGTTAATAACCGTGTACCAGAAATTTTAAAAGATACTTGAAATAATACTAAGAAAATTCCATTTTAAAAGTGCTTCAAATAATTTTCACAAATAAGCGACCTTGCAATTTAAAATTCATAAAAAGGAACAGAGTTTCATCAGACCTGCATATATTTCCTAACAAGTGTTCAAACACATTAATATTAAGACTATTTTTATGAGTTTGCGACCGTTCCTGTCTTCCATAAATATGAATGGCCAAACCAAGGACATATTATGAAGTCCCGGAGTCCAATGCGTCACAACACTAGTCTTGCATTCAAATATCAGCTTCGAAACGTGTTCGAATAAATTTTCCTAATTTAACATTCAAAAATACCAATAGGAATTGAAGAACGCCCCAAATGAGGTAAGGATTCTATCAAAATCTAATAATGTATTTGTAATTTGAAATGTAAGTTATCATGTCATATATTCAATTTTATGTGAAAATATTCCATTACTTTGCAATGGAATATCTTTGATTGTAAGTATAATAAGCAAAAATTTTCCTTTGTGTTCGTGTATGTTCCATCTTTAAGTACCGTTGCCGTTGGACATGACGCGTTGGGAATAAATAAATCATGATTTATTTTAATACATGTTCTAGAAGCGTTAGAGGTTTGTTGGGGATAATAGTATGACTCACTGGGAGCAGTAGTGGGCCAGTGCTAACGGACCTACGAGTTATAGGTCGCGGGTTCAATCCCAGTCATGCGCATTACTTTGTGTAAATGATTAAATCACTACTGCTTTTAAAAACAGTGACATAAAAATTCGAAGACTTTACGCCACATTTCCTCTGCAAAAGATAAGGCCAGAGTCCCAGCATTGGTAACATTATAAAGTTGATTATGCACTGGGTAGCAAGTCATTGAATGGGGCAGTGGTACAAGCGCGGATGGTGTAGACAAGTGCGTCCTGCTCCTAAACCCCACACACCTAAGCTCGTAAGTACGGAGAGCGTGCAGGCCCCCACGCTGCGCTCTTTACGTCCACAAAAACACATTTCCGTAATCACCTTATAAAGGGATTACTATAAATAAAGAGGAAAAAAGGAAATTAACCGCATTACAACGAGGAAAAAATGGCGTCCCCTTCGCAATATGTGGGCTCCCACTGATAAAACACTTTATGTACGTCTCTCGCGTAAATGAAACAATGTGTTATTATGTATTCCTGTCAGTTACAGTTTGGGATGTTTCCCGCCAAGGTAAACTCAACCTTAAGACATGAAACACACAACTTAGATTACAGTGATGGGATAATCATAAATAATGTTTTTTCATAAGATACAATAATCTTGATTTATAAAGTTTTCGAGGTTGAAAACGGGATAGTTTCTAACAGATGTGATTAAAATTACAAGAGGGCAGTCTACATGAGGAAAATCCGAGTAAAACCCATAAAATATATGCAGTTACCCCTGTAGGTTTATGCTCCGTCGGGGTGGCGTGGATGGGGGATAAAAAACAAAATGAGGAGTTATGTTTTCGGTAATAAAGGACAGACGAGAGAAATCGTTTAAGACGCGGCCAAATGAGATGGAACGAATATATTTGATTATTTTTATGGCGTGGAATGGCGATACGGTGCATGCTACGTCTCGGACCTAATGTCTATTTGGTTTTACTACACTTTAATTTTATATATTTTGTGTTTTACGGGCGATCGTTTTCAGGAAATCATATGGCGCGTTATTCTGGATTAGAGGAAGCTTATAGTGTATGTATCCTTTTCATTCAATCATTGTCCACCTGATATACTTCGTAAATCCATGACTTACTAATTAATTACTCTTAAGTTTGTAACTAATCCTATTAGTACTAGTTGTATAATATAATTTGTGTTGACAATCCCACAACAACATTAGCTTTTAAGATAATTCTTACTAACAAATACGGAGCCCGTCCGAAATAAATCTGTTATTATTATTATTTCCTTTATTACATTTTTAAACAAAGGTATGTAAGAAAAAAAACATTTAAAAATATAAAAAATAGCAGTCCACCGGCATTGGAAACAGGGTCCAAGCGAACGGTGGCCAACGGAGTCCAGAGAGGAACCTCTGAAAAATTATTATTATTTAAGGTTTAGCATGTGTAATAACAAAGCATGTGTTCTGTTGTCCGAATAAAACAATTTATTTATCTTTTTCAATGTTGCTAATTGTCTTCATCCACATTACACAGGCATGCCTACTCTGAAATATATATTAATGTAATTGGGCGTGTACCGTTTTAATTAACTATAAATAAATAATAGAAAGACAATAGGAGAGCGAACGTATGCTTCGGGTTCAAGAGTTTAAACATCTTTCAAATTCTGTGACTACATTAAAGTTTAATCAAATACTTGTAGCTTAAGATTATATAATTACCTACATTCCACCTTACACTAAACAATAGATTTTTCAATAGTTAAGAGTAGCAGAAATAGGTATTCTGATGGGTGTTTAGAAAATATAACGCGATAATAATACCTAATTGGTTACCGGCACTGATTGTTACATAGAGTCTCATTATATTGCATTCGTTACCGCACGTGTGTACCAATGTGCAAAATGTTGTCTCGCCCAACAATAATAATTGTTGAATGTTAATAAAATTTTTCACGCGTTTTCCTAATGTTGGTATTGTAAATTCTTTTTTTTATTATTATTCTATTTAAATTTTTTATATATATTTACATAATTATTTCCATTTTGATATTTTTTTCTTTAAAAACATAAAATAATTATTATTGATAGGCTGGCGCTTGACCACCATCTCATCTGACTGCAAGCGATGACGAAGTATCCTATTCAGTCTTGACTTTAAGACCCCCAGCATGTAGCAATCCTTTATTGCTTTCTCAGGAATTAGGTACTATACTACTCTCTTCAGTTCCCACGTGAATGCCGGCGAAAGTTTTACTTATTTTTCATTTTTTTTTTATTTATCTGTCTGTGAAAAACTTTTTATTTACGTTCTTGGATAAACAGCCTATAAAAAAACGCTCTATATATTATAATATATGCGAACGCGTTCGCTTGGTGTTCAACCGAATGGCGCGAAATACTAATTAATTAGCGCAATTCCCTTTTTTTTCTTTAGTTAGAGTGGCTCTTAATAAACTAGTGCGCTTTACCATCAATGATTGCATTACTGCTTACCATTAGGTGGGATCGCAGTCATGCACTAGTTTATATCAAATAAAGAAAAAACAATTTGAATTATTAGATATGAAAACGTATTTTAATTTGCTCATAAAATAAAGCAAAGCGACAGCATTTACATTTATTTAGATTACCAAATAAAAAATGTCACAACTCAAATCTAAGGGGCTCAGCTACTCATTACATAAAACTTTATAGTCAAACTCGATGTACAAAGTAATCGTAAATATAAAAGTATCAATAATATTAATCAAAAACTGGTATATGATATCGATTTGTGATTGTTACAATTGGGAGACAGTCGTTATTTTTATGGCTTCAAAAAAAAAAAAAAACCGTTCAATGTGAGAAATGCAGTTTGATTATACAGGGCGTTGAAAACTCCATGGAATTTTTTTTTTGCGACTAACGAATTTGTTGCCAATTAAAAAATAAATATGAAATCTTTAAGCTCACCTACTTTATTACATTAATTTTTATTTCAAAGTCTAGTTGACACTTCGCGTGACCCAAAGTTTGATTTTTACCTTGGCCAGAGATGAAGCTTTGCAATACGGCATGACAGATTTTCACCCGACAGTGACGCGGAGAAATGAGTTACAGCCATATTTTAAAATATTCAGTTCGAAATTTCAGTTTTAAGTGTTCATTAAATATAATTGGTTAAATACTTTAACAATTAACTTTAAAAACTACGAAAGTAAAACTAAAATTGAATAGGTATAAGTTTAGTTTAGGAACTCACTATAAACACTACACAAGTAAATCGAAGCTGTTTTTTCATGTTATTTTGTACAACTTTTTTTATCAATCGGCTCCCGTGGTTTCCTTATTTATTCAGTTATTTAAATATTCTAAATACGGAATAATTTCCACCCTGTATACTACTTTTAATTGCGTACGAAAAAAACTGCCACCCATGTTTTATCCCTGTTAATTTCGATATAGATTCGATTCGGAAGGGTGCTACTGATGGTCTTGTTTTGCTTTATGAGTTCCATTCACAAGTATTGGAGTTTTTATTACTTTTTTTTTTGTTTCGAACCAATAGCATTCACTTTTTTTAAATAGATTTAGTGCGAAAAAATCAGAGGCTATTCGATAAGATCAAAAAATGAGCAACTAAAGCCAAACGTAAGCAAATCCAATTAGTTTTATTACATTCAATAAAAACTTACTCCAACAACATATTAATCCAATAAGAACCTAAAAAATATGTGAGTAAGGGACTCAGTAATCAACTTGTAAGTACTTACATCAAATCTTATTTGAAGAAAAAACTTCTCATAAGAAATTGCCACGTAAAAAATGTGATATTTTTTTAAGAACATTGTTTAAAAAGTGTCGCCGTACGCACACATGCGTGTGTGTAGAACTGTAAATACGAGAAAAAACGCACACTTTCGCAACGACCCTCGCGACACGTAATGAAGGGAGGGCACCGTGATATAATGCAGTTTTTTATTGCTTACTCCTTATACCCACAAGTAAAAAAAACTCCACCATACACGCGTATTATACATTTTAACTATTAGTGTTTTTTTTGTATAGAATAGAGAAGGGTTCGAAGTTTGGACGAGGGCTAGAGGGTTAAGCTTGATAAAAAATTTACGTCGATTCGAATTTCGCGAGGATGTTCGTTTAGATGAGACTTTTAAGGGTCACTGGAGTGCTTTTGTTGCGTTTCATTCTATCTCCGAATTAGTTTTGACAACTCTAAACATTAGGACTATCGTTCCCTGCCGTGATAATGTATGCCAGCAAGGCAGACGCTCGGACGTCCAGTAGCTGTTGAATACACAATCGAAGCATTAATTTCATATCAAAATCAAAAGTTTAAGGCCAGAACAAAGAGGCTTTTCGATTATTATTCTAATTTAATTCGGCTCGGGATTCGTCTGTCGCCTGTGTTTTATCGTCAGGTAGCCTCTCGTTTCTTAGAAAAAAAATATTTATATCTTTTTCTATTAGATCTCCCATTGTTCGCGCGAGGGCACGTCAGCACGCGACAAAAGGAACATTAATTATAATATCCGATTAAAAAACGCCATTTAGCTACGCGAGAGACGTCTTTTATTTGAGATGATTGAATTCAGAATTACTAACATTAGCCACCATCCCCGGGGGAAAGTAAGCTGCATAAAAAGCATCGGGTACCCACTGTGTTTGTGTAGGCGGTGAGGCCGGCGGCGGGCGCTCGCGGTTTTTTTTTATATGTTCTGTGCTTGATTTCCGAATGTTAGGACTATAAAGATATCAGATTACACGAGAAAAGTGCTACTTCCAAGACACGGACAAAAACTATGGCCACCGAGAGACTACCGAAATATGAGCATCCAATTCCATAAACCACATCGGTGAGAGGAAGCACGCGAGTTATGTTCGTACGTGCTCGCACATAGTAATTAGATATTACGTTACCCAACTAATCGTAACTCGCACGGGTGTTGTTTTACCCAAAAGGGGGAATAAATCACGCGCGCACTGCGATGGCAACACCGCGACACAATGAAAAAAAAAATAACAAAAAAAAAGAAACAATATCAGAGCGCGGAACAAAAGAAATTATACCAACGAGCGGATCCATAGCGAAAAAATCGTTATGATAATAAAATAAAATGGTTAAATAAAAAGCAGTAATAATAACTGCTCAGAACAATATGGCGCGTTTACGCGTTAGAAATGAATCAACGTTTATTTAGCTAGTCGACTCATAGACACGCTTTTTGACGTTTCTCTGTGAGCAGCTGTCGCGAATTTACGGATTAAATTCACTCAGATGAAGTACTGCATTATAATGAGACATTTTTGTTTCGCCTGTCCGCGTTTGTATTAACTAGTGTAATATTTATTTTTAAAACTTGGGTGTTGTATTTTACTAAATAATCGAAAGCAGCGATGTATGCGAGGAACTCTATGTGACATCATGCAGTAGGGATAAAACAGAAGTGTTTGGTTATAAATTATTTAAAAATTTAAATTTACTTTGTCACAACCAGAATCGGACATAGATACGTTAAAATAGACACTACCTTTTAAAACTAATCAAAAACTCTATTAAGTAATAAATTAAAACCAAATACGAAACAAAATAATAAGTGAAATAGTAGTCGACGGAGATTCGATCCGCGAAACGTATAAACTTATTCGTATCTCAAATATAACTTCCGATTATAATTTATCGAATCCGAAATCGGAATCGGAGAATCAAAACAACCGATTTTTCGGAATCGGTATCCAACCTCCGCAACATCGCTGGTGTGAAGCAAGGCCGGCGAGCCACATTTTTATAATAACACCGGCCACAGATGCACTATTAATCTCGTACAAGATGCGTGGTTATTAAATCTCTGGAGCGGGACGATGTCGTCCGACGTATTATTAATGGAAGTGTATCACGGGAGCCATTAGATACATAATTAACATCGATCGTCGACTAAAAAAACAACATCTCGAACGATCCCGAGGAAAAGCGAGAGTAGCGTCACTCTCGCGACGAATAAAAACGTCATTAAAGATTGATTGCTGCGAGGAAGTATCATTAATATTATTCAATTAATAAAACGTAATTTTGCGAGGTGAAATGCGCACCCCGACGAGGAAAAAGCAATTAGTGGCTAGATTGCGATCCGTCAAAACAACTGCGCGGAGTGATGTTAAAAAAAACGTCGAGGAGCATTCATTAAAGTAAAATTCGCGAGGGGTGAATATGTAAGGACTTTTTTTGCATAAGACGGTGGCGCCCTCGATTTTGAATTTTTTTTTACGTTGAAAACAAACTATGTGGGCGCTCCGTAAGCGGTTTTCGTCACACTTGCACACTGTTAGTGTTGACGAAGTTTTTTTTTTAATTGTGCTCGTAATGACTGTTGTTATGGTTTTATGGCGCGGTAATGAGCTCGCCGCGACATTTGCATGTGATCGCGGGGAACTTTTTTTGTCACTTTTGTTGATGAAGTTTTTTCGACAGTTTTTTTTTTCGCTAGATTGTTTATAGCGCGCGATACGGCTTTATTTAGAGTTTGTGGTTAAACATTTCAGTAGCTCCTTGTTTATGGCTGAGGGGTGTTTTATTGTTCTTTTTTTTGAGTGTTTGCTTTCAGCTGGATCATGTGAAATTAACACGATAGAAGGAGGAAAGTGGTCACAATAGTCGTAAACATTCAAAACTTGCAGAAATAAATGAACTTTTTCGTCCATTAAGGGTTTGGTTTTAGAATAGAATTATAGGTTAGGTAAGCTATCGACATTTCGGCTACGAAGCAATAATAAACGTCGACCGGCTGACGTGCCGGCAGCCCCGACTTGGTATTAGCAATCATTAAATTGGAAATTACGCTATATCGGCGATACACGGCTTTTCTTTTATAAATATCTCTCACGTGATGCCGGTGCCGCGTCGTGTCACGACCTTACTGAAACGATGGTAATATTCAAATAGCGATATAAAAAAGACAAGTTACGTAGCATTTAAAAAGCTTGTTTGTTTAGCGACGAATCGCTTTTAGTCATGACACGGTGCACGGCGCATCCAAACCTCTGGATACGTGACAACTTTACGATGCAGTCGTCATAAACCCTCTTTACAATGACATAAGGTACACATCGCGGCCGCACACCGATAAATAAGTGCAGTCGTTGGTGGGATGAAAAATGAATGTGAATTATGAAAGGTCTCAAGGAAATGGGAATGAAATGTTCGTGCTGAGTCGCTTTCTAATAAGATGGACTCTGATAAGAACATTAAGTAAGTCATTTTTGACCTTCGCTGTATCGGTTACCGAGGTTCCAATAGGTAGCATTGAATAAAACATGAATAGTTGGACTTAACTCGATAGTACGAAAAACTCAAAGGATTTATTTATTTTACTTCGAAGAACTTGTACGATAAGCTTAGTAAATGTTTCACAGCAAATCTTTTCATCAAAACTTCAAATGAGGCGTTTTTATTACTTTTATTCTCGCAAGAAACATTTTACTATATAATATTAAATTCAATATTTTTATGAGCTGTATAATATATAAAATATACAAGGATCAAAATTAGTAGTTTCAATAACAAGGCACACGTGCAGTGCACACAATACGGTCACGGCGTTCAATGCCATTTTAATATATAAAATTAATGTTTTTTTCAATAAATAACGAACGCCACATATTAAAACTAAATACGTACATGAATATTCATATAAATCAATATTAAACTTTAACAATGCCCATTTATCGAATAGCAATTTATTTGCTTATTTATTGAAATTTGTTACGCATGTTAATATTTTTTAGTTAGCGAATGCGTCAGCCTAATTCTGTTTCTGTTCTGGGGTTAAGATTTCATTACGAGTGCGAGAGAGACGGCCATATGTTCGGGGGCAGATTCTAATGCAACTGATTTTGTCATTCGAATGGAAGTCATTGATAGCATTTTTAATGGCCTTAAAAAATGGCGACAATGGCTCGCGGAGTTGAAGCGACAGAATTATTTATAGCTGCTCGTAAATTGTAGTTTAAATTAAATCGATTCTAAATCCCAGTTTCTTTTATCGATACTGTAACTATAATGTTTCTCATAATTATTATAAATCAATTTTCTTAATGTGCTTGCAGCTTGTCAATTATTTTTATTACCAACTTTGTACCGTAAACCACTGAGATTTGATTATTTCAGCGTTATGTTACATGCGTATTTT
Source organism: Mythimna loreyi (assembly GCA_029852875.1). Lineage (NCBI taxonomy): Eukaryota > Metazoa > Arthropoda > Insecta > Lepidoptera > Noctuidae > Mythimna > Mythimna loreyi. The sequence continues at coordinate 12,797,996 of CM056780.1, read as the reverse complement.
AAATGCTTTGCACAATTCGCATTTCGTGTTCGAACAATGGCCTCTTTAAGGAAACAAAGACATCTATAAAAATCTCGGAAAACACAAAAGAGTCCGAACTAAGCAACCACATTGCTCTGAGGTGCCAAAGACAATGATAATTGTTCCACGTGAAATATAGTGTTGCCACCGACAAAAGGAGCGTAAAAAAATATATATTTTTCATTGTAACGCTTCGGCCATTCACTACAGGTGGGTCGTGTGGGGTGGGCACGGACAAAGCTCGCATCAATGGACGAATCCAATATTTTTTTTGCATATAAAAACTTGTAGGTATAGAGTAAAGTTTCTCCATTAATTATTTTCAAAACGATGCTTGTATAGGCGTGACAGACGACGCCGGCGATTAATGTTTTAAAGGTATAGAAAACGCAGTTATTTCTTGCGGTAATATGTAGCTTTGAATATTTCCAAAACTCTAGCTGTTATCATTTTAATCAAAGATTGCGAAAACTAACTCCATTGGAATAGAGAAAACGAAATTCATTGTACAAGAGTTAATAAAACGTGGTTTTATGACGTTTGTTCTGTACTTACATAAAGAAATCAAGATAAGTGTTATGCGAAATGTGTGCACCTACTTCAAACAGAGGGTTATCAGTTGGCGTTGTTTGTTAAAATCGGCAGCTGCGATGCGCAAGCGCACCGATGTGTAAATTTGATGCCAGTGACAAAAGCCGCCTTTGATGAGTGGGTAAATTAATAGCGATTGCAAAAAATATTGCGAAAAAAAATTCAGGTAATTTTTAAAAGTTTGATAGGAGTTTAAACAAATATAAAGTCCATGCGCGAATGCGGTTCGTCTTGACATTAGGACGACTGAAAGTCGGAATTATATATTTAAGGGAAAATTGCTGAATTATTTTCTCTACTGATAGTAGAGTCGTCTCAAAAACTAATTTTCCTTTTTTACGACGAAGTGTCCCGGAAAATTTCGTAGCGCCGATTTTTTTTCGTTCTCACTGTTCAACCTTTCCTTCGGTCCAGCCGTTTTCGAGTTTCAGTGAGACTAACAAACAGCTGTTCATTTTTATATATAAGACTAAGCTGCTCCGGAAAACTTTGTAACCCCTAATAAGGACATTTTCTCATCCCGTTTAAACCTTCAGAACAAAAATTGGTTAAATCTGTTCAGCCCTTTTTGAGTTTTAGCGAGACCAACAGGAAGATATGAATATATTAAACATGTATATATATATATGTATATATACATATCTTTGTTTATTTTAAGTATACCTAAGCTGTACCCTTTTTTTCTAAATAATGCTTTCTTTCTAATGGCTTATGGTCACCTCACTACCCAAGTTGACGGGTAGAGAATGCTATGCTTTAACACCGCCTTTGTACTTTTACGTTGCTTAAAGATAAAATGAGTATAACCGTAAATAGAACTTAAGTAAATACACAAGAAGGTTTAATTACTTTGAAGATGAAGCATTCAAGAAGGTTAAAAACAATACTGATAACAAAGACATATTAAGATTAAGTAGGTAACAAGGCAGTGCTTCCACGAAAAATTTTCCTCAGGTAAAGTCAGTCATTTTAAAACAAAGCAGTATATATTCTTTGCTTGAAGATTATTCAAAAGACTTACCGCGGTCTTTCCCTGGAACGCAAAGGGTTTAATTTTTTTTAAGGGAAGTTATTCGAAAGTATCTGCCGCTCTTGGTAATGAGAAGGCGTGTGAGATTTTTACTTACTAAAACCCACGTGGGAACTTCACTAATTGCTGTAAATGTTTCAGGATTACAATATTCCTTACAGAAATCAATCGTGGCCCAAGCAGACATCGGGCCTTTGAACTCATAAGGTTTTGCTAATGTCAGCAAGACTGTGCTGTTTCGACATCATACATTGTTCCACTCGCCTCTGAAGTCTTTTGGCCCTTTGCGGTCCGTGGAAAACCACCACTCCATCGACTATTTGGGTTCGGTCCTTACCGGACGACTGTACAGCGAAATACGTATTGCTCGTCGTTTGCAAGCCCACGTGGAAAAACACGTGTGGGTTTTAGTCAGTAAGAGTCTAATAAGTACACCCCCTCCCTTCCCCTCTGAGTAGTCCCTTTAGGTCCTACCTGAGCAGGAGCAATTATTTGAAAATTTCCCACAGAAACTCAAAAAAAAAGTTATTTTTCTTTAAAAAGAAGGCGTTTTAGATCAAAGGTTAAGACTGGCGCGTGGCATCCCGACCTATAAGAATAACTATAGAAATTATTGTTCTAGACCACAATTTTACAGCCGCCATAAATTAAACAAAGAACCACTTCAGGTCATAGAGAAAGCGCACAAAGCTCACAATAGATGTTTTGTTTACTGATTTAGATAACAAAAAAAAAAAACAAAAAACAAAGCTTTACGTCACAGTTTTAAAATGAAAGGTGCCGTTTCTTAAGAGATTACATCCCCGAACGGGACGGGACTAGAGCAACAATTGCACGAAGACAATACGCACAAGTTCAGGTAGCACACAACTTTAAAAATACATACTTTACCATCCAAAAATTAAAGGTTGTTCTAAATTAACCCTAATATCAAAGTCATTAAGAACGCCATACCAACTAATGACATGAAGTTCTCACGATTTCGATTTTGCTTCCGCGAAAACGTTGTCTTAAGAACTTCGCCGTTTTAATCTAACGATATTGTGTTTAAACAAAGTTTGCTTTGTTAGCCGCGCTAATCCTGATTGTCAGGATGTGAGCTAAAGAGTAGAACGACAGCCGATGACAATGTTTTATCAGACGAAAGAACTGTGGGAGATATTTTATAGAAAATTGTCACGTCTCTCAATAAGTGGTATTTCCGTAACACTGTCTATAAGATGTATGTAGAGGACGACCCCATCATTGGTATAAGACAAAGCAAACAGGATGTTAGAATTAGTTCATAGATTCAAAAAATCAATACTTCCTCCAGGATGACCAAATTCCGCGAAGATATTTGACTTAGATAACGTTTGCTCAGAATATGTTAGTTTTACATATCTCCCACCGATGGACGTGTAAACAACAGGCAATAAGCGGCCATATAAATTATAACCGAATATCGATCCTATCTCTTAAACCGGGGTAAAAATGAGAACAAACTATTGACGCGACTTCGGCAAACCGAGATAAAATAAATATTTTAGGGTGGGCTCGCCCTAAACAAACACATTCAGGATTTGCTGACCGTCGATATAGTTTCAATTTAATACGCCGAAATTTCATCACTTCGATGTTTATTCAAAAACCAGCTTTATTTTAGGGGTAGAAGATTGAATATTTTCTTGAGATTTTCTTTTGCTTTAATCTTAAAGTTGGGATTGAAGGACAGAATATAGGGCTATCTGAGAGGTTGTTTGCTAATCATTTTTTAGGGTTCTGAGAAGTTAGACACTTTTCTTCGGTAGTGTTAGTAATATCAGAAATTGTAGGTACTTTACTTAGGATCAGATAGCGGTGTGCTTAATGCGCACTAGAGCAAGGTTTAACAGCAGGGCGTGTAATTAATATTGAGAATCGATTGTGCGCTCGGGGCGGTGTGCATTTATCGCGCGACTTATCAAAAGCCAGCAATATTTCTTCATTAACGACATAGCACGAGGTGCGAGCCGTCGTCTTAACATCTGCTATAGATTTAGGATGCTGCTCTGACTTGAGCACAGCAGTTTCACGACGTACTTCTGCTTTATTTTATTTGTAATATTCTGTCGTTATTTCCATGATGGTCGCGGAATAAAAGAAAACAGAGCATGTATCGTTATTTATTATCCTGTCTGAATTGTAAACGTCAAGTGGATCAGACGGCTTTGCGACACTCTTTCATGATTCACCAATGTTGTCGTTGCCTGAGTGATTACCATCTTAAATATTTAAAATATCATTATTTCCGTCAATAGCAATCAAGGTATCTAATTTTAAATCATTTACAGTTTTCTCTTCATTTAAAACGTGACGATAGTTCTTTTCTTTACTTAAATCATTACTATGGGTTTTTTACCTTCTTCGTCTCCATACTTTTGTTGTATTCGATTGAAAGTATGATTTCGAATATTTTTACAATTACATATTTTTTATGAAGCCCAGCATTTAGGCCGCGTAATGTTACCGTTGCTCACTCATCTGTAACATGATTTTAATTTTGGTGTGTTCTTTAAAAGAAATAGGTAATATCTATTTACGTTTTTAAATAGAAAGTAATTTCTTGCCAATAAATTAATATTTCACCACAGAACATCTCTAGGTAATACAAAGTTTTGGCTAGCGTAGTTATCAAATGTCCGAAATAAGCATACAAGTAAATTCCAGGTAGTGTTTTTATATGAAACAGAAGAACAAGTCAAAAGGTGATTTATCAAATAATATGACAGCATTCAACGAACATAATTTTAACGAAAATTGTAAAGAGTATTGTGTTTCATAATTAATGAAGCAAAAGGCTTTCTCGGTAACAAAATATTCCCGATCTAAGTTTCGGATCGTCATTACTCGTCTCTTTGTGCGACATTCTTTTGCGCCCAGGTGTTCATATAATTACATTGGATGGCGATAGACAAGGATAGATAGATGACGGAGATGATAAAAAAGAGAGAGACGAAGAACCGGCCCTTGCGTTGATTGATAACTGTGACAAAAACGTAGCAGATGAAAAATAATAATTATTAGATCTATTGTTAAAGGTGTATGAACTTCAACAGGGGTGACGAGTCGAAGAATATTTTAAGATAGAAACAATTTATTTGAAGCTTTCACCATCGTTTTGGTATTTCACCATATTGAGAAATATATACGTGAATCATCTTTTTGTATGTAGTTTTTCTTTCTTAGCTTCTGCTCTAGGTAAATACGTTAACACAAATTTAAAATTCTATTATTTAAGTTCATACTCCATTTATCAAAATTTATAATTCTTAAACAATTTTCCCCTGAATGAATATAGATCAACAAAAATGAGATCAAAACACGGTGATTAACTAATGGACAACCCTGTTTCGATACATTTGCCGGCTGTGCAGTTTGCATTCAGTGAAGCTAGACAATAAGCTGCGAAGCGCACGCGCAGGTAGATATAAAAACCAATATTCATTTACGTTCCCAAAACTTACGCACTTAGATCCCCAACTTTATTGCTTAAGTCGTAAGGTTGGTAATATATACAGTGTTAAGTTTTGAAAGCAAAATTAGCTTGGTACAGGTGTACTTATATTTTTTTTATATCTTTCATTAGCTAAGTTCGCGCTTTATGGATCACGATCGAAGGTAGGCCGACGTGTCTTATTGTTTTGTCAAATACATGAGAATTTTTGACAGTAAAAACCGGGTGGGTTGGGTCTTTGTTACGTTTTATTTTAGATTACAATACTAGAGCCCTTTGAGGTATTGACAAGATTCTTAGGAATTTTAAAATTCCAATATGTAAGCACATCCTGCACAGCCTGATTTTATCGTGGTTAAGTAAATCAGCTAGTTTCATCAATCTTCCAATTGGTTGGCGTTATTAAAATTGTATCGAAAATCTTACAGTTTTTACTCAACTCTTCTTTTATATGTTTATCAGATTCTACTTTAGTGCCTTCTCTTAACTATAAACCAACGGTATATTGATCACCATCAAGCAAAAATAAATTAAAAGCTCCAACGCTAACAAAAGAAACATCGGTTTCCGGGAAATCATTTCGCGGTGGCTCTGAAAGCCTCCAAACATAATTAATGTGAGGCTCATTAAAAACTTTCCTGACAGCTTAAGTATGTCTGCTAATTAGTAAATACTTAAAAACTAAAACTTGGTCTAACTTAGACCTTTCATTATAAACCATTTTGGCAAATTTCATAATTATACATTTTAGTTTAATTTATTGTTTCGTTTCAGTTTCCAAAGGCAATAAAAGCTGATTTGATAAATTATGTTTTTTTAACGAACAAGCTAAAGACAGTATATACGAAATGATAATTTTGCAATTCAGGACTCAGAGCCAAATTTGATTGAAGAAATAAAAAATACTTATTACGGACATTATATAAATTAATAAGAATAAGATATATGTACACCAATAAGGTAGCAAATCGAATGCTCAAATGAAACAGAATATCGGCTCTGTCGGCATCCATAAAGCTACCGACAGCTAGTTACGGTTTGTTTAACAAATTATTGTTAATTATAGTTTGGGTAAGACGAATTTTAATCTATAATTTTTTGCTGTCTCCGTTCTCAACAAAAGATACAATGAAAAGTACAATGTATGAAATTGACAACCATTCTTCAGATATTTAGCTTCGAACACCAAATTCTATATAAAAGAAGCGATCAATTCAAAGAACTGAGATAACAGTTAGCTCTCAAACCAATTAATTAGGTGCATCTAATAAGCAATCTTTGATTTGAACTTTCTTTTGACATTAAGCGTTTGTTGAAATTTTTTCCTGTTGGCCTACATCCGTAACTTATTCAAATCAATCACAAACCTCACTATCTTTATCGAATTCCTTTTTCTCAGCCACAGTTTCATAGATAGGTACAGCTCGATAGCTGTACCTATCTATGAAACTGTGGTGTTGAGAATCGATATTCTCAACGTTCATTTATTATTTGCCGAGTTTAATTACCTTCACTATTCGCGTTTATCTCATCAGCCGATCTATATAAAATAAATCAATTTAATCTAATTAAAAGCATTACATGTTTTTTGTTCGATAACGAAACAACACGAGGTATTAGGAGATGAATCGTGAAGATTACGAGGTGAGGTTGTATCAGCGGGTCACCGATCATATCTCCCGCCCGTACGTCAAACCGTCCATCCACTGTCGTGTTCTATCAATTATTTATATAATCTAATTTAATTTAAGTCTCCTGACCTTTCTTTGCACTTGGTTTAGAACTTTAGAAAATATCTTTGGGAACATCTCATGCGACTTTCATACGTTTTACTGTATCACTGTAGGGATCAAATTAGGTTGCATTAGTCAGTGTTATGCGCAAGTTTCTAGTTCGGTATTGCAAATCATCGTCGACTGTTAGTAATGAATTACAAATATTATTTCTGGTTGATTCCGATTTGAATTTCAATATGGTTTTGATGAACGAGGCGAGTTGCGGCTGACGTGTGGGTATGTTGAGGCGGGTGATTTGTCTGTTTGGTTTCGCCTTGTTTCAGTGTAAAACGTGAATTCGGTAGTTAACTAGGCAGTGTCCGTGGTGCTAAGTGGCCGGTGGGCTGGGTGGCCGGGTGGCGCGCTCGGCCTTGCAGCGTCTCGCCACGCAGTCTACGACGGAAGTTTACGACCGAACGCCAGCCACTTTTATTGGCTACCGCACATCGAAGCCTCCTCGCAGCCTCCCATTCACTCCACAAGAAATATACTTTTTTATTGCTCTGTCACTTGGGTAATTTATTGACAATGAACACACGTGCATTTCTATTAATATTTTATGTCGTAAGAGTTTTTATGCGGCTGCGTCCGTCCGGGCCATTGTTGGGCCCCATCGGACAGTTTGTTTTATGTCCACTCTATAGGCTCATTTAATTGTTGTACGAATTGGTCGTGATAGGTCGCTTCGACTGCGGCGCTGGCATTTCGTTGTTCTATTCAGTGACTAGTTGGATGATATTGAAAGTAATCGTCAATTTATGCAAAAGTGTTTGCGGTGTAATCTATAATAAAAATTTAAAAGGGCACGTAATTATGCAAGTAAATAAGAAACTGATGGAATTTAGAATGGCTTTTGTGATGAGTTACTGAGGTTATTAATTCTCTTATAGCGTTTTAATAGATTGGAATATTTAAAAGAAATTTATGGCTGGTCGTAGTGGTGAGTTTAGTGTGATAAACACGGACAAAGAAAGCGTCTGAGCTAATTGCAGGTTTTGAATGTTAATCGAAGGATCGGCTGACTGACAGTGGGACCATAAACAATCCTGGCTGTCGCCGTAAAAGTCGTGTGCGGTTTTTCATCGTCTGACGCGCTGCCTTTTGGAATTATACCCCAAATAATGACAATTCTTATGCTGTCCGCAGGGCGCTGTTCCATCGGTAATACTTGTGTCGATGACGTATATTATATGAATAATTTTGGACGGCATTCCTGCCAAACGCATAATTTATATACAGCATGGGAAAATCTTATAGGATCTTAGTGATCTGTGCATAAAAATGTCAAAACAATAGATAATATTAAAGGTTTTATCGACATACTCGTATGTTAGCGAAATTGAGTAAGCCACTCCTGTTAAAAACCTTTCAAATCACCAGTCTCTTCGGAAATACAACTCTTCATCTCCTCAGATCCATACACCTCATACAATGGACAACAGCACCGCTTCCTCATAAATAATCCCGGACAAAGTACTCTCGGACGACCGCAGAATATGCGCTATATAATTAACAGTTATACCTTGAAGAGGCCCTAAATCTCGCGCATGCGCGGCAGAACAATGCGCGCGATCTTCGGCACCTAATGGCCGCGTTGATTGAGCCCCCGCAATAATGTTGCGGGATGCGCAAGCGCATGTGTGCGTTGTAGAGAGCTTAAGTGCGGTACCGGTGTGGGTGTGGTTTCAACTGATAGAGGTAGAGGTGTGAACTTTTGGTTGAAGATGCTGATAGCTTCATTAGTTTTATGTGGGTTTAGATCGTCAAATGTTTAAGCTGCATTAGTCAAATCGTTGATAACTTTAAAACTGAGAGATGCAATAACCATTTTGTCCAAAATGTTGCCAAATCTTTGTTTTTCATGATATATTCCTTACCTGGTCGAGTATTCGGACACGGAAATGCTGTCTACTGAAGCTGGCATTAGGTCTCTACGTAAATAGGTAACAGGGCATGTAACTCATGATGGAAGGTGGAACTTGGTCTTCGGAGAGACGCTACACACATACCGAGAGATTCTTTTTGTAGCGGTCAACCTGGTTGGCCATGGCAACTGGTCAAATAGAGATAGGAGTAATTCTTTTATACAAGAGAATATTGTACAAGAAATATCTCTACCTACCCCAAACGTAGTCAGATGCAAGATACAGTTCAAATAACAAAACTTACTTAACATGAAGGTAGCTCGTACTTACCTGTAACAGAAATGTAAGATTAGAATCACATAAAATAAATCACAGACAACTATTAACTACCAAAAAAAATAGATAGAGGCCCATTTAAAGTAATTGTTGAGGTTCCACTTTATTAAGCAATAAACGTTCGGAGCGGGCTCGGAAATTCCTGAAGCATACCAGATTAGATTGAGTCTTACTTTTAGAGGGTAAAGAAAAGTGAAAATGAGCTATCGACGGAATACAAACGCGGTGGGTGAGGGGGGCGGAGAGGGGGGCGAGGATGCGCAGGAGTCGCTGCGTTCCGATCCACACGTCGCGGGCGTCGCGAGAGCATTCCGACGCTTTTTCAACAAATTCCCGCACGCCGTCTCGCTCGTCTAATTGCACTTAATTTCTGCTTCGTGCCTGTTTATATACGGCCCAGCAACGTTTAAAATTGCTATGGAGAGCGCCGAAGACACGGGTAAAGCTCTGTCTCAATGGCCTGTAAAGTTCGATCGGCGATTAAATGTTGCCTTTTTGCGAAACGATGAATTAGCAATTACACCTTTGTTTTAAGTGAGGTTAAAATTCTGATAATGATGCTATGGAGTTAAAAACTTAGAGCAATGCGCGAACGGCTTTAGAAAAATGTATTTGTCAGTGTAATAATATAATGTCCTATTTGATCATTTAAAGTCAATCGGAATTTACTTTGATTGGCTGCGCTGCGGGTTGCTGGTTCGATTCCCGCACGGAACAAATATTTTTATGACCTGCAGTTAGTTTTTCTGAGTCTGAGTGTCTATGCCAGTACCATAAGTATAATTTTAAACACACAACAGAAGTAATTTTAATATAAGGCTTTAAAAAAAATGTAAACATTCTCAGAATCTAAATTTTAATGTAATTTTCAGATATGCAAAATAAGATTATACCTCAAAGAACTGTCGGGTCTATCTATTTTTTATTAACTATGGGTTAAGAGCCCAACTACTCACGAGACGCCGATAGCACTGATTGGGAACTAATTATGGACCTCATAGTGGGCTTGATTTACAAAAATAATCCTTATTGCTTCGAAATAAAGACTTACACTGGTCAAATTGTTCTGAACCATGGACCTACGCTCCAATAAGATCCATGCTGGTCAAATGGAAATACCACGAATCGCCATGATTGGCGTAAACACGCTATTCAATTGTATGATTGGATTTTTTATTTCAACAAACTCGTTGATCATAGATACTGTTGATGACTACTGTTTTTTTTACACTTAAGTAGGTATTTATAGTGTCAATTTAAGACTGTCAGAGCCTTTATACGCGAAAAATCTGATTAATTTTAACGCTGCGTTATCAAGAAAGGAGTGACTAAGGAGGGGAGGTGACTAAGTGTGAAGTATGTAGGGTCCGATTTCCGCACGGAACAAATACTTGTACGGTCTACAGGTAGTTATTCCGGGTTTCGGTGTCTTGCGTATGTGAGATTCATGTTTGTGAACGAATTCACGATACGGAAGCGTCAAGTAAAATTTTATTTTTTTAATAGGGAAGATAAACAGATATATTATATTGCAACACCTGAAACAGGCTCCCGGAATTTTTCTGAGAAAACGAACGGCTCTAAAAATCAGTCGGATAGATCAAAATCTCTATAAAATTACTTTTAAAACACACGCATAAATTACTAGTGTGGCTAGCAAAATAAGTAATAAATTAGTTCGTCTCACAACACAGTCAATAATTTCATCACTGCTTAGGTTCATGTATCAGGTATGACCGCAGTCAAGCACTAGTTAATATCATTAAAAAATAAAAAAGGAATATCAACAGATCTTTTTCCTTTTGCAAATATCCAAGCAGTAACAGTAATAACGTCGTGTAGACCAGCCAGTGTTTATTACATTTGACATTGGAGCTGATAGCTTGTGTCATTTAGCTTGTTAGCCAACGCAACTCACTGATACTTAACTGAGGACCGCTATTACATAGTAGCAATGAAACTTAAATCACACCCAATTTAAAAGCAACAAGAAAAACGAGGAATACGAGAAAAGAAAGCATGGGAAACATGTAACGAGGCGAACCTATTAAAGGGGCGAAGCGTAGAGAAATATCTCACGATCCTTACTCATTACAAATTATTAGCGCATTCCTATCAGACTCTATTATACCTGATGGAAGAAATGACTTCTTAAACCATGATGCGACACATTTAATAATTATGACATAATAAAAACTTAACCGGAATAAATGACAAATTGCACGATGATAAAAAATGCCCATACGCGCTGTAATGACCCCTCATTGCAGCCTTGCGATCGTTATACGAATATGACATTAATTAAATAAGTAGCACAGATAACAATCTAAATATTGAAAGTTATTATCGTTTGACCATGTTAAAATTCTGACGTTATTATTTCAAATAGCTTCATTACAGATGTCATTAGGTTCAGGTGATCAATTTGATTAAGATCTCCATTCTTTTTCTTGTCTCAACTAAATTGAGCGTGTTTAAAGACGACCGTGTGACTTAGTCAATTTTGTACGAACACGCAACAGGTATGCTTATCGAACCAGATCAGTGATCAGGCGAATGATAACATTACAATCGCTAAGAGCGTCGATACCGATATCAACCCGAGATGAGCGAGAGAAACAATCACGCCCGAATTTAAGCCTGTTGGGCACAACTGACACGACGTGGCACTTCACAACAACCTCTGTACTCTTGTTACCTCCGTAACGACCACCCGATAAGAATAGGAACAGAAATTCCACAAGCGCGCGCCGATTAAACTCCTAGGTGAAAATAAAAGAGATTGTTTATAAAGCAAGAGCAGACGACATGACAATAGACGACGGTGATGGACCGAGACTCCTCGACGTGCGGCACACGACGATACACATCGATCCAAAATCGTATTTACTACAAAAGATTTAGAGTTCATTAATTTTAAGACGTGACCAAAACATGTGACTTTAAGAAGATGATTAGGAAAAGTGGGGGCGTGATGTGGAAGGGAGAGCGCGAACCGTGCGCGAGCGAGAGGTCCGACCGCCGAGGGTCACAGGCGTGATGTCAGGTCAGCCACTTTTGCACCTCGCCATAACAACGCGTCTCAAATTATTATGGACGTTTGATAAGTGTTGGGAGATTGCACAGTCTTGGTACTTTATGATGCTAATTAAGTGTTTACGTTACTAGCCGTAGTACATTGTTGACACTCGACGACGGGCCGAGGTTTGTTTGAGGAAACGTCACTCACACTCGACTGCAGTGCTTTCACCGGTCAAACGTTTACAAAGAGAGCATTGACATCTAAGAATAGCCTCGTGAAGAAAAACAAGTACCTATCGTCTGGACGATATCTCTAGATACCACTCCCGTGATACGTTATCAATTGCTGAAGAATTTCATCTGTACCTCTGATAAGAAAGCAACATCTCACGATTTATTTAGGCTTAGCAGCAACTTTAAAATAACCATAATAAAATAATATTAGCGTAATAACGATTTGTAGCAATAAAACCAGTTATGACTTTAGCCAATAAAGTTGGTGGATCTCTCGGTGTTTAAAATAACTGAAGATTAAGGGTGGAAGACTTTGCTGTTTGAATCTATAACGCCAGTCTCTTAATGCGTCTTAATGTGTATTTTACGATTGTTACACAAGACGCGAGCAGTTTTACATCGGTTTAAGCGATGTCTATCTGGCGTTATTAAATCCTCTGATGTTCCGAAACATCAAATTATGAATGAGAAATAAATCAACAGGGGCGATCGTAAAATACTTTATGTTTTTGTTCTGTTCAGTCGGTTCGATTACTCTCCCAAATTGCCCCAGATGTGGGCACGCGCAAAATCATAATGTTTTCATTCTGTCTGTATCGAAATTAAAAATAAAGTAATAATCCATTTTGATGTTCCTTTCAGCAAGCGCTTGTGATTTAGCCTAAGATGCTATTGATCATAAAATTGAACGAACCAGATTGATTCTAATCTATCGGCTGATGCTCTGCTCCGCGCGTAAAAACCGGTGACGCAGTAGGTTTAGCACAAATATTTACGAGTGATCTAAATGCAAAATTATATAATAATATTGAATTTATATAATTCATGAATGAGTGATTTGCCAAAAATCTACGCATGAAGGGGCAAAACTGGGATGGAATTCAGGGCCGAAGATTTCATTGGGCAGAAAATGGTATAAACTTATGACAATTTTCGAATGACCATCAAAAATTTTGCCTTGCAAATTGAAAGCTGATGTGCGTGCGTAGAAGCATAACAAATTTAATATATTTTAAAGATAATGCTTACAATCTTTTGATCGGGTATAGACGCATTACCACTTAATGAAACATTATGAATAGCTCACACATTAGGGTGCAGCTATGATAAATGCTTCGCGGATGACTGGCGGTAAGTCCCTTCGATTCCCGATTGGCATGACATTATAGAAAGTATTTGCAGCAGACTACGGTCAGGGACATGCTATCAATCAATCAATATTATGGTATATAAGTCAGGTGTCAAGGTGTTAGTGGTTTTTGATAATAATGTGGATTTATTCGTCATCAACTTTGATTTGATTATGTCTTCAAAAGTTGTAACTAGAGTTATATGAACTAAGAGATGTGCTGCCATCTCAATCACGCTGATGAGGGATGGATTCTGTTAAGGCAGATCCAGGAACGCACAGACCAAATGATGGAAAAGGGGTCAGTTTTAGTTAGTAAAAGTTAGACATTTCCTGACAGAAATGAACGCAATATTAACCATTGTAATTGAGAGTCACAACCATAAAGATCTCCTTCTTCGCAACTTAGTATGTCCAGTTAGTACAACTAAAAAGATTTCGAACGCGATATCTGCTTAAAAAGTTGATCTAAATTCAGAAGGTGAGGTGTGAAGTTTCTTATGCAGCAGTTTTCAAATCTGGTTTCAACCAATATGCGCAAATCTCTATTAAGGAAATTCCAAATTGAATACTGCGCAATTCAAAGAATATATTATTCATTATTTTACCCGCCAGTCAATAAGCTTACTTTGCTTTTCTCTGAATAAATTTATTTACAAATATAATACAGAGAGTTCTTTAGACTTTATAACAATTTTAATATACACAGCAACGTCTGATTTGAAATTCATCAGATTGATTAAGAACCTCGCATTACCATACTGAGGAAAAAAACTACCCCGTCTGGGTTCTTTAAAACACACAAACAATTGAACGATCTCAGAAAAAAGCCGTGATCAAAACCAGAACTTATACAATGACAGCAGCATGTTGATTCAATAACAAAAAAAACGGGAATTCGAACAAAAAACAACAATTAAATATCGAAGCCTCTCGGCCGCCCCGAGAAATATTTAGAATACGTTGCCGAAGACACAAACTCTTTTTTTATTACTGAACAATCCCTACACGTGTCTAGGGATGTCGTCTTTATTGGTTTAGTCCAATTAATGGCGTCTAATGTTCCCAGAAACTGGCTCTATGACAATAAATTACTAATTTTCGTTTATTTGTGTTGTATTTCGAATTTCGAAGATTCAAATTTATTCAATAAAAAAAAAAAAACAAAAAGACATCATCACTCATAACAAAAAAGAAAATTTAAGTTTAGAATTTTAGAACTTGATCATAAAGATTTAAAATTGCGAGCTAATGATAACGCAAACAGTCAAACAAAGTTATTACCAACATTTCAAAGAGTTTTACAATAAAAAGTAAATAGAGAATCGTTGAGATTTACGAATATGACTTTTCTATGGCTATTAAGGATCTTACACAATGGCAGCGATATTATCGTGGGTTTAATTTGCAAATGCTCGATCGATATAGCTGGCTGAGTGATTGAGACTGAGCGTACGGACGCATTGACAGTGCACCGCATTCTATGTAAAATATGAAAGAGTCTCGCTCCCGGTCGCCGATGCCGGACAAATGACCCTCCAGATGGATGTGGTACTCGTGTTGAGAGCTTAACTAGGAATAGGAATGTACATAAACTATGTTCAGCGAGCGGGGATGGAAATACTGGACGCTTCGAATGGATTTGAAGCAGAGGTTCTCTTGAACATAGATGGATTTAGCTATGTAGAGTAACTTTGATTTGAAGAATTCATTTTAAAAAGATATGAAAGACCGAATTGATCATCAATATAAATTTGGTTTATTGTATCAATACTATTAAATTGGGAGATTTTCTTTATGGTTTCAAAGGTATAGAAGAGATCCATTGATATTTGAAAAAGGTAATTCACTACATTCAAGTCTTATTCAGTATCATATTAGATCTAGGTATGTAGTTTGAATATTGCTTTCTATTTGCCATTATCCGTGACACAAGTCGTCCGCCTCATCCAAGCATTCTCACATCTGACACATTGGTCATTCCACACATGCATAAAACAAGCGGTGACCGCGGCCGGTGCCTACCACTGATTGAATTATGGTTGCACTACAACTGATTAATGCGACATCCACCACTGACGTACTATTGTCTGTTCCAATCTGCATCCACCAATAAGAGAGTAAAACGATCCCCGACCGGATCCGGAATGTGTAAGTATCAGCATTTTGTCTCTGTGTGTTCCATTTTGTACTTTGTTACGTTGGTAGTGTAAGGGCCTCAACGCACACATTTGCAATTTTATATTTAGAATCGGTTTTTGAAAATTGAATGTTTTTGTTCTTTTTTCAATGTTACAGTTAGTTTGAATACTTTTCTAAGATACCCATTATTATTAACTAAGCCTGTAACTTATACTTTTTATCTACCTACATAAAAATATAATCTATTAATGAGTGATTTTCAGCAAAATGGGTACAGTAAGTACACCTAATCACATGAATCAATAAACTGTCTCAAGACTAAACAAGCCGCGGCGGACCTTTTCCTTAAACAAACAAAAATAAATGAAAATTCAAAGGCCAAAATATAAAACGATAAGAGGATTAGGTGGAACGGAGATGACATTGGAAATTAAGGCTGTTTTCTTTTGTAATTTTCCCCCGTCTCACCCTCGGGTGGCGGGGAGATTGGGGTACGTTAAAAATGTATGTTTTCTCAAGTCCCCGGTCAGCGGGGAGGCTTCGCTCGGATAATTTTCAGGACATGTCGGTGTCCACACGCTTTATGACCTGAGACAAGCGGCGAAATCTAATTTTACGATATATGCCCCGCTAGATTGTGTGATTCTCTTTTCTTTGTAGACATTAATGTTATGAAAAGAGTTGACAGACAGATATTAAGACCAGAGCCTCCTCACGTGTCTAATTCATTTCCAAACAACATAAGGCTAACTACCATAAACTATAATAAACGGCTGTATCTCAAATGGAACGCAAAGAAGCACGACAATAGCCGGTCTACACGGCGCGTTCTGAACGCCGTAATTAAAGCGATACGCGGACAAAAACGCGCGGGCGGTACGCGCGATGTTCGGACGACGCGTGCGTTTTTACCCCGCCAAAAACACGTCGCGCGAACGCTCCGACCTGCAATAAATTAGGCCGAGTGACGAAAGCCGACACCGACTCAATACCCGAAGGCGTTAAATAAAAACATTAAAGGCTGGTTGAAATAATCGACGGGAAAAAGCTATATTGGACCGATTTGGTGGCGACAAGGGCTCGGGAACGTGAGTGGATGCGCCTCGTTTCAATCTGGCGCTCGAAGAGTATTTTACGAGTATTTGTATTGGCTTTTACTTATTTCAGAGCTCGAGAAATGATAGTGTAAATATACGATTTCAGTTTGAGCAGATTGTGGGTATTAAAACTTATTCGTATAAATTTACGAGGATACTCTCAATATGCTGTTACGTTTATGTGTGTGCTAACTCTATATACACACTGATTGAGTGACATATCAACTCACAGCTGAAACTACTGGGAACATGACATTTTATATATATTTAATATTGATAGGCTCGCGTTTGCCAACTATCTCACCCGATGGTAAACGAAGAAGTGACCGACGAAGTTTTCCAGGTTTTTTAAAATTGATATAAACTGATGCTTGATTGCAATTCCTCCTGATGGTAAGCAGTGACGTTTTTATGACTAAGGAATAAGAAGGGATTTTTGGAAATTAATTAAATCTTTAAGAGGGTGAAAAAGGGGAACGTCGTTGCTTGCAAGTCAGCACAAATAGTAACCTCATAAATATTAAAGTTTGTCATTATTTTTTGTTTTCAGAAATACCCCCGATAGAATAATTTATGAGGTGTTAAATATTGTTTGGAGGATTTTTATTTCTTACGTTAATAAACTTGAAACATTCTAATCAAAATTTTTAATAAAGATTGCCATCAATTGTTTTGCAAAACTACTCTCAAAATACGGGGATTTAATTAGAATTAATTTAACGATATTTCGTTCTATTTGGAATATCTGTTACTTATTTTTTGTGTACACGTACCAGTATTGTCTTTTTGACTCAAAGATTGGCTGATAGAGAATGTATTGTTGTATTAATTCTACTTATGTACATGAATTTTAAATTAAAAAAATATATTCTAATGAACACGAACGGAAGGCTACGAATTCGCTGGTGCTATTCGAAAAAGAAGAAGCAAACTTTCAGAAGCTTTTAAATACTTTTCTACAGCACAAGTATATCTCTCTAACGTTATCAATAAATGCGATCTTGTAGAAAGATACAGTGTAGGTTAAAACTGCGCATATACTTAGCGAGGTCTAAAACATAACAATAAGACAATTTGTGACGCAGCAGCATCTGATAATATCCGTGCTCTTGACAACTTACCTACGTAGGTATTTAACTACGCAAACAGAATCATTTCAAGTACCTACTGTTTATGAAGGGAGGGCGACGTACCTTTGACGTCAGAAAAACAGCGATTCGCTTAAGCGAAGCGACTTAATTGCTAAATATTAATTTAAAATTAGAATGTCAATATCATTTGTGTTATTGCAGATCGCTAAACATTTTTTTTATTGATGGAAAACGACGATGCGGTCGACGATGGATAGCGAACTTTTGTTTGTCATCTTTTAGTGTACGCTCAAGCAATTTAATACCATTATTTTTTTAAGGATCATCTATCTATAATAGTACCTTTTTTGTGGTGGGCAAAAATCATCCAATGACGAATCCCGCTCTTGGGCGGAGCAGGAAACAGTGTCCGACTCTTACTGACTAAACACCCCACCCCGTTCCTTCTTTGCCTTTCGCACTGGGGTGAAACTTGAAATTAAAAGGTAATAGTACTTTTAATTTTAAGTTTCATCTATATAGCGTCTCATCCATATTATTTATTTATTTTTAATAATATAGTTAGGCTCGCATTTGATTACTATCTCACTTGATGGTAAGCGCTGATGTGGCCGACGCTGTAGCATGCTTGCCTAGAAGTAACGTATTCACTCTTGACTTAAATACGTCTAGTTTGTGGCTTTTAGGGAATACAGATTCCGGCAGAGAATTATATTCCTTAGCTGTACACATTATGAAAACAAAAACTCCCGAAATTCTGTACGTATGTTTTTTTTTATGCTGAGAAAAATTATCGAATGACGAATCTCGCCCTTGGGCGGAGCGGGAGAGACAGTGTCAGACTTCTACTGACTAAACGACCCATCGTTCCTACTTGCCTTAGTTCCAGGGCCCCGGTGTTCCGCTTTCGCATCAAGCCTTGGCCCCAGAAGGCTTCGACCCTGCTGGGGTACGCATGGGTTTTTTTTATGGTAGGTGAAAATCATCGAATGACGAAACCCGCTCTTGGGCGGAGCGGGAGACCAGTGTCAGACTGTTACTGACTAAAAAACCTACCCCGTACCTTCCTTGCCTTATTCCTAGAGTCGAGGTAACAGTTTGCACCACCCTAGGCTCCAGGAGGCTGGGGTACACATGGGTGGAATATTGCCATGTTTTTTTTATCACAGAATCGTTTATAACCAGCCAACTATCATTACTGCACTCGTGTTAACTTGGTAGACACGATAATGGGTATATAACAGATCCGTATATAAGTGAGTTATTGATATTCCTTGAATTTATTGTATTAAATAATAAACGTTAGCAAATACACTTAACCATGTTGTTTGTAATCTAAATGCTATGGTACAAAAATATGCTGTACAACATTTTTAGTGTAGTATTTTATGTGTATATTATTAGCTTCTAGCTTTCCCATGAATCCCTTATTATATTATTATTATAGCTAGCCTATGCTGTCCCACTGCTGGGCAAAGGCCTCCCTCTATTCTTTCCAGTTATCTCGGTTATTCGCTTTATCGTTCCAATTCTCAAGGAAGACATCCAGGTCGTCTCGCCATCTAACTGTTAACCCCTTAGGGGGTGAATTTTGTAAAATCCTATCTTAGTGCTCGCCTACATCTTAAAAAGAAGCCTTGTCAAAACACACCCTTAGTTCTTGTAGTTAGTATCTCTTTTTATATATGTACCTACACATATTTGTGATATTTATAATACATATTTGGTCCCTTTATCCAGACAATGACCTTTTAAAGTTATTATTAAATGACACGACCTTCGCAAAGAGACCTAACAACAGCCTGTAATTGTCTGACTGCAGAGCAAAGACCTTGTCTCATAAATGATACTGAAAAAGAAAATATGATAATCAAGCGACAAGGCGGTTTATTTTTAGATTTTCATGTAAATTTGTGGAAAGTGAGGGACAGATGCACTAAATGAGCTGAGAAAAGACCCTGCTTTAAGTTTTAAATGCTGTTGCTAACCTAATATTAAAGCATCATGTCTGAAAGGCTAAACTACCTACTGAAGACAAATGATATTTGTTTTGCAAATAGATTTAACACTTAATTTTTTTCGTCATTGTTTTACAATGACGAAAAATGATGAGGCCCATATTTTCTAGCTGACTACCCTGAGAAGAAACACTGAAACAAACTTAGGGGTCAAAATATAGATCTATATGTCATATATCTGCCATAAAGAGTCATTTGATTATCGTACCTCAAATAAAGGGAATACTTCATCATCATTATTAGCCTTTTTAATTTTCCCATTGCTGGGACACCGGCCTCCTGTCTAGGAGAGGGAATGGGCCATAATCCACCACGCGGGAGCAGTGCAGATTGGTTGCTACATGCTACATGCTAGTTTCCTCACGATGTTTTCCTAAGGGACTACTTGGGCCATCTATGTTCTAAGATACTTAGGGTATAGAGGTGAGAATTTTTGTTTAATTCACTCATTGATTTTAACACAAAACCGAAGCGAGTTTGCAAACATAGTCACGGGAAAAATTTATGAATGCTTCTACAAATATTTGTTCTATCTCCGCTTGTTTCATGGGTGCGCCAGCGTTGGCCTTCGAAGCGGCAAGCACGTTCACAGTGACGTCGCCAGGAAAACGTAACGGGCAGCCATGTTGACGTGGAAATGTAAATAACTCGCTCTTACCAAACGTACTGGACAAATTTGCGTTTTAAATCTAGGGCTTTCAATTCTAACGGTTATAAGTTAGGCTTCTAGAAAGTTCGGTTTTTGATTAAGTCTTATTGGAAGGACATTGGAGGATTTGGGTGCAAGATTCCTGGCTTTGATTCGAAAGTAAGGTCTGAAAGTGTTTGCGAGATTGTTCGAATGGTTACCGTTGCCATAAAACTCAAAAGGAAAGTAGAGAAACATTGTTGGGTTTTTTAGTCAGTAAAAGTCTGATACCTGTCGTCCTACTGCTCCACAAAGTGCGGGAGAAGTTATGTAGTTTTAATTATTATACTTGTGTGGGTCCTTTGATTTTTAAAATTATATGTAATATATACTTTTTTATAGGTACACCTGTCATATTAACTCTCCGTCACCATTGGTTGACTGGTAGAGTATGCCTAAAGCGTTGAGCCTGCCTTAGTACTTTTATATGCACAAACAAATAATATAATTGACGATATTTCAATACAAAAAAAGGTTCAAAAGTATTTAGGAAACCTGCGAAAAATACAGTTGTTTCAAAGGTTTCACTGACCTCTGCTGATATGAAAAATAAAAAACTTTTAGCGGACTGAAAACAGAAATAGCCTGATTTTAAAATCATTATTTTATCTTTATAAATGCAAAAATTTGTAAGGTGAAAAGTCTGTCAAAAATCGCGAAATATTCATGATTGCATTGCAAGCTGTGTCGACGACTCAAGCCGCATCACAGGTGGCCCAACCAGCCTCCACTCTCAGATTATTGTACTTCCTCTCTCGAAAAGGGGGAAGCGTTATGCATGACATATCTCAGCTCCCGTATTGATGTATGTACGGTACATACACTACATACTGTACTTCACTTTGGAATAATATTTTAATAATATGTTGAAGGAGGGGGAAATTTTACACGTGCAAGCTTAATCGTATATACCTACAGTAGTACTGCTGTCTTGTTTTTCAACCATTCAATGTTGTCAGAACGTGATTTTCGGTTATTCACATATGACAAAAGCGTCATCTATAAATAAGTTAAGAGACGAAAAACGTGATACATTATATACATATAAAGTATTTTAAAAATAGAACACGACCGTATTCTAGAAAGATGAAAATGTAATCTCTATTCAGGACTAAGTTGGTGTTATTTAGAATAGGGATGTTAATCTTTTGCGAATTTTGTTATTTTGGTATTGACTTTTCTCATCGATGGTACTAAGACCAGGGGGCTTAGACAAAGTCACATTCTCACTAACGATAACGAAATTCGAAACTCCAAATGTATGGAACTGACATATGCCTTCGAAAAGTCACGTGGTCAAACGTTTTCGATTCGCTAACTGTTATTAGTTGTTTATACGTCAAATTGGACGTTTTAATTCGATAATCATAGCCAAGAAGTTGTTATTTTATCGAACCAACACTTCGACTTATCGATATGTTAGACGATGTCACTTTGTCTACCATTTTGTGGTCGACATCGTTAAGGCGAAATCGAACTTAGAAATGGATTCGACACGGAGTGATTGCCACTTGTCTAGGGCCCCAGTTAATAAGAGAACTCAATATTTTGTATGAGTCAGTTCGGTACAGTCGTATACTGAAGTGATTCTGCTTTTAGCTAGAACATTTGCTGGTTTATGATTGGAGTAATGTGGAAGATAGTGATTTAATAATCATGAATATGAGATGTACTGGTATCGCTTGAGACTGTTGTAAATGTGTAGTGTATAAATAAACGATTTCTATACATTGGCCCACTTAAGGTTGCCCTGATAGATACTGAAGTATCTGCTTTTTATATAGTTTTCTGCGATATAATTATGAGAATCAATTATGCAAAGCAGCAAGCAAAAAGGCTTTTAAATTAAGATATAATTAAGTACATATAATGTCCAGAAGTAATAAGTAGCTCTATTTTGAACTTATAATGTTAAAAAATCTCTCTAGGAGAAGAAATAAACCGTAATCTACCTCGTAGGCCCCTTGCGGGCTGGTAAATATCACATCTCTTCGAATGTTTGGTTCTAAGACATAGGATCTTCACGATGTTTTTCTTCACCATTTTTAGAGCAGAGGTGATGAAATAAATTAGGAGTATTAGGTTAGGTTTGAACCCACGGCCCTATGCTGATACAACTGCTCCTAAAAGACGGTGAATTTCCACCAAACGCCAGAGAAAACGCAATTCAAAACAAACAGCTGAAACTCCGCCATTTCAACATCCACTTAAATAAGTACAATTCCTAAAAGGTTGGAAACGAAAAGGAATTAGTATTCGAAAATGCAATTTCGGTGCAGCGGCGAGAGCTGTCGTATCTACATAGGGGGCGGGTGTGTGGGTCCGAAAGGGGTAGGGTGGGGTACATATCCATCTTGTTAGGTATGCGCCCGGATGCGCCAGCTTCTACAAACACAATAAGAGCCTTCGTACCCCACTCCCCCCTCCTCCCTTATGGAAAACTTATTAGAGCGCGGCCCGCCGGGGAATCCTTTTTCCTTCGGTAAATATTTGAGGGAGAAATTAAAATTTGACAGCGGACGTTCTTCGAGTTACGAAGGACGATAGAGTCTATTCTATATGCCCGTACGTGATACTTGAGGCGTAAAATGAAATTTAGATTGAGTTTGGACAGTATTGCTTCGTAGCTCTTTGTGGAACGTAATACGTTTGGAGTTCGTGTTTATGTTTACATTATTTTATCTATGCATGGTTCTAACGTGTGTGTGTGTACAGTGATTATTTGCTCTGAAAAAAAAAATTGGATTCATAAATTGTGATAGACGTTATCCTACTCTCTGTAGCTGAGTATGTTAGCAGAGAACAGCACTGGTGGCTGAGTAGTAAAGGCCCCCATTTACGAGTTGTAAGTTGCGGATTCAAACCCAGCCAGGCGCATTACTTTGTGTAATTTATTTCATCACCACTGCTTTCAAAACAGTGAAGGAAAACATCGTGAGGAAACCGGCATGTCCTAGAACCAAAAATTCGAAGACATGTGACATCCACCAATTCGCACTGGGCGCGTGGTGGATTAAGGTCCATGTCCTCTCCTAGAGAGGAGGCCTGCGTCCCAGCAGTGGGAACATTAATAAGGCTAATGATGATGAGTACGTTAATACACAGAAAATAAAAGTTTTATATATTTTCAGAAGCCAATACTGAAAAATTACAGGAATGACGATATCTGCAGGAGAACCAAAGTTACCGACATAGCCAGAAGAATCATCAAACTTAAGTGGCAGTGCTCATATTGCTCGTAGCCCTGGTGGCTTATGGGGTCGAAAAGACCTGGAGAGGCAACCGTTTACCAGATAAGGCAGTGTTAAGGTAGACCAATGACCCTGTAAGAGTTGTGGGAACCCCATGGATTTGAGACGCACAGAACCAGTAGAAAGACATCTACAGCTTACAAAATGATGATGACTGAAAAATTGATTTCATAATTACACGATATAATCGACGATTAATGTTTTCAGAATAAGGTAGCTTTTAATGTATATTTACTTCAAAGTCAATCAATAAAAAAAAAACAAGTACCTACTCCATACACGGTCTACTGAAAATATTCAGTTAGTATTCGTCATAATTTTGATCAATTTACTTAGTCAAAGGAATCCAATGCCAAGTCGAAATTATTGAAATCGAATTTTGCTGATAACATTTCCTATTATCCTCGAAAATTCTGAACTCGAACTAAAATTTTCCTCTAATTTTCCCAGAGAGAAAACAGGAGAGCAATGAACAAACAGGGTGCGGTAAAAAACAATAATTCACGCGTGAAACCAATGTAGTGAAAAATGAGAGAGGTGGCGAACGTGAGCCGAATAAGAACACCCTGTGTTACAAATGAGAGCATTTGCGTTCTGTATACGGCAGCCATTTTGGAAATTTGTCATTTTTTAATGGATTAGAATTCGAATATGTGTGTTTTACTCACGAAGTTTATGTTGCCTGAAAACCTTCTAGGCATGTAGGTATCTAAGTAAAATATATAAAAAAAGTACCTAATTATGCTTATTAATGTATACAGCACCTAAGTGATAGAGGTAATTTCCTAGTTGCTGTAATAGAGAATAGGAATTAGTATTATAGCATTATGAAAATGATGGAATACTGTCCAGAACGTTATGTGAGATGAAAAACCAGCTAAGTTTAAGGCTTAATTTTTACAATTTATTTATGCTTTTAGTAGTTTTTTTGCTCTATATCGTAGAACAATTTAAAAAAAATGTTTAGTTTTTTTTTAAACATTTTAAAACCAACTCATCTTTTTATGTGGGTAGTCGTTAAATGACTTCAGTTGTCCTTCAGTGGCCTTTTGCGTTCCAAGGTAACTCGTTCAAACGTTCCCGCAACCCAACCAACCAATCTTAAAGCTACCTTTGAACCTCTTCTATTACAAGATTACCCAAATCACAAAACGAATTAACTACATAAACTGTAGCTCATGAAAGCCAAGATGAAACCTCATCACAGTACCCTCTATACAATCAACTTAGATGTTATATAAAAGCATTAAGGGGTAATGTCTTGGCAGTAATTAAAGGCAGGGGGGTAGGGGGGTAGAGGGTCGGAGGCTGCGCGGTTGGGCGTGGTCAACGCATGCGCAGTACTGTTTAATTACAGAGGAACAACAGCTCATCGACGCCTCGCGTTCATTAGGCCGCTAACACATAGAAAGGGAAGGGCGCCGGAGTAAATACACCCTTAATTAGATGACCTTAAGATCGGGAAGAAAACCTTTTACGATCTTTTAGAATTGGACTGACTTAGGAGGTTCCTTGGGGATTCGGTAAGTATATAAAACTTTTGTTTAGATTACTTTTGTTTTAGTTGCCAAGTGTAATTTGGTTAAAATATTTACTAAAAAACCATCGAGAGAAGGTCTTATCATTTCCATGGTGTTCTTAAAAACCTCCCCCTAACGATATATGCATTGGAACATTAAGAGATACAGACGTAACATTCAAATGAAATGGGCTCGAAATTGTAGATAAGGGAGCTTTATGAACGAAATAAGAGTATGGGGGATTTGGGGGGGAGTGGGGGAGCGAGCCTTTCATATATGTGGAGGAATACGCAGCTTAATATGTTGGGGAAGAAGTGTTTTGATAATGTTCGCTTAATAAGCCTGCTGTTGTACTGATCTGTACCGTTATTATGTAGGTGTTTTATGTAAACGATATTACTTTACTTTTTTTAGATAATGTAGGTCTCTACATAGAACCAAGGTTTTATGTATCTATTAGCGTATAATATGTGTAAAGAACAGCGATTATTTTCCACAATATATGTAGGACAAAAGGGGAACGAAATGGAATCTGTCTGCGATTTTATATAGGTTTTTATATAGTGATAAGTACATTCTGTTGTAATGGGCTTAACTTATTATGTACTAGCTTTTTCCAGCGGCTTCGCCCGCCTACATAAAATATAACCTATGTCACTCAGGAGTGAAGCAGCTTTCTACTGTTGCTAAAATTTTTCCAATCGGACCAGTAGTTCCAGAGATTACCCCCTACAAACAAAAAAACATAAAAACATAAAAACAAAAAAACAAACTTTACCTCTTTATTATATTAGTGTAGATATAGTAACTAATTCTATCTTTAAGTGGTGTCTACGCTAACCTCGAGCGGGTGCAAATGATATTATCAACGGTTTTCAGGCGACAATTAATCTACACTAATATATAAAGAGGTAAAGTTTGTTTTTTTGTTTGTAGGAGGTAACCTCTGAAACTACTGGTCTGATTGGAAAAAAATAGCAACAATAGAAAGCTGCTTTACTCCTGAGTGACATAGGCTATATTTTATGAACGTGGGCGAAGCCGCTGACAAAAGCTAGTTAAAAATGTGATTTGTTATTAGTACAACTACTGATCTATTAGAATAGTTCCATTTTTTAATTACGGCAGGAAAACAACCTCTTTTTAAAAGTGCTAACTGTCGCTTACGATGTTTTTCCTGGAGAGGTTTCTTATAGACATAAACCTCCCTCTTTTGTTATTTTTCCTGTTAGTGAAATTTATATGTAGGTGTCTTCAAGGCTAGAATGAATAGGCTCTTAATAAACTAGTGCGCCTCATCATCAAAAATTGCATCACTGCTGCCGAGCATTAGTTTATATCAATTTAAAAAAAAACTTCAAAAACAGTGAGTGCTTTTTTTTAAAAGATAGTTTTTTTTTTTTTAATAAGGAAATACTTACACTTCGTACCTAATTAAAAGTGTTAAACAAACTCCTCAGTCGAGTAATGAATGGAATATTCTCATTTAAAAATCACAAGGCAATAATCAAAACCATAATAATATGAATCAAAGTCAGGATAATTAATTAGTAACCTAATTTAATTGAAATGCGGTACAGAATACAAGATATAATTAATTGGCCAAGCAATCGTGATTGACATCTTAATAGGAACACAAAATTGTCCTCATTTGCGAATCTCAACGTCGATATTAATTAATTTAACTGTATAATAGGCTTGCCAAATCACAGCTATACGGGTTACAAACTTTTGATCTAATATTTTGATTTGTAATATAATTAGTATTAGCTGACCCGGCGAACTTTGTTCCGTCTAAGAGGCAACAAATGAACAGATTTTTTATTTTTTAAATTAGGTTACATGTAAATTTATTAATTCAATGATTATTTATTGGGCATTTATTTTATTGCATAAAAGCATAAAAAAATTTAGCAATCGAACCAGTATTTTCAGAGATTCCATTTTCCATTTCTAGGTATTCGATTTACAAACAAAAAAAAAACTAAATTTCCCCGTTTTATAATACTGTAAAAGAATTAACAATTAAATTGGTTCTTTCATTCGGTCTTCCAATAAAACCTTTTTTAATAAATTCGATTTGCACGATTTGATCCCGCCATTTCAATTTTACCATCGGACAACCCTGGCGTTACGTTACGGCGTACGGCGTTAAGCACTAGTTTATAGCAATTAAAAAAAACTATCTAATAATATCTAACTATTCATCAGTAAACAAATTCGATATCTAAAACCTTAGGATGGACTTTAAAAATAAAAAATAAACCCGTTATAATTTAGTGAGAAGCTCCTTAGTTTTTACGAGTCAAATATATCGTATAACAATGCACAAGATCACGTGAGTCACTATTCAATACCGAATAAAAAACATACGTTTACAGTCAAAAATACACCTTAAAGTATACAGGTCGCTCGAAAAGTTTTAAAAACGTTATTTTTATTGTTCGCTGGTGAAGGAGAAATGTCTTGGCATACCTAAATAGTATGATTTAAATAAAAAATGTGGGCACGCGACAAGGTGGAGGCGCTCATGTAAATCGGTTCAGAAGCCATCACGTACTTGTGAAGGGTGCATATATTTTTGATTTGTTCTTCAGTGCTAGGCCACGTTTTTTACCATCTCTATTTTTTGAAGTATGAGGGAGTTATAGGGGTGATTGAAATGGGATTGTCAACTTTTTTTGTTGGTGCCTTAATTTTATATTGTAATCCGATGTGCGCTGCCTGAACAACACATAACAACTAACTGCATTTAAACAATCGTGTGTTTTAGAAGAGGAGGTTATCGATAACCACTGTAGGCGCGAGCTTGCGAATGGCAAGCTATAAGTAGTTCTCCTAAATCCGAGATGATGCTGCGTTGTATGTGCCTTGACAGAGATAATTAGTTATCTCAAAATTGATGGGGCCAGGTAGGGCCGATGCCTGCCATTACTACAGATTTTTCTACCGTAGCTTTCACAACAAGAACAATTGTCTCCCTAGCCAAGTTACTGTCGTTTCGTTAAAGTCGAACGCTTGGAATAGACCACGCCTTAATTCATTTGTTGCCCGAGCGTTGAGATGACGCTGGAACAAAGGATTGGGGGCGTGGTCCTTTCCTAGGGGGGCTGAAGGAATTACATTGCTGGTATCTTACTAATATTATAAATGTGAAAGTAACGATGTTTGGATGTTTGTTACTCAATCACGCCAAAACGGCTGGACGGATCTGACGAATTTGGCACAGGCATAGGATACACTCCGGAATAAGACATAGGCTACTTTTTATCCCGGAAACCCCAACCCCAATACCACGCGGGCGAAGCCGCAGGCAAAAGCTAGTTAGTCCATAAATGTCTGATATTAATGGTGGAAGAAAATAATTAATTTTTACACACCTACCATAGTGTTGTCTTTTTAACCCAAAGGTTGACTAGTAGATAATGTCTATAAATTTAAACCCGGCGGCACCTACCATAGTACTTTTCGCTTGACGACTGAATAATTTTTGTAAGTGCATGAAAACCCATTGACTTCAAAGTTTTTCAGAAGAACAAAAGCTCTAGAAACTCATTGAAAATGACGAACGATGATCATGTTTCAAGTAAATTAGACAGGCAATAAGCCGGAAAAGTGTAGGTGTAGTTAGAATATAGCTAAAGTAAATAAAACAACATTACATATCTATATATATAAAAGGAGAAACTGACTGACTGACATATCAAGCACAGCCGAAACTACTGGGACTAGGAGAGTGAAATTTTGCACGGGGCTTCTTTTTATGACGTAAGCGAACACTAAGAAAGGATTTCCCAAAATTCACCCCTCAAAGAGACACCGTAGGGGCCCTGCAGAAAGGTCGAAGCCAACAGGGGCCAAGGGTTCTTGTCTGAAAGGAAGGCTCTAGCCCTGGTATAGATGGCAATGTAGGAACAGGGTAGGTTGTTTAGTCAGTAAGAGTCTCACAATGTTTCCTGCTCCATCCAAGCGCGGGATCTGTCATTGGATGATTTTTACCTACCATAAAAAAACCCTCCTGGTATGAAAAGCATGTCCAAAGTTTGTGTGAAAACCTATTTTCACGCGGGCGAAGCCGCTGGCAGAAAGCTAGTATATAATATAGTGTGTTTTATAAAACAACTTTATCTTTAAAAACTGTAAGATTGTTTATTTTCCTAAAAGAAGGTAAACAGGCGATATTACAAGAGTATCGGCTTTTGGTAGTGTGCCAAGTATAGAAATAGCGTAATGAGTTTTAAAATTGGCAACTTTAGTTTATGATATTAAAAACATATTTTGAGTGCAATTTATGGAGAGTGTATTAGCAATATCGTTTTAAGTTTATATTATAAAGTGTTCGCACTTAATTTCGAACAAAATTCTATTATGCCTACCCTATACTAGGCTTTCAGACTGTATTAGAACTTTAATAAAAAATAGACATATCACATATAATCCCGAAGCGCACGCGCGTGATTTCGCGTCGTTCGGTTGATTACCAAGTGAACGCCGGCGTTTGCATAGGATTATAAAATATTTAGCGTTTCTTTTATTATATGGTATTTGTCTAAGAACGTAAATAAAAAGTTTTTCATAGATAAATAAATTTAAATATTTAAAAATAAGCAAAACTTTCCGTCAATACCTACGCGAACGCCGGCGTTCCCGTGGAGACTGAAAAGATCTTCAGCAAACTTTAATTTTAAGCAAATACTACAAAGATTACTTAGACTCCGTCTATGTGCCTGTGGCACATAGTGGACACCCCACCCTTATACAAAAGAGTTTCACGTTCATCATATGTACCGCTAAGGAATGGAAGTCATAATTGTAGTCTTCCTGATAGCTACAACCTAGAAGACAAGGTTACGTCTTCATCATTAATCAAACCATTGCTTACCATAAGATTTTCCGCAGTCTATATACACGACATCAAGCTAAGATTAGATGATTGCGTATAGGTATATACCTACCTATATGCAATCATCTTGTCTTATGATAATACTAATCTTAGCTTACCACCCCCAGTAACACCCAATTCCTCAAATAAATCAAAAACCAATATCCCAATCAGTCACTGCAACATACAAACAAACACAACAAATCCGTACTCTATCCATGTTAAAACAACAACGACACTTTTCCAAGGCCCGATAGGGGGTGGAGGGTGTAAAGGGGGTGAAACTACCCTGCATATATCCCTCCGTTCCTTCATTTATCTCGTGTCGCACCCGAATTACACCCCGAGATGTTCGATTCCAAGATATGTATCTGGGTTGTAATTTTTCTAAAGCATTTTAGTATTCAAGACGCAAAATGTGGCCACGCGATATGCCTAATGCGATTTATATTTCACTGTTCGTATGTAACACGGGTAGGTTGGGGGTGTATGGAATGTGAGGAAGGTAGGAGTAGAATGGGGTTGAACGGTGTAGCTAACAGTTTTGGTTGTCCTTTTGTGAATATGTTTTTAATTCTTGTGCTACCTGACAGGAGTTCTCCAGTTTACATTTGGAGATGTCTCATTTCAGAATACCGTCATTTACTTAGTGCTCCTGCCTAACAGACAGCTTCAACCCAGTAGCAAAAATGTGAATTTTCATGAATATACGGATTGTTTAATTACCTGCAGAATTTCATATTTAAGTGTGAATTTGTGAAGTGTAAATTTCATATTTTTGTGTTTTTTGCTTTTATTTCTTTCACCTGTCCCGATGATTGTGATCAAATCTTGTAAATTAAATTTGATCCACTTCACGGTTACCGATTGAATTGAAATATTGCATGCACGTGTCAATAACAATGAAAAATTATTTTGTCGCGGAGTTACCGTGATGATGGAACCGGAAGGTGGCCATAAGAACTATGTAATTAAACGACACAACCCCGTCGAGTTTAGGCAGATAACCTCTTATAAAATATTTTAATTGAAAACTGGTTTATTACTTAAACATATCATTTTGAAAAAAGTGTCTATGTACGGCACGAAAAATGTATAAACAAGCTATCGCAACATCCACCTTATACCGAATCATTTATTCTGATTAGAACCCTTTCAGAAACTTTTGAAAGTCACCGAGAGAAATGCAGCAATGATGCTTTCCAAAAACATATTTGTGAAGGAAGGCGACGTGGAAGGTTAGTGCTAAATCTACACCTGATTGAAGCAATAAGCTAGCGGGGAAAGCTATTATAGGTTTTCAGCGCAGAAGCCTTCGTCATCCAACTTAAACGAGCGCTGGACCAAAGTAGCAATTTTGATATAGACGAGCTTTTTGTAGCTATTCGGAATTTTGGTCAACTTAATTCGGAATTACGTTCAATTAGTAGTAACTTTAAAAAGTTGCACACTGACACTGTTTCTAATACATTTTGACATTGTACATTTATGTATATATCTACTACGCTCTAGATTAGGCGTACCATACAGTCACTTAGCTTCACTTAAGAGTTCTGCAGGCCATTTACTTTTACACTGATGATATTAGTGCTGATTTAACGTGTCAGCGCTGTACGTTTTAAAAGTTTTCATAAACGACAATACCAATGAAACGCCGCAGCGGACTTTTGTATTAAGTTTTTGGTATTTAGACAAATAGTTTCGCTATCTATATTTATCGCTAGGATATATGTCGATGTCTTTATAGAAGAAAAAAAGGAATTATACTCATTCTTAAATTCTTACTTTTTGTTTGAAGGTGAGAAGTCATCATTGGTCATCCGACGGAATCCCGGAGTTCTAAAACGAAAGGCTAAGAAGAAACATAGGAGAGCTTCGTGAGAGAAATGGAGGAGGGAGTATCAGAGACAGAATTTTAGTCTAAGCTTCCTTTTTATTTTGTTTATACGGTACTAACAAATAAATAAATCCATTGTTTTTCTTTCTTAGACCATTAGTGTATTATTTTGGTATATAACATAGTCTTCTATAAAGTTTTGATGAAGATAATGAATTTGATATACAATCAACTCAATTTTATCCACTCTTAACATATAAGTCTCTCAAAGCAATCAAAACACCAATATCGGCGTATGTAGCACTTACATATGTCGGTAAGGAAAAATCTTCGGAGGGAAAATGAAAAAAAGTCCATGATTGAACGTCATACCTATGGGAATAAATTTAGTGAGGGTGGCGAGGGGGAGGGGGGCGCCACGTGTCACCCAGTTGAATTGTCAATTTGATTCCACGAAGAAGCACCTACATTATTAAATAAAATATATACGTAAGTATGTAATGCTGACGAAAGTTCCTCGTCTCTTACTAAGCTTTATACTTAAGACTTCCTTGTCCCCAATGTTTTACACTTGTAGCCTTTAGCAATAGTGTAGTTTTATTTTATTTATTTAACGGAAATCCAATACAATAAGAAATAATCTAATATTAAAACACTACGTTCTTCACAAATTATAATTTGAAGTACCTATTTAAAATAAGTTAGTACACAAATCATCCTGGTCTATATTTAAATATATGTAAATAAATAAAAAGTTAAATTGGGTGCCTATGTTATTAAAAATTATGTTATTACACAGTAATTTGGTGTTTATGTAGGGTTACTGGGAATGCATTTTTTCTACCAGTAAAAGAATTTTCTTATCAGATCAGTACTTCCAGATATACTTTTTTATAAACTAATAAATATTTTCGGCCTGTTAAGACTCAGGCCTTCTCTAGGAGAGGGAATTCGTTTTATGGGCCACGTGAGTCCAGTGCGTATTGTGTGTCCACATGTCTTCGAATTTTTATGTTTACGTCAATTTCCTCACGATGTTTTCCTTCACCGTTTCGAGAGCAGTGACGATGACATAAATTAAATAAATAAAGTAATATACCTGGCTGACTTTAAATACTATATAATAAATTGTTCATGTCAGTATAAACATGAAAAAAAAAAAACAAAAATATTTTCTTCTTAATGATTTCAGTTTCTATTAGAATCGTAACGAAACATCTTCGTCTCCCAATCTAAGCTTAATATTAAAGATTAAAGCAAACGTGAAATAGAAACTCTTTGGTTTTCCTCGGACAATGGTTTTTCTTGTCTCAGAAATAATTACGCTTTACAAACTGCCCCCTTTATCTCTTCCCGGCCGTTTCCTATCCTCGTTTGTCCCATTTATTCTGCCCCGTTCAGATCTGCACGTTCTTTTTACTATAGGTATATGTACTATGTATATAGATGTATATATACTTGTGTGTTTGTACCTCTTTCAGTGTTTCATGTCGCTGTAATTACGTAGGTATAGTTTGGTTTCAGGAAATACCTATGATTGAAAATGTTGATAATTTAATTGTTAGTTTTTGATGTGGCTGTGTTTAGTTCTGTTTGTTTACACTTTACTGAGTAAATGAAGTGTTTTTTTTGTTCTCTAAAGATCTGACTCGGTTTTGCATGGGTGTAAATTATACACAAATATCGTTTTCGTTTATCACTCTTTCTATCGGTGAAAACCGCATCAAAATGCGTTGTGTGGTTTGAGAGGAACGGAGAAACAGACAGACGCTGAATGCAGCTTTATATTTGTACTGTATACGGATCGTCTGCCTCCAGGTCCACCGGATCTAGCTTAATTTACATAGAGTACTAGTTGCCGGTTACTATGATACCAGTTTACAGTTTTTTGGGGTGCTAACTATCCGCAACGACTGTTACATGTCTACTAATGTTGGTCAAAACCAACTACTATATATTATCATCATTACAGTTTAAAGATATCTCCCTAAGGATTGCTACAACGCACAGTATTGTGCATCTCGCAACTCCCGCTTTCCTCACCAAGTCATCGATGCAGCTGGTGGAAAACCGCGGTGCACTTCATTAAGACGATGTCATCATCATCATTTCAGGCGAAAGACGTCTACTGCTGGACATAGGCATCCCCCAAGCATCACCACAACGACCGGTCTTATATATTTTGCATCCACTGATCCATCTTGTGGGTGGCCTTCCAACTGCATCTTCGGTACGCAGTCGCCACTACAGAACCTTTCAAACGACTATACTCACTTTACGATAGAAATTGTCTTCATGTGCAAGATATTTATTCTACTAAACGATTACTTTTACTTTAGCAATGATAAACAGAATGGTACGGAATGAATACTTCATGACATATGCAAAGCACTTAACTACAGTTTCATTATATTGCTAACTTTTACGACGGCGAGACACTTTTATATGGTTATTTTGACTGGAATTTCGCTCAGGCTTTTTTCGAGTTACCATAAGTATGTATGTACCTTCATGGAGGTCAATGTGAGATTTGTGAACATATTATGTTAAGGCTTGTGGGTTATTTGAGGATTTTTATGATACCTGAGCAATAAGAATTTTATACATGATTGAGTCCAAACTGTTAGTAGGTATAATATCAGTTTCCAATCTATTTTTCCAACAATATCTGCTTATTCATTTCAACGTAATAAAATCGCGTAAGAGGAGCTCCTACCCACATATTTCATAAAAATCTAATACAGATCAACAGAAAATTACTTGAGCATTATTCCCCTCATTTTATAGATATGTTATAAATAATTGGACTCCACGTCGCACTGGTAACAAGCCCTCGTGAGTTCACCCGACTATTTCATCTTACATGTTTACTTTTTTACTCATAAGTAAATTAATTTCTTGTTTCCATCGGCATTATTTATGAGTTCGAATAAGCAATAAACGTATACCGATAACATGTATTTGCTTACGGTCGTTAAGACCGTGGATTTATCTAAAAAGGAGAACAAAAATGTCCCGGGTTAACCCTGCGCCCGACATCGTAAAAGCTCCAAGAAGTACTGCGGCCGAAGACGCAACAAAAATACTTTATTTATATGCTAATGTAATTTATATGACGCTTAATGTCTCGTGGCTGGTAACGCACGATTCTGTTCCATTATTTCAGTACGTATCGGTTTCACGAATTCAACTGTATTCGTTAGGTAGTAAGGTGGTGTATAGCGTGCGCCAAATGTCGTGTGTGTCGATGCGATTATGAATGCGCGGTAGGAGGCAGCTTCCAACCCAGCTTCCTCCAGGGAGTGGGGAGGGAGCGCTCTGGGTGAATCAATAAAAATACGCGAGAAAAGCGTTGATTATACAACGGGAATTCGGTAGGAAACTGCTCTTTCAATAATGCCCGCCTACTATGAGACGTAAATTGAAATAAAGAAGCGTTTATAGGCTTACCAGAGTCACATATTGAAAAGTAGGTGGAAATCTGTTTATATTACATGTCGTTGCTGTGAGCGACTGTACCGATTCTTTATCAAAGCTCTCGTGTTGTCAATATAACAGATTTTTTGTTTATATTAACTAGAAGAGTAGATATTGTAACCCACGTACAGTCAACAACAAAAACAGGTTTCCAGCTCCTTCAACAAGTTCAGGCCCTCCGTATCTGTTCGCATATCATTTGGCCATATTTGTAAATGATAAGGAGTGGCATTAGACATTCAAATTAGACTAAAACAAACGATAGCGGGCGAGTGATGGACATTCCATCTGCGACTGCGTATTGTATGGAATTTGCATAAAAATCCATTGGTTCCGAGTTTCTGACTGTGGACGATTCCCGCTTGAAATGCAGATTTTGTATCGCAATGAGATAAATACGATCGAACAAATATAAAGTTAAAACCAGAGTATTGGTGGAGTGAATAACTTGATTTTGTGACTGTCCGTTGATTGTTACTACGGAAAATAACTGAATTTCATATGTAAGTATTCTTTTTGTTTCATTAAAATTAGTACACATGATGATATATTGCTATCATAGCCCAGTAAGCCTTATTGGACTAGAGAATATTTAAAAGAGATACCGGGTTCTTAGAAAGCCTACTACGCCTTCTTCCACCCTAGCGAGAGAAGTAATTTGATGATTTCTCTCTCAAAGAAAAGTGCCCGCGTGGTGGATTACGGCCTATTGCCTGAGAGGAGGCCTGAGTCCCAACAGCAGGAACATTACAAGGCTGATGCTATGCTGCTATTTTTTCTAATATTAATAACTAGCTTTTGCCCGCAGCTTCGCCCGCGTACATAAAATATAGCCTATGTCACTCAGGAGTAAAGCAGCTTTCTATTGTTGCTAAATTTTTTCCAATCGGACCAGTAGTTCCAGAGATTACCCCCTACAAACAAAAAAACAAACTTTACCTCTTTATTATATTAGTTAGTTATATTAATAATAATCTCATAACCTCATTGTGGCTATTAGGAGGCACAGGACTAGGTACATTAAATACTAGCTTCACGAGTCTTCGAACTCGTGAAAGTCGATTTATCCATACTAACTTCCAACCCTCATATTACCTTTTTAAGACGCTATAAGGAGACTTAATTTTAAGTTTGTAGAAGTTATAGTTTCTGAAATATTGTGATTAATCAGTGAGTGGTATTTCGCTTTTATACAAAAATAGATTGAACCAACAAACACCATTTATTACAAAGTACCAGGATAAGAGAAATCAGAACCAAAAATCTTTAAATTTTTCTTTCATATTAACGCCTACGTTATTAATATAATAAATAAATAAAACAGCCTTAGTTAAAACAAGTTTTTTTTAAGGACTACATAATTTCGATATAAAAACGTGAATGAATTCAAATCTGAGTGAATCAAAAGATGGCGTCGCCCGTTCGGTGACCGTACCCGCCCACTGTGCAAGCGTTTCCAACATACCTAACGCGATAACTACCTAATTGTAACATAAAAACACTAAATAAAGACCTCACAATACACGACACTATTCAAGAACCTTTTAAGAATCAAGAAACATATAGTACTCGGCAAATAAGTTGAATCAGATCTTTGGTTTCGCGCAGACCCGCTGAGACCCGAAAAACCCGAAAATCGGATACTTACTGCGCATTCAAGGTCGACCACCATGATGGTTCAATTTGTGTGACGAGGTTTATAACTGATTTTCGGGTTTGAATCGAAGTGTTGGGTAACCATAGAAAATGGTTTGACTTATTTATCGCGTGCTATTGGACCAAGTCAATCTTCACTGGCCCTCGTGGTGGATGACGGCCCATTTCCTCTCCTAGAAAGGAGATTCAGGCCTCCTCCGAACCAAAAATTCGAAGACATGTGACATCTTAAGAGTCTGACACTGTTTCCCGCTCCGCCCAAGAGCAGGATTCGTCATTGGATGATTTTTACCTACCACAAAAAAAAAACAACCCGCACTGGGCCTGCGAGTTGGATTACGGCCTATTACCTCTCCTAGAGAGAAGGCCTGAATACAAGCAGTGGGAACATTAAAAGGCTATACTATAGCTGATTGTAATATAAAAACACTAAATAAAGACCTCACAACTTATGACACTATTCGAAAACCTTTATCGAGAACCTGTTAATCAACAAATATACGAGGTCCGCTTTCTGAAACGAAAATTGAATTTACCAACGTTACTTTAGAGGAAATTAACTCAAAATTGTATGCATTTATTCAGTTAAGGAATATAAATATAGGCAAATATGAAAATGAAAGTACAAAGCTATTGAAAAACTGTTAAGAGTCTATAGAAATGTCTCGTTTTAATTCACCTGCGGTAATTTATCGCACGCATTAATTTGTGGTATTATCGCCGATGTAGCGATGGCCTGCCAAAGTGGTGAACTGTTAATTTATACGTGAGAAGTGACGTGTCGATTGCTTTTTATTTTTAAATAATTCTACGTAATTTTGTATTTATTTTGAAACTTGTTTAAATGTTAAGGAATTTGAGCAAACAGGCCAAGTGTCCAGCGCGTCTGTCTGTCTGTATACACACCATAAATTTAAAAATACTGAACGGTTTCTACCTATAGACAGCTCCATATCTACGTGCTTAATATAGAAAAGTCAAGAATTTCAAAGATTTCTTATTCCGCTTTTAAAGCTGAGTAGGTCTCAATATATGACAAGTTATTGTTGTATGAAAAATATTTTAAATAAATAAGGACCTAAAATTTAACCTTTGGGAACTCCCATTTTCACTCTTGATCCAGACGAATTGATACCTTTTTTTTAAATTATGCTGTCTATCATTCAAATAATATTTTATTATGTGTAAAGGTGGTTTTGCCTAATCCTGTAATGTCCAAGATTCAATAAAAAGGTTACAGGATAATTTATTTTAGTTCCATGTGGAATTAGCCCACCCATGCAATGTCTTCACATGGCTTAATTTACCCTTAGAAACTTAACTTCATACATTTATACAAATGACATCAGGTACCGGAAACATTCCCATTCCTTTACCATAAAAAACACAAGTGTGCTAAAAATAAACAAATTGATGATACATTTTTATAACAGTTCAATTACTTCGCGGCCGCAACATTTTACAGCCGAACTGAATGAACAACAGCCGGGCCCAAAGAATAAAATTTGGTACCATAACATACCTCCCAATACGACTCCAAAACTGAACGAAGCCTTCTCATTTCCCTTCGTAAAAAAAGAACTTTAATATTTGCAGCACGACGAATTTAAGGAGCTATAAATTTTTGTCATTAGGTTAATAATAAGAGTTGAAGTGGTGTCGCGGGAACAGGATGCTATAATGTCTTTTGTTCAACTCTTCGTAATTCGCATACCAATGATCTCAGACCCCTATACCTACCTACATTTTTTCCGATTGCAGTATCATCCAGCGGTTTAATAAGACCTTTTTTCATTACCCTATAAAACAAGATACTTAGCAGCACCTGCGATACTTTTGAATTTTAAATTGTATCGTTAAATATCGCGTGTGCAAACAACATATTTACCCAGTTCATATACCTTGTTTTATGGAGTGAGATATAAAAACGATTTTGTTGTCAATTCTAATTAAAGGATTTCATCTTAATGACGGTTTGACGCATAAAGAAGTGTGACGTATAAAAACAGAATGAAATCACGCTTTTATCTGGTTCTACGGCAGAACTGAAAACATCCGCGAAGAAGGAAGATTGAGTTGTCAGCTATAAAGTGGAACGTGTAGTACTATA
Organism: Mythimna loreyi; assembly: GCA_029852875.1. Lineage (NCBI taxonomy): Eukaryota > Metazoa > Arthropoda > Insecta > Lepidoptera > Noctuidae > Mythimna > Mythimna loreyi. The sequence goes on along the minus strand of CM056780.1, from coordinate 12,758,750 downwards.
ATGGAGGTACACGGTTGTAGGGCTCAATGATGGCTAGTATTACGGCGTGAGTCCACACGTTAATGCCTCACCGGGAAGTCGAAACCCATCATTACGTATTAGCATAACCGCGCCAAACAAAAAGCTGGCAAAACGACAGAAACGCGCCGCGTAAGACGCCGTAGAGAATCGTAACGACACCAGAGGGAAAGTCCCACAGCTGCTGATTTATAGTCGCGCCTGATAACTTATTTGATCACTTTATGATGGCGAAAACTGCCAGGAAAGCTCATAAGGCACGCCGATGCAAATCGCGTATGGATTAAGGCGGATACATCGCGGACAGCGTTACATGCGAGACGAAGCGATACACTCCTCATCTTCATAACGGAATAGAAATCACATAACAACCATGCAGGCGACACAGCAGCAAATGAACGTAGGCAAAGGTAAACGACTTTTTAACGTGTCACTTATGTATGTATATGACAAATCAAGCGATAAGTAATGAATCGATGCCAAGTGTAAAGAACCCATTCAGAGATCCCACATGACTCATTTAAACGTAAAAATAGCATTATAAATTTTAACAGCAGTTGGACATAGGACACGTTTATAATAAGAATAAGTTTATTTAAATAAAATGTAGGAATTAGCATGCTCGTGAGCGCGCAGATCTTTCCATTGTTTTCGCTAAATGACATCAAAGTTGTGGCGGCGATGTGTATTTAGCATGTGAAATAAAAATTGTTTGCTGTTCTAAGAAAAATGTTGGAGTTAACAGGTGTACGAGGCGCGCCTTCCACGGGATGACGCGCCTTAAATACACTTATTGAGCTAAATTTTCTTTCTTAGATTCAATTTGTCCCCAACGACCTGGATATTTATAAAAATGCTGTTCAAACGAGTTATTGAATCAAGTAAGAAGGTAACATCCTCTCGAACAACATTGTCACGCAAATGAACAAAATCTGCTTTAATCTACAATCCCATAACGTTAATATTTTAGTCGATTCACGTCTCGATTTTAGTGTTTCCATATTTAGGGTGCAACAAATGACTCTATGTTCCGAATAACGTGTGGCAAATAATTTAAAGCAACATTATTAGAAAAATCTTTCATACCATAGTGTGAGTGTGTGTGTGCGTAATAAATAAATAATTATACCTACTCATACTATTAGGTAATGGCATCATGGATCAGTACATGAAACAAAAACATTAAAAATTAAGATATCATTCAGTGAACACCTAAATATCTAAACATATAGTAGATACAAATTATATAATAATATAATTCATGAAGCTAGAGACTTACAAACAAATAAACATAATTATAGGTGATGTGTGAGTCCCGGCCACATTAGAATATCAAATAAGCGAAGCTCTACATGACATGGATCCCATCAATCAAAAGATTTCTTCAAACATATCTAATTTTCTTAACAAAAACTCAATTACGAACACACAAGAAAAGTTTTTCTATTAAGGGTTACTCGTGGACGATTATGGAAGTTTCATCAGGTCTGTATTCAGTGTTTACGTGATATTTCGCAAGCTCGCTCCCCATGCGCCGTGCTATATAGATCACAAGGACTTATGCTAATCCACTTCACGTACTTGAACATTCCGATAAACTGCGCCTGAATACTTTATTTATCAGAGTACGTGAAAAATCCGTTAAAGGTGTCACGTTGTCAGAACAGAAAGGTCGCTATGAAAAAAATACAAAATTGACGGAAAAGAGTAAAAAATCAGGGTGATATTAAAATAAACGAGACATGCGTGGTGGTGCGCGGGTGCGCGGGCGCGCGGCGCGGCCGGTGTTTGGGTTTCAGTCACGTTCCACGGTAATGACAAATTCGCGACCATTGTTGCTGTTGACTGAGGATTTTTTCAACGTTCAAGGTTTTCATTTTGAGTAACAATACGAACGTGCCAATAGCACATTTTATAGGAATTAATTATGCAAAAAAATGTTTTATAAAGAGTTTATCGGCGTCGAGATTGTAGCGAGGTCGTGGCTCAGACAATGAATTAATTTACAATTACATTTCTAGCTGGCTTGGGTCAGAAGTGAAATCTGTTATCACGGTTCGCACTCGCCCTCAAACCATGGATGCGTGTAATTGCGGTAAATACACTAATTAAATGTTAGCTGGATCCTACGGCTATTAACTCAAAGACATACACAGACGTCTGAGCCACTGTTATTAAAACGCCACTGTTGTCCCACTTTGTAGGCGAACTCACTGCGAACAAAGCCGCTAAGGAAATTGCTTTTCTAGACAAAAGTTTGTCGAAGCTACTCCTACGCTTTAGAATGTTGGCTTGTTATCAATCAGTACCGATGGAGCTTTTGAATCTACGTATTTAAGTAAATTTTCAGTGGCTTTTGGTCTTTACATTATCCAGTAAATAACAAACAAAAAAAATATGTAAATAAACTAATTCCAAAAAATCTTGAAAACCCGATCATAATAAAGCACTAACATACATCGCGCACACTGCGCCAACTCAATAACATTGAAGGCAAAAAGCGCGTAATGAATCCTGAACGATTCAAATGAGTCGGTCAACAAATGATTTGAGGTCGCGAGCATTAATTACACCGTCACGAAGCCTCATTAGTGTGCTCATTAAGTGAGTAATGGTTGTGTAAACAATGAAGTGATGGGGGAATCACGCGACGGTGACTTGCGCGGACGACCGTGTTCTTCGACGCATGTGTGCACCGCATCCGCTTTCGTAAGTGAAAAATTAACATGCGCAATTATTTTGTAATTAGTAAAACGGACAATGATTTAGTACAGCGACCAACCGTGGATAATTACTATTATGTTTGCGAGCGTTTTTAAGAACGTAGCTAGTAGTATATTACATTAAAAAGTGTAATTAGTGAATTATAATTGGCAGTATTATGTGTGCTCCCAAATATTAATTAGCTTATGATTTGATTGCCCAATTTTTTATAATGTTTGTTTACGAAATGACTTACAACAAAAAAGAATTATTGTACCAATTTGTTGCAGAATAATGCAACAGGTTTATTCATTACAGCTCGCAAATGATTGCTAATTTGACCTCCTAACCAATAATTACTCCGTCAACGTTTTAAATGATAGTTACTGGATGTTTGCTTTGTTTACTTTGTAACATGGTTTGTTTAGTTGAAACATCGAGAAAATTCCGTGTAGTTTTTGTGTTTATTTTTTTTCCCTCAGTAGATCACATTACCGCACACTATGCATGGAGTAACGCTTGACTAAAGCAAAATATTCATTCAGTATCAACATAGAACTTATAAATCAATGTTATTATATTATTTTTATAGCCGTTACTGACAATAAAATCGTAGGCGAGCTTGATTCTTAGAAAATCTTTATGTTCTATTGTATTTTTAATTTATTTATTATGTAAATGTAAATAAAATCATTGGGCGTGTTGGTTTTTTAATAAAAAAATGTACATTGCTCTATATTACTATTTATATTGTTGTTTGATTTACCTCTCTTTTTATGTATGTTCAAGAGATTGCGGCCAACAAATGTCAGTACCGTGGAAATTCATCATAGGTGCAAAGTATTCTTATCGTGGAAATCGTTTATAAATTTTACAAATGTAATTTTATTTCTTCTTTAGAATTCTTATAAGTGTTTTTTTCTTTATATTCAATTACTTAATGGTGAAGGAGTATTACTTGTTACTTCAATCTCCATTATATACTCGTATATTTTTTTATTAGTTATTGTATTTATCTATTATTTTTATATTATTTAAGTTGTTGTGTACTGATAACCTTTGCGTTTTGTTCCATCCAACGGTTGTCTGAAAGAAATTGATCCGTGCGATAAGACATTGTACACTTATTTTTTTTTTTTAAATATCTGTCCTGTATTATAAATTATATAATAACGCTTCGTGTAGGAGTAGCCTAAAATTGATGATGACCTTTTGGAAACATTTCTATTTATTTCAGTGTCATTCAATCAACAAATATTTAATTTATTTATTGAAATTTTATTTTTGCACATAACACTGTGCAAAGGTGGACTTTAATGCCTTAGGCATTTTCTACAAATTCACTTTAGGGTGGTGCAGAAACATAACAATTAAAAAACAACGACTATTATCAATTTCCCTACCACTGTTCTCCATACATTCCAACTATGGGTTAAGCTCGCCTGTGTACATCACCTTTTTTGTTAATTGTTTTTGTTCTGTAATTTATGTACAATAAAGAATATAAGTATAAGGAATACATTTATTCCTTAATCTATCCCATTTAGAACCCATCCCATCATTCCAAGACCGACTCCACAAAATATTTTTAAACTACAGTTAAGTTGTCCGTAATCGATAGTTAAAGTAATGAGAGGGAGGTGTAACCCGGCTGTCGTGGGCATAGATCGTGAGTCGGGAAACACTGGGTAATTAGTGAGCTTCGTAGGTGCTTATAGTCCGACGAGGTTCTAGCTGAGGAGCTGGGAAAGTCAGAGTATGTGATTATCAGGTCATGTGGGAATACTAGGAAGTGCAGTTTTGCATGTTTTTCGTGCTGCTTTTTTTTTTCAACTGCAGATGATTAGGGTGAAAATATGGTTTTTTGTAACAGGTTGGTAAAACCTCCTTTGATTGAAAGAAAAATAATATTTTTATGTCGGTGATTTGGTGGTAACTGCCTCAACTTGCAAGTTGTAGGCAGGCGTCTTACTTTGTGTAATTGATGTTATCACCACTGCTCTCAAAATGGTAAAGGAGTCTTAGAACCAAAAACTCGAAGATGCCATACCCATCAACCTGCACCTGGCTCGCGTGGTGGATTACGGCGTATTCCCTCTCCTAGAGAGTAGGCCTGAGTCCTAGCAATGGAAACATTATAAAACTGACTATGACGACCATATATGTCACCTGAGCAGATTACATAAAAATACTAATTTTGGTTAGCTTGCAAACAAATTTTAAAATAAACCTGATAGGTACAGATTCAGTTATTAATCAGAAATATTCCTACGATCAATTAAATTAAAAATGATTGCCTGAATCACGCTACACATAGATAATATAATAATCGCTTACTTAGAGTCTTCTGCAGCCCGCTTGTTTAGCTAATAAATCAATTAAGTGTTTATTGATCAATCGACAGTAAATTTATCATAGTTTATACGTTTACGAATATCCCGAGCTTTTACGAAGGGTGAGCAAAAGGCGAGCAACGAATTGTTTTTTTTTCTATATCTTGCTATTGAAATGGTTAATACTTTATTAATTCATTAGGTTAACTTCCCAAGAGGACACCGGTTTCCGCACACCAATTGTCTTATAATTGTGGCTTTAATTACGGTATTCGAAAGGTTAATTTCACTCCGCTTTTTTGAGGTGCATAATTATCAAATGATTTCTTCCCACTCCTTTCAGTTGTCCTTTGTGCTTCAGGGTCGTAACGACGGCAACTCTTCATAAGTTCCCGTTGCCCTAGCGAGCATCAGTTCTACTGGGCCTGTTGAGTGATTGAATGATTTTACTGATATCCTTTTGAAACTCATTTACGGCTCAAACATGAGCCATTTGCTGGAGTGCCTTAAGTGCACACCTGCACTATGGAGGGTTTAATTAGTGCCACCGATGCTGTACTATAGCCACATGCTGGGCCCCTCAGTTTATCAAGTTTGTCATCCATTAGAAAAGAAGAAGAAGAAGAATTCACCTACAGAGTGAATGATAAATTCCCACATATCTTAGTTTTAATAAAGAGGGGATCATCCGACTAGACCGGTGTTGTATCTGGTCACGGCAACTACCAGATAGTGGATATCAGATTGTTATATAGATATCTGTGAAGAACTTTAATACCGCGATGTAGAATTTCGAATTTATAGGAACTAAATAGCGTTAAAAATGTCGCTACAAATGTATTCTTATTAAAAGCAAGCTGATACATTTTTACTGATAAAAAAATTACTAGCAAAATCATTGTCCACTGAATCACACGGTAACCGTACAAGGACAAAACCCTCAACAAAGACAATTCCTTTAATTAAAAACTAAAGTTAAGTCTTGGGGTGACATGAAGTGGTCATGAATAAAGAAACTCATGAGGGGCACTTTGATTTGATACAGTTATTGTAAAGAACTGGTCCTAAGGACAAAAGGGCCCTTATAATGAGGCCAGCATATTGTATGAAGAGCCCTCAGAATCAGGTCCGATATTCGACAATATGCTTTTTTATAATGGGAGCGAAATTTTTGAGACTTTTTACACTTGGATGCTCGCTTGAGATCGTGTTTAACTTTTGAAGTTTGTTCTTTGTGACTGTTTTCATTTGAGTAATGCGTAGTTCGGTAATGTTAGTTATTTAAGCAACTTCTTTAATTCTTTATTATATACCAAACAGCATATAAAAAGAGGAAGCGAAAGGCGAGTTTAACTCAAAGTTGAGTTTTCTTGTAGCAAACCTGACCTGAGTGATAGAGAGAGATCAAAATGTTGGGTAAGATCCAGTGTACAATTTAAAACAAAAAATAAGAAATACACAATACATAAACGTGACACTTACATAAATACAAATACACTTACATATATATAACTTACTTCTTAAGAGCCAAGGAAAGATATTCACATGGAATCGTAAGCTTTGGCGTAATAGACGTTCTTTATTTTATTTAATGGTATACCCAAGCTAATGCTTAACAGAGATCCCACCTGATACAAGGTGATGAAGCGCACTAGTTTACTAAGAAACTATTCGTTCTAGCTTTGAAGACATCAAAATTATAATAGCATGGGAAGACTGCAGCAGGCAAATTATTCGTTCTTCTCGAAAAATAATGTAAATACCGATTATTTTTTTTAGTTTACTTTTATTTGTATTGTGTATATAGTATTATTCAAGGGCTATAAATTGGATATTCTTTATGCTATTTTTAGTCGCGTGACAGAATGAATTTAGTCGCGGAGGCACCGTTACATTTTTTAAAAAAAATATAAGTATGTTATAGTGCAATGATTATGATAAAACAGTCGCAGTTAAAAAAACACAGAATCACAGATCAAATTTTTTATCAGCAACAAAGAAATTAACAATATTGTGAATCGGTCGTGACAAATCCGAAAGAGTTTAACGACTTTACCTAGAAAACGATAACTTAAAAAAGAAGATTATTCTTTAATACCCAATAATCGTAACAAAAACACAGACAAAACCGATGCTTGCTTTTTGTATCAAATCTTCAAACAAAAAAAAAGGAAATTGAATCTAAATCACGGCGTCCACTTAAGTCCTAAACGAGACCCGGCGTGAACGACACTTTGTCATTAAATAATAGACAATAATACGATTCTAATACTCAATATCCCGTGTTAGAGAACAAATGTAGACGTGTACATCCTTATTGCATTAACGTTCGCAGTGGAATCGTTGAATCAGATAACAATCCCTGTGGGGACCCAATCTGGACTATTTAGCGCGACGGAATGGGCTCAATTAGGATATGGCGGATATGCGGGCCCCTTACTAGCGGGACCGGAGAGCGCTAAAATGTTGCATTTTGTGAAGTGTGACGAGGAGATTGTAAATTAAAACGCAGTATTTTGAAACTGATGTGGACTTTTCTGCTGATAATCAGGCTTTTCTGTTGCATAGAGATATATCTTAAAAGTCAAAAGCACTCGAAAAGGAATTAAATATGGGACAGTTTCTGCCTTAAATATTGCAAGAGTGATACCTCACATCCAATATTGCGAAATTAATAAGCTTTAATAAGTTTGGTACGTAATTATTACACACTCAAAGATACTGTCTTTGAGTGTGTATGATGACAATATCCCCCTTAAAATACAGGTATACCCTAACTTAGAGGTGAAGTTTTACATTATATGTACAGAATTTGCAACAACAACTAAAAAGTATTACTGTAACCCAAATACCGAACCGTATTTCAAACTCTGTATGTTTATTTATCGTTTAGTTTTCTGCTCTTCCACAAACTCACACCCCACGAAGAAGTAATAATTGAATTTCTAATTGAAACCAGCAGCATTTTAGGCGTTCGGACACCGAAGCAACAGTGATTCCCGCTCCGATTAGCGTAGGAACGATTTCGACGACAATCAACAGCGTTCAACCGTTAAAACATCACTCGAGATTTGGCTCGGATTTATTAGGATGAACTTTAACAGAACGGCTTTTAGAGCTTATTGGTTTTAACACCTAATTTCTGGTTTTAGAGGTAGTAAAGAAAATTTAATAGGATTTACACAGGAGGACCGAGAACAGCGACATTGGCAGAAAATTCACCTAACTTAACCGGTAGTGGACAGGGCCACATTGCTCAAAGAACAAATGGTAGAACTTTCGTCCCCGAAAGGTTCTGGGGTGGTGATTCTCAACGTGGAAGGCCTCCTACAAAGTGGACCGATGACCTGGTAAGTAGCGCGATGGATGCGAGATGCACAGAACCGGTAATTATGGCGACACTTGAGAGTAACCTATGAATTGTAATTGAAGACGTCTTTCGGCTGAAATTATGAAAGACAATACAGAGGGTAATACATGATGCGAATATAATAAGTCTACAACCAATAAATACACCATAACAAGTCCAACTAATGTTTTCAGATTATCAAACACCTGGATTTCCTATTTATAGCCTCCTTATTACCAAGTTAATCCTCACGTTCTAGTTTATTAAGGGCACAGTAAATAGAATGTATTTGTGTAAAACTATACGATTAGTTAATAGATGGATGTTCTAGTACATATTCTATATTTATACAGGCCCATAGTAATGATATGCAAAGCGAACGTTGGAACAATGTGGGTACTTGGGCTGGAAACTTTCCACGACGAATTAAGTAAATCTTCGCTGTTGGCCCGTCATAAATTCATCTCACAGTCAAATCTTTAAGGTAATTTGTGACGATTTTGTAACTCATTTAATGTGCAAGGAATATAAAGTATCTACACTCAGACCGTTACGAAGTTGTGGAATCTGTAGCGAAACCAAAAGTCACTCAGAATTTTTGAATGATTTTTTTGTCTAGACCTCATTTCTGGTTTTAGGGACGGTAAGAGAATACAGGAAAAAGAAAACTAAGGTTACCGGCATATCCCGAAGAAACGCCAAAATTAAGTAAGGCATGGCGCATTGCTCGAAGAACATGATATGATCGATGAAAACGAAAGGTTCTGAGGTGGCGACAAGATACCAGAAGACGCAGCAATAGAACACCTCCTGCAACCCGATGAACTAGTGTGAGTCGTGGGAGTCAGATGGTTGCAAGATAAGAAATGGGCGGCCCATGTCCAACAGAGGACGGTTTTAGTCTTTATAAAGTCTCTACCCTCAAACCGTTACGAAGTTGTGAAATCTGTTGCAAGACCAAAACTTAGTGAGAATTTTTGAATAATTTTTTTGGCTAGACCTCATTTCTCTTTTTTTCTCTTCCTTATTTGTGTCACACGAATTGCAAACAAGCACTTCATGGTAAGTCTTTGTGAACATAGCTTATGGACATCAGCAATATTAGGGTGACCACAAGTTTGACAGGTCTCCTTTAGGGATCGATCAGAACGGAAACCGTGTCATTTCAGTTACACATTATCAAGATCTCTGATAATTACTCCAAAAATGAGAGACCACAAGTACGTTATCCTTTTCATTTCTTTGAAGTTTTAACTCTTCAAATTTTACTTGAAGCAAGGCATACTTCAAGTTCTAAGTAGAACCCATTCACATAAAATAACAACGTATTTGTTTATTTACATCTATATATTTTCTTTGTTACGGTTTTCTCCAGCACAAAAGCAAGGCCGTAATTGGTAACATATTGAATGGAATTGCCTGATACGACATTCTGTAATAACGTGTTGAGTTTAAACATTTGAATAAAATTGAAAACAACTAAAACAGGAGTTTTGAGACTATTAAACTTTGTGTTTATGAATTCTGGATTGTAGGTCCTCCAAGTTCATAAAACGCAGCGTTTGAAAATCTCCCACACGGTGGACTAATGACTTGGTTGGAAAGGAAATAGTTCCCGATTTGCATTAGAATGAGTGTCACCACTTATCTCCCACTCTTTAAAACCACTACAGACAAGAAACCAATATGGATGCTCATTACTTACACTAACAGACCACGCACACTTAGATCGCAAGCTTACTAATGGTCAGTTACTTTTTTTATCTGTTCCGCAGCAGCGACACTTGGATGAACTCTATACCCAGAAACGGACGTCTGTATGATGATGATATGGATCATCATCAAGAAATAGGCGTAGACTGTCTACTTAATTGGTTAATATATTTGATGAAGAGAAGAAGTTGGAAAGAATATCTGTAAGTATTATCAGGATACCGAATTAATTTAAAAACCCATGATGAAAGCTGCAAATCAGTATGATCTGAATATCAAAGTACGACGGAGTAATGGCGACGCGCCGGCCAGGGCTTATTCATTTTATTATAATATGATATACGGACGTCGGTTCTCGTCCGATTTCTCTTAGAATGCACGTAACTTTGCGTTATCTATAAAATTAGCATCGTCAAGTGTGTTGTTTACATAACAGATGTGACAGCCACTGTATGTTTTAATAGATACGAAGGAATTGATTCAATTATTGCATGTGCGGTACATAGCGGCTCTATATAATTCTTCTAAATAGTTCTGTCTGTCTTTTAGCTTATAAATTTGCATATCTTGCAACATATTTTAATAAAATAATATCGGAACACATTGTGATTGACGAAGTTATTTGGAAAATAATTGAAAAGATGGTGGAAGATATGGTTACTGATTGTGTTCGAGAAGAAGTAAAAAGGTTTCGTATAACGAACTGCGAAATTGGTCATAAGAGTTCCCATTGCCCTGGAAAACAAAAGGTAACTGAAAGAAGTCTAAAACGAAGAGAAGTTATTTGATGATTTGCCACCTCAAAAAAAGTCAGAGTGTTAAGTGTTAAAGAATTCTGTGATATCCCACCATTTCTGTACGAGTAGAACAGTGTGAATAAACTAGTTTATTATCAGGCAGTTGCGAGTACTGCATTTTATAAGCAGGTAGGTAAATATTACGCGTTACCGAATAACTAACGTATTCAACGGTTTTGCTTGTAGGAAGTTCAATTCATTTATACAACGTTGTAGTAGAACTTTCTGTTACGTCCTCATAAACAAGTTTTGATACTTTGTTATTACTAAAATTAAATTTACTAATATAAATATATTTTTATATATCTTCTTCTTGACAAACAGATAAGTGATAAATGATGTTTATTTTGTAACTATGATTCAAAAGAACAGTTTTACACATCATTTTTTTTGTCAGTTTAACTAGATGAGGCCGATGTTTCCTAGCTGACTACCCTGAAAGAAACCCCTAAACTAACTCATATAAAAACACTGGAACAAACTCAGGGAAAGGCAGTATAACTACAAGCAATTAAGCAATTCTTAGAACCAAAATAATAGCTCTTTCTTTCACATTTAGAAAGGATATTATACGAGCATATGTAGATGTCTTCAAGAGAAATAGAAAAACTTTTACTATGATTGGTATCAATTTTGTTTTGAAAACCAACAATAATAGTAGACTCTATCACCTGAATCAATGTAAGAGTGAAATACATCCTGAAGTGAATGAAATTCTCAATATTAGGTGAATGGATCTATTCAATTACAATAAAGCTACTAAAATTTGACACCTGTCAGTGGCCTGTCAAGAAATTAAGTTAACAATTTTACGGGTATTTTTGTAAATTAATAGATTCAGCAATAATCCAGTGACATGATTATTTAGTATAGCTAACTAACCGAACGCAGTATTTTTTCACAGTCAATGTACGTAGGTGTCTTAACATTACATAGATAAATATGGTAGACGCGTCACTTTGATCAAGATTGTTGGCCCGGCGCCTATTGTAAGAACGTGACACCGATCATTTGCATCAGATCACAGCTTTTCGATCACGTTTCGATTATTTTTGCATCACGGATGAATAACGTGGTCATATCATGTTGTTTGTCACAGATTCTGTATGTAACCGCATTTATACCTACTCGACTGTCTTTTATTTATGTAAGTACTTATTTGGGTCATTTTCTGTGTTTGTGATTTTCAGGTGGAGTTGTTGTTTATAAGTCAACATCTGGGTTAGTATAATATGTTTTGTGTAACGGTTGAAAATATAGGTTAGTTCAAAACAAAAACTGTGTATTATTAAGTCAGGTGAAAGTTTATGCTACCTACAATAACAAAGAAATAAAAACAAATACCAATTCGAAACTAAATTTCCCCTATTGCAAATTGCAATCAGCGAAAAAACAAAGCAACTGCATAAAACTAAATAAATGTTCGCCATTAAAGTTTCCTTATTTAACCCGCTGAGCGCGGTTATCGCGAAATATAATTAAGGTGCAACCTCAATAAGCAGCAATGCGAAGACTTCATTCCTAGGTATTTATATTTATAGTGGTAATGAAAATATCGGGGCGGGCCGCACGAGCGTCGGCGTCGAGCGCGGTAACCACCGAGCTACAATCTACCACTTGTTACCTGTGCCTATGTTGATACTGTTTTTTTTTTAATGATAATTTGAATTTAGAAGTTTAGAGAAAAACATTCTAGTAAAGAATAGAAAAGAACAAACTTTATTGTACAACAAATAGTAACAAATTCAGAAGAAACTTAGCGAATCTATGAATACGATGGCAGTCTTATAGCTGACAGCGATATCTACCAGACAACCCGCGATGGTTTGTGCTGGTAAGTATATTTTAACATGATTCTTGTATCAATGTTGTTTAATAAACGTGAAAAAAAATACCTCAGGATCTACAAATGAACTTAAACTAGAAAAGGGGGTAATGCAGTGAATTGATGAGAAGTTTCAAATATTAGAAAATATAAATAAACCTAGTAGATATTGCGATGTAAAATTAGTATATTTTGTACACAAGTGTCTATACAATTAGCCAATATGTAGAAATCATTGAAACTGATGGAATCTCAGTAAACATTGAAACACTCAGTAATGAAACTAAGAATTTTATTGTATTATTGACAACCACATCGAAGCTTGCTGAGAACTCTGACTCAATACATTTGCTGCCAAATATAGCAAAAACATTGGAATGTGTTACATCCGCATGTTAATAGAAAACCAAGTGACTCTATTAGGTATCAAAAACTAAATAGTTTTTAAGCTTGACAATATGAAAAAAAACGTGTAGAGACAAAAAGTTGTCTGATGTTAGTCGTGAAAATAACAGTAGCGACAAGATGTTTTTAAAGACTTGGTCTAATGATGAGTAAGAAGTTTCAGGATTTGTTAGTACCTAATTGAAATATCTCATCCGTGAATTGAATGGGTTACTACTAGGCTAGCATAGACCCCATCATGAGGTAGTAGTTGAGCCCAAATCTATTAATAATAATGTAGGTTTATACCTACGTTATAATTAATAGGTTCATTTGTTTTTTTTTTCGTTAACTATTTTAAATCTACCGTTTCCCTTGTCCTAATGTCGACACCGGCCAATGCCGAAAACCAGCGCTGCGAGCTCATCGCATTATGCATGGGATCACAGCATTATGCTGGGCGTTTGGCCGTTCTTGCGCGAAATGTGACGCATTCTTTTCTATAAAATAATAACGATTGTCTTAATAGCTTTAAGGTTGCGTCATTTGCGTGAAATAAACTGTTTTTCTTTCTTTTTTTTTCCTTTGTTTATCAAGACTCTGGAACACTGCAGGAAAAATGATGGGTTTTAGGCAGAAAAAGTCTGACAAAAGTCCTTGTCTCAGGAGAAGTTAAAGATGAATACAAAAAAAAATCTGAAAGATCGTTGTCAAATTAGCCTTGAATATGTATGACTTATGTAATTGCTAGTCGATACAATCTTAGTATAATATCTACAGTAAGTAAATAGGTTAAGTGGCAGTTGTTTATGGTTGTATTTATGATACTGACAGTATTTACGATAGTTCAGAAGCTTTGCGATAGCTGCCAGTCTCATGCGTAACATTTTGTGGATATCTTATTCAACTGATCGAAGTATCTGATTAGTAAATAGCTCATTTTATCGTCATATGAAGAATTCAGAAGCTAAATGAGTTTATCGAAAATAAGTACGATGTACCCGGCTATCATAACTTTTCATCATCATCATCATCTAGCTCTTTTCCCACGTTATCTGGGGTCGGCGCAACATGTTTTCTTTTCCATTCTGTTGTCATTCGTCATGCTACCTATCACTAATAGATCACACCTTCATCTCCATCAAGGAGATGTCAGCAACTGTAGGGGGCCTTCTGGGGCCAAGTATTGATGCGAAAGCGGATCACCGGGGCCCTGGAACTAAGGCAGGAAGGAAAGGTGGGTCGTTTAGTCAGTAGAAGTCTGACACAGTCTCCCGCTCCACCCAAGAGCGGGATTCGTCATTCGATGATTTATCCCACCATAAAAAAACCTTCATCTCCATCCTTTCTTTTCCTTGCTATCATAGCTTTATGTTTCCTGATAGCTACAATCTAGCTCTCTGGGTTACAACACAAGCGAGCAAAGTAAATCTCTATTTACGCTTGTCTTGAAATGGGGTACTTCTAAGCTAACGTTCCCATCATCAACCACATCTTCGCTTACCATGGAGACTAAGGGATCCAGTGCGAGTAGGGTTACCAGATCCGAAAATAAGTTTTCCTGAAAAACCCCTGTTTTAGCAATAATTTTCCTGACATTTTGGCAGATAATTATATTATTTTACAAAAATATGAGCGTCAGATGAATATGTAATAATAAATTGGTTGTTAATTATAAGATTTAATTCTTTGATTAAAATTTAATTTCTGATATGTTTCTCTTTATTTCTAAATTCCTGAAAGTTTCCAACTTTCCCTGTTTCCCTGACAGTCAGCTGAAATTCCGGACATGTCAGGAAAATTCCTGTCATCTGGTAACCCTAAGTGCTAGTCTATAAATATTAATAATAGTTCATAGGAGGTACAGTACAGCTATTCTGACTTTACGAGCCTGATGTTAGGCTTTGCGAACTTTAGCGTTTGTGCAATCGTAAAAAAAATAATGATCTAAATAAATGCCATTTGCAGTTGCTTTTGCTGTTCACAACTGTTATTGGCATTAATTTTTTTAAATACCATAATGTTATATTTCCCTGATTCCTTTATTTATATTAAATTATAAATTAACTTATGATACCCGGCAGTAATTTGGTAGCTGTTTTACAGCTTATGAAGGGTATATAAAATTTATAAAAGGCTTGATTAAATTTAATAACTTTATTGAAAAGTGCCAATTTTATGACTTTAATAACACATTAAACTGGTTATCAACTGGGTTATGTCTATCTAAGTAGTAAATGCCTATCTTATTGTACAATTATGTTAGTGGCCAATCCCGATTTTTGGATAAACAAGTTTGACATAGGGCAAACCTATAGGCCACATCTACACTAATATAATAAAGAGGTAAAGTTTGTTTTTTTATTTTTTTGTTTGTATGAGGTAATCTCTGGAACTACTGGTCCGATTGGAAAAATTTTAGCAACAATAGAAAGCTGCTTTACTCCTGAGTGACATAGGCTATATTTTATGTACGCGGGCAGAGCCGCGGACAAAAGCTAGTAGTCAATAAAATCTTTCTTTACGTTTTTAGTTCCATATTAATCAATTTTCTTCAAAAATAATTGAGCCTTAGTTTTTATTTTACTTTGATTTCATTTGTAACTAGCTTTTGCCCGCGATTTTGCTCCCACAGATTATTCTACTCTACTCCATTCTACCCTACTCTACCCTACGTTACCCTCCCCCACTCTACCCTACTCTACCCCACTCTACCCTATTCTACCCCACTCTATCCTACTCTACCCTACAATACCCTATTTTTTTTTCATTAGAACCTTCTTCTGACAATAACAATCACAACAAAACACCAAAAAAGAATTAGCGAAATCGGTTCAGCTGTTCTCGAGTTTTGCGCTTACCACCACAATTTGCGATTCATTTTTATATATAACATTAGATTAGATTGTTAGTAAGCACTTGATTGCCTATTTTACATAACTTCAGAGGTATAATAGGAGAGAAATAATAGGTCCTAGGTAACCTACCTAAATTCCTAACTCATTTTCAGCCCACTAGACATAAATCGAGATATTACATAGTCCTGTCTTCATGAGGCGGTTTTCCGTCACACATAGGGTGATAGGTACCATATTCAGTAAGAAGCTAATCCAGCGGGAACTTCACGATCCTCAGGAATGAGCAATACTACTCGAGGAACAGGGTCCCTAAGACACAGATGCGCCTGCAAATAGCGTGATTCGATGAATCTAGTCATATTATTGAAACTAGCTATTAGTTATAGATCTACATTAAGTTAAGATAATTATATAGGGCAACAATTGTAACAATGGTTTAATAGAAGTATTATTGTACCTATATTTATTATTATCTATTACTAGCTTTTGCTTGGCTTCGCTCCCGGTAACAGAAAAATGTGATAAATGAAAAACCGCTCGACTGATTTTGTGCAAATTTCACATAAACCATCTACTATTTCGTTTTGAAAGGTGACCCCGTTCTTGAGTTATAAAAGAACAACGAAAAGTGGCATTATTTTATATGTATATAGATTGAAGAGTAGCCTTTAATTCTGGAGAAGGTCCTAATAGATCAAAACAAAACTTTTTTTTAAAGTAATGTTTACAGTTGAAAAGAAAATTAGAGTAATTTTAAGGCCAATAAAGGAAAATAAAATTTATTGGTTATATTCATTTTGTCCGCGATCCGGTCTCGAGAATATTTTTAACAGCCCTTAACCTTTCGAGTACCGTAATTAGAGACAATAGAAAGACAATAGGTGTGCGAACGCCGGCGTTAATTTTAAACCATATTTCAAGAGTAATGACTGTCTTTATTTATTTACATATTGACGTGTAAAAATGTTATTTTAAAACCTATTTACAAAATAAATATCATTTATCATTTATTTTGGTTACAATTTGTGCCAATTTTAGAGTATATTTACCTACACAAGAAATAATATTATAATTTATCAGTCTCTCCTTATAGATAACTTATACGAGAAACTTACAGACTCACAACTAGTTTAATAAAACATAGTATCAACCCAAAAAAAAAGTCGTCAAAATTCTTTGAAATGACAAGAGAATTATCTAAGGAGCACAGCGGAACAAACCGCCGTCATGTCGCGGCTCGAGTCGGATAATTACCGCTAATCCGCTGTTTCTCTTTGTTAGACAAACGATTAAAATAATCATCACGACTTTAATACACAGAAATGAGACGTTTTCTTCCCCATTCTGTAATAAGCAGGTACAGTTGGTTAAAGAGTTAAGTGAGATGGTATTAAAACAAGCTATTTTTGATCGTACACCAAAGGACTAGGACAACTTGCCTGCTGGAGTCTTCCCATCCGATTATAATTTAGGTGTCTTCAAGGCTAAAGTGATAGGCTCTTAATAAACTAATGCGCCTTACCATCAACGATTGCATCACTGCTTACTATTAGGTGAGATCGTAATCAAGCATTAGTTTAAATCGAATTAAAAAGAAATTTAAAAAGAATTTGACATCTCTAATGATTTTAAACCGACAAACGACAGTACTATTTCTAAGACAAGGCTTGTGCCAAATATATTACATGAAGAAAATTTGTATGAAATGAGAGAGGAAGACACTTTGCGACAAATACAAATAGGACTGACAAGTCCTAGTTAAGGTTAAGTTTTATCAACATTAACGTTTTCCATAATATTTGATTTTGACAATACTTTTCGCTTGGAAAATTACAGTTGCATCTCTGTACGAACTTCTACGATCTTTTTTTGAGTTTTTATCAGTCATTGAGGGTTCTTTGCTGACTGTAGAAGCTCATAAGACTGCTACATCGCTCACCATAGTGAATTATTACATAATCAAATCGCTTGCGACAAAAATAGCCCACCTATCCTTTACCTACACACTTGATAATTTAGCTGTCTGTACTATAATGACTGAGCAACGTAGCTACATTGTCGCAAATAATCAGTTTGCAACATCGTCGCTAATAAAGCCGTACCGGGTGCTTATTAGCAAAATAACTCATTACGTTGTTGTCTTAAATATCAGTTAGATTAATTGGACATTGAGTACTGTTCACTAGTTCATTAGTAAAGTATCTCCAAGTAACTAGTTATTTCCTTTATACTTTGTATGGGATCGTTATTTTTGTAGTGTTTAACTTAGAAAGTAGAGTGGAATGAGAGTTTATAGTGAGAATAAGGAAAAATTAGGGAGGGCGTTTATGAAACTTCATGGTTATTTTTTAATTTGACTTTTTTAATAAATTATAAGAGAGGGCACGTTAACTTACTGTTTATGTATTAGCCTACATATAGGATAAGCCTTATAGTGTTCCCACTGCTGGGACTCAGGCCTCCTCTCAAGGAGTGGAAATGGGCTGTAATGCACCACATGGACCCAGTGCGGATTGGTAGATTACCTATACCTATATAATTTGTTTTCATGTGTCAAGTCACACATATCTAATACCAATACAAAATCAGTTTTGGTCTATAGAGGTGAGTAGTCATCAAATAATTCTGAAACGGGAGAGTATCAGACTTTTACTGACTAAAACTCATCTGTATTCCTTCTGTTGCCTATTGGGTTGCAATAAAAATACTAGAGCACTTGAGATGACTTTTTTTTGTAGCTACATCTTTTTTAAAACGCTGAAAATCACGAAAGTAAAAATCTATATAATTTTTAAAGTCCTTATTTTTGAAAAGCATAGGTGGGTTGGTATATGTCAGCAGAATATAAATTTAAGGGGCAAATACACTTTGTTTCTAATCCATTTAACTGGGATATACATTAACTTGTTCAGTGGTCAGTAAACGTGGAAATGGTCATTAAGTTAACTATGTAATTGCGATTTGCGGCAAGAACAATAATCTTTAGTATGTTACTTGGTTTTATACTTTCATACTGTCAAGAGTATGGGTTCTCTTTATTAGGTTGAATATTCATTTAGATTGTACAAGGTTCGGTAATGGGCAGCGCATATTGTTCGCAGAACAGATGGTTGGAAATGGGTTGGATGGAGTGGTGACCGTGTACTAGAAGACCCAGCGTTAGAAACCTGCTAATTAGGACCTAGTGACGATCGCAGGAATTTGATGGGTGCGAGACACGTAGGTACCTAAAACTGGGGGTTGTGATAACACTTGGGAGATCTTTTTTTTAACGAGGGACATTCTTTCAGTCTTTTGCCTGAAAAGGTATTGGTATCGCGGAGTGTAATAGATTACTTTTAAATTCTGGAAGAAGTATGGTTCAGAAAAGTGAGGGTTTTATATTTTAATTTTTTTTTTTGGCCATTTGACAAACACATCACGTAGTTGCCAGATGTCAAATTTTTTAATAAGGTATTAAACCTGATCTAAGTTCCAACCATGCCAAATGCTGATGTCCCTATCACTAGCAAAGGGGACGGGACCAGAATAAAAATTATCTTATTTAACTATCTACTTAGACGTTGGTACTTATTAGACTTTTATTGTTACCAATAGGCTAGAGTTTGACCTTAGCCTCTGCTAATGATTTAGACTTGTTTTAATCTAGTGGTAGTTAAACTTTGAATGGCCAAAATTATTAATATGTTATTTTTATGCGTATTATCTCAGGAATCTGAGGTCCTAGCCCTTTGAGAGGCGTACGAGGGGCCAAAGCCAACTTGCAGAGGCCCTTTGAGTAATTTTAATGAGACGCGATACCGTCAAATTACAATTTAACTTTTATTCGAAGATAGGGCTTGTATACCATACCTAGTAGGCGTATGTGTCTAGCTGGCTTTTTTATCTATTTGTCTATTATTCTATCAAGTAGAATCTGCTTTATATTTCTGGGTCGTCAAAATATAACTATTGCGGGCCATATACTATTCATGCTGGAATATCGTCAGAGGGCCGGATTAAATGCTTTGCTTTGCCGTACGTTGTCATCAATGTTTTAAACAAACATGTGGGTAGTTTTACAATTTCAGTAAGTAGGTATAACTAACTGCCTGATGAAGGTTACCGAACTAATTCATCTGTTACAGTAACATTATAATAAGCGACATTTTGAAGCACGTGTCTGCTTGTTACACATTTGAGTTCAAACGGCAGAACTGATTTGAATTAAATTTGGTGCACGAGAAGAACATGTCCTAGTGAGTGTGGAACCTAATACAGAAACATGCTTGTACGATACAACTACATACTGAAAGCAGAGTTAATAGAAATCTCTATTCCTAGACAGCACGTTTCGCCGAAAACTTTGTTGATAGAAAATATTGTAGTAGATATCTCGGTCCAAAGAAAGCACTGTCGACGGAGATCTCTGTTTATAGATGTACTTCTTTGCCGAAAACTTTTTACATAGAAACCACTCCTATCGGAACCCTTGGTTCACAGAAAGCTACCTTGGAGAATGTGCTATTCCAGACACTACCAGATATTGTTACTGCGAAGGCGTGTTTATTTGTATCTTCTTCACGCGGTTCTGAATGTTCAGTACCTATTCGGGAAGACCTTGTCAGGTATCTCATGATCTACTAAATAGAGAATTTTCCTTAAGGAAAATAATCCCAGGATACATTTTTACTTTCACGCGGACCAAACCGCTGATACAAAACAAGCTTATGATAAGTCTCTATGAATTAACTAGTTCATTAAACATTCTAAAAAAAACCGACTTACATCAATCATTTCACGAAAGATTAGGTGCTAAGAAAAAAGCGTCATTACATGTGTTGTTTATATATAAGCGAATAAATGAGCTCCAAATGACGTTTGATGATGAAATGACTTTACAAGAAGCATCCATTGTTATCGATGCGTCGTGATGTCGTTTTGATTAGAAAACTAACTATATAAGTAACGAATGTGGCGTTCGTCGCATCACAAATCAATTTCTCAAATTGAAACATGACTGTAGATACAAAGCCAGTTTTTTCCATTCTGCCTGGCCCCCATTGACGTCGGTGATTGAACTTCTAATTGGCAATGAGAACTGTCATCGGTCACGGTGGCTGAAGTGGTCACGATGCTGCCTGGCACTGCCAGCGACGGCCATCGCCACATAGGTGACAATTCTGAACGCTTACCATCTAAATTCAAACTGTCTAATATTGGACAATCTATTAGGAAACAAATTTTTTCTCATGAACTATTTTGTTTTCTATTATCTAGACTAACTGTATCATCTCTATAAAAGAGGTTTGATTTACTAGAAGTACCTAATATCCATCCACTCCATCTAGATTCATAAGTTGATAGCCAGAGTTGATGTGAAAATTACTACGGACACGCTAATAACCAAATTAGTTTTACCTATTATGATTAGGAATTTCCCGACGACAACGTCACATTTATAAAATTGAATGTTATGTAACGTTGGTAATAGAAAAAATAACTACTTACAATGAAACAAAGTGACTGTTTTAATTATGAGGCTGTTCGTTAGTTTTCCAATGCATTGCTTATTACTGATGATGCTGCGTAATAAGGCAAGTATGTTTATGAAATGATACTTTAGCTTCATATTCAGCGGGTCGTGTCTCCGGCGCTCACACATTTTCTACATCACTCCTAACGGTGTTAACTCATTACCGGGCGACGTTGTCTCAACATTTGAAATACAAAATGGCGTCCGCTGTAAATTACCATATTTTTAGTAAAATTGACACTTTGCCATTATCTACCGGTCGGGCACCGCAGTCAAGTCAACGCCCTCAAACCATCCGGATCTAATTACGTAGTGTCATTAACATTGCGGAGGCGGCACGTCGGCCTAGGAAATGGAATCGAATCATTAGTAGTTTGATTACAAAAAAGGCTTAATAGAAATATAATAACGTCCGACGGAGAAGAAATTGTAAAAAGATTGTAGAGCGATCCAATAATTGGCGGTTATTTGTCGATACGGTTTGGAGCGGGTAATGGGTTGGGACGCCTCGACGTGACTCCAGGGGTACTGGACGACCCCTCCCCTCACCCCGTCCCCCCACCACGTCGCCGCAGTCCTCACAGTCATTATTGTTTAGAGATTTGCAGATCGATTGCTATGATAGATCGATCTATATGTATATGCTTAACGAGTACCTACACTTAACTTCGCTACCGAACTACTTTATCAAGATTGAATCTGTATTACAAGACGATTATACCTCCATTCTTTGATTTGACTATTTCAATATCACGAAGAATTTCTACTGACATTTTTTTTTATCACTTTTCTGTCATTTTTGACGTTGTACGTGAAGTCACCTCGCGTATTATCATTCATATTTCATCCTTTTATAAGGCGACACCGCGAACAATGTTATACCATATTCTATAGAGTAAATCTTTACATTGAGTGAAAACACGATTTGGCGTGAAGATTTGGTGTTAACAAAGCGTTTTGTGATCATTTATTGGCGGCTGCAACGGTTACTTACGAAATTCGCGTAAAACTGACGCCATTGAACGTTTACGAGTGATGTTTGGCCCCGAAACCGCCGAGGTGAAGAGTGAATAGAATTCTTGATGGCACCTAGCAAAATACAATTTTGTTTATCTACTTGTTTTCACTGAATGGATCTATAATACTACCTGTTTTATTTTGAATGGTATTTATATATCTAAAGAATCATTTGAGGTTCAACTACATACCAAAAAATACCGATAAGATAAAAAAAAACCTCATTAATAACGGAGATTCTGAAATTTTCATAAGCACTAGAAATTTCATAATTCACGGTTTTTACGTCAGTCATCCCAGGCCATCCCCTTCAATCTTCAAATTCAATCAATAGTAGTACCCGATTAGTTTCTTAATTAAAACTACTACTTTGAACTTGTAAAATCTGATAGAGACGGATGTAGGTAGATTAGCTAATAAAATAAATAGCAAGCCATTTAATATATAACGTTCATAAGTTTGATATTTATGTGTCACCAGTATTTGGCATTTGTTTTAATGTTAGCTTTCAATCATAATCTCCTTAAAGTGAACAGGTATCTTATCGAAATCTAACCTATTCTCTTCCACCCACTCATTTTTAAGCGATATTTTATTCAAAATCTAATTTATAATGTCAAATTCACAGAATCTTTGCATTAATTAAATACTAAAATAGAGCTGCTTTAACCAAACTACAATGTCCTTAAAGACAACCATCTTTTGCCTTCACCTCGAAATAAATCGCTGGTTGCAAGGCCCAACGTAACGTTAACAAATTTTCTATATTAAACTATAAATCGAGAACTAACCGTACGAGCGTGAAGTATCTAAACTAATACGTGATAACCTGGTTATAGACTTTTTATACAAAATATTGCTTTTTTTAAAAACATTGCGATCAAAACCAGTCACGTCAAAGGCCGTAGGATTGTCTAGTGTCAAACTTTCTGTCAGATAATACAGGAGCTTAAAAAAATGGCTACGTGCGTCGTTATTTTGACAATTGATTTGACCTTGCTCTATTTATCATTGTTATAGGAATTGCTGTGATATGAACTGTATTGGCTTAGTGAGATAGATGAATCTAGACTTGGGTGCGAGATAGCTGAGTCATCCTGAATCTCTGCAACGACTATTCATTGAAGCGTTTTACAGTGCACATATCTGTCCATCTCTTGCTATATTTTCCACGGGGAATCTGGATATCATACCGACGACTTTCAAACTCTAGGCTTGGTAGGTAGTGTTTCAGATAACACCCAGGCTAGAGCCGATGGGCCTTTGATATATAAGAAACGCTCGCCGGACTTTATACCTAAATATATAATCAGTTTGCGTATCAGGCGTATCTTCGTCTAAATCAAATCAACCCCGAACTAAACGATCGACGCTTTCCACTATTCAAAATTAGAATGTTTAAATTAAATTTGAACTATTTCTCTGTTAGCTTGCATTTTGTAAAGGTAGCCTTCGATATACAACCTTCATAAAGGATGGATATCTTTAAGAGTCTTTGTTTCAAACTGTTTCAATTGCATATATGGAGGTCGTACGACAAAATTAAGGGGTTGTTCAAATTTAGAACAGGACTTGGACTGCTTCCATTCTGTAGGAGCTTGGCTCCAAAGAAAGATTATCGTCGATTTTGAAAGAGTGAATCTTTAAGATGTTTTCACATTATCATACGATGATAGCTCTTTGGAACGTTTAGTTGTGCAGGGAGAGTAGAGAGTCAAAGTTCTCGCGGCTGATCACCTACCAGATGGACAGACCTAATTAAATCATCTTCGAAGTGTGGATCACTTAATGTATTCACAGTGCCACTAATAGAAAGAAATGGAGAATTCTCGTAAAAGTCGCAATCAACCTACCAGACGATCCATAACCACGATCACTCCAGCAAGTGTACGACTGAGAAGAAGATTAATTTAATTATTTAATCGTTTGCTTTAGGAAGAGTGTCCGGAAAGATAATTATCAAATCTCTGGATAATCTCACGACCCTAAACTTTACAATGCCTACCTAAAAAAAATTTTTACTTACATACGAGCTATAGAAAAAGAAGCATCAAATGAAATGCAAGGATTATTAATTGTATTATTTTTCTCTGAAAATATGCCATATCTGCTGCTAGGATTTGTCTAGTTTCTTTATATCGATAGTTTTCTAGTTTATTTTTGTAGTTAGGACTCACGTAAATTCTTAACTTAGTTTAAATACTCGTACTACCTATTTCCTTAAATCTCTATATTGTAAGCTCCCATAATCCATAAACTATTGTGTTTAGTTATATACCTAGTCGTCTTTCTTTATAATAATTCTTCTCCTAGTTACATTCAGCGTCCGAAGCATTGACGTTGCGGATTTTACGTCTATCCTCTAGTTACTATTTTTATGCTTGCTTTTGTTGTTTCCAAAACTTACCTTTGTGTTCAATGGGTTCAAAAGCTATGTTCAAATCCAAATGCTTTGCCGTAGTTTCAGAATCCTTCATTGTATACGTAGAAATTGCTAATTAAAGTAGGTACCTGAGTACTAAACAAAAGTATCTTAATAGATGCTATTGTTTAGATTCTTTGTTTAATTGTTCCGTAGGTAATCAGTCTGTATGATATGGATGCTGTTCCTATCTAATGATATTGTGGATTTTCGGGTTTAGAAACAAGAACCTTAAAGATATTCTACTCAATTGTTTTAAATCTCCCTTATTTACGAGAGTCCATAAAGTTCCGTAGCTCCATTCCTTTCCTAACCCTTTGTTCAGTACCTACTATCGGCAGTTTTATATAACCACTAATATCTTAGTAAAGCATTTTTAGATCCCAGTGTGGTGTAGGAGTATATCTCGCCTATTATAAGAACATCAACACTACAGAGTGCGGAAGGGTGGGCGTTGTGAGGGCTGTCTCGACTTTCAAAAAATGCTAATTCTCAGGTTTAATGAATAATTTTCTTTTATTTACTTATTCAAAATTTCAAGCACAAAGGTACAATGGCGAACATAATACCTTAGGTATTCTCAACCAGTTATCCAATGTTGGAGTTTTATTGAGCTTGATTTGCCATCAAATTAAGATTTTTTAACATTTAAATATCCTTGAAAACCCACTCTTGCTGCGCGTATTTGCACTAGTGCAGAAAAATGCACCAGCGAACCCCCGCCACCGTTCCACGAGGCGCCGGACAGACCCCGATTTTTTATACACGTGGAGTCAATGCAGCAATCGGCTCCATAACATCTTCAAATGTGGGTTGAGCGAATTCCGCCTACGTCGTAATGACAATTTCTCTATTTTTATCTAATATACCTAATATGTTATTTCATAAGCTAAGTATAGAAGGTTGGAATGTAAGAGAAGGCATAATTTGATGGGCGGAATATAAATTCAATAAGAGTCAACGCCCTTTACTATATTTTCGTGCTCATCTCTACAACAGACATCTGCTAACATTTTCCTTTATTCAAAAACATCGCTAACGGATTCAATATTTTTTTCTATCACCACCAATATTCAACTAACAACGCATCAATGATCTACCTACTTACCGTCATGATATCGATTTCCTAAAAAAATCTTATTGTATTTGAACAAAAAAAGGCTTATTTTATGGTAAGCACGTCCTATATTATTGCCTTTTACAATGAAATAATTAGCCAGGTCGATAACGGGAACATTTTTTATTCAGCTTCAGTTTTTCCTTTGTACGTTTGTAATTTAATATTTTTTCAAACGAACCCCATTGAGTGGGTGCGTGAAAAAATATATTTACCTATTGTAAATAAATCAAGGTATAATGACATCGTTTTCTTGAACGAAAGTGGGTGGTGATTTAAAATGAGGTAAATTGAAATTTGGAAGACTTCAGACATTGATTTTTGACTAGTCTGTTAGTCTATGTCAGTGGTCGTAAAAGAATTGTTATAAATAATTGTGTGACGAGCACGATAATTTATTTTGTGTCTGGATGTAATTAATTTTAATTGTGGACAGGACACATTGCACACAGAACAGATGGCCGCTGGGGCCGGAAAGTTCTGGCGTGAAGACGCAGCATAGGAAGGCCTTCCACAAGGTGGACCGATGCCCTGGTCAGAGTTGCTAGAATCCGATGGATGCAAGACGCACAGGGCCGGTTTTTGTGACGGCGCTTGAGGGAGGCCTATATCCAGCAGTGGTCGTCTTTCAGCTGAATGATAATGATGTCATCTACTATGTATTAAGGAAAATTTATAAGTATTTAGCAGTTGTCTAGTACTCATGGCACAAACTCTGCTTAATTCGAGACTAGATGACTTTGTAGGAAAGTTGTGGAATATTACTATTTTATCATTGTTCATGTACCTATGAATTTCATGGCCACTCCATAGTGCCGTGAAGATCCTTAAACAGGCGTGAAAATGTGGACGGTTTTCACGGGATTCACGCTCAGTTCATGTTGGTTCCCCAATCACGCCCGAAGTCAAGGCGTGTATTCACGGCACTACGTTAAGCATTACAAGTTAAAACACGCTATGGCATCAATTTTCAGTTATGTAAAATACTTAAGAAGAGAGATGGTCACACAGCATTTGCTTCATGTAAAATACCTCCAGATGTTTTTCAGCAGCCTCCGTAGTCCTTATAACCTATTTGGAAATAAAATTGACGATGTTGACTACCTACCTAATAATATGTAAATGATTAAATAAATATGTAAAAAAATAAGTAAAAAAAAAACATTTGTAGGGCAATGTGTGTAAGGATAAGATTGGCTGAGCAGATTTTCAGAAATTTATTTCATCAGTTTAGCATTTTACAAATTGATGAGTATTTTAGCTAAATTGTGTTTTCAGGTGATATTGTTGATTTAAAAAATTAAAAAATTATTGTTAAGAATCTAAAATTAATTATTTTGAAGCACCTCTGTAATTGTGTGTGTGTGTTTTCAGCAAAGATATATTAAGCTAATTTAATGTGGAAGGTAAAGAAAATATAGTTCAAGCAAGTTTTTAGCTATTGCAATGTGCCGTCACGATCGTTTTCCAACTAATAAAATAAGCACTTTCAAAATAAAACTTCACAAACTAGCAATCTGTTTTTTGTTGCTGGCAGGTTGAAAAACTTAGAATAAATTAACTATTTAAACATCACCTCCCACGATGAAGCCCTAAAATGATTCATTTAACATCTTTTGTAGCTGTCTGTCTTGTAGACGTTTGGAAACAAAACCCCATCTTTGTTTTAACTATCTGACTTGTACCTGGTACTTTACTGCGCTATTGTAACTATCTGCATGAGGTACTTCGCCCTAAATTATCTTCAATGCTCACCTGTCCTTAAATAATTCGTTAATTCTCCAAAACTCAGACTTTCTACCAAAAAGTATAAGCATTGTCTGCTTACTCTTTGTCCCTTCACATTGCATTCCACAGAAATGTTCTCAAAAAAAAAATCATAAAAAAAACTTAGGATAAAAGGAACCAAGGAAACAAAAAACAAAAAAAAACATAATTCAATAATATAAATATTGCATTTATTTCAACGAATTCTGCAAATATAATAACTGTAGATAATAATTATAATAATACTATTCAGTTTACAAGACTTTCAATCTTTCCCTAGGCGGACGAATCAACGCCGCAAAATACCAAAGAATTCTTTCACTGGCTGGCACAGGACTTTGTTTCAAATAACTATTTAGAATAACGTCATCTGAATAACAGTAAATGCAGATCGCATAAAATTAGGTTAAAAATTAAATTATACAAATTAAAATAAAATTATTGGAAGTCGTATTGGAGGCAAATTCAATATCCCTTGATATACGTCGTACGTCAGTCGCCTTGACGTAAATACGATTAGTATCTACATGACAAACAAAATAATAGTAAAAACTAAAGAACAAAAATAAATACAAACATAACAACAAAATAAAATTATAACAAAAAACGATATGCAAATAAATAAACATGCTCAGAGCCTAAAGTATAACCATAAAGCTGTTGTAGGTATGTATTGAAGTAGTAAATAATGCTAGTTATGTTCTTTATGCGAGACCGGGGACATTTGCATTTGAAAGATCAATAGAGACGTATCAAGGTGTTTGGAGACGGTAGCGAAAATTTCCACGAAATAAATAAGGGCAAAGCGTTCGCTCCCGCGGCGCGTGCGCAGCACACAGGGGCGCGGGCGCGCACCGCGCTCGTGCCCCCACGTACATTCAAATTTGAAGAAAATATTTGCATATCGCCTAACGCCCCAATCGAGACCCACTTTTATGTAAATCTCACGAAAGAATAGCAAAAACTGCAACCGGGACCCCACACGACAAAACGAGGCATTATCATGTAAAATCGACAAACTCCTAATGTTATGTCTGTATGTATTTTTGTACTTCAAGGCTCGCGCCCATAGCCGAGACCCTTGCGAAAGATATGCGAAGTAAACTAATTAGATACATTTATATCACAAGTTCTTAAGATGCCTCTACGAAACAAATAATATATTTATATCTACCTATAGATTAGAGTTATCAAATACACAATACGAGCAACGGTCGGAGATAATTTTACAATGCACATCGTTACATCTAATAGTATACTTTTAACTATTTACAGTGGAGCTCAAGAGAAAAATAATTTACAAAACACTTGGATCCTACAAGGCACCTTATTTTAAATAATTATAGACTTCAGGCTTCGCTATGACTTTACATAATAATAACTAAGACATTTAAATTCTCTAAAATATATAATTTGGTTTTCATTACAATCCTACAACAATCGACATGTCGCTAATACCTAATAGGAGTTTTAAATACGAACAACTAGGAAGAATAATATTATGCAACAGATTACTAGTCTATATCTCTCTGTGGTGCTGGTCTTCAACATGTGGAGCTAAGCCGGTATAATAATGTAGTAAAAACAAAGGAAACAATGGACACTGATGTGCCGTTTCCGAGAAAGTTTTGATTGGCGTCATTTAAATAATTGATTATTCATGTGGAGCGAAATGCGCCAGATCGGTCCCATTAGATATACGACGTCCTTCACGCGTCCTAACTCCTACCATTGTTGTGCATCGTTTGCATTTGTATAGTGGCTTAGAGCAGCCGCCCACCTCCGCAACTGCGGCCCAGGGCGAGGCCCGCCTCTCGCGATGACGACGCAAGCACGTGCCGCGGTCAAGACACCAACAAACACAAACAACTTCTAAACAATGTCCAAGAGCCAAACTGCAGAAAAAATAATCTATTTCACACTAATTTCAGATTTATATTATAATTTGAAGATTGAGTAATGTTTTTTACTGTTGCCACGCTCCCAGCTATAGGTGCTCAGTAATTATTTGAATTACGAAATAATTTCTGAGATTGAATCGGCTGCGTACGTGCTACCATTATCTTTTGCATCGGCCGACCGACTTGGCGCATATTTATCTCAATACAGTTTTGAATGTACTTTATTCATTGGCAGACAGTTTAGCTCAATCTGTAGATTGAAACACCAACACTACGGAGAGATAACGTTAAGCTATTTCAGTTACACCTAAATTTTATTTACAAAAGGACTCACTAGTAGGAAGATAGCAACGACCGTCACGGCACCAAATGAGCTTCGCTCGAACCGCATTAACTACATCTTCGTCTCGAAGTGAACACAGTCAGACTGACAATGACGCGGTCGAGCGGAGCTCGCCGCTGCGAGGTTCTACGTAAGAGGGTGCAGAATCGCTTAGCACTGGGAAGCACTAGGCGACTCGGCCCGCGGTCAAGTCGTACACTCACCGTTTCCGGCGAGCTGCGGCCGCAGGAAGGCGCTGTGCAGGTCGCCGCCCATGCCGCTCTCCAGCCGCGCCGCCATCTGCATGAGCGCGAGCGTGCTGTCCTCGCCGCCGCCCGCGCCGCTCTCGAGGCGCGCGCGCACGGCCGCGATGTGCCCGCGCGTGAACACGTGGTCCTGCACCGAGTACTTGTGACTGTACTTGAAGTCACACACTCGACACTCCTCCGGCGGCGGCGCGTCGGACACCTCCATGAGTCCGGCGGCCAGGCGCGCCTTCTTCTCTTTGGCACGTGCGTTTTGGAACCAAACTTGCACCACGCGTTTGGGCAGCCCGATTTCCCGTCCGAGCGCCTCGCACTCGGCCATAGTAGGAGTTTTATAGTCGCCGAATAACGATTTCATTATCTTTACTTGCAAGGATGACATTTGCGTTCGGTATCGCTTGCCAGGGGGGCGCGCCGACTGCTGCTGGCCCGGTAGTGGCGAGGTGGGCTCATCTTCCTCGTAGAACTCCATAGTCTCGGAAGCGGTATCGGAGCGCTCGTCAGCGTCCGACCCGGGTCGTGACAGATCAACTGGTTTGCTGAGATCTAAAGGTATCTCCGATTTTCCATGTTCTGGGCGTCGCTCAGATGCTTCATTGTTCCCACCGCCGTTTTGTTGGGCGGCGGCATGGGCTTGTAATTCAGTTACATAGCGTTTCATTGACTCCTCACTGTACTGCTTGATAAACTTCTCCATGTCTGAGTGAAAAGGTGGAAAAATAGGGGGCAACATGGGAGCCCCCGCTTGGGAAAAATTTTGCTGCCGGTCACTTTGTTGGGAGCCAAAACTTGGTGTTGATTCTGTACTTAATTCTTCATCAGGCAGCGCGTCCACGTTAATTTCTCCTCTCGCACACTGATCTGCGTGTTTCGTGCTCAAATGACTTTCTAATGCGCTCTTCACCTTGAACAGAGCTGGACAAAACGGACATCGTTTGTTTATCACTTGTGCATGCGCACGAAACTGTCCTTTCCTCTCACGTGCTCGTGTATTTTGAAACCAAACTTGTACCACTCTTTTTTTCAGTCCAACTTCACGTGCTATGTTTTCTAGCATTTTTCGTGATGGGTTAGATTCAATTTGGTATTTTTGGTAGAGGTAATCCAGTTGTTCCGGTAGAATGGTGGTTCTTAAGCGTTTGTCTTTTGGCTGTTCACCAGTTTCCACTTCTTCGTAGTCATCGAATTTCCTCTTTGCTACTTGTTGATTGAGAGCTGCCACTAAAGGATGACGAGCCTCATCACTCCCAAGGGACGCATTTAGCTGTTGCAGCTGCGCGTGCTGCTGAAGGATCCCAAAAGGGGAATCCGGCGGGTATGTAGGGAATAAATTTGGATTCATTATGTGAACAAGTTGATGTTCCCGCCATAAGTCAAACCGTGGGAAGACTAGGTTGCATTTATCACATTGAAAATTTCCATCTTTTTCTTCACGAGGTGCATGTGTCAGTGGAGTGACTGGCGTTAAAGGTGTTGGTGGTGCCGGAGACACTGGATAGTTGGGCGCCGCAGGAGTGGGCGTGCGGGGTGGGGCGGGCGAGACCGGCACGTGCGGGGGGTGGTGCTCAACATTGCTCGAGTTCGAGTCCTCACTACTCAATGTGGCGGCAACTTGAGCTGCCGCCGCCTGTGCCTGTGCTGATCTTTTAGCATCTTCTTCTTTAAAACAATGAGTCTTTTGATGTCGTATGAGTTCATAGTACCTCTGGAATACTAATTGGCACTTTTTGCACTGGTAGTTAAGACCTGGAGTGCGTTGAAATCTATTGGCATCGTCTGTGGCGCTCGCAGGTGGATCTGCAGCTGGTTGGTTTTCGTAGACTTTTCTAGCTTTTTGGCGTGCGTTCTGAAACCATACCACTATTACTCTCGGACTCAATCCCAGTAACTTCGATAAATATTCGAGATCATCATCTTTGGGATAAGCATTGTTTTCAAAAAACTCTTGTAATACTTTGATTTGATAGTCAGTGAACCTAGTTCTGTTGGCGCGTTTGCCAGAAGACCCCGTTGAGCTGTTGGATCCGTTCGAATTGCCCCCGGAAAGTCCGAAATCGGCCGGTCCCCTGCCAGGACTGAGGCTGCGATTCGGGGTCAAAGGTAGGACGTTCGGGGGCGCGGAGTTTGGGGTCGTGAAGTTAGGATTCAGTTTTGGTGGTAGCATCGACGGATGAGGCGGTTGCGGTATACTCGTTGCAGGAATAGAATCTAACTGAGACTGGATTAATGAGTTTAACGACACATGCGTCGGAGTTTGTGGTCGTGATTTGTTTTGAAGATGGTGGTCATTAGCATGAATCATTGGCGCCGGACTCTGCGATGGCGCTTGCGGAAAAATAAAGCTTTTATCTTCCTGGTGGCGATCATCGTACGAATTGTATTTCTCTTCTATTGATGGCTCGTCATTAGGCTCCGACTTTACCTCCTGTTGCATTAACATGGTATCCTCAATTTTTGCCTTTTTTTCAGGAGGTGGCTTACCTTCATCTGAACTAGCTGATGAATCCAAAGTAGTAACTTTAGCCTCACCGGTTTTCTCATATTCTTCTAGGTTGAGTGTCGTGGAAGGAGGATTGTTGAAGTTATAAGGTGAATCTTTGTTCCGCTGTCGCTCCTTGAAAAGAGTATTCCTGAACCAATGTTTGATTACCTTGGTGGCGAGTCCAGACTGTTGGGCCATTTTCGCGATAGCCTCGTCGCTGGGCGAGTTGTTAATGTCAAAGTGCGCTCGCAATATCTTGAGTTGTTCGTCAGTGATGCGAGTGCGAGCTCGCTTTTGACCAGCTGCAGCGTTAGCCTGCAAACAAAAGAAATCTTTGTTAAATACAAGCTCGGAGAATGAAGAAACGAAACGAGTTTCCAGTTGTCAAAGGGTTCATTTATCTATAACGATATTAAACAGGTAAGTCCGAATACTAAGGGAAGTCGTTACTAATAATAATGGTCGGACCCTTCATACAACAATAGATTCTCTGTCGCCTTGTGCAAACAGATAGGTAACGTAAATCGTCGAGCTTATCTCACAATAAGTCGTAGATATCCTTATTGCCCACGATCGAATTTACACAGTAACTGACGAAAATAATCAATGCGAAGCCTTGTGTTTGTATAAGTAAATACATGTTATTTGTACGTCGCGACTGAATTTAACTGCGGAGGTAATTGAGTGTTGCTAAATGATTGCGCAGTAATATTTGACTTGAAATTGATTTTTAATTATTTAAGTTTAAATCCGTTTTGGTTGGTCCACGATTTCTTTGCAAATATTAAGTATGATGATATATGATTGTGCAATTCAAAATTTGATATTTGATTTGCTAACCATATTCATAGTACAAATTTTAATAAGTAAACAGAAAAGTTGATCATTAAACACAGAAGCTATAACTTATAATGGCTATAAAATCTACATTTAATTTTAAATTTCGAAGCATAATTTGTTTTAATTGATTCTAAATCTATCATTGTTTACACGCCGTAGGTAATTCTTATGATAATATTGAATTTATACTGAATACGATTAAACGTCTAGTCACTTTTATAAGTCATAGTTATCATACTAATGTTATTCCTCACAGGCGTTAATGTGACATCACAAACCATTTAATACCAATTTGTTTAATTTCCATTATTTTATATTTAACTGTTGGATATAATGTAATTTATCTAATGATTTGTTTATTGTTATTTACAAGTTAAGTGTCGGTAAGAATAATTAGTGTAACAACGCGATGTTTATAGAGAAGTCAGTTGTTATGAATAAGGACTCACCTGCTGTTGCTGCTGTAATAATTGCTGTTGTTTCATTTGAGCGTCGTGACCGAAGGGCATCGCATCGAATGGAGGAGGTGGTAGCATGAGTGGAACTAGAGGCGGTTGAAGGTTCATTGCGGCCAGCGCACCCATATTCAACCCGAGGGGAAGGCCCAACGATAGCATTTGTGCTACCATCGGGTGCAGTTGCCCCAGCTGCTGCTGCAGTTGGATCATGTTCAAAGCCGCCTGCATCTCTTGCACTTGTGCGGCTAGCAGCGCACCAGCTTGCGCGTCTCCTTGCGCGTTCCCATTCTCATTGAAATTCCCACTGTTATCACCGCGCGGGGACGGCGACCTCTCACCCTGCGGCGCTGGAGACGCCGCGCGAGGCGAATTCGGCGCACCAGACTTCCTCTCATACTCCGATTTGAACTGTTCAGCGAACTGCTCCAGGAATTCCAATGGTACTTTATCTTTATGCACTTCCTCACAATGGGTTTTGAGAACAAACACACTAGAAAACTCCTTGTTGCAATGTTGACATGTTGACTTGGTTTCACCATCCGGGGGCTTCTCCTCAGGAGGCGGTGGCGGCGGACTTGGTACGCGCGCCATCTCCCGTTCTTCTTGCATTTTTCTTCTCTGGTTTTCATTGTATTGCATGACGAGATCGAAGCCAAAAGTTTCCAAAAGTTGCTTATACATTTGTGAATTGCGTTTGGGCGGGTTGCCCTTGGCTACCATCTCGTCAAGCGCAGCTGTTTCAGCTTCACCTAGCGGCGAATGCGCCCGCGCATCGCCAAACGGACATGAAGTTGCCCGGTGTGCGTCGAGTAGCTCCCCGTTCGGGAATGACGCGTGACAGCGCTCGCACGTAGCGCTACCTGCGCGCGGGGATCGCGGACTACCTGGGCGCGCAGGGGGCGAGGAACGCGGGCCCCCACTGCTTGTAGATGAAGGGGATGTATTTTTCGGCGACAACACGTCTTGTAAAATTTTGGCGGGGTCGGTTCGATCTGGTTGCTCTACCAAGGGCCTTGACAAGTCCACGTGTCCGGCTGCGGCGAGCTCTTGCAACTTGCCCGCGCGAGTTTGATGTAGCACTGATCTCATGTGAATGTCGAGCGTGCTTCCTTGCGTGTACGCAACTTTGCAAATGTTACATTTGTATCGTTTGCGGTCATCCTCCTCACTTGATGTACTCTTGGGAGTCAGA
This sequence comes from Mythimna loreyi, assembly GCA_029852875.1. Lineage (NCBI taxonomy): Eukaryota > Metazoa > Arthropoda > Insecta > Lepidoptera > Noctuidae > Mythimna > Mythimna loreyi. The sequence goes on along the minus strand of CM056780.1, from coordinate 12,723,471 downwards.
GTCAAATTAGAAGGCGCAGAGCCCGCCCCCGGCGATACGGGAGGGTTATTATTATTCTGTTGTTCTTGCATAGCTCGCTTCAATTTATGTAAATGGCTCACGCTATTGTAGTGTACTAGCAAAATGTTCTTTTGCGTAAACGATTCTTTGCATACGTCACATTTGAATGGTCTATTTGGGTCAAGGTACTTTTCCATGGGGTAGGTTAGTTTTTCACCTTTTCTATGGAGAAGTGTTTTGTTATGTGCTGTCAAGTAAGATTGGCGCGTGAATGCTACTTTGCATCTATGACATTTGTACTTTCTATTTGGGTCATTATATGAATCTTCCGCCATTGCTTGTGAATTTAGGTAATCTTCCAAAAATTGCTGATCTTTGTAAATAATTGAGTCGTCTGAGTTTTCGGCGTCATTATGACCGGACTCGTCAGCAACGGTTGCACTAGAATCTCTATCTTCCATATCTGCCAAGTCATCATCGGGAGTTCTTAGAGCTTCCTTGCGTAGCAGCTCTGCAGTCGCGGCATCTAAAGCTGTGCCCTGGGCAGCTTGTAGTAAAGGGTTCGATGCTAAACTTCGCTTGAATGCACTTAGCTCTTCTTCAGATAATTCAGGGTGGGATGTCTCAACGTGCTTTTGTAGAGCCAACACAGATCTAAAGCTCCTTCCACACAGAACACACTTGGTGGCGTCTCTGATAACGTGATATTGTGAATGCAGTTGTAGTTTCTCAATCGTCTTGAATGCTAGACTGCATTGATTGCATCGATATTTGTACACATGTTTCTCAGACACTGACATGTTCGCGATTGAATTACGCGCGTGCGCTTCTCTGAAATGATTTTGTAGCGCATGAGCAGCGTCAAAATATCGGTTGCATCCCTTCTTCCAGCAAACATATCCCGGCCCTTGGGGAGTTTGTTTCAGTTCTAAATGGCCGGACTCATTCTGATGTTGACACAATTCATCGACGTTGCGGAAAGTACGATTGCATGTTGAACATCTTTCTGTTTCTCCATCAGCACTGCCCTCTGATCGCGGCGAGGAAATCTCCCGCTCGTCATCACCTTGTCGAGATTCGTCTCTCTGAGATTGGGCCCCACCATTCAACCAATGGCTTTGGTCAACAAGTAATAATAATCTCTGTAGTCCTTCAGAGTTGACGGAATGGATTTGCATGACGTGTCGTTCGAGGGCTGGCCGTTCCTTGAAGCCATCTTGGCAAAGAGGGCAAATGAAATGTCGCGAGGGATCGCCATGTACGGACGAGACATGTGCGTGTAGGCGAGACTCGTTCGAACAACTAAAGGTACAATAAGGACACGTGTGTGGCCCTGGAGTCCCGCGCTCTTCCTCTCTCTCATTGGGACCTTGCTGGGATTGTTGTTGCACATGCTGCTGCTGTTGTTGTTGCTGTTGTTGTTGCTGCTGTTGCTGCTGATGTTGTTCCAAAAATCTCATCATCTTTTGCTCTTGCGTTAGCTCAGGCTTCTGGTCGATCGGCTCCTTAGTGTCTGTCAACAAAAACAAGTCATGTAAACGTTTGTTTACGTAACGAAGACTGATTAAACACAAATAGTACACGACGAACCTCCCGCTATGGAATCTGCGAGCAGAATGGATACAGATCTGTGCGCCGTAAATCCACAATGTCTACCTACGTCTACGTGAGATTTATCTACAAAAAAGATTATTTCTATAAATGAAGCTCACTATTGTTCGGTGCGAGCGTTTGTAACTTTACTGAATTGAAGTTAAAAATAAAATTCTCGTCTTTTATATTATTAGTAGGACTCGTTTTGTTTGCGACGTCCCGGCAAGACAAAGGTATCGCTCTATCCATCCCATACGCACACATACACAGATGTATTAATGCTAACGTAACAAGTACATTGTAATTTCGCACACAAAGGAGATACAGGACGAGCAAACAATCATTGTTCATTATTACAAAAGGTTTCGAATATTTCGTTTCGGATCGGATCAAATGCATCGGGATAGTTGACGTATGTGACTGCGGGTGCGAGCGAGACGACTATATGTGAGTGTGCAATTATTATTTTGACCAAGGATAAGTCCGCAGCAGCGTGTGAAAGACGCTGGGCCGCATTGTTTACGCTCAAATAAGGAAGGTGAAAGAAACGGCCGAGGGAGAGCTGATTCGTTAATGTAACGTTACAATTACAGTTTATTAGATGAGCAACAGACCGGCCGGCTATTGTATTCGCCACACACAAAATGTAAAGATTTGGCAAAGAATACATGCAGAACAAATGATACAACGTTTTCATATAAATGGAATATTTTGGGTACGCTTAGTTAGTGCAGTGCCACTCCCTAATTCTGTCAATTCACGTTGCAAAAAAAGCTCGAAGCGATGCATTGAATTTTCACTTAATTAAAACTGGAAATTATCTCACAGTCGAGCGAACTGAAACCAGTCGTTCCCCTGTGCGGGAACCCGTTCTATAGTTTTAAGCAGTTAAAACCGTTACATCTAATGAAGGGGAGAGGGATAAGTAAATCCGGGAGTAATAATAATGATAGCGCAACTGACCCTAATTCCAGAGTGACCAGTGAATATAATTATTTATGATGCAAACTCGTCGTCCCACAGTCTGGTAGGACCGTAGAACAATGGCCAGGTAAAAGGACCTTGTCTGCATAAACGCGATCTCTGACGCTTTTTGTCAATGGACAAAAGGTCTTTTCTAAGGAAACACCACATCGTTATAGCGTCGTAAAGTAAGTATTGTGCAGTGTGAGTTTTGTTTTGCGAGATTTAGGTCAGGATTTTTACAATGTGGCGTCAGGGACACAATGGGAGCTGGACGTTTTACTGTCTTTGCGCACCGGTGTTGCGAGTTCGAGTTTCAAACTGGAGTCTGCAATGGCCAGCGTATTAAATCTTTCAAGTTGATTTTGAATACGCTAAAGTGGTCCAAACTAGCCATTAAGGTCCTTACTGTGTTTACAAATCTTTTTATATTATGAATCCTGTTTTATGAACTTTTAGACTAGAATACTTTAAATTGAAAATATTGTTATATCGTTTTCAATCTTTTAGTGAATGATGCCAGACGTCTTTATTTGATCTTAGCTCAGCAGAGCAAAAACTCTTTTGGAACAGGGTGCTCGTCTTGTATAACGAATTAAATTATAAACTGGTTCTTATTCTGGTTTAATCATATTGATGATAGGGACAGTAACTAATGAATCAGTAGCCGAGGGGTAAAACAGTGACAGACTCAAAGGAAGCTACACAAATGACGTCGCAAAACATAAAGAATCATGTTTTTTGTTGTCATGCGAGTACTTCGAGAGCGTGTGAATCTAAATGAATGCAATCTTCCCTCACAACACATTTAGCTCTTCGTCTTGTTTTACAATGAACCGTAAGCAATTGGAAAACTTAAAATTTATATCAAAATCGATCGTTTAAAACGGCTCTCTCAATAAGGTGAAAATAAGTAATAAGCATAAACATGAGGCGCACAATGGTGTAAGGCGGATTTCTTTCGCCTCCACATTTCTCTCGGAGTTTATCGTATTTCACCGTGGTCATAAACATGCGCGGGGCGATGCGGCCGGCGACATTGTGCGATGATGTAGCAGCCTCATCACAAGGGGGCAATCATCCTTAATGCGCGACCGCCACATACGTAATGCGAGTCATTGTCCCGTGTGCGGTACTTATGGAAAATTCGCGTTCTCAATTCAAATCTTCTCTCCGTCTCCCTCGCGCGCGGGGCGGAGCCGCCTCCGACCAATGACGGCATCCGACTGTGGCGACACCGTGTAAGGCGTACGTTATTAAAGAAACCTGTTCTAATGTTGCGCGCTTTAAATTAAATTTTGTTCGTGTGTAATTATCTCATTATTGTGATTACGAATTCTTCGCTAAATGCTCATCGCTTAAAATGGAGATTGCCTCTCGGATTGAACACGGAGTGACGGTCACGCGATAAACGATAATGAAGCCTCCGTTGACGAAAACGGAGGCTCACGATGTGCCCTCGTATCACTCACAATACTTACAAATTAACATCAAACAAATCGTTATGTTTGTTGACACGATCCACAGAAAGAAGTTCACTTTGAAAAAACGCAGAACAAAATTGATTAAGGAACGAATCGGTTTAAATTGGAAACCGATAGTGACGTTTCGAAATCACATTCATAAGTCGACTCAGTATTACTTTATCGATACGAACGCCGGTAATGGTTTTGGTTGAATTAATTTTAATGGGATTTTTACGCTTTATAGAATAAAAATGTTACGAAATGTGTTTAGCACAGGAGTAATAAATAATAATATATTTCGTTGCGTCGCGTTCGTTTATTGATTGAATAAAGGTTGTCACGAGCGACATCTAGCGCGAAGCAGAAAAACTAAGCTGAATGCGCACGCGCATCTAATCGGTTTTCGATCGTGAATGGTTTTTACGTCGTCATTGTGCAGACACCAGCAAACACTACGTCTAGCTAGAATACTTTTACACTGTTAGTGGGGCTCGTTCCTTATGTAACTAACTAATTATCATTAAGTTGTAACTTGCGGAGACAACGCCTTGAGGAAGTTAATGTGCAATAACAATAGGCCAGTCACGGTTGGAAAATTATTAGCTGACAAATAAGCAATTTCCTTATTACCACTCTAGTGAACATGAAAAGACAAACGAGGTCTAAAAATGCGAAAAAAAAAAACAATTAAATTAGAATACTCGTTATTATCTTTGAAACGAGCAGCCCACATAACAAGCATAACAAATTAACTATATTCATAAGTACCTAACGTTGGGAAGTTCGTCAAAACTACAATAATTCGAGACATACGAGTACAATATAATAGTACTTACCGTTATCTTGCTGATCGTACGGGCTCGGTAGCTCACTGGGTTGAGGAATGACTTGGAACAGCTCCGCAACATCAGGCGTTGGATCTTTGCCCTCAGAGCGACGTTGGAGCTGATGGATTTGTTCCATCTGCAGATGTTTGACAGATCGAACGTGTTGGAGCAATGGCAAGCGGTGAGGGGCTCCGAAGCCACAGAGAGCACAGCGGTACACTCGCGGACGTTCTCGAGGAATACGCGCCGCGCACTCACGAAGATGTCTCAACAATAAGGCAGCAGCCTCGTGCCTCGCGCCGGCTGCGTGAAGCTGCAGCTTGTGCGCAGAATTTGTATAGTAATCACACGCGCAGCAGCGAACTTGCACACCACCCACGCTCGCACCACCCGTACCAACACCACCGCAGAACTTCAGTTTCCATTCGTTCCTCGGTCCTCCTTCCTTCACGTGGTTCACATGCTGCAGCCTTTGCAAGTGTTTGTCAGTTTTGCAGTGAAGCTGGAAGTTAGCCTTCAAGTTAGTTTTATACGTGCAGAGCTTGCACACGTAATGGCCAGCAACTAAAGCCAGGATCTCCTGTTCTCTGATCTTCGTGCGGTCTTGGGCCAAGTGATGACCCAGCGCTTCTAAGGAATCTGTGGAGAAACAATTGCAAATGCAACAGTGGTATGTTCTCTCTGGCTCTGGGTCAGCTGGTTCTGGTGGGGGTTCCATCGCTTCTGGATTAAGACCAACGTCAAGATGAGCTCCTAGCTCAGGTGGCGAAGGACCGGGTCCTCCTGTCATTAGTTGAATCATCAGTGCTTGGTTGTAAGCCATGTCAGCGAGTGCTGCCTCAGGATTAGGAGGTGGGGCATCACTGCCGTGGAAATGCAGTAAGCTTTCGAGTTGTTGTTGGCTTTGTTGTCTGTGGTGAAGAGCTGATAGCGTCTGCATATGTTTCACGTTTTGTTGTAGCACCAACATGTTATGCGTATGCTTTTCAGAAGTCATGTGTATCCTTAGATTGCGTGCAACATTCGTCTCATAATTGCAGACGTCGCAGCGGAAGGTTGGCTTTGGTTTTTGACCTAAGGGTGAATGATGCGGCAGTGGGGGCTTGTGTGGGCCTGGAGGAGTATGTTGTGGCGCAGGAGGTAGAGTTCCTTCGCCAGGGTTCCCACCATTCTGTAGCTCTTGCATGTTATTTAAATGCTTATCGGATTGCATGTGTATGCTTAGGTTACCCTTAGTCGTTGTTGAGTAATTACACACTTCACAGCGATATGGTTTGTAGCCACATGTGTAGGTTTCTCCACGGGCTAGCCGTGGGTGAGGTTGTCCAGCTATGCAATAAATACAGCTCGTCTCTGCCTCAGGATGTTTCTCTTTCATATGAATTTCTAACGTCTCCTGGTATTTGTAATGCCAATTACACTTCGGACATTTCAAGGTTTTGCAGGAATTTCGGCTGTGCATACCGGCTAAGGGGCCACCTAATCTTCCTGAGTTTAATATTAGTTCACATTTAGGGCAGTCAGCACCGGAGGGTCGTCCTCCCAAATGATCTGGACAGACACCTATCGTCGTACCAGATAGAAAGGCAGGTGGAGTGGCTTGAAACGGTGGGGATGAGTTGGGGCTGGCCCGCGGTTGCACTGAAGCGTTTATCGTGTGTGGATGTGCCACGGAGATCAAGGAATGTTGTGGCATTAACGATTCAGCTATCGACCGTGGCGGCCTCCACGCCGATGTAGGGCTTGGCTTCCTCTCGTCACATGAGCCGTTAAGTAGCATTGATTCAGTATCTCTTTCAGTCGTCATTAGTTCTTGTCGCTTGTCTAGCGATGGGCTTGGTAATTCCGTCATATTAGGGCTTCCTGAAGATGATAACCGCTGTGGCGCCGCGGCACCAACAGGTTCTAAAAATGAGACTAGTGGTTCTTTATCTTTGCCTACACATTGGATAATAGCTGAAGCATTCTCTCTCGATAAGGCGTCTCTTTCAGAGTCCAGTAATGATAAACTATGGTCTGCTTGCGCATGCGCTACAAATGATTTTGCATAGCCAAAACTCAATTTACATATAAAACACATTAGGATCGGTTTGACTGGAACACTGACGGGACATTCAGCTGGAGGAGATGGCGGTCTAGGAGCGTCCTTGCCTCCTCGAAAACTGAATACACGATAGCTGTGCATGACAGGCGCGTCGGGTCTCGCTCGCGCCCGCTCTGCCGCTAGTCTTCCGTACAGCGCGCCGTACAACGAAGGGTTTCTCGACACGTAGAACGCGCTCGCTATCTGCGGGAAATCGAGCTGTCTTTCCCCAAAGTTGTTGTCTCGGCTATCCACGATGCACCCGGGTTCTATTTTGGGTAGATCGGATATGCTGGTTTCTCCTTCTGACAATTCAGGATCCTCGATGATGTACGCAGATCCATCGGGGTTGTAGACGATCTTGCCGTCGAATCTTTCAACGTCGGAGGAGAGCGGCGGAGAGTCTCGGTGCGAGGTGAGATCGACGGCGTCGGGTGCGGCAGGGGGCGAGGTCGGCGCGGGCGCTGAGGAGGGCGCGGGAGTAGGCGCCGCGGGGGCCGCGGGCGCGTTGCGCGGTTCTTCCTCGGGACTCATGTCGCCGTCGTCGTCGTCGGGCTCGAGCGCGGCGGAACTCTGCGGATCGTCGCGCTTGCGGCGCCGCTTGCGCTCCGGGGGCGGGCCGCTAGCGGGGCCGCCGGGCTGCAGCGGCGTGGGCATGGCGCCGGGCGTCAAAGGCCGGCATCACATGCTCTCCTGCAACAAATCATATCACACATTAGCATATCGATTCTTCAAGTTTCAATAACCTAAAAATCTTGTGAGCATACAGTCGGAAGTCAAATGGGCGTAGGCTCGTTAAAATCTTCCATTAACATGATGTATAGCCAAATATCTGGTGGGTATCGGACCGCTACCGAACGGTAAACTATCCGTAATCAATCACCTATTTCTCACGGACCAGTTTCACATAACTGAAGGTGACTGTTGAATACATTTGTGTCGGGCGCGCAACCGGAAGTAGGTAGGGTCATCGTTGTGTCACTGTGTTGTTTTCCAAAGATAGATCCTTTAGTAGGTGCCCTATTTAAATTAGGCGGATACAGCTATATTTAAATTATATATAATAAAAAAAATCCCGTTTGAAGCCAACCAAGGTGAACAATAACATGGTCTGTCTACCAATAAAATGTTTCAACTGATTAATACCGTCTTTCTGATAGCAGATAAGCGACGAGTTCCCATAGGTATCACGAATACCTATATCAAATTAAAATACATGGTAATCGTTATCAAACTGACATTTGCGCAAACAACCACGATCAATTTATCCGTATGACAGCTTGTCAACGATGTCAATGCTGACACTATTACAATTAAACAACCAACAAAGTTAGGTCTCGACAATTTTAAAACGTATTGCGATAAAGTTAATTCCAACTGAAAAATAGTCTTTATTGCCCTCGTCATAAGAAATGATTAGAACGGAAATTTACGCAATTGTAAATAAACAGGCAATCTAGAATAAAAATTCGTTAAAAACGAGATTAAGCCGTCATCTCCGTTATCTAACGTTATCAAAGATACTTGTCCTACAAATACCTAACTAGGACTAAAATAATATATTTACTTATTTGACAGTCCAGATAATCGATGAAAAATATCACATGACATATGAAGAATAAATTATTATTATTCAAGCAATCGGACTTACCTTTTTGGAGCCGAGATTATTGATAATGTCGACTCCAAAAAGGTAGGTCCGAATTCTTAGTCACTGCTTTGAAAAAGTGACTAAGAATTGAAGAGAGTTTGACTAAGTAGACGCAGCTGTCAAACAAGACTACTTTCAAAAAGATCGTATTAATTCAAATACAATTCTAATAAGTTGGAATGTACCGTAAAATTGTAACATCGTAAAGAAACTCGATGTATCGAATAAGGCAGTCGTTTTCCTACACTACCATAATAAGATGACCAATAAATAAAATGTTAGTACTGAAACATTTCGAATGAATGAAACTGACTAATTTGCAATTTCGCAATACTAATCAAGTACTCACTAATGAATGATTAAGCCAGGATGTGATAAGGAAGCATTTACCGCAATACCCGAATCCATATACCGGATGAACTCACTGATAATACTTATTAGTATTTAAATTATAACATATTGGTTAACTGAATTTGTACATTTTTTGTCACCCTGCAGAATTTGGATAGTACTATCTGTTTGAATGTTGGTTTTTATCGATGTATCAATAGTATCAACTAATCTATATGATCAACAGGGGGAACAAATTCAAGGAACAGAAGGGTGAAGGAATAGCAATGATTGTGTTAGGAATATGAAAGAACTAGTGGTTGGTTCGAAAGAGTCATTATCATGTCTTAGAACCAAAAAATCGAAGACAAGTGACATCCACCAACTAGGACCTATCCAAAACTTTCTGATGCCGAACCTTTTTGATGATGTTAATTAAGCATTTTAACGAAGTTAAGAACGTAATTTATTTCCTCTTTTGTATAAGAATAGTCTAACTAATGTATACTATATTAAATGCTTTATGTACAATAAAGAATAAAACAGGAAAATTATTCGAAGAAAAAATTTTTTTCTATCATTTTTATAATAATCAGGCTTCTTCTGCTGTTAATGAGAAAAAATGTGTGTACACAAATCATAAAACAAAAATCAGCCAGTAGCAAGGTGACTGTTAAAAGGACAGAATTGAAGAAGAGAGAGGGTTATTACGACTCCAAATAACATATGGGACACATGGACAAAAAGGTGATGGATGTTTTGGGAAAGTTAATAAAACATTAGTAACTTGTAAAATCTTAGAATAGCATTTAGAAAGCTGAAGACTATTTCCAAGAAGAATAAAACAAGGAAAATGTAAAGGAAAACATGATGTACCTATCATTATCATTTAGGCAACAAAGGCTTTTAAAAATGTTGTCCAACAACACAAAAAAGTGGATTTTTCCTAGTAATTTATCAAACTTACATTATAAAAGTAAAAAAAGTGTGTGTGTGTGTGTGTGTGTGTGTGTTTGTTACGCTCACACGGCTCAATGAATTGGGATGAAAATGGGTAGACCACATGACTTTTTTTAAGGTAGGAATTCATCTAACGACTTCTTTCGCTCTAGGGTAGAGCGCAAGGGCGTGTCAGACTTTCACTGATTAAAAACATTCCTGTGTAAACAGTACTTCGAGTTTTAATAATGCAGGTTTCCTTCTCAGAAATTCACCGCGGTTACAAAGACCAGAACCCGGTTACCGGACGGGCGGCAAGCTACATATTGCTCGTAGTCCGCAAGCCCGCAGACAAGACGGCCTATTTCGTTATTCCGGGAGTATGTTCCTCGAGACAATTTTCGACATTCCCACAAGAAAATCCGATAGCAGAAGTCAGTTAACTGATACTGCTTTGATGTTTTAACGAGAGGAAAGATAACTCATATTATTATGAAGGCTAAATGTCTAGTACTATTTGCCATTTTTATTATGAATCATTTATTTGTCACTCGTATGATTAACAAATTTATCTACTGAATACCTAGTCATGTGCTTCAATAGAGAAATCGTTTGGGATATACTGATTAAGTTTGTAGGATCAAATTTAGTGGATGATATATCAGTTGTCATTACGAATCCAATAAGTAAAGTTTTTTTTAGTGGGTAAAAATCATTCAATGACGAATCCTGCCCTTGGACGGGGAGGGAAACAGTGTCAGACTCTTACTGACTAAACACTCACCCCGTTCCTTATCAGCCATTCGTACTAGGGCCAGGTTATCTTTAAGAACAAGACCCTGGGCCCAAGTTGTCTTCGACACTTGTGCAGACTCCCTATGGTTTTGCTGACAATTCTTTGAGGCGTGCGAGAACAGAGCGCGAGGTATCATATAGGTAAGGTAACGCAAGGTAAGAAGCTAATCGAAAAGATATAGACTTTGTGATTTATTCTGTTCTAATACCAAAAACGAATACCACTGATATTCGGGTAGGTACTGGTGAGATGTCATCGTCATAATCATTATCAGCCTTTTTAATGTCCCCACTTCTGGGAGGCATCCTCTTTAGGAGAGGGAATGAGCTGCAATTCACCACTCGATGTATACTGGTTTAGTTTAAATTTATGTTTGCCTAAGCTAACTGTATCAAATTCTATGTTGGTATTCATTCAGAATAGAAAACAAAATTTTCCATTCTTTTCCAGGTCGAATGAATGTATTTACATTTAAATAAATTTGTAACTTAAAAGACATAATATACACAAAACTAAAAAAATAGATTTTTATATAAAAATATATTATTAAATAAAGGTACTAATTTGGCGTCAAAAAATTCATCCACATCGATATCAATGGGAAAAGTGCCCAGGACGCTAGCAGCATTGCCACGCTGGATGTTGATTCGCTAACCAAAATAAATCGGTTTTGCTATCGTTAAACTTATATTAGATATTAATTGTTGATTTTAGAACGGCATAAATCGACATTGTTATGCACATTTTCTCGTTTACATTATTTATCTAATTACAATTTTTAATAAGTCTACTACTACTTCATTTTCTATATTTTTAGCGATAAGGCAGCCCATTGATTTAACTTCTGCAGTACATTTTTATGATGTACATAGAGAGTCATCATCATCATCATTTCATCTATCATGTGTAAATGATGAAATAAAGCTGAAGGACTTTCATTCTTGGACATAATCCTCCTCAAGTGTCGCTACAACGAACGGTCCTACAATAAAGAGTATATTATCTATGTACCAGCTTCTGGCAGCGGCTTCGCCCGTGTGAAAGTCAGTTACCCCCACAGGGATAGAGTTTTATAAAATTCGTTATTTGCAGACTTCTACTCCCTATAAGGAACCTGTCCGCCAAATAAGTTTGTCAGTGTTATAATATCTGAGCTTTTTTGAGAAATTAGTGAATGGTATTTTGATTTCATACATAATTATATATAAATTTACCTTTTATCCACTAGATTATACTTCTTATTCCTCGAGAGGTGGCTTGAGTTCCAGCAGTAGGAACATTACAAGGATGATTATGTTGACGATCGTAATTGCTCTGTTGGAACCACATTGTCTAAACACCAACCTTCCACATTAAACAAAGCAAAGCTTCACTATAAATTTTCAGCTAACTCCCCAATCAAAATATTTAAGGCAAAAGTTTGATTCGAAATCGTCGAAAATCACATAAGCTTGTCAAATACAAGCAACACAATTTAAATTCCAACAGAATTCCTCGTCAATGTCAACAAAGTTTTATTAGCAAGACCTTGGTTTTCCTATAGATTATAATGTGAACCACGCCTAAGCATTTGTTTGCATTATAACGGTCGAGTGTGGCCCTTGAAATCCTCATTTGATAATTGATATCAAACGGGACTTGATAATGCAAATATTTGTACAGGCACATTTTGTGTGACAGTCTTCTTGAGCTGTACGATTGTGATTTTTAATTTGAATGTCTGTTTTATTTGGACAAATAAAGCTCTAATGTAAATCAATTTAGGAAAAAAAGCATAAGCGACAGTTGGCGTTTATTGCAAAAATGAATTTTGTTTCTTCCAAAAATTAAAAAGTTTTATTTAAATATCATTAAAAATTTAATTAACCCAAATCAAAAAAGGAAAAACTGACTATTTGATATATCAATGCCCAGACGAAACTAAAGGTAAATTGGCACAGACGAAACCACTGGCAAATTGTCACTTACAATGTTCTTCGCAAAAAGGATCGACGTATTTTTGACTTTAGTAGCTCTACTTAACAATGCTTCGAGTATTGGAACCAGACTACTTATTGCACCAACATGATACTGATTCAAATCTTTCTAATTGGACAGCTTTTAACCGACCAATTTAAGTTACACAAATATCTTTCCTAACACATCAAAACAAATCTGAACCCTTAAATTTTAAACATATCAAAACAATTAAAGCTAAAATAGACAAGGAACGAAGTTAGTAGGGGCGCCCCTCGTACCGGAATCACTGACACACGCGAACAAGTCGATAAAGTAGTCCAGCAGACAGGTGGCCCACCCATTGCTGTTTTGATGAAAATGTGCCCTATAACCCTTTAAACTACTATAGAGGATTTAAAACAAGCTCTTATACATAAATCAATCAGTCTCAGAATAATAAGAAACATAATGGAAATGGTTCTCTTAATGGAACTTCTTCTAAGACATCCTCCTTAGAATTTCCACTACAAATCAAACAGGATTCTCATAAATGCTGTTTAGAAATGCATCACTTGCAATTATAAGAAACTATCAAGTGACAAAGTAAAAAAGACTAATTACACATAATAATTATTATGCTAGTTCTCAGCAATAGCAATTTGTAGATCATTTCGCAGTGCTAATGTGTATGGAAATTATGCAAAGAGCTGGTAATTAGAGTCGAGGTGAATGGTCCATAATGCTATAATTTGCTTCTATCTTTATTTTTACACACAGACGAACAAACTATCTCAGTTTATAACAAATAAAGTGAAGGTTTATTTCAGAACATAAACTACCAATGCTAACATAGTGTTTTACCGGATAATACCACATAACACGCGCAAAAATATCATTAAAATTTATAGAAACGCCAAATCAAAAGGCTCGTGTGTCAAATGTATCTATAATTTGTATTTTGCGGTTCTTGAGTGGCACTCGGTGAAGTAAATGTTTCATGTGGGCACACGTGCGCAGATTCCCATCGTTACAATCAGTGGTGTTGTCAATTTCCACCGATACCCCGATGCTTGCAGCAGAACTAATTTCCGATAAACACGCACACTAACGTACCGCATAGCTACGTTCGAGTGCAAATTACACGTACACATGGGTGTGTGAGCGTGAGAAAAGTACGACGGATACAATGGCGGATGTGTGTGTGGATACTGACGCAATTTACTCGTACGTATTTGCCATACAGTCGCACGGCGGACGCAGCGCACGCGCATCGCTACGCCCGCATCTGACTCTCCTACAATAGTTATCGAGCCCGTCATAATGAAGATGCGCGCTTTTCAAAACATTAATGAGGCTCCCACAATGTAATTGATAGCTAGAATACCGACCATTCAATAAAGTTTTTGTCAATGTCCAATTTACGAACACAGTATCGTGCATGATCACTGGCTAATCTCGCTTGTTTATCAAAGAGAAAGCCAATCGAAAAGAAATTTAATGAGGTAAAGTCAATGGCAGTGAAATTAACAATGATATAATACTCGGATACCATTAAATCCTATAATTAGCAGAGGCAATGGCATGAAAAGTCAATCAACATACTCATTACCGTATCCGCGGAATGGGAGTTCGTGAGCCATGTATCACTTTCGAACTACAATTTACTAGTTCGAAACTGTGACATTTGCGGTTCGTAGCATATTACGTTGTCTGGGCCGCATAACGAATGTACAGAAACTGAGCACATTTAATTAGGGAATCATAATGTTAAGGGCAATTAAACTGAAGTAGATAATGATGAAATTCAGAAGTCGTGTAAAGGAAAAATAGTTGGGGAGATGCGTGAGCGAGGAAGGCAGAGTATACCTAAATAGCGTAGTGTGAGAGATGTATCAGTAACGAGAGCCGCGGTAAACTACGTCCATATTAATAATCGCAGGTTATTACGAAGGCCCTCATTAAGTCAGCGGCCGTTCGCCAACGAAACCGCAGAACACTGCTAAATAATTACCCCCACACTGCTTTCTTCACGAAAACATGGTAAAAGCACATTAAACAACATCTACTAAGTCGGCGCGAGGAATTACAATAAATAAGGTATTAAGTCGACGTTGTCAGGCACCGAAATATAAGTAGCTATTATATGCGGGTGAGACTCAAGGTACCTGGTGCTTCAGACTTGTTTTAATTTTGCATATCCATACTATTCAGGAAAAATGTCATAAGCGCCAATGTGTGCTTTCTGCAAAAATGGATTTTTCCTTTAGTATATAATTAAAAATTATTTATGACAATATGTTAGATTTTTTCTAATATATTAACAGATAATGAACAACAAGTCATTTTTTTTTAAAGATATTAATATAATACTTTATAATTATAAAAGAAAACGGAAACTACCGCTTACAATTTTGATTTTTTTTATCATTGGTAATGAAACCTAGGAAAACGTGCAACTTTGATTTGGAAATGGAAACAGGAAATCCTCTAATAGTGCCACAGAGAATGTCAGACTTGCTGACTAAATTCCCCAGAGTCCTTTCAGCAGCCCTTTGCTTTCCAAGGCCTTTAGTAGTGTTTGGAGAGAGATAATTAAATAGCATCAAGGTATAAGTAATGTATAAGAATGATGTTTTGAAGATAATTATGTCAAATAAAATAAAAACAACAGATCTCGGATCGGAGGAACAACGGATCCCAGAACCCTTATAGACTTCGTTTTGTTATTTCATCACACACAAACAACATAGGAATACCTTGGATTTTTATCCAAAGGACATAATTTTTTTTTAGTTATTCTTGTTAAACCGTTATTATACATGCACATTTACTTGTTATTTTAACACCTCTGATTAAAGGAAAACTAATTAACTCATTGTTAATATTATCCAAGATATCTGAAGTAAAACACCATTCGTGGGAAATGGAAAACTATCATTACTAGGACCAGCTTTTACTAGCGTTGACCTACAGCAGAGGGGTCAACTAGTACTGGTGTACCACCTCTTAAATCTACCTCATATCACTACACACTACAGAAAGCTCACGCTATTACACCGTAAATTCTTGATCTCTCATTCACATACAAATCTTTAGCAGACAAAGGTCAATTTAAACTGGTATCTCAAACTCGGAGGCTGCATACAACTAATGTTGAAAAGCTATTAATGGAAATAAAATTGAGCGGAGTCCTGAGGAACGATTTACTTAATACATTGATAATAAGTGGGGGGAATGTATGTAAAATGTTCGTAATGACGGTAGTCTTGTTAGACGTGGGAAAGAAGGCGCAGCCTGGGTGGAACATGGTAAGGTTCGAACCGAACAGTGTCCACCGTTAGGGTAACTTTAAACCTTCATTAATGGTAATGGGCCTGAACTCGATGGGAATGCCTCTTTTTGCAGAGCATAAGTTACTGTAATGGTTGTTCGACAAGGAGCTTGAGAAAGGCATGGTAACAGATTTAGGCTTTACCACAGCTATGAGCGTTTACTTGGATTTATCAACTGAAAATTTTGGTGATGATCAATGTTTGTTAATATTTAAATTATATTTGTATGTTTCTTAATTAAAGTATGGGCGAAATTCTTGACCGCTCTAAAGTTAGAACAATTGGTTGAGCAATAATACTTTTTAAGAATCGTATAGCAAAAGCGTTTGGCGTACTTTTCTAAATGCGTCTAGTCTGAAACGCCTAGGTACAGAATACTTAGTCAAAATGTTTTGGCTGTACCGTTTTGATATAAAAGTTCACGGGGGGTACTTTTTCCTGTTTTGATGAACGATCAACTATATAATATTTTTAGTATTTCCTATCTACTTGTTGAAATTTTTAGACAAATAAGTAATTTCTTTGTACTTATGTACCTATGGGTCGGCTATGACTGTTGTTAGGGTACATAAATAAATAAATGGTTATGCAGTATATATCATATATTGCCTGTTGCATTGTGTGAAATTAAGGATAAGAAAATTTATATTTTTAAGGAGTTTACCAATAGGAATGTGAATTGGAATCAAGTGACAACATTCTATCAAAGATATGGAAATACCAATTAGAATCGTGTTACTAAAATATGGATTCTAATAGACCTCTAACATCTACTTAATCTTATAAGATTTTTAATGTCAATTACTAAACCTGATATCTGGCTGATAATAGTTTCACTGCTATATGAGACTCAAATTCTTTCATTAGCAACCAGTTCCAAATCGCTCTTTATTTAATAAAATACATGATTTATCTAAACCACTATTCTTCTTAACGGAGATTAATATTTCCATAGTCATATAATAAATACAAAAGAAACAGGTGTTGAACAAATATTGCTAAAAGGATTTTTATAATTTTGGAACACGATGACGTAAGCAGCCGTTGATCACAATACGAACAAGTACGTTTATATCAAGGAGAAAGCTATTAATTAAAACCGCTCTCTCATTTCACACGATAATAAAGTGACAAAGCAAATTTGTAGGAACCGCAACGCAAGTGTATTTGTAATTACAAAGCGTTTTCGACGCGTGAAACGCGAAACTTATGATGATTAACCTACACCAAACACTTTCCCATTAATTTGTCATATTAATTAATCGAGAAACAGTACCGACTTCAAACACAAAGTACGAGAGGAGACTGGATTATTTGAAAGCACAAAGTAATCTTCGGAATGAGATCGGATCATAAACCAGATGATTTTATGATTTATTTGCTTTCGAAGCTAATTGTGTTAGGCGCCCGCCGGCTGTCGTCATTGTGGAGCGAGCCTTTGATCGCCCCACTCAAAGGCTTGCGAGTTTGTTAGAGATTTTCATTCAACAATGTCGATAGACGAGAACATTGTTGTCCGATAGATACCTAGTTAAAATGATAAAGCATTTATTTTTATTAGGAAAACTTTGAATTGAGACATAATTTGTAGCGGTGATTCAAATCAGACCATTTTAGGAATCACGCTAGTTATGTCTGAATTGATGAAGCAGCACTAATTTGGAGCATGGATCGGCTGTCCGTGGAGGTCCGGCAGAGGGCAGGCATCGCGTGTTGTTGCAGGTACAGGCGCCATTCGACCGATGGCTCTTACGAACCGTCAATTTGCGCCTGTAATTATTGCGGACCCTTCGATACTTATTTCTATTTTTTCCCCAGCTTAATTGTTGCAACAGATGACTTTTTTGTCGAACCAACTCAAAGAGAGCGGAAAGGCATCAAACGCAGCGTCGAATTTGGAAATAATTATACATAAATAGTCCCTTGAGCGGCCGATTAAGACAATTTCCGAGGCAAATTGCCGCAGACGAGCATAATAGCACACGCGCTGCTCCGTCATAAATAAATCTGGATTACGTTACTGTACGAGATTAAGATTGATTCGATCTCGATGCTTTCTGCTATTAATGCCTACGCGGCATAATGCCTGAGTCGTGTTAAGATTTTAAATCATTATACGTTTTTGTGGGTGCATGTGATTTGTGAGATAATTACGATCGACAAATTGCTGGCCGTCTTTGTGTAGATAACGGGTGGATGGTATCGCCGTTCGTAATTAATGATCGATACATGTGAAATAATTAATTAGCGGCGGGCTGGCACCGGTACGGAAGGTGCCGGGGGCCTCAACACAAAAAACAATGACGTGCGGTTTCGCTGCGCCGGCGCCGCTCCCGCCGCCGCGACATCCGCCGCTCCATACGTCTATAATTTGGGAGACCTCGAATTAGTTTTAATCTCGTGGCTGAGCGTGACGCTGACTTAACGTTCTCAACAAATGTGTCATTAACGTTAATTTGAATGGTTGTTACGTTTTTTGTCATAATTTCTAATGTCCTACCTACCTAATATAAACAAAAGCTTTAACGCCAGGGTTTTTTACTTTCAAGGAGCAAAGGAAATAAAACCGAATACGTTTAAGAGCTTGCTACAAAGTTCCTCACTAAGCCAGAAGTTTAGTGTTGTCGTCGATAATTACCGACCACAGAGGAATGTAATGTCGAAACAATTAAGTAGCCGAGATCTATAAGGTGGGGTCTGACTGAGAGCGACTCAAACGTCCGAGTTTGAAGCTTTTATTTTTATCACGTATGCACTTTTACTAAAGCTTATTTTTTATCTCAAGAAGAACCCATCCAGTATCATGCCTCTCTTCACAAAGCTCTTATTGTTAAATGTAGAATTAATCAGACCACAATCAAGTAAGACAAATGAAAATCGCTGTTCGCGCGCAGTCGCACCACAACCTAACAAAGTTACAGCGTGGAAGCGTAATGTGACGGCTCGGTAATGGCTAACGAATTTACCTCGGAGGAGAGAGGGCAAACTTTATGTCCACTGTAAAATTAGCTTACTTTAACTATTATTTAATGTCATTTTAGGATGGGAACCGGGTGAGAGTGACAATTGTGGGAACTACCTAACCGTTGACAGACAGAATTTGAATGGATAATTATTTAGTAAATTCACTGCTTGTCACGTTTCGAGATAATGATTAAATTGCTGCACATAATAGGAGTGTTGCTTTTACTCGTTTACGAATTGCATGTCAAAATTATTCTGAGATCATTACAAACGTGTAGAGGTAAAAGAAATTCCGAGCAATTTAACGGTAATTATTTTTATTTTAAGTACATGTTTGTATTTCGTTATTAACTGCCGGTATTGGCCTGCCTATCGCTCCAAAATCAATAATTGATCAATGTTCTCACGATCCCAGATACATCACGTTGGATTCAGTGAGAGACCTCTAACTCGGTATCGCGATGCGTGTGCGCAATTAAAACGAAACCCACAATCAGCCGCCATGTTTGTACACGGTCGATGTTAATAGCCTTTAGTAATTACATACCAGTATCATGCTAACGTTGCTTCTCGGAAGGCTGATCAAATTAATAGAACCTATTTTGGCTACATTATGTATCATCCAAATATTTTATATAATTATACAAGTCTTTATTGCATTCCAAACCGATCTATACTACCCTGTAACAGAAAAGAAATAAAAAGTAAGCAGTAATATGGCACGCCGGCAGCGTCACCGAGCGTCAGGCAGGCAACGTCTCGACTCGAGAATTTCATATCGCCACATTTACATGTATTCTATTCGAGGAACTAGCGGTCCAACCTCCCCGTCGTTATATCCGGGAAAAGAATATCTAAATTCAATTACAAAAAGGCTTCTTCGCGAGGTGTGCCGTTGCACCCGCGCCTCCTCCAAAAAGGGTGTATAACAACTCAATTTCTCCATATTATTAAGACGGTGGGGTGTGCGGGTAGAGTAGGGGTGGCTGCTACACAAAAAGAATGCTAATTTAAAATTCTTATTGCTGTGTTTGTATGCGCGCGCGCTTTATGTATCATTCGCGTAACAAAAGCCGGAGGAGAGAGCCGCCCGAGCGCGTAATTTCAATCTAATATTCAATTTGAGAAGTATCGCGAGCTCCACCCGCCATCTTTTATTTATTTTACTTGACTCCAAGTGTTTTCCTTGGATTCACAGATCATAGCGAACGGGATGTGTTATTATGGGTCTTACAGTCGAGTCAGCTCGTTGTCATACATAAACTCGACGACACTTTCAATATTTGTATTTCTTAGCTCTATCACAGTTATATTTGCATGGTTAGTCAATTGTTAATTGAAGTCTTCATAGTCGTCCATTCGACGAGCCTTATCTCGACAAAGAGCACTAAATTCGATTCGATATCTCAATCTAACGGCCGAAGATAATTGCTTCATTCCCACGACGCGAAGAAAATAAATTTCACCGGTCACAATGGGTGCTTTCCACAGACAATTCGCGTCTAAACGGAGGGCGATAGACGCGTAATGCTCGAATCGTGATATATTAGTGAAGGAGCTAATGGCGAACCCTTACCGCACCTCGTGAGCATACGAAACTGACGGACGCCAAGCATTTAACGCGCCAATACTGAAACTTTCTAAACAAAATGTCGAACCGCAAACTTATTGTTTAAAACAAACCGAATGTCAAGGATAAAAACAGATTCTTCAATTTATTTTGTCACGATCACGAATTTTATTTGCATGAACCGAAATAGTCTGAGGTCTGTTTTGCACTTTCGGGAAGTCAAGGCAAGCAGTTAGAGGTATTGTTTAGCGGATAAAAATGAGGTTTCATTTGTTGTACATGCAAGGTAATAAAATGCAAGTGTTGTGAACGCGACCGCATGTGGGCTCTATCGATACACCACCATACTCCAGCTACACTGATAGTCGATACTGAAAGCTGCAATACATTTTTTTCTATATTCGATTCGCTACAATTTGCATTTAAAGCAACATATTGATGGCTCGAAAGCAAGAAGCCATAACACGAAAACGCTAGTTCGCAAACGACATGTCAATATGTAAACTAGAAAATGATTGGCCATCCGCTGTGGGCATACAATTGGTTTAATGGAATATTAAAGATCAATGTGCGTCTTGCTCAATTAGGTAGCATGTTGTATTGTTGCACGGTCGGCCATTGGAGTCGCTAAGTATGATTTTTAATGTCAGTTAGTGTGTGCAGAAAGCGTATGCGGGAGTTTCCTGATAATTTGCCTGACGACGCGCCTTCGCGGCGACCACTTATAGTAAAACCCCCTTTTCAATGTCTCCGCGTTATAAAAATGTTATTATTGGTACAGAACAGTGAAGCTATTACTGACAACGACTTTTACATTCGTAGAAGAGCTGTGGTTACAATGTCACTGCTAATTGTAGGGGGGACGTAATAAATAGACATTCTAGTTTATGAATTCAGCGTCTACAGTATTGTTATGTTTTTTATTGCAATTGAAAAGCGGACGGTACCTATTAGTGCATATCGACTAAGTATATAAAGTTGTAGCTTAGTTCTAATAAGATTAAAAGTCATAACAAATCTTTTTAATACGAATTATCCGAGTTTATCTGCGGCCTAATCTTTTGATTCATCGTTAGCTGTCTTAATAGCGTTACGGTATCAATTTATAAGATTTCCCTTTATCTTCATTTATAAAGATCCAAAAACTGTAAATCATGGGGTCCTAAGATTCAAGACGGTGAGAGAAAACAATAAATTTTAAAAACACAATATCAAGATAAAACCGACATTGTCGCATGATTAACGATCAGATTTAAATTTTAAAGCGAAACTTTACGAGAGCACCTTATAACGAACACGACGAGCTACGTTTATAATTATAATTAATATTCTCACTGTATTAGAGTGGTCGAAGGTAAAAAAACAAGATTCGACGCGAGAATTAATAACAAACAAATGGGCTACCTGCGGTGTTTTTTGTGAGCCCCCACAGGTAAGCTCGCGATGATGAAAGAAACTCATATGTGTCTGTCTTAAAATTTAAACAATATTGTTCGATTTTGACACGGTTGCACCTTTTTATGGGGATCGTCAGACTTCCATTCATAGGAAGTAGCGGTGAGCAGAAAAAATCACACTCCGCGAACTCCGCTACTGGGCGACAGATGGCGGCATGTGCGCTCTGACAATTACCTGCAACAGAAGGAAAACAAACATTACACTCTGCAGGTTTTAACTCTAATATTTTGTACAATATGCCAGTCAAAGAAACTCGAACAACTGAACTCTACCTCCGCAGGTTTCACATTTCTTTACCGCTGCGGCTGATTAAAAGAAAAAACAACCAAAGCTGCATTGGAAACAAGAAACCAACAAATCGAAATCCTGGACAAAAGAGAGGAACTCTTAACGTGATACCATAATGACAAAACAGAAATATGATTTCGATTAAACTGTGCGACGGAGACGGCTCGATTGGGAGCTTTTGTGGGTGCAAAAAGGACAGGAAACTAGTTAATAATAAAAATATTTTATTTGTATAGTGGGGTAAAACACCCCCGCTGCGGGCTGTTTGGTCGGGACGGCATCCATCATCATTATATTAACCGATTTAACACTTTTGAACAGATTCCTACGGCACGCCGACACCGGGGGACAAATGTGCAAGTCTCGCCGACCACTGTGGGACTTAGCGCGGGAACTAATTTATTTGGTGTACAATTACTTACTCCTTATCGAGTGAACAGTATGGAATTGATGATGCATCGAGTCGAGAGCGTTATCGATTGCAGTCAATCTAGGTCCGTACCGACCATGTTAGGAGTCAGTTTCTGACCTAGCCTATAGAATTCCCTGTTTGGTCACGTCGTGAGGATTATTAATTACGGGAGCCGTGGAAACCGGGTCGCGATAGTTTTATCAGATTTCTAATTACGGCGCCTTCAAGTTCACTCGGCGCTTTGTCTACAAAATTGCGTTATGATGACGTTTCGATACTAAGTAAACAAATTGCATCTGAAACTCGTTCGAGAGGCGCGCAAAAAAATGGCTGCGCTACTTTTGATTGAGGTCGGGTTTATGCCCGATTGTAGCGTATAAGGCAAACCTTATTTCTTCCAGCATTATTTTATTGCATAATTGACAACGTTTTTACGTCAATTATTTTCCAGCGTAACTTTAATTGACATGTAACGTGTTTATGCGATTATAAATATTTAACAGTTTCTAAGCATTTATCTATTTAAATAAATTGTTGAATTATCTGCCGATCTAGAGGAAATGCAATTAGATGAAATGATGCATGTCGATATTAAAACAGGCATTGATATGCAAAGTCGGTTCGTTACCGATGCGGGCGGTGGCGGCCGTCCCATGCTTGTTCACAAATTTTTGTTCGCTAATCAATAAGATTGACCCTAATACCAATTACTATTCAACGGTAACAATGACGCTTGCTTACAATAGACGGGCTATTGTTTATTCACTGCTACTTTATCTAGATGTGTGTGCCTCGCTGTAGGTGCGCTTGATACTACCTAGTAGCTAGCTCTAGTTGCTCAACTCGTAAAAGTCAATAATGACAAAAAGCTCGGTGTCAGTGAACCGACTGCCGGCAACCGAAGGGCGCGTGCGAGTGTGCTCGAATCTGAACCAATAATTACAGCCAGTGATTAAATCTCACGATAAGACTCATTCCGCTAATTACTCCCTAAAGCTAAACACGGTTTTTGCCATCGACATAATTTAATAAGCATATTAACCGGACCGATGCCATAGATAGGTGCCGGGCCTCGAGCGATTCTCGCTAATACCTTTATAATGCTGTTAATACCGAATATCTTTAAAGGAAAATACGGCAGACGAAGACACGGTCTCATCGCGAGGTCAAAGATGAATGACCATGTAAATGCGTAATGAAAGCCAGAAGACTGACTCGAATCACAGTTGTTCACAAGTCGTACACATTACAATCAATTTAAAACAGAGTATGTGTACGAGCACTATGACATTGCGTCTGGGCGAGTCCACATCGCGTGTGGCGACTGCGGCCGTCTGCCCAACGGTTAATTCAATAAAACGGGAAAGCAGTTCGCTTGTTTGATCTGTCGATATTGAACTTCTAAACAAGTCAACGCATGCAGTTCATGAATTCTATGCAAATGTTTGTAGTTAGAATGCATGTTTATGTAGATCGGCAATAAAAGTCGTGTCGCAGCGACTGTGTGCCAGAGAAGCGATCTGACCTCGCGATGAATGACTCCCATTAGCATCTCATAGGTTTAATTAGGGATCCACGCAACGGCCGGTCGCCCACGTCAACGCGTGTCTGCCTGGCCGTGTGTGGGCAATCAAATTAGTGACGACCAGACAATGGCAGCGAGTGGAGCGGACAACCCCACGACAAAACGTTTCCTCGCAATCTTCGATCACCGGATTAAGGGAGTCTCGTCTCGCACGTTTTATCTCCGATTGTCCGCACTTAACGCACACTTTACGCCGAGTGCCCCTCGAGAGGAAATTGAAAGCGATCGCTTTCCCGGCTATCTTATCTGTAGTGTTGTACTAATTAATCGATGTAGCGCGAAGAGGTCGTCGTTAGAGGTAAATAATGCTGGCATTGTGGCCGCCGGCGGTGATTTATCGGTGTGAATAGACAAAAGTGTCGCGGGCGGAGCGGGCCGGTACAATGGTGTGGAATGTCGTCGCGGGCCGCTCGCTCGCCGCGCTCGGCGCTCGTGCGACGTGAATGCGGATTATTAATAACCCGCTCCGGTTCGGCACGACGCGGACGGCGCGGCTTGAGCGACTCCCATCGCACTCCTCGCCCGAAGCGCCTGAGCGCCTCCACCTGTACCGCCGTCCCGCACTCGGCACCATATGACCGCGCGAACGTTTATTCACGATACTCACAATGACCGCATTGATGCATGCATTCCGCGTACGTTTCGCAACGCTGCCAACACCATACACGCCAAATAACAATGTTTGCTAATAATATTAAAGATCGATCACTGTTTTCTAAATTCTTAAATTATTATATTCATCAACCCCCTGTGTTCTCTCCCCTAAAGTTATCATCCCTGCGTCCATGGCTACAATGCATAACAATGGAGTCAACGCGGATTATAGCAAATTCCCCAAATTGTGTGGGTTCATATTTGCGCTTAACAATAAGACAAAATAGTGATAATGTCGCATGTGTGTGTAGTTTACCGCATTTGGAACTAATTGAGAATATTTCATAATGTTGCGATTATAATGAAAGGAACATCTGTCTAATGCTGAATAATCATCAGCTTGACGTGTCCAAAATCTATCAGCTATTGTTGATTTTCTAATATTCTACACAATTCTCTTGTATATGTTATGTTGTGTTTTTGGATAACAATGAGGAAACTGACTCATTATAAAATCGTGACTCCATAGCAAAACAGCAATAAACAAAAAAGTCGGCCAACGAACTGTCAGACTAATGTAAAATAAAAGGTTGACGCGTCGAAAGCTATAAGTAGATACTTCATTTAAAATGACGATAAAAAAAAACAACGAAAGTGGAAAGGGCAAAGTGCTCAAAGGCGTGTTAAAATGAAAATGCACTATGAAATTACCTTTCACGTTTTGTTGATATCGGTGAAACTAAATGAGATCATTTTTTGTGGCAATGGGCTAGTACCTAGTGAAGCCCTGCGTCGCCCTGTCACGTAGTACTTCGCAATGGGCACCATTATATCGACATCGAGACTCGCCCAACACTATTGGGCTCGACTAAAAGATTGCTTATGAGAAAAAACGTACTTATGATGTTAAGTTATTTTGTAATCACTCAGAAATAAGGAGTGGTTTATTATACGTTTAAACTTATGGAGTATATGATGTCATAACTTCATTTCATTTATCAGGTAATAAATTAGCAAAAATCATAATGCACTGCCATATTTGGTCCAACGGCTCACAACACCAGAATCATAATAAAAAACTTAATTACGTTAATATTATAAATGATTTATAATTTTTAATTTATGGCGAGAACACAGTCATAATTCAGTGGCATTATTAAAAACACTGATTGAACAATCTAAATCTAAATTGATTTCACCATAGACGATTGTGCTAAGGTCTCTATGTAAAAACTCGAGTAGTTAAGAGCGCTGTTTGACACTAGTCCATATTATCGTTTTTTCGTATCGTTTATTTTCAAAGATTTTGAATGTGTTGAACTCACGATTTATTTTTTGCGTCATTTTCAACGTCCACTAAGTAAGTAGCCAGGTCGTGAGTGGCGCGATTCGTTACCGAAACTATAATTAGTTTTACCGTTACCAAATACTTTACATTTTCAATGTATATCGAGCTTACTTATTGATACTGGTAACAAAGAGAAGCGTGACAATTCATTGTTTATTTTCTCAGTACGTCGACGCCTGTTATTGTCCTCTGCTGCAGTTGCCACTTGTCTTCCGGGTACACACAAAAACTTATAATTGCACTTAATACACTTCACTGTTTTTACGGCTCTGTCTCTTTGATTAATTTGGTTTTTCCTAATTCTGTCATCAATTTAGTCAGTTTGCTCAGATATTAGTCAAACGCAACGTTTGTCGAAGTTTCCATATTTCATATTTGTATCATTAACACGTTCTAATGCTAATTGCCGGAGTGTTGCGACAAAAGTGCTTGTATCGTGTAACACTTATTAAGTGACGTCGACTTTTTCTCAAAATTTAATTATCGACATTAGGTTGACACCAAAAGCAGTGCTGGCCCCGTCTTATCGACTTAAAAAGTCTGTTTGCAAAACTGTTCATCGACAAACTTAAATTCCGTTTCAATTTGTAGAAAGCTGATAATTGTCGAACGAGTGGCCGAAACTAGAATTGAAATGACAATAGCCCGATGTTGTAAGTGATTGATTAGATTTTACATTAATGACTGGTACGACAATAATGCATGGTATCGCTAAATGGATGACATTATGTCGGAGCGGTGCACGTCAAATATGAAGGATGATCTCCTACATTTGTCCTGCAGACGCATTCTGACTGAATTCAATAGACGACTCGGCCCTTTGAGAACATCGGTTAATAGCGGATGGATCATCATTTCTGACTTCATCGTTTTGACTTTTGACGTATTTTAAACAGCATTATTTACAGCCATACGGTTTCAGTACCAAATATTAATTATTATTAATGAGACATAAAATATGAGCTATAAATAAAACTCATTGTAATAATACCTTTTAAAAGCCTTGGATATTGTGTAAATGTTATTTGTAATAAATTATTTGGAAATTTATACATGTACACGAATCACTAACAACATTCGTGATATTTAAACAACATGATGAAACCGTTAAACCTAAAAAATAAATTAGCATCAGTATTCAAAGACAAATAATAAGAGCCAATTCACAAGTCAGCAACGACGTAAAGACTATCAAATTATGGGCACAACTATTTGAAAATGTACCACGCGTGATGCCTGTGTTAGCGCGCCACCGACCAATAGGAGCGCAGGGAAAACCTTAGCTCTTCATAAAGCAGCCCGGAGACAAGCTGGTAGCTTACTAATTTACACTTTAATAAATTACCTTAAGGCTTAAATCCGTTTACAGACATCAGCTCAGGCGACACAGCTAATAAGTCAAATAGCTTTTACCAGGTGTCCGACAAATGGAAAACTACTAATTAAAGTTGGTACTTGTGCGTCGAGACTTAAATGGAATAACGCACAGTCGGTCGTAAGGAGTTTAATTAATCTGGTTGCTGACGCAACGCGTGGATCGTTTTCTTTCTATTAGTGCCCGAAAGCAGTTTGTTCAATTGATTCGCTGTGTAGCAATAAACAGGCCCAGTCTCTCTCGTGTTTGTGCTAAGAATTTGAAGAGTTAACTTTTGTAAAGATCAAAGAGACGGATGATTAGCGGATCACTTGTTGATATTGTTGTTACATAAGCCCGTACTAATGGAGCTAGGCACATGCAAGAAGTAATTGTGATCTTCGTTTTAGCACGTCTTTATATCCAAGGCCTGCAAACACATCGTTAATTGCCACTGCGTCTACAGTCTTCGACGTCACAACAATGTATTCAAACCGCTCTGATCAAAACAATTCAAGAACACAGATTTATTCCACCGAAAACTCCTAATTCATATCGTTAGAAGATAATTGCAGTAAATTGTCGTAATAAAATTTGGAAGGTAGCGCCATTAAAATGTGTTCGAATGTGAGACAATGTGCCCCTAATGAACGTTGGGACAAGTAAAATAAATTATTTACGCCACACACTGCGACGACACTGCTTCAAATTTGGATTGACATAAAAGAAGATGTAGAAATCTGGGTAACGACATAAAGTGAATGGACAACACTGTAATTACCGTGGGCTACGGAGAGTTCGTGGTGCGTATCGTCACATCACTAATTGTCAAATTCGAGGGCACCACGCCACGACTTGAAGCTCTATTTTAATTCTAGTTTTATTACCACATTTTGTTCGAAAAGACCTTTTAAGATGACATTCTGATATTATTCATATCGGACATAATAAGTTTCGATACAATAGATCCAGTTCAGTAAGGCTCCTATTGTAATAAAGAAGACGACATTTGGAAGACATTAAAATTCCCTGGATCGTATAATTACTTATGACACATTTTAACATTAAGGCACCCACGCACGGTCTATGTTGTACCTCCAAACTTGTATAATTTGTGTTAAAGCCGTAATATATGAGAGTTTGGAGACTCGCGTTCGGCGTTCCATGCATTCGATCGTTAATAAAATTATCAAAATCTAAACAGGTTTTATGAGTATCGCTCGTGCGTTCGAAAGAGTTCGTTTCGGTTCGTCTTATGAATGGAAATGGTTTTTGGTATTTTAAGTGTTTATAAAGGTCGTAAATAATTTATCGCCGCGTGATACTTCCGTCGGTCGGATTTAAATGTTTAAATCGATGAACGCGCTAACTCGTACGGCTACCGGATTTTAATTCGCATACACATAATAAATGACTACAGTTTTTGATTTATTTTACACTGTTTAATTACACGAGTAATTTAGATCGTATTGATTTAATTAACAAAATCGTTTTGAGATTGATATCCGATCTGTGTGAACACAGTTTGAATGTGGAGATTCTAATTTTAAGTATAATTGAAATGTCTAAAGAACTTAGCTAACAATCTTAGATACGAATCTAGAGAGTAGAATCGGACAAAACAAAAGCGACTTTCCTCAAGTTTCGTTGCAAAGGAAATCCTCTTAGAGATGTAGCACAAACATACTTTTTTATGTAAATAGCGTATTTTGTGTTGCGTCAGTAATCGTGATTCAGCCCAAACGACTTGGTACTAGGTGACCAGTAATTATTCCGATCACACGTGGACATGGGTTACGGCCGGCCTTAAACGTAACTTTAAATGTTGCGTTTATAGGGTAACGACTTACAACCTGTCTTTATCGATTCACGAAAATAATGGCAAATTGATAGCAGCTAGAGTCGTGCCAATGACTGTTGGCAATGTTAGGTAGGCTGCACACGAAGTTTATGAATATTTGAGTGATACTGGATAAAGCTAAAAGTTTATTGAATTCTTGGAAGCATTTGAGACGATTCACGAGGCTTTTATGCAAATTGTACAACAATGATTTGAAACGTTTTCAAATAGCTGAATTTCGAAGCCTCTTCGACCATAATATTGCTTAAACTATATGCTTCATGCTTATACCGTGTGAGGCAGCCTTAATCAATATGGAGATCACAAAGACACTCAACACCAAAATGTCATCCCAATTAGTACGAATAAAGGTTCTAACGAACAGTCTTTTAATAATTACATCAATATTCATTGAGTAACTAATGATTACGTCAAGGGCTCTTGTTCAGGTTCTACTGGAGAGTACTTGAACATAGTCCGGGATCGCGTATATCTAACACTTGAACGTACTTAGCTACCTTTTAGCATATTGCACATATTCATGTTAATTTAAACATTAAGCTGAGTTACATAAGTATGGCGAGGAAAGCGGTGGTTCTGCTTAGTTGTACACTCGTGACTCTAAGGAAAGTGTGGTTGGGTTTTTCTGGGCACAATTTAAGTCTGTATGTAGCTCTTGGTCATATAAATATATTATCTAAGAATTCTATCATGAATGCACCTTGTATTTACAAAGAATATGGACTCATAGAAAAGCTTAAAGATAGCACTAAGAAGTAACATGCAGAATCAAAGAATCTGAATTAATAATAGACAAACTCTATTATAGCAGTTAAAATTTTTAAGGAAATAATTAATATAAAGAAACCGGATGTTAGTTTAACTAATTATCCCATACTACGTCAGAAAATTGAAGATACATTTACAAAGAAACATATCTGTCTACGCATTCAAAGATGATACCCTGCTGGCTACTTGCGTAAGTCAAAATTTATGTCTTCACTCCAATAAATATTTGGATGTTACGCAACTGTTTTACGTACGTTCTTAAGTGTTTGGTGGCAGAAGTCAATTGGCCATTTTATCGGATTTACTATGAGTAAGATCGTTTATGTGGGTGGCATCGTCAATCTCCGAAATTACTGCTCTGGTTTTAATTGGGTTATCCCTGTTCGAAGCTTCTTGAGTTAATTGAAAGATTTCTTTGATAGGGATCTCTCTTACTGCCATTTTCCGCGAAAGTCTTTGGTGAGTAACCACTTTAGTCATCATCGATGCTTTAATTATTGGAGTGGCTAAAACTACAAGCCGTTCTGTAGTAATCCTATTAGCTCAGTTGCAACACCGAGTGAATCATATCCTTAATATAATCAAGGCCAGTCTCAGATTGAGTTATGACAAATCATTTGGCCAGTACGACGCAAATGCCTATGTGTAACAAAGGGCAAATGTAATAGCTCTAATTAACTTTGGAGCTTGTTTCAATTCGTGCCGTGTTAAATAAATATTGAGTAACTAACACGAATTGTCAAAAGTCGAATTTGTCGAAAATTACGCACATAAATTTGTCACGCAAACGTAGTTAAATACGCAAATGATTAAAGTCCAATTAAACAGTGACAAAGCAGAATTTAAAAATCTAAACGATAAATCAAACAATCAACAGTCTATTTTTAAAGCTAAGGATACCTAATAATGACGGATTAGGAAATTTTTCGAAAGAGTTACTATCATGCCGGAATGCAAATAGCCACTCAAGGAACACAGATGAGTTATACACCCGTATTCACAAACGTTACTATGCGGTCTCACAGTGCTCGCGAGCGCACAGGGCAGGGTTTGTGAACTACGCAACACAAACGAACCATTCACAGAGCTCTATTTCAACGCTGTGCGTTTGCTTAGTCAAGGGTCGTTTGAGTATTGTTTGTGAATACGGGTGATAGTCTGGCACTCCTTCCAGAAGAAGTTACTAAATAATTTTCCACTTCAAAAAAATCATACAGTACGGCTGTCGGAACTTGGCGATTCTGAAGTTAGGCTCTATGAATTTTAACGCTTGAAAACTAGTAAAAAATTTATGGTATAAACAAATAAATGCATTTTGCTGTTAAAAACTGTCTGTCTGCCAAGTTCAGACTCGCCAAGATCCAACGGCCGTATTGGACTATTCGCTAAATTCAAATAGAAATAATGCACAGGGAGTCCCACAAGGCACGATCTAAAGTCACGAAATAATCATAAAATTGACCAGAATGATTAAGCGAAGCCCTATACAGAAAGTTAGTAATTAGCAAGTAGAAGTAAAATTTATAAGTGCTCTTAATCACAGTAAGCACTAACTCTACCATCAGACATTTACTACCAACACGGAATGATAAGCAATTGATCCATTCAGTAACGAAGATGTTTCTCTTAATATTTATGACTACCATATAACGTTCTTAGATGAATCCGGCTGATGCCACCCATATGACGACTACAATAATGGTCACCTCAAAACATGGGATCCCTAAAACGAACATAAAAAAACTAAAAAGTGATATCAGATTGCAGTAACATAAATAATTTGTTTTTGTTGGACATAAAAAAGTGTTGTGACACAAAGCTTCACCTGCAGATAATGTTTTGGGCGTAAAACCGGTAGCGACAAGCTAAGGAGGTTGTTCATGTATTGGTACAGATACACAATCTAACCTTGGAAATGGCCAAATGGCCACATGCTTAAAACTTTATGAATGGATTAATACTGAATATGAATGGACGTTGGTCAATGCCTAAACGCGAGTGGAAATCAAATTGTATGACGCTATCGAAACGGCTTTGACTGAATTAGTAGGCTTTGGTTGTTGGCTTGGATGATTAATAAACTAGTTGTTGTTCCCATCGTTGATAGTGATGTTACTGTAGTTTTGAGGTTTTGATATCGTCATAATATTAGAAATTCTGAGTTAGTAATTAAATGTCTTTCTGAAACATCTTTTGATAAACTAGTTGATGTTCACATCACTGATAGTGTAGTTAGTGTTATTTTATGGAGTTTCTTGCACGTTCTTCTCTATAGAGATGTACGTTTTGGAACGTGCATATTAACTTCAATTTTGACATTTCAAAAGTGCCTGTAAATGGTCTATTTGAAATAAATTATTTTGAGTTTGAGAGTAGATCTGAAGATTTGAAAAAACGTCATAATATAAGAAATTCTACATTAGAGTCTTTAAATATCTTCTTATGTTATTGCGTCTAAATTATTTTTAAATGCAATTAAATTTCTAATTTTCCCATTAACACGATAGCCAATTTGCAAAAATCAACATTCATTATTATTTTTTTTATTTCTTAGATCGTAAATTAAAGTTTTTACTACATATTATATTTCTGTCATAAATTCTCGTAAATTAATGTTTTTATGGTGACTATTATATTAAAAAATGTATATGAAGTAGGTGGGCTACCTAGTTCAAAAATTATCAGTTTACAATTGACATAATCCTAACACGCCCACAGATTTTTTTACGATTTGATCCCAACTTAAGTATGTTAAGTTATAGAATGTGACGTGATAATAAGTAATAGAAAAACGTATTTGATTAGAAATATCTTCGAGCATTTTGGAAGTTGAAACTTTTTTTTTTATGAATTAAAACTTGGAACGGAAGGATGGGACTTCTAAAGAGGTTACAAGTAAGTAGTCCTAGAATTCAATAGGGTAGCTTTAGTTAGTAAAGTTTGACACGTCATCGCGCTCCTCTCTAGAGCAGGGGAAATCATTTGATGATTTTCTAACTCAAAAAAAAACAACAGCACTTGCATAGCGTGAGTAGGTACCATCTACACTAATATAATAAAGAGGTAAAGTTTGTTTTTTTATTTTTTTGTTTGTAGGAGGTAATCTCTGGAACTACTGGTCCGATTGGAAAAATTTTAGCAACAATAGAAAGCTGCTTTACTCCTGAGTGACATAGGCTATATTTTATGTACGCGGGCGAAGCCGCAGGCAAAAGCTAGTTTTTTATATAAGGAGAAACTGACTGGCTGACATATCAACACGCAGTCAAAAGTGGGCTTTGGAACGTAAAGTTTTGCACAATGCTTCTTTTTGACGTAAGCAAGCACCAAGAAGGGATTTTTGGAAATTCAACTTTTAAGGGAGTGAAACTCAAGTCCAAAGTTTGTATAGAGATATTTACTTTCACGCGAACGAAGCCGCTGTCAGTATCTAGTTAAAAAATATAAAGTAAGCTATCTGCTACTGGCTACAAAAGTACACAATAGAAAACAAACCCACGTACCCAAACACAGTCATTACTTAGCAAAAGCAAACAAATGAACATCCAAAAGAACTATCAAATGAAAAGAGTTCCAAGTTCGTTGATTTTCGACAAAAGCTCGGGCAGACGAGACCAGAAGCGATAATGAGTGCGCCCGCGCCGCGCCGGGTAAAACCGGTAGGCACGGCCATCGCTCACCGTTACCTAGCACTTTCTGCCTTACAAACGATGTAGCAACTGTGATTTCGATCGAAAACACTTTTAATTAATTTTCTACCACATTATCTATCACTCCAATAGTCATAATAACTAAGATTGACTCGATAATTATGATTGGGTAAGTTATGGAATAGTTTTACACTGCCATATATATTATAAATTTTTCACCAAATTAATTTATAAATCATTCGGTGTTGATTGAATTATATTTATGTTGCTAAATGAGGTTAGTTGAGTTATGGCTGAAGACCGCGTGGGCTGAATACATTCCTTTTGTAATAAAAATACAGCAGTTTTGACCTTACTTGTCAACAAACGTCACACTGACTAGGCAGTTTTTAATTTAGAACTTTTAACCTACTGGCTTTTCATCCATCGTTATGAGAGAGATTTATTGTCGGGTCCAATTTAGAATTTAAACAAGACAGTTACAAGGAAAACACTTGTTTTTCCTCTTAACAAATTAAGTGCTCCTTAAGACTATTCCATCGCTTTAAAAGCTTGAATCAACAGGATCCGTAAGTGGCCAAAATTTAAATTTTGCACTATGTTTCAAGTCACGTCATTGTTGTCTCTACAATAGTAGTATGGTACGGATTAAGAAGCCGGTTATTTCCATTCCAATCTAATTAATAAACATCTCATAATAAAACCTTGAACTTTTGATTACCAAGAAGTGGACAATGGATCTCGTTATGTTATAAATGTCTTTACTTACAGAAACGGGCCACAACAATCAGACGGACGGACGGACGCGCCTATCTAAGTAATTAATCGTAACTTATGATTGATTAAACACATTAAATGCGAGCACGATTCCTATTTGAATATTAAATCTATTACTGCGGGTGACATAATACTTAATACAATTTTAATCTGAGTTATTGCATAAAAGATACCACACATTTAAGTTTTGGAAACAATATGGGCGTCTCATGCATAATACATTAAATGACAGTAAGTCTAATGGAAAACATATTGGGAATTTATGTTAAATAATTACAATAGTTTAATTGTTGGATGGAACGATCCTCTGCACTTTGAAAGTATGATAAATTATGTTTAATATCAGATGTCAAAATGCCCATATTTTTCGGAGACAAACGAAGAGGCTGTATAGGAAATGCCACGGAGGACTGGTGAGATGTACCTATTGTAAAATATTTTGTTAGTGCAAACGAGGTAAACACGTGTATTGACTATTTATCGACAAGGTTGTCGAGTGGGCAACCCTTTACACGATGGCACCCGCGCACGACGCGACGCTCGCGCACTTCAACAAACAACTTCTAGTGATGCGGAACGCAAACTCTGATGTCGATATTTACACAACCACCGCAAACACTGACACTCGATATTTGTCCAACTCCCAACTAATGGCGGCACCTACATATTGTATTATTTACTGTTGTAAAATTCACACCACGCAGCTACTGTAATGAAGTGACATTAACCAGAAAAGACACAATAAAATATTTTTACGATCAGTTTATTTAAGGTTAGAAAGATCAGAATTAATATTAACAAATTAGGTACCGGTTTATATAAACTGTAGGTACGAAACGGTCATAACTTCACCAGGATTATATTTAAAATAAAATAAAAACGTTTAAAACGAGGGAAAAAAGGAATGTAAAGCCATAACTTCATTTTGAATTCCGTTCGGTTTGTTCCCGTCTCACTGTGAACGCGCCCAGCAGGGGGCGCTATCGTTCTCACCTCACGACGCGAGTGGTAGCCGGTCTTTAATAAGTATCGATAAAATATGTCGATAAAATATGAATATTTATAAATATTTTCGATACATGCCTATATCGCCTACTTCTAAAGTTTGTTGCCTTACGTGTGAGTCTGAGTACTCGACCGCCAAGAAATGTGCAGTTTTAATTTCAAGCTCTTATTTAAAACTGATAAATGGCCATTAATTTCAGACGTACTCTGGCACCAGTTATTTCTATTAGAACTATAAATCTGGCTATCATAATAACATTATGGTCAAGCAGCTATTGATGTCAGTATTTACGCGAAAATGGCGATAAATCTGCATTGAATGTAAGCTCATGCAGTGTCAAAAACGTACGCACCACAAACGAGTTCTCAAACATTCAATTTGTAAGTGGAATTATTCGGCTTTAAATTAATAGCCGGCAAAGTGTATGGGGGACAGAACTAATTAATCTCTTGATGGTATTTCACATTAATTAAACATCTGAAATTAGTTGCTATCTAAAATAGATCTTAGTTCTCAAAAATAAGGACTAAATTCGCTTGAGCTTAGCAGTAATCAGTACACGGACGATATCGTTGAAGGCTATCATAGTGTGAGGTCTATTTTATTATTACGAAACTTTATTTTTCTTTACAAAAGCCTTCGCTTATCCATGAGAAGATTCATGAAAATTAAATGTCTCATAACAATAGGATATAGTCGTGGACACCGAGATTATAAAGCGTAGTTTACACGATACGATCTGTTGACTCGCCGAGGCCTTCCGTGAGAAGGACGAAATTATATTTTTTCAACACCAATTACGTAACGCCTAAATGTGACCGAAAACAACGTTTAAACGTAAAGAGCATTAGTACTGAGTAAATTGTCGTACACGTTTAGTATGGACAAGGCAACCGTTGCCTTGCCAGCGATTAAACTGTATGAGAATAACAATAATGATAGCTTTCAAATCTTTAGTAATAAATCATACAATCTAGTTTTTAGATGTCTAATAGTTAATCAAATTTAAGCAACTGTTGCGAGCAAGTGTGATCGTTTTTTGCTACTAGTTCGCGTAATTTTCGCAAGTTCAATGATTGGAGTTATTTATGTTGCCTTAATTTGTTGAGATTACCACATCGTGTTATAATATTATAAAAATATTTTCCACGACAATTATTTATAAAAATTACACCACTTATTCAAAAACGTAGGGACATAACGTTGACTATGGTTAATCGTTATTTAGTGACAGTGTTGCCGTGTCCATGTTTTTACGACCATAATCAAAACGTGATTGTCGTGCATCCAAAAAAATACTGACTTAATTGTGGCGGGCGAGTGTTGATGATATAAACAGTAATTACTTACCTCCGCATCCAAAATGTTATTAAAATCCGCTTAACGTTGTGATGAGCAACTAGTAGGTTCAGTAATACTTCTGAGGGACAAATGAGTGACAATTTCTATGAATCATGCCTAATAGGACACGATAAAAACATTATCGGGAGTTTTTACGCCGTTCTCTTTATGCACGTAATTACAATCAATGTTTAATTTATACCTGTAATATAAATAAATAACATTTATTAAAACATTATCTTTTAGATATACTGAACTAGTTAAACATTAAAAAACATAAAATTTACACGAGTGCAAGTTGTCTTTGGTCAATAACAAATGTTACGATGTTAAGTATATTTTTTTTTACATTTTATTTATGTGGGTAGTTTTGCACTTGCAG
Organism: Mythimna loreyi; assembly: GCA_029852875.1. Lineage (NCBI taxonomy): Eukaryota > Metazoa > Arthropoda > Insecta > Lepidoptera > Noctuidae > Mythimna > Mythimna loreyi. The sequence continues at coordinate 12,686,195 of CM056780.1, read as the reverse complement.
GTAACTCAACCAAAACTGCAAAGCCGTTTCAAATGCAGCAAAAATACATCTGTCTTTATTGTAATGATTTTGTGAGACATAAATGAGCAATATTTTATATTTACGTATTAAGCCACACCTGTAAGTCCAAGGAGCGTTTAAGGCGTTGCATTTTCTAAAATAATTATCATGAACATCTTTTGCGGCAGTCGACGCCCGGGGGTGCTATTGTTTTAAGGGAATTTTTTATTGCTTTTGGCAACCCAACAATGGGAGCGGCCGAGAGGGTAATTTCGTCCGTCCGACGCAGTTTAGCTCGTGGCGTTCCGGCGACAGTGTGCACACCGCCTTACTTTGTACCTTTTTTAGGCTTTTATAATCCATTCAATTTATAATGTTACTGCGTTTGACTTTGACTCCATGCTGCATACGATTATGGATATTTTTAGATTTATTCACAATCTTTTTTAATTAAAACAAAATTATAACACTAAAACGCCAACGTGTCGATATAAATTTAATTACACAGCAGTGTTAATTGGACTTATAATATAAAATTGTTTCCACGGCCACTCCTTTTATTACTAAGGATAATAGTCTGTATTAAATTTTACACCTTTCGACTCGATACGAAATAACGAGGCCTAATATTAACGTGTAATTAAATCATAAACTAAGATAAAGATCGCATGGTATAAAAACACCGCTCCGACGTACTAATCCGTTGATTTACAATTAATCGTAATTATTACTTACTCTAATTGCGGGCAATTTTAATTATCAATAAAATGGAAGAATTTGGAAGTAGGGCGATTTATGGCGGCACTCGCATGACAAATTAATGCTGATTACAAATTTATAATTCTGGAAATTAATCGATCGTAAATGTAAGTACCTATTGGGGAATTTTAAAGGTTTATTGAGCCGCACCTTCTCTGGTTATGTAAAAGTAAACAGAGTCTAGGTAATGTCAAATAAGTAGAGCCTGCATATGTCACAAAAAAGCGGTCGACGCGACAGCTCGACTGGTCAATGACTGGCTTGTTTATTTGTAAACAAACTTGCAGGTAGCCGACACATTTCGAACTTTAAAAATATATATGTATATTGATAGGGTCGCTTTTGACCACTATCTCAACTGGTGGTATTTGGTCTACGAAGGGATAAGCTTGCCTAGAAGTAACCTATTCACTCTTACCTTAAAGACCCCGTTGAACAAAAATGTCGCTCGAGAGCCAAACCCTAAAAAGTCCACTCAATCGAAGGACAGATTAACTAGGTTCAACATCCTGTTCGCATTCGTTATAAATCAAAAGTAAAGCCACAAATTATTTCTACATGTACTAATGAATCATTCCGCGAAGTGTCTGCGATAATTATCACTATTAATTACTTGGTTAGTCACCGATTTCAACGGCCAACGAAAGAATTGCGCCTACTCTACAGTGTGCCAGTTTAAAATTATGCTGCATCATAGCTATTTCTGAACTGAAAACAATGAGGGGGACCATTCATAACGAGGCGAGCCTTACAAATGTCCGCCACAATTGCAGCAAAACACAAAACTTAATTAAAGTGACACTTTGCATGCATAATGAAATGATTCACTCGCTTATAACGACTTGCACACACACATACACAGATAGTTTCTTAAAGATGGAGTCTGTTTAACAAAAAGAAAGTTTTTTTTCTTTTGTGCCAGTATTTTTGCGCAATTTATACGAGAATGCAGGCACATTCATTGTGATGTACGGCCAGCGACTACAGAAGTCTTACGTCGTCACTCTATAAGCCAGTGTTTAATTAACTATGTGGAAAATTGTCAAGTTTATGTCATTTATAAAAATGCTTCGTCTTCCCTATAACATAATACAGTAGTAAATAAGGGGCTTGGTCATGTTTTTTTTTTTAAGGGCCCGATAGCCAACTATAAAGTTTGTTTAAACGAGGTGTGAATTTTATTTATAATAAAAAGTTTTGTAAAAGTTTTTACTTAACTACTGTATCTCGAGCATTTATTTCGTTTTAAACCTTTCAGAATACAGTTCAATTAAAAACGCAGCCATTTTCTTTTTTTATTGTTTATAGGTTCGCGCTTGATCGCTATTATAATTACATATATTTGGTTACATACTATGAAAAAGTTTTTGAGTCTCTTACGACATAGATTAAAATTACTATAGCTACTGCTCTCAAACCAAACCATAAAGTAAAAACCATTTGACAGCAGCTTAGCAGCAAAACGAATTGACAATTAACATATAAGTCGGGAGTAAAGAAGTTTCATTGACAGCCAAACCATAGCCAATGACCGTTTATCGATCGAGTACCTATCGATTATTTAATAGCAAACACCAGAGATAAGGTTTTGGGTAGTTATCGCTAATTATTGGAAGATAACAAGGTTTATTACTGAACTGGAGTGGCTCGACAATATACTTAATCTACCTAGGTGTTCATAGATATGGGAGGGTTATTCAGTTAAGTTTTGTAAGTCATGGTAAGCTCTTTTTACATAGCATAAGTACTGTAGCCAGGTGTATCCAGAAGGTGGTGAAATTAAATTAAGTGGTTATACTAACACAGGTTAAGTCGTACTAACATCTTATGGGTAATCTGCCTGAAATAAATAAAAATAAATAAACAAGTAGGATGACAGAAAGACAAAAATATGAGAGAAAAGGATAGGTAGCTACGTAGTATGACTTTGACAGCTGTCATGTGCACCATGCTATAGCAATAGTTGTATAGTTGGTATTCGAATTTTGAAACATGGCTGTATTTTTTTTCTTTTTGGTATCGTTTGATAGAATATTTTAAGCCAGTTCTAATCAGATTGAAACATGAAACCACCAAATAAGATAAATCTTACCGATTCATTATTTCTAAGTAGAATGCGTGTTTCCAGCTTTCAGAACAAATTAGGTAGGTAAAATGAAAAATGGATGAAATATCATTGTTAGCTAGTATCGATATTATAAATTACAAAATAGTGTTAATACTATACTCGTATAGGTTTAATAACTTCTGTTAATTAATAAATTCAAGAACTAGGTATAGCAAAGTCGATAAAAATTAAATTGTATAAAGAAATACTAACAAAACATTTATAACACACACTAACACTACTTCATTTTATGGTGGGTAAGAATCATCCAATGTCGAATCCCGCCCTTGGGCGGAGCGGGAAACAGTGTCACACTCTTACTGACTAAACCACCCACCACGTTCCTGCGTTGCCTTATACATATACCAGTACCAGAGCCTTTCAGACCCAAACCCTTAGCTATAGTTGGCTTTGACCCTTCTGCAGGGTCTTTATGGACTCTACCACTACTTCTGAACACGGTTTGAGGACTTCACTTGCGTCCTCGGCCAGTGCTTTTTTGTGTTTTGATCAATCTCAAAAATATTGAAACATTTACGAAGTTTAATTAGTTCGTTAGGCCCCAAGAGGACACCGGTGTCCGCACACCTATGTATTTTAATTGTGTCTGTAATTACGGCAGTCGAAAGGCTCATGTGGCTCGGAAAATTCTAAAACGTGTAGGTAGACCCTGCAGAAGGGTCGAAGCCCATTTGAGCCCGGGGTCTTTTTCTGAAAGCAAGGTTTGGCCCCAGTGCGAAAGGTGAACAAGGAACGAGGTGGGCTGTTTAGTCAGTAAGAGTCTGACTCTCGACCCGCCTAAGGACGGGATTCGTCATTCATCATCATCAATTCAGCCGAAAGACATCCATTGTTGGACATAGGCCTCCCCCAAACGTCGCCACAACGACCAGATTAGTCACTGGAGCGTTCGCTTGAGGGCTGAGAGGTTAACCACCACAAAAAAAATATGTCCTATAATTTCACCGTAATCTTATTTAATTTACTTATTTAAAAAACAAAGATTCACCCTCATTGTCAGTCGGAAATTACATTAAATGTTTATGTGCAGTATCTACAGATACCGGGGCAATATACAACGGATTATGAGTCGTTATCTTAGACAATATCATTAGTCGTTTTAATTTTTTGATATTAAAACATAAAGGTTATACATGTATTAAGGTTTAAATACATATCTGCGTAGAAAAGCTTTCATGTACTGACTGTACCGAAGCTGGTGTTATTTTTAGGGATCCGCATCTCAAAAGGAAAAACGGAGGCTTTATAGGATCACTTTGTTGTTCGTGTCTGTCAAGACCGACCTTTAAATCGGGAATGCGTGTACCAACTTAAGTCTACGGTACCTTGAAGATGTAAAAAAAATTCAAACATAAGTAAGTAAGTTAAAGAAAAGAAAAAAATGTATAACTGTCGCCAAATGCGCAGGGCATTTCCCGTGGACCCAGAATCCTGATATTTGGCTAAAACAAGGTCTTATAGCACAGGTATAGAAATAAATCTGAAAACAGTAAATTTGTTGTTAGGTACGTCAAAATTTTTTTTCGATTCGGAAAAGTCTTCTACGTTTTCATTCGGGAATTTAACTTTTTCATAGATAGGTTTGTACGGAACCCCTAGTGTGCGTTTTCGCACTTACCCAGGTGTTGTTTGTTGTGAAAATTAAACGGGCTTATGTATGTAGGTACAGACAGCAATATCATTTGGCTCCGGAACATAAGTACAGGAAAGACAAGATCTGCTTAGTGTGATCTGAAGTTGGCGGTTGGGGCTTTTTTATAGTGGAAAAAATCATCAAATGATGAATCTCGCCCTTGGGCGGAGCGGGAAACAGTGTCAGACTCTTACTGACTAAACAGCCCACCTCGTTCCTAATTTGCCTTTCGTACTGGGACCAATGACCTACCCCATTCCTTCATAGCACTCATACCGGGGTCAGACCTTCCTTTCAGAAATTCTTTAAGAAATTAGAAATCTTTTGGTAACTGGAGTGACGTTACCTATCATTAATTTAACTCCATAAAATTAATTAACAATAAAAACGATTCGAACGACCAACTCTTTAACATCAAAATGCATTAGAAAAAATAAGAAGCAGTTTATGCTAACTGTACCTACAGCATGTTTGGTTATAGGTATAGATTTTTCTATTTAAATAGATTTTCTTTATTTTTTCTGGTTCATCGGCTTTTAAATGCTAAAGAGATCACAAACACCGTTCAAATAAAAAGTATTAAAATCAATCTACCTTCTCTTTAGAAATCTTTTACTATCTCAAAATAAAGCTAAAGTATGTTATTTTTGTAAAAACATCGTTCTCTCAAGGCGTATTCGACGAAAGAACTCGAAAAAGGTGATTTGTCAGAGTCATCAAAAAGCTATACGATGTCAACCGGTGCGGCGCGCGCGCACTGCCTCGGGCTATTCGCAATAACAACGCACTATTATCGCTAAAAGCTGCACTATTCACGCTTATTTATTAACACTTTCAAGTTCTTTTTTCAAAGCGAAAAATAAACTTTAAATTTTCAATTTTCGGTGCAAAAATACCATAATAATGTCTCAATTAAAACCTCAAGTTGAGCATAACAATGAATGGCTACCCAAAAACCATAGTGTTTAAAAAAACTGTCGTCGGTAACGTGAATCGAGTCGAGTTTCGTCTGCGCGAATACGGACAATGGTTCGGGCAAGTTCGTCGGCTGGCCTTGAAGGAACCAGTCGCTCTCGTCCGAAACACCTCTGGGCAATTATTCAATAAAACAAAAGCATGAACCACGCCAAGTTTACGCCACAACGCCAGAAAATGTTCGCGCAAATTAATTTCAGCGTAATTAACCGTTCACCTGCGTGTGTTGGAAGTTTTGAGAACGATTACGGGTTAATGAGTCGACGTTTGGGCGCTATTTTTGATGAAAAATATTTTAATAAGGCATTTTTTTATAGTTTTAAATTTTTTACGTTAATTTTCGTTAAAAAATTGCCCAAAAAAGAATGTAGAGCAACATTCTAAGGTAAAAGAACTTTATGACACCATTTTGCGTAACCTAAAACAAGGAGCATGTTCAACTAACAAAGTACCCTTTTACATAGTTAACTATTACATTCCAAGCTATGTATCACGAGTTATATAGATAAGGCAAAGCACACAAGAGTCGAAAGCCGGTGCTCATTATTCACGCACGTGTGCGACAAAATGAGCCCTATTATCGCACAGTTAAAAAAACCCACAGCACGAGCCGCTGAAAAATATACCAAGAAATTTGATATGACACATACATCTTTTATTGAATGTATCGCCTCTCCCGAAGGCATTGTGCCCTACTGGCGCGAGCCGAACGAAATACTTCAAATGCAAATCGTGCTAACGCTATGAATGTAATAGTTTGTCGTGCCTTGCGCACGCGTCGGTTACGCCGGAAACAAATTATCATACCCATATAAGCACGTACGAAATCGACGAAAAACTTATTGATGTCACTCAACACTGATAAATTGCGCTAAACGAGAAAATGGTACCGGTGTGTGGACGTAATCTGTTGTACACACAAATATATATACGTCTCTGACACTCTTTAATGGAGTCAAAAGTGCCGTAGGAATTTCTATACGACACATCCACGAGCCGCTCTTGTTACTCTAACGGTTTACTAACGTTTTTATCATTACATTGTTTTATTTTTATAAATTCCTAAGTTGTTACTAAATTATATTTTATAGCAAAAGGAAAAAAATCGACACGAATAACAAGTTGTTATTGTAATAGTGGCGCTCGAACGCAGCGTTAAAAATTCGGAAATCGATTTGTTTGACGTCGCCATGTTTGTTGACATTCGATTTAAAAACCGAACGCGACCGATGTGGAGCGGAAATTTATAGAACACCTTTTGGATTGAATGTGAAAAATGGAATAACGGACACTGAACGAACGATTGTAAATAGGTAAACGGTTCGGGTCATCTGTGAATGAATGAAATGGGAGACACGTGCAAAATCATAACGGTCACTTGTCGTTTTATTATCATAGGATGAAGTGAGCTACTTGTGTTAGCCTTTTGTTCAGAATGTGGACAAACCATACCATCTTTTCTGTACCTATAGAATCTAACAAGGATAGTTAGGAAGTAAATTAAACTGAATTATGTACTTACTAAAAATAGACAACTCTCTCTATAGGTTAGTAAAGCACTGCTTTGAGAGAGCTACGTGACAATTATAGACAGAAAAAATGGACCCAAATCCAAATTTAGAATATCGAATGCTAATTATAGCTCTTTTCAAAAATAACCGTTACGTCTTTTGAAGTGTAAAGACCTTTGAACTGTCAGGTAAACTGGGTGTATTTGAGGAATGGCCTATCTGGAATCAGTTGAATCTTAAAGACTATTGTGTATGTAATGCCATGTATTTAGGTGAAATGGCGTCGTCCTCACACAGCCAGGTCGCCGACATAATGATAAATTCTATTATTTTGTAGACATAGACATTTTGATGACGTAAGAATTCGAAATCAATACGGGCATTATGTGTGCAGATATGAATCGAGAATTTTCAAGTTTTGTTACACCCTATTTGTGTAAGTATATTGTATTGTATTATTCATTGACAGGTCTGCTTATGCCATAATTTAGAGTACATTGAAATTATAAATAAAACAGGTTATTGTTTTAAATATAGAAAGAGTCTAAATCTTAGTCTAAATATAACTAACTGAGTACCAAACAAGACATGAACCCTTTCAAAAAAGGAACACTGTATCCCTCTCATTAGTAAATAAAAAAAAAACAAAAGAAGGTTTTACTTACTCAAAATAAACACTGCCTGTATCTGATTAAAAATCTGTCAGTGTAATAGACAACAAAAAGTTTCTTACGACCTTATTGGCACGCCACACTAAGATAAAAAAAAACAAACATCACTAATTTACCCAAAAACCTGTTATTGAGAACCCTTAAAACTAGTTATTAGTACCTATATCTAGTGGATCTTCAGTAAGAACACTATAAAAGCAAGCGCTCTTCAGATAAAAAAACTTCCACTACCGCCCCATAGATGGCGTCAGTTGTACCAACTTTGCAAACAACATCGTAAGGTTTCCGTTATTTTTTTAAAGAATTTTCTAGACTACTTTAGAGCATGACTAATACATTTATTGAAATGTATTGTATCTAATTCAAACGATATTCTTCAGGATAAAATTACTATGTTTATACTGGCATGGAAATTGATCGAAACGGTCTCTTTACGATTCTATACATAGATTGTTTTGTACATTTACATTTAACATTATTTGCTATTGTTTTACAAAGAACTACGACACAAATATATGTATTTACTTTTAGTAACGAATAGCTACCGCAAATAATAAACAAATTAACAGGTAATAATTCACGTTGGTTCATCTAGAATGTAATTTGTTGACAACTAATAGTTTATTTTTCTTCTAACTGCGTTGGAATTATGTAATTTGATTTTATTGTTATATTGTGAGTGACAATAAATTGTCTTAATGGGAATCTTCTGCCTATTTTCATTGAACAATTTCCCAGTACAAAATTTTATAAAAGATTATTTTTACGTTAGAAAAGATATCGTTACTTTTTTATTTAATAAGTCTATTTTAACCCTTCACTGCATACGGTGTAGTTCTAGGTGTACTCGTAAGATGCCGTAATTAGAATGAATGGCTGAATGGTAATTCCAAAATAATGTCATGAAAGTTTTTATAAGACTAGCGACCCGCCCCAGCTTCGCAAGAGTGCTATGCTGATATTAAATAGGTATATTATGCATGTTTATGTACATATAAACCTTCCTCTTGAGTGATTACTCTATCTATTAAAAAAAACCGCATCAAAATCCGTTGCGTACTTTTAAAGATCTAATCATACATGGGGACAGCGGTAAGCAACTTTGTTTTATAGTATGTAATGATTATTTTTAAGTTAGAAAAGACATCTTTATTTCATACTAAGTCGATTTTAACCCTTCACTGCATATGTAATTCTAGGTGTACACGTAGGATGCCATAATTAGATACTACTTTTTTGCAAAATGGTGTCATAAAAGCTTGTAAAAGATTATTTTTTACGTTTAATGAGACATTGTTACTTTTTTAGATTTAATTCGGTTTTAACCCTTCACTGCTTGTGTAATTCTAGGTGTACTCGTAGGATGCCGTAATTAGGTACTACATTTGGCTAAATGGTAATTCCAAAATGATGTCATAATGTCTACATAAGTAGTTATTGCTGCCCGTCCTAATAAATCCCTCGGTTTCGCCTGCACCACCCACGGAATGTGACAGGGTGGTTCTATTCATAGTCGCGAACACATTTAGTACCACGTTTCACAAAACTCATGTTTGTATTTGGACATTGGGTTCATAAATTAAATGGGAACTTACAATGAAAATCGGTTTTAAAAATTGTTCCTTTTCAACCCTATCCTGCTGATGTTAAAAAAACGGGCCAATAACCGTTTTTTTAAATTGATGAACCTGATTTAATTTATTCGTTTAAAATTAGGTAACTTTTCAATGCTCTTAAATCTACATGCGCAAATAATAATGTCATTTTCTTTTCTGATTATTAAAAAAATATATATTATTATGCAATAGTATTGTAAACGAAAATAAAACAATCGTTTAAATAGGTACTTATAATGTCTTCCTTTCTTCTGTAACCCGGAACTAACAAGCCAAAAACAGTCAAATACATGCATTGTACAATACCACTCAAAGCTGAAAATCCCTTAGACTCATAGACAATTCCAGCTTGATTTTATAACGAGATAAACCTACAGCTTATTACCACAGTGTTTTGAACACATTAAAATTGCTAATACTCGTCTCGACGACTGTTTGGTTTCAAATCACACTTCAAGATCGTGAATTATACATCGAATACCTACCTACGTGACATTATTTTTCGTGTAACACATAATACATAAACAATTTAATTTTTTTATATCGATTTACTAGCCTTACACGCGTTTCCTATTTAATTAATACGCCAAAGTTTTGCTAGAAGCACGTTCGAATTTATTAAATATTACCGAATCCAACTTGAAATTTAGAGCTTAGTTCAAAAAACAGACAATAATGTATCATGGACAATAGAAACATTGAATAAATAAATAAATATTAGTTTCTTTTATTGTTTTTAGGAAGTGAGTTCCCGAAATCACGTGTTTGTTGAAGATAAATATGGAAATGTAATAAACACAATTTGAATGCCTTTCAATAATGCCTGTAATTTTTCAGGGACATATTTTTTGTTACTCCCACGCTATTTTGGAACTTCTTCCTTGAGTTACATTATTTTGGTAATCGATTCATAAAACATTTATTATTTCACAATGAACTCTGTTGGTAAAAAAGTATGACAGAAACCTAGTCTGGTTTAACTTTCTTCTCTTATCAGAAAAGGTTATGCCACTATCATGAAATCAGCAACTAATGCAGTTACGTCATCAGCTCTTTCTTAAAATAAATTGTCAATTCTAGGCGTTTCTTAAATGATTATTTATTTCTGCATACTAACATCGGACTTGGATGTTGCTAGAATTACTACAAGTGTACATTTTGCATTAATACACAATATTTGCATATTAGCTGCAACTTGTAAATAATCATAGGTCTGGTACATAATGATATATGACATCTCTTATACACATTTATAGGAACATTGACATTTTAATTTCTAGTCATTAGGATTAAGAAAAGGAGAGCGGAAAACAACGGTGTAATGACTGCTGCAATTTATAAACAGAGAAACGAGTATTTTTTTTGTACAGTTTAACTGCCTATGAATTAAAGATGGTTATTTACCTATTATGCTCTTAGTCTTAAATCCCCTTTTTTTCGTAACATCGACCCAATTTTATTGAAGCATCTTCTACATCATACTTCATAGGACCTACAGCAATAATTATTAGATATTCAACGAAAATTTCCGGTTTCCTAAGTTGTCAACGACAAAATTAAAAGCAACGAAAAGAAAAGAACTAAGACTCCTGATTCAAAAGGAGTTCTCTATTCAAGTAAGTGTTATGCTTATAAGGTCCCATTACCATAACGTCTTTGGTGGCGCCATTGTCAGTATAATTCGCACCAACCTTACGCGCCTACGCACAAATCAATTATAATACCAGTAATAAATTAAATACTGTTTGCGATAGATATCGATCGGTTTGATAAATGGATCTATCCTGAATGTGTATCGGGAAATCTCGGCCCAAGATGGCCGCCCGTTGCGCGGGAATGCACCAAGCGCATGAAGGGTTCTTGTTAGAATTTTTTGTACGCTTATTGACGTTTGTTAATTGGAGTAGGTACCTATTTGTTTAGATTATTTTTAGTTACCTAATCAAGTGCCTACTAATTACTTGCGTATAATAGCTTTATTTCTTTTAACTGAGGTTTATTGTGTACACAAAGGACATATCAGATTCTAGAGCTATGCGAAGAAATCTTGAAGAGTCGACAGTTTTTATACCTAGGTAGGTAACTAATTACTAACCTAGATGAGAATAGGTAACAGGAAAATAGCAAAACTAATCCAAAAGGGCAATTCAGGTCTTCATAGTAATTCTAATCTACTACTAATCTACTAGCGAATATAGAATCAAATCTCAACACGCACAAAATCTCTAGTTTATAATTTTGTGAAGCAGAATTAAAGATCTTAATTCTTTTACACGGTATTCACATAGCGATTATCAAATGTCACGGGTTGCGAATAACGGCAATTTCAATTTGGATTTCTTAAAGGAAAATTAACTTCTTGATTAAAAAGTTCTTTTTATTGATTTCAACTAATCGAAATTAAGGCCAAATCAGTAGAACGCAATTTTGAATAGTCGCCATTTCTATTCTACGTTATTGACAATGGGTGTTTTGTTTTTGTTTGTTTAGAGGGATAAGGTGCCTACCAAATCTTCAGTTGGATGATAAAAAATAACAGGTTGAAAAAAACCTATTTAGGATAACAACATATCTCGCAGAACATAAACAAACAGTTTGTTTATCTTTAATAATAGAAAGAGGTGTCAAAGAAAGCAATTCTTCGTTTTCTTTTCGTATAAAAGCAATCTTGTTTTGTAGCCTTCCACTATTTTACTGAAACCTGTTTTACGTCACCCATGTACGTAGGTACACTTGCTATACTTAAGTACATAAGTACTAAACAGAGGCATGTACAAAAGGCTTTCTCTTACAAAGCCATCACCGTCAATCATATGGGACGCCTTCAACCATGTGCTATATTGTACTGTTCTAGTTTATTTAGAATTACCACTGATTCAAGAGAGACTTATCGAAACTACCAAAAGAAACACTTACTGTTAACTGTTTAGTACAGGTAGGTGTTGAGACCCATTGTACTGCCTACCTCACGAGGTTATTGGCGTGATGGTCGCATCATTAGATCACCAAATGAATTCCCAGCATTTTATAAAACTCTAATTGACCAAATGCAGTGAAAAGATTAGATTCTAAGAAACAAAACAAACTAAATCTTCAAGAAAAAATAAGAGCATAACAATTTTATAAGCCATTTTAAATTCAATAGGTAGGTACATTTTTATTAAAAAAAAAAAACAAAGATCGCTATTAAAATTGGAACATAACAGATTTATAAATTGTCGTGTTAAATCGAGAGCTAGGTACCATTTTTTAAATACACTAAATCTTAAACATCAGTCTGGCATTTTAAGCCGGTGTGAAAGTGCAATAAAATTAACAAAACTAACCGTTTAGATCTCACTGTCTGTCTGATCTTGAAATAATGCCGTTTCAGCGATATTTCAGCTACTTTTTAACTTTTTTAAAAAACTTCATCGCTTACGATTTTTGCGCGCGACGGAACGCAAAATGCAACGGGAACGGCTTTTTATGCAAACATCGTTTTGGGTACCTACGTTTCAATGCCCGTAGCAGTGAAGGGTTAAAAGGGTTTTTGACATTTTAAATGTCTCAGTCGAAAAGTTAAATGGAATTTTAAGATTTTTTTCGGAAAATTCAAGTTTTTATCGAATTGTATTTTTGAATGAAAGTTACGTTTTAAATTTTAAAATTCGATTCAAAGGGATTCGGAAATGAGTGTTGTGAAGTTAACAATTGTTATTGAAATGAACGGACCATTTTTAGCCGTTTTCCACACTTTTTAATTAGCCATTTACGGATGTCTGCGAATTTTTTTTCCGCTTTCTTCTCGATAACATTACTTTGGCTGACATGGAAAGTAGGAATATCATCCAAATAATCAAGTCCGATGCATGGAAATGACCTTAATTTATTGTTTTGATAACACAAAACATTGTAAAGAAAGTTACTAGTCAATAAGACGGGTACTTTTCCAATAACAAATAGAGAAACTGCCAGCTATTCACATCCAGGAAAACTCTAATAAGAATCAAATAAAATATCCAATTGCATTTTCACGTAAACCTCACAAAAAAACACTTCGGAAAAACTTAACGAACTTCTGGTTCAAATCTCGTTTCGACCGAAAACGAAGACAATGTTTTTGGAAGTTTCCGACTTTTTCCAAAAAGACTAACAGTGGTTACCCAGGGTAAACAGACCCGGTAATAAGATTCCTATAAGAAAACTTAAAAAGTAAATATTAACCTGTGAGCATCGCCCGCAGAACGCAGCTAAACTGTTAATTGCGGCATAGCACGCAGTCACTTTTAATCACTTGTCCAGTATCCAGAACTTGAACTTTGTAAACACTCAGTGCGATCAGTCAAAACACAAGTAACTACGTTATTACACCAAAACACCCACTGTAACTGTTAATGAGGAACTAAAGTTGTGTTGTTGGTGTGAGTTTGTCGTTTCGGGGTGCGGTTGGTCGCAGCGCGCGCGACGTAACACAGTCAACGGTCGCCGGCACACTGCGCGGCCGGCGCGGCGGCCCCCCGCCCGAGCCGCGCGCCCCTCGCCCCGCAGGGGGCGGGGCCGGCGAGCGAGTCGAGGCGATGCGAGCGCTTAATTACGCTCGCCGGCCGAAGCGGGACGGCGATAGCGAGTGGGCGCGAGCTATTAGCGCGCGGAGAGCAGGACGACGCGCGTCTTAAGTATTTTGTATAAGTAATGAGGGGCGCGGGCGCGGGGCGCTGCATCTCCCGCCAATCTTTAATGTTGATTACGGCCGCCGCCGCCTCGCAGCGCCCCTCATTAACGCGAAGCCCCGCCCGCATTTAATTACACACGTTTAATTGTCGATGGTCTCGCGCGCTTTTGTTTTTGCGCGGATTCCTCAGTTTGAATTTGGAACGCGTTTGTTTTGTCTCTGGTTGAGATGATTGTCTCGTCATTGTAATTGGTCAAAAAGTCGTTGTATGTTTTGGATGGAGGATACGCCATGTTATGATACGGTTGTTAATTAGCGAGTATTTTTAATACCTACTGAAATAAATACCTACGTAACTAGTTTAAAACTCAATACTGGGTAACTACTCTGGTATTTAGATATTTTATTTATATTTTAAGTTTAATTAAAAATACTGCTTCGAAAATGACAAAATCTTTAGATTTGTGTACCTACCTGTTTGAAAGGTTAGAAAAACTCATAAACATTCATCTCACATAGATACTAAAATAACTTACAAAACATAGGACATTACAGATATTTCTATCAGTAAATATTTAACCGATTAAAAAATCAGGAGGTTCGCCACTTAACAGTATTTTTTTATTTGTCGAAATCTTTCACTTACTTACCTAGGTACTAAATATAATAAAAGAATGTGTAATAAAAGAAAAAAATCTCCTATGGCTGTATCACGTTATTACCTGGAAATCTCTGCCAGAGATAAAAAGAATCAAAATAATATTTTTGTCTCTGGTAGAGGTTCCCCCAGTAAAAGAAAAATCGGAAAAAAAATGAGTAAGAAATAATTGTCTCTGCTTTTGAATTATTTGATAGCGACTGAAGTTTTTGCTCTTAAAATAGGTAGGTAGGTATGAACTATAGAATGTATTTAAGTAATTTAACTTTAGGTTAATTTTTACACTAAGTATTGTGTAAATTTAATTTAAATAATACAAAAAATAAATATAAAAAATGCTGTCTGAAAATAATGACAAGTAATTGGATCTATATTTTTTTAACTGAGTATGTATCCATAAATACTTATTGAGAGTTTTGAAAAATATAGTACCTACAGACAAAGCTCCATTATAATAAACAGACTTTTTATACACTCAAAAAACAAACGAAAAATGTGTTTCGTGCAGCAGCGGCAACACAAAAACATAATAAAAATATTAAATCTTTATTTATTCCACACAAACATAAAAACAAAAAAAATAGATAAAAATCAATTACCTACAAACGATTTAACAAAACCTATTCCATTGTTTCTTAGACGCATAGGTACACACTTTTTACTCATTATACTTTTCCCTACAAGTAGTTAAAAATAATAGAAAAGAGATGGCATAATAAACCTAACAAGAAAATAATAAACAGGTATTGCTATTAATTAAATTCATTGTAAAAACATATTATTTTAACCACCAATCAATTAAAAAGATTCTAATTAGAACCTTTTCTAGTCTTAACATTTCTGTCATTGGTTCATCCCCACCATCCATGTCAGGGTCCCATTAAAATAGATGGACAAAATTTTATAAATCATTCAGAACGCAAAAACAAAGAAAATGGTAAAAAAAAAGAAAATACTCTTTATGCTCTCACAAAAATTCTTGAGTGCCCCGTTCTCATGCATCCATTATTTTAGGTTAAAATAAAAATACTTTAATCGGTGTATTTTTTTGCTTGAATTTGTCAAAATAGGTCCATCTATTTAAAAGGGACCTTATATTTAAACCCGCGCGCCTCAAGGAGTTGTCAGCAACTGAACCCGGCCCTGCAGGGTCTAAGCCTCCTGGAGTCAAGGGTTGATGTGAAAGCGTTACACTAGGGCTCTGGGATTAAGGCAAGGAGGGAACGGTGTAGGTTGTTTAGTCAGTAAGAGTCAGACACTGTTTGCCGCTCCGACCAGGGGCGGGATTCGTCATTGAATGATTTTTACCTACCCAAAAAAAGCCTACACTTAAATCGCTTAGAGTACATATACGTATTTGTTTGTTACATACTCAGACATATTTACTACGAATACTTTCTCTGAAATAATACCTATCTACGAGTATTTGAAGCAATAATACAATTAATTGGGAATAAGTACCTACCAATAAGTATTTATTTTCCTTGGCAGGGGCGTAGCTACCGCCGTATCTGCCGTATCAATTATACTGGGCCCCCGCGGTACAGGGGCCTCGACCTAGGCAAAAATTCGCAACATGTTATCCACAACCGTCTCATAGGGCAGCTAAGCGTATGGAATAAAAATACATCTTTTTTATATGGGGCCCCCGAAGGACTTTTGATACGGGGGCCCTGTGCAACTAGCTAGGCCACTGTTACTTGGGTACCTACGTAATTCCCTAATTATATCAAGAATAATTGAATCGACTTAGAAGAAAAAAATATCAATTAATTTCTACTTACGTAGGCAGATACTAAGTAAGTAACATAATTAATAAAAATGTTTTTTTTTCTAGAGTCCTACCTATTTAATTCAAATTCGGGGAAAACTACATTAATTATTTCGTCTAATTTAAGATAAAAAAAAACGAAATTTATTAGACTAATACTTAATAACTTCGATATTCTTAGAAAAATACTCCTTAACTTTTTAATGCACCTCCCACGGTCGTAGCTCAAAAAGTGTTTTTTTTTTTAAGGTGAAGTGTAATTTCTAATCGTTAATCGTGTAGCTAATTTACGAAAATCCTTTTTACCGATGTGTTTGCATTGCGTAATCAATACAATCAGTTTAATATTACATTGTCAGAAGCTGGATATAAAAAGCAATAATACGTAATATAATTTATTTTATACTAGAGACACGCCCAGCTTCGCACGGCTACTGATATTGAATTATGTACTAGCTTTTGCCCGCCGCTTCGCTCCCGGCAACAGATTATTTAATTTACTCCACTTTACCCTACTCTGCCCTATTTTTTTTCTCAAGAACCTTCTCCTGATGATAACAGACACAACAAAAAAAGATTTTTTTAAATTAGTCCAGGCGTTGTTGAGTTATGCGATTACCAACACATTTTGCAATTCATTTTTATATATAAGACTAGCTTTTGCCCGCGGCTTCGCCCGCGTACATAAAATATAGCCTATGTCAATCAGGAGTAAAGCAGCTTTCTATTGTTGCTGAAATTTTTCCAATCGGACCAGTAGTTCCAGAGATTACCACCTACTAACAAAAAAACTAAAAAAAAACTTTACCTTTTTATTATATTATTTAATTTAATATTAATTAATATTACATTGTCAGAAGCTGGATATAAAAAGCAATAATACGTAATATAATTTATTTTATACTAGAGACATGCCCAGCTTCGCACGGCTACTGATATTGAATATATTATGTATTATACACATAAACTGCTCTCTTCAATCACTCTAAAAAAAAAACCGCTTAAAAATCCGTTGCGTACTTTTAAAGATCTAAGCGTACATAGGGACAGCGGTAAGCAACTTTGTTGTATACTATGTAACTGTATTGATAATGATAGGCACTCGATTCAGCCAGCGACTCCGCTTGCGTAAGAGTAAAAAAATACATCTCAAATTCACTCAGTGATAAAATAGAATTCTACTCGTGAAAGAATTAAAAAAATCGGCACAGTATTTTTTGAGTTTATTCTATATAAAAAAAAAAAATTAATATCCCACTTTTATTAATCTATTTACCTAAGTTTCTATAAATTTTTAACATTTTATAATTCTTCATTCATTTTTTTTAAGTTTATTCCTGCCAAAAAAGCAACTTCATAGCGGACTTAGGGCGTATTTCACCAATAAAGTTGAACGCGATCAACATAAAATAACATCATCTAAACTGCGTTCAAGAGCTGTCAGTGCCATCATTGTTGTGGTACCGTGACACACACACTGCTTGAACGGAATTTTATTTGTGTTGATCGCGTTTAGATGTATCGGTGCAATTGGTCCTATACGCTTATAAGGTCATTTTTGTCAATTTGTTAAATAGTATTTGGAAATAATATTAATTAACCTTTCGACTTTGGTAATTACAGACACAATTAAAGAACAATAGGTGTGCAAACTCAAGTTTAATTAAAAAAGCCTCTTATTTGTTTTTTATTTAATAATCACAACATACCATCACACCTGTTGTTTAAGAATCGCATAATAATAAACTTGGTAAACCTTTATTAAAAGGTAACCACAGCTTATGCATAACAGAGCGTATACGGCTCTAAATAATTAAGTAAAATATAATGCAAGTAAAGCAATACTCCGGTATTTATTCTAAAATTGTCAGACTTTTACTAATCCTTAATCCCTTCGCGTTCCAGGACCACGACAACTCTTTCAAACAATTCCATCAGCCAAGATGATGACCTCGAGAGTTATATAATGAATGTTATTTTCATATATTCAAAGTCAAAAACGTTTCCATTTTCCGCACGTGAATTGAAAAACACGCGTCAGTATTAAAAATTCAGTAGATGTATCACATCTACATGACTCTGTCTAATACCTAACTTTAGAAGAATATAAAGTATAATTCCGTCCTTGTTTGTCTGAATAGCGTCTGCGTCTCTTGGTTGTTTGACAGATGACTGATTTGTTGTCATCCTGAAATCCAGAACGTTTTTTTCCCTAATCCTAGATTAGATACACTAACTTAGGGTCAAATTCATCAATAAAACTAAACGCGATTATTTAAACCCAAACATAAACTGGGTTTTGTTTTGAACGCAAAGAAGCTATAATCTCGATTAGATACAACCTATGGGTCTTTAACTCAAGAGTAGGTATAGATTACTTCTAGGCAAGCGTGTTCCATCGTCGACCACATTATCGCTTACCATCAGGTGAGATTGTGTTCAAATGCGAGCCTATCTAGAATTAAAAAAAGGACGCTTAAATTGTATTTTATCTACACTAATATAATAAAGAGGTAAAGTTTGTTTTTTTGTTTGTAGGAGGTAATCTCTGGAACTACTGGTCCGATTGGAAAAATTTTAGCAACAATAGAAAGCTGCTTCACTCCAGAGTGACATAGGCTATATTTTATGTACGCGGGCGAAGCCGCGGACAAAGGCTAGTTTTAAATAATTGTAATTCGTTTTATTTGTGTATTTGGCCCTTAGCTATTAACGCTATCACAAAACACTAACTTGAACGTATTTGTTCTTTTTAGTCACTTTCACTTCTTTATAATTTCAGTAGGTACTTACAATTTTTGTGAACACGTGAAACGGTTTTTGAGCCTGGTTGAATCGTTTTTTATATACCTCGTGCTCGTTCGGAGATTGTCGGCTCAAGCCAGCCGAACTTCCCCGAACGTGCGTTACGCAGCCGAATGTGATGGCTTAGTCTTATTCGGTGCTCACGCAAGTAAGTGTGCGCCTATAGAAGTGTTCAAGAATAAAAGAAAATCGTAATAAGTATTATTAGTAGGATTCTATAGGTACCTGAAAGGTACCAGTGGAACCTTGGCAGACGACAAATTTTTAATTTGTATAGTAATTGTTTTCAGTACGATTTTTGCGCGTCTGATTTCAGTTACGCTCAAAAACTGTATGTATAATTTCTTGTGTATATTATGAGTAGATAATGTCTTCGTTGCTATAGCTATAATAGTAATAATTTATTGCTGGCAAAAAAGCCATAAATAGTAGTTTTTTTTAAAGACTTTTTGCTTTAATGCCATTCATAAGAATGGCATTTAATGTCTAATCCTTAAGGCGAATAGGATATAGATGTTAAGTCTACAATCACACGGGTGAAGCCGGTGGCAGCAGTTAGTACAATTTTATAAATAACGTAACCATGAATGAATAATAAATATTTGGCAGGTGTTATGGTGTGCCCACGATGTTTAATGGTGGTATCTATGTTATGCATACCAATGGCTTAGCTACTGGTTCATAAAAGCCATACAGCTACCGCATTTACGTAGATACAATCAAATCACACTACTATATAGACGAAAGTTTTAATGTTTGTGTTTCGATTGTCCCTGAGTAAACTATCGGAAGTGAAAAATCTTAATTTATAGGATAGTGATTTAAAGTTTATGTTGTGCACAACTTTTTTTTATTAGGTAATTACTATATCTGTACTTTATCATCATCATTATCAGCCTTATAAAGTTCCACTGCTGAGAAAAAAAACCCTTCTCTCTAGGAAAGGGAATAGGCCATAAGCCTGCTCTCTAAACGGTGAGAAAACCGCCATGTTCTAGAACTAACAATTCGAATAAATGTATGGAGCAGCGGGTTTTTTTTCATGATTTTTGGGTTGGTCTCATAGTAAAAGTGGTTCATATTGGTGTGTACCGCGTTTTATACGAGTATAGTACGCGGCAAATAAGTTGAACCAAAATGCTGCCGTTGCTATAGTTGCGCGCCGCCTTTCGCTTTGAGACCCGAAAATCTGTTACTGCGCATTGAAGGTCGATCGCTATTTTGGTTCAATTTATATACCACGTATTGTGGTATTGTTAAATAAAAAAAAATCCACGATGATAAATAAAAAAAAAATCATTTAAGCAAGTATTTACCGCGTCCACCATGCGAGTAACACATGGTAATACATTTCTTAACGGCACACAGTGTATTTTTTCCCCAAAAAATCGGACATGCCTTTTTTTTTGTGAAATCTTATACATAAATGTTTTATGAATTAATTAATAAAACACTCGTGCACCTATTTCTCATTATGGAGAAATAAAACCACTTTATTCTTTTTTATAGTGAAATAGTAAATCATCCATAACTTTTGAAATATTTCACAAATTTTCTTCTTGGTTTTTCTGATCCACAATAATCTCAAAACACATAATACTAATTGATTTATATATTTTTTAATTGAGTTTTAAGCGATTTATTTACAATTTAAGCATTTTTTATTTTATTTTTTTATGGTCGTATTTTCAATTATTTGGATTTTATTTTTCTTTAGAATTGTTAATAAAATGTGTTAGAAGCTTAGAAAAAAAAATCAGATCCAAATAATGAAGGATCTCTAACTTAGAGGCTTCTAAAGTTTTCTATGGTAATTATGGTTTTAGGGTTGTCAATATTTCTTTTGAAATTTATTTTATTTTGAATTAAAAAATGGTGGTTAGGGTAACAATTATTATTCTTCATCCTGATCGGCCGAAAGAATTTCTGTTATGTTGTCGCTATCGGTATGACCTTCAATAATTTCAATTTCATTTTCTGTTGCCGCCTCAAAATCGTCTTCAGCTGAGATTTCATACGGTTTCAGTAACTCCACTACCTTGGATGGTAAAGGCAAAGATTTGAGTTTTTTCAACCTATTCTGAAGCCTAATGTAGGAAATTTCTGGATCTGACGATTCCAGTGCCCTGTGAAATAGGTCCAACATTGTTTTTTCACGGTCGGATTTTCGGCTATGGTGTTCTCTGTCATAACGCCAGAACTTATTCCGCGCTTCACCGGCTTGTTCTGATAATAGACCCACTGGAAGAGCTGAGCTATTAATAATATCTTTGCCGTGAATGAGGATTTTGTGCATAGTTACTGTCATTGGGTACCAACCATATTCTGCCACGTATTTAGATGCTACGGTTTTGCAAAAATCTCCAAACTTATCAGCATCTACAGGTAGACTACAAGATAAGGTGACCAGAATCGTGTGAAGATCGTCCAACAACCACTGACTAAGGCCTAATATTTCTGCAAACACTGCACGATTTTGATCAGATAGAACGGTTCGGGCTGTGTTGCCGTCATTTGTTGTTCCAGCATTATTGGGTCTCACAACATCAACCAGCACTTTCAGTTCTTTTCGCACTCTCTCTTGCACACGTTTCTTTGTTTCCTCTACAGTGTTTGATTCCAGTGAACATTTGCTTACCCTCCATTTCTTAACAGGAAGCTTGTAGCCCAAATGAAGTAAAAACTCCAATACCCGAATCCATGCATGCAAGGGGCTTATTCCGTATTTGAAAACCGACACATCTATTGGCCGCGAATAAATAATATCTAATTTGTTGAATTGTGTAGAGGTTGCTTTGCAAAACGGACATTTAAGTTGAGAAGAAGTCTCTGTTATTGTATTCAGAACTTTGCCATCTATGCATGTCAAATACAGTTGTGGTTTTGCCCTTATTGTCTTCTTGTTAGATGTCGTTGCTTCTAATGTAGTTAAATCCTTAATTTGGTCATCTATCCACTTCTGTTCATTGAGTATTAAATCTTTCGTCTCTTTTCGATATTGGATATGAATCGGGCGGCAAAACCTGTATGATTGTGGAGTTGGGTTTAACCAAAGAACAAAGTCTTTTTTTGTTTTTATCCGCAATGGAATGAATGTAGTGGCAAATAAACTGTTTTCAGGGTCTTGATTATCAGAAAAATTTTGTTTATACAATGATTGACCCGAACTACCATCAAACCCCCAACTACCTTCAAAAATACAATCTACAGTATCAAGGTTTTTTGTTCACAATATGCTGATATAATTTCGTCGCATGAGTGTACTAACCTTTGAAGAGTGTGAGAAAGTAAACTAGCTAATGGGACAAAGGCTTCTCTCTCTGTTACTTGAACTGCACTATCCGGATAACATTTTTGTTTTGCGTCGAATACTTTTTTATATGTAGGAAATGCTGGAAAACCTCTTGATTTTAAATCATGTTGCAAAAAATTGTATGTAGCTACTGTAAATTTTCTGTCTATAAATACTGCTAAAGCTTCCTCTGGAGAATAAGGACGGGGGTCTTCGCGAAGTTTGGTTGCTAGCTTAGTCGGTCGTGTTGGACTTTCAAGACAAGAATTTATAACAAATTGCAAATCTTTTGATGCATTGGTTTTTAATTTTTGACCTTTTGCTTCTAATGCACTAGAAACAGCTTTGATAACTTTTGCCGGTGGTTCACTTTCTAAAGAATACTGGAGTTCTTTGCACACCCTTCGTTTTTGTCTGCCACTAAGTGATTCATAGACCAAACATGAAGAAGTCGAAGGAATGGCATCGATTGTGGGCGACACGGCAATATCAAAAATATTTTGTTCAGGGACTATATGTAAATCTTGAACACTATGATTTGGATCAGTATTGGACTCTGAAATTTGTTGCTGATGATGAGGTGCAAATTCATATCTGTCAAGCGATTGGCTCATAATATTAATTTCAGAGTCAGGAATAACCACAGAGTCGGAAAGTGACGCATCTTGTAAAGTTGGATGTTCGCTAATTAAAAATTTATTCAAATCATTTTGTATCGATTCTTTAAGCCACGTGTTATTCTTCTTTGCAAAAAAGGTCATATTATATTTACAGTTTTTGTAGAGGATTTCACATTTAGACGTGAATTTAGCTATTGCTTCTTTGAATCTTTTCTTATCATTGACATCAGTTTCGGAAAATCCTAAAATATTCAAAATAAGGTTTGACCTTTCTTGTAAAGGCAGGTCAGTAGGGCGAATTTTCAATCCCATTTCTTTTGATTTGGTGATCAACATCTTATAGGCATCGAGCCTACTAATTACGTCTCCTTGTGTACTTGCGAATACTCCCGGAGGATGAAGAGTACCGGCTGTGGCGTTATCCACAACTCCATCAACTGCCACTCGTGGACCAACATGAGGGTTGGCGCCCTCATGCCCTCCTTGCAGTAAGTCAGCCGGTCGGAGCCCGGACAGACATCCCTCAACAGGCCGGGTCAGGTCCTGTTGAGGCAAAGTGGCGCCATGGGTCTTTGACGGCTCCATGGTGCCTCACCCCCGTTCCTCCAGGAAATATGTGTTGGTGCAAGGTTTTAGCCGTAGCCTAACGAGGGCGGACCCCTTCCCTGAACCACATATCACCTTTCATTGGATTTTAAACTGAAGATTTTAAAACTTTATTTAATTACTAGCTTTTGCCCGCGGCTTCGCCCGCGTGGTATTGGGGTTGCCTAATAAGAAGTTGTATATCCCACGGGAACCTTATGTTTTCCAGGATAAAAAGTAACATATGTGCTATTATGAAGTATACGCTATCCTTGGGCCAAATTTCATACAGATTCATCAGGCCGTTTTGGCGTGATTGAGTAACCAAACCAAAATAAGAAGTTATATAAGGTGCTTTTAAAATATATGCCAGGCTTTTTGGGAGGTGTACTGTTGTGTTTATAGATTACAATAGTGAAGAGCTTTCGTGCCCAGGAACAGTTAATCCAGTTTGAGAAAATAAAGTAGTTAAATAAATATTGACTCTATTCTGCACAACGTGGTTCACAAATTACGCGCGATGTTTCTCTTCGTCAATGAAACAGCTGCTATCTCTTTCCATTCGTTCTACGAATGAAAACTAAAATCAGCTGACTAGCTTGTCCCTACCTAATTCACTAGGTACGCAATAATACGTAGGCAAACAAGTGTTTTAAAGTGCAATTACTTACCAGTAGTTACCAGTTACGATGATAAACTTCACATCACACTTAAACAGTTCAGTTTAAGTTAGTTTAAACAATAGGTACTTAGATTAACCTTTCGACTTTTGTAATTACAGACACAATTAAAGAACAAAACGCCGGCGTTCGCTTAGGGCTCAAAAGTGTAATATCAAATAACGATAAATTACAGGAACTTGGCGTATTTAAAAGTTATCCGACACCAACGTATTTAAAAGTTATTTACACACTCCCTACCGATTTTGAAACTGTTGCACAAGTCCATCTCTGCGTTGCACACAAATGGGTTTTCACTTTGTTCAATGTGTCCGTTTTACTGTTCACTTGGCTAAATGTTTTTAATAAAAACGCGCGCGATAATAATAAAACTAAATCCCGTGGCGGGCGGGAGGCGACTGGCAAGCGGGTGGTCGGCCAGCGCGTGCGGCGAACGGGGTAGTGCGCGCGGGGGCGGGAAGGGGGGGGGGGGGGTTGCTGTGCAGTAACGACCGAGTGGCCGGCGCGCAGGCGGCATTCGTTTGAAATGAATGACAATCGTAGTATGAATGGCGCCGGTGTTTTGCGGCGCGGAGCGGCAACAGCGTATCGTAATATCGTAACACCGGAGGATGGTTTTATGCGAAAAAAGAATAACACAAATTATCAACATTTTATCTTTACTATTGTACAGTGGCGAAGAGTCCATATAACACGATTCCCATCGGCTTCTCTTATAAAAATTTGTTCTACAGGTCAACGACCTTGTTAGTTCGTTCTATTGCTCATTTTACTTCCAATTTTTTAAATGCCTACAACTTTGAAATAAAAATGTCAAAATCTTAAGCCGAAAAATACCGAGTTCCCTTTGCAAACATCCAAATCCCATACAATGCATCTATCTCTTACTTTCCCATAAACTAAAACCTATTCTCTAAATCGTTCTGTCTCTTTTTAACTCGCAGAAAATTGTACCAAAATAAGCCGCTGCGCGCCGGGTTATTATGAGTAAAATAAATAATAATACGAGTAATGCACAGGTGTCCAGGTTCAAGACCATACCTACTCAGCGATGTCTATGCACGTGCAAACGAGACAGAAAAATTAATTCCTATTTGACTATAATGATTCAAAATGAGAATGAATTTAGCTGTTTATAATTCTTACTGGCGAATAATACATTTTATTTGGCAGGATTTTTTATACGATAAAATTGACATGGCGGCTAATTGTTTGGGTGGCGCGAATAATTCGATGTGTTGATATTGTTTTCTTGTCGTTTCTTATGTTTTTCAATATTGATGTGTGGTGAACCAGGTGAACTGTACATTTATTTTGTGTTTTGGATTGCGGACATCATTTTGAAATGACATTCATTCATGTAGACTGCTGTAATTAATAGATTTTTGATGTGCAACGCAATGTTAATCCTATTTTTTTGCATCATGGAGTGTGCTATATTAGGTAATTTGACTTTACGCTCCGGCTTCCCTTCAGAAAATATCCACCCTTCGCCACTGCTATTGTAATCTATAAACATAATACTATACTTCATAAAAAGCCTGGCATATATTTTAAAAGCACCTTATATATCCCACAGGAACCTTGTGTTTTTCCGGGATAAAAAGTTGCCTATGTCCTATTCCGGAGTGTATCCTATGCTTGTGCCAAATTTCATCCAGATCCGTCCAGCCGCTTTGGCGTGATTGAGTAACAAACATCCAAACATCCAAACATTGTAACTTTCGCATTCATAATATTCGTAAGATATATTTTTTTTTTTATTGTTGTTGATATGTTTCAATAAGTAAATAAGACCAAGATAATTTATTCAGATAATATTATAAACTGCGTTGGAAAAACTGACATTTAAAAAAATTACTTCAAATATTATGTTTATTAAATTATGAGGCGACAACCCTATCCAGAAAAATCTGAATTTTAACAACTCCGAGATCCTGCATAATTAGGATCCAAGAATTTGTAGGATCATAAGCATAAATAAAAAGAACATTTCGATCCTAGTTACAAATCCAAATATGTAATAATATGGCGGTAAAAAAAAGAAAACATAAATTTACAAAATCAGCCATAAATCTGTTATCTTGAATAAATAAAGCCTAGATGTTTTTTGTTATAGGAGGGATTTTAAGACACTATTTAATGCCGTCAATAGATTCTTAAAAAGAAGTCAAACTTTTAAGTTATAACTGTTTCTATGGTTTTTCTGGAAACCATAGACATTTTTTTCAAGTACTAATTTTCAATATTTTATAGCAAAAGGGCAATCAGGAGTTTTCGTCTCGCATTTATAATCACAAATCCTATGAAATTAGATAGTAAAAATGCCATGTCCGATTTTTTGGGCGAAAAATACACTGTGCGGCAATCTAATATGAATTTCACCAATAGATGGCGTAAGCGACTAAAGTAACGGCCCATAACTAGACTAGTATGAGTATTATATACATTCATATCCAAAATTTATTTAAACAAAATAAATTAACATTAGCACAATTTCAATCCCGTTTTACAATAGAGAAGATAGATAAGTCTTTTATTGGCTACAATACAAAAGATTCACCAAAAAACCATTAAATTATAAAAAAACTAAATACACAAAAAACACATGTTGGTACTTAAAAAAAACAGGAATACCGGGATTAATTAGAGACAAAATTAAAATGCTATTATGTCTCGCGTAGATTCGAAATGGTGATGAAAGATCACAAGCAATTTTTTACCCTTCCATGGAAAAACTACATTTGCTGAATCGGATATAGACAAACATATCAAGAATTAAAGTTTATTCTATACTAAATTATTTAATTCTAACCTATATTATCTATATTAAAGTTAATCCAATACAATAAATATAAATTATGTAAGAAACAAACATTTTGTTCCTTTAAAAAGATATCTAGATTAATAGTACTCACAAGTCACATAATATTTAGAGCTTCAATTAAAAGAAGGAAACATTCTAAGTGTGTGCAAAAATCCTACTGTTTATGATTATAACAAATCTTTCATCAATGAAGCAACATATTTTCCGTATAAAAATATTTTAGTTTGAAAAGCTTTAAGATTTAAAAATTTGTTTACTATGGGATTTGATCCACGTGGGATCCTGGAGAAGTGATGGACTGATGCTGCTCAAGCAAGCTTTCGAGACTCACCGTAGCGCTTTTTAGAAGACTACGCGCAAGCAGATTCTGAACTAATAGTGCTCTATTGGTGTAATTTCTGTAAAACGTTCCAATGTGAGGATAAATAAATAAATAGAAATAGAAACAAGAGACTTAGACACTACAGACAGAAACAGCGGAGCGCAGGATGGCGTTATGCTTTTAAATATTCTACAGAAATCAGATGTAAGACAAAGTTATGTAGATTTAATAGACATCATATCAACCTACTGAATGTTTAATACTAACGCGTATTTTTCCATTCACGTGTGGAAAATGGAAACGTTGAATTAAAATTTATGAAAATAACTCTTGTCTCTCTTTTTAACGGAAGTAAGTAAGTATATGGGACTTTGCACCTTGTTCCGCTTATCGACAAAGGTCCAAAAACATTCGGTTTTAATATTTAAGTCTAGTGGTTACATCAACCAATCGTTTCTCAAGTTCATCTAATTCAAATAACGTCTCCACGAGATAAATATCAAATTCAATGGCCAGTATATCATCTAAATATCTATAGTTATATCATTTTTTATCTTACTGGACTAGTTTTAGTTACTGACGGAAATACCAAATTATGACGAGTGAGATCGAGTCGTCTTATTTCATCAATATATAGTTAAATTTTGTGAATGATATTGAAGGTATATTAATCGTCTTTAGTATTTTATTTAACTATTTTATTGATCTCTTTTATAAACGATGGCACTATTAAAGACAAATAAAATACTGGGTGGGCGCAAGGAAAAGTTGGAAGACGTTTTTGGGAAGCATATTGGACCAAGGAGGATGACTATGGTTATGGACAGGAATGAGTGGATAGTAATGAAGGAGGTATACACCGAAGAAGCGGGTACTGTTGAGCAGCATGAAATATACTATAAAGTGTCTTAGAAAGTAAGTAACGTAAACTGTATTAATAAAGTAACTCAATCATATTAAGTTAAGTAGTTTATAAAAGCTTCCTTATTTTAATTTATTTGTAAAAAAAAAAAACAATTTTAAAAGCAAAATCGCATAGATTTGTACATTTCCATTAAGTAGTCCTGTAGATCAAACTATTTTGCCTTTTGATAATGTTTCGATAGAAATATGTAT
Organism: Mythimna loreyi; assembly: GCA_029852875.1. Lineage (NCBI taxonomy): Eukaryota > Metazoa > Arthropoda > Insecta > Lepidoptera > Noctuidae > Mythimna > Mythimna loreyi. The sequence goes on along the minus strand of CM056780.1, from coordinate 12,657,572 downwards.
GTCTAGAAACGGAAGCCAAGAAGAATGGCAGAGGAAAGAAAACATATTTTGTAATCTTCTCTACCATCTTAGTCAATATACAGTTTAAAGTCTTTAACAGATAATTAATTAAACAGAATTAAATGGTTCAACTATGTGTGTAATTGAATTATGTATTTGACTACAGTTACCAATACCAAGCTTGTATTGTCAACAAAAACAAGACGGTTACCATCTGCTCATCATGAAGTTGTAAAAAATGTTTATTCTACTTGATATGTATCAGTACATAAGCGATATTCAATGTACGAACGTTTTTACTACGAATATGTAGTCTTTGAAATGTCTAGAGTAGTTTTGTCTGCTAGTGCTTTTGTGACGTGCTGAAAAATTCTAGCCTGGATAAGCAGCCTTTAGAAATCTCTATCAACCTCTGTGCCTTGGTTTTTGGTGTAGTAGGCTCTAATAACATAGTCTGACTGAATTTTGCAATAATTTTGGTGTGAAATGAAAGCTATTTGCAAGGATTACTACAAGGTCTATAGTAGTTTCTAAGTCTGTACCTTATAGATCTCGAGATCATGAGGGATAATGTCAGACTTAAACAGGGGAAACTTACTTGTATTATTTCTGTTGTCACGGCCTTAGAGAATTATTTTAGAGAAGCTAAAGATATTAACAGATCCTAAAGCTGTAAGAACTTTGTAGGCTAAGACGAAATTGCTACGGATTTCTAATTCAGTGACCTCGTTCAATAAGGACATGTAATGTTCAACCAAAATGGTTTTAGTTAGCACTCTGTCATATTGTTAACTTTATTTAAATTTATCAACGCCTACATGCGTGTAGATGGGAAATGACACAAAGGTGGTAAGTTGGTCAGACCAATCCGTGCTACACTGCAGAATATAATTTGTGACGACATCCACATTGACGAAGATAGGACAATATTGCGAAATATAGTGCACAAAAAAGTTATACGTCGAAGTCACCTCACGACCCTCAACATAGATGATAAAGTACACAAAGAGGAGGAGAATAATAACGCCTATTAATTTGAAAGCCTTTAAAAACACATAACTCAAGTAAAAGTAAAGATCACGTCCCCACTTCATCAGTTTTACCGCCAACAATTTTCACATACTCACAACATAGTTGCAATAAACACGACATATCGAAAATTTATGTGAAAAAAAAACCGATAAAAAGCGTATATGTCCAGTTGTGACATGTCGGTGGCTATAAATAAATTCCCCCACATTGTGGCAGCCACCCACGGCGCACACGCATGCAAAAAATGTGTCCACTGCTACCTGCCACTATGTGTATATTTGTATACTATGGACCTGTAGGCTTGTGCTATTTTAAATTAGGATACTATAGACTGTGGTGCGCTTGAGTGGATAGGGTAGGACGAAGAATAGGATGCACAAATTGCCAATTCGGTTTGTGGTGAAGATGTCCATATCTTTGTTCGTTGTTGTCATAATAATGCTTTGCTTCCCATCTTCCTAGTTGGCGCTTCTAAGAATAGTGTGGCCAGGAGAGAAAAAGATAATTAATTATAATATCAATTTTTTTAGTTTCTGACATTGACAAGGTTGCGCAGCCCTTGCCATCTTTTATTGAGAAGATTCAACAGGCGGATCTATAAAACCTTAACAGCCTTAATTTCTTCGAAGTTTTTGATATCAAAATGTTTATGATCTATGGGAATATATCTACTTTATATATTTTATATAAAATTATAGTATGTTGGATATATCAAGAACTCTCTATGAAATGGGCATAAAAGTAAACTGTAGACATTTTGACAGAAAAATAGTTTTGAAGTCAAAAGCCAATAGGTTACTTCTAGGTAAGCGTGAGAGAGTGGTCAAGCGTGAGCTTGTAAAAAAATCTATCACAGCAAAGTCTACATCATTGCGAGAGGCGTAACAATCCCAATGTATTTAATATGTTCCCTGCAACCGAGTCAATAATAAGTAGCTACCTAGGTCTCGCAGGATGTTGGATTTTGCTAGAGAGTTGACCTAATTTGCTTTTTGTATTTACAATTAACATTTTAATTTTCTTTTTTGTTCAGGCCTATTCACTGAGAGAGGGAATAGGCCGTAATTCACCACGCGGGCCCAGTTCAGGTTGATGACTGTCACATGTCTTCGAATTTTTACTTCTACGACATGCCGGTTGTTTCCTCACGATGTTTTCCTTCACCTTTTTGAGATTTACCCCTTCTGGGTCTGAACCAGCGATCTACGCATTCACATAATAACCAGAAAAGTATTGTATTCAGCAACAATAGTACATTTTGATACAAGTGCAGGAAGTTTGTCATTGCGACCGAGGCGAAATTCGCACGAGCCGTAGGCGAGTGTGTTATGGAGTCGAGGGCTGCAATGACAAATCTGCACGTGTGTCAAACGACGTTTTTCAATACACTTACGACTTGTGAAATAAAGAAAGAAAGAAAAAAAAATTAATCGTATCTCAAACATACAGTAGAAATATAAGAAATATATAAGTATAGCATTAAAATCTGCTCTGGTCAGTTTCTTTCGTGGGGTCGTCCAGCGACTCTGGGGTACGCCTCGCGCCTGATTCGATAAACTAAGAAAAACAAAATAATCACCCGTGACCGTGACGATAAGGAAGGAATAAAAAAGCCCTTGTTGTGATAAACTCAAAAAAGCACTTGGGTGATATACATGCTATATTGAACCTAAAAGGAGTGGGATAAGAGGCAGTTTTCGAGTAAGTGTATTGAAAAAATTTAACCTTGACTTTTAGACATGAAAATTTCTTTAAAAAATTTAAATGATTCACTATGACTAGACTAGGTTTTCTCCACTAAGCCATATCGAATGCTGTAAAATCGTGAAGATCATTATTTAATCTTATACAGTTTATCTTGATCTTGAACCACATTTTATTAAGATAAAATGCCTCAGGTGACAGCGTTTGGTCACATATTTTTGTTTCCGTTACTAAAGATATATATGTTATTACTCGTATGAATGGAATCATCCGGTTATGACATCATGGTTTTTTTTTTCGAGTTTATAATATCTGCTATTCAGCCAGGTTTGATTTATCTATTTAGGTAATTATTTTCCAAAGATTTACTTTTGTTTTTTTTTGGAATGGGTAATATCTAAGGAATGGGATAGGTCGTTTAGTCAGTAAGAGTCTGACACTGTTTCCCGCTCCGCCAAATAGCGGGATTCGTCATTAGATGATTTTTCCCACCATAAAAAAAACCATAAAGGTAGGAAACTTTAAGAACATCCCCTTGATATTATATGCCTATATATGTGGCTTCAAAGTCTCTAAGCTAGTTTCGATTTTTTTTAAATACAAAACAAACATAACATAAAATTTTATGTGTTTTTCTCTGGCTGAATATGCATGAATCTATCATCTGTAACAGGTGTGACTTTGACCTTGAATTTTAATCTTTATTTAAGTTCCATGACATCGAAATCGCTATGTTTACATAACGATTACAGAATAGTTAAAAAAAGCGATAATAGTCGATGGTCTATAGACCTCATTTATAGGACAAGTCGGATTATGCCGCGAATCTGTTGGTATTCCTTTTTTAAACTACACGTTTATTTTTAATCTGGCTTCAAAATCTAATAAAATTACTGAATTTTTCACCAACTTCTTATAAAAAAAAAAAATAATTCCTCATTTCTTTTTTTTGGTTTCAAATCGAATTATTATTATTTAGTAATTAAAAAAGCGATATAGGCTAATAGACTTTTCTATAGGCCAAGTCGGACTATGGCGCGATTGAGTGCTATTAAAATTTTCAATTTTCCGGTAGTTCCTTTCTAAAAAAGTCGGAGTATCATTTATTTTTTTATAAGTCGAATATTATTTTATTATTCCAATACGAAAACTGTAATCGTAACAATTACAGAGTAGGCTTTGTACCTACTTATATGCCAAGGGTTACGGCGCGAATGGGTGGTGGTATTTTCAATCCGCACGTATTTTTCAATCTGGTTTTTAAATCTATCATAATTCCCAATCTCCCGCCAGTATCTTTCCAAATAAATAAAATTGAAATCTCTTTTCTTTTTTAAAAATCGAATTAGGTAATGTAGGTATTATTATTTGAAGTTCTTATGTTTACACAAGCAACGTTAACAGAGCAGGCTTCATCTATAGGCCAAGTCGGGTTATAGCGCGAATGCATTGGTTCCATTTTCAAACCACACTTTTATTTTCAATCTAGCTTCAAAGTTCGAAATCTATTAAAATTCCGAATCTCCCGCCAGTTATTAGAAAAAAAATCAAAACCTGAAATCTCATTTCTTTTTTTTGAAAATCGAATTAGGTAATGTAAGTATTATTATTCGATGTTCTTATGTTTACGTAACGATTACAGAGCAGGCTTAATCTATAGGCCAAGTGGGGTTATGGCGCGAATGCATTGCTTCCATTTTCAAACCAAACTTTTATTTTCAATCTGGCTTCAAAGTTCCAAATCTATTAAAATTCCGAATCTCCCGCCAGTTTCCAAAATCAAAAAAACCGAAAACCTCATTTCTTCTTTTTTTACAAATCGAATTATTATTGGGAATGTACGAAAAAAAGGCAGTGTGTACAATCGTGGCGTGACCTCTCGGCGATTCAGTCACAAAGCGGTGCGGCCGTTGACCCGCGCGGCCAACCCCTGACCTTGGTATCGTGAACTGTGCCCACTGACGTAACCGTGACTCCTTCTACATGTGATGCTACGCACTTGTTTACTTCTTGTTCACGTGGACTCGACTCTTTATTTTGAAGGGTTACTTTATCCGTTTTTAACGCCCTTATTTTTTGGGTTTTAACACGAATTAGTGTGTTGATTTGATATAGGTAGGTACTGTGGTGAATATACACGAAGGTCATACATGTACATCGCTCAAGCTGGTACAATAGATTTAGGTACTTTTAAGCTTAAAGAAGGAGAAGAGGGAAGAAGGTTTTTAGGTAAAGAAGAAGAGTAGGATTTGATAGATAGATGGATTGTTTTAGCAATGTCAGAATATTCAATTAAAATATTTTATAAAATAAGTGCTTCGAATGACATTAATATATATATATTTTTTTTTAATAATATATAAAATCAAAGCCTTTTATTGTAGCTTCATGTTTAATAATTGAAAGACTTGAATAGTAAAGGGTTGTTGAAGGAATGATCTTTACAATGTTGTGTTGGTACATACTCAAAAGAATAGCCATAAAAATACTCAGGTAGGTACTTACTTAAATAGATACTTATCTATTTCAGTACCTATCTATTAAAGCCCAATTGGAAATCAAAATAAGTATTAGGTACCTACGTTTTCTTTTTAAATGTTTGATGTTAAGGTAAATATGAATCAAATAGATCAGATAAGTCTACATTGAAATTACAATTAAGTTGTCTTTTGTTGTAATTCATTTAAATCGTATTTTTTTATCATTAAACTTGAATAAATTTGTATTGTACAACACGTGGTTTTAAATTTGTACTTTGAAAGGATAGATATTATCCGGTATTGCTTATCCGCTACCGGATAACTTGGTAGAAAATCTTAACTTAAAATCTTCCATTTCCTCACACCTACAGCGAAATAAGTATTTGAATTTTATAATATCAACTTTCAATTATAACGCTTGCAATAAATGTTCAGCCCGATTAAAATACCATAACATTTAAATAAACTGAAACCGTTACTAAACTAATCAATGTGAAATAACACCGCTTAACCGAAACCTATTCGGACAACGGTCAGTTAAAAACAAACGCACACCGCCCCCTATACGACCAATAGCGTACTATAACGTCCGAAAACAACCCTACTACTTCCCACTTGAGGAAAAGCCGAGAAAATTCCCCTAACACATGTGTGAAGCGCTAGTATCGTACGTTGCTAAAGAAAATAAAACTTCCATACGAACGAACTGCTTTGACTGCCAGCGCCATCTCTTAGCGGATAGGGGAACTACTTTTACAGGCATTTTTATGTTTCAAATGCCACTAAAATAACACTGAATTGTTTTACGGTTAGTATTTTGATTGTTAAATTCCTACAGGTTGGTTGTTGTGCGTTTACCTCTTAATTTTGTGGGTTTTTCCTTGCCATGAATATCAAAGTGGATTTACCTGTAACAAAAAGGATTTTTCATTACTCATACTCTGAAAGTAGGTGTAAAGTTGCCTGCGGACAGGGCTGGAAGAAGTACTTTTACTCCCTAGGGAGTTTTACTTTACAACTGACAGTTGTTTTTTTAATATTTAGACAGCAAATATTAAAAAAAAAACTAGTTCTATTTTGACATTTCTATTGAACCGGTGACACTAATTTTTATACTGCCAGTACAATTAAAATGACATAGAGATAGAAATAATTTATGAATACTTTTTTTAATGACTTTATTTTAATTTACTTTCAACTATTTCATTAAAACTAATATTATATTTGAGAAAAATATTTTTACAATGATAAATTGAATACTAACTGAAAAGCCAGTAGGCCACTGAAAAAAAAATATGGCGGGTAAATGGCAGTCTCTCTATAAATTGTGGCCGATTTGGTCTAATTGGTCTATCTTGATTTTTTTTTCGAGGTGTAGAGTTTTGTTTACATTTTGCTAAATCTCTGTTATAAGAAATTTATATTAACACGATAAGTTCATCAGCTTCAGTTATAAATTTAACGCAAGATTCTTTGAGGAGAAAACCGCTTACCGCCTAAATCGAAAGAAATATACCTACCTAAAACATACGAAGACATTTGACGACCACTCAGGTTTTTATTATTATTTTTATTTTCCCCTTATTCGTAATGAAAAGCACAGTGTTTACCTCGGGTTAAAGAGTTATTTAGTCCCTCGAACTATTAGCGACCTCGCTCTCGCTCGGTCGCCAAGAAATTTCTCGGGACTAAATAACTACCTTTCATCCCTCGTATAACAATGTACTATTATTAAATACTATGTAAAGAGATTATCGTATATAGACAAATGGGGTATCTTAATTAAGAAAGGAGTGTAGTTACGTGTCGAAGCCAACTGGGGCCCAGGGTCCTGAAGGAATGCTTTTTTTTATGGTGAGTAAAAATCATCCAACACGAATCCCGCCCTTGGGCAAAGTGGGAAACAGTGTCATACTCTTACTGAATACTGACTAGCCCAACCCGTTACTGATTTGTCTTTCGCACTCAGGTCATGCCTATTGGGGCCCAGGGTATCTGAAAGGAAGGCTTGGCCCCAGTGCGAAGGGCAAAGAAGGAACGGGGTGGGGTGTTTAGTCAGTAAGAGTATGACACTGTTTCCCACTTTGCCCAAGGGCGGGATTTGTCATTGGGTGATTTTTACTCACCATAAAAAAGGTAGTGTAGATAGAATTATAGTCAAACTTACGAGTATTTGGAGCATAAAATGTAAGTTGAACTATAAAAATAATCACATAAAGAGGTTCTATTCGATAGTAGTAACAATTACTAGGAATCCTAGACTCATAATGATTGAAAAATATCTCCGATAGTTTTATATTTACCTAGCCATTATATTTCAGTGATTTTTCTAGAACATCTAACAAAAAGCTATGTTATTAAAGACATATGAAACTCAGTACATCATTGACATTATTATAGGTAACTTCGTAATAAAAATACTTAGTTATTATATTATATTTATGTAAATTCAAACGACGTACCTATTCAAGAGGGAAAAATGTTAATAGTTTGTTACAATTTCATTATCAGCCTTTTTAATGTATCCATTGGTGGGCCAAAGGCCTCCTTTCTAGGAGACGGAATCTTACTAATAATATAAATGCGAAAGTTACGATGTTTGGATGTTTGTTACTCAATCACGCCAAAACGGCTGAACGGATCTGGATGAAATTTGGCACAGGCATAGGATACACTCCGGAATAGGACATAGGCTACTTTTTATCCCGGAAACCCCAACCCCAAAGTCAAAGTCAAATTTTTTTATTTCACATGGGCCTACATGGGCACTTATAAAACGTCAGAAGCTAGTCCACGGTTCCAAATTGGTCGTTTCCTATGGAGAAGAACCGGCAAGAAACTCCATGGTTACTCTTCCCCAGCCCCAATACCACGCGGGTGAAACCGCGGGCAAAAGCTAGTGGGTCATAAATTCATAATCGACTTCAAGGGCCCAGTGCGGATTGGTGGATGTCACATGTCTTCGAATTTTTGTTTCTATGATATGCCGGTTTCCTCACGATGTTTTCCGTCACCGTTTTGAGAGCAGTGGCGATGAAATAAATAACACAAAGTAAAGCGCCTGGCTGGGTTTGAACCCACGACCTACAACTCGTAAGTCGGGGCCGTTACCACTCAGCAACCACTGCTCTACTGTTACTATTTATCTAAACGAATTTTATGCTGTATTACACGCGTGCCAGTTACTATTGTGCTGACACCAAAAGGGTACAAGCGTGAAGAAAATTTACATATTTATAAGACCAATTTCACATTCACTTAGAAGAGGTTGGTTTGAGGTTTAGTTGGTAAGGGTGTCTTTTTTCGTAGGGCGGTCTTCGGGCTTGTGGATGACGAGCGATACGTAACTCTCTATCTGGGCGTCCCGTAAAGATCGAGCCTGTGTCGTCGACGTTTATTGCGCACCACAAAGAGAGGTTAGCAAAACCATATGGACCCAGTAGGGCCAAAGCCTGCTATGGCCACGGAATTGTTTTAAAAGAGTTAGAGCTTGTTACACCTAGTTAGTATTGAAATACAATGGAAAACTAAAGGAACACGGGTGGGTTTTATTCAGGAAAAAGTCTGACACTCCCTCTTGTTCCACCCAGTTACCAAAAAAAAAATCATAGATGGACGAAGAAAGATAGAGTAAGAAAAGAAAAAAATATAATAAGTACCAATTTTATTTGATTACGAAAACTTTTACACGAGAAAAATAAAACAAAATCCGAATAAAATAATATTAAAAACTCAACCTCGCTTACATCAAAAACCGAGATAATAAATATTACATGGAAAAACTTTAAACCCCACGCGTTATTCGCTAGCGATATTCGATATCGCTTGACATTTTCGCCAAAATCGATAGCGCCCCTTATTGGTACCAAAATGATTGAACATCCTATCGCGACATTTTTCTAATGGTGGCTCGTGTTTGAGACCCTTTTTCTTTGTAATGGAGTTTACACATACGACAGAGGATTTTTATGAGTGCGCATATTTTTGTTGGTGTGCAAGGACGAAAATTTTTGTTTTGAAGTCCTTATGATGAAGTGGTGTGATAAAGAATATGGTTTGGGAAAGGAAACGGTTTTCTGGATATTACATACCAACTTAAAGCCGAAACTACTAAGATTTCTTAATCTGTAAAAGCATTTGTACGAATATGTCATAATAATTGTATATAAACAGTTTGATTACAGACAAGATTTCTGTTACATATATTTTAATAACAGACCAGTTACCCATAGGCCACCTATTGGCAGCGGCTCTAAATAAGACGCTTGTAGGTCATTAGTTCAAATGCAGCCAGGTGCGTTACTTTGTGAAATAATTACTGCAGTTAAAATGGTGAAGGAAAACCCCGTGAGGAAACTGACTATTAAAATATTCGAAGATTATGACATCTAACATCACGCACTGGGCCCGCGTGATAGATAGGCTACGGCCCGTTCTCTCTCCTAGAGAGGAGATCTAAGTCCCTGCAGTGGAAAAATTGTAAGGCTGACTATGTTATGTATTGTTATCTTGTATCTTGTGTAAGAGAAACAAAACACTATGGTATATATAATCTACTGTTTATAACCCATCTTCGCTCCTAGAGAGGCTTGAGTATCAGAAGTGGGATCATCGTAAGACTGATTAAGATTCTGACAAAAATTTTCAATGTTCAGCATTGAAAATTTCCAATGCTGAAGGCAATCCAGAGTTATCACACTTAAACAAAAAAAGTTTGCATACATATTCCATTCACAAAGCCACGAATACAATATTTCATTACATCAGTGAAGGCAACACCTTACCCGGAAGCAGCGATCAAGCATGTACGATTCACAAGACCCCTTTTCTTTCACATGTCGCGAGCTAACGACAATACGAAATCAATACGAACACCATCGATGCGAAAATCGTGAATAGCGGAGTGACTCACACGACAATGTGAGTGTTTGTGTGTGATTGTGTGTGTGTGGGTAATAATATGCACGCTCGTGTAGACTTGCGAAGACGTATGCGGTGACAATGAATTGGGGAGGTTCTCGGATGGGATCTTGGTCGTTGCAAGAAGTGGAACTCAATGAATCAAAACCATTTGTTTTTGCTAAAAACCATTTACTGGCATTTTTATTTTGTTAGGTAAAGTAAGTAAGCGTAGGTCTCTATGGAGAAGAATTTGTAAGAATCTGTGTCCTTTTTTTGTGATTTTTTTATGATGTATCAAGGGTGGGTAGCTTGCCAAGGCTGTGAGATAGTTCAAAAGAGACACCATTGCCTTGAAACGGAAAGGGTTGTGGTCTTTCGAACACAGTTGGCCAACTGTGTAAGATTTTTACTGCCTAAAAACCCTTTAGGCAGTAAAAATTTGAGACTCTCTTTAACTGAAGTAAGAAGAAAGTGGAAAATGTATTTGATGATTTTCGCTCATTAAAAACAAAAAGATATCTCTCCAATGTTATCTTGTGTATAACAGCAGTCATCAGCAAAGCAAAGCAGAAATCGACAGTCACAATCGCAGCCAATAGCAATGAGAAAAAGTTTTTCATAAACCAAAAGGAAGGAAAGAGCTTACTAAATATGTATAATAGATATTTGGCTACATTTAGCATGTAATCTGTGAAGTTGATTTCTAACGATATCGTTTAGATTAAACCTTCCACAAGAAATGATTAAAGAACAAAAATAAAAAAAAACACAATTCATCCAAAATCCGCACACTCAACCAAACAATGGTCACCCGAAAAATTGGTAAAAAGAAAACGCATTAACACATATAGATGAGTAGTCACACATGCTAAGGCTACGCACACACAAACACCGCCCCCCTACCACCAAGCTCCTTTAAAAACCACCTCACACCCCTGGGAGTCTTTTCATAAGGAAATGCAGACATTTCAAGAAAGCTAAGTATCAAATAAGCATTGGGAAGCAGTAGCGGTATTTACGAAAGGATATCATAATACGAGGCATCTTCGTATAACAGTTTGTATATGATTTTTAGATCATTGGTTACGTTAGATTTTTTATCTGTAAAGGCTTTTGTTGTTTGTGGGCATCGACATATATTCTAGCGATAAACACGCAAGTTCATAGAAACTATTTGTCAAATAGTGAAAAGTAACTACAAAAGTCCGCTGCAGAGCTTCATTGGTATTGTTGTCTATCAAAACTTTACAGTGCTTACAGTGTTGATACGTCAAAACTGTACTAATGTCATCAATGTCAAAGTGTATAGCATGCTGATCACTTAAGTGGAGTAAAGTCACTGTATGGCACGCCTGATCTAGTGCGTAGTCTACACTAATACTTATAATACATATTTTTTGTATCTTTGTATTTTTGTTTGTAGGAGGTAATCTCTGGAACTACTGGTCCGATTAGAAAAATTTTAACAACAATAGAAAGCTGCTTTACTCCTGAGTGACATAGGCTATATTTTGTGTACGCGGGCGAAGCCGCTGACAAAAGCTAGTACATAATAAATATCGATGTGTGTGGGTGTATAGGTAGATTTATTTGTCTTTATGCCAATGATATTGGCTCCTTAGTGACCTAGAAGAGACAATGCTTAACGGTGAGTGAAATGTTTGGTGTTCTCGTGTCATTAGCGAGGTTCTTAGTTATTGATGATGCTGTTGATTTGATGCCTTGAACGAGGCTTCTCAGAAAAGTAAATAGCATAGCATAATGTTTAATGAAGCCTTACAATGTTCCCACAGCTGGGACTCAGGCCTCCTCTACAGAAGAGGTAATTGGCCGTAATCTACCACGCGGGCCCAGTGCGGGTTGATGCATGTCACATATCTTCAAATTTTTGGTTCTAGGACATGCAGGTTACCTCACAATGTTTTCCTTCACCGATTGAGAGTAATGGTGATGGAATTAATTATACAATGCAATGCAATACGCCTCAAAGTAGAAGATAAGAGCCGTTAAAAAATTGTGATATAAAAAAGATAGTTTAGAAAGGTCATGATTTTACAAAGGACATTTTTTTTTTTTTTTTTTTTATGGGAGGTGAAAATCATCCAATGACGAATCCCGCTCTTGGGCGAAGCAAGAGACCAGTGTCAGATTCTTACTGACTAAAAAACCTACCCCGTACCTTCCTTGCCTTATTCCTGGAGTCGAAGTAACAGTTTGCACATACCCTCTAGCCTCCAGGAGTTACAAAGGACATGGATAGACAAATTTGTTCAAATGGTATATGAAAATTTGTAGAACAAAAGTTTTAGTAAATTCTCTTGATTTTAGAATTTACAAGTTATGCTACAAACCTCAAAATAAGTATGAGTACTTCGATATTTTTCGAAAGAGTTACATAGCAAAGCTGAAGGCACAGGGATGGGTTTTAGTCAGCAAAAGTTTTGACACTTACTCTCACTTCACCCAAAGCGCAAGAAATCAAAAAGAAGAAAATTTGATGATTTTCCACTAAAATAAAAGTTCTTTCACAGATTGCTGTCCTATTTAGGCACCATATTATGATTAGTAGATGATATAGGAGGAGGAGGTGTTTTTCTCCTCAAAATAATAATAATGGAAAGGTAAATGGGGGGAGAAAATATAGTAGCTTTAACCTGACTCAACATTTATATAATTTATGTGTTGTATACTATTAAAAACTAAAAAAATAACTTAATTATTGCTAACATTAATACTTTTTATAAACTGCAACTTACGCCAACGTAATTATGTTCTGTTTACTTAGCTAAATAAGTAATAAATAGTCTTATAAAACTCGTAAAGTAATTGATTAATTTCCAAGATACCCGTACTAAGTTATTGCTATTGATGTACTTGAAGACACCTTTAGCTTTAGTTGATGACATCATTATATATTTCAAAAGCAATAAAAATAAATTAGCTCTCGACTCGCACATGAACGAAATTTAAATGTCCGCACTACATGATCTTGCTGATATAATTATCCTATTAAGATCATTAACTCCAAAGTCGTAAAGACGGTATTTCTTTAAACTAAAACATCTAAAAGTCTTGACCAACAGGATCCATTTTAAATTCTCAATCAACATTAAAACGACACATTTGCAACAAATTATCGATTCAAAAGTATAATGGTTCTAATAAATGCTAATCGCTATTCGATTGCGTTCGTTATCTGATTTTAATTCCATCGTCATTGCTAATTATAGCTCAAACAACTAACTTGAAAGGCAAGCTCCTCTCCCCTAGTTTTCAAGTGGTTAACATTCCACTGAAAAGCCCCGTCGTTTGGCGAGATTTGCTAATAATCTCCCCCAGTAATTAAAACCGGGTTTTAATTGCTGCAAAACGACACCTGTTGCGTATATACCCTTCTCTTTCTTTCAATCTTCTGTCCTTGTCTCTCGGAGGCTGTAGAAATCGGCCCGTATCCGGATACCCGGGTAATGTTGTCAGAAAATTTAATTTTGGAACAGCTAATTGGGGGCAAATGAAATTGCCAGTGTCACCCTCTGACCCTCTCTTTGTCTCTTTGTTTAAAAGCCTTCGACCGAGCGCTAATTGTTTGACGATATTATATGAATTAATTTTATTATTTTTGTGCTTCGTTAAAAATTTGGAGGCGGGATTAATTTTTTTTATTAATTAACCAATGTTTCCGAGTTTTCCCAGCAGTGTATCTTAGATTTTTTTTTTAATATCATTATTTGACGCATTTAACGCACACTTTAAGGTTAATATGTGCCTATATTTAATATACATTAATGACAATCTCTTCAAACCCCATTCTTTGCCTAAAACCAGTGTAACCTCAATCACACTTAAACCAAAACAATTTGGTATCATAATTGCACCTCGTTTACCAAATTAATATGATATTAAAACCGCCTCAAGTAATCCATCAGAGCAATCTGGGTACGAAACACCCATTGTTATAATACTAGAAAATTGCTCGAGCCAAATTATCGAGCTATTATTGGGCTATTATCAACCCCTTTCTTTAATTACCTTTACATAATTTTTGTTTGTACATTGACCGGCCTATTAAAATAATGGCGGATAGGCGCTCAATTTCAGATATAAAACAAGAAATGATTAAAGATGATTAACATCAATTTCGTGTACTCACAATATTAGAATGATTTTCGTTGTTATTAAACCAGTAATGTTTGTTATTACGAATCGTGTTTTGTTTTCTTTGTTGACGGTCCATTTTGTTTGATTGTTTTTCTGTTTTTGTTGTGTCTAATCATGTAATGGGTTGTGTTGTTTAAATAGGCCTATGGGCGGAGGTTGAGCAATTTTTTAAAGAATTTGTCGGTTATAGAGATTTTTAAAATGACATCAAAGTGTGAGAGTAAATTTTCATTCAAGCGTTAACTTTTTAACCTTTCGACTACCGTATTTACAGACACAATTAAAAGGCAATAGGTGAGCGGACTCTGGTGTTCTCTTCGGGCTTAATTAATTAAATAAATATCAGTTAAAGTCTTCGCAATCTTTTGGTCTACCTCATAAATAATTAGTAGGTTTTGAGTCCTCTTTATTATACTAATAACTTGACATTATAATATTTATTGGCTTAGTATCTTAGCATATCTTTATATGTATTTTATTATTACCCAATATTTAAAATAACAATACCAAATCTTAAAAATAGTTCATTATAAATAAAAATCTTCAAATATTTTTTAGATATTATTTATTTATTGTGCATACTTACCACAGTGTAGTGTTTTTTAACCGAAAGATTGGTTAGTTCACTATATTCTGTTATATTATGTCTTTATATTACAGTTAAGGTCAACCATAAATAAAGTTTGAATAAATAAATAAAATTCCAAGCTACGTTTTCTCAACACAACTTGAGTTCAGTATCTTTTTAAATACCTCCAAATATGCATAAATATTCATGGAATGTCACAGGCGATAATCTGTATCATATGAGATAACATAGTCAATTTAGATGTAACCAAGCCAGCCAAATATCTATTCTACAGATAAAGTCAATATAAACAGAAAAAAGAAATAAAACAATAAAATGCAAGGAAGCAGGCTTTTGTGTTGACGTGAAAGTCATTGAGAACCATTTATATCGTTTTGATTAATTAATTATTGGTTATCTGCAAAAAAGATCAAGTTCGACCGGTCTCACACTGAGCGCGTCCGTATTATATCGGGTTATTAACATAAGTATTTTAATTGTCTCCTCAAAACACATTAAAACAATATCAGTATTAAGGTGATAGGTCTGATTCTGTCTTGGCTTTTAAAATTTAGAAATTTCTTTAAGTCGTATCTTTTATTACCGATTATATTTGCCAAAATAATGATTATTCAAATTGAGATGTAACTGTTGAGTTTTATAGTTAGAAACAGTCGTTTTATTAAATGTGAAAACACACCCAAAATAAATTCATTTGTTATCAATAACGAGCTTTTAATCGAATTTGCTATTTACGACACAGCAATTTATATTTTATATGCCATTAAAATTAACATACATAAATTAGTTGGGTTCACAATAATGACGCTGTGTTATATACCAATATTAGGTAATCATTCAACTCTTCAGTTACATCATTGAAAACTGCAGGTCGTAAAGTGACACATTCAGATTCTGGGCAGTATCACATACTATGAGCAGTACTGACAATCAAATGTCCATAAATAGGAATTCATATGTGCCTATGACTACCCGAAAAATCACTTGGTTTTAATTTTGAGTCTTGGACTATTGTAATCTTCTATCGCTCCTTCTTATTTAAGTTTATTCATAACAATATGTCAATAATACATGACACTTTGTCAATTACTTATAACAAAAACACAAGTCAAGTTGTCAAAAATGCATGACGTTTTGTCACGACAAATTGTTTTTAACACATGTACAAGATTTAAGAAGGTTAGCGAACAGTAAAATGGCTGACAGTCAATAGGTCCTAGGTCTTTTGTTTAATGCCTTCCATGAATTTAAGGCAAAACGATAAAATAATTGTTACCAAAATTAAATGTTCAATTAACTTTCTACCTACATAAATTGAGAAATACGGATTAAATGACACCACATCTCATAAAACCACTTCAACTTTGACTCTTTATTAATTGCATTTGTGGAAAAAACATCACAATTTTTCCAATAACACCATTGAACTGTTAACAGACTGTCAAACGCTGGAGATTAGTTAGCGAGAATTAACAGTAACCATATTTAAACATGACAATATGTCAATAATTCATGACAGTATGTCAATAATCATGACAATTTGTCAATAACACATAGACAAGACAGAAGCAGGTTAACGCACAGTAAAATGGCATAGAGACGATAGGCCATAGGCCTCAGGTTTAATGCCTTCGACGAAGCTAACGCGATGCAATGCAATTACTGTTGGAGAGGCTTTCGCGTAAATGGACGACCCACGACTGAGTGGGACACACGGATGCTAATGTTAGCGAGTTAGTACGGAGAGAACGTCTACGATTGGCCATTGAGTTGAAGGTATGAAATAACTGTTATGTCATTCTGAAAAGTCCCACCGTGAACATAAAGTGAACAGCTTCCTCAAGTTGTTTATAATATAAACATGGCATATATTATATACCAGCTGATATTTCTCCCATTTTTTTTTTTAAAGAACTACACTTTAAAAGTTCAGAGTAAACTGTAGGAAATGAAAGGTTATTCTATACACAAAAAAAAAATGCTCTGCGTATCAGCTCTCTCTCTCTCTTACTATTATCAGAAAAAAAAAACAAACTACGTTTTCCATCCCACGCGTCCATAAATCCCAAAATTATAACCATCCAGCGCATACATTATTGAAACGATTTTGGCGTTAATTCTCTTACTAGTAATGTCGTTTTCATTCTGCACCATTCTAACAAGCAAAAGCTGTCTAATGACATGCTCGAATAATCATAGCGAGGGCCGAATGACACGCATGACGGTGCTTGTTACTTGTTTTTACACCGTACTTAATATGGGAGAAAATGTGTGTAATTGTTGTATAGCATACCTTTGAAAGTCGGCGAACACATCGTCGGTCGTAGGGGTTTAATAACAGGAGTCGCTGTGATTTAAGCGTGACAACGATGAGACAGTTTGTCATGACATATCATTGTCATTTCGAGCAGTTAGCTTGTGCAAACTCCAATGTATACTTTACTCGGAAAATTTTAAAATAAAATGTGGAGAAACGCCTCCGTGAGACATCAATCGTCACGCATGCTTTGATATTTGATTTAAATATATCATATTAGGTAAGTACAAAATTGTAGCCTTGCTTTAGAAACTGATTTATGCCATAAGGATGTGACCAAGGTCAGTGACCAAATCTGATTATTTATATTCTTTATATGCAAATTGGACTAATTCAGATTAGTGTTTTCATTGTCATTCGATTGTTAATGCTAATTAATATTAGTCTAGTTTGTCTTTATATGTAAAGTTGACTGTGTCTAGACCCTATTAATTCTGAGAGTTCTTTTTTCAAATCTTGCCTAAGATGAAATATGTCGAAAAAATTTATAAGCCTATTGTAGGACTGAGGATAAGGAGGAGTTGATTTTTTTATCTGTAATATCCAAATCTTACCTATTACGTCTTTCTTCTATAGGTATTTACGGAGATTAGTATGGATATAATCATAGCCTGTCGTCAATTGTCCACCATTAAAATTCCCCGCACCATTTTTAATGGGCACTTACATAGCCAAGTGATTTGATTTATTCTAAATAAAGAACCTCACGTGAATATGTAAAGGATACTTTTAAAATTCTCCACAGCAGCGTCAATAATTCCGTATCTAAGTCGAATATCGATATTTATATCAGACTCTTGTTATTCTGAACAAATAAAATAAAGCGTTTATTAGGATTCGCGTCGTGGTTCGGTTTCGAAGACAGCCTATTGTTTCTTTGGGGCTATCAATCACCTATATAGTTCGGCCGGTCGGGCTGGGACAGGGGGTGCGAGGGGCAAGTCGGCGAGGGGGGAGGGGACGCGAATAACGGTTATTGAAATGAGACGAGGCCCCCGCTTTTTTCCAAATTTAAATTTTGATAAGGCAAGTCCCTGTTTTGTTCTAACTGTGTCTTCGTTTGGTGAGGGTGGCTTTTTTGTTTCTGTTCCAACTGTTCAGTCTTTGAGTTTTTGTTTTACTGTTTGAATTTAGTTTATTATTGGGTAATACAAGGTCTTCGGCGGGACAATCTTGATGCACCTTTTTTGAAGACTCTGTTTTGTTTAACGTACAATCTTCGCACACCTTCACTTTTTCGTCTTTTAATATCTATAATAGCACATTGGTTACCAGATTAGGAGCAATCCTGGTCGTCGTTTCGTATATAGTTAGTCTGGTTTAACTAAGAAATAATGAATTTAATATTATTAATTTATTTCCTGCCACTAGGGCTCTTACGCCACTCTCTTACCTAGGCGTCAAATTGCAACTAGAGCAACTCTATAATCAATACGCCAGACATGAATTATGAACTCATAATATTCTCACAAAAACTGATCTATTCATCATGTCAATCGGGCGCAGTTGTTAATTCGTTTTACACCAGTTGAAGTGCGTCGACACAATCCCAAATATTCGGTTATAGGTTTTTTGCCGAGCGAGCCAGCCACGCCGCTTGAATACGTTATACGAACCAGAATAAAGCCGAATTAACATATCCCAAATCTCAACTCTCGATTCGGACTTTTTTGTTATGTAAAATTTTTACTCTCCGTCCTTAAATCGTTGTTTAGAGAAATGGTGGACGCATTGACACCTACGTTATACACCTCGACATTTTTTCACTATTATTTGATACGTCTCATCGATATTCATGGGCCGGGAGAGTTGTAAAACGCAATAAAACACAATTTTTATATGTTGTATTTAGACAGTGTTCGAAAGATGATAACGAAACCTGTAGGCCAGTCAATATGTTGGACCGGATATCGCCGGCCATTCACAAAAAACCAACTCGCACACATGTCTACGAGAGTGGACGTGCCACACACACGCACACTCCACGGTTCATTCATAAGGAATAGTGCCTTTTACAGCGTCAACAAAATAGTGGTCAGCCATGCGATGGTATATTTGTTAACTAGAGTTTGTCCAATCCAATGAACATTATGGCCGTTTGGAATATATTAATAACAGTGGGAGGTGTACTAAATAGTATCGATTGTAATCATGCGTTTTTAACATATTGAAAATGAGATGTCTTTTAAAATTTACTTCGATATAAGGTGGAGCAGTAGTAGCCCAGTGGGTAACGGCCTCGACTTCGTATACCATGAGTTCAAAATAAACCAGGCGTTCAATTTTGTGTAATTTATTTCGTCACCACTGCTATTAAGGAAATCTTCTTCGGGAAACCGAAATGTTCTTGATCTTGAACTGAACATTCAGACTATATTTATGATGGATTAGGGCCCATTCCGTCGCATAGAAAAGAGGCCTGAGTATGCCCCCCAATGATAACATTATAAGGCTGATTATTATTCTTATTTTATTTAGTAAAAATCTGTAATCTAGTACTCTTAAGGAGACTAACATGTCCTTGAACTGAGAATTCAAAGTCATGGGACAGGGTGGTGGTCTATTCTTTTCATAGAAAAGAGGCCTGAGTCCCAGCAGTTAGGATACAATAAGGTTGATTATGCTTATACTAGGTAGTAGTAAAAAGTAAATATATTTGTATCTTAGAGCCCAGGCGCGTTACTTTGTGCAAATTTCATTACCGCTGCTCTCAAAACATCGTGAGGAAACCAGCATGTTCTAGAACCAAAAATTCTAATACATATGATTTCCACCAATCCACACTGGGATCGTCAGGTGGATTATGGTCCATTCCTTCTAGAGGAGGCCTGAGACTCTACACGGGGTACATTATAAAGCTGATTATAATATTATGTATTTATTCTTCTATCTCGTGGAGGGGAAACAAAACACTGCAATGGAATGTAGAAGATGCATGCTTTCATGCATGCTTGGATGTGCATGCCTAACCCACGCAAGCCCTGACAGCCAATGACGAGCCGTTGTATCTGACAATGCAATAGCATCTTGTCATTATCCATGTCGTATTGTAATCTTGTGTCATCCTAGAGGAGTTTCTACTTATCTGATATTACGTGTTGATAATGAATTGATAAATATCATAAGGAAGAGTCATCATGATTTTGGAACGCAACTAGACAGGTGGGTGTCAGCCATTATAATTGTGACAATCGCTCTCGCTCAACAGAGAGATTTTTTTTAAGGGTGGAAAATCATTAAATAATCCCTTTACTAGAAGATTTTCCACCCTTAAAAAAAAATTAAAGTTTTCAATAGTACCACAGATAATGATTACCTAGGAAATTTTAGTCTTAGGAATTCTATCCATGTGGCATGTGATAACATTTTACCATTATTCTTATCAAGGTTGATGACACGGTTGGCGTAGTGGTTAAGCAAGTGGCTGCTGCAATACGTGTTGGGACTTCGGATTTCGCACAATATTAATTTTCCCACAGATTCTTGTTCTTGGTCTAGAACTCAGACCACACCAGACCAGTCTGCTGGCTCTTCAACAACATGTCTACTAGCACAATATGTTGTACACAAGTACAAGACAACACTATCTGTACACAACAATCCGTAAATGTAAACACACAAGTACCAAATAGAGGCGCGCCTCACACACCCTAGCATGTCGAGATGAAATGACTCATTGGACTTTAATCCAGCGTCATAAAAATGTCCAAGCCATAGTTCCGTTCTCTTTTACCGATCGTCGACTTCGACATCGACTATCGAAAACCCGTTTCACATCACGTGCTAATTAATTCATATGTAGGCGTACCATTATCGATAGAATTATGTGGTAGCCCTATACTTTATTACGACTATACATCTTGTCAGAAAAAAAATGATAAAGATGTTTTGTGTCCCGTGCGTGATTTTATAAGCTAAGGTTTTTAATTAGCATAATATGACTATTAAGTGGTATCGAGAGAAATGCTTTCCAAATATTTTGGGTTGGAGGGTTTATTTATGGTCGCTGTGGTCATAGTTTAAAGTGGTATCTCTTTCTTAAGGGCCTAACCCAATGTATGCTTTAAACGCTTTTATTATTAATACTTGAGGCCATGGTCGGTGATCGGTTGAAATATTTAACATGTAGCGTAATGAATGCATATCCTGAAGGAATGTAGTGTGTTTAGAATCGGTTACAGGGTAGATTTCAGCTGTTTTTAAATGAGGTAATTTCTTAAAAACTGGACTTTGTGACAAATCCTGATCCAGGCTTGCATCAGTGTTCTGTAAAAATTTTGTGAGCTCTAGAGCTACAGAAAATGGGAGGCGTTCGTCTCAGGAGACGAAAGCTTCCCATTTTCTCTAATCCCCTTTCTTAATTTCTTAACCTGCTAAACAACAGGTGATTAGCGAAGAAAATTGCCGCAAACGTGAGACTTAAAATTCCTGCTTGGGGCACTCTACTTGGGGGGCGAGAAGGCGTGTCAGGCTACCTGCATTCAAGGAGTTATCAGCAAATGTGTGCCCAACTGCAGGACCGAAGTCTAATGGGGCCCCGGTCCGGTTTGCTGAAAAGAAGATCCGAACCCGGTATGAAGGCATAGAAGGAATGTTGTGGGTCGTTTAGTCGGTAAGAGTCTGACACTGTTTCCCGTTCTGCTCAAGGGCGGGATTTGTCACTGGACGATTTTTCCTACCATAAAAAAACCACCTGTCTTCCTTTGAAGTCCAGGTTCCACTAACTCTTAAAAAGAATACCGTTGCCCTAGCTGTTAGAAAACCATCACTGTGAATTTTATTTATAATTAAACACCAATTTCCGCAGAAAAATCCTTTGACAACATTGTACAACTTAACTTCCATATACTTAAAATAAAGTAAAGCTAACTTCTAAACGAGTAGTGGATGTGTCTTGGTGTGGCGTAAAACGCATCATAAAAGACTAGGCGTCGTTTGCTCTGAGCTATGAGGACGATTTGTTTCATCTCAGAGAGACTCTTTAGTGTTGATTCGCTGGTACGGGCTACAGACTTATTCTGGACTGTAAGCCTAATGATTATACAAAGAAGAAAGTAAAGAAAGAAAGAAAGAAAGAAAGAAAGAAAGAAAGAAAGAAAAATGTTTTATTTGAAACATAGACATCCAGAAACAACATGTAGACACACAAGATTAAAAAAAACAACAAAAAACCGACATACAAGAGCTTTGGATGTTTTGAGGCCTATTTATGTGCAAAAGGATACAATTTTTTTAAATTGATATAAACTAGTGAACTAAAAGAAGTCTGTCGACATAAAATACTATACAATTCTACAGTTCAGAAAGAATTGTAGCGACATCTATGAATCCACATCGGAACTATAATTCAAAATCCTGCAGTAGAGTTTTCGACGCGAGAAGGCAGTTGTCCAAACCAGACAAAACACCCGTCTGGTCCGAGGATCCTCCCTTTTCGACGAAGGTATCGGTAGAGGGACTTTAAACCCTGTTCCGCATACCTTTAAGAGACCCCATTATGTTTCAACTCTAACTTTTACTACCTAAAGATACTTAGATGAATTTTCTTTCTTTCGATTCATCCTAAGTAGAAGATTAGTTGTTTCATGATTTTTCCACAAAAAAACAATAATAACTTTACTTAACATGAAATTATGAAAATAAGCTTCCAGAGTAAGGCTCTCTCAAATTAAGATGTTCTCACTGTGTGCTTGAGAACAACAAACCAATATGAGGATGTTAGAAATTACAGCCGTTTGCTCAGTTAGTAAGTTTTCTTTACCAGTAATTTGTAAGTGTAAGTCGAAAGTTGTTTATTTTATTGACTGATGGTTATGGTAATTGAATATGAGCAGGCAAATCTTACGTATTTCTGTTTGTATTTATACTTATTATGAACTATAAAATTAAAGGTAGTGTCAGGGATTGACATGCCAGGGTACGAATAAGACAAATGACAGTCTTATGCGATGTATAAAATCCACACCAAAAAAATTTTTAGGTTTTCCAATCTGGCGGTACGTTATCACGTCGTGCAGATATGCTATGCCAAGTCGTGATGAGCGAATGTGCCATAACACGACACCGTGTTGTGCAGGTGCTGTGTCGTCAATAAATTTGCGTTCAGTCTTCAACAAAAGGGTTTCGTTGTGACTTTACACACTACATATCAACTTCACAGAGCTCGGCTTCGTATCCACACACACGACGCAGTAAATGATGCTGTTTCACGTTAACGACACTGCGCTGTTTCACATTAACGGTACTGCACCGTTTCCCGTTAACGCACTGTGCCGTTTCCCGTTAACGACACTGTGCCTTTTCCCGTTAACGTCTCTGCGCTGTTTCATGTTATCAACATCGCCATTAATTCTGAGAAATGTAGGGACATCATAATTATCACCCGTTAAAAGCTAGTGCTAAGTCTTATAACTCTCTATTCAATACCATTGATAGGCCTGTAAGAATATGCAGGAATAATTTGGTAGCTTTAATTGCTGCACTTAGCAGAGATCCTTGATCCTACAAACTGAAGGATAGACCAACAATAAAAGATTCTATGGACAGTTAAAATAATTAAATTTATAAGGAAATTAACAAATGCATTTGCTTATTACATGCTATAATATTTGCAGTTACTAAAAAAAATATGAGTATACATGGAGAGGAAGAGAGATGCCATAGAAGAAATAGATAGATTGTGTGAGAAGAAAATTGAGTCAGTAACAACGTGACGGTCGACAGGACAGAATGAAAGAAGAAACATAAAGTAACGACCTCGAGTAATATGGGACAAGGATTTTTATGGTAGGCAAAAATCATCGAATGATGAATCCCGCCCTTAGGCGGAACGGGAAACAGGGTCAGACTTTTACTGAATAAACAACCTACCATGTCCATTCCTTACCTTACATCCCAGGGCTCCGGCAATACGCATCCGCATCAACCCTTGGTCTCAGGAGGCTTCGACCCTGCTGGACTTCTACAGTTTGCTGACAACTCCTTGATGCGAATATAACACAAGGGTAGGAAGATGATAGCGGAATCACTTCAACTTTCATATTTAATTCTGTGTATGTTGATGGTATGGGTATTCTTATAAAATTACACCATTATAAGATTTTTTTTTTAATTGCTACAAACTAGTGCTTGACTGCGATCCCACCTGATGGTAAGCAGTGATGAATTCGTTGACGGTGAGGCGCATTAGTTCATTAAGAGCCTATTCTCTCTAGCCTTGAAGACACCTAAATTATAATCGGACGGAAAGACCGCAGCCGGCAAACTATTCTGTTTCTGTTCTGTATGATGATTATTCTGAAAATGGGTGATATTATTTGTTATGTCACTAAATTGCACTGTTAAGTTAAGAAAGTAAGTACATATGCACTTCAAGCATATCAAAAATAATCAGATATAACGATGTAAGCTTCAACTTAAAAATAAATAAGAATTACTCGTGAACGTTTATTATTTCCTCTTCCAATTATATTCCGCTTATTTGTCAATCCGTCGCAATCTTTAAAATTAAGCAATTTAAAATTTGGCATACCTAACAAACTTGTTCCACACCCATTGAGATTGCCCGCATATTTCCGCCGCAGGGTATTTCTGCTACAGTGAAAATATGCTTAAAGATGCTGCAAGAAAAATCTTGCATTTTGTAATTGGCATTGTTAGTTAATAATATTATATTGGCCCATAGATAATAATTGAAACATAGACAAAGTATTCAACCATATACAAAATGTTGACCCATGAACAAAGTATTGAACTATAGACAAATTATTGACCCATAGATAATATATTGATCCATAGGTATTCCATAGACAATATTTATTATTATTACAACAGGCCTCCCAGTTACTACTACAGCTTAAACCAACGAAAAATAAATACAGTCATCACAAGCCAATTAGAAGTCCTGACGCATATTAATACAAAAACAATATATTGGTCCATAGACCTATAGCGTATTATATAAAGAGCAGAGCTCTTTATTTAAATATCTAGATTTACTTTTAAACTCCTTAACCACCATAAATCAGGCTTCACGATGTAAATCCAAATTGATTATTAATTAAAGTAAATCCTCCTGGCCAATTACGGCGACGCGATAATTTGCAGTGTGACGCATAAACTTGCCGTGATGGACTAATACTTTGCTTCGTGGCTACAGGGTAAGGGCTAGTTGTAAATTACGCCATTGCTCGGCAAGGAGACAAAGCCTTTTGGTTCATTCTCATTTTTAATGCGCGGTTGGAAGATAAAAGCTACGTTTAAAGTTATTGTTTGTCGCAGTTTTTAAAGCTTTGTTGTATTGTTTTTGTCTTTGGTCTATGCCGTAGCCTTAAGGAAAAAACAAGTGTTTTAATATGTAAAATATTAAACATTACTTTTCTTTGCGGTTTTACCCGCGCCTGGAAAATATTAATGGTTACTATTGTTTTTTTCTTTAATTTTTCTCAATCATGGCTGGGCTGATGTTTTTCTCGATTTTCAAGTTTGGTCGAATAGTAGTTTTTTTTTATGGTAGGTGAAAATCATCGAATGACGAAACCCGCTCTTGGGCGGAGCGGGAGACCAGTGTCAGACTAAAAAACCTACCCGGTACGGGGTAGGTTTCCTTGCCTTTTTCCTAGAGTCGAGGTAACAGTTTGCACCACCCTAGGCTCCAGGAGGCTTCGACCCTGAAGGGCCCCTGCAGTTTGCTGACAACTCCTTCAGGCGCGCGGGAACGGTGCGCGCCGTTGACGACTTGGACTCGGTCTGGACACTTACCAGACGACCGGACGGCGAGCTACCCATTGCTCACCGTCCGCGAGCCAGTGTCTACGGTGGCCGGACATCGGCAGGATCGCGGCAGCGACGGCTACGGCGAGGGCGCTGTTGCCTTTGCCCTATGCGGTCGGCCTCCTCCTTTACGAGCATTACTGCTTCGCAGAAGGAGGCGACCGCCTGCCATTCGGTCGAATAGTAGTAAAGGCACATTCTCAATAACAATCACGTGTTTAATTAAGTATCGGTCATACAATTGCTGGTCACCCTAAATACCCAGCTTTTTCAGATTCTTGATTTTGTCTTTATCTTAGTCAAAAACACCAAAATCCAATAAAAAAGTACTTTCCTAAAACAATAACTTTGTTGAGCCCATGATGTGTTTGATGATAACCAGTATAGTATACTCGAAACTGTCATTCATCTCTATTCCGCCATTACACAATAAAATATGGCAAGACTAAAAGCCGTTGACATCGAACGTCAAAAAAATTATCGACTATTAACTTGCGTGTCCGTTACCCAATGACTAATTCGACATATTTACCTAAAATGCAAATACTTAAATACACGTAAGAATGAAACGCAAATAAATTAGACATTGGAGAATAATTAAGTAGGCTTTAAGTCTATCATAAATTATTGTTACGAATAAAATTTCTTTTTTTATTAAGTAAATAATAAAAGTCGTTAATGGGTTGGTATCAGTGATGGTCTATCTTAATGTTGGCGATAGTTTTGATCTTTGAACTTGCACGTGGTCGAGAGTTGACATACTAATTGTTTACTACTGTTGTCACCGTTAAATATGAAGGTATATTTAAATTTCTTAATTTCCTAAGAAAACGATGATAATTATAGAGGATAGTTATGTATTTATAATAAAAAGGAAAAAAAACACGTACCGTTTTTTTTCATTTTAATTTCTTTCATTTTTTGCTCTTACTGTGAGCTTAGTTAGCTAAATAATTTTGGTATACGTCATTTGGTAATTAATCGTTACTTATTAAATTTAAAATTGTAATAACTTTTTACTAAAGTTTCATCTCTACACTTAATGATTCTCATTATAACCAATAAGAAAATAAATCTTTGATTTACTCTGAAAAGGACATTAAAAATATAAGCACCACAATAAAAAACCTATTTAAAAGCTGTCCTCTATTTCTCAAACGTGTTTCTGCGTCCGAAGAAAACAAGACATCAAATAGTTGCAGAATACGCCAGCCGGCCGGACATGCGCCGGCGCACTACAAATTACAATCAACACTGCGAACATGTCCGTTGTCCGCACGTGGGGACGACCCGGCCCTATCGATTTACAACAAACACACATACACCAAGATTATTTTATAGTAATTTCTCTATTACGATATCTCCTTAGGTGTTTATTCGCACGAGCCCTGTTCGAGATAACAGCGATTTATATCTTCATTATATTATGTTTGTACGAAATGTTCCTTTTTTCGTTGGTTTTGTTTTGCTACAATGTCTCTGAAATGTTTATGCAATGTACCTGCTGTATTGTGCGATGTCAGGTGGAGTTTTTTGTGTAAGTTCTCTATATTTTATTCTGTCTTGTATATAATGAATGTTACATATATGTTGGTAGCTTTTTCAGTCAACGGAAAACTGGTTTTGCTACCAAAACTCGTCATCGTTTTGAACGATCTTTCATGTTCTTTAACTGATTTGGTATCGAACTAAAATGTCGATACGAAAATAGATACAACAATAAAACAATTCACACTGCTCCTAACAAAGTCACAGCCAGTTAACGGGACCGAACAAAAAACGGCAAACACTGTAACACCTAGAAAGCCGTAGCCATTAGCTAAACTTGAACAATGTATGAATCAGAGGTGTTTATACTAAGACAGGGCATGTCGAAACGTCCGTCAGCTCCGGGTCGGCCTCGAGGCGAGCGATTTACAAGCAACGGGCGGAGACGGGTAACGCCACTAGTATGTGTAACAGACAATTGACACTCGACTTCTTTGTCACATAATTGTTCTAATTTCAAATTATTTTGAATATATTTAAACTGGAATGCGCGCTTGAAGTACGTACGACATTGTTTTTTTTTTCTTGTTGAGATACGAGTATGTCAAGACGAGGAAATGTAATGCCAGGATAAAGACGCATTACACCGTAATATATGTATATCAGGCTTTCGTGCCCCGCTCAATTCGAAGGCCCGGCCTAATAGTTTTCCAGCCAGCACTGATTTACAATCAGGATAGGACTGCCGATCTGTAGCGTTGCGCCTACGCATTCACTATTATAGCTAGCAGCTACACGTATTATTTATGGTAAGAAGCTTTCCTAAGGATTATGGAGGCCGGGCGTCAACAATGCAACTAATAATTTTTAGAAACCTATTGTTGCCGTTGTATCAATATTTTGTTAACTTTTATTTGGTTGTCTAAATAAATTTTATGTGTGTATTCTCTATTTCTATCTATAAATTTGTGTTCGAATATTTAAATTTAAGTGTCGTAAAATGTGAACTTAGTGCGACATAAAGTGGCGGGCTGACGGTTCGCATTTCTCGTTACGTAGGTTGCGGGATCCATGAAATACGTTTACAAACAGATGGCTAAACCTTTGATTACTTTAGAATTACGAGTGGCGTGGCGTACTTGATTATAATTGCGTGGACAGCGCGGATCTGATTTGCGTGACCAATCCTGCTCGGGTAATGACGCGCGCCTACCGCCCGGCGGAGCTGCGTTTCAGCTTAAAGCTCATGTCACATTACATGAGCGAAGCGATCTTGATGAACATTTGTAATCCGACATTGAAAGATGTTTTAGTGCCTTTGAAAATATCTATTAAGGTTTTTTTTTTAATTTTTCTGTAATTTATAGAATTTTTGTTGAGGATTTTATGTTTTTGAGGTGTAAAATCATGTAATAAGCTACCTATATTTATGTTCCTCCTGCTCTGTTAGAGCGCATGTTAGATTTTTCCGAATAAAATCTATATGTATGTGTTCTATTTTGAAAAAATCCATAGTAGCCTTAGCAAAATGCTTTTGAGGGTGGAGTTATTATTTTAATACCTACTTATATTCCCAGGAATTTATACAGCTGAAAATCCTTCCAGCACAGGCGTAAGTACATATTTTCATACAAACCGTAAATTTAATGTGAGTAGCAAATTAATTGCGAAGACAATAGTTGTTTGCACACACTATCTTCAATACAAGTTCACAACGATTTTTTAACCAATTCTCTTTAGAATTTCATCAGCATTGTTTTTGACAGTTTCTTGTCACTACCAAATCGCTACATTTCTTTCGCATCGCTTCATCACCGCTCATCGCTGGCCGCGCGCCCTCCGCCGCGTAGCGCGACCGCCTCACTTTCGCACTTAATCGAGAAATATGGTTCGTGCTCTTATGCCTTTATTTATTACCACAGCTTTCGGATTAAGAACATCGATTTATATTGTCCTCATTAGTGCTCCTAAATTGATTAGTGTAAGCTTTCGTTATGGTGTTACCGCGGCGATATTTTAAATGTTACGCGAATAGGTTTAAGGCTTGCATTTTCTGGTTTACGGTAAAGGCTCGTCTTTGGTTTATGCAGCTGGAAAATTTAGAGAATTTTCAATGGTCGTTGAATTCATAGAGACATAATTAACGACGTCTCAGTTAACTTTTCACATGCAAGCCACAAAAAGACACCGAATATTCAGAACGGTTGCATAATTTACAGTCCAAAATAGCGTAAGGAAGCGGCCACTTCCCGCCCGTCACAGGCACACGCGACGAAAAACTTCGCGTGATCCACTCGTCTACCTACTTCATTATATTAATTACCCCATGTTAGTCTAGATTACACCGACACCGGCAACAACAATACAGGTATACAACAGATAAGAGACACTCGATTTATTGCTTGCATTTCTTTTGTCAGCTTTGAAATTGTACTCGCATAAGTTAACCAAGATTAAAGTAATCGAACTTATAAATTTTGTCGCCTCACCTTTATAAGGCCAACGGCGGTGTCGACGCGAACTTTGTTCAAATTAATGGGCCGCATTATCAGATCGAGCCTGGTACATGGCGTTTATGCTGAGATAATTTTGTGTGGAGAATATTTTCGTTGGTTTTTTTTTGTCCTTTTGGCGGTTGTTCCCGTGGGTTGACTTGTGATGTAAGCGCGATCAAGCTCGTGGGCGCTAAGATTGTTCGCGCGAAAAAACGAATCAGTATAAATTAGTGTCCTACACAAATAAGAGCAGATTTGGGGCCACATCGTGTGATCCGATGCCGTAAATCTCACGGGATTCCAAAATGTTAAGATACGAGTATATTTAATGAACCGATTAATTCCATATTGCACAACTTTTATACTAAAGTTGTACAAAAAACCACAAGACCAATCAATCAAAAACGTTTATTTCAAATGAACCATTTACAGGCAATTTTGAATTTTCACAATGTCGGCCAGGCTAACTTGCACGTTTCTAAAGCGTAGATCTCTATAAGAAGAATGCCATAAGATGGTAAAACAAACAAATTGCTATTCTATCAGTGACTAGCTGTCAACCATGGTTTCACCTCCGCTTTTGGTTACTGCTATGCTCCTTTTGATAATAGCGTTGGGTTATATAGAGTTTAGTTATCCTCGATAAATGGACTATCCGATACTGCAAGAATATTTCAGTTATTCCTGAAATTAGCAAGTTCAGACACACAAACTCTTCAGCTTTATTATCTCGAAGTATTTAGTATAGTAGATAATAATCATCTAACAAGTCTAAAATGGAATTTATGGTGGACTTTTCTGAGTACAGCACGTCTGTCAGATGTTGGCGATTCTAAAGTAAGGCTCTGCGAATTTTAGCGCTTGAAAACTCGTACAAAAATAAAGGTTTTAAAAAAGAAATGCCAATAATAGTTTTTACCAGCAATAACAACTGCAATTGCATTTATTTGTTTAAACCATTTATTTTTTTACGAGTTATCAAGCTCTAAAATTCACAGAGCCTTACTTCAGACTCACCAAGATCCGATGGCCGTACTGTAAGGTTCAAGATTTTTCCTTCATTCATTCCCTCAGGTATTCATTATAAATTTTGCACTCCTCGATAAGAATCATAAATCTAATATGTAAGTCATCATCACCATTTCAACCTAAAGACTCAAAAGATAGGCCTTCGAAAGGTTCGACCATGGTATGAAAGCTGCATAGGAACGGGGTAAGTTGTTTAGTCTGTAAGAGTCACACTGTTTCCTGCTCCACCCAATTTTGATTTGATTTTCATTTCATGGTGGCTAAAAATTCGATGATTTTTAGCTACCATAAAATGAAAATATGTATCACGCGGGCGAAGCCGCGGGCAAAAGCTAGTCTTATGTAAATCCTTAAGCTGATCTTTTCACACATTGTCAAAATATTTCTATCATGTCAACTAATAGAACAGTTATATCGATATATAAATATTATAGATTTACCGTCAACTTATTTTTCTAAGCACTGCCATTTCGGATGTCAAATATTTTCTATAATGTATGGAAAATTGCCACTGAATGTCTATTTATTGTTGATATTGAGAAACATAATATTCGTGATCGTTTATGACATTAATAGGCAAGAAGTTTGTATCATAATAGGTGTCAATATATTGGAAATGTCTTTTGAATAAATGTACTTTTAATATTTTAAAACTGAATGGTTTGTTGGTTTGTTGGAACGCGCTAATCTCAAGAAGTACTGAATTGAATTGAAAAATTGTTTTAGTATTGGATAGCCCATTTATTGAGAAAGGCTATAGACTACCAAATATCACGCTTTGACCCACGGGTGCGGAGCAGTAGCCAAAGATTTCAAGAAAGCAGAGATCTCGGTTGTATGTATGTTGGGATTTACGTGTACTATTATTTTCTGTGCGTTACAAGTGATCGGTTTCTTAAAAAATACGCATACATAAACAATGGTTTGTGATGTTAATCTATACACACCACCAAGACCATCACCTGTGTTCCTTCAGTTACTCTTTGCGTTCCAGGGTCACGGTCACTAAACTCATATTACTGGAACTGGCAGGAAAGCCCTAATCCGAACATGTCGTGTTCAAAACGGTAACTTGGCTTACTAATTAAACGACTAAACAAGCGTCCAATAGCCATGAAATTCCTTATGGGACTGATAAACTAATTCCGTGGCACTTTGGAGCGCGCGCGCAGGGGTACCTAATTGACAAATAAAGGTACATGTTGAGCAAAGGCAGTGTTGACGACACTTAAGAAATATTTAGTTGTGATGTGTTAAAATATTTGGTACAGTCAGTAGCACATCATCCTACAAAAAACTGTCAAAATTCTGCAAACGATTTTCAACTCTTAATCATAATAAAACAAGGTTCAAAATGTATTGGAGAAATCTGACAGATTTGTATAGTCTGATGGGCTGCTGACCGTACCAGAAAATTTGTTCATCATTTGTGAAGAGTGGGGGAATGAGGGAGCAGTGGTGGCTGAGTGACTTGACTTACAAGTTGTAAGTTGTAGTTGCATTACTTTGTGTAATTTATTTAATTTCTACTACTCTTAAAATGGTAAAGGAAAACATGAGTAAACCAGCATGTCCTAGAACCAAAAATTCGAAGACATGTGACATCTACTAATCTGCACTGGGCCCGCGTGGTGGATTATGCGCCATTCCGTCTCCTACAGAGGAGGCCAGTGTCCCAGCAATGGGAACATTTAAAAAGGCTGATGATGATTTGTGAGGAATGAGAATGTTCTTTCTTTGTCAAGTGTAAGCTGAGTACAAACTGCAGTAAATGATAGTAGCATTTATAAGAGTAGCACATGGCGTGCGAACTGAGCATGTGTAGTTCGGACATACTCACTAGGCGAGCCTGAAGTTAGCCTCGCCAAGATAGTATGGCCAATAATTCAATAAGCCCCAATAGGACACCGGTGACCGCACACCTATTGTCTTTTAATTGTGTCTGTACGATAGTCGAAATGTTAACAAAGTATAGGCAACATGCCCATTTTGGAATATTAGGCATTTTTTCATGTGAAATTTAGCGGTTGGTTTGACTTCTTCATCATCAGTTGAGAGACGTCTACTGTTGGAGAAAGGCCTTCTCCAAGAGCCGTCTTAACAACTAGGTCTTGTGCGTTTAGCATACATCAGATTCTTGCAACACTCAACAGGTCATCGGTCCACCTTGTGGAAGGCCTACCATCGCTGGATCTTCCAGTATGTGGTTGGAATGACTCCAGAACCTTTCAGCCTCATCAAAAATTATTCTGCAAACAGTGTGTCCTGTGCGAGCTGTATACAATTTTACACACACACATGTATGAGGTGATAACACGCCTGTGTCTAGATTATATCAAGTAATTAACAAGTTTATAAATCATACATTTTCCTTATAGGTCACGTCTTCTCCTCTTTAAAAGTCAAATCTAAGAATTTACGAATTCCCCTCACACCCAGCTGACCCTTACGACATTATTATTTATTTTACTGTTATAATAAACGAAGAGAAAGCTATAAAGTTCACTCAGAACTCAACATTAATTCCTTTAAAAATTACAACGAAAGCGTAGTCACTTACAATGACATTACAAATCGTCACCCCATAAAATCTCGATGTCGACTCAAAATGAATAATTAGACGTGTTATCAACGAAACAAGGGACTTTGTCTTAATTATTACACCATTATAAAGTACTCCCCTCGACCCCTGGTGATACCGAGAAATGAAACTTGAGAGGGTACGCAAAACTTGCGGGACAAGTCGAAGTATTAATTAATTCTAGCCACCATCGGTCGGTTTATTAAACGCTTAATTTCCATTTAGTGGGCACGGTCTGAAGGAAAAATCTTCAATGACTCGGGTTTTCCTACTAAAAGGGAAGCGGGGCGAGGAATGTAAATGTTTTGTCGCGGTTTCATTTGAATTAATTAATGGATTTAATGAACGCGAACTTTTTCATCCGGCCTCCGTTTTCTGTAACAATGTTTATGGTAAATAAAACTTGTCAAGGAAATGCTTTTTTTTGTCCATCTGTCGGTTTTTTCTTTTTAATTCGCTCGGTTTGTTGGGGCCGCGGTTCTGTGCCGGATTGTTTGGATTTATTCCTGTAATTAGTGAAGTTTGTTCCGTTAGGATTATTTTTGTTCTTTTTTGTGTAACAAATTGGGTGGAATTCTATTTAGAGGTGAGTTGGTCTGTACAAAAAATGCTCGATTGTTTCAAATTAAGAACTTTTTGGGACCACTAATTCTCTTCGAGCATAGCTAACGAAATGAAGTCTGAAAAACAGTCGCGTTTCGCAGAAGACCAGTTGTGTCTACTTCATTTGTTAGTAACTTTATCTAAATAAATTAACATGTATAAATACAGGTAAATTTGATTACATTATACCCATAACTTAAAGTTAAATTCTTACGCATGAACGGACACGCCTACCAGAGAGTAAATCTACAAAAAAAACCCCAAATTAAAAATTAAACAAACAAAACGGCTAAAAAAGTTATCAAAGAAGTTTCTAAGCATGATTATTAAAATTTTTCTCAAGAAAGGCGGGAAGCGAGCCACCGTATAATGATAAATCGCGTCAAACCTCCCCGCAATTATGACGAACGCCGACTAAATTAAACATAGACTAAAAATTCCAAAAGCCGAGTCTCCAGTCACTAATAAATTACGCGAGCGAAGGGTTAAAGAATAAAAAATGAGATATCGCTTGTTCTATAATAATTTAACCCGTTTAGCAGAGTCGTCGAGTAATAAAGATTAAAAAGTTTATTTTTTAACACTTTTGGTGCTAATGAGGGGGCGTTGGAAACAATTTGAGGGATTACCTTCTAAAAGCTTCCGTCAGGTTTTTAATTGAGACTTTTTTGTGGGCCGAAAGGCTTTTAGCCCCTTTGAGTTCGACTCGCGCCTTGCCTTTGTGCCTCCTCGCCGGTGATCTATTAATGAAGGAAAATATTTCCCTTTTTTATCTTTACAAATGACGTGTTTTTTGATGTTTTTATAAATGTTTAACGTAATTTGATAGCTGCTGTTTAATAGATTTTGATTAAGCTAGGTGTGGCTGCTTCTTTATTGATATTTATTAAGTTGGTTTTTAATTTGTGGGTCAAGATTAAGTTGTGTTTTAGTCCGTTATTTCTATTTTTAATTTTTTAGTTTTTAAAGTATTCTATTAAGAAATGCTTGTGAACAGAAGATAGATCGCACTCTTATAGCATCATAAATGTTCGTATACAGTGCCATTGCTAATGTTATAAAATGGTGATAAAATACACGTGAATGGACCAAAAAAACTGTAAAGCTAAGCGGAACATAAAAAAGCATAACTCTAATCTCAAGTAAGACATTACGAGAATACCAATGCATACGCGAAAAATCGATCGCGCGTTGCCGTCTTAAATTCCTCACCCTTTTCGAGGGGGCTCCCCCAAAAAAACGAAAGAATAGAAGAGGGAAAAAATCTAAATCGTCTCATATCTCCCCCCCGCCCACCCCCCGGCCCCGGACACCTCCGACGTCAAGCACCCTCCTTATTTCGTATGCGAGCTCCTCCAGCAATCATTATAAGGATATCGATTAGGGCTACGTCTCTAACCTGCCCATATCTTTGTGGAACACTCATGTGTACATAGGATTACTTTTGGCGACTTCCATTTCAATTCTTTTTTGTTAAATTTTAATGTCTTGCCATTCAAATAAGACATGGTATTCAAATGATCGCTATCTTTGAAGTGGCTCTCACATGGCTTGGATACAAAAGTATTAGTAAAATAAAAAAATAATATCTTGATCCGATTTTCAAATTTCACAAGGCTGTCCTAGACATAGGTAAATTTATAAGCGAACAAAGTGAAAGATGTGCCATCGATGGCACGATAAATATACATAGCAATTCCTCAGATGCATGGTAAACAAACATTATATCAACAAATACATATTGATATACGATTGGCTCTGAAAAGGTAAGACGAAGGAGACTAGTTAACAACCAAGGACGGCCCCGCATAAGCAGATGCAAATTGTTCCCGTTAAACTATTTCGGAAGGTAAACATAGAGGGGTTGCGGGCCCACGTGCAGATCCGAGCAACGAGATTAAAAATGCTGGATGGGAGACCGCTGGGTCGAGTACGAGCCAAGAAATATTGGAGTTCACGAAGAAAGCCGCTTTGGGGATATGTAAATAGGAAACTACAAAAGTAATGTTTGAGTTCGGGACGTCGCGAGAGTGAGTGGTCGCTGGATTATTGCCGCCGATATTGTGCAAGGTTATCCAATTTAAATTGAGATCGACGTTTGGTTTTTGTTGAGTTATATAAATAAGGTTTCTGATAAGTCCGATACAGGGAACTGTAATTTTTAATACACAGGTAACCAGTAAAAATCGTAGGTTCAAAGTTAATTGAGTGAAAATAACAGAAAGAAAGTCCAAAATAAAATATGGTTATTCCATTACCAAACAATACGCCTAATACACATAGAATAAAATTTCAAAAGTTTCTAAAACTTTAACCTTAACAGGCACTTGTAAAATCCACGAAACAGAAACAGTTACTATCGACAACACAATTGAAAGAGACATCTACCCACGGAGACACAAAACTAATGACGACTTGAATTCTAACAAACACAATGGTAAGAAAAAATACAGTAAAACTGCTCTTGACTCGTCTCCAAGACTTGAATAAAGCGAAAACTAGGATCTAAGGAATCCTGCAGACTACACTTGATTGTGTGCACGCGACTGACCACGGCGGGGTAATAGGTAAAGTTAAGTTGGAAAAAACCTTAGGAAATCCTTGAGATAAGACCGCCCAGTCTAATTGTATTCATATTTTGTTGGCCTTTTTACATTGTTATAAATGTTTGTTGTGCTTGGAAGTGCATGAATATTTTTTATATTATTTTGCATATTAAATTCTTCTTTATTATATAATTTTATATCCTCTGTAGATACAGTTTTATTTGGTAGTGTTTAGGCGATTTAAATTTCTTTAAAAGCAACCTTCTCTGTTCAGTCTATAGCCGTTCTTAGTTCCTCACTATACAAAATGTTGTAAACGACATCTTTTTAAACAAGAATGTTGTGAGTGGGTTATCTTGATCACCTTACGTCATCCAATGTCGGAATTACCTTTACGTCATTTTCGGTAACGTTTCTTCTATTGTTAGATCTGTTTACAGAAATGTGATGAATATTGAATATAAGATTTTGAATTTTATGAAAAGAATTTTGGTTTCCAACAATAAAATGTCTTTGGACATTTTTGATTTCACTGCCCAATTTAATTTGATCGGCAAATGCGTACCGACCGTAAAACTTTATTAAGGGCAAGTATACATAGTTATAGCAATATCTACGTTTTGTAAGTGCCTAATTCCGTTTGGCTGAATCTAATAAATCCCGACCGCTGAGCGGAGAATATCTCAAAGCTGTTTCATTATTCGGCATTAGCCGGCGGTCGGCCACGCAAATCTTGGCGTCCCTCAGCCCGGCCGAGAGGGCCAAGAGCCCCCAATTTCCCTCATTACTTACCTCCCGTCCGAGACAATGGCAAGACGACGACAAGAAAAAAAATATAATAATTTCAAGTGGAATAACGCTGAAAATCTTTTCACGGAAAGAAGAATTATTGTTGTTTTGCAAGCGAGCTCTCAGAGACAAAATGCACCATCCTTATTACGCTATTGTTCGGTGTTACGGGCTTTATTCATTTTTACTTGGCTCGGCTTGAATGCTTATTAATTTAAGGCCGTGATAAGCTCGGATTCTTTTGAATGTACGAAAGAAATGTCTGGCTATTGTGATGAGTTATTTTACATCCTATTAAAAGAGGAGTTCGCGAAATGTTTCGATAATGATGTTAAATCCCCTAGGGAATTAATTATCTTAAAAATGTATATTTTTATAAATAAGTTCTTTCTTACCTAAGATTTTTAGTAGGAAGTTGTGGAATAAGCCGCTTTGAGTAATATTTAATGAAGTAATTTCCTTAGTAACTATTGTAGTTAATAACAGCAATTGAAAATATACCAGAACATGTACTTTATGTCACTTCACGTCACGTTTGTGTAAGCAACGATTTACCCTGACAATACTTGAGGGTTAAGAATACGCTAGAATGCAGCAAGTACCCCGATCATAAAATATTACAATGTTACTTTCCTCAGTTTTACTTTATACGAAAAGTCCGATGCAAAAATGCACTATGCAACTATGAGCAATTATTTTGGATAATTACGTGTGCACTATATTATGGCCTACCGGGCCATATTCCAGGGGTTATTAAAGGTTATGTTATACACAACATAGTGAAGAAATTAATGCATGTAAGCACTGAAATAAGTACACATAATGAAACGTAAATATACATCACACGAAACGCTTTATGGTAATCGAAATATGCCGAAATATGTTGTTAAGAGGGTAGAAAACTACCCGTGAACATGCAAGGGATGAACTAAGCTTTCATATTTCGCTGGTGGCCGTAACGAAGCGACTCGGAAACTTTCCTGCCGTATGTCGTTCGAATTTTTTTAAGACTCCCATAAAGATTCCAACAAGGCTTTTGTGCCACTATTTGAACAACGCCACAATGTGAATCGTAGCTCGTAATAAAGTCATTTTTACAACATTCGAGTAACACAAATTACTTAAAATGTCACATAAACGAATTTGCGGGGACGTTCTTGTCGTTCGATGTGGAAATCTCAAGTCGAGTCGCTTCGCGGTCGGAAGCGAGCCGCACCCCCGGGGGTTCGAGTCAAGAGTGATTACGAATTTTAATTATTTTTTTAAGCCGGTGGCGGCGAGGTGATGTTTCCCCACCGAGGCTTATGCAAACAATCGACTTGCACTTGGAATTAATCCGACTCGGGAGTTTTTTCCTTCGCGACAAGAAATTAACAAGCAAAGAAGTCATTAAGTCGGAAGATATTCGAGGATTCCTTTTAATTGCGGGTTCCTTGACGTCCGTTTTCTAATTGGTTCGTGTCGTGGCGTTACTTGAAAGAATTGAATTTATTTTCATTTTAAAATTGTTTGCTTGTTGAGTAAACATTGATTTTACGTTGGTTGGTGGTATCTTTGTTGCGAGCGCGACATGGAGGTAACTACGTGTCATTACGGTGCATAACACACCCCTTATTATCCAATTATTTCTAACCTTTCAGCGTGGGCTGCTTCAGTGCAGTAATTACTCCACTTGGTAAGTTTAAACGTGGTGCATGACAGTCTAAGTGATTGTATGCGGTGAACTACGGCACTGCTAATGAATTATTTGTGGCTCGCGTGCAATCGCAAAGTCTCTAATTATCCTGCTGTTGGATATTATGTTATGACGTGGCACTGCTTTTGATTTCAGGTCTTGAGGGTTTTCCGACCGGTTGGAAATAAGACGTTGTAATTGGGCTGTTTTGTTGGGCTTTGTTGGGAAATGGTAGACTGAAATGGCGCAGTGGTAGGAACGTTTGAGTTCAATGTTTAGAATCGTTGAGTCGATTCCCAGTTACATAATATACACGGGTAAGGAGGGGTGTTAATATAACAGTGTAATAATTATACTATCTTTTTTTCTGAGTTATTTTTATTTAATGTTGCTCTATAAGAGGAATAACTCCTGAATCGTGGGTGCATTAACAATCATGTAAGCTCACATACACATGACACCCAGACCCTAAAAATATTTGTTTAGGCAGCAGCCAATCACTTAACCACTGCGCCAATCGTACCTTCAATTATTCAGAGGCTTGTTTAAGCATCATAATCATGACGTAACAAGAAGGCTCATTAAGAACTCCAATTGCCCCAATTTTATGTCTACCCACTTAAAATTGGCACATAATTATCTAAAGGCAATCAGACCAAAAAAAAATCGTAGGCAAATAATTTGGCTTCTACCAAACAAGAGAACAAATAAAAAGGCTGATTGAGCACCCCCGCTAAAATGACTCATTTATATTAAGGACCGAACTCATCAATACTCATTCACTCGATTCGGATTTTTCCGCGAAGATCTTTCTCTAATTGAAATTGAAATCTGATTTCCCTCCCTCGGCAAAGCCCGGTGATTAAAAGTATAAGAAAAAAAAATACAAATAATCAAATTACAATATCGCTAACGACTCCTCAGAATCCTTTTGTATTTTTGGGGAATAAATTAAAGGCAGAGAAGGGAAAAGCCAGGCTTCGCAAACAACGGGTAACGATTTTGGTTTTTAAGCAGTTGTTGGTCCTAGTAATGATGCTTGGTTACCGAAGCAAATATTTTTGTGGTGAGTTTCTTTTGTAATTTACCGACAAGGAAAAAAGTCGTAGTTACCTACTACATTAAACATGGACGGTGATGTAATTTATTGATTTATACTAATTAGGTTACATAATTTGTAATTTTCTTTTCTAGGTCTTTCATTCTAGAGCATAGCGTGAGGGCCACCTTTACTGATTAAAACCCACTCTTATGTTCCTTCTTTGCCTTGCTTCCAGGACTCAGGGTTTCTCTTTCAGAAACCCATGGCCAAGTAGTGAGAGGCAGACTTGTCAGACTTTTACTGGGTACAGCGTACCTTCCTTCAGTTGGCTTTTGCTTTCAGGGTCACGGTAACTCTTTGGGATAACCCACAGTCCATTAAATGAAGCCAACGTTCCAAATAAACACAATATCTATCTAGTTACAATGATAAAAACACGTTCAGAGCCGTTTCATCATCTTTGGGCATAGTTGATTATTAATCCCATTGTCTTAGTAAATTAATTTGTAATGGTCATCCCGCCTCACAGTAAATCATGATACCCTAAGATAGCCATATACAGCATACCTGCGTCTTTCTAAGGTTTGTCTACGCCAGAGAAGCCGTACTCCGTTCGTACTCAACTCGTGCTCTGTTGGAACTCTACTCGTTCTCTGTTTGAACTCTATTCGTGATCCGTTCGAACTCTACCCGTGTTCCGTTCGTACTTTACTTGAGCTAGGCTACTCTACCTTCGACCTACCTTTACAGCCAGAAGTTATCATAATTATCCCCAAAAAACCGAACACCATTTATCAGGAACTTTTCCAAAACATTCCTAATGTAACTCATGTTAAATCTACATCAAATTATGCGAAAATTTTATATTTATTTACCATCAATCCTGTGAGGTAGATGTGTGTATTTTTCATTGCCATTAAGTGTATAAGGCCCGTGAAGCTGAATGAAAAATTGCCCTATTTCGAGGATGGATGACGCGAATTAAAGAAGCAATTACTCATCAGAAAAGCACAGGGGCGGAATG
The DNA here is from genome assembly GCA_029852875.1 of Mythimna loreyi. Classification (NCBI taxonomy): domain Eukaryota; kingdom Metazoa; phylum Arthropoda; class Insecta; order Lepidoptera; family Noctuidae; genus Mythimna; species Mythimna loreyi. The sequence continues at coordinate 12,616,346 of CM056780.1, read as the reverse complement.
TTAATAAGGCGAGACTATGGGTGCGAGATATTTTTCATTTGGTCTCCTTGGACAATCACGAGTTCGTAATTAAGATGCAAATGGTCTGACTCTTGAGGAATTAATATTTTAAGATACGCGCAAGAATGAGTAGTGGTTTTCTTGTAGGACAAATGTAGGTTGTCTTAATTTTAAACTTGACAGATTATTATTGTGTTCTGACGTGACATGTTACGACTGATACTGCCTACTTAATATTGTGATATAGTGTCACGACCAAATTAACCACATCTAAGTCAAGATTTTTTTTAATGTGGAAAAACTTAAAATCACTTATTCTGCCCTAGCAATAGCAGACGTTTCCAAAATATTGATATTGCTTACTATCGTATATATATATATATATATATAGGTAAGAATCAAAATATATCGCATAGTATGTATTACTTAAGCACAAGTTTGAATCAAATGAATGTGAAGTTCACATTAGTACATGAACTCTATTTATCACTATTTTTCGAGTGGAGAAAAGGTGTGACAGACTTTTACTGACTAAACTCTATATCTATTCTTTTAGGTACGTTTTAGAGCCATGGTAAATATTTCAAACGTTCCTGCACAGCATCAAAGCCATATACATAAAACAAAAAAAAACCCTCACGTCTTTTTCTCAAAAGAAAAAACTTGGAACACAATCAAAACAGTTTACCATAGTAAAAGTCCAAGGTCGCCCCGACCACAGTCCCAGACACCGTAGTACAAAGTGTGAACGTGCTACTACCCACCGTCTGGGCGCCTCACGATCTCCCCATGTTAAGCCCTCGAATTTTCTCCAACTTTTTCCGCTCCTGGCCACTTATCACCCCACCCAACCCCCCCTGGTCCATCGAGCTCGACCACTAATTGCGTCCGTTAATTAGGAAACGTCATGAGTGTTTACCGAGTAGCTAAGTGTGAAGTTCGTTCCCACTAATGCCTTGGCGTGAAATTACTTCCGCACCAAGTTGAAACTTTTTGAGAAATAAACTTGGTTGGATTAATTAGCTGATGGGATGAGGATTGGCCGCTGCGTCTGCGTTCTAACAAGATTATAAGACTTCTGTTTCCACAACTTTTCAACCTTACTTACGTTAATTTTGTTTGTTCCAACGTTTTAGTGTTAGCTGCTATGTAAACACTTGATGAAACTTCGCCACGTTCTCTTTACTTTCTCGGACCTAATTATGGTTCAGATGTCTAATGAATTAACTATTTCTTTTAGCTACTTTTCTTTTTCAGCTAATAAACGATCGCAATTACGTCTAACGTATTTATTCTATTGTCTTTTGTTTCCATTATCATAAACCGCTCCTAACTAAGCGTCTGTTAGTAAAAGGAAAACAAAGATGGCAGCGGTACGTCAAAGGAAATGAATCGTGGCGAGGTGTCAGTGGGCCGGTAATTATCACGTAGCCGGCTTAATTACGGCCGCATTCAGGCTAAGTGAAATGTGTCATCCGGCTGTTATTGGCCGCAGACAGCCTTAAATCGTCAATGCGTAATACCTCATACATTGACGGGCTTAATGAATTTATTAGTGGCGATTAGTATTGATTGGGGCTCTGGGACGTTCTGATTAACTAGTGTTTGTTTCAGTGAATAATATTTAGTAGACGTATGTATATTATGATTCAGCGTATGGTTAATTTTACTATAAATATCTAGATCTAAATCCGTAGTGTTGATGTGAAGTTTACGCTGGTGCTCTATGAATAATTTCTATTTAGTAATAAACGCCAATCCTCCCGCAAAATATTTAAAATGCATAGCACGCCTCTTTAATCATTTAGAACCTTAAAAATTCATAGTAAAAAAAAAGCGATGTTGCAAATTACGTGGGTTCCGTATGATTTTGTTTTGTTATGACAGCGAGTTGGCAACGCCGGGTTCGGCGACCCCACTCTGAGTTTTAATGATAAAAAAATTCGTACTGAGGGGAGGCGAGTAAGTGCCATCGAAGGAGGGAAAAAACTACGGAGGAAAATATTTGGCGCGACAGGTTGCCTCTCCCCGCGTGAGGGGGACCTTGATAAAAATTAAATCTTAACGACGGAAATTTAAAGATGACGCTCCAACGATCAAGAAGAGTGTACATCTGAGCCCTGGGGTGCTTTAATTGGGCTGAGTACGAGAGGTACCTTCTTTTATGTGCTCCGTTGATTGATTGGTACATTTACGGCAGATCCCCCGTCAAACGTATTTGGCAAGACATGTATTTGTTAATGTTTTAAATTTCCATTTTTTAACCTCTCTACATTACTAGTTAAAGTAGGTACTTATCTCCCACTGGTTTCTTGCTCGTCCAGACGTTTTGCACCGAACATTTAACGTAAAGTTTATTATACACTATTCAACGTTTTATTATGAATTTCATATTCATAGAAAATTATGAAATACGCGTTTAACTTTGATAGTAAAACGATACCATAGTGTGCTGTGAAATGTTAGCGGACAAATTATGATCTGTCGTAGTAATGTTCTTACTGTTCGCAGCAATATATTGCCTGAAGTTTGTAGGGATATTGTAAACGGAGTTTAATTACGTCATTGTGATTTAAGGATCCTTTCTTTGAATTCAAAATTCGAATTTTATTTGAATTTAGAATAACTCAAAAGCCATAGAACAGGAGTTTTTGAATGGATTTCTTCGAGTGAAGTTTAGTGGTCGTTTTATTTATTTGCATATTGATTCCTAGTAAATATTGTTCAGTCAAATTTGTGTAGTTCTGTATCTCTAATGTCTATGCATCTGGAAAATATGTGGGATAATTGAAACAATTACGATTTTGGTAAAATGGATCTGAGAATCATTGTAATATTGACTTCCACAGTAGAGCTAGCCGAGAAGGCTGACTCGATACATTTTCTACTAAATAGTATTACAAAAACATTGGAATGTTTTACATCCGTGTACTAATGAAAGTCAAAGTAACTTAAAGTAACTGAAACCCATTAAGTTTTCAGTCACTTTAAGTTACTTTAAGTTAGCTTACTCAAAGTAAGTGACTGAAAACTTAATACTTTCTAAACTTAACAGGTTAAATTGTGGGTTAAATGCACCAACAGTGCGAAACCAAAAGAAAAAAAAAACAAAGAATAGAACATAGCTACGATTGCAACCCTAAGTTCCTTACTACTTAAAACCCCAAACACGAAGAAATTACATAAAAATAAAAGCAGTAACTCAAATTTGCGTCCGCATTGAAATTCAAATCGGGATGCAAGGAGATTTGCATCGGACGGCATCGAATATTGATTTTTCCTCCGTCTTGAGGGCCACCATTGCAATCCTACTTGTTTAAACTTTTTATTTTCACTCTTCACTCCCGTTTTTTGTTTCAATCGCTCGCCCCAGGCTTTCTCCCCTACGCACTCCCTCTTGCATAAAAAAGCTTCTAATCGATAATTTCTGTGGGGTGCATTAAGCATATCGTCAGTTTTGTGCCACGAATGTTTTTCTCAATGCTTTCAGATTTCACCCTCAAGGCTATTTTTGTTTTGGTGGCTACTTCCGAGATTGGTAGCTTATAGTGCGTTTAATGAAATTTTATGTTCCGTAGTACATAAACTGGGTCTTAGTTTATGTGTTTGATTTTATGTAGATATGTTATTTATTTTACAAATAGGTTTTAGAAACCAGTAAATTTTTTCGTCAATTTGAACTAGCGGAGGCCGGTGTGGGCTAGCTGACTACTGAGAAGAAACACTGGAACGAACTAAGGGCTTAAATTCCATACAGTAAATGTGTAATAGACTAATTATACAAAAATCTAGAACCATGTAGATTGGAGTTTGAAATAGTCTTTTGAGGTAAGGATCACACAGATTTGAGTGGACCTGTCCTCTCACAAACTGGGTCTTGTTTATTATGTGTATTATGATTTTATTTTTTACTTCATGATGTATGTATCTTGGATCTGATGTTATTTGTATCTGAATCCTTATTATATTGTATCTATAAATTCCAAACAATTTTATAGTCTTTCTTGTCTTAGACTCAACTAATTCATTTCAATTGATGATCAATACGAATTAGACCCAACTCTTTCATTATTAGAACACGATACATTTATCGAGAATATTCTAATAAAAACTATAAAAGCAACAAAACTAACGGCTTTACAATTGAAAACACCAATAACAGTAACAACGATCGTAGACATCGGATCTAATCAGGCGAAGACGCATGGCATGGATGTCGCTAACTGCCAATATCTGATGCACCATGAGCCCACTGGCCCATTGTATTTGTTCTTTATGCTTTTTTACGGAGGGACGCAACGATAATGTTTTTATGGCCAGAGGGGCCGCCTTAATCAGGGTACGTTGTGATTAAGCCGAGCGTTTTCGATACTTTGACACCATAGATGTTGCCACGATTGTTTTTCGGACAGATGGTCGCGGTAACAACGAAACTGTTTAGAATTTTCCATACATAGAAAGTCAATATTGCGTCACACGCATGTAATGCGATATCTCTACAAAGATGGTCATGTTTTGTTTTTTTATAACTCAACTAATACGGATATAACAGTTACAATTGAAGTGTATTCGATTCTATAATCTGATGATGTTAAAAGATTGTCTATTGAGATACTAGATTAATTTCGTGCATGGGAAGAATTTTTATAGTTGTATCTACATTAGAAGGCGTGTCAAACGTACTTAAAGACATTAAGTGACGAAACTAACTACTTAACTAATCTTGAACTGATTAAATTGCTTTCCTTAGATACTTACACTCACATATTCCGAATGAAATACGAAGAGAGGCATAAAATGCTAATTTAACTCGGATCCACGGCCTACACATTTGAAATGCCTCCCTTCCACGAATACCGACACACGATAATGACTCCAAAACGGCAATTCGAGGCAGAGTTTTTCATAAAACGAGGTATATGAGTCAAGAACATAGGAGTCATAAACATGAGCAAACCACCCCACGCGTTCACCCCTTGCTCGAAAAAGTCACCCCCGCACGTACGTAGAAACACAAAAAAGGGCACCAAAGGGACGTTACGCATCTCAAGTAAGCGAGCTCATTGCTGGCTCTGCAGATGTCTTTAATGGCTTTAAATTATATGTAGAGAGAGCTAACTGCCGCGCGCAACTCTAGGAGGTGATAGATCACGTTCTGGCCGTTTGGCGCTCTCTCTTGCCTTTACTATAGTTTGTTCTTCCTGTATTCTTATAATTCTGCAGTTTGCTAAATCATTTGTTTGTTCTTTGTTACACGGTATGATTCACTGGGTTGTGCATGTGCTAGTGCACAGATTTGTGGAATTCATAAAAAGAGTTTTTTCGTTGACTACACACATTTCGTTGGTAACGTTTTGATATTGGGAATAAACAAAACAGACCACTATTTACCTAGATTTTTAATATCATCATATAAAGAGTTATTAAGTGTTACTGTAGGATCCTATAATATTTTATTAACCACCCAAGTAGGTATATTCCAGTATCGATAAAAATCTCAACAGATACTTGTATGTACATACATTCCATGTTAAATTGGATGTGAATACGATAGAACAGTAAGTAGAGAGTTCGTAAATGTTATTGCGTTAAATTTTATAAGCAATGGCTATACGAGCGACTGAGCACGACTGCGCGATTTCATTACACAGGAAAAAATATCGCGGAGAAATTGGAAAATAATGTCAATTACTGTACAAACTGGAAGTCGGAACGTCTAACGATCGTCATTACGCATTGTCGTGATTGCGTAAACACTGACGATTTCTTGGCGAAGTGAGGCGGGGCGGACCCGCGAACGTTTCCGCGTCGCTTATTCGCTAGCGCTCGTTAATGTAATCACAACCTTATTTTATATTAAATGACGTGCAATTTAATTGCAAAATATTACCTTATGAAACTCTATAGTTGGAAATGAAAGGTTTAGCGTTAATACTGCTTGGACAAACAGGAACTATTAAATAATAAAAAATGTTTGAATTTTAACCCGTTAACATTTATTGCAGTAGGTAATTTAATGGCCAGATGGTGGTACTCTTAAGACATCACGAATGTTTATTGCGTGAAGCTTGCATACAAAACTATCTTTATATATTATATCATCATCAGCCTTTTAATGTTCTCACTGCAGGGACACAGGCCTCCTCTCTCTAGGAGAAGGAATGGGCCATAATCGACCACGCGGGCCCAGTGCGGATTGGTGGATGTCACATGTCTCCGAATTTTTGGTTCTAGGACATGCTGGTTTCCTCATGATGTTTTCCTTCACCGTTTTGAGAGCAGTGGTGATGAAATAAATTACACAAAGTAATGCGCCTGGCTGGGTTCGAACCCGCGACCTACGACTCGTAAGTCGGGGCCGTTACCACTCGGCCACCACTGCTCTATATTATATATTGTTGTTTATATATTATGACACATCAGAGTTTATGGTATGCCTTAGGTAAACTAGCTTCAATATTGTATAAAATAAAGCCAGGCACACATCGTCACATGAGGTCCATTGAACCGGACACAATATAAAGCAGTTATCACATTGTTTTACGCGACACAAAGCTGCGGATGCCAGTGACACGGTCGATCGCGCGTCTGCACCAGCCTTTATATTTGTTGTCGATCATTTGGATGATGGTGTAAAAACAATGGCGTTTCCTGCGCGGGAGTATGTCACATGTTTAGATCTGATTTGAGGACGGTAAATTGTTGTCAATATAGTTTATTGTTGTGGGGTTCCGTACTATTTTTTAAATAGGTTTAAAATATTGTCCATTCATTTTCTGAAGTGGGATATTTTTGTTGTTATGACAACTAATAATAATCATATTCCACAACTTTCCACACAAGTTACCAGGACCAGGGTCCAGTTACTGGGCCTGACGGGCAGTCGTCGCATTGAGTAAAATATTGGTATTCAATCGCATCGGACTAGACTGGGAGCCGACCCCCAGAATGTTGGGAAAAGGTTAGTAAGATGATGAAGTGTACGGTCAGACAAATAGATTGCTAAGCCAAATGATGCACTACACTAGAGAATATATCTATCTAATGTCTATCTAACATATTATTATATTATAAGTGAAGTTAAGTTACCTACTTAATAAAAAAAAACCTGGACCTAAAACTCATACATCTATGAACAGTATCATCACATTCGTAAAACTATAGTCACTGATAGACAAGGACAGAGATAAGAGCCGGCACTGTCGTGCCAGCGAAATCGCGTTATTCGCAGTTAGGCGACGGGCCTGATTTCAGCGGTCCATGCACTGGAGGCGAGTTTATCTTATGCTGTTTTCATTTAATCACAGTTATTGGCAATATTTTAGCTATTCCTTACAACAAACAATGCAAAAATAATATCTTCTTAATAAAGACGAAGAATTCGATTCAATAAAATCTTTTGTAAAAGAATTGAAATCGAAAAAGAAACTTGTATTACTTGTTTACCCAAGAAATAGGGATAATTGTAGCTTGAGTCTTAAAAAACATGAATACTCACATCATTCATAAGAACTGTCTTCATAAACTTGTTAATACCTATTGTGTTTCACCTCCACTCACCTTCTGTAAAAAAAGAGAAAAATAACACATAAATACAAAATATTCTCACAAAATGTTAAATTTCACAAAACTTCACAGAGATACTCCACATTGTTACCAAAAATAATAGGGTCTATTTCATACAAAAGCATTTTATATCTATTGAAGATATTTTTAAAATATGTGCGACAATTATCGGTACAAGACATTAATAGTCTACTCATATTGTCGGAAGACGGTGTAAAAAAAAAATCTCCCCTAACATAGAAAGATTTATTCGCAAATTACTTATAAATTTCACCTCTAATATCTGACGCTTTTTGTGCCAAAAACGCTGAATTCCGTCACGCTATTTTAACCTTTATAAATTCAGGTTAAAAGCGAGAATTCTTTGTATCGTTTGAATGATTGGGAATACTTGTGTTGACGATTGTACTAGAACATTGGGCTCGCATATAAAAATGTATTTAAAATGTCGCTAAAGAAAATGATTCATTGAGTATGGAGTATCATAAATTTGTCAACTTGGATTTAGAATAAAGCGAGTAATAAATATGGTGCATTCCGGCTTCTGGTATGGTAGATTTTTTATTTCATTATTGAGACATTTACTTCATACTTCAATTTGGTATACAGAGGTTGCTAAAATTACTTCAAAATAGGCCTTTTTAATAAAGGTAAAAAAGTTCTCAAGGAATTTTTGAATGTGTGGTGGTATTACTAATAGGGCTATGTGATTGATAAAAAGAGTTAGCCTGTCGTACTAATTAAAAAAGCAGTAAGAAAATTGTATTGGTCATAGATTCGGATTCCTCGTAATGAGTTCTGTATAGTTGTTTGATAAAAAAAAATACTAATACTCTTCTTACTACACTTTTAATTAGCGTGACAACACCATTGTCTTAAATTGCTGAAATGCTGATGCAAATAAAAATGAGTATCCAGAAAAAGGTTCTCTCAAATTAATATTATGCTTGATAATTTTCCACCCTAAAAAAATTGTCTGTTTTCTGAAAAGCAAAGCACTGACCAATAACTTTTTTTTTTATTCTAATCACAACTATCATTTGACTTTGACAGTCGCTAATATGATTGGCATATTTAATCTTCTAATCATTCATAGTAAAACGATGTCTGAGTAAATCACTTGACAACCTAAATTATTCGTAGATTCATATATCTACTCTTGTTAATTTTCCCACCTACGAAGAAGTTACATACGTTGACCACTCTGAAGTTGGCTTTGGTCACTCTGAAGTTGGCTATCCAAACAACTGCTACATACTCCAAAAAGTACGCAAAACGTATTCTCCAGGATTAAAAGAAAGAATTACTGCGCAGTCAATTGTTCGAAGTTCGGAGCGGTAGAAATGACTCGTCACCTACACCGGTATTGTACCCATTCAAGTCTATTGTCCGTAGCTAAATTCATTCACTAACATAAACGATATCATGTTTATTGTCTTTACTTTATAGGTTCCATAGAAACGCAATGGGTGCAACGTGTTAATGGGGTCTTGAATGAACTGGACAATAATTTCCTGCCTCATAAAATTATATTCACACCTAGTAAGATTGCTCTCTAAATGCTAAGCTTTTAACTCTAAAGTTTTATGCTAGAGCCGATTTTGAAAGTTTGGAACTTACGATTGTTTTTGTTCCTCCGATTACGATTTCGGATCCGATTTTTAATTGGAAGTACATACTTTAGACACTTGTTGCGCGGGGAACTTATCAGTCCTTTATATCGATTTTTACCCCTAAATTTGTTTCGGTATTTATTCTCAGGATAGTCAGCTGGCCTGATCTAGTTTAATCTGACAAAAATATTTACGTATAAAAGTAAATTTTTAAAATTTATTGGCAAAATAAATGTATATTTACTTTTCGCATCATTTTTTTGTACTTTTGCTATCGTATTTGGAGTGTTGTGAATTCCTTCTTCATTTATAGTTTTCGGAGTTTGTGTTGTGTTTCATTTGATGCTTTTGCCTTCGCCTCCGATTTCGATAATTCGGTTCTTATATAACCACTTCTGTTACATCCCTAGTTTGAACCAGAATAATATTAGCTTTTATAGAAAATATATGGATATTATTGAAAATATTTTTGATAGTACATGCTCCAGGATAAAACGCGAAATATTTTTTTTTTGCAATATGTATCGGATCCTATAGTAATGGTACCTGTAGTAATGGTTTTTTTTTAGAACTACTTGTGTGTTTTTCAGTTGCTCCTTGCGTGGTAGTATAACTAGCTACGTCTTGTTGGCGACTCATTTCCTGTCCTAGAGAGAAGGCCTGAGTCCCAGTTATAGGAATATTATAAAGCTGATTGTGCTATGCTACGCTCGCAAATCTATGATCATTGTGAATGAAACACGCAATCTCCCACGAGGTGTACCGCTGATCTGGTGAAGATCGCGGGAATTGGATGCGAGATACACAGAACCAGTTGTTATGGTGACACTTCAGGAAGGCTTGTGTCCAACACTAGACGTCTTTTGGCTGAAATAATAATGATGCTATGCGATGCGTCAAACGAATCATTTGACTTTTTAATTCATGTATGAATAACGATGCTACGAGATTCATCTTATCATCTTATCTCATCGATACTTGACTTTTTAATTCATGTAAGATATCAACAGAAAAATTATCTCCTATTGCAATACATTTTGAATTACAACGACTGATTTACACATAAGTATACCTGTATTTCATGGCTAATAGAGCGACAAATTGATAAGCAGTATTGAGTCCTTACCGGCCGCTTATTTGCCAGTTATTATCATAGATTAAAATAGAAAATAATGAAGCAATCAACTGCAAAATAATAGGCCTTATTAGAGGTTCTACGCAGGTAGCATCGGTGAGGTGATAATTAGCGTGGGATGTGAAGCACGTGCATTATAGGAAACCTCTTTATAGAATAGAATAGAATAAAACTTTATTGTACACCAAAATTGTAATAAAATCACAGGAACTTATATTAATGGGTACCAAACAACCTTAGGATGGGGTGTAAGAGCTTAAACCACTAATCTTCTATACTAAATTAAACCAACTGCTTCGTCCGTGAAAGTAGAAAATATATAGCAGATGTAGCTTTCTCAAGGTAAAAGAAGTTTTTAAAATCGGTCAGTTCTTTAATTATACCGTACAAACACAAATCATTTCTTTTTCAGATCATTTTTTTTTCAGATTTATAAAAGGAGTAACTGACTGACAACATATCGACGCAACAAAAAAAAAACTCAATCTAGAACTACTCAAAAGTACTCACTGTGTAATGATTCAAAGGGTGAGAAAAGATACTTATATGGGAAAAAACTATTTCTTACGACAATAAACTTGAAATTTGGCAGAAATTCTAAACAAAATGAATAATAAAAACTCTCATTAACAGTCGGTAACAAAGTATAAAGAAAACATTCAAGCGTTTGACGAGTACTAGTTTATTATGAGACGACTATTTTTTTTCGTATCGTCTGTAAAACTACAAAGTAAAAAATGGTAAAGAACGAAACATGCAATCTGAATTAACGTCCTATCAAGTCGGTCACAAAGGCAAATTAGAACTTTTATTTTTTATTATCCAGAACATCAAATATTACGAGCAAAACAGTTTACAAAAATCGTTTAGATTTCTTTAATGCCTATAAAAATGTCTTCACATTTCTCAAGAAAAAACTTAATCTAAAGTCTGCTCCAGATGCGCGATTACTTCGATGTTGTTTTTCAATTAAAATTGTAATCACACACATATCAGACGCACAAAGAAATCAACGGTTCGCAAAAAATATAATAGACATGGGAATATTCATGTTCTGATACGCATGCGTTAATTTATGCAAGACGACACTACTTTTTATTTAAGAAAAAAAGTTAACAAAGGCCTTCGTCAAAAATTGCGATCACTAGTGTCACCTAACACTTTGAGGGGAGCACCCGTCAACCCCAACCTGACATGTCATTGTACTTCCTATTTTTGTCACTTAAAAGATTTTTTTTTCTTTTTTACTGGAGCAAAGGAACAAAAACTGTCTAATTGTAACAGTTTTTTGTGAGCAGATTTTAAGCTCGATTATTTTTTCTTTTGTGCCAGCTACAGATTTAAGAAATAACTTTTTAAGAACAATTTGAACCGTTAGATTTAGTTTTTTGAATTTAGATTTACACAAGGAAAAGATCGAATTAAAAGGTGATAGTTTTTTATTCATCAACCGAAGATAAGAGAAATTGAGAATCACAGAAGCATTGTCACAAAAAAAAAATAGATCGAGCATTGAAAAACCAAAATACAATTACTGTGTCTCTTTCGAATAATTACTTAGTCTATTTTTTATAAATACTCAAAGATGTTTAGTAAAATATTTATTTTACAGTAAGTAAATTAAGTTCTCAGCCGAAATACACAGGGTAAGCAATGAACAGATATTTCACAAGCCACACCTGTGGGACAGAAGGTGAAAATACGAACCATATTATTAAACCAAACCGATCGATTGGAAAGGGTTAAGAAACTTATAATAATTGCGAACAAAAGAGATCCGCTTCGATCCCAAATTCTATTATTTATAGTTTCCGATCACAGTCTGAATACGCCTTAATTATCGGCTGTGTATGTCGCACCCTTAACGTTTGTTCCTTTTTTAAACTTTCACGGGACCAAAAACTTTCACGGGTTAATTATTTTTAACCGATTTTGTGTTTTTCTTTTTTATTTCTATTATTGTGTTTTGTGGTAACACCTCAATGGTTAGAACTAATATTTTTGATACAAATAACGGTACCCTTTATAAAGGTTTTTTTATTCAATTTTGGGTTAAAGTATTGTTACTTCTTTATTTAAAAAGTAGCAAAAGTAGAAGCATATAATTGCATCTTATGTTTTCAATACATTTTTTAAATTAAAGAACTGTTCCAAAATCAAATCCAGTAGCAAAAAGGTTCGGTAACATGAACAAAAAAAAAAAGCGGCAGCTTACCCATGAATGTTTAAATAACCCATTAAAAAATCTCGTCAGGAACTACTCCAAATATTGATTGAGGTACACCGTAAGGGTGTTCGAAGGTACCCCATAAGTGCCATAACGGATAAGTCAGTACCTGGGGATGTCTTTAATAAGCCAGAAATTGTTTTGAACCGTGTTCGGTAAGCGTGAAGATTTCGCTCGGATTATTTCGGTGATCGACAACGTATTTCTTGGGTGTGTGGCGCTCAAAGTTTTTTTTTTGGATATTTGGGACTAAGTATAAAATTTATTGGAGTGAAAAAAATCTTGATGTTGACAGCTATCAAGGTAGCAAAGGATAAGGGCGTGCCTATCAAGATAAAATAAAATAATATATGTCTATGAAATCAAAATGTCAATATCAAACATCAAAAGTTAATTCAGGAACAAACGTCAAAAAAAAAAAACTTAAGAACCTTAATTAATTAGACTATTGCAGAACGAAAAATCAAAGAAATATATTAATACACAACAAAAAGTCTTTAATATAGAACATGTTAAAGACTTTTTCTTATTTCAAATGTGCCTGAGAATTGAATCAATATTTTGAGAACCGTAGCCCGCAATGGTACTTTTGTGTCCATTGATTGGTACCACAATGAGTTACAAACTCTGCTTTCACATTGTAAAGTGATATATTTGTATTATTTTTACAGCCCCCTGTCGATTTTATTGAACAATACATACATACATATAATCCCATGTGTATATACAGGAGATTTAGAACTGAATGTGCCTACATAGGTTTGAGAAATGAGTTTGTTTGAAAAATTACAATTTGGTTAACTTCTTCGCAAACAGTCATTTGAAGTTGTTGGCTGTATGGGATTATTAATGTGTTTGCCCTGTTCAGATCTTGAAGAATTAGTTGCGCGTGTAATGTTGTTTGATGATTTGAGAATATGCTGTGAATTAATGGTTTTTGTCGGTCTGCAATTAAGTTTTTGGGGAGATCTCCCCAACTACTTCTTCATTTTAGCGCGCCGATGGCAAAAATAGTTAATTTTCTAAATTAAATTCTTTGCCTGTCCCAGTATTTGGCTGCGGCAATATCGTCTAATTGCCTCATTTGATATTTCTACTGTAATGAATTAATCTAGGAATAAATTGACTAGACATCATGCCAGTTAAAAAAAAAATTAGCTGAAGAAATTTTACTTGATATTATGTTACTCTCGGTTAAATGACTAGCCTGCTTTAAAAAAATCGTATCTACTATTTAATTACTAAAAAAACTACATTTATTGACCATAATAATCCCATGAAGCCATCAACTGTTAAATACGAGCTTAAAGCGAAAGACAAACGTAGTCCACGTATGACACATATGCTGCGCATGATATCTAGGTTCTTGAATTTGCTTGAAAATAGATGACTGAAACTCTTTAGCCCCAAGCGAACATACACACCTATTGGCTTTCTATTATGTCTCTAATTAGTATACGAAAGGTTAAAAACCAAATTGGCATATGCAACAATGTCACATGCTTCGCAAGTAAGCCGTCACTTTTCAAGCAAATTCAAAAGTCTAGGTGTCATAATGCGTAGCATACGTGGCATGCGTGGGTCCAGATTGTCTTTAGTTTTAAACATAGACTTACAAAGAAAATTAGAAAAGACAAATAAACAAACGATTTCAGAAAACACTCTAACAAAATACTACACTAAAAGGCAACATCATAAAAGGCGCATAACATGAATTTTACGGCATTACAATGATAACTAGTTCTTATCACCACACGCTGACGTATCGAGAATTCAAAATGTTATGACACCGAATCTGTACCGTAACCGAACCACCATAAAATAACCATTTCTTTCGTGTTATACGAGGGTGTAAAAGGTGCGTAAGGGGTTAAATAGCTATCTTTAAGCGTTAAAATCGTAACGATACAAACTACTAGAGTGGAAACCGTAAAAAATCAAAGTTAACGGTTGGGTATGGATTGGAGATGTGCAATGAATAGTGTTGTAATTGCTGAAGGTGTGCAATTAAATGTTATTTGAAGATGCTGCTTGAATTGTGACAATTGTTAGTGTATTTGGAGACTATATAAAAATTACATTTTTATAAATAGCTTTTTCAAGTGTTTTAATGGTTTAAGCTTGGGCTATGGTAAAGATAATGAAGAAGCAGCCCCCCTAGTTAAGTTACGATTGTTTTGTTAACGTTTGACGCTTGGATTCGGCCACGCCTTCGATTGTTTTGTTCTGACCACGTGACTAAGTGTTGGGATGACGTTAGAACAAAGGAAAGCGTTCGACGTTGACGAAACGAACGACAGTAAAAAAAGAAACCTTTTCTTAATTCGACTTAGAGCTGGAAGAGTCATTTAGTTGATTTAGTGATGTATGACGAAATCATGAAATTTGAAATATTTTATTTTAAGAATTCTTTCTACTAACTTACTTCTTCCAAATTTAGAAACTTCTCAAAAACCGATGTCTACATCAACTCCAAATTTTTTTTTAACAAACTATTAACCTTCATTTTGCATCATTCGAAGATACAGTTCTCATATCCACCTCTATGCCCCAGTAACTCTATGAACCATAATTCCGATATTCAGGTAGCAATTTTGATAAGCATGTGAAAACTGTCTGTTACATACTGAAGCCCATAAATAAGACATTAGCACGTCGTACGAAGCTGCCTTTAATTGCTTGCACCCTATTGTGAAGTATACTTTATGATCTGTATTTACGTCTTAAATAGTGCGCAAGAGTTTGACAGTTGATTTAAGATGGCGTCTGGAATGGGATTAGGGCGGTTTTTTTTTTAATTTATTTGTGAGCAAGTTCGTAAATGAATATTTTTATTCTCGTCAAAAGTAGTACAAAGTTGCTTTTTTATTTATATACAAAAATTCTGTGACTGTAAGCAATAAAACCGTGTAAAAAAAATTAAAAAATATTTGTTTTAGTTCATTAAGACTGAAGAGGACACCGGTGTCCACAAACCTATTGTGTTTTAATTGTGTCTGTAATTACGGTACTAAAAAGGTTAAATAACGAATGTCTACAATATTTTTCTATCGATCGCCTAAATAAAAAAAATATTTATGAAGGAGGGCAAGAAAACCAATCAATTAAAAAAACAAGACACTTTACAAAAAAAAAAACACACACACACAATTAAAAATAATAACGTAGTATTACATCAAAAAACACATGTTATTATTATCTTTTGAATATCTATCAAATTGTCACTGCGGAGGGCTTGTGAAGTGTCAAAAATGCGTTTGAAGTGGTCAGTAGATGTCAGATAAAACCACCCCACCTGTGAACCGACCCTTGGGGACAGTGGCGTTTACTGTGTTTAACATCGACACTTGCTTTACGCACGTTTTCATTTGGAGAGTGGACTAGGAGAGTAGAATGAAGGATTTTAGTGCGTTTGAACGTAGCATAAGATTGACAGATTTTTTTTTTAAGAATCGCAGTGTCGTTGATCTGAATGGAATGTCTACTACTAAAATTCTGTTGATAAATAATAATCAGCTACTGGACTTCGGTAGCCTGTCTATTAAGTATGGTAATAGGATTATTTATAATAATTAATTATCACTATGAGAGTGACCACTGCGTAGGTCCAAAAGCCTTGTGCGATTTACCTAAAAGAAACAAAAGCGTTAGGTTAATTTTGGTACAATTAGCCATTGACTTTAACACTAAAAACAAAATCACCTTAAGACTGCAGATGTCATGGGAATTTTTATACGGGATACCTATCGTGGACCTAGAATGCAGAGGATATAACTGTGATTTTAGTCTGTAAAAGTCAAAGACGATAATTTTGTATAAATCATTAAAACCAAAGAGTAAAGATTGCCTAGTTGTACAACGTGTGGTATGTGGAGTGCAGGATCACATAGGTACGAACTTTAGGTTTGAATGTTTCTACCGACATCGATTTGGGAAGTACGTATAGTTACTTAGAAAAACCATTGATTTACCTTGAAGAAAACAAAAGAGTATCTATCAACATAGATCGAATTTCATAACAAAAGTGTACATAAACAACGTTATTAAGACAACAGTTATCAACAAACTAATACTGACATAAATATCGAAACTCAAATTCAATTTACTGAGTACTTTTCATTCGCAAACCGCTTTGTTTACAAAGTTAAAGGTTCTAGTACAGCAGTTAAGTGTCAAAAAGGCTCACGAAATGGTTAGTAGATCGAGATAAGTACACCCCTACCTGACTTGACCACGCCACCGCAAATCTATAGGCCTGTTGAGAACGTGTGAGTGAACGCGCACTATGCCAAGAGATACGACACACCGTACATTTTGGCATAAGATCACGCGTACATTCACATGCCTCGTTTGCACGCGAATCTGAGTTGAGTTAGTGAGAAAGTCCCCTGTAATTCGCCTTTAATTTTCAGTAACGACAGTCTTTTGTTTGTGTGCGTGAGAGGAAGCATGTATGAAATTGACCGTTTGTGTATGAAGTGGGCATATGTGTGTGATGTTTCTTATGTGTACTATTCAAGTAGTGTTGGTGGCACACACATAAGCCAATCATATGGTCGCCAACATTGTTTGTTTACAATGTTGAAACTAAAAGTTAAGGACTTTGTAGCCGAGTAATTTTTGGTTTTGGTTCTTAATTGGCACGATGTATAATCTCAGTACTTACCGACTAAGTAGCCATTTATAAAGTAAAAAACAATGTATACATATGAGTCAGTAGCAAAGAGTCACAATATGTATGTATTTAGAAATATATAAGTATGTTTATCAGTTGTCTAGTACCCATAACACAAGCTCTGCGTCGTCTAGCCTCAATCTAATCGGGACTAGACGACGTTGTGTGATAGTTATCGAATACTATACTATATTGAAACTTTCAAATGTTTTTTTCAGACTCAATTATTCAAACGATTGTAAAACTGAAGACATTCATCCCTTTTGTTTTCAATTCTACTTCTGATCGATAATCGCGTTTAAGTTGAAAATAAAATCACTAAACGATTAAAATATGTTGTCGATTCGGTTTAGATGCGCATCATTAAAATGTCACGTGTGTGTGTCAAGAATCCCAAAGAATTTTATTATATTTATACTTATAAGTGGATTAAAAAAATAGATTAATGAAAAAACCATTTTAGGACAAGATTGCGAATTTTAGGGCACTCACTAGTTATCAACAAGTGGCATCGCAGTCAAGTACTACTACTACTACTTTATATCAAGTATAAAAAAAACTGTATTTATCAAGCATTAAAATATATCTCTAAAAACAAGTCTTCAACGAAAAAATATTTTTCATAGTAAGCTTTATACGTATACATATAAATACATAGGCTGTATATACACGAGCTCAATCTCGATGGGGTTGTGTCCTTTAATTACAGAGTTCCTATGGCTACCTTCCAGTTCCCAGACACATGCAAGTAAAATTTCAGCTTAATCGGTAACCGGAAAGTGGATCGAATTTAATTTACAGGATTTGATCACAAACATCGGAACAAGTGAAAATAAATAAAAACTTGTAATAATGGTAGATATAAACCTACAGTTAGTTCTTTAGCAAATAGTTCAGTTCTAAATAGTCTCCGCCCGTCTCAGCAAATCGTAAGGCAACCATCACATGTTCGCACAATCGATATATCGAGCGTGGACACTGGGCCAGAGCTTCCGTTCCGGCGCCGGAGAGTGCCGTCCGGTTACACTGTCCGGTGACGGCGGTGACCCGTGTTACATTGACAACCGCATTATTGTCACCATTACACGGTCTAAGATAAAGATATTATGTGTTTAGAGAAACAGAAATGTTAATGAGCTAAATTCAAAAGTGTTAAATTCCAAACTTGACAAAAATGCTGGAAAAATTGAATTGAATAAAACTTTCTTATCCAAGTTAGGAGTATGTTCGTAAATAAATCAAACTATTGAGTAATCATAGAATCAGTAGTCTACACTAATATAATAAAGAGGGAAAGTTTGTTTTTTTGTTTGTAGGAGGTAATCTCTGGAACTACTGGTCCGATTGGAAAAATTTTAGCGACAATAGAAAACTGCTTTACTCCTGAGTGACATAGGCTATATTTTATGTACGCGGGCGAAGCCGTGGGCAAAAGCTAGTATAGTATAGAATCACCCTTATAATGTTCCCATTGCTGGGACTCAGGCCTTCTCACTAGGAGAGGAAATGGGCTGTAATATACCACGCGGGACCAGTGCAGATTGGTGGATGTGACATATCTTCGTTTAAGTTTTTGGTTCCAGGACATGCTGGTTTCCTCACTTTTAATCATGATCACCATTTCACATTCGAAAGACGTCCAGCGTTTTGCATGGTGTCCTCCAAGTGAGACCACAACGACCAGTTTTGTGAGTGTCCCTTTTATCTAACTCCCCCGACTCTCTCCAGGTCATCAGTAATTGAAATAATAATGACGACTTCTTGAATTGGTTCTTAAAATTACGTCAAATTTTTGATATTACATATGTCATCGTCGCTAGTAGTTAAATGCTACTGTTTTGATATCTTTATAATGTCCAACAATCAACACTGCCTCAATAAGGTCATATTGATATAAATGATTTTGACATTTGACTTCTCAATCGCTGTAGTGACCATTTAGGTATAGTAAATATTAATTTTTGATTTAATATTCAAGAATGTTAACATGTTACGTAGTCCAGGAACATATGTTAATTGGATATTATTGAACGATTAATTTATTTATGGACAACACACGCTGCGATGCTACAAGATAAATGGTTTAACAATCTATATCGAGAGAAACATTAAAATAAAGAAATCGTTGACATTGTTGAACTTTGTTTAACAGGCAGAAGTATGGACAGAATGTCATCACCTGAGCTTAAATATGTTGAAATTCCTAATTAATAAAGATTTTCTAAAGTCTTCTCAACATCTGGCCAGTAATATGTGTAGGTATGCAAGCCCACACATGCCACGAGCTGACAATAAAATCGACACGGAAATCAACTACGATTTATTATAGAAAACATAATTTAATTGTTACGTTTATATTCTTCGGGCCATAAAATATGTATCGTTGCATAATTTATTACGGATTAACCTTTGTCTGTGGGTTTGTAAATTACTACGTCACAAGACCAATTTTGAATTGAGAACATTTAGATTCTATTTTTAAAAAGAACAGATTTAGACATAAAAACTGATAAAGCGTTCCATGTATAAATATGATAAGATAGGATGACACTACCATAAATAGAACAAAAACAAGTGTATTGTGACATCTATTTCAAAGTGTTATCAACGATATAAATCAGTGGTCAGACATACCAACCAGATTTATTATAAGTATGTAGATAATTAACAATCAACATACACCTACAGCATCGATCGTAATGAATGACGCAGGGCCGGCGTCAACGCTTCCGGTCGGACACGACCCACGTCCTTCACCGCTTTCAAACTATTTCTACAATAATAAAATAATGCCTACGTTCGCCGGACACCCGGACCGTACGGCTGTCGAATCCTCGTGGGCGGGTGTACAAGTTCCTTTATTGAAAATGATTCATTTTATGGTTTTTGGAAGTTACATTCGGCCTATTCAATTTTCTATGTTAGTAATTGATTTGTCGTTTTGATTTAAATGGTATAGGCATGTCGTGATGCTCAGTTTTACTGTGGCTCTTCAGTTGATTTAATTTGATAGCATCGTAAATCTAGATGTTATGATTGTTAATTGACTTTTCAGGATCGGGGTTTATATTTGAATTAAAGATTTGAATCGTGGCACGAGACCAACTGCAGTAGGTGCGTAAATTTGAATGTTTTGTGAAATTCAGTGATGCGTTGGCCGATGTCAGTGACTTTAGAGCAGTTGTTGTACATTAGACTTAAGAGGTTTCCTGTAAATGAAAGGCGAATGCGTTTATGAATCAATTTTAATAATATATTGTTATAGAACATAACTTTTATAGAATTGATCATACAGGTAGTGATAGTACTGAGAAGTTACAGGATTAGTAATCACTAATGAGGATGAGATCCAAGTTAGCTGCCGGCCGAGCTAGGTGGTAATTTTATACGAGTCACATGGTTTTCTACAGTCCTTTGGAGCCGGATCTTTTCCAAATTATTATAATACTTTAGGCATTAGGCAGGTTTTCTGTGTAACACGTTAATAATGACATTCATTTTTGTGTTATTTATTCTAGTCTTGCGGTATGAGGCGATTAAAACCTCGTTTGAAATATTTATCATAAGCTAGGAAAGGGGTTTATTAAACCCCGTAACGTTTAAGAAACTAAAAACCTTTTTTTGGTTGAGTGCAGTACGAGGTCAAAGTGACCCCATACTAAATTATATACAACAAATCATTCTAAATCACATCACACATCTTAGATATATAATATGTTTTCCAAATTGAAGTTACAAGAGAGAAGACTATATTTTTGTTAACCGCACCACAAGAAAGACACATACGAGGCCTTTTAGACCTCGTCCCACACTTAACGTGTTAACAAATTGACATAATAAATAAAACAGAAGCAAACAGCCTTCTACAAACGCAACCTTCACGAGTTTGAATCCATAAACAGATTTCCTAACAAGCAAAAATTACACTCGTTAAAAAATCGATCCCTTTCTTCAAAGCGATTATTTCATCGTTGAAAACGTTGTTTGTTTTGTAGCGTGCAACAATCGATACAAGCTGATTGCATTAAGCAATTACAGTGTATTTAATTACCGAGCCAGTTAATTAGAGAAGCCTTATGTTCGCTGCAACGGTAGGGTTTCCACGTCTCTCCCTCATTTACACTTGCAACAACGCTTGCATTTTTAGCATTGTACTACATGTCGCTAAGTTCGTTAAAGGATTAATTTCATGTAAGCAGACTTGTACGCGTGTTATGACACGAAGTGTGAAGGCAATGTTTGTTTTGTTATTGTACTGAATGTGGGCATGCGCCTTTTTGAAGTATGACGAATTTAAAAAAGAAATCAGAAAAAGCCTTTTTAAATTTTTGACAAGTTTAAAAAAGAACAGATGAGTCATTTCAAAAATTGTTGTTATATTTTGAATTCTTTTAATATATATATATTTATAGTTTTGATATTTATGTATTAATTGCTTCCTTATATAAGTACGCAATCACAATTATTTTAAATTATATTTTAAAATATTATTTATTTATTAAGCATAATCATTATCGTAGTGTAGTATTCTTTGCCTTAGCAGTTGACTCGTAGAAAATGCCTTGTTGCTTAGTGTGTGTATATAATAATATGTACTACTGTTGTATGTAGTTAGTTATATGTTGTATGTTAGAAGTAAATGTTTTTGAAGAAAATTTGATGACTGGGAAATTAATCACTTAACTTTAAAATTCTTATACTATAAAGTTTTCGAGTGTATGTTTTTAGGTGAGTGTATGTATGTTTGTTCCTTCTTTTCGCATCGAATGGCAGCACGAATTTGAATGAAACTCTGATATACCAGACTATAGGTATCCTGGAATAACATAAAATATTTTTTGTCCCGGGCTTATATTTCCCTGGGACAATTTTCTATTTAAATGCGGACAAAATCACTTGCAGCAACTACTATTTCATCAAAAAATACAAACGTAATGGAAAACAAAAACAAACTGAATAGTTTTGTGAAACTTCTGAATTCAACAATCGGGCGCCACTCATAAAGTTGATAAAATTTTGGCAACCCTGTTGGATCACAGTTAATTCGCGGCTTGCAAGTCGCACGAAATTTTCTACCAGCATTTAATTAAGTTCCATGAAAAAGTACTGCAATGGCAAAGGTAAAAGTTTTCTCGTAAATACTGCCTAAAATTTGTAACTTACTGTTTCAGTACGCTGCAATTAATTTTGAGAATTAAGACTTCGAAAACGAGCCTATGAAGTTGAATTTATAAGTTTTGAATTATCAAATTTTCTTGACGATTGTTTGATACGCTAGACTTGTCTTATACGTTGTTTTTCTTTGTAAAAGAAAATAGGAAGACCTTTTTCATCAAGGCATTACTACGAAATACACTTCACCTTTTGATTTGAACTCTAAACTTTGACACTTCATAATTTCCCAACTGAAGTGATAAACGCTCCAGAAAATGACATAATATGCTTTCTCTATTACCTTCTATATGCAAAAAGGAGATGCAACATAACTTATGAATACATTAAACCTCTTTTGTTCGGCCTAATTACTATTACCCAGTTCTCAATGGTCTCTGGTTTAAATCTGAATATGTGACCTACGAGATCTTGTTAAGGTGGCCATCAAGTGAATGCTCATCCGTTAGTTGACATAAACTGACTGAATATGATTAAAACTGTGATTAGTTTTGAGTTATTAGCATATAAAGGGACAGGGGAGATGTTATTAGCAATTTAATTTTGTTACAAATAAAGTTTTTTGAAACCATTGTTTTGATTTGCCATGTTTATTATTATAATTTTATGGAGAATTTAAAAAATAAATATTTTAAACATTATATAGTATCTAATTGTATAAAACAAGATAATAATTTTGATTTTATCATCATCATCCTTATTTCAAATCAAAGACGTAGACGGTTGGACATAAGCCTCCCCAAAATGTCACCTCAATGAACGGTACTGTGCGTCTCGCATCCATTTCGATTTAGTTGTTTTGAATTTAGTCAATTCTTATTCTTTTACTTAATATTTAATTTAATGTAAAACATTCATGTAATATTTATAAAAAAAAGGCAGCGTAGTGTGAAAATTACCTTTATACCGCAAAATATTATCATTATTTTTTAGTTCAGTTATACAAACAACTTTACGAGTATCTATTTCAGATAATTTGAATAATCATTACAACACTTCTCCTAAGATGGGTGTAATATAGCAAGGCTGTTTTGCATACCACACGCCAAAGATCCAATATTATGACTAGTACAATGTAACTAACGACTTTATGAACACTTTTTGGATATGCAAATTACTTTATAAGGGTGTCTCTTAATATGCAAAGTGTCTCTAATTTTATGCACTTCAGTATAAGATGACAGCAGTTTTGTGACAATGTTGACACGAGCTGCATAATCTTGGTGAAGAAGTCGTTTGTCTGCTAAAACTACCTGTGAAGTTTGTGGTTTGAATAAATTTTACAAATATTATATTTTTATAGGTACATATATTATGTCCTTATCAAGAAAAAGAGTATTCTCTGAATAGGTGGTTTTATTTTTCTTGTTATGTTTATAACATAATTCAATAGGTATCCAGTTTTCTAATAATCTTGGAGACTATTCAAAAGCTGTGTACTGATGAAGGTTCTTAGTCTGGAACTACGACACCTTCTCGTGCAACAAACAAATTCAGGGAAAGCTTTCAAGAAATTTTCAGAATTTGTTGCAAAAAACACTACACTAGCAAAAACAAATAAAGATTTGTCTTAAACTTGTTACTTTTTTCCTGTTAAGTACTTGTTTCCCGAAGCCTATGAAATTCACTGGGTGGTACAAATGAGATTCTAAGATCTGTAGCCAATAATTTAGGTTTGATCACAGTATTTTTAATTTTTTCATATTATATTAGTGCGATTTCCTCTTCATATGCAAACTGGCTCTAATATTATGCACTATAGTGTAAGATGGTACGAGTTAAAGCGGCTATGTTAGCACGAGCTGTATATATTGGAGATTAAGACGTTTGTCTTCTTAAATTACATGTGAAACATCTTGATTTAAATATCTTACGCTTGTATCAAGGGTCAGCTGTGTGACCAAACATTTATATAAAGTGTATGGCGTAGCCCTTATTCAGTTAGTTATAATTTTATCATTGAAATCAGAAGTATTGTTAGTCTATATTGGTATTCTAGAAATTCAAATTTTTCTAGAGTCACGTAAAGTAATCTCAAGTTTTCTTGTTTTTATATCCTTAATAACTTGTGTTAAGACTAGGATAAGTATGTTAATTTAAAAATACCAATGAACGTCGGCAAAATTCACTAGCAAAATCATCAATAGATATGCGTTATGCATCTTTTCATAAAAGGGCGGAAGGAATTCGTTACTTGGTAAGGGTGTCGTCTAATATGCAAAGTATCTCTAATTTTATGCACTACAGTGTAAGATGGCACGAGCCTTTCCCAAACCAGTAGCCAATAGCGATAGAGTCAACTTACCTTAAGCCACACTATTGTTAGTTTTTCGGCAATTTACATAATCTGAGGGTACAAAATATTCACTTAGTAGCCACTCACTTGGTAAGGGTGTCTTCTAATATGCAAAGTGTCTCTAATTTTATGCACCATGTACATGTAAGATGGCACGAGTTTAAGTGACAAAGTTAGCACGAGCTGCATAATTTTGACGGAAAAGAAATATTTCTTACCTGGTATGTGTGAAGTGCTTATCAGGTGAATTTGAATAAATTTTAGTTATGCATTACTGTTTAGTAGTGTACAAGTGCATATTATTTTTAAACATTGCAGGGTTTGTTGAATTTCAAGTTACTTAGCTAAAATAAGCAAAACTTTTAGTCATACTGATGTATTTACCCATTTAATAAAAAGCATATACCTCGGCCTGGGCTAATCTTTATGATTTATCGATCATAGCTTGTAAATTCAGTAACTGTTGATTATTAAAACTGACGGTCTGAATTCTGGCCCCAGAAAGTACAAATATTTTCAGTACCACTAAAACTGTTATATGCAAAGTGAATGATCTTATTTCTGACACCCGCCATGTCTCCCATGCTCCCGTAACATTCCAGCTTGCATATAAAGACGACAGCACGCGTCGTTCTGATCTATTTAAATATATGCAAAACACTTAGTACCTGGAAAAAGATAATGGCGCAAAAGAAATATTAAATTGTCCGATTCATATGTTAATGTATGTGGGAAATAATCTAGATATGTGCGCCCGGTCTTAGCGCGAGCCGTCGCACACGACGTCACGCGCCTTCAATTATTATAAATATTTATATTTATTACCACCCAAATATGTATTTAAGACATTCTTTTCAGTGTTAAATTTATGACACTCTGCATGCAAATCTAGTCTTTGACATTCATCTCAACAAGTGAGAAGCAGAAACATTTCAAACAATTTATTTTGCTCTAATTTTCGTATCTAGTTATCAACTTCATAGTTGCCGTATCTCGTCATCATTGTACAAGTAAGAACAAAAGCCATTCAGAAATATGCGTCCGAGCGCCGACAGGAAACAGTGATGTGTGTTGAAGCAATGTTTTCACAACGAACACGTCGCAACAATTAGGTTTTCACTCACTGAGGAGGGTAGCTACAGTTTTGTGCCGGACTCGTCCACAACAATAGATCCTCATTTTCTACAAAGCGAATGCAGTGAAAACTTCATTTTCTAAATAAACTTAAATCACGATCAATAATAATAATCTTTGTTTGATGCAAATCAAATTCCATAATGCACGAAACCATTATTTAAAATCGCAAATTCTTTTGTGATTGCAAATTACGAGAACCGTAACGGATCGATCGAGTGATTCTAAAGTCTAAATAGTGCGGATTTGAATATTTTTTCAATCAATAACTGATATATGCAAATGTTCGACAAAAGACATTATGCATGTTCCTCGTAACAATGAACCGACCGTTATCGCAACAATTTTATATTTCGTCAAAGGTGCACCAGAAATAATAATTGATCGAACACCATTGTTGTGAATGATACCTACTGGGTACCCCTTAGAATATCGAGAGGTTGGGAGAATCCAAAAATTAACCAATGATAGGTCTAAATTAAATTTTACGATCTGATACCTGCCCTTGTCTGACAAAAGTTTCATAATCAAATTATGCAGCCGATGCTACCATTGTCGGTTGCATGTATAAATTTAAGGTAAGTTGTTGTAGATATATCGAAGGGTACGCAGGAAGAAGCTCACAATAATAGATGAGTCGCATCGAGGTAGTTATTTAACGATAAGTTCGTGTGGGAAGAAGGGTTAACATGATACTTATCAGATAATTGTTACGAATTATTGCATCTGGAGATTAGCTCGATGATTCGAAAGACGACGTTGGAGATATGAACGTTAAAATATCACTTGATCTGACAGCATACATTTTGAATATTTTAACAAACATGAGACATCAAAACCGTAACCTTGGTGCCGTGGGTTCGTTAAGGACAAGTAACGTTACTATCAAAGCGTCAAACGCCAATCAAACGTCTGTAACAAATCCCACCCTTAGTGGAAACAACGCGAATATCACATTACAAAAAAAGTTCGTTATGAAAAGAAACCGTTACTATTATCAAAGGGTATGACAACGCGCGAGAGGGCGATCCAATTTTAGTGAATTTCTTATAGCAGTAATGATATGGAGCACGGGCGTTGCATACTTTAGCGAGAGAAAAGAAATTTGGGAGACGTTGCGAACATTGATATGTAGATGAGATGGCACAGGTAGCGAGGGTCTTATTGAAATTAGAGATACATATATGAAATTCGTGAATAGAAGTATTACCGATCGAAATACAGATAGTGGGAACACAGACGTAACTCTTGCAGTAGAAAATAACGTCTTTTCCGTTACATCATGTGCGTTAGTGAAACAGTTGGGATGTAAAATTTGCTTACATGTAATATTTTTGCGCAATTTTCCATTCGATTGTATTATCCAACAAAATTGTTTTAGAATTGCGGTAGCAGTTATATTAAAACGAATAAAATGTGTTAGATAAAATATGTAATGTATTTTCATGAATAAGATTTCTGTAGTTTATGTATTGTCAATACTGACAAGTCGTAATCAAAACACCTAAATAGTATAGAGGTGAGCCGCTGATCAGCATAAGAAAGAGCACAAAGAAGTCGCGAGCCATCATGTGCTTTGCATATGAAGAGTCCACGCGCGAATTTGCATACCCACCTCTAGTCCAAAATCTACATTTATCTATTCTGTATTTTTGGAGTTCTGTCACAACGGAAACAGTATGAAAGAAACCTTTTTAGTTGACGACGTTAGGGTAGACTGTTGAAATGTTTTATGGCTTTGGTATTTAAATATTTTACATGAGTATTCGATGTTTTTAACATAAGTAATTCACTGTTAGGAAACAAAATGATTTAGTAGTAAGAAACTCTAACGTCCGTCAGGTTCGATGCCTACAGGACTGTGAATTGTGTGAAAGATTTACCACGGTAAATCTGTTTTAGGCCAAGTACATGAGGCTGAACTATCAACAGGTTGGTTTAGGGCAGTAAAGGTTTCACATTTTCTCTTGCTCCAACCGGGAGAAGTCATTTGTTAATTCTAACGTAAAAAAAAGAGTTTAAGCGAAACAAAATAAATGTTTCACATTAAATAGAGGATCTCAAAACGCAAAACTTGAATTGCAATACTTTTACAAATTCCAAGATAGTTCTCACAAGTAATAAGGAGAGTACAGAAGAGGATACTTAAATAAAATGAAAACTAAATTAGTATGAAGACAATAAATATGTGGCCTTCATTAACACAGAGACTGTTAATAAAGAGTCAACAAAGTAGGAAAGTAACAACAAAGAAGCAGACGAAGTTCCACTAATATTTTAAGAAGCAACGGAACCAACACAACACCAGCACACTTTTTACACTCCTATATTAGACTACCCTCGGATAGCACGAGACACAAATTCATGCCTTATTTAAGAGCCGTACACACGCTTTAAGTAAGGTAAAGC
Organism: Mythimna loreyi; assembly: GCA_029852875.1. Lineage (NCBI taxonomy): Eukaryota > Metazoa > Arthropoda > Insecta > Lepidoptera > Noctuidae > Mythimna > Mythimna loreyi. Next base: position 12,588,119 of record CM056780.1, on the reverse strand, counting down.
AAATTTGCATAAAGTCAGCCACGAGCTAATATTTTTGCATAAGAAGATAACACTTCTTCGAAAACGGTTTAAAGTATCAGACAGAGGTGTTAGGCTGAATAAAATGTTGTCAGGACCTTATTGATTTGATTGTAAGTCGTCTTATTTTATGGTAATGAATGCATGAATTTCGGATATGTAAGAAGGTATAAATTGATGAAGAATTTAAGTGTGTATTCTTGGGTTAAGAATTATAAGGACGGCTCAGATAATAAAGTAACTGTACGTAATATATTGTGACAAGAAATGAATATATGAAATGATTTGGTTAATTTCGCGTGTTAAGGTGATAATGATGTCGAAGAATTTAGGACGGTTTGATGTATTTTTAATTTGTGGTAATGAAGCAACGGATAATAATTTTTGGTTGGGAGTAACAAGATAAGTATTCCTCGAGGTGGATGGTTAATGCAATCATGAATTAATGTGAATTGCATAATATATAATTTAAAAAGCTTCAACCAAAGAAAAGACCATTTGAAATTTATTTAGCTTTAGCTAAACAGAGGCCATAATTTCAGCACACAAATAGATTTCCCTTCAATTTTTCTTGCCTGTACTTCCACAATACTGGCATTGACATTCTTTACGACAACGTACTTAAATAACAACTTTGCAACACACGACCCTCACGTAAACCGAACCGAACTGCAACATAGAAGCATAAATTGCTTCGATTCTCATATTTAACTCAAGGAGGAACAAATAAAAATTTGTTAAAAACCGTAGCAATTTGTCAGTGCCGTATCAGGCGAGTTCAGTCAATAATGAAAAAAATCGGTAACTTTTTTCCCATCGTTTTCGGGTAATATTCAACACGCAAAGCTTCGTGGTACACGGGCCGTCGACTGTATACATTTCATTATTTACTTATGACAGAGTAAAACAACGTTGCAAAAAACTATATTAATTGCCGAAAGTTCTGTTGCGGTAGTATAATTTAATTTTTACAAATACTGCAGGAAGCTCTGTGTCTGTTTCTGTGCTGCATTGCTTGATCTTGCGATTTTCTTTTGTTTTTTGTTTTTCCATGCTCATTTTCTGTATATTTTTTTTCTAGAATATGTTTCATATTTCTGGATTCTTAACCTTAACCAGTTTTGACAAAATCTGCGACTATTTGTGGTATTTTTACTTCACTTGGACTAGCCTCTCAGTCTAGTGACGGCTATAATCATTTGTTCTGTGTCTGGGTGTAATTTATCTATAATATTTGTATTTAGAAATATATAAGTATGTTTGTCAGCTGTCTAGTACCCATAACACAAGCTCTGCTTAGGTTGGGACTAGACAACGTTGTGTGACAGGTATAGAATATATTATTATATATATAGATAAATATATTAAATCTTCTACTGATAATAATATCTCTCTGAATGGTTGATAGTTTGCAACACCAACTGATACTTTATCGTTAATTAATTCTTTTGGCACATACACAATAGCTGATGTTGGATACAATTCAAGGTTTGTGTAGGAATGATCATCTGGTATGATAGATATTTCTATACTAATATACTACAGTATAAAGTACATTACAGTACATTTTAGCTACAGCTAAAATGTCTGCCATACTTTATGTCTTAAGATATTTTATAGTTTACAACGCTTGTAGTCGTTCGTACTTGAAATCTGATTTCATGATAATTAGAATTTATCAACTCAAGTAAAGACTTTAGTGTTGTCTCCATTTTAAGATAAAATATGTATATTTTTTAAATGCTTTATTAAAAGAAGCATGGAAAGCAATGGAATTTAAAATTGTCTTGCATGACGAAGCAATTTTTAACTTTAAATTTTTTACTTACACTGCTTCATTCAAGTCTTATTGTTTCCTATTGAATCTCAACATTACATTTGGCATTCTGCAATAAGTTTTGCATGTCAGAAAAAAAACGCCGGGTTTCTCATCTAATTCTATTTTTAAATTCAAATCGTTCTATAAGAACTTTCAAATTTAAAGTTCCAATTGATCATACATCAAAATACGTGGAGCTATGAAAAATGAAAACATATTAGAATAGAATTGGCATCGTGCGCGCTATTTGAAGCGATTTGCCGAGTGCTCGCCAACGACTTCCGATGGACGAATACTTCAAATACTTTCCTTATTTGGAGAAATTGCACTTTTGATTACTTCATTCTGAATTTTTCTTCCTTCATGGTTTTTTTTTTGTTTTATGTTGAATGATATTACAGCTTGGTTTTATTGTGGGTATACGTTTTGCAAATAGAGTTTTCCTTCAATTTCTTGTAGGTAGAGTTTATTTTTAGTAGCTATATTAATTTAGATGATTAATCTTAATGCTATATGGTTGACTCTAGAATTGTGTTCTTGGCCATTAACCCCGATTAGTATTTTCCCAAGTTGTGTAGGTGTAAAGAGATGACGATGGATACCAAAGTGGAATCTTCTAAGAGAGAGATTTAGATTTTATTGTAATTTTTTTTTCAGAAATGAAATTGAGAACTTATTCCGAGTTGCATTGGGTACACGTACACTAGTGAATATTTTTAAATATTTTATCGATGAAGGTACTTAAATAGTTCCAAGCGGTACCAAGACACCCACATTACTGATGCTTGGGGTTCTCTTCACCCCTAAAAAAGCGTAGCCTATTTACATTTATTATGAACGTAAGAATGCTTCGAGATAATCATGTATTGTCTGAGAAATCACCAATTAGCGGCTAACTGGGCCCAATGGACAGGGCGGAATATTCCTATGTTTATGGCATATCCAACTAGGCCGACGACTCCAGCTAGAATTAATCAAATCAAGCAGCCCCCTACCCACCACTTTCCGATATAATTAACGCATACTTGTATGTGTGGACAATACGTGAATAGAACGTGCATGTGTGCGATAATGAACGATTATAGGAGACCTAGTTTGCTTAATAGCGATAGAACTTCATTTGGAGCGAAAGGGAAATAAAACCTTTTGCGGTTATAATAAGGTTGTTAATTTGAATTCATGTGTGGTTTTTACGCTGTTTTTGTTGTGTGTGTGCTAGTGTGAGTTGTTGTTTGTTGGTGTGCGTTGATGAGTCACATTTTTTTTTGTTTCGTGGGTAAGGCGCTGGGGTGATCGCGTGGGGTGGTGGTACCCCTTGCTTGGCGCAACCCCATCTTATTAATCAGTGAAGTACCGGGCGTCTCTTCACATGTCTGTTTGATGCGGACCTTATTTCTTATTAGATATTCAACATATCTTTAAGAGAAACTTATTGGTGTCGTTAACTTGTAAGATTTTTAGTCCATTAATTAGGTAAGTTTTTGTAGCGAAGGAAGTCGCACGTATAATTTGATTACCTATTAGATACCAACTCCATAATGAATGTTGATAAGTGCCTAGAACAGAATTATAGTTACAACGCTTCCTAATGACTACAACCCGGGAATCTTTAAGTCTAGAGTAAAAAAAAACATAGAGTGAATCGACCGCATTGTCACTTTCCATCAAGTGAGACAGCGGTCAAGCGCAAACCTATCAATATTTTTTTTTTTTAAGCTTGTAAATCATCTGACTTGTTTCGCTCTAGAGTGAAGCGTGAGGATATGTTGAAGTGTGAGGCTATATCAGACTATTACTGATTTAAGCCTACATGTGTCTTTCCGTAGCCCTTTGTGTAATAAAAGAAATTCTCGTAGCCCTTACGGATAGTGGGTGTGATCCTCAGATTTTTTATCCAACTTCTTTTGTTTTAGTAAGGAAACCACTTAACATATTAACGCAGCCCCACCAACTAACGCAAACAAAATTAAAACCAAATAGCCGTCACGAACAAAAACTAATCACAAACTAAAATAACGAATTTAATACCAATAAAACTTGATCCAACTGTTCGAAAGTCCAAATGAATAATTACAGGAAAATTATTATCGACGACGCCATTATGGTGTCAAGAAAGGTGTGCACGTCAGTTAGCCCCTATAATTAAAGGCTGAAGTATCGACTAAATAATCAATAGCTATCTATAGAAAAAGAACACAAAAGCTTGAGTAGATAACATCCCCCCAACACCCCCCACTCATTAATAATATCGACCCCATTCACTAATTATGTGTGTTGCGAATGCACACGACATGACTTTATTATTAGTAAACGCACACACACACACACACACACACATAAATAGTCCGCGTTAATGACTAGTGATAGCCCGCATTAAAAGTATTAAAGAAAATAATCAATGTATCGAACTTTTATACAAGATATAGTTATTCCCCCCGGTTTCGTTCGTGTGCGCATCGCGTGCTACCCAACTGTTGTGATTGCTGAAATGTTAATCGGTGTCGGGACTTCTGGAGATTTTATTAAGGGAGACTTAAATTTCTTTGTCGAATCGAATAAGTATCGGACGACGTTTTAGTCGATTAAGAAATTTATTCTTGTTTTCTCTTTTTTCTGCAGGTTCTTATAGGATTTGTTTTCTCATTGATAGTTGCGTTCCCTTATTGCATTGTTTGTTGATTTTTTCAAATTAAATCCTACGTAGGTTGCTTTTTATCTACACTAATATAATAAAGAGGTAAAGTTTGTTTTTTTTGTTTTTTTGTTTTTTTGTTTGTAGGGGGTAATCTCTGGAACTACTGGTCCGATTGGAAAAATTTGAGCAACAATAGAAAGCTGCTTTACTCCTGAGTGACATAGGCTATATTTTATGTACGCGGGCGAAGCCGCTGGCAAAAGCTAGTAACTGTATATTTAAGATAATGTTATAAGTGAATCAGACATTATTCATACAAATATTTCTAATACAATATTTGAAAGTACATTGTGAAATATGTGACTTCACAATGTGTTGTTCAATTTCATTTTTCTAATGTAGAAGTCCTTACGATTCATTGAATCTACACCTCAAATTCAAATTTAAAACATAACATTATTCTGTATACAAACACTAGACGAAAGCTTCACAAACGTTTACCCCATACAACTTAGAAGCCGTTTCACATTTTTTTCAATACAGAACGTTACGTAAGCAAGTACCGATTTAGTGGAGTAACAACAGACCACCAGTTTTCGCGTAGTGTGCAACAGCCGGTCGCGTGCGTGCCGTGTGTGTGTGCCGTTGGGCAAGGTCAGGGTTGTTCTATCTGATCAATGGTCAACTCGATTCGCGAAACGGCCAGTTACAAATCGATTCGGTTTAGTGCTCTTAAATGAGAGGCGCGAATTTTGAAATGAGAACCGAATTGCTTTTTCTTTTCTATAGTCTGTGGCTTAGTGATGTGATGATTGTGAATATTTTATTCGTAATTAGTTTTGTCTATTACATAGATTGCGTGGATTACTTACATAATTATACTTTCGTAATATAATTTATTTTCGACCTCATTAGTCGACGAACGATGTATGTTTTTTCTTTATTATTTATTTTAACCACGAGGCACATTAAACAAGCGTTCTATTCAAAGGTACACAAAAAAGCGGCAACCCGTCGTGTCCTAATAGAAACTGTATAATTAATCACTTGATTAATCAGTGTGACGAATAAAAACAGTGTAATGACCCGTTTCCTTGAATCGATCGACGTGACGTCATCAACATTTGAATGCAAAGTCACTGTGTGTTTATAGAGAATGCCGATTTTATCGATATAATGCATTTTGGTTCTCGCTCAGCATTGATTGTTAATGTTATAAATAATACAATTAAAAGGTGCGGGTAAATCACCAGTCATTCTTTGTTATAAAATGTGCCCAGGAAATAAATTACCAGTAGGTACAAATTAAAATATTATTGTTTAAAAACTGTTTTTAACAATGCATTAAGTAGTTTTGTTAATGAAGTTTACAAAACTTTCATATAATACTAGCTTTAGCCCATAGCTAAGCTCGTGTGCCTAAATAAAATTTAAAAAAAAATTGCAATCGGACCAGTAGTTACAGAGCTAAATCTTACAAACAATAAAAAACAAGCACCTCTTTATAACATAAGTGTAGGTTATATACAGCAGAGTTTTTGAGACTGATTCGACGAAAGCTAACAAAACTCCCAAAAAACTAACTTAAACAAGCACCAAAATGAACAGCAAACATACTAATCAACATATTTTAAGAAGGGTTGCAATACGGTCGATAAATTCAAAATCGATAAAAACTCCGAACACTAGCCAAGGATAGGGGGGCGTCAGCTTCTCATGGGGCAGAAAAAAAGTGAAAAGCAATCAGTGTGGCATAATTAGTGCGTTGTAAGTATGGGGCGGGTTGCTATGGTTACGGCGTCGGTGTCGATACCCGTTGCTTACCCGCCGCGTTAATTTCCAACGAAATTAATCGAATCAAGCAATCGTTCGATATCGATTCGTGTGATTGGAATAAAGCTTGACGGCACTATTTGAGCATAGACTTTGCAAATTTTATTTTATGATCTGAAATTGCAGATTTATTACAATTATTATATTAGGAAATAAATTAAACTGGATACTTAATTTAAACCTTTTTTTATTATGCTTCATTCAATTCGAAATACTTATATCTTATTTAATATTATTTGTTTTACACACCTACCAAGGGGTTGTCATTTTTAAGCCAAATGTGGACTGGTAGAGAATGCCTTGGTACATTCAATCTGCTAATGTGCCTCTACTGTAGGTACATGAATTTTAAATTAATAAAAAATAATTATAGTTATATTGAAATAATTATATTATTTTTAAGATAAAAAATATGGCTTAGAGCATTTTTTAAATATTTAAATACATGTTCTTTGAGATACATAAAGAAAGCTCATTAGATAAGAGAAATTTTAAAATACTAACATACCATCAAAGCTAAAATACTTTCATAGAGTTATAAGTGTAGACGTTTTTTGTAAAAATAAATATTAAACACGTTTTGAATTTGTTTATTAAATTTTTATCAATCAATCAATTTATTTATTTTCAGGCAACGGAGGCCCATAGAAAAAAAAAAAAAACATAATATTATCTTAAATATTCTATACTAAACTAAATGTTCGAACTTCAACGTACAATTTTTTATAGCTACAACTTAAGGATCTTTAAGAGTGAATAGGTTACTTCTAGAAAAGCGTGCTCCTTTTTCGGCCACATCATCGTTAGCCATCACGTGAGATAGTGGCCAAACGCGACTAAGAAGTAAAGCGTATGATGGTTATGAGCACTAAATATTTGTTTTTCGTTTTATGATTACTTATTTTATTTGTACTGTTGGTTCCAGCTCATACATTCATCTTCGTAAGACATTCGATCGCATCGACCTTATTGTTGTGTCTACCCAAAATTAAGGAGGCCATCTTTTTAACCACCTTTTGTATTCAAAATTCGATAATTTATTGCCGAAATAATATAATTACGGCCGACTGACGGGACGGATTGGCTGAGACCGGAAACACCAAATTACTGGAGAAATTAAAGCGGAAACATTTGGCCGCCGCTGGCAAGATGGCGCGCGGCCGATTATCGTGTCTGTTCGATTTATGAATAATAATTATTGTCGCGTCTCATTATTTGTTTACTCTATAATTTATTTTTTTGTTATAATTTAGTGATGTGAACATCAATTATCGATTATTCTTTTATTGATTAGTGGAAATTTTTTTGTTATTCGCTTCATAGTCACGCATTTTTATTAAATTACGAGTATTGGTTTTGGTTATAATGTTAGTACTAATGTAGTATGTATAGATTAAAAACTGTTTCTAAAATCTAATATGTTTTTTTTGTGGACTTAGTCTAATTGGGTATGTTGTCTGATTAATAAATAAATATGAAGCTATCTTTTTTTTTGAACGAGAAATCATTAAAAACCTTTTGTCGCTTTGGCTGGTGTGAGAGGAAGTGTCACGTAGACTGACTGAAACCCATTTATGTTCCTATATTTGCCCTTTGAGATTCAGAGCCACGAACAATTTTCGTATTTTTTTATTATATAAACTAGTGCTTGATTGCTATCCTCAAGATGGTTTGGTAATCATTAATGCAATCGTTGATGGTGACTCTTCAATGTACGCAGTATGATCTATATATTTATACACTTTGTAAATATATGTTGTTGTATTGTATTGTTTTTCGGTCTGGAATCCGCAACGCCACGTCTTAAGCGCGTAAGCATTTATGTTGTTATAATATTATAACATAACGACCTTAAATTTTATGATTGTGGTGAAATATTTTGTTTTCCCAAACTATTAAAATTAAAGAATGACAAATAACGCACTTGATTAATATGCATATTATTAAAAGATTACGATGGCCAGTAGGTTCCTTTACGGCGATTGTTCGTTTAATATGCCCCATAAAATAAATTGTGGTCATCCCAATAGCTTTAATATGGGCGACAAAGACATTAATCTTTTAATTATATTTCTTAAATTACTAATTAGGAATGCAGGAGGTATAAATCAGGCCGTATCATTTTTATATCGCGTTAAATCTTCAGAATTGTGGACAAATCTTAAAATATTACTATTTTTATGGTTAATCTCCAAGCTTAATTACGGGTATTGAATATTTATCAAATGATACCAATTATGGGGTTATCACCGTTTTGTTATATTCGTCTGTTTCTAAGTTTAGAGGATTTTACTTAAAGGGAAATTCAAATATATCTTCCTTATAAAATGGCAAGGAGATTTAGGACTTGTTGTTTTATTTGTTAGAAGATTTATTAGTTTATTATAGAATTGGTAATTTGGCTTATGTATTCAATGCTAAAATCCAAATGTACTTGATAAGCCTTGAAGAGAACAGTGAATGGGTTACTAACAAGTTACAAGAAGGTACAGTAAGATAAAACTATTTTTTAATGATATTGCTACGACTGCTTTGTTAACCTACAACTAAAATATTAATATTTAAGATTTTCATGTAAAAAAAAATATAAATAAAAAATCACATAATAAAGCAAAAAATAATTCAAGCTTTAAAGGTATACTATTTTTTTTTTTTATAGTGTTAAATCCGAATGCCAGATTCTAAATTCAAATTCCATTCTAGATACAAAATTTTGAATTAAGAACCTTTCTGGTGTTTAAACGAATCACATACTATTTTTTTTAATAAGGAGCTTTTTTATAAAGCCTGTAAACACGGTTAGTCTAAGAACAAAACAGACTAAACTTTCACCATCACAGAGTTTCATGATCGCGTGTGCCAATGTCTCTCTACCTAACAATTATCTAGAATAAACTTAGCCTTTGCCTGAAGACAAACAGCCATTTATTACAAGTACCGAGGTGAAAATTGGTCACCTCCGTGTTAGTTTTAAATTATGACAAAATAATGTTGTATAAAGATGACATTTTTCTCACAAGTTTAGTATTTAACATTAAAATATGCTGTCCTTTGTATAATATTACTCTCTGATTTCGTGCATCTGTAATTATACACGTAATATTATTGTATAAACCTATCATTGTTAATTTTTGAGGTTTTTTTTTAAGGTGGAAAAAAACATCCAATGACGAATCCCGCCCTTGGGCGGAGTCACAACGACTACACTTTTTATGGTACCAATATAATTCACATACACAAATTGTATGGAGAAACCTTCTTTCATGCGGCAACTGGCATCTGTGCAAAATTTCATCTATCTTTTATGGTCTCCATAAGGAAAAAGAAAGGATTTCTAAAGTTGATCCCCTAAGGGGACGAAACAGATTTTGACATTTGTACGGAGAAATCTATATTCATGAGAGCAAAACCACTGGCAGAAGTTAGTGTATTCGAGCAAATCTTCCTTTTATAACATAAAACAAAGTCGCTTTGTCTGTTTTTCCTCCTAAATCATACAGCGGATTTCGATGCGGTTTTCACTAACAATAAACGAGAAAGGTTTGTATATATAATTTGCACGAGTGTAAAGCATGGGCGGGTCACTGGGTTCACACAAAATAAAGCTCCCGAATACACCATACATGCAGAATTCCTTATTTGCGTGTCCCAACTGTCTTTGAAACTAACAATTATCTAGAATTAACTGTAAAGCTTAAGGGCAGGTTCTACACATTTTGAACTTTTTTAAACCTCTGGGAATCCACAAATTTAAAAGAGAACCTTAAGTAATATAATATTTATATGATGAACAATATGACCAAGCGCCGGGTAAAAATCAAAACATGATTTACACCCGTATTCACAAACGTTACTATGCGGCCTCACAGTGCTCGCGAGCGCACAGGGCCCCTAAAACTAATTCATAAACAATACTTGAGTGACGGATAGCACTATGCGTCCCTTAAAATGAACGCACAGCTAAGCAACGCAGTGAGAAATGCCTTACTTAGCATAGCAATGCTACTTCACTGAGGAAAGTATCGTTTGTGAATACGGGTGTTAAATTAGTTGGTTTGATCAAAAATCTGACCCTAACTTATAATTTTAAACGTGTATGTCTACAAAAAGTCACGGAAAAAGATGAAACTTAAAAAAATATGTTAATCTTAATTTTTAAAAGGGCCTCGCAAAAACAAAAATCTTGAATAGTTATTTTTTTTTTATAAAAATAAAACTACTTTGTGTAATTTATTTCATCACCACCACTCTCAAAACGGTGAAGGAAAACATCGTGAGGAAACCGGCATCTCCTAGAACCAAAAATTTGTAGACATGTTCATCCGCATTGGGCCCGCGTGGTGGATTACGATTTATTCCCTCTCCTAGAGAGGAGCCTGAACTCACAGCAGTGGGAACATTTAAATGCTAAAAAATACTCAGCTCAACAACCGGCCCTTAACGAAAATCAACCATTTATTAACATACCGATGTGAAAATTTGTCACCTCGGTGATAGTTTTAAAGTATGACACGGTAATTGTAGGGTTTCATTCTGAACGGCAGTGATAGTCCAGTGCGAACGAAGGTGACAGGATAATGTATCAACATGTAACATGGTCAAGGGGTGACAGCGATTGAAAGGTTCTATTGTATAGCATAATTTTGTGTGTACTTTTAGCTTTTTGGTGACAGATTTTGCATAAAACGGAGCGGATTTGGGAATGTGTCAAATTTTGAAAATGGAATATCCTTTTGAAAAGGAGTGCATCTTTTGAGTCTTTTTTTTTTGTTAATTTTGTCTTCGCATGGTTTGTGCATTTAACCAGTGTCAGGTTTAGAAAGTACTAAGTATTCAGTTACTTTTAAATTCATTAGAACGCGGATGAATACTGTAACATTGTATTTGGCAGCAAATGTATCGAGTCAGCCTTCTTGGTGAGCTTCCCTCATGTAGTCTTCTTTTTATTGTTGATATGTTTGCTTTTGTCCGCTATCTCACCTGCTTGAAAGTGATGATGCGGGAGACGATGGAGTGCAGGCACCTACGAGAACCAACCTATTTACTCTAGACTTAAAGACATGCGAATAATTAAAAGATTGTACCCCAACATTATACGCCCATTGGCTGTGCAATACACATATATACAATACGTTTCGGTCGTATGTTATTTTAAACTAGCGACCCGATCCAGCTTCGCACGCGTACTGATATTGAATATATTATAATGTATTTATTATACACATAAACCTTCCTCTTTAATCACTCTATCGATAAAAAAAACGCATCAAAATCAGTTGCAATATCTTAAAAATCTAAGCACACATAGGGGCAGCGGTAAGCAACTTGGTTTTATACTATGTAATGATATACTTATTGATAGGATTTGTCAAAAACCTTCTCTCGCTTTGGTTGGTGCGAGAAGGAGTGTTTTGACACTCCTTCCACGCGCTGTAAATCAGCTTTTACTGACTAAAACCCACCAGAGTTCCGTCAGTCGCCCATTATTTATATTTAGTAGCTGTGTCAATTATAATTAAGCTAGCTTTCTTTGATATTAAGCAGTATCAATGATATAATAAATTTAATTGTTTTATAAAACACTGTCACCCTACATTTTTTCGGAAATTTAAACTAGATGAGACGGAACTTTGGGCGGTTCATTGAGTCCAAAGCCAAGGTAGCTGCTAGAAAACTCGGCGTTCTTGCAAAAGTCCGACGGTACTTCACACCGAGTCAGCTTCTAATGTTGTACAAAGCTCAGGTCCGATCGTGTGTGGAGTACTGTAGCCACATATGGGCTGGCGCTGCAAAATGCCACCTAGCGGCTTTGGATTCAGTGGAAAGGCGTGCAAAGAGGCTGATTGGTGACCCAGATTTGGTTGGATCCAGTCTTCAAAGTCTCGAGCACAGGCGCAGAGTAGCCAGCCTTGCGGTTTTCTACAGGATGCATTTTGGAGAGTGTGCGCAGGAATTGCATGATTTGATTCCGCCATCCCAATTTCACCTTCGGACATCCCGGCGTACGGCAAGTATCCACCCTTACGTTGTTGAGACACCTGCGGCCCGGACTAAGCGTTTTGCCTCGTCATTTATACCGCGTACATCGAGGGATTGGAACAGTTTGCCGACTGCAGTCTTTCCGTCCGAATATAATTTGGGTGTCTTCAAGGCTAGAGTGAATAGGCTCTTAATAAACTAGTGCGCCTTACCATCAACGATTGCATCACTGCTTACCATCAGGTGGGATCGCAGTCAAGCACTAGTTTATTGCAAGTTAAAAAAAAAAAAAAAAAAAAGAAGGCTAGATAAGGAATCTTTAACGAATAATAATGAAATATATTTGTTGCGGAAACTCCTTTCATAACTACACAATGACTAAAAATATGAAGTAAAGAAAAGTAAACCCCATGTATGTCGGATTCCATATTTCTTAAGGATTTTATGTCAAATTACCCGTCGTTTCACCTACGTCACCTTCATCATGTTATATAGTCTATTTTCTATATCCTATAAACTTTTTTATAAATTTTTCAGTAGCTTCTACTGCTTATAAACATGCAATTTTCTTTTTTCCGCACTTGTGCAGAAAAGTGCGCGAGCTCGTCCCCGTTACAATGTATTGTATTTATCGTATTAGACTGGGCGCCGAGCGTATTAAGCTAGCTGGTCAACCTCAATTTATTTATTGCTTCATAAGTGTACCCCAAATAAAATGGGATTAGGGTAGGATGATGATGATGATGATGAAGTGTATTGGAAATCGTCGTTTAATATACGTGAATATCAATCCTTGCACCACAACGGGTCCTTAATACTATGTCTTCTATATCTGTTGCAATTACAGACTTTCTTCACGTGTGTTAAAATACACTATTGTCAGTCCGACCAGTAAATTCAGAGAATAGCACCATTAAATAAAATAAAAAACAGAAAACTCTTCTGTTTATTTGTATAAGTAACTTATTGATAACTAAGGTATTGGTAGAAGATCTATAATTCCTCATTCTAAGTTTTTTAACAATATTGTAGTGTTATTGATAAATTCTTACCTTTAAACCAGGAGCGTTGGCACATGTTACCATAGCCATGCGTTGATTACAAAGTCTCTCTTCGTCAACATATGAAAACACAGTCACTTCAGTCTATTAACTTTAGGCATATACTTAAATACGATTAAAAAGTTTGCTGTTAAAAAAAAAGAAACTGATGTGATATGTCTATAGTTCGTTTTTTAATCCTAGACTACGATTTGACAACTTTAAATGTCAAACTCCAGAAAATTGGGAACATATTTCTAGAATGTGACATTCTGAGTTGTCAAATCGTAGTCTAGAATTAAAAAACGAACTATACGTGGGAAAATCTCGAGCTGTATATTTGTAAAGAGGTTCTAAATCTGACTTCAATTGAAAAGGTAAATTGCTTTTTATTTGAAAAAAGAATCAGCTTTTTATTTGAAAAAAAGAATCATCAACGGAGTTAGCACTGAAATAAATAATTTTGCCTCAAATCAATGACTATGTAAATGGAATATGACTCTTTGATGCTAACTCCTTAAATATTTTTTGTTTTAGAAGTTTCTAACAATGCTAAAAATCTCATTGTCAATATTTCGAAGTTATTTTCATATTTCGTTTCGTTAACTTGATTACAAAAAGACCAGTAGGCCTTCGAACAGTCTCGATATCTCCCGACGCAAGACACGGTGGTCGCCATTATAAATCATACAAAAATAAATCACTCACGAGGTTAAAATGTGAAATACTTTCTCTAAACAAAAGGGCATTGTTTATGCAAAAGTGCATTCCGACTCGAATACTTTTCGTCGCCTGCCAGTATTTTTTTTATTCGGATAAAGTACATTATGCGAGTCGATTTATCGATAAATTTTATATATGAAACCGTCGTGTTGTATGATCACGATCGCCGTTTTAAACTAAGACAGAAGTGAAATATATCGATATTGATGAAAGTAGCATCGAGAATCGAAATGAATCGACGTTAAAAATGTGTGAGCAGTTCTTTGTGGCGTTTTTTATGGAGCGTTAGTCATTGTTTGTGTTCTCGTCTTTGTAAAGTGCGTTAAACTCGTTACTTAATTTGTAAATTTCTACAAATATTCCTTTCTGTACATAGCCAATTTTTGATTGTTACGCTATGACTATTTGGCAAATTATCGCCTAACATATGAAGCTATTCCTTTGGTATTTCCGATGCAAATTAGATGATTAAGCTCCGATTATAAAAATGACTGTAAGGTTTCTTAAAAAATAAGAGAATAAGGAAAAATGCATTTAGTAATAAAATCTGGCGGTACACCAGAAACAGAGGCAGTGTTATATTTTAATAGCATCCCTTATTCGTTTTGTACAACATCGAGATTTATTCACGTTACTTTGATGGCTTATAAATCATTTGGGGCCTAATTAAAATCGCCCTTTTCGAATGCGCATCCTCGCAGTCGCTAACCCGTCGATATAATTTACGATATCTCTCGCTCATTCGCGCATAAACTTTCTAATTTGCAGCCCAACGGCTCTACAGACTGTTGCAAATAAATTGGTCACTAATAAAAACAACACCTCCAGTAAAAACTATAAAAATATATTGCCAACAGTCAATGTTCAAGTTTGTTATGACCACACCCGAAACTCCGTTGATGAGAGCCCTTAACGTCTGTCAAAGCAGCAATTAAAAGGCATCGGTGTTGCCATAAACCGAGGATTAATTCCCACCTTTTACGATTAAAAAATAAATAAAATTTCGCACGTAGACTTGCGTGTCGGCATTCATTTGGTGGATTTGTTCGTTTTATACAAGATTAATGCTACCTTATTGGCACAAATAATTTGTTCACGTATGTATCACTACGTTTGCGCACAATTCTCAAGTCGAACGCTTGACGGGAATCGCTTTTTTTTACAACGTGTAATTGTTTGACGCGTGATTTATGATAAAGCTTTGACTTTATCGAAAGCGGTTTTTATTTTTTTTATGGTTTTATAATCGTCGTTGGCGACCGGAAAACTTGTGGGATTTGTTGTTCTTAATTAGTGGCTATACTTTATTTTTGGCGTTAAAAGCGAGACGTAAAGGTCACCCGCGATTATAGGCTTAAGCTGTATTGTTTGATGGCGTAATTTAAGCGATTTATTTACCTTTACTACACACTAATCAGGAATAAAATATTCACTCGCGAACTCTTGGAAATTATGATTATCCGTCCAAGTCGAGTAATTTATTTTTAAAGCTCGTAAAATCTCACTCTTTCAGCAATAAAAGTAACATTTTAGCGAAGTTACTAACACGGTCAGAGATTATGGCGTTCGTTTACTAAAAGCGTTAACATTCAGAAATCACTCGTCAAACATTGTCGTGACACTGAGAAGTAACTCAGTATTTAGGAAATGTTGATAATACTCAAAACGGGCGCATTTACATATATTAAGAATCCGAAACCGAGCACGGTACGCCTCGCAAAATAAACACACACGAAAATTCGTAAAAAAAATGCAACTTTCGCATATCACACGCGAGCGTATTTCACATAACAACCGTTCGTTTTAACGTTAGGAAAACAGTACGGAAAAAGTAAGACAACGAGATGAGAAAAGTTACTTTAAGAATATACGGAAGTTAATTAGAAACGGAACGAAAAACAACCGTAACTGGTGGCGAAGTTGGCCGTTCTAGCGCGGCCAATGGTACAAGACACACACACAACGAACCCTCACCACCGCGGCGCTAGGCATTTGCATACCGCCCGCCCAGACGCGCGCCGCCGCCCATGACGAGCGACAGGGACGAACAGACCCGACGCCACGCGACAATCCGCGACTGAATCCTTCAAAAACAAAACTTTTTAAATTTTAAAAATCGAACTTTAAAAATGGAATGTTTTTTGAAATTGACAGTTAACAGTTATATTTTTATTATTATTTTTTTATTTAAGGTTTGAACACACGCAAATGAGGTTATGAATAGAGTAGTGAAAAAGGACAGGAATAAATTTATCGCCGTCGCGTCGGAAGCGACACAGTTTGATAAGTTGGCAGACAATTCGTGCGATGGAGGAGAGCATGAATGAGCTTAGATGGTCGTAATCCTTTAATGAACATGTTCGCGTGCTTGTTCGTGTGTGCAATGTGTTGTTCATGTCGAAATGTTATTTATGAGCCTCTATTTAACTGCCTGTTTTCGAGTTTCGAATGGCAACATTAAAATTTAGCTAATCGGATTTAGTTTTTATTGTAGCTGATATTTGTAATGTTTAAATGGTCATTGGATGAGGATCTGATGTTCTTTTGTTTAGAGATTCTTTTTTATAAACATTTATAGATCATACAGACACACAAAGAGAGGTTTTGTTATTTTAATGTTATTAAGGAAATCTTTAAAACTAGTTATTTCAAACTATAAATATCTACTACTAACTCTAGTATTAAATTTTATAAGTCAGACAGATACAGAAAGAGTGGTTTTGTTATTTCAATGTTATTAAGGAAATCTTTAAAACTATTTCAAACTATAAATATAAAAAAAAATCTACAGCTATACCATTACTATGAGTAATTTAGTTGTCTGATTTAGTTTTTAGAATTTAAATGTATTTCTATTCACTATCATTGAGATTTCAATCGTTCTGTAATTGTTGCTAATAGGAATTTTCCATTAAGTTTTGTATTCTCAACAGGAAAACTGAACAGTAGGTACGTAACATCACATTCTGTATCCTAAAAACTAAGAATTCAGTTTTTTACACTTCCCATATCTTGATACTAATTATAATTAATAATTATTATTTTTAGCAGACTCCATATTTATTACACATTGTTTAATTGCATCAAAAATCCTCAATAAAGATTTTGATTAACTAATTAGCATTTTATTTTTTGTTTTAATTTCGGAATCTTTTTTATCCTTCATTTAAACTTAATGATGAAATCTTGAAATGTGTCAACAAAAAAAGTTAAAGATTTTTTGGGAAAAAAGTTTACGACATTGATTTCTGACTGCATAAATAAATCAGACAGGAATATTTGTGTTTGGTGCGCCTCATAAAAAAAGGGTAAATTTAGGCAAGTAAAATATTTATTTCATTCTTTTACGTTGGTCAAAGAAAAGAGGTTTCTATAGAGCCGTTATGAATTCAGGCCGGTAACCTTGAACGTTGTTTAGAAATTTTTCCTCAAGAAAATTAACACAAGGGTTGCATCTCCACTAATTTTCGCCACAATATCGCTGATGAAATAACTTGCCAAACTACATCTATGTATGTGTCTCACCCTTAATGAAAACACACAACAGACAAGAACATTGTAATTACGAGGAGTAAGAGATTTATTACGCGAGGATAGGAAACTAACCACACGTGACCGACCGTCGCATTACAAACATCACATAATGCGGAAGTTAACCACACAAAACTCCACCTTACCATTATTGTAATTAACACCAATTTCCCAAGTAAGGGAAGAGGCTCTTCAGATATCTGTTTACTTGTCCCAGCGCGTGCATATGCATTCCTGTTCCATGTGTGAATACCACGAAAGCGGAACATGTAGTAGTTAATTTTTGCGCAAAGCTCGGGTGAAAGAGAAGTCCGCTCATTTACAAATAGTTTGCTTAAGTGTGAAAGAGATAGGAACAGTGGGGGTTAATTAATGAACGTGGAAGCCTGCGCTCTTTATTGCTTTCGTGGCTGGACGCTAAGACGTCGTCGGTTAAGGAGTTTTCCGCTGAGAAAATATCACTATAGTTAGATAGGGTTTGTTTTTCTTCAACCACCATTTACAGATATAATTTTCATACAGCAAACACTGCGGAACTTCTCATAAAAGTTTTTGTAGCAATCTCTAGAGTAGCACTAATTGGCTCCACCATTTAGCGTTAGGAAAATTTTATTAGCACGTAATTTACCAAGTTAATTAAATGGAAAAGTCGCCGCGGCGAACCTTTGCTAAGTCCACGAGACACCTGTTTAATTACATAGGATATCCGAAACTCCTACGTAGAACATTTCATTAGACGTCCAACCTTCAGACGAACTCACTCGACACCCAAATAAAAAAGGCGGCGGCTTGCGAGAGTGTGGTTTGCACCTTCGGTTTGTTCTGCCAGACTGCTATTAGATTTAGCCGGGTAACCGTACAAATATAACCATAAATAGTGTACGCTTAATGTGGTGAATGTTTTCTTAATTTCATCCCGCTGCGTGTGAGTGTAGTGGTTAAGAAATTAAGAAAATGCTGTAACGTCCGCACGCCACTTAAGTCCCCTCTCCTAAGAGAGTGTATTGTCTCCTCCTTGGATGGTTTTTGTTCTAATAAAACTCCTTAACGTTTGTTAATGAGCGTAATAACCTCTTCTGTTTGTTTGTTTTTGTTTTAATGAACATTTTTATGTTGTTTTTGTTTACTTGATTAACAGGATTTATCTTTTTATTGCTGTTTTATTGGCGTCTGTGGTTTTGAAGGGAATTAATATGACACAGCCGTTGTGAATCATGAACTTTGTTACGTGAAAGTTTGGTATTAGAACTTAAATCTAGTACATTATTATTTCAGCCGAAAGGCCTTCCTCAAGTATGGCCACAATGAACGGTCCTGTGCATCTCGCATTCATCAGTATTGTCAAACCTTTTCATCATAATCTGTACATCTAGATAAATTATGTTAATTTTTAAAATGTATTTATTATTATTTTATATTAATGCTTTATTTACCTATTAAAAGGCTGACAATTTTATGTCATTCTTATCTATGGTCCTACTACATGGTAAAGGCTTCTCTTTCCTCTTTGATGCATTTTTTTAATCACAATGGAATGATAAAGAAATTTTTGTATATACGTGTGCATATTTGTAACCCCTTTAAGCTGAAACGGCTGAACGGGTTAGGATGAAAATTGCCACACAGAGAAGCGGTCTCGTAAGGATCGATCATTTTGTACGTCCACTCTATCAAGAATCCGCTAAAAGAAGCTGGTTTCAAAGAAATTTGTTCATCATAACCTTTTTTCTAACTCAGTGGTTAATTAAAAGGATCTTACAAAGGACCTTGTCCACACATGAGTGCAGATATCGATCGCCGTCCATTAGATAAACTCAAGAGTCATATTTTAGTGGAATGCAATTATAACCGACCGGGGTGTCACTAGGGGTGGCACACACTGTCACTACGCACTCGTACATTCAAATATTTGTACGTACACCCTGTCTGTGTGATCGGGCAGGGCTGGCACTCGTGCGTTTGTGAGTCGGTGGATTCTACAATTAATTATTAGGTATGGATTCTTTAAAAAAGTTGTAGCAGTAGCAAAGCAGAGTAGTTGAAAAACTGGTAGAAAATGTTCACGTAATTGAACGATGTATTTAATATTCTGTTTAAAAAAAGCTGTTGATGATGATGATGATGATGTTTTAATATTCTGTAGATCGCCAATGCTTCAGATAGCTAGACCTTTTGCTCTTGATGTAGTTACATACATGCATTACTGTCTAGTATATAAATTTACCCAAGACATTACAAGTATTTAAATTCAAAGTGTCACAGTTTTGTTAGAATTTCATAAGAATATTCTTATGAAATTCTAATTATAAGAATATGACTTAAACAATTTTTTACCCTCCTACCCTCATCTCTCACTTTTATTTTTGATAATTTATGTATATGGTAAAATAGCGTTTGCTAGGTCAACTAGTATAATAATAATGAGAAAAGGTACTCTTGAGAATGTTAATTCCAAAGAATTCTCACTTGTTGTTGTTAATGACATATTTCATTATCAATAATAGTTATAGTTTTCCTGTATTAAAGATTTTGGTAAGTTACTACATGACAATCAGGTCAAAAAGTACTTGAAATCCAACTTTAGCAAATAAATTTGATCTAGATTACATTCTTCTACAAAAATCTACGGCGTAGCACTTTCGTAGCACTTCGTAGCTCCTTCGATCTGATACTAGAAAAAAATATTTATCAAAACTCTAATATATTTCCTTATATCAGATATGTAATGATTCCTTATTGCACCTCTATTACCTCAAGTGACAGCCCTAGCGTCACATAAATGTAACCGGACGTCACCCTAAGGATTAGTGGCGTGGCTATGAGATTACCACATCGGCCGCTAATGAAGAATCACCAATTGCAATTAATAATTAACTTCATTTATTTTTATTTTTTTCTTCAAATATTATAAAAATAATTTTGATACTTTTTGGATGTGTCATAGAAGGTAGGATTGTTAAAGGTGTGCTTTTAAAAAGTGATCTCATTCAGTTACGTTCAGGGTCGCATTGGAACGCCTACAAACTGTTTCTATATGGAGCTAAATAATACAAATACACAGTATGAAGTGTCAATGATATTATAAATATTATAGCATTGTCTTTACTCAGAAAGTAAATATCAAATATTGCATTCTGCCACAATATGGTAATAACCACAAGAGCATTTTAAACCACGTAAAATGCCATCTCGTTTTAACTGAAAATAACTTTCTGCAAAAAAAAAACTGACTAAAGAGCTGAAATCATCCATGTATATCACATTGTCAAACGAGCATAAACAAAGATGCAATTTGTAAAATTAACAACATCTAGTTATGACAGCTGACAGAGTATAATTTTATCAAATAATTAAACACGCATTTCCAACACTAAACTAAACGGTCGAGACCGTTAATGCCCCTCTATTTACGTACGAATTTGTCTCAAGAAACATGAAAGCTGAACAAACTGCATTTCACTACTTACTCGACCAAAAACAATCCAAAGGTTCGTCAGCGACACTTCGCTGCAATTAATTCAACGTATGCAAGTTCATAACTCACATAACATACTCATCGCTGATCGTAAATAACGTCCAAATGAATGCTCGAACTCGAACAAAAGTTTGTTTACATTTCAGATGCGAAACGTCACATGTATCCGACTTTTGACAGATGATCATAAGCTAACACAAGCGCAGAACATTTACATACGCGGGTGGACGCGACGAGTCTGCTTGCAACGGAACGTTTCGTGTGCTAATGTAAATACTCTTTTGATTTTGTTAGTTTTGCGTTCCGTTTTCAGCTCGTTTTTCGTGTGTCCGTCACACAGTTTGCGTTAGTACTGACCACAGCTTAGGGCGCCGGTCGTACGGCGGTGTGCGTGTGTGCTTTCTGCACGCGATCACTCGGAGCTTTAACGAGTGGGGCGCGCGCGTGTGTGCGTACGAACTTTACTTGTGGAAGTATCAGACTAGACTCATTGACTGCGGCCCTTATTGTATGAATGTGGAAAAATTATAGTGTGGAGTGTTTTGCCTGAAACAGCGATGCGTATTGTTTATGTCCTCCGCTAGAGCACTTAAGTCTCCCAATTTGTGGAGGACGTTAATGTCACAGAGCTTTGTCTCGAGACGCATTATATCTTACAAAGTACTGTAATTAAAATTGTTGGGCAATGTTAATTATATTTTGTTTTGATTTATATATGCAGATTGAAAATGATTTTGAGAACTTGAACTGCGTAATTGAACTTAATTGTATTTTTTGTTATTTTAATTTAAAGTCAATATTACTCTACAATGGAATTCTCCAAACACTGAAATTGGGTCTCATAAAAGAAAAATAGAATACAAATTCAAATGTCATTCTAAAACAACATAACCACAAATTCAATTAGGGTTCACTCGCAAAATCAAATTCAAAACCCGCTCGCAAAAACGACAAAGTACAAAATGTCATACTTGTGTAACAAAACAAGTATAAAGGCTAAACGTTAATCACGGATAGTGTGAACATTTGTAAGTTAGTATATCATGGCAAGTCAAAACTTGGTGCTTGCATTCTTAAAGTTGAAATTGCACATTTATCACTGCGGACCATGCGCCCGATGGTCCATTAAGAGATTTTTCTGAATCATAAATCTCACTTCGCCTCATCTCGCTTCGATACTACAGATATGGAGTAAACAGGAATGCGAGCTCCTGAGATATTGTCTCGAAGTTAGTGCAAAGATATCATATACATTGTTTTATTCGGTATGAGTTATATTGTTCTATTTTTATGATATTTTACGTTCATTTCTATTTTATTAAAGTATCTACAATTTTTCTGCTGGATACAGAAAGTAAATTAATTATAGTGATCTAAACTTTTGTTAACACGATTAAAGAATCATAGATAACCTAAAAATTTATTAATAGTTAAATTAAAATTTTGTCATAACATTTAAGTTTTTTATTTTTATATGGAACCCAATCTCAATAAAATATTGGAACACTATTGTAAATCCGGCCAGTATTTAAAACTTTGATGAATTCGATTTTTGAATAAAGTACCCAACGTTTTATGCATCTGGATTGCTTTTACAAACACGACCTTGTGTCACGGAGATAAAATTCAAAGTCAAATGAGTAGTTCAGTTGTATGGTAGTCTTTAAGCTATCATGTATTTTGTTCTAATTATAAGTTAGGTCGTTTAATTATTGCTTACGTTTTTGTACTTACGTCATCGGACCACGCCTGTATGGCTGAGTACGTACTTAGGAATAAAGACTCTTTTGTTTATTCTTCTATGAGAATTTCATAATGAATGATTGAGCCGTTCGATGGAGGAAGCAATTAAATGATGTTAGGTAGCCAGGGTTTTGTGTTTAAGTACATCCGTTTACCGTACGAGTAATTAGCTTTGTGCTTGAAATTGTGCTGTATTAACCTGAGTATTAAATCGGTTTGATTTTAAGTAATAACGATCCGTTTTTATTCTGTGTATTTATTTTTATATATATATTGTATTACATTTTTAAATATCTCTTAAAAAAAAAACTTTAAAAACATCAATAAAAAAATATGAAAATTGGTTTATAGTAAAACTTTATTTTCTAATAAGTAATGCATCAGTTTTATAATTTGGTTTCATTCATTCATTTACGTCAACAGTATTCTTCATTTATTTTAGTGAAATGACATATCTCTGACTTTATATTAGTATTATGTCATATTACTAGATACGTACGAACAGTAAAAAGATGTATTGAACAAGAATTTATATTCGACATCTGCCGGGATTTCGTGAAATCCCTGATATCCTCATTTCCCTGCGATATATTATATAAATTTATATTTTAATAACCATGATACGTTGACTTGTTAGAGCAGTGGTGACTCAGTGGTACAGGTCCCGATTTCCGATTTGTAGGTCGCGTGTTTAAATCCAGCCAGGCGCATTACTTTATGTAATTTATTTCATCATCACTGCTCTCAAGACGTTGATTATTATAAGAACATTATAAAGTTGATTAATGCACCACACAAAGACACATCAGGGAGAGACAGACTTTTACTGACTAAAACCCTTTTTCTGTGAACAACTCTTTCGGTTGATCCACAGCCCATACGATTTATTAGAGTAAATCCCAAATCCCGTATAGAAGAAAACGTCGGGGTCCGTATCTTTGTCACTATTGACATGGTAACTGTCCTAATAGCACAAATGTTGGCCAAGTTCAATTACCTTGACCAATATATGCGCTATATACTACTAAACTTAAAATAGTAAACCATCATAATCATTACATCACTACACCATCATCATTATTTCAATTCTACATTTATAACATAACTAGCTTCTGGTAGCAATTTTGCGCACATGAATGTAGATTTCTCATCAAACATTTGCTCTGGTTAGGAATCGAACCCACAATTTCCGGCATAGCAGTCCACTAATCACTAAACTAACAAGCCAGTCAATTTTTTTTGCATTTTTTTAAGACATGACTTCAAGTTTCATATTTCTAAGCATTTATAACACTTATCCGGTCTGAATAATGCATAATAAGACTGACCCGTGCCACCATTACACAAACATATATCAAAGTCTTTCAACTCCTTAAAAGTCTTTCAACTCTTACAAAGTCTTTCAATCCTCAGTACTTAACGTGTCACAGGATATAATTTAAAAATAATATTTTATCGCTAACCAGTTATAATAATGTTCAAAATTAAATAGCTTTGCCGGCCACATGGCATGGAAAGGAAGTGCGTATCGTCTGTCAGGGCTGCGTATAATGAAACGTGGTCATTTTCTTTCAACCGGCCAGTACAATGAAGACAATAAGATACTACGCGTCGGGAGCTCATCCGGAGGGGCATTTCAAATTCGTTTGAGTTTTTGACTGTTTTTTTTTTTTTGCAATGGCGCTTTTTTATTCACACTTGGTTTGCTAATGAGTTTTTGTGTGGATAAATAGGGATCTCTAGATTCGTTTTACAGTTTAATGTAAATAAGTCAAATCAACTGATTGTGGTTGTTACAGGATGTGTCAATTTATGTTAGAAGTGTGTTTGATAAGAAAGAATATGAATGTTACAAAATGTATGCCATATTTCAAGGTTAATCTGAAGCTTTTGAAGGGAAAGCCCGGAGACTAAGACAAATTAAGGAACAGAAGTGTGCGTTTTAGTCAGTAAAAGTCTGATACTATCGCGCTCCGTTTCAGAGCGTGAGAAGTCATTTGCTGATTTCCTACCAAACAAAATAAAATCTCATCATCATTCTTTTTGCCATAAGGCACCCAGTGTTGAATATAATGATGTTTTAAGGTTCCATTCCTGAAAAATGTTTCCTGATAGTAACAATACTCAAGGTTGAATAAGTTACTTCAAGACAACCACTCTACCTTTGATTAAATCGTCGCTTTCCATCAAATGAGTGGTGAAGCGCTAGTAAGCCACCCATAAGTGTCACCGTAACGACCGGTCTTTAACGTCTTGCATCCATCGGATCCCGCTTACTTCACCAGGTTATCAGTCGACCTTCTAACACTGCGTCTTCCTACAAGCAATTAAGCAATACTTCGTCTCACAACCAACTAACACATCGTCTAGAAAAAAACACTCAATAATTTCAAACAAAATTCCTAGACGTAAATACTTGTAAGTCAACATTCTCGCTACTGTTTTGTTTTAACAATTATTTGCTGCAAAGTCAAACATAACTCCGGGAGTACTTTGCAGGTCTAAAGACATGTTTAGATGATAGATAATATATGTTATTCGTCAGCGAAGAATGGCGAGTTTACTGCGTAACACGGACAATTGCGACGCGCACAGTTTTACAACGAGGGCGGTTAAAAAGCTTCGCGTTAAGGCGAACTGCGTTTACACCGAAGTGTAATTGCACAGGTGTGTAAAAGAATTCTTAGAGATTGTTGTAAGTAACAGAAGTTTAAGGAATTTCTTAGGTACATGTGAACATTAGAAAAAAAAAACAAATATTACTCAAAATTGAATTTAGTTTTAGGTCTATATTTATAGTATTTTTTAAGGAAACTTCATTTAATCCAATCGACTTGCACCATGAAAACAGTAAATATTCGTCAAAAACTGTCAACAAATTACCTACCAATTAGACAACCTGACAATTAAATTTAGTCAACATAAAATGTGGGAGTTGGGCGACAAGTGAGTGACATAGGAGAAAAATTAGTACTTTTTCAATCTTACCTACACTTACACTGAAATAATACTAGCATACAATCCCGATATCTTTATTTTTTCTCATGTAGTATTCTTGGTATATGTTGTTTTAATTAGTATAGTATATATTTTATTTATGGGCCAACGTTGCCTGAAAATAAAATGGTTATTATTATTATTAAAAAACTCATCATACAGCGGTATACGCTTTTGCGTATACCGCTGTATGCTTTTCCTATTCCTCTGCGCACAATTTTTAAAAAACGTAATGCGTAAGTCCACTCTAGTTCACTGATTCATCTTTTTAACATGCATGTTACAAATCGGTGTAAAGACGTACCCTTTTAAAATTGAAAGTGACGTAACTGCTGTTTTAGTGCGCAATCGGCGGGCTAAAGTCGTAAATCAAAGTTTTAGTGTCGAAATGTTGGGATGCGTTGGCCACTGGGGTGGCCAGCTTTAAAAATATATATATTTTTTTTATAAAAAGGGCGTCAGAAATAAGAAACAATATGACATTCGGCCAGTATTCGACTATTGTTCGGAGATGTATGATGTGTATGAAAAAGTAAACGATACAATGTTGTGAGTAGGTTCTGAGGAATCTAACAATTGATGTTGAAATTATTTATTGTTGTTGAATCATACTGAACTTTGATTTTTTTTTTTTTGTAATTGAATAAGATTTTTTGAAGATGACATTGAATTGAAAGGCCTTTGAATTAGTTAATTATCTATAAAATTGGACAAATCCGTTTTCGCTAAGTGTCATATAACTTAAAAAGATGAAAATGTTTGTACAATCTGTGTAACTCTTGGTTAGATAGATCAGGTTTGGAACAATTTGCCCGCAACTGCAGTCTTCCCGTCGGATTATAATTTTTAAAGTGAATAGGCTCTTAATAACCTAGTGCGCCTCACCATCAACGATTGCATCACTGCTTACCACCACGCAGGATCGCAGTCAAGCACTAGTTTATATCAATTAAAGAAAAAGTTTTACTATTTCAAACCAGTGAACTTATTTAAGATAAAAATAAAACAATTTATTAGGTACTACGCATGAACTAGTAAATTGATATATATTCGTTATTCGCAATAATTTATTGAATTATTTTAGACGCTACTGGTATTAAATTTTTTAATGTATTTCGTGGACATTTGCGAAAATAACTTTAATGTAGCCATAAATTCAAATTCTGTCTAGTTTATGGCTTTCTTGAAAAATAACTACGGCTCTGGAGAACTTTTATTGACTCTATTTTTATAAGTATTTTATTGATTAACAGTTTGAATATTTTTTTATGTTTACTTAATAAATATTTTTCCTCACGGAACATTACATTTACGCATGACCTCTGTACCTATTTTTCTGTTTCCTTCTTCTTTACTTTTATTATTATGTGTGTAAAGAGTTTATAATTAAAAAAAATCCTAGTTCAATACTACACTTGGTTGAAAACATTAATCACAAATTAATTCAATTCAATTTTAATATTTAATTTTACAAAGTATTACTTTTGGATTCGTTCCCGTGTCTCCATGAGAATTGGACATTTTGGCAGAATGCAAACTAGCCGAAGTAATAAAGATATCCGCCAGGACATCTTCATTACTTTTTTCGATTGTTCAGCATTACCAAGGTTACTGTCATAGCAAGAAGAATCTCAAAGACTCAATGATCGCAGAACAGATGGTCAAAGGGACCGAAAGGTTTTGAACTGCACACGGAAAGGCGCAGCGTTGGAATATCTCCCACTAGGTGGACCAGCGACCGGGTGAGAGTCGCGGCAACGGCGACATAAGGTCTAGGCCAACGTTGGACGTCTTTTAACAGAAATGATGATGATGATGAAAAGAAGCCTAAGTTTAAAGACGACCTTCCAGAACTTCCTGATTTAATTAAAAAAATAGTTTTAGATACTTTGCGGTCAAAACGTTCAGGTCATCTCTTCCGAGACATTTCTGGCCATACGACCGACGATCGACACTTTTGAGACTGGCTCGTCTTTAGCCATTAAACTTGGCATAGTTGTCAGTCTTTTTGGATCGTTTTTGGCGTATCCAAAAAACAGCAATGTGAGAGAGATCTTCTACGCCTCTAATGAATTTAATTTTGTATACTTTCATTTAGATTTTTAAGTAATTAGGTTGTAAATACTCATAGCTAATTTATAAGTCATTTGATTGCATAAACCTTTACTTAAAAGCAAACACAAAAAGGAAAGTATAGAATAGATAGGTTAATAGAAACTTATGTAATTAACTTGAACACTGATAGCTACAATAATCTCTATTACAATTTAGCTGAAAACACGTCCCTCCCACAGAATCCCTCACATTTAAACCAAAGTACTCCACTATCAAAACAGTATTACTTACAGAATTTTATCATCACAGGAGTAGGATTGCACTAACAAAGTAACCATGTGATATCCAAGGCATTGATGTGCGACCCAGGTGGGCGACTTAAAACCCTTCGTACTAGTAATAGTCTCCTAAAGGTCCGTATATAATGATGATACCTGTAAAGGGATTCATAATAGACATTATTATGATGTAATGTAATGAAACGTGAACGGAACGAAAAAGACGCCATTTTTTTTTCGGCGAAATTTGAATAGAGAATGTATTTTATTTTGGGAAGATTGGTTGTTGATAAAAATTTGTTTACCAGTCAGTAACTTTGTATGAAAGATTACCTAATAATGTTTTTTTTAAGGTAAGATAATCATGACTTCTCCAGCTTTAAGGAGGATGTTTGAGATGGTGTCTAGCGTTTCGAAATTCAAACTATGGCCTCAGTAGGCTTCGGCCCTTCTAGGCCCATTCAGTTTTGCTGAATTTTCTTTAGAGCGCACGTGGACTACTATGCGCCTTCGATTTTCAATTTAGTTGAGGTTGGTTTTTTAGTTGTTTTACATGGAGATTCTACCTGTCTTATTTCCACAACCCAGTAACTTGGTAACGAGACCCCTTCCCAAGGCCCCTCGGTAAGACTAGATGTCAGTTTTATGGATTTCCGAGACATGACATAATATTAAAGATCGAATGATATTGCGACTAAATATTCACCGTTCTTTAATTTGAATAAAAAATAAAAATTCGTTTATTTAAATCATCAAGAAGTCAGATAGAAATATGGTACTGATTGCACATTTCAAAGCACATATTTCTAGAGAAAAAATGAGCAAGAAATTCTATAAACACAATTGAAAACAAGACCATTTTTGTTCACTCTCTATGGTTTATTAACCTAGATAACCATTTTCAGACTGATCTTAGTTTATTTATTTACATTAGACTATTTTTTGGAACAGAAATTAAATACTTTTTATACGTCATATGCATAAGTGTAAATGTCACTGGAACTGGCAGAAACGTTTGAAGCCAATAAAAAAAAAAGAAATAAGAATTAGTTGACATAGATTTTTCTTTTAATTCAGAGATTTTTCTTTTCGAGTGCACCTTGAGAAAAATATGCTTGCCTTTAACAAAGTTGTGGGGCATCCTTAAGAGCATGCGATTCTGACCATACCTTTACATTGCATGGCCTATTAATTGTCATATTTACAACTTTCCCTAGAATAAGTAAAGTAACTGGAGATGAGGAATTGTGTTACTTGATTTTACATCCTTTCTTGGAATTAGAATGGATTCTAATATAATGTTGCAAGTCTGTTGTAGGTAACACAATGCTTTTGTTTATACACTGATAGCTTCTCGCCATTATAAATTATAGCCTGTGTTAATCTTCTATCTATATAAATAAAAGGAGAAACTGACTGACTGACATTTCAACACACGGCCGAAACTACTAGAACTAGGAGCATAAAATTTTGAATAAGGCTTCCTTTTATGGCGTAAGTGAGCATTAAGAAAGGGTTTCCAAAAATTCACCCCCTAAGGGAATGAAATGGGGGTGAAAAGTTTGTATGAAGAAATCTACTCACAGGCGGGTGAAGCCGCTGGCAAAAAGCTTGTCTATATATATAAAAGGAGAAACTGATTGACTGCCATATCAACGCACGAAATTACTGGGACTAGGAGCGTGAAATTTTGCTCAGGGCTTCATTTTATGACGTAGGCGAACACTAAGAAAGGTCTTTTCAAAATTCAGCCCCAAAGTTGGTGTGAAAAACTTTTTCACGCAGGCGAAGCCGCTGGCAGAAAGCTAGTTCAGAATATAAAATTTTAACCTAACTCGAGAGGAACAAACAAATACACATACATACTTATAGTTTTGTATCAGTATTACTTGATAAAATAACACCTCATTCAATCAAAAGAACGGGCCCCATGTTAGGTAAAGAAACGCTGTGTATTTTATAAGGCTTTATACAATGTGTTGATTTTGTGAAAAGACTTTGTAAACTATTTATTAAGTTAGAGGTAGTTTTAGAGATTGGTCTTTTGTTTACATTTGATGTTATTATCCATTCTGTTAGACTGACCTGTCAGTCTAGTAGTTAGTGACCCTGACTGCTATGCCGGAGGTTGTGGGTTCGATTCCCACCTAGGACAAATGTTTGTGTCATGAGCACGATCATTTGTTCTGTGTCTCGGTGTAATTTATCCATCATATGTATGTATTTTAAATTATATAAGTATGTTTATCAGTTGTTTGGTATTATAACACAAGTTCTGCTTAGATTGAAACTAGACGGCGTTGTGTGATAATTGTCGAATATACATGTTGTATTATAATGTTAGAGTAAATATTAAAAAAAAAATGTGTGAGGTGAAGTATTTATAACAAAGACATTTAAAGGATTGCCTCTTCCTATATAGTGCAAATGGTAAAATACAATTTAAAAAAGATTGAAGTAGGAGTTTGATACGTTTTTGAGACTAAATCCACTTTACACAAGAGAACATAATCTGTAGGTGTATCACTTGCACATCGCTGAAGATAGAACAACATGGCGAAATATAGTCCACAATAAGGGAAAAGCAAGGTCACGCCCTGCGCATAGAGAACAAATTAAACAAGAAAGGTTGTTAAGTTTATTCATTACATACAACTTTACACAATGTAAATACAATCCTGATTTACATGCATTTTTGAACTAATGTTGGACAGACAGAAAGATAAACCTAATTCCACATTTACATCAAAGAAGAACGTGCAAGAAACTGCCATGGACTTTTAAATCGTGTATTATCTAGAACACACCTAACCCATATTAGAAAACAACTACAAACCTACATACAAATGCACTTCAAATTCCAATACCACGTTTGTTCACAACTTATTTCTCTGCCCCCTACGCAGCTTACAATGGAATGTAAAACGAAAGACAATCGCTTGTCTCCTTAATGAGTGGTTAGGCACAAAAGGTGATAGTAGGCGATTCATTTAGTCTGTGGTTTCACGCGTGCAAGTGCGTGAGGTTTTATGCAATGCGTTCGCATTATTAATGGCGGTTTCAGTTTTCTATGGCAAATTGTAATGTTTTTTGATTAGTTGGCGAGAGTTGAAATGGGGCAATTGTGCGGTTGCCTTTAAAGCACCTTTTTGAGTTAATCAAAATCGGACTAAGCGTTTTGCTTCGTCGTTTATTCCGTGTACATCGAAGGACTGGGACAATTTGCCTGCTGCGGTCTTCCCATCCGATTATAATTCTTCAAGGCTAGAGATAATAGGCTCTTATTAAAGTAGTGCACCACACCATCAACGATTGCATCACTGTTTACTACCAGGTGGAATTGTTGTGACGTTGTTTATAAGAAATGATTTTGTAGCTTAAAAGTTTCTGTTGTATTTTGCCTGCAAGCAAGCATGAACCCTTTTAAAACGAAGAAGGAAAACGTTGTGAGGAAACCGGTATATCCTAGAAACAAAAATTCCAAATCATGTGACATCCATCAACCCGCATTGGGACCGCGTGGTAGATTACGGCCTCTTTCTTTTTTCAGAGAGGAGTTCTGAATCCCAACAGTGGGAACATTATAAGGCTAATGCTATGTTGCTTATATATGCTATACTAATAAGATCGATGACTTGGTGAACATCACGGGTTTACGATGGATGCAAGATCATAGGACGTCTGTAAAAGTCTGACACTATCTCCCCTCAGACCAAGGGCGCGTAGAAGTCATTGAATGATTTTCCCACTGAAAAAAAAGGACTTTTATTTAGCAGTATCTGAATAGAGTAACAAAGGAATAATAGAGAATTATATCAGATGTTTACGTGTTTCGCCATATTTTGTTTTTACATTGAAAATTCATTTAATGACTGTTTCTGCCCCGAGTGCAGCGAGGGAGAGTGTCAGATTTCCGATTAAAGCCCACCTGTGTGTGTGTTGATAGAGACCCGAAAATCGGTTACTGCGCATTCAACGACCGCCATGATGGTTTAACTATTGTGACGAGGTTTATAAGCTGCATTTTGATTGCTACAGTAATCATTATAAGTCCTAATGATTGCAAATGTTCAAGAGAATAATGGTAACGAGCTGACTTATGAATGGTTCGCAAAGGCATGTTGATTTAATAGAAATTCTGATGACAGTAAACTAGTTGGTACAGCTCGTTTCACGGTGGTTGCCTGCAGCTGATTGGATAATGAGTGTTTGACTTTCATCGCTGAAGTACCTTCGACTATAGGTAGATTGTATGGTGTAGTCACTTACTAGGAACTACAACACTTTTGATGCAGGTGGGAAATCCCCAAAAACCACTTGGGCTATCTACCTACAGGTCAATGACTCGCTCAGCTGACGTTTATTTAAAGAAATTAATTTCGTATATGCGTAAATGCGTACTTTTAGTTAAGTTTACTATTTTTTATTTATGTGTATATATGTAGTTATAAAATGAATGAATAAATTGCGTCAATTAATTTGAGTTAAAAAAGTGCTTTATTTTTTTATTTTATCTTTACAAATCGATTCTGTTATATGTACCGGATCGACGCTTTACGGGTTTACAAGTATCAAAATTTAGCCGCGTATTTTACATCATAAGGAATCTGTGTAAAGAATTAAAACTGACACTCGAAAAGTACCGTCAATGCCGACCTCGAGATATCGTTCCATGGGAAGTTTCTGGTAGGTTCTAAACCGTAGTTATAGAGTACCAAAGCTGAGACTAGTTGCAGGTGTGGTCTTAGCCAGTAGGAACCTGACACAGACTCTCGTTTTTACTCTGAGTGGAAGAAAACTTTCATTGGAACAAGTCATTGAATCATTTTCTTGTCAAAAAAAAAAAAATAAAATTTTGCATGCGCGAGTCTGCAAGTTCGGGTTGGACTGAGGGTTTCCTTAACCTGTCTATGAAGAGATGAGACTCTGATTTTATAATTGAAAATTATTTAATTCCAAAAGAGTCTTGAACAGTTTTCCGAACGTAACGAAATAAAAATCTTACAGTATTTAGACTTTTTCCTATATTTGTGCTTGAGACTTTGTTTCCGGCTAAATTTCAAGATTGTAGGTCAACGGATGAATTAGAATTTTGATTCCTGTAGAGGATCGAAAGAAAAGACACGTTTTTCTTTTTTTTTTCTTCAACTTATCAGTTTGATTTTTTCACAAAATCAAAGAGCCGCAGACCTGAATAAATATGGTTTAAATTTCAGCTCATTACTTCCACACGTTTTCTAGAGAAAGGGTCTTGACTTGACGGAAAAACATACAATATCCCGTTTTTTCCTTTTGAGATTACGTAACCCTAAAAACAGCAAGTGTACCTAAATTTGAAAAGCGTCTAATCATGTCGTTGTCAAAGATATCTTAATCAAAACAGTTTTAATTAAAATAATAATGATAAACAAAATTTAAACTAACTAATGCAATGAACTTCCATCTAAAATGCACAATTTATTTGCTCTGCATAGGTACTAAAACTACATACCATAGTGTAGGAGCGATTCATTTAGTCTGTGGTCGGGAAATACACGTAGCAATGTGAACGGGATTATTATGCAATGCGTTTTCATAATTAATTGCATTTCACTGATCGTGTTATGCTTGCATAATCGTATCGATCGTATTTAAATATGGAACGGTATGAATAAAAGATACATGGCACTGGCATATTAGAGAAAAAAAAGTTTCAATAAAATAATGTTTTTAATTTGTTCCTTAATCAAAAATATTTAAATATGGAACATTGCGGATTTAAAAACAAAAATAGTGCCAATTTTTGCGACGACAAAATTTGAAAAAAAAAATGTATGGCTTTTTGTTCCTTATTCAAGAAGTATTCAAAGAAGGGATCATGTTTAAATATAAAGTTGTAGTAAGCAATGATGTAAAAGAGAAAGTGATAATTGTATGTTTATCACATTAAACACTTAGTATAAACCAACGCCATCCATTTTCGTGAAGCATTACGTGTCCCCACTATAAACAGATGCGGATATTATCTTGTTAACTTTATCGAACAAGAAGTTCACTTCATACGGTACAATTTTCGCAGCACTGTCGTGTATCACCGCTGTCACGTGTCATCTCTGATTAACTTTTATCGACGAGAGACACCGAAGTAACTACGTATCCCATACCGGAGAATCTTAAATCTGTAATCTCCACTTTTTGCATTCCCTCCCGCCTCGGGCAGCTATAACGACACAATAAACGTATTTTATACGCGCTCACACTTAACGTTTATATCTCCTTATAAGTAGATCGAGAAATAATAAAACTAAAGGAGAGCTAACATCAAGAAAGCAATAACATCATTATCATAGCGAGTCCGCCATCTCTTTCCAATAGGTTTCACCCCTCCCTTGGCCCCGCCCACCGCGTATCTCCTCTGTCACCTGTATATCTCGAAACATTACACATATGCAAAACTTTCGCGCTCGCATCTCTGGGCTCACACATACACGGAGAGCCGACCCATCGCCTACACACTACACGACGTATGCAGCTGCACTTCGTCTGTGTGCTCACTACGGTATAAATCTGCGAGATAAAAATTGTGCTATATTGCCTCACAAGTGTGTTGCAGGACTTGGTATTCTTTTTTGTTCCGATAGCCTGTAGGCGTGCCTAGTAAGTTGTTTGCACCTCGAACAGTGGTCGATATTTCAGTCTTGTCATCGACGCGACATCTCTTATAAAATATTGGACCCGCGTCCATTCTTTATGCTCTTTGAAATTGTATTTGATATCAATACTTTTCTTAGAATCGTGGTCTTTGTTTGATATGAGGTCTTCATTAAAATCTCTGGACTGTCTGAATGTAATGTTTGTGAGAACCTTCGGCACTGATTTACTTTTTAGGTCAGCGTTAAAAATATGGCGTATAATAATTATATAGATTATAATTTTTTTTCTTTCTCTAATAAAATCTAAAACCTTCGAGGATTTAGTCGTAATTCGACTGTGACAGCCTCATTACAACTAACACTTGTGTCTTACACTAGATACTAAAATAAGGCTCTTATGGATCTATTGCATACAAAATTTATAAAGCGCATTGGCCACTTCCGAGTCAGGACTAAATTAAATACTCTGAAAAACTCCAATGTCACTTCTGTTTAATTACAATTTGACTTTACCTTTATACCACTTACAATTTCGTTTAATTTGGTAAAATGGTTTGAACAACAGTGGCGCAATTGAGATTAAAAGGATTAGATTTAGTCTCGAAGGGTGAGGCTCCCCAGGGTCCATACCAGGTTTCATAGGGAAAACAGTTTTACTGACTAAAAATTCAGTCCTGTTTCTTTTGCCTTTGTTTGGGGGCTCCATGGTTTACTTTTGCACAACCTGTAGTCTCAGAGCGTCCATACTTGCGCTATATATAATTTTGGATGACTGATACTGTCCTTACAAAAACTTCTTTCAAGAACTAGGTCGGTTTCATGACTGGGTTGTATGGTCTTGGTGTTGTAATATGCAAACTCTTTGTGTATGCATTTTATTCTAATCAAAAATTTTAGAACTAATTTCAATATATAGTAATTTTTAGATATAGTCAAAATACTGTACAAGAACTAACCTTTAGACTTTTTTTTGGTGGGAAAATTATCAGATTTGTACTGACTAAAAACCCACTCCTGTTACTTTTTTGCCATCGTTCGAGAGGTTTCATATAACATATATCGCCCCAGTAGGCTTCGATCCTACTGGGCCCTTGCGGTCTGCTAATATCTCCTTGAAGCGTGCTTGAAACAATACGCGTCGTCGACGACTTGAGGTTACGATGACGACTGGGGTGACGGTTATCGGACGTCCGTACGGCGATCGACCCATTGCTCGCTATCCACACAATCTTTAAACTTAAATGTCATTAACTGTTAGTGTATTCGTTTTATAGATGCCACGATAACCAATTGTCTCTAGCGTTCTTGGACTACAATTTCATAGTTTTCCCCATGATCCTAGAAGGCATCACATAAGCCATGACTTTCCCAAATTTCTCCCACTAACTACGAATTCATACCGCACACCAGTCAGCAATCATCACACGAGCAACAATGCTCACAATTTTTAGTTCCATACAATTTGTTCGACTATTAAATGACGAACGATTTCAGAGCAGCAGTGATAATTATCCGCATTGTATATGAAACAGTTAGTCCTCAGTAATTACTGGACAGTCTGATTAAGAGTCAGTGTGATTTCAAGATGCCTTTTGCAAATGCCTTTTGCGTCTAGGACCACGAGTATACTTTTCATTCTTCTCTCCATGGTTTTAACAGGTATAACATAAGCCATGAGTTTCCCAAATTTCTCCCACTAACTACGAATTCATACCGCACACCAGTCAGCAATCATCACACGAGCAACAATGCTCACAATTTTTCGTTCCATACAATTTGTTCGACTATTAAATGACGAACGATTTCAGAGCAGCAGTGATAATTATCCGCATTGTATATGAAACAGTTAGGCCTCTGTAATTACCGGACAGCCTGATTCGGAGTATTGTTCAAATGATGACCATCATATACCAACGTAAAATATGATTCGTGTCAGAGCAATTATTTGTCCAGTTATTATATTTTCGATGAATGGCCACCAGTTATTCATGGTGTTAGTAATATAGTTATTTAGTTTTATTTCTGGTTTGGTGACAGTTCAAGTGTGCTTTGTTTGTAGGGAATTTAATCTTGAATCTGTCATTGTGAATGGATCATTACAGGGCAATCACATGACTGTTATAGAGGCAAAAGTTTGTATGTATTATCTATAGTATCTTCTATGTATATAAAAGGAGAAACTAACTGACTGGCATATATCAAGGCACAGTCAACACTACTCCCAGTAGTGTTGACTGTGCCTTGATATATGTCAGTCAGTTAGTTTCTCCTAGGAGCGTAAAATTTTGCGCAAGGTTTCATTTTATGACGTAGGCGAATACTAAGAAAGGGTTTTTCAAAATTAGTTCTTAAAGGGATGTAACGGGGGTCTACAGTTTGTATGGAGAACCCTACTTTCACGCGGGCGAAGCCGCTGGCAGATGGCTAGTGTGTTTATATCTTTGTTACTCCTTCACCTCAAACGGCTCAACAGATTTGAATGAAACTTTACATTCTAGACTAAGGATAGACTATGTCTTGGAATAGCATATAGATATATGCTATTCCAAGACTATTTAAGTATTTTCGTGAATTTGGGTTTGGTTTCATAGTAAAAGTGGTTTGGAACCGGGAATACAATCACGTGTTTAAGTATTGGAGACCAGTCACCCTTTATAGAGATAATGTTTTGTATCAAAATTAATCATTTCACTCATTAAACTACGCTTAAATATCTTGAGATAATCAACTATAATAACATCTTCACATAACATATTACTAGTAATAAGAAGATCCATTCTCCTTACGTACAGTTTTTTCAGTTCTCTTAACTTTTTTTATAGGAACATTAAAAAGCTGGTAATTCTAATGCTCTCTTTACACAGAAAATCGATTTTCAAATCCAGTTTCTAAAATAAAAAGCCGCGAATCGGTAATATAAAACAGTGTACTAACAAAAAGTCGTAAAATCTTTATAATCATGAATCAATTATTAATATTTTTACGATCGAAAATCCGCAAACGAGTACATTATTGGTTTTGGCTTCATAAGCGATCTTTTGATCATGAAATGTTTTCATATTTTAATTTTAGGTAAATTAACTGCCTTCGTATTAGTGCTATTGAGTAAAGATTATTTCGTAAGTAATATTATCGTTTTGTTTGCTTTGTTTAAATGGTATGATTCTGGAGAGTGGTCGTACAAGGAATGAACCATTCCTCATCCGAATCCAGCTCTCACAAAACTAGATATGTATAATAATATAATATCTAATATGATATTCGACAACTATCACACAACGCTGTCTAGTCTCAAGCTAAACAGAGCTTGTGTTATGGGTACTAGATAACTGATAAACATACTTATATATTTCTAAATACATACATATTATAGATAAATTACACACAGAAAAAATGGTCGTGCTCATCACACAAAAATTTGTCCTGGGTGGGAATGGAACTCTCGACAATAAGCAGTCAAACAATAATTTCCTCTAGGAGATCCAGAACCATGTACTGGACACGGCGAGCAATGGGTAGCTCGCCGTCCGGTCGTCTGGTAATCGTCCAGACCAAGCCTAGTCATCGACGGCGCGCACTGTTCCCGCGCGCCTCAAGGAGCAGCAAACCGTAGGGACCCTGCAGAAGGGTCGACGCCAACTGGGGCTAAGAGTTCGTGTCTGAAAGGAAGGCTCTAACCTTGGTATAGATGGCGACGTAGGAACGGGGTAGGTTGTTTAGACAGTAAGACTCTCACACTGTCACCTGCTCCGCCCATGGGCGGCATTCGGCATTGGATGATTTTTATCTACCATAAAAAAAAAACCATGTACTGGACTCATGATCCACTTTTGGGTATCGATGAGATAAGATGTACACTCCTAATAAAGTTTGACAAACAAATAACTAAATAAAAAAAAAAATAACAAAAAATATAGAAAAAGTACTTACTAACTCCATAACTTCCTCACACCAGAAGGTTACCATACTAAAAAACCCAGCCTTCACGAGCTTGGTTCATTTTTTCACCCGTTAATTACACTAGAACAAATTGCGTGCGTGTGTAATTTTACGTTGTAATATTGTAATAATTACTATGTTTTAGATAAAACTGTAGCGCACAGTTACCTGACGTCCGCTTACCGTTCCTACAATTAAACATTTTAATCACTGTTGTAAAGATGAGGACTGTTTGAGATATATTATGTGACATTCATTTGTTTTATTTATAGGTTTACTCATTTTTGTCCGCAACTTTGGTCCCGCTTTATCCTACTTTACCCTACTCTACTCTACCCTACCCTATCAGTACTCTATCAGGGTAGATAGGGTAGAGTAGCTTAGGGTAGAATAGGGTAGAGTTTTTTTTTGTTGTCGAGGGGAAACCATCGAAAGGCGTTCGGACCTTGGGGATAAGTCCGGGGATTGTGGGATTTTTACCTCACTAAAACCACCTCGGTGATCACCATTAGCACGTAGAAAAGGCTCCGTTACCTTTCAAAAGACCATTCTGGAACCCCCTCTGTGCAACACCTTTTACACAAAGGGGGTTTGGCAAATCCCTGAGGTCCCTATCCACCCTACCTACCTTAACCTAATTTTACAGTAAAATTGTTGCAAGTCAGGACTTGCAACAATGGTTACATGGCCTTAATAGTCTGGAGGCTACCAGCAGCGACAGTTCGCTGCTGGTAGCCTCCAGACTAGTAGTTGGAGCAGGCAGACAGAATACTGAACAATTAGGTGCAGGTGGCAATATTTTCTATTTTTACGTAACGTTTTTAGGGTTCCATACCTTAAAGGAAAAAAACAGCTACGACTCCTAAAGGATCACTTTGTTGTCTGTCTGTCTGTCTACCCTGTATGTCGGGAACTTGCAAGTTAACGGAAACAAAAGATGCTTGTTTATGTCGCAAAAAAGTATATTTCATAACTCTATAAAAAAGTGAAAATATAATGAATGAATGAAAAATATAAGGAAAAGAAAATTCACGGGTTCTCCAAGTTGACCCTAAAATTTGCTATGAAGCAAGGTCTTATAGCACAAACAGGAATAATCCTAAAAAAAAATAAAAATTGATTTTGATTCGGGAATTGAACAGTTTAAATAAAGTAGTCTGTACTTGTTAGGTTTGAAATGCAAGGCATTGTATCCCTTATAGGGTTGTTCGCACTCAACGCGCCTTAAACTTCGCTTGACCTTGACCGCTGGGAGGGAATCGGGTCAGCTGATATACGTGAGTAGTGCTGTGCAATCTGTTTGCTTCTCAACCGAAGAAAGTAATAATTAGAAGAACAGAAAAAAGAAAAAAGTTTTTCCTACTCGTGCAGAAAAGTACGCCAGTCATTATTACCTCGGTCTTGTCACTATTAACTCCCGCGAGTCGCTTGTCTACCCCCATTTATTTATTTCTTCGCAAATATATTGAAAAACGTCGTTTGACACTTGACACACGTAGAAACTTGTTAACACTGCAGCACTCGGCTCTATAACTCCCTCGCCTGCAGCTCGGGTGAATTCCGCGTCATTCACAAAGAAAATGACACATACTCAAAGAAAAAGATTCACACTGTGTCTACAATTTCTCATCAAACTCTCCTGTTGCAGCTCTGCTGGAAGAAATTTTTTTAGAAATAAGCAGTACCTTTATACTCTTCTATCTGTACCTATTTGTTCTTTTCTTTTTGTGTTTGTGTGTTTATAAGTAAATAAATAAAAGTTTCTTAACTGTATCAAAATATTAAAAAAACCTAAATGTCTGTATAATATGAATATAAAAAATTGCACAAACATTTTTTCAAACAATCTGCCCCTTAACACATTTAAATAAAGCCAGCGTGTCGCGCTTAGTTTAAATACGTGCGCACTAATTACTAAGAATTGCTTGTGGACAATTTATTTCCCATTAACTCTAACCTTCGGATTTCGGTCGCCCACCTCAATATAATGACGATTATTTTAATTTTGCTAACAACACTTTAATTACTGGTTTAAAGGTCGTCTTCGAATGAGGGCTACTATTATAAGTAATATTGCTGGTGGTTTTGGCACGTTGGCGATTATATTAAGTTTTGTTTCTGTTGTTTTATTGCTGATTTTGATTATAAAAATAGAGATGTTTTTCTCTTCTACTCAGTCGGTACACTCTTGTCAGAGTGGTCGTGGTCATCACTCTGGATCACGATGAGTTATTATCTTGGTCATGCGGCGCCATTCATTGCGGACTGCAGCTTTCCGGGTGCATTCGCAGACCGAGCACTTAGTTGCGGCCTTGATCTGGTCTGTCCATCTCATTGGTGATCTACCTGCCTGGTGCTCTCAACCTTGCCTTGCACTACGAGACGCTCTATGGAGTCATTACCACGCCGCGATACATGGCCGAAGAAGGTCAAAATGCGCGATTGCACTGTGGACGATAGACGCCGTCTGATGCAGAGTTCTTTCAATATGGAATCATTTGTACGAAACTCTGTCCATGATACTCCTAGCATCCGTCTCCAGCACCACATCTCCAACGCGTCAACTTTCTTCCTCTCGGATTCACGCAGCGTCCATGTCTCCGATGCATCGGAGATGTTTTTAAAGGTGGAAAAATAATCAAAAATCATCCAATAATAAATACCCTTAGGCGGAGGGGAAAATAGTGTCAGACTCTTACAGTCTAAAAACTCACCCTGTTCCTACTTAGCCTTTCTTCCTTTTTAGTTTACTAAATGCCGCTTAGTATATTTTGCCTTTCAAGCTTTTATGGTTATAATAATGATTTTAATTATTCTAATTCCATTAATAAATACGTGTTACCATCGACATACAATATGTACTACCGTACAGTCACTTTAATTGATTTAGGTGACCTGCAGGTCATACACCTTTGCATTGATGACATTTGTGCCTTTTGATGTTCACGCAGTGTGGGAGCGCTTAAGTTTTAAAAGTTTTGTTAGACGACATAATGACAATGAAACGCCGCAGAGGACTTTTTTATAAATTTTTCGGTATTTTAACAAATAGGATATAAGTTGACGCGTGTTGCGGCCGCAAATTATCTACACTAATATAATAAAGAAGTAAAGTTTGTTTTTTTTTGTTTGTAGGAGGTAATCTCTGGAACTACTGGTCCGATTGGAAAAATTTTAGCAACAATAGAAAGCTGCTTTACCCCTCAGTGACATAGGCTATATCTTATGTACGCGGGCGAAGCCGCTGACAAAAGCTAGTAATTTATATCAACATACGACTTAACACAACCCTCCAAAGTCTAAAAGAAAATTTAATTTTTACGTGTTACCCTTGTTCTTTCACCTTAATAAAATTCGACGACTAACTCGCTTAACTGATTGTAGTAGCCCCCAATCCGACACGATTCCTGAATATTCATGTTTCTGGTGTCGAAACTTCTACGGGTTTAACAACGATAATTAAAATGGTGGCTAACTATTTTGGCCTTGAATTATAATCCAAGCTTATATAGGTAACTAGCGACCCGCCCCAGCTTCGCATGGGTGCAAAGGTGATATAATATTATATCTATAAACCTTCCACTTGAATCATTCTATCTATTAAAAAAACCGCATCGAAATCCGTTGCGTACTTTTAAAGATATTGTTTTATACTATGTAATGATTAGTGACCCATACTTAAACATGTGATTGTAGTCATGATAATAAACCGCTTTTACTATAGGAATAAGCCTGAATTCGCGAAAAAAAATCTGCTGTTCAGTAAATTTATGTTCGCTAACCGGTCAAAATGTACTGATAATGCAATTTTTTTCGCGATTTCAGGTTTGGTCCCATAGTTAAATTTGTTTATTATCATGACTATAATAACGTGTTTAAGTATGAGTCACTAATTACTAGTCATTCTATATTTTAGTGCAGGGCAAACCCCTTAAGAGGGACCTTCCGATCTGTCTATCATCAATCTGAGCTTGGTTTAAATGATCGTTAGTTTAT
This sequence comes from Mythimna loreyi, assembly GCA_029852875.1. Classification (NCBI taxonomy): domain Eukaryota; kingdom Metazoa; phylum Arthropoda; class Insecta; order Lepidoptera; family Noctuidae; genus Mythimna; species Mythimna loreyi. Next base: position 12,545,426 of record CM056780.1, on the reverse strand, counting down.
GCAACGCAATCCAATGAAATGTTTGATTAAGAGGTAACGCGAAAGAGAGAGATAATGCCTGAACGCTCTGTTAGTGTTCGGTAAATCCGTTATTTACTCGAATATTTGATAATACTTGTTTTAGGAAATATGTGTTTTGATTTAATCTCTTTTTAATCATAATTTTTACTTTTTAACCAAAGTCAAAGACCAAAGTTTACGCAAACTAGCAGATACCAGAGGTCTTTACTGGATTAGTTATATATACAAAATAATTTCATTTTATTTAACTTATATCATATCTACTAGGTATCTGTGAGTCCAAAAACTATCTAGCAATAATCACGTAAGAGTGGTTGCATGAAAGTATATTTCAGGTTGGGTGCTCTTAACAACAGTTAAGTAATAAGTTCGTCATTAGTTTTTATTATACACTAAAGAAAACTTATACAATTACTTACAAGGTAAAGGAGACAAGGTCACTCGAAAATCCTTGACCATAAGATAGTAATCCATTTTGTAATTTATAAACTAGCTAACTCCTTCCTGTGACCTCGCCCGTCTGATAATAGAAAATTATACCCAAGGAATATGTTCCTTATGCGCTATTTCAGGACAAACTACTAAGCATCACGTTTCATCGAAATCCTACTGACACAAGCTTTCGCTTTTAACATTTGCGTGATAAATATGCTTCTACCGGCTGCTTTGTCTGCATTGTCATCATTATTTCAGCCGAAGGACGTCAACCGTTGGACATAAGCTTCCTCCAAGTATCACCACAACGAACGTTCGTGTGCGTTTCGCATCAACTGCGCTCCCCTGATTCTCTTTAGAGCATCGGTCCTCCTTGTGGGAGGCCTTCAAACATTGCGTTTTCTGGTGCCCGGTCGCCACTCTAGATTTTTTTGGCCCCATCGATGATCATATAAAGAACATACTCCCGGGACAGGATCCTATTTTTTTTTTCAGAACAAATTCATGCTTTTTATTGAACGTAAATTGTCAAATAAACAGACACCAACACGCATACTGACTTCAGCTTTATTTAATTAATGTGATTGAACTTCGATAAAAAGTTTATTAATCAACGATATACTAAAATTTATTCGAATGACAAATTAATGTTTTTTTGTCATATAACAACACCACAATAGTTTTTTGTGTTCTTGATTAGAGCTCCAGATCTGATGGAGATAGTTGCGTATTTATAAATGAGTAAAACTAATTACTTCAGTAAAAATAACCACATTTATTTAAGTAACCAAATACATTTCATACTTTAAATTCTCTCAATAAACATCATTTATGTAAAATAGTTATGTATAATATATAAGTTATGATTATTGAGAGAATTTAATTAATGAAATGTATTTACTAAGTCTGTTGTTAATTACAAAGGCTTGAATAATGAAATAATCGAAATATGTTTTTGAATATTTTTTTATTTTCTGTCATCTTTTCTGTTCCCACGTCAATATTGGTTTCAGGTCCCGCTAAAACTGAAAGAAGAGCCCAACATTCGGTTACAGTTTCGGTTTTTGCTGCTAATCATGTTTTGGGAGCGAGCACTTTTTAGTCTCATCTTATTACATAACCAAAAATAATATACACACACGTCTACATCTCTTTTTTTCCAATTCTCCTTTCGCAGGTATGCTGGAAGAGATTTCTTCAGAAATAAGCATCACCTTTGTACTTCTTCTCCTGTTTTCTGTATTTCTTTCTCCTGCTATCTACTGTGTATAAATTGTTAAATAAATAAATAGATAATGAGGCATATTAACAAAAATATTTTTCCATTTCCACTACCTCTAAACTGACCATATAATCCCCTCTAAAACTTCGATTTTTCGAGGCAAAATCGGAATTATCTCGAGGCAAAGGTCTAAAGAGGTCATCGGCAGGCGGGCCGCCGTTTAATTACCTGTACGTTACGTTCGCGACCCTATTAATCCGCAATTACAGAATTAGGGTCGAAGGAAGAAATAAGTCGGAGTTTCGATGCCTCGCTATTGGCAACGTTTATCTTAATTTTATTAAGGTTCCTCTCGTTAAGCTTGTAATGGGAACTAGATATGTAGATATGTGTTGATCACGTTGCGTTTTATTTTTTTGTTGAGTTTTTATAATCTTATAATTATTTAAAATAGCCAGCTGTTTACGCCCTTAGGGATGGTAAGTTCGGGAGGTACCTGCATCGGATTCCCGAAGAAGCGACGCCTGGGTGTCCTCATTGTATGTACCACCCGGAGGACACGGTAGTCGCGGGCTTGCGGATGGCGGTGGATAGCCCGCCTTCCAGTCGTCTGATAACAGTTCCGGACCGAGTCCAAGTCGTCGACGGCGCGCACTCTTCCTGCACGGCTCAAGAAATTGCCAGCAAACTATAGAGACCCAGTAGGGTCGAAACCTCTTGGGACCATGGGTCGATGGGACAGCGTATTACCGGGGCCCTGGGATCAAGGCAAGGAAGGCACAGGGTAGGTTGTTTAGTCAGTAAGAGTATGACACTGTTTCCCGCTACGCCAAAGATGATTTTTACCGATCATAATACAGTATTATGGTGTCATATATGTAGGTACTATAATATGGTACCATATTACTTTTCATTCCAGTAAAATGCATGGAAGTGAGGCAATAAAGCGTTGAACGGCATGATAAAGTTTTGTATAACTTTTGATGCAAATCACGGTATTGTGTTCGTGTCGATATTCTACAATTCGTTTGGCTCCATATTTTTGGGGTCAGTTCCCACTGGCCCACCCCTGCTCCTTAAAGCAGTTGTCCGTTGTTGGACCTAGTAACGGCAGTAAACTTATGGTAAAGCTTGAAACATCAGTGTTTTAGAGCCCTCAATATGAAAGACATCTTCGTTTTATTTTTCTGCAAAATATTGCGGAGACGGTTTTGGGTGCCAAGGTACCATTTTTGGAGACATTTGAAATAACTTTGCCGTCCTATTTAGCGTGCCAAAGAGTGTCAGAGTTTTACTGACTAAAAGTCAACCGTGTTTCTTCCACGCGGGCCCAGCGGATGTCAGAAGTCTTCGAATTTTTGGTTCTAGGACCATGTTTTCTTCACGAGGTTTTCCTTCGCCATTTTGAGAGTAGTGGTGATGAAACTACACAAACTAATGCGCTTGGCTGGGTTTGAACCTGCAAACTACAACTCGTAAGTCGGAGCCGTTACCACTCGGCCATCACTTCTCTAATAGCTCGAATGGTTTTGCGAAAAATTTTCCCTAGACGTTAAAATTCGTGCATCGAAGGATTGGAACAGTTTGCCTGTCAAGAAACTAGTGCACTTCATCGTTAACGATTACATCGCTGCTTACTAGCAAGTGGAATCGCAGTCAAACACAATTTTTTGTAGTTTATGTTATAATTGTAAATAAATGGAATAATAATAATAATAATCCTTTAAAAAGTCGCAAAAAAAGTTTTATAATCACATCACTAAAACGTTAAGGGCCCGTACCCACTCACAGACTGTCTAAACCGGTCGATTCCCCACAATCGCAACAATCCGCTTTGTCTAACAATCACTAAGTCCATTCATTGTGTCCATGAGATGAGTGGCCGTCGTTAGCGACTTAGTTGCCCAGATAAGGGCTTAGTACGATATCAGTGTAATCATTTATACAAGTGCAGATTGAGAAAGCTTGTGTTTTGTTGCTTGAGACATTAATTTGTTATATTAACTTTTTTAACGTAAGTTCTGCAAGACCAGTAAATTTATTTTTAACCGACTTCTATATATGTATTATATGTTTTTATTTATTTTTTATGTTTGTTCTAACCCCTCGAACGACGGGGGACATTGACCCCGTTTCTTAAAATTAACAAACAAAAAAAAGAAGTTGAAAAAAATCACTGAATTTAAAAAAAAAACAAAATTTACAGTAAAATAAATTTCGTAAAAATGTGTCAAAAAAAAAGAACGGCTTCTAAGATTTTTTAAGGTCAGCAAGTTGTACAGACGTATGTATAATCGTATAATTGGCGCTCAAGGGTACTAGCAAGAATCCAGAATACGCAGTGTAGTAACCAATTACTCAACCGTTTCGACTCCTTCATTTATTTATTTATTAAACAGTTATTAATTTATTTTATTTGTCTTAAAGACACTACACATTTTACTTTCTCTTAGCAAAAAAACACTGTACATACCTATAATACCCATACCCAGGTATGGTAGGGGCAGTTATCACATAATTTCTTACTTTAAAAAAACTGAGCAAGAGCGAGTTGGACTCGTACACTGAGGGTTTCGTACCAATAAACTTATGTAAATAATTCAATTCCTGAATCGAGTTTGAAGATCTTTCCGAAACGATTTTTTTTACTACGTACCTAATCACAAATTTTCAGTTTCCAAATTTATTCCTACATTTGTGCTATAAAGCCTGCTTTCATGGTAAATTTCAGGGTTTCTAGGTCAACGGCAAGCACCCGTGAATTTTAGTTCCTTTGAGAGTGTCGAAATGTACGTTTTGCGACACAAACGGCCGTATCTTTTTTTCAGTTTACTTATAAGTTTGATTTCACAACTTAAAGGAACCGCAGACCTGAGTATATAGTTTAAATTCGATACTTCCACGCGTTTCCGAGATATATGGTCTTGACAGACAGACAGACGGACAACAAACGAATCCTATAAATAAGGGATCCGATTTTTTACTTTTGAGATACGGAACCTAAAAAACACGCCATAACTAGAGGTAAACATTTAATTCTTACCACAACTTACTACAGTTTTCATAAAAAGAAAATGAGACAACCTTTTTCAGTTCTGAAAGACTTCTGAAAGATTAAACACGACACTTCTTAAGCCCAATTTACTTCGCTTTTGACGGGTCGATTCCCCACGCAATCGGCATTGTCTATCCGCACTAGTTTCAATTCGCCCGACCATTGTGTCGCCCTGAGATGAGTGGACGTCGTTAGACAGTGTGAGATAAGGACAAGTACAAAAGAGCTTGTTGTAATCGCACATGTGCGCATTTGGTGGACACGGTATTGTGTGTACGGGCCCTTAGGAGAAAATTGCAAGTTTTTTTTTTGACATGTGTAACGTTTTAATTTTTTTTTGTTTTTTTTTGGGGTTCTTTAGTGAGGTACTGGCTGATTTATTTTTGAATCATCATCATCAGTCTTTTTAATGTTCTCACTGCTAGGACACAGGCCTCCTCTCTAGGAGAGGGAATGGACCATAGTCAACCAAGCGGGCCCAGTGCGAATTGGTGGATATCACGTTTTTTTTATTTTTTCTTTATTTTTGAGTCTGTTCGTAATTTTTTTATTATTATTTATTTAAGTTCCATTTGCAAAGAATGTCATAACCATTAAGTATGTCTTTCGTAGTGTTTTTATAAGTAATTACAATTTTATTCCCTCTTCTAGAGAGGAGGCCTGAGTCCCACCACTAGGGAAATTATAAGTTTTTTTTTTCAATTTTATTAAAAACAAAAAATATCATCATTATCAATAGCATTTTTACTATAGAGCTAAATAAAAACAAACAATAAAGAACATATTCAGCTCTAGAAGGATTTTTGGTTTTTAATTAGTTATTTTCCATTAACGTTACCTCCTGGGAATTGTTGTTTTGATGCAGGTACGTTTAAAAACTTGTAAACTCATATACTTATACTAGACACCTAGACACGAAATAATTAATAATCTACCGGCCACACGATTCTTTTTTCTGTACACGAATCGACCCCCATGTACGAAATTAATTTCTTTAAGTAAACATCAGCTGAGCGAGTTCAATAACTTGTAGGCAGTTGTCGTGTCGTTCGTTGTTTACTACCTACAGGTCGCTGGACTTAATGTTCTGGACTTGTGTTTCATGTATCGGACTGACACGAAAAAACTTAGCGCTGTGTAAAGATTTTTGAATATCTGACTAATACAGAATCCAAGAAATAACGAAAGTTTAATTTGCATTTTAATATGTTAAAAACTTTTTTGTGACATATTTTTGATAGACACATTTTTAACGCCATAATTTAATAAACATATTCAAATTACACAACATAAATCATGTTTACAAAACACCTACAATCGTCAAACACAACCAAAAATAAATTACTACAAACACGCATTAGACACCCGAGTACATCATCAATTTGACAACCGAACGTCGATTTGAAAAAAAGTATATTACATTTCCAATCAAAGTAAATAAATTTTACTTATAAAGCTATGAAAATGAGGGTTTAAGGGTGCCCATATGGTAGAGGCAAAACGTAATCGGATACATACGATACGTAATTGTATCCAAATCGATGGCATTAGTTGTCGAAGAGTGCCGTCGAAGGATCGACGACACGCATTCATCGATGCTATGGAGACATTCATTAGACACGTGCACACAGACAAGGGTTTACACACACATACACGTGCTGTAAGTGTTTGGAAGACGATGCAGATGTAGGAACATTGTGAAAGTGACAATGATATCTGGAATAGCATTTGGTTTCTGTGTCTTGATGTTGAAGTTCGATTAGTTGGATAATCTTGGTTGTTTAGTGAAATGTATTTGCCGCCCACAACGAACAGTGTGCGAACGAACGTAAAAACAACTCACACTAAGAGTTGTTTTTACGTTAAAGTGATCGAAATGTTAGCGCATTTGGCTCATTGATTGGTTATAGAGCTTGAAACAGATTTTTTTTTAAATTTTACTTAAACTTAAAAAAACAAACAAAATTACCCCTTTTCATCTTCAAACTTTAAGGTTAAATTTCCTAAAACTCACCTATGTTTATAAAAGAAAAATATGTTAAAAATTTTACGTTCCTAGTCCCAATAGTTTCAGCTAGATGAAACAATAAAAAAATATAATGAAAATAAAATAATAATATAATATATCAGTTAAATAACATGGATAGTATAATATATCAGTTAGATGACATGACATAAATAGACATGAATAGTGACTGTGTTTTATATTTTAAAGAAAAATAATCAATTAAAAAATCAACACAACAAAAGAACAAATCATAATATTCCATTATCATTACCATACTCAAAATGCCAGTCTTAAAGAATATTTAAGACACTTCTAGCGAACGCTGAACTTTTTTCTAACATCTATGAAGCCCATACTTCAAGTCCGTAATCAAGCAATATTCTTCTTAATCAACCCCACCCACTACGACGGGGGTCGATTCTACCAACAAAGGAATTGATTAAGTAACTATACCGCGATATTACCCGCCTGTATTATTCTACTATAATAAAGAGGGCTCGGTAACCGTAGTACCTACTTAATGAGAGAAAATTCGATTAGAATTCATATTAATCTTGTAATAACTTGGCTAGGAAAGTTGGTTGATTGGACCCCGATAGTATTAAGTTTTTGTATGATAGTCTTGGCGCAAGGGTTGTTGATGAATGATAACGTGATTATGATAAGTAAATAAAGAGAGCAGTGGTGGCCGAGTGGTAAAGGCCCCGACTTACGTGTTGTAGGTCGCGGGTTCAAACCCAGCCAGGCGTATTACTTTTTGTAATTTATTTCATCACCACTGCTCTCAAAACGGTGAAGGAAAACATCGTGAGGAAACCGGCATGTCCTAGAACCAAAAATTCGAAGACATCTGACATCACCCAATCCTCACTGGGCCCGCGTGGTGGATTCCGTCTCCTAGAGAGGAGGCCTGTATCCCAGCAGTGGGAACATTAAAAAGGCTGATGATGATGATGATAAGTAAATGGGTAAGTTTACTTGCAATAGATCACAATAATACAATCATCTTTGTAAATCATCTTAACCCGCTCAGGAGGTGTCAGACTTTTCTCCTTCTTAGTCGTGCACTCTTGACAGAGTGGTCGTGGTCATGTGTCGGTCGAGTCCTGCGCCACTGCCTCTCTCGCGATGCGACGCCATGAAGTTCTGTGTTTGGCAGCTTGGGAGCTTTATTTTAAGTATGTAATTATAATGTGGCTGTGGAGATGCCACGTGGTGCAAGAATACAGCATCACTAAGCAGACTGCGTGGCAACAGCAAAAGCATCCTTAAAATGCCTGTAAGAGAGTTTTTAGATCTATTTTCTTATAATGAATCGACCAATATGATTTCTGAATAAATCTTACTAATATTATAATCTTACTAATATTATAAATGCGAAATTTACGATGTTTGGATGTTTGTTACTCAATCACGCCAAAACGGCTGGACGGATCTGGATGAAATTTAGCACAGGCATAGGATACACTCCGGAATAGGACATAGGCTACTTTTTATCCCGGAAACCCCAACCCTAATCCCAATACTACGCGGGCGAAGCCGCGGGCAAAAGCTAGTAATACATAAAAAAACAAACGCATCCCTATTCTAGAAGTTACCCCAATGTCGTGGGTGCTTTCAGAAATATGCATTCATTTGTTATTTGATTTTTACTAAGAAAAAATTCAAAGCCTATTTTTTTCCAAGCTTCATTATATCTTTACACCAGCCATATTGGTTCAACAGATAAGGGCTAAAAATTTTACACACAAACAAAAAGACAGAGCTTCTTCCACATAATTCCATCACACTATAGCCTACAAATGATTAGATGAAAGATGCTCAATAAGAATAAACACCCATCTGCACAACAGTGTTAAGTACCCATACAGTATAGACACTTCATTACTTCCATAGGAAATATTCACAGAGCATAGATATATTAGACAAGACTCGAGTCATATTTTCATACAAAACAGTCGCCTTCTACACCGTAAAATTTTGGTCGTTTTAATCCCGTGGAGGGTCGATCTGGCACATTTTTTTTTTGGTAGGTGAAAATCATCGAATGATGAAACCTGCTCTTGGGTAGAGCGGGAGACCAGTGTCAGACTTTTACTGACTAAAAAACCTACCCCATTCCCTCCTTGCCTTATTCCTAGAGCCGCGGTAACAGTTTCACACAAACCGGCAGCTCCAGAAAATCCGGTACATGTAACACCATCGATTTGTAAAGAAAAAATTAAGGAATATTTTTTCTAAAGCAAAAATTGATTTACGCGTATACGAAATTCATATGCATAAGTAAAGAATAGTGAGCGGGTTAAATGACCGTATGTAGTTGTCAGTCGATGTGTACTAACTGCTTACGGCTATTGAACCCGCTCAAGATATGAAATTCGTACGCCTTTACTATATCTTCGCACTACACAAGGAGGTAGTCAAATTTTTACCGTCTAAAGACCCACCCGTGTTCTTTCCATTGTCGTTCGAGTATCAGGGTCATGGCCCTCTGATTCTTTAGAACAATAAAATTCTGCAATTCAAAATCCTCACCTACTGAGGCGGTATTCAATTTTAACCCCAATTTCTAGTCTGCCGTCTTAACGATTCCGTGATCTATGGAAATATTAATTAGATCGAGGCGCTACGGGCAGTGGCGACATTTATTGCCGGACTGTCTAAGCACACAGCTAGTGTTTTGTATATCAAGCGTAGATAAATGTTTGTCTGTAATTAATAGAACTTGAACTTAATAAACTTAGTTGTAATATTGGTTACTAATATTTATAGCTAGCATCTGCCATTGGGTTCACCTGCTTAGAAGTAGAAAATTATCCTAAGGAAATATTATTCCTCATCAGATAAATTAAAAAGGAGCCATCGTATTACAGCTTTGCTCTTATGCCAAATTTCAACAAAATCTGTTCAACCGTTTTAGTGTGAAGGAGTATCAAACATACATATACGAGTACATGCATGAAAACTTTTGTCTTATAATATCAGTGTGTGGACACAGGCCTCCGCTCTAGGAGAGGGAAGGTGATTATAGTTATAGAGTGGTGACTAAGTACGTGATTGTGGTCATAATAACAAAAAAACAACTTTTACTTATGGGACCAAATCTAAAATCGCGAAAATAAATTTTTGTGTAACTACAAAAGCAGATTTTTTTACGCGATCAGAGGCTTGGTCTCATACTAATTTTTTTTTTGTTATCTTGACTATAATCAGGTGTTTAAATATGGGTCACTACTTCCGACTCACCCTGTATATTAAAATTTCTAATTAGTCATAAACCAGTTTGTAGTTGTGACGTAATGGCTACCTATTTTCTTCGCAAGGCAGATAACTTTTCCCGCCCATCAAACCCAATTAGCTATTATCGCCATTATCGCGAATTAATTAAGTAATACGATTGTAATGGCCGCTTTGGCTACTAATGAAATCATTCCCAACCTAGAATTTAGGACCTCTCGTTCAGTCACGCTTGCAATCAGTAGTCAGCTCAGGGATTCACGATGATATCCATTCTTCTTCTTAGTCGTGCACTCTTGACAGAGTGGTCGTGGTCATGTGTCGGTCGAGTCCTGCGCCACCGCCTCTCTCTCGATGCGACGCCATGAAGTTCGATTTTTGGCGGCTGGGGAGTTTTCATTGACGCTGCAATGCGTCACTGATTTGATGAGGTCTGTCCACCGTGTTGGAGAGCGTCCACGTGATCTTTTGCCCTCAACTTTCCCTTGCACTACCAGTCGCTCCATTGAGTCCTCGTTACGGGTGATGATGTCCATAAGCCACTCAATAGCATAGCATAGCATCAGTCTTTTACTGTTCCCTTTGCTGGACTCAAGCCTGTTCTCTAGGAGAGGCAACGAATCGTATGTAACTCAATGGATCCCATTAAATGTTAGGCGACAACGATGTCGCCTAACATTTAATGGGATCAATTGAGTACCACGAGGTAGACCAAAACGAAGATGGAGAGATCAACATAACTCATACCAGAAGACCAAGCCCCTGAGGTTGGAAGACCGGCGTGTGTGGAAAAGGGAGAGGAAGGCCTTTGTCTAGCCGTGGGATGTTATGGGTTAGTTAAATTAGATTGGGTTTTATATGGGGCAAGATGTGATTATTTTAGGTTACAGACTTTCCTTTTGACTCGTCTCTCTTAACCTTTTGTATGCCGTAATTAGAGACACAATTAAAAAGCGATTGTGTCTCGCGTAGTATTAATAGTTTCTAAATATTTGTGTTTGGATTTTCGAATAACACACATAAAGGTTTTATATTATTTATTTAAGGACAACCATAAAAAAAAGGTCTTCGAATGCTGCGTCTTCTCATACTCGGTCACTTCTTCAGAACCTTGCAGCCCCAATGGCCATCTGCTCTGCGGGTAATGTGCCCTTCCTACTGTCATTTACACTAACAGTTTGGTGATCCTTTGTGTTATGTCGGTAATCTATGTTCTCCTGTGGATAACAATAAAATACCTGCTGGTTACCTATAATTATTGACCAACTGTTTTTACAAGCTTTTTATTAGTTTGCAATGTAACTATGTATGTTCGGCTCAAATCTTGCAACTCAATTTTGAAGTAGATATCTTCAACAGATTGAGCTGCAATTTTGCATGCAGGTGTAAATCGGATGACAATGCAATATTAATATATAATAATAAATGGAGATGATAATAAATGGAGCTGATCTGATGATGGAGCAGGAAGGTAGCCATATGAGCTCAGCAATAAAAGAACTCAACCTTATCGTGTTTGGGCTCATTGGATTTGTATTGACGAGTACTTTGATCCTATGTGGTAGTCAAGGTCTGATGGTGGTGTTCGAATGTGGCCATAGGAACTCCGTAATACAATCAGATTACCTTAACGTGTTACGTTTGTAGTTTTCGGAAAGGTCTTAATGAGTAGTGAATAATAGAGGACCGAGCTATAAAAGCTTGTTATGAAAAAATATTTTCATTAAAACTTGTTTTCATCTGTTATTCCTAGCAAGAGGAAAACTTTGTTATTTTTTCGGCGCTTATAGACTTCTACATGTATTTCGGCATTTATTAATAAGACAAACGTTTCTTAGTCTTTATAATTAGCGTGTCCATTTGACCTTATACAGTGTGTATTTAATTAAATCGTTATATGGTTATTGATATTTTTTGCATGGATTTGTAGTTTGGAATTTGTGATTAGTCATTAGTCGAGTGGTCAAAAGGTGATGTTGATCATGACTCCTGGGTTTGGTTCCCGTGTCGGGACAATTGTTATTGAGTGTTTCGGTTTGGTTTTTTTTAAATAGACGTAAGTCGATCTGGGATTGTGTTTTATTGATACTGTTTTTTGGTCAAAGTTAATTTAGGAGTGTGTCAGTTTAAAGGTTTAAAAACACACGATATAGGAGGTATTTTTAAGGTGTGATTTTTTTTTTAACGAAAAGAGAAGTTCTGGGTCACGAAAACGGTTATTAGGTTTTCCATAAGGAACTGCTCAGTAGTTGAAAGCAGCTATAAACATGGACCCTTTAATCCTATGTGCTTATACAGAACGTAGTCTCCGTATCCAAAAATTTAATCCAAATCTATTCAGCCGTTCGAGCGTGAAGAATTAACAAACAAACACACCTATAAACTTTCACCTTTATAATTTTTGTATTATTTTTACTACTCGGTTCATTGCCTCCCATCTATGAGTAAATGATGGTAGATTTTAAGTAAATTTCATATTACAAACAAATAAAAGAAAAAAAAACTGAATATTTTCTCTTACTCACACACACAAAACTCTCGCTCATTGTCACAACATCTGTTACATCGTCATAAAACGAACTAACTTAGCTAATTAAGTTAGCAAACGATACCGACCAACTTTACAGGGGCATTAACAGACGCGCTAAGTAGTCTAAGTTAGCCTGAAAGTTACGGTGTTATCTAAATGAGACCATCTTTCGTTATATACGCTAAGTTAATTAAGAAGTGGTAGATGAGACTGGGCGCCGGCGGGTGGGAGCACTGTGGTACGTAGGGGGCTGAAAGTTTTGTTGTGGCGTGACTTTAGATGGACTGTCAATTTTTGACAGGTGAAAGGACCGGACTTTTTGTGACAGGTTATTCTGAAAAAATGTGTGTACTTCACCGCAACGATTATATGACTGCTTGCCATCAGGTAGGATTGTTTAACTGTGATCTTTATAGGGGCATTAACAGACGCGCTAAGTAGTCTAAGCTAGCCTGAAGTTGCGGTATTTTCTAAATGTGACCATCTTTCGTTATATGCTCTAAGTTAATTGGTAAGTGGTAGATGAGAGCAGGCGCCAGCGGGTGGTAGCGGTGTGGTAAGTTGGGGCTAAAAAGGTTGACGGATGACAGACTGATGGACATTTTTGATTTTTTTTAGATAGAAAACCGTTCTATTACTTTTTGCGCATGTAAAACTTTAACTGACTGAAATCTATTCGCATGTTCCTTCTTTGCCTTGCGTTTCGGACGCCTGATTGTCTTTCAACAAACTTCGACCTTTCGGGGTTCTTACGGTTTTATTGACGACTCGGCCACGGTTCGGATGGTTATCCGACGGTTCGATGGTAAAATAACCATTGCTGTCCATAAGCCCACGCCTACGGTGGTTGGAACATAAGATCAAGACCTTGGGTGATAGGTGTAGTGAGATTTTTGTACTAAATAATCACTCTCAACGATAGAGCACGCTTATCTAGAAGTAACTTATTAACTCTTGACTTAAAGACCCCTAGACTAAAGACATAAGTACATTTCCAGTAAGTGTGCTTCGTAATACCAGTTGATTAATTGATTTAATTATGCGGAATAGATTGTAAGCCAGTAATCAAATTATTATTGCTATAATGCTGATATGTAATTAATTATATGGTGTTTTTTTTATTTATTTTTTACTTAAACCGATAAATACTCGTTAAGAACCAATCTAAAAATATCCTTAATAATTACTGTGCCATAAAAAACTTAATCTAAACATTCATCATTATTAATTTATTCAAAGTTACAACACACTTATAAATACGGTGTTAATTAAAACTAACCTTTGTACAAAACTTATTGTTGATAAAAAACAACAATGATATAGTGTTGGTAACAGTTACTTACAATGTTGCCTCTAAGGACGCTAAACTAAGTGTCGACAGTTGCGTGTGTGTGAGTGAGTCTATCTGTACGTGTGTGGGGGAAAAATACGCGGGTTTACATGTGTGTGTGCAATGGATTAGTCTTATAATAAAAGTTTTTGTAACAGATGTCAGATATTAAACAAGGCTTCATATTAATAGCCCTGAGACGCGACCGAGGAAAATATATAAAAAGTTAGCAAATTAGGTTCGTTCACAATAATTTGTTGTTGTTGGTCTTTGTGACTCATTTGGCTTGATTTGTTTGTTCACTCGATTTATGAGGGCGGAAGAAACCATTATAGAAATGTACCGAGGAACTAATAACATGTGTCTGACTGGCCTGTCATTCTAGTAGTTAGTAACCCTGACTGCTATGGTCATGGGTTCGATTCCCACCAAGGACAAATGTTTGTGTGATGAGCAAGATCATTTGTTCTATGTATTTATTTCTTGAAAAAAAAAAGTGTATTGAGTTCTTGACTATGATACTAAGTTCATCATCATCACCATTTCAGCCGTAAGACATTCACATATGCAAATGTCAGTGTCAATGCCTCCTGGGGCCAAGGTTCATTTGAAAGTGATCACCAAGGCCCTTGAACTGAGGCAAGGAAGGAACGGGGCGAGTTTTTAGTCAGCAAAAGTCTGATGAGTTGAGATCAGTGGTGGCTGAATGGTAAGGGCCTCGACTTACGAGTAGTAGATCGCGGGTTCAAACCCAGTCAGGCGCATTACTTTGTGTAATTTATTTCATGGCCACTGCTCTGAAAACGGTGAAGGAAAACATCGCTCGTGAGGAAACTGGCATGTCCTAGAACCAAAAATTCGAAGACGTCGGTCATCGACCAATCCGCACTAGGCCCGCGCACTCTCTCTAGGACTAAGAATGGGCCCTAATCCATCGTTAGGGCCCATTTCTACTTCTAGAGAGGTTGCCTGTGTCCCAGTAGTGGGAGCAGTAAAAAGGTTGATGATGATGAAAGTTACAAAAGAAAATTTTATAAAAAAATACATATCTTTAAAAAAAAGAACAGTTCAAAAATTGCACATCTACTACGCAAAAGTAATTAAAAGCTACATTTAATTATTTGCTACGCGCAATGCTACGAGGCTACGAGACGTAGCACGTAAGCAAATAAGGCCGGACACACACGAAACTAATCCGTCCCGCATCTGTCAACAGCCGTTCCTGTATGACAAGACTAATTACTTATGTAAACTGTCCCTTGATCGTTTGCAGGGAGCCTATGAGTGTACAAACATAATCTGTGATCTGTCCGGTTTGGTATCTCGGTGTTGACTGATGTGACAGCCGAGATAATCAGTGGAATTATGATTAGGATATATCATAATCCTAGTACTGTAGTGATAAGTCGTAGACGGATCTATGGGTATTTCGTTTTTAGTATCCTTTAGCTTGACTTCACAACGCCTTGAGCAAATTTTAATGTATATATAAATCAACATTTATTTTTAAAATTAATAACTAGTCATATAGTTTAAAAAAAAGTAGAGTTTTTATTCTTACTCAATTTTATTGTAACGAAAAAATTACGTACGAGGTAAAAAAACTTTTTTTGAAAAAATATCAAATAACTTTTTTTTAATTCTAGATAGGCTTGCGTTTGACCACAATCTCACCTGGTGGTAAGTGATGATGTGGTCGACGATAGAGCACGCTTGCCTAGAAGTAACCTATTCACTCTTGACTTAAAGACACACAACATTGATTTTTTTAATGATTATTGGCTCGCGCTTGAGCGCTATCTCACCCGATGGAAAGCGACGATGCAGTCGATGACGGAGCGCGCTTACCTAGAAGTAACTTATTCAATCTTGACTTAAAGATTCCCGGATTGTAGCTATCAGAAAACACTGTGGAAATTCGTCTGTGGACATCATTTAAGTTACCCTTTACGTACTAGTGTTGCGATAACATTTTCGTACATGTTCTCGGCTTGCTTCAGTGAGAGTTTGTTTTACGTCAACGCGATCAACACGTTTATGACGATTGGTACTCCGATTGGTCCGCTCCAAATTCTTAACCAATCACAGAGCCATATGCGGTAAACGTTTGAATCGCATTAACGTAAAAGCAACTACGAGGCTCCAAAGAGAGAAAACTGCTTACAATTCGAGCCATGTCAAATCATCAAATGGCTTTTCTAACTCTAGGCTGGAGTGAGAGACACTGTCAGACTTTTACTAAAACTTGCCCATTCATTAGATTAAACGAAAGGAGATAGATAAAGATAAGATAGATAGCAAATAGTGGATGCTTCTTTAAGTGCGTTAACTTACCAAATGTGCATCAAAAACGAACTGACTACCACCTGACTACAACCCAATTATTTCTACTAAAAATACAGTGTGAATCCTTAATCGTTATAGAAATACACTCGCTAACAACTATATTTTTAAACTAGTGAACCCAGCCAACCTTAAGATTCTTTACCGCAGACATCATTAAGCCAGTACCAGATGACTCTAAG
This sequence comes from Mythimna loreyi, assembly GCA_029852875.1. Lineage (NCBI taxonomy): Eukaryota > Metazoa > Arthropoda > Insecta > Lepidoptera > Noctuidae > Mythimna > Mythimna loreyi. The sequence continues at coordinate 12,529,063 of CM056780.1, read as the reverse complement.
GGGGTAAACTTACCATATAATTACAGAAAGGGTATAATTTTTACAAAATTATGTCACATTACACTTCCTCGAATTATCAACAAAATTGGACGAGTAATTTAACCCGTTCTTACTCATCTGTTGTTTTCGAAAACAACAGTTGTTCAGAATTAGTGTTGACGCGTATAGGGTTAATTGATTCGTGACAGCAGGTTGTTTTAAATTAGTTATAGCTATTCATGGGTTAATTTTATAGGTTTTGTAATACGGCAGCATTATTTTGCTTATAAAAATAAATTATAATGTGTCTTTTTACAATATGAAAAGTTATCACTTTTATCACTTGGAGTCCCATTTTTGGTAATAATTAATTAACTTTAGGAAACAATATTACCAATATTCATTTAAATTTATGCATTGAATATATGATATGATATTTCGATAAACGGTGGGTGAAATTTCTACGCATCAAGACGAAGATGGAGGGACAAATTGAATCCAATCAAAACTAGTATCTTCAATGGTTGAAGACATATATATACCAGCGCCGTGGACTCGTCGCACTATGTGTGTGTCCTCGGTTTTATGCTGAGTGGTGGGCCGTTTTGCACGGACGTGTGCACTATTCTGGAAGAGTGAGAGGGTGGAGAGCAGTGGTGGCCGAGTGGTATCAGCTACGAGTTACGGTGAAGGAAAACATCGTGAGGAAACCGGCACGTCCTAGAACCAAAAATTCGAAGACATGTGACATCCACCAATCTGCACTGGGCCCGTATGGTGGATTATGTCCCATTCCCTCTCCTAGAGAGGAGGCATATGTCCCAGCAGTGGGAACATTTAAAGGCTGATGATGATGATGATGTGCACTATTCGAATTTATTTTTGTTTATGGTTTTTAACTTTTTTTCCTTTTGTGTAAATTATTATTTATTACTAGTAAATTAGTGTGTGTCCTGCAAATAAAAAGTTTTTCTTTCTTTCAAACGTGGAAAAGACGAAGTAGGTCTTAGTAGCACAGCAGTGGAACATAACAGCCCCCTAGCTAAGTTGTTTTAATTACGCTTTGAGTTGGCCACGATCCCAATTCTTTTGATTTGATGTCATTTCAACGTTCAATAACGTGGTCAGAACAAAGGAATTGAAGACGTGGCCTATTCTAAGCGTTCGACGTTTATGAAATGATAGTAACTAGCGAAGGGGGGGGGGGGCATTTTCAGTTGAGTGTAGCCACCGAGAACAATATTTTTTTTTGGGAGATTTAAAGTTAAGCTGTGATATAAGCATCTAGGAATGTACGCGTCATGATTATTTATTTATTAATCATAAATTTTATTGTCCACCTCATCTCATAATGTAGACAGGATAAACATTTACAAAAATTAAGTGTAGGTACAATGAGCGGTCTTATCACACCGTGCAATTTATTACAGACAACCTTACAGAATACCTTTTACATTATCATTTCAGTAGAATTGTCTCTACATTGACCAGTAACTGGGAGGTCTCATATACACCGGACTCCCAAGAAATCCGCTCCTCCGAAATCCTATAAAAAATAAATTAACATTTTATGAGAAGTATTTAATGGTCATGTTAACACTGCTTGATTAGAACTATAAACCAATTTGCATGCCTTATAATTATTTAACATATAAAATAAATCTCATTACACACTTTATTACACTAACTTTATCTTAACTCGACTCGCACCAATTAAATGAAACCACAATCAAGATTGCAAGATGACGAAACTAATTTTCGTCACCAACTTTTTTTCAATATACCTTTCTCACTTAATCGCACTTTTTTCACTCACTTTTTATCCCGACATAATTAAAGTTGCGTTGGTAGGTGTAATAAAAAAACTGGTTAATTGCCAGTCGGCCGTGTAGTTGAATGGTTCCGTACAATTGAGAGAAGTTTCTTTTTGTCATGTTTCATGATTCCAAGTCAACGGTAACTTTAGCAAGCTTCGATAAATCACGTTTCTTGTATCAGTATTTTTTAATTATTTATACAAATTTTCAATATTTACTTTTATTGTTTATCCATCTTTCTGAAAGTGGCAATTGTAATATACGAAGTCAAAAAAGTCAAAGTCAAAATTTTTATTGCAGAACACAATATAGTAATGGATGTCATGTGAATGCTCAGAAAAGTGTAAATAAAAAAAAAATGAAAAATAAAATCATTTCCTATTACTGTTTCAAAAATAAAGCTTTGTGACGAACAAACGGATTTGTAAAAGGACGTCGGAAGCAGAGCGTTTGCATACAGCATCATATTCAAATCTGAATTTGAGTTCCGATTCCAAATTTTTTTTTGATTCCTAACAACAGACGACGTTTGGATCTTACGCGTTAACGCTTTTAGTAATAAGTTTCCGGATTCACTATTATAAGTCTACGGAACCCTAAAAATGGAGGTAACGACATTTTAATTGTGTGACTGATTACTGGGCGTCGTCTGGCTGTGTCGCGTACATCATCCTGCTATTACGAATAATTGCATTACGCTTCGTTACTGAGGGAAAAAAGCCAAGTTTATGTTTAATTGACACGTTGCTTTCTTTGTTCACGCCTAGCACTTGTGTGGTTCACACGACGGTGGTTGGGAATGGCACCATACTGAAAAGCCAAAATTGACAGCATATATTTGAGTTTGAGTCGTTTTTGATAGTTATGGTTAGTGTTAAAAAGGTGGATTTATTTGTGAGTTATTCGTAGATAAATAAAGACTGGTGAAATTAAAAACTACTAGTTTTAGCCCACGGGACAGTAGGAAGTATTAGCCTATTTCGCTCTAAGTATTAAAGTAGCATTTTACTAATTAAAAACTATTGAATTGATTTTGATCCAATAATATTTGAGTTTATTTATTACAAATATAGATACAAAAATACAAATCTTTTCTGTTTACAATATTAGTGAAGATATACCTACACTATGGCTACACTAGGGGTGGGTAAAGAAGTCATAGGACACGAAAAATCACAAGTGCCTAAAACATCTTTAGCATTGCCTTGTTGAATACAAATACTTATTATTCTTCGATTTTTCATTGCAAAAACTAATGTCCATAACAATAAATTGACCACCGTGTACCTATTTCGATTATTTCATGATACTCATATATATTATTATGCTTTTATTTATTATTTCTCATTCAGCCTCTCATCTCTTCGTGGTGAAGAGACGTAATTGGAGGAATAATAAAAGATGTTTTAATTGTTTTTTGATTCCTAAGGTGTCAATTGCAAGAAAAATTGCTTGAATGCTTGTCCAATTATCAAGCAATAAAAATAATAATGGTCATACACACAGCTTTAGTAAATAAAGAACACAACACTTTTAAAAATAATCAAGATAATTTTTTTTGTCTACTCTTGACTGAAATACGTACTCTGGTAGGGAATTCCACTCCATAGGTGTACCTACACACAATAAATTAATTTGCGAAACGCTTTGTACTTACGTATGGGTTTTTTATGATAGGTAAAAATAATCCAATGACGAATCCCCCTCTTGGGCTGTGCGGGAAACAGTGTCAGACTCTTACTGACTAAACAACCTACCCCGTACCTTCCTTATCATGATCCTTGGACCCCGGTAATACGCTTTTGTATCAACTCTTGGTCACAGGAGGCTTCGACCCTGCAGGGCCACTTCAGCTTTCTGACAACTCCTTGAGGGGAACGTCTACTATGTACCATGTTTCTTATGTCAAAAAAAATAATTATACAGTGTGTTGAGAACAAGATACTTCTAACAACGACCTAGAATTAAAAACATTTTTCTATTCAAAGCCAACAATTCTCTGTTTCTTTCTTAACCCAAAAAAAATGTCAAATGAAACAACTTAATAGCATCCCACATACAAAATAAACGGAACACTTCGTGATTCTATTGTGAGCAAAAAAGAAATTTAATCATGAGAAACAATAATAACGACTTCTAAGAAATTAGACTGAGTAAGTACAGGAGCCACGCAACTTAAGCTTACTTGTTACTTTTTGAATACCACCGTCCATAAAATACAATTAAAAATCAACTTTGAAACTTACTAAATAAAGTTCGTTTTAGGATAACGTGTATGAATGATTTCACTATTGTTAAGGCTGTATGACTATCAATTATGTCCATAGTGTATATGAGAGAGTGCATTGTGATCGAACAGTAGCTTTCATTCCGATTGAAAATTAAAGAACCGATATAATTTGAGATGAGACTAGTGATGGGGCTATGCGATAATCATTTTATTATTAAATAAAAAAATGACTGTCATTATATATTATTTTAATATTATATCTAGCCTGTACTGTCAGATACCTGGGCAAAGGGCCGCTCTACATTCAGTTTATTGTTCCTGACTCTGGTTTGAAAGAACTTATCTTAGTTCTTTCATTAGCCTTTTACATTTCAGAGCCATAATAATGTTTTCAAATAATCTCAAAATTAAAAATAGTAGGATTGTTTAGTTTGCTAGGTGTGACATTTTATCTGACTTTCTTCACCCAGTAACTGGGTAAGATCTTTGACTTTTGAGCAAGACTGGTGGCAGAGTTACGACTGTCTGCAAATTACAGCCGGGACCAACGGCTTACGTGGTTTCCAAAGCATGGCGAAGTCTTGGTATGTTAAAATTGATTCCTATCCACAAACCTTGAAGATAACCCTGTGTAGCTACTATTATATAGCCACGATATAAAAAAAAATCGATTCACAATCGATTCTTTCTAATAATCTCGATACGTCCTCATCACTAGCGTTTGGGCATTAACACGTCACTCTAGAGATGATAATAGCTCAGGAGCTGTGCCCCAGTTAATTGCTTTAATAACTTCCTGTGTCAAAATAACAAAAGAGCGATGCGGTATTAACAAAACGGGTAATGACTCTGCCGTGGTAGACAGCTCCCGGACTATGTTCATATTATGATATGTGTACATTAAAATGTATTAGATTTTTTTACGGTAGTGATGATTTATTTTTTTGTAATATTCTTGTAATTAATTACGGTATGTTGTAATAACTTTTCGCAGCTTTGAATAACTTTTTTGTATCTACAAAATATATAGAATGTTGCTTTTTTAATAAATTACAATGGGAATTTCTTGCTCATATAATAATATAGTAAATTGTATGAAGGTTCATTGATCTGACATTTGACTAAATCTTTGTGGATAACATATATATTGCTTTCTTTCGTTTGATTTTGCCCTGATTCTTTTGATCCCGTACTACAATGTTCTGACTCATATTAACAAAATAGAGTTAACATAATTTTAGTCGCTATATCTATATATGTCGACTGAGAGATTTATGAGTACATAGGTATCTCCTTGTTATAATCTATGAATTACACTGTTATGATAAAGGTAGTAAATCACTTGCAGTGTTTAAAATAAAGTAAAAAATAATGATAAAGTTAACAAAAAATAAAATTATGGGTACAGCTAAAAAGTGGAATTCCATGCCGGTGTCTGTGCTTCACTATAGTTATAAGCTTGGGGTCTTTAAGTTAAGATCAAATAAGTTACTTCAAGGCAAGCCTGCTCCTTAGTCGATCACATCCCCGCTTACCATCAGGAGTTTAAGTCTGCTCATTTGTTTCATTATTGTTGATTTTCATAATATTTTTATAACTTTAAAATGATCAACCACTAACACTTCATTGAAAGAAATCACATAGAATGCAATTACAAAATTAATGACCGACCAAGGATTGGCTTCAAATTAACCGATCATTTAGCAAAATGACAATGGGATCGCTTTAGAATGACGACTTTATGAAAATAACTGACTTGGGCCATAGGTGAGAGAGTGGTCAAACGCGAGTCCTCTCTCAAATGATAAATGATATTTATTTTGCAAGTTGGTTTAAAAATCTCTTTTTCGACTGTTTAAAATAGACGTGGCCGGTGTTCCTTAGCTGATACTCAACACTCAGAGAAGAAACATCGAAACGAACTCAGGGTCTTTTAAAGTTCATGCAGTAAATATATATTGGTCAAAGCACATAAGGACCTGGCAGATTGGTCTGAGATGGTATTTTGAAAATGAACCATGCAGATTTGAGTAGACCTGTCCACTTGTCCACTCAGTGCAAGTTAAAGTCTCTCAATCTGAACACGGACAACCATCTACAATTAAATTGGAATCATTACCGTGCCCACCTACTTACACAGCAACAAATAATAAATAATTGCGCACTAAATAAATATCTGTATACAAGTTATTAACTAAATCAAAGTACGGTTAGAAAGTTTTTGTAAGTAACGGTGTGTTTCAATTATAATTATTTGTCATTACTTGGGTTCATGGGAGCTGACCTTTTTGTGAGTCGTAGTCGTAGATGATGAGATTAAATAAAAAAAAAAAATTGAATGAATGATGACGAAATAAATGATGGGTTTTTTTCGATAGGTGAATATCTTACAATGTCATCTCTCGCCTTTGAGTGGAGTAGAAGATAGTGTCAGATTTTTACTGACTAAACACGGCCCCGGTGTGTAAGGCGACTTAGTAACGGGGTGGGTCCGTTACTAAGTCGCCTTACACACCGGGGCCAAGCCTTATTTTGGATGCGAACCCTTGGCTACAGTAGGCTTCGACCCTAGACACTCTTTTCCCGACCATAATAATTAAGACCTTTATTTCATTTAATTAAATAAACAACACTGTCATTTGCACTTTGTGACGTTTGTCAGCCTTAACTTGAATAAAATTATATTCAATGATAATTAATCACTGCAACATTGTTGCTAATTACTAATTAAAACCAACACTAGGAAACAAATCGTCATAAACAATAACATAATAATAATTAATAATACTTTTTACAACAATTATAACATAATGACATGTGTTATTACAATGTTGCAAGACCTGACCTGACTTGTTTAATGTACCAACCTAAGGAAATAATTCGCTTGGCCCAAATAACAAGCGAAGAGCGATAATTATTGTTATTCTTAAATGCTCGTAAAACAGTATCAAAGAGAATCTATCTTTGATCTATTTCGTAAGTGTTAAAGATGAAGCAAGTATGCTAGAATAACTACACTTCATTGAAGAAATAAATTAAAAGAAATGCAATGAATTTTCATTAAAACTATATTTTTGGCTCCATAATCATGTGAAGGTAAAATTAAATTATAAGAAGATCCCATTTAGAAAGATATACAGTAAGTGACTAACAATTTGTGCAAATGGCATATTACGGTGTCTGAGAAATATAATTTTCGTAATTTATATCTTGATTATACGAAGATTGAGTGCAAATTAGATGTTTTTTTGAGATAGCAACGTTTTTTTTTTGCTGGAACCGTCTTATAAATGTAAACATGTATCGGTTATGTGCGTCATGTATTTCTCTTATAATCCAGATTTCACTAATGAGTTATCCAGCATTAACAAATTACTCATATCTGCTCGATTCGACTATTTTAACGCGGCTATTTTTAAGATATTTTGATGATTGAGAAGAATAAATTCTCTTTACGTCATTTTGATCGATAGTGTTTATGAGTAAATGACACGCCACCTACCTACCTAATTATTAAAAACTACCTTCTGTCACCGGTTTTGCCCGCAAAACTCTGGATATTAAAATAGTTTATAGACTTATAGCATTTAGAAATAAGTGATCTATATTTTACTGAATTGGTTTAGCAAGTACTACTTTAAAAGCCCTTAGATTACGCAAACTTACAAAAAATATTATTAAAATATATTTATATAATAAGTTGTGGTATGTAAAACTTATGGCTAGATGTTTAATAAAATTTTAGCTCTGAGTTCTAATTTATTTTAAAGAGTAAAAGTACGTTTTGTTATATTTTCTATATAGCTTAGCTTCCATTGTTGGACAAAGCCTGTTCCTAATTTTTTCCAGATATTTTTACTCCAACTACCTCGAACCAGCCTTCGCGTTAATCATCCAAGTCATCTCACCACCTCGGTCTCGGCGGTGAAGTCCATCCTCAAGTACTCACTTTGTGGAAACTCTTACCCTGTGGTCAGTACCTAGTCATGTACTAATTTTTGACGGTTATAAAAAAAGGATATTTAAAGATTAACATGATTGAGGTGAAAACTATAACGGTAAGTTTTTGTCAAGAATGTATACATTAATTTTAACTGATCTTCGTTTTTTGAAGGTCTTTTAAACCTTTTAAATACCATAATTAGAGACATAATAGAACTACAGTAGGTGTGCGAACGCCGGTTTTTGACCGGGGGTCAAGAGTTTTTACGATCATTGATTGCATAGTCCAGTTCCATTCAATTGCATGCTAACCGAAACTTTGCTTGCAAGTTTTCTCACCAAATTCCTATTACTTGAGCCCATAGCCGCAAGGACGGAAGGTCTCGTCAGTCCAGAAGCAACAATTGAGAAGGGCCCCGCGTCACGGGACGATGGCCGACGCCACAATAATTATAATTACCGCTTCCTCTTCAACTTGATATACCGATTTAACACGTGTGCTGTTTTGACTTATTCATTTGATTTTAATAAATCACTCCTTAAAGAACTCAAAGATTGGCTGGAACAAAACTCAACTTTGAGTTAAGGTCGTCATGTTATGTAGTACTTTTTTTTTTATGGTGACGAATCTCACCCTTGGGCGAAGCGGGAGACAGTGTCAGACATCTACTGACTAAACGTACCATCGTCCCTTCTTGCCTTAGTTCCACGGCACCGGTGTTCCGCTTTCGCATCAAACCTTGGCCCCAGTAGACTTCGACCCTGCTGGGTCCCTACAGTTGCTGACAACTAAGTGAGGCGCAATAAACAGATAATCATCGTTTCAGCCTAAATTCGTTCACTGTTGAACATAGCCCTCCCCAAGGGTCGCCACAATAAACGGTCCTGTTCATCTCACATCCATCAGATTCCCGCAACCCTAGCTAGGTCATCAACGGGGTAGGTCGCTTAGTCAGTAAGAGTCTGACACTGTTTCCCGCTCCGCCATACAAAATATCATCATAAAAAACCTCACCATCAATTTTAAACGAAAATCTTAAGACAAAAAGGAAAACAGAGAAACTTCGACCACTGTATTAGTTGCTAATTTTCAAGCGTTAGTTCTAAGAGTCGGCTAATTAAGAGAAGCAGCTAAGTAATTAGTGGTAAGTGATCGCTATTCACTAGAAAATTTCTTCGAAGACACGTTGCTTACAATGTTACTTCTCAATAACGCTGTGTCGTACCTAAAGCGTTACACCACGGCTCTGGGACTAAGGCAAGGAAGAAACAGGGTAAAAGCCAATTGGGGCCAAGGGTTCGCTTCTGAAAGGAAGGCTCTAGCTTTGGTATATATGGCAACGTAGGAATCTGGTAGGTTGTTTACTCAGTAATAGTATGACACGGTTTCCCGCTCTGCCCAAGGGCGACATTCGATGATTCTTACCTACCATAAAAAAACCTAAAGCATAGGTCATCATTGTCATCATTTCAGCCGAAACACGTCCACTATGGGGCATAGGCCTTCCACAAGTGTCGTCATAATTAATGGTCCTGTGCACCTCGCAACCACCGGATACCTGTAACCTTTACCAAGTCATTGGTCCACCTTGTAGGAGGCCTTCCAACACTGCGTGTCATAGGTCACACAGATGTAATCTAGCATCTAAATAGAAGTCACCTTGGTGGGAAACCGAGCCAATTGCATGTCGGATTATTGGATTACATCTGCTGTCTACACGGTGTGAAACAAGCAAGGTCACCTGTTGGAACGCTTGCATCGGTGTGGCTCAGGCTTTATTCTTTGTGTATTATGTTGTTATTAGCACAGTATAGCATCAGCCTTATAATATTCCTACTGCTGGGACTCAGGCCTCCTCTCTAGGAGAAGGAATGGGCCATAATCCACCACGTGGTTCCAGGGTGGATTGAAGGGTGTCATATGTCTTCGAATTTTTGGTTGTAGGACATGCCGGTTTTCACCGTTTTGGGAGCAGTGGTGATGAAATAAATTACGCAATGTACTGCGATTGGTTGGGTTTTAACCCGTGAACTCGTATGTCGGGGCCTTTACCACTTGGAGTTGTAATTATTATTTTTTAATTATTTTTATCTTCATTGAACTCTTGCTCTTAATGATCATCGTCATTTAACTATGTATCAGAATTCATAGCACCATAGAATCCAACTTTTTTTCTTCTGTAACTTTTTGTGTCTCAATCTGCTTCTGGGTAAAGATTCATTTGGACATCATATTTGGAGTACATGAATCAAATTCAAAACTACCATGTGGCTTTCATGGTCACAAGTTACTACCATACTGAGCGTCTCGTAGGTTTTGCAAAAAAAAAAAACATTTTTCCTTAAAGATTTACTCTGTAGCAGCCCTAAAACTAACCAGACTTAAATGACAGTGGTTAAGGCACATTTCTTCCAAAACAACTAGTCGATGAGAAGCCTTAGCGTTGGAAGGCCTCCCACCCGGTGGTTGATAGTTGGTGGACCGACGACCTGGTGAGAGACGCGAGAATGCACGATGCACAGAACCAGTAATAATGGCGACGTCTGAGTGAGGCCTATGTCCAAGCGTTGATGCGAAAGTGGAACATCGGGGCCCTGGAACTAAGGCAGGAAGGAACGGTGGGTCATTTAGTCAGTAGAAGTCTGATACTGTCTCCCGCTCCGCCCAAAGGCGGGATTTGTTATTGACTTTTCCCACCATAAAAAAAAATGTCCAGCTGTGGACGTCTTTCAGCTGAATAATGATGACGATGAGCCCGGGGTTTGTTTAGAAATCGGTAGTTTACAATCCCATGCCTCAGAAAACACATAAAGCCGTTGTGACGTAGAATCTATAAGTAATAGCCCAAGCAATATTTACAGTATACTAACTTAAAATCAGGTCATTAAAGACTAAACTTCCATTCACATAAAATGCGTAGTTAAACAAAGCTTTGTTCTGATCGACCTTTGACTTATAAAGCACACATAATTACTATCTATTAATATGTTCAGTGTAAAATAATTATACCGGTGTTGCCGTATCCCTTTAAATCTTATACCTAGTATTTGAGTACAAAATATTAGTTCAGAAGTATCACAAGACTAGCAGGGTCGCAAAAGGTTTGTAGACATAAATAAGATACATGAACGTCTGAAGTGGCGACCGCGTAATTAAAAAAAAAATGTGGTAGGTAAAAATCATGTAAAAATCATCCAATGACAAATCCCGCCCTTGGGCGGAGTGGGAAACAGTGTCAGACTCTTACTGACTAAACAACCTACCTCGTTCCTTCCTTGCCTTAATCCCAGAGTCCTGATGTTACGCTTTGCCGCCGTGAGATCTTTCCAGCCACGCCTCAAAGAGGGGAGTTACCGCCGAGATTATGGCGTACCCAGGCGACCGCGTACTGGAAGTCGCAGAGATTGGTAGGCCTCCTACAAGATAAACCGGTGACCATGAGAGGGTGGTGGGAACCCAATGGATATGAGAAACATAGGACCAATCAGTGTGGCGGTACTAGAGAAGTTCTACGTCCAACACTGAACGTCTTTTGGGTGTAATTATGATGATGATATGAACATCACAAGATATATAATAAAAGTGTTAAGTCATTTTAATTAGATTTGTTTTTTAGAAGACTCATTCCTTTCAACGAATAATCATTGGTAATGATGCACTCGTTACGCAAAGCTTCAAAGCATCGACGCCGAGTGCATTTTCGGGAGTGTGCATCAGAATTAACTTAATTCCGCCATCATCAAACTACCAGAAATATGGCAATGAAAACTTGTTTTTTCAATACACTTGCTCAAAAAGTGGATGAAACTCAGGCAGGCGCATTACTTTCTATAATTTATTTCATCACCACAGCTCTCAACGGTGAAGCTAAACATCGTGAGGAAAGCGGCATGTCCTAGAACCAAAATTTCGAAGACATGTGACATCCACCAATACGTACTGGGCCCGCGTGGTGGATTATGGCCCACTCCCTGTCCTAGAGAGGAGGCCTGTGTCCCAGTACTGAGAACATTAATAAGGCTGATGATGATGATAGGCTCAAATTATTTCCGAGAAATTGTGTAAGACTAAAAAGGAGAATGTAGACAGTTAAGTGAGATACATAAGTAACCCATCGAGAGGAAAATGACCCCGCTCTTCGTCAGGAATGTTTGCCAACATCCTTAACTTCATTTGCTTCAAGTGGAACTTTTCCTCTTTTCTCCCTAATACACGGTTAGTCCCTCAGTCTACAATGTCTATAGCCCTTCAAAGAAGCACGTGCTATGACCTCGATCCATTGAGCTGATGAAAGACCTTAATTACCTTTGTCTACACACGTGTTTAGCAAAGGAAACATGAATAAAGATGACTGCTGAGCAATTGTGTTCATTTTAAAAGCATTATTAAACTAGTGCGTAATAATTTGTTTTGTACATGTACTGTCTAAATATTTGGTTCTGTTGAGCTTTGGTTTTTGAAGGACAGGATGGTTGTTTTTATTAAAGTTATTATAATTTTGTTTTGGCTACTCGTACGCCTTTCAAAGGTCCAGGACTTCAGGGATCTGAGATATAATGATACATGAAAATACTTATAATATTCCACAACTATCACACAACGCCGTCTAGTCCTAAGTTAAGCTTGTGTTATGGGTACTGATCAACATACTTAAATATTTCTGAATATATACACATCTACACTAATATACTAAAGAGGTAAAGTTAGTTTTTTGTTTGTAGGAGATAATCTCGGGAACTACTGGTCAATAGAAAGCTGCTTTACTCCTGAGTGACACAGGCTATACTTTATGTACGCGGGCGAAGCCGCTGACAAAAGCTAGTTATAGATAAATTACAGATATTCGGGTGTCAATCAAAGAGGGGGGTTGCGCGTAACCGTAGCAACAAGGTTCAACTTTTTTCCCGCGTATTGTACATACCGTTTACATTCTGGAAGGTGTAGTGTGCGTACCTGTAAAATAAAACAACTCATTTTAAACCGTCATATATGAAAAAACAAATGGATCTTCACTGCATTTTTCTGGACAAAAAAAATATAAAACCAAAACCTACCGTAAAATATGTGAAAAAAAAAATGACAATAAAGAATTGTTCAAGGTTATCAAGTTGTACAGACTTATGTACAATCGGCGCTCAAGGGGTTCTATAACGTCGTCAAAGGAGAAATCAAGAAATAACAGATAGGAGTGAAAACATTAAATAACTAACCTAAGTCGTTCTCACAGCACAATAAGTACAAACACACAATTATACAATGTCCATACATGTTTATAAGTAATATATCGTTGCATGAAAGTAACAATTAAGTAAAACCGACAATCGTAAGGGTCTCTCCATGTAATTGTGCGATGACATACGTAGTATTGTACTACAATATGTGCTAATTGCATATTACAAGAAAACATTGTATGGATGGTATCTACTTATGTTTCATTATAATTTAACAGACACTTAACGCCAATTATATCTGACAACCTTACATATACAGTTCAAGACTTTGACACACTCAAATTTGAACTTTATCATATCAGTTTTAAGGTTCTTGATCATTTGATTTTATTGTATATGTAAGTTTTATAGACGCTAAAGAAAGGGGCAGACGTATTTCTTGATAAATTACAATAGAATTTTAATGTATCCTATGAGTGGGTAATGCTTTTATAATTTGTTTGTTTTATTGTCTACTTTGCATTTTATTGGATTTAATTGGAGCCATTTGTATTCTTAGATTGGTTTAGGGTTCTGTGTGAGTAAAAGTGTACTTGAATCCGTTTTAAGGGCGCCTTCAAATTAGCCGCAACATGCCGCGCGAAAGTAGCGCTGCTCCCGCGCGCGTTTCATCACCACTGTTTTCATAATGGAAAAGGAAAACATCGTGAGGAAACCGGCATGTCCTAGGACCAAACATTCAAAAACATGTGATATTCACCAAGTCGCACTTTTTTTTTGATGACTAGCAAGATTTCAAAGTAAGGCACATCTCGCTATGCCTATAGCAGTTCGTGTTAGTTCTCAAGCACACGGCCTTAATGCCCTTTTTAACTCCTCTGCACCATACCCTTGGCGTTTACTTCTGAAGGGTCTTAAGGACCGATTATTCATCCGTCTTCAGGAGTTCGACCGTAATTCCGTCATCACCCGATGCTTTGTTGATTTTCAACCATCCCAATCTCGTACAAGCTGATATCCGGGATATCTCCTTAAATAAATAAATCAAGTCAACTATCCAATTGTAACAATGAAGAAAATACTTTGTGCAGAACCTCGTCAGAACGATACTCATTTCTATCATGACCATGACTTTCTAAGCTCAACTGAATGGCCATTGTTATTCTCAAGTGATTAAATGTAATAAACTAAACGATATTTTTTATTGATAGATCTGAACAATTATATTTAGATTAGATTAACGTTTTTGATAAAATATTTTTTGAAGGTGAGGGTCGGAATAAAATTAAATAAAAACAAATTCGGCGTGAAGTGTGTCAAAAGTGTTTTTTTTATGGTAGGTAAAAATCATCCAATGTCGAATCCCGCGCTTGGGTGGAGTAGGAAACAGTGTCAGACTCTTACTGACTAAACAACCTACCCCATTCCTACGTAGCTAATCTCACCGTATGGTAAGCAATGATGTAGCCGACGATGAAGCACGCTTACCTAGAAGTAACCTATTCACTCTTAACTTAAATACCCATTAGTTGTAGTTATCAAGAAACAGTCTCCGAAAGGGAATTTCACTTCTTAGCTGTACGCAGAATCAATGTGTTTCCAAATCACTTCCTACTGATGGCTGAGATGTCCAACATATACCGGTGGCACATCACCGTACGTCTAGTGGTACGATGATGGAACGGAGTTGGCGGAACTAAATTATGCAATACCATTGGACACTTTCCGAGTTTGAAAGGCAACTGACCAATCTGTAAAAGTCTGACACACACTGACACAAAAAAAATCCTAGTACGCTATCACTTTGTACCCTTCTTAAAACCCAATTACTAAGTAAATAGACTCTCATTAACAATGCATAAACTCATCCTCCACTGAATCAGGCTCCACACTATAAATTAACGACATTACCTGACAAAGAGCAAGGAAATGAGCAGTTTATTAAAATTCATGTTGTTGTAGACTTGTCGGACCTTTCAGAAGGCTTAATTGTGGCTTTACATCGACTACAAAACGGCTAATTGTAGCTTCAACTGCTTATTGTGAGAGTTTGTTGCTGTGAAGATGTAGGGACATTGGAAGTGGCACCTGTAATGTATGGCGCGTACTGTATGTATAGCAATAGTATGGCGTTTTGACGCAGTTTATTTTATTCTTGATAGATATACTTTTAGATCATCATCATCATCATCATCATCCTACCGTTCACGAAAAAAAGGTTTCCTACTTAACATATATTCTTAAATCTTAAAAGGTAGGAAACATTGCTCGCCGAAAAAATGGGCAATGAACCGTAAGGTTATGGAATGGCAACGGTTTATTTGAATACGTAGCGTTGGATGGTCGCGGTAACCTAATGCATGTGACACGCACAGGTTCTGTTATTGTGGTGACACTTGGGGGGAGGCCTATGCCCAGCAGTTGGTATCCTTTGGTTAAAATTTTGACCATCTTTAGAATGTACAAACTAAAAAAAAAATGGATTAGAAAATTCTTTCAAAATCCATCGTATTGTAAGAAAAACTGTATTACACAATATTGAGCTAATTCTGATTCGATACAATTAAAATGATTTAACATTTTAATTTAATTTTTTCATTTTATCAGTTCATTTATTTGAAAATAGAAACAATCGCTAAAGAAAATAAAAACCACCTCACTTTGAAAACTTTCTGAAAAAGAAAACGCCAGTACTACTTGACGCTTCCAGACCATAATATATTATCCACGCTCTCCGTTGTGCTGGGTACCTGTAAATACGTACCTTCCGGCGAAATGTGTGTGAGACCGCAACGAGGTATGATTGCAGCGAAAATTAACAATTTGCATTGACTCTAGTAATTAAATGGGCTTATTTGGCCCCGGGCATGATTCTGTACTGGTTAATAATGTGTGTATGTAATGTGTTTATGAATGAAATAAATGTTATAACAGGACTACAAATGATGTTTAATTTTAAACAATGTAATACGAGCCGGAATATAAACGACCCTAAAACAGAAATTTACCTTTACTTAATGACATAAATTACAGCTTGACTGCGATATCACCTGATGGTAAACAGTGATGCAATCTTTGATTAAGAGCCTATTCGCTCTAGACGGGAAGATGCAGAAGAGCAAAGCAAATTGTTTCAGTTCTTCGATGTACACAGAATAAACGGCGAAAATGATATTAATAAAAATATTTCCAATCCTATTTATTGGCATTTTAAGTGCAATGTTTAATATAAATATAATCAATGAAGTATTTATCTCTATGAACAAGTTTGCCAACAAAAAATAGAGTACATTTTTTATTTGCATGTCATAATTGTAGTGAAGTATATATATTATTATATGCCTATAATAGGCTAATCATAGCGCACTTTATCCTCAAACAGGACCGACCAGGGTATCATAATTAAAATATTTCTGATTTCTAAGTATATTATATTATTTTTTATATATTATAATAACTTTATTCATAACATACATTAAACACACCAATAGGTATTAATATTAGTTTGATGTGATACCTAGAACTACTTAAAAGAAATTATATCAAGTATTCATTCTTAAGCAGATAATTTTGATAGTACTACAATAAAATTATAATACAAAAGTATTCTGAAAATATCACTATAATAAACAAACAAGCTTATTTTAAGATTACATAAAGACTAGGTGTCTTAGTCTAGATTTGTAAACAGAAAACTTTTTCTGACGATTTCATATTCAGGATTTACATTTGGCTACTATGAAAACAAATATACAAGCAACAGATTATTTTATTGTGCATTCCAGCAGAGTTTATTAGAATAACTGTTCGAAATACTAAATATTTTTATTAAATGCATGTTAATAATAAGCTTAATGTCGAAATAAATTTCCACCATATTTTACGTCAAGGAATAAAATTAAATGGTTTTCGGTAAACAATGGATGATTTGCTCTTCAGACAGAAGCCGACGGTTCTTAGAACTTTGGAGAAATCACAAATAAATCTCAATTTGATTTACGTACCTACTTCTATTTAGTGTTTTTTAGTATATGACGTAATAGAGTGTTTAATGAAGACTGCTGGCTGGAAACACTTTGACTTTGGAGTTGACGTGGCTGCTTACGAATGTACTTTAAAATAGATCAATAATCATTTTGCTTTTGTAATGGTACGATTTTCCTCTACATGTCTAATCGTCAAGATTTTGTCTTAAATGTCTGTATCTAGTTTAAATGATAGGAAAAAAAATGTAGGGTTCCGTTTTGATCGAAATCGCAAAATATTTTAGCTCGAGAACGAGTGGAGATATCGAGTTGAATTTTTAAACATATAGGTCTCATGTCTGTGGTCCTTTATCATTTCGAATACCTTAATTAGAGACATAATAGAAACACAGTAGGTGTGCAAACGCCGGCACTTAAGGCTCAAAAGTTTAAATATGTGAAAATATCTAACTTTTATGTAAGAAAATAAGATTTGAATTAATAAAAAAAATATATATCAAAAAGGAACTACGTAAAGATACGTTTATGTCCCAAAAAACGTACATTTTTACACTCTCAAAATAATCAAACGTCACAGGTATTTTCCATTGACCATCGAACCCTGAAATTTGACATTAATAAGGCAAAAGGAAAGCTTATACTTGTGCTATAAGGTATAGAAATAAATCTGAAAACTGAGAATTTGTGATTATGTCGCAAAAAAAATCTGTTCCATTGCGAGAAATTTGTGACGATTGGGAAACTATGGAACCCTACACTGAGCGTGAACCACGCTCTTGGCCGGTTTGTGATCTATGGTTTCATCGCTTTATATCTATGTATAAGTCGAATTTAAATAACAACATTTTCGTAATTAGTTGCCTGCATTACTTCAGAGAATAATCATTACAAATAATGTATTGTGAAGTAAATTATTCGACACGATTAAATCGTTTGAGATTCAAGGAAATGTTCTTTCTAGGTTAAAGGAAGTAATCTTCAGCTATAGTCTTACAAGGAACTATTTAATTGCTTTACGAGTATATTACTTAACATGAAAGCAATGGTGGCAGAGTGGTAATGGGCCCGTATTACGAGTTGTAGGACGCAGGTTCAAACCCAGCCCCCATATTACTTTGTGTAATTTATTTCATCACCACTGCTCTTAAAACGGTGAAGGAAAACATCCTGAAAAAAACCGGTATAACGTAGAAAAATTCTAAGACAAGTGACATCCATCAATCCGCACTGGGCCCGCGTGGTGGATTACGGCCCATTCCGTCTTCTAGAGAGGAGGCTTGAGTCCCAGCAGTTGGAACATTATAAAGCTGTTGCGGTGCTAAGCTATGCTGTACTTAACTAGCTTGAGCCAGTGGCTGTTCCTGCGCGATAATCATGATTTAAACTATGGGTTTTTCTGCTCATGGTCTACCGGATTTTATTTGGATTCGGAAATCAACTAATGATGGGGTCTTAAAAAAGAAATTGTATTTTTTTTAAATAATAGAACTTTCAAATGCGTTTTTTTTTCTGTATTCGACAGATTGGATCCGTTTCCTAGGAGGCTTGAGTCTCAGCACTGGGAATATTACAAGGCTGATGCAATAGATAGTCTATCTTGTGTAAATAAGTGTACATATTTATAAACGCATCTTAAACACAAAAAATTGCCTGCTTTGATTTTTAAAAAGAATTTTCATTTTCCTGATTTAATTAGCCAATTAATGTTCCTCCTTTACCGCAAAGCGATGAATATCTGTTTTTTCTTTCTTGAATAATGATAGACAATCCCGAATAACAATAATGTTTTTTTTCATCTGTTCCGACACAAAACAAAAATAAATATAATTAACAAACAAGATATTATTTGAGTTTCTATAATAAGTGTCAATTAACCCTTACAATGCCGCTTTGGGAGAAAATGAGCCGTTTTTGTTGCGGTTTTAATTGTATTATCATTCTTTTTTATCTTTTTTTAATAATTATCTTTGCGGTTTGGGCTCCGGTGCGAGTGGCGACCTCTTTGTCGAGTTAATGATAATACGATTTTTAAGGTTCCGTACATCAGATCGATCGATACACTGCGGCCAAGCCTTCCTTTCCAGTTAACCCAGAATCCTGGAACTTGGCTTTAAGCAAGGTATTATAGTACACTTAGTATAGAAATAAATCTGAAAACAGCATTTTTTTTTGGTTTTCTATTTACATAGGTAAGTTTGTAGAGAACCCTGAGCGTGCGAGTCCAACTCGTACTTGACTGATTTTTCTTATAAAAGAACATTTGGCAGGTATAATATAAATTATATAAGGATAACGACAGTTAAATTTAGTCGAAGTTAAAATTATCTCCAAATGATTGACACTGACAGGTGGCTAAGTACCTACATTGCAATGGAAAGTGCAAATGAATTTTACTTCCCACCTTATAATTTGCAAAACAAATAACAGGACTTGAATGTTATTAAGTAAATGATGAGGAAGAGGTATGTAGTTGATTAAATATGCATTTACTTAGTTCAATATTTATTTTTTGATACTTAATAAAAAAAAAAGTAGTTAAGTGCGAGTCGTACATTTACGGTTCCATCGTAGGGGACCAGCTGGATCGAAGCTCATTGGGGCCACGAGTTAATACAAAATTTAAACACCAGTGCCCTGGAACTAAGGCGAACAAAGAACGGGGTGCGTCGTTTAGTCTGTAAAAGTCTGACACTATTTCCCGCTCCGCTCCAGGGCGAGTTTTATCTTTGTCCTCATAAAAAAAACACAGAGGTCCATACTACAATATTTAAAAAGAGCAAAAACATGCCATCAAAATAAGAACTCTTATATGAAAATTCGTTTGATTTTTAAATATTGTTTTAATTTTATTCTTTGTCACTATTGCAGCAAAATAGAAATACTCTGCGAAAATGACAAATCTCTACCTACAATTTATGAGATGCAGGCCGCTGACAGATGAACTAACAACGGACAGTGGAAGCTTAGTAATAGGGTTCTGTTGGTATCTTTTGGACATGGTACCTAATTTGAACCTCCCCAAGGTTTATCTCCTTCTAACCTGTTTCGTGTAGGGGTGCCCTAAAATTGCTCTTGGGTATATTTTGTTGAGCATTTATCCTTTTAGGTAAGCAAAAATACTCTTAAACAATACGTCTTTTTTTTTGTATAATGATTTTGTTATAATATTAAATATACACTTATTAGAACTTATAAGGTGGTTTTAGGCAGCCCGATAAAGAGTGGGGTTATCTCTGGAACTACTGGTCCTGATTGGAAAAAAATTAGCAACAATAGAAAGCTGCTTTACTCCTGAGTGACATAGGCTATATTTTATGAACGCGGGCGAAGCCGCGGGCAATAGCTAGTTTTATATAAAGTTAAAATAAAAAAATAAAAATAAAAGCTCTGCTTAGCTTGGAACTAGACGACGTTGAGTGATAGTTGTAAAAAATAAATATTTTATTTGGAAACTTATCCTTAAGGGTAACCCTAATAGAACCCTAAAAACGAACATCATTATTTTCAAAAACAAAGTGTTAATTCGGAAGGTTTCTTTTTTCGTATACTTATCGGAATTTTTATCTTTTATCTCAATAACTTGCAAGGTAATTCTACTGGTGGATAGACAAGAGCCACCTTCGGTCTGTTATTATACAAAATAAACTTCGCACCTCCCTATCTAACCCTAAATCGCGGAGGCGGGACCTTAATGACTGCTAATGAGTGTTTTTATCATTTCACTGTTGTAAAATAATTTCTTATACGGCGCCTCTTTATACCTAGATAAACATCGAAACTCGCTTAACACCTCAATCTGATAATCGAATTAATGCTCTTGTAGCATTTCACGCTGTTTTATTGCTTTTTGTGTTGTTAATACCGCCAGTTTGGAATCGTAATTTCGGGTTATCAGTGCATTCGATTGAATTGATCTCGATTTTTTGGGTATTTCGTTCCGAGTTATACGAAAATGTGGTGTTATTTATTAGACTGTGTTTAGTTTAGAGGGAAGTTTATGGAACAGGAAATTATGTTAATTAAATGTTTGAGTATTTAACTCGTGTTTTCTTTTTTAATTTTTTGGCTCGCCCATATACATGAACTCTATTATCTACTTATATTGTAAGCTATTTAATTATGATGTAAAATAACGAATTTAAAAACATTTGGTCCATAAACGTCTATACACTAAATCGAAAAAAATCAAAATCTTCCGCAAATACGTCAACTATAAACTCAAAAGACTGGTGGCATACATTGTATGATAATGCTAGTGTCTAAGGTCAAAATCAGCCATTACACGGAGTGTTCACAAGGCGATTAATTAATACTTTATTTAATTTGTAAGCACTTAGATCCCATAACCCTACAGATCAACTCTAAAAATATCCTTAAAAATATTCCAACAAGGTTCTGTAAAAGCTCTTATGCAGCCGCGGTGGAAGCATCATCATATTATTATCACGATTTTTTCTACACGATTAATTCTGTTGCATATCAGACCACGATTGCCCGATCGTAGCTGTTGACAACTTTGCCACAGTAACAGCAAGATGTAGGGAAGTAGTGTGATTGAAAGTTATATCATCGAACAAAGATTCTACTCTTTATCTTAAATGGTTAAATATGTGTATTTGAAGAATTTATATATAAAAGCGAAATACGAGACTACTCACTGACTAATCACGAAATTTCAGAAACTATAACATGTACAAACCTAAAATTTAACAGGCAGTTTCCTTACAGGGTGCAGACATCCGCTAAGAACGGATTTTACAAAGCTCCACCCCTAAGGGAATAAACCGGCTTTCACGCAGGCGAAGCCGTTGGCAGAAGTTAGTATATTATATATCTACTAAAAGTAGAGATAATACATTAGAGTACTTATGTGTACACTTATTGAACGGTAAAGGAATAAAAAAAATCAATGGGAATGAGGCTACACTTCCATTCAAAGAAATAACCGAAAAAAAAACAAAAGAATAAATCAGAAATTATGAAATGACTTCCACCAAACACCTTGCAATGCTTATTAAACATCATCAATAACGTACCATACTTAAGAATTCGTACGTTCCAGACCCGAATAATCTAGAGTGGCGATCGCCGAGATCCCCGTACGAGATAACCCTACCGCGCCCAAATAACCTAACTTTTAACCAAAATGTGCGTATAATGAGGGACCATTTAATTCGGTCTGTTTATCTTTTGTTTTGTAACAACCGTACAGTGTTGATGTTCGTTAATAACATGTAATTTTTGTTTCTCGATTTCCGAAACCATTTCGACATCGTCTAATAAGTCAGAAAATTTTCTGCTTCCCTGAATTTTTATGAGTATATTATGTGCGATAATAAATACTTACGGTTCCTTTGTTTTTTGTGGTGCCCCCAAATTATTTTGGCACTTGACCACACATTAAAAGAACATCGAAATGGAGAGATTTTACGACTTCTTACGTACTTACATTGTTACCATTAGTACAATGTTGTATGTTTAAAACTGAAGATACTGAGTAGAGACTTTGTTTCAGATAAACATGCGATTTAACTAGCAGTCCTATGGCTTGTGTTCAATTATGTTGTAAAGACTAAGGTATTATGAGACGTTGAAACTTTTAAGAGAGCAGTCAAGTGGTGGCCTAGTGGTAACGGCTCCAATTTATGAGTTGTAGGTGGCGGGTTCAAATCCTACCAGGTACATTACTTTGTGCAGTTTATGTCATCACCAGTACTCAAAACGGTGAAGGTAAACATAATGAGTTAACTGGCAATAGGAACAAAAAATCTAAAGCAAGTGGCATCCATCAACCAGCACTGGATCGGCGCGATTTTTTTTTATGATGAGCAATGAAATCATCCAACGACACCTCCTGCTCTTAGGCGGAGCGGGAGATAGTGTCAGACTTTTATTAACTAAAATTTACCCCGTTCCTTCTTTGCCTATATTCCAGGGCCCTGGTGTTCATTTTCACATTAACCATGGCCCCAGGAGGCTTCGAACTTGCGGGGTCCCAACAGTGGGTCGGTGTGGTGGATTACAGCCCATTCGGAAATTTTCATTATAAGGCTGATTATGTTATGTTATATAATGAAAACAACCAAAGAAATAATTCTAGTTTTTTTCTTCATCAAATCTATTTAGCATAAAGCTACACAGCAAAAGAAAACAATACATTTTCCTCCACTTACGAATATCTATAGATATTTCGTAAACAAAAATGCACAACTAATTTCCATTTCCCGTTTCAAATGGCATAAAAAATGGCTATCGATTAGGAGTACGTCTGTAACTGGACCAACATTACATAATTAGCCCTCGATCCCATTTGTATCTGTTACACGAGAAAACATTTGCTCGATGTCTGTATCGATTAATAAAACAAATAACAGACAAAACTACACTTACGCAGTTACGATTCTCTAAATAGACATCGATTCCGGAAAAAAATCTTCAAACATCAACTCGTTAATACAGTTTTAAAATTAATCAAAGCTTGTCACGCAAACACTAACTCATGTCCGTTCGGAATAAGAATCTAATTCTTAGATCCGATGTAACAGATCATGTTTTTTTTTAGGTACGAGAATTGCAATGAAATTATTTTCGTTACAAAGTGACTAATGTAAGAACAAGAATTAATTACTGTGTCCGACCAAACCCAACTAGCTTGAAGCATCTGAGGAAAATGACAGATATATAAGGCGCCGAAAAGCTGTGCGCACGCAACCCGCTGATCTAATTTTAAATAGTATTTACATCGAGCTATCGGGAGCAGGTAATTAATACAATCTTTGTTAGAGGGTAATTTGCCAGATCTAATGCCGGCGTGTGTAATCTTCAAAGGGGATTTAGAAACACGCGTTCTAATCTATTTTAGTCGTGTTCTGAAACAGAGAAATATTTACAATCTCTCTGGAACACTTCGGCGCATCCGACGGTCGTTATGCGCGGACGCATCGATACTGACTCAGTCGCGGGTTTTGATTGAGATGAGTCGTGATGGAGATGCCTCATTAATGTCGGACGGTACATTCCCCAACACAACTGTCTTCTCGAGTTCCTGACTATTTGGACACAGTGTCCGAAATGACACCTTTTTATTTCTATATATTTTTTCACAAACGACTCGGAGACATATTGTACAGTTAGACAAAATGTTTTCAAATATAATATTTGGGGAAAAAAAGCGTTACCAATACTCTTATCTTTCGACTACCGTAATTACAGATATAATTAAAGAACTGTAGGTGTACAACTTCGGGTAATAGACTTCTTTAAACTATAAGAAGACTGTTTTTTTATTTTATCTGACTGTACTAAACAGCTTCGAATAAATTAGTGTTATCCGAAACATTAATATTGTGTTGCACATATGCGTTGAGTCGGACACAGTGTCCAAATCGTCAACAAGTCGTCTTCTGTATTATCGACCATACTTTTATTATTCCACTAAATACCTTAAATTCCAAATCAAAAATGTCCACGAAATGAGAATGTTCATTTCGTACTGTGATTGACAGAATTATACCTCTAACACACCATTACGATTGTTATTAAAATTTTCAAATTAGTAGAAGTCATTAATTCTGTTCACATTTTATTAGCATCGTCAAAATTACGACCACTTCTTACGCCTTCTGTAGAATATATATTTTTTTATTGTGTCTAGAATTTTGTTTGCAATGTTGAACTAGAGGAATTATTTCATTAATCTCCTTGGCGGTTGAACATATTTTTAAATCTATTCTTGACGCTTAATTTGTCATGGACTTACTTCTGTTGCGTTTGATTATTTTAATTATTCTACGTAGAGATTTCGCATGTGTTTAATCGTTTCCGTCATCTCTGTTTATTCTACTTCGTGTATCGTTTTGAAGTTTAGTTACATGGAAATTAGCATGGAACCACAATAAATTTGGTATAAATACTGTATTACTCAGCCGC
This sequence comes from Mythimna loreyi, assembly GCA_029852875.1. NCBI lineage: Eukaryota > Metazoa > Arthropoda > Insecta > Lepidoptera > Noctuidae > Mythimna > Mythimna loreyi. The sequence goes on along the minus strand of CM056780.1, from coordinate 12,504,008 downwards.
GACTGGTCCGACTCCACAATTTGTCAATTTTACTATCGTGCCGTGGGCAGACACGGGCGATAAATCATAATCACACAATCACAGTCAGTTCAGTATTAAGAATCCTCCTAACAATATTATGTTTCCGAATTTATTTTGTCACTTTGCTCTTCTGCCCACGCAAGAGGTAATTAAAAACGAAAATAAACAGAGCGCCTCGAATCGTAAAAAGAGTATCTATGTCGGTTATAAATGAGTATCTACAGATGAACGTAGAAGCAATAAAACTGATTCAAGTCACAGAAATAAATCTTACGAGTGTTCGAAAGTATAGGTGAGAATATTCGGGCGTTTATTGTAATGTTCCCGTTGATACCCGTGCCAAAGTGAACGTCCACCAGGAATGCCGTTAAAAAGATTTCGATCTAAACGCCACGTGTTATCGTATCTGGGACTACAGGTTGTGAGTAGGCAAGTGAAACGTTCCGTTTATGATGGAACAATAAAAATTTTGGAATTTGCAATAAATAATGCTGAGAATGATGAAGAAATAAACAACGTAGTCTGGTGCGTTAGTGCGCAGATTGGAGAGGTTGATTTACAACCGTATAATGCTCCGGCCGCATTAAACCGTGCAATATCTAAATGGAAGTGGAACCGCTCTATTCATTTGTTTGTATCTCCGCCACCGCCGCCACACTCATTATAATTGGTAAGTCATTGTGGGGGTCGTTTGTATCACTATTTCCAAAGCGTTGCAATAAAAATTGGTCCAGATTCCACATCGAAAATAAGACGTTTTTTGGTCGTCTGCCAAGTTCATTATGAGCGTTCATGAAATTTCACATTTGAATTATTTTACTGTCTGACTTATGGCCGTTACTTAAATATTTGGTAAACAGTAAAAATATAGCTCTGATCGATCAAATTTAATGTGGTGAGCTAAAATAGCACGTATAAGTGGATCACGGCATTATATCATGAGATCGGCGAGCAATTTTAATACTTTAACACAATGTTTGACATAAACACATTATTTCTAAAAAATAACAATTCAAACAAATGCATTGGAAAGAAAATTCTTAGAATCGTCCAAAGTTTATAATATAATTCTAATAAATAATGATTTCAGGGACGTAATGGATGTAGAACTTAAAGCTAAATAGTTATAAGGAAGAAATAACTATGACGAATTTAATTTACTAACGATAACAATAATAAGGGAAAAGTTAATGTAGGTAGCAAACGTTATATAACAAAGCGATGGACATTGCATAATTCCAGTTTGCAATATGCAAGCCAACAATAGAACAGAACATTATGAATCATCTCCGCCTGATCCATTCGCCAGTCGAAGATTATCGAACTGGAACACTAACACTTGCGGGATGCATTAAAACGCACGTGAACCTAATTTACGCTTGCAAATAATCCCCTGGACGCAGCCAACTTTAACAAAGTAGTAGTTGATGCATCAAACGATATGACATTTGTGGTTAATAAGTTGTAGACATTAAAATATCTGCTCTCACATCCGCGTGAACAAAACGGACGCCAGAAATCGAATGCGCGGTGCTAACTACCCACCCTTATTAATAGTGTGCCATCTGTCAGATCGTAACCGTTCCAATTTCAAATTCAAACAGTGTTCTAATTGGATTGTATTTTTGTTTAAAGTGCTTCTAATAAGGTGGCTGGAATCACGCACATTGTTACAATGATCACTAACACATGGACGTGTGTTTACGCGTTCGCAATTAGATCGACCATTGATGTATAGGTGTAGTGCTGGAGTGTGCGACTGTGCGTCCGATTGAGAAGTAACACGAGGAATGGATCTGGAACTGATTAGCGCGCGCCTGTGTTAGTTAATACGCGCTCGTGAATAGATTTCTATGTGTTGTTGAGCATTAAGTATGCTTTGGATTTTATTATTTAATGATTCATCTTAGGGTTATAGAAATAGTCAGGAATGCTCGCGCCGTTCGCGTTGAAAAGCCAGTAATAATAGAATATTGGCGCATCTGCCCCACTGTATATGTTTTAATGTTATTACTCTTCTGCTATATGATATTTCGTTCCAGGTTTATTTTAAGAGTGTTTTATGTTTTTAATTGCGATACGCGGATTATTTTTCCGCTGTCAACTAAAATTTTTACAGCTGTTTTTATTTCACCAATGTGACCGATGACAGAATTAAGGTTGTTTATGAATACACCGGGATTGAATTAAAATTATGTGGAATAAATTAGTTCATAAGACAAGATACTATCTTCATAATATTGTAACGTGGGTGTGTAAATATTTGTATGTTTGTATTTTATGCCCTCTAAAAGTGTCTCACGATGTATTAAAAAAATCATACATGTAAAATGAGGTAAAGTTTATTTTATCTCAACTCGGTAAATTAATAAATCTATTATTTTATGTCATTTAGAACTCATCAAATTATATAAGTACGATAACGGTGTTTTTTTATTGTAGAAAGTATCTTTAATTTTTTTTTTGCTGTCTGAGAATTTGTTACAAACATACAGAGTGGCTTGTAAAATTCGGTTTACAACAAAAAAATCTGTTAGAAATGTAAGCATTGGTTGATTGTAAAATGTCAGAATTTTTTTCTTTTACAAACATAATATATTGATATATGTATGGATTTCCCAGCCTATGATTAACATTTGAGAATATGCCTAAATATCCAACAAGATGCTATCTTTATCCTTCCTTATAGTCTTGTTATATGTCTTCCTGATTCTAATCTCAAGCCAGGAATTTAATGAAAATACGACAATCCCTTGACAAATAATATAAGCTAAATAACGAAATAACGAAAGCAGCACTAGACCGTATCTCGCCAGTCAGCGCTCATTTACACAATCACGGTGCACTTTATTATACTTGCCTTACAATAGAATGATCGTTTCGTAACAATCACGAAAGCGCCTAAATCTGAAATTAACGTGTACATAAGAACCAATTTTAAAAGACCTCCCACTCCCCTCTTTCAATTCTATGAATAGGTGACAAAGGGAAAAAGAGAACGGATTGAAAGATCTAACAACACTGGCTGGTTTGTACGAGTTCGGCCCAAAGCAATGCCATTAATGTCGATCATTAAATATGAATTATAAATATAAAAGAAAGCACAAGAAAAGCAATCACGGTCGTCCATTATTAGATTAAATATCTTGCTGTTCTGTGTATGGTCGTTGCGTGGCAATATGATTAATATATCGTGAGGACAGTCTGTACGTATGTTTGTGTAAGAGTTAATCTCATCAACTGTTAAACAGATTTTGATGAGGCTACTTTTGGAACTGCTTTTAATGACTTCATATTAATCGAATGATTTAGTTTCGTAGAGTATATTCAGACTTCAGAAATGTGATAAACTAGTGTGACAGACGAATCCAGTGAATTTAATATGACAAGCTTTAAAAGTCTATCAAACAACTCATCAATCATAAATATAGTGTTATATGTTCTGCACACGTCTAAAATGAATTGTGTATGGAAGTAAAATATACATAAAATGAATAGTGCTTCAACATGATTGCAATATGTCAAATTTCTTTTTTAATTTGTGAGATTTTTTTCACATTCAGATGATCAAAACAAGAAAGAAAAAGACAAGCATACAAATTAAGAATGAGAAAGAATCATAATAAAGAATACAGGGATCATTGTTAACGTTAAAATGCTTTAAGATATTTAAGTCAAGAGTGTATATGTCGCTTCTAGGTAAGCGTGCTCTATCATCAACTACATCATCGCTTACCGTCGGTGAGAGAGTTGTCAAGCCCATCGATTATTAGAAAAGGGATAATAAAATTACTAAAAATGAATTAAACAAAGACAATAAAGAAAGAAAAAATACACAACTATAGTAAAATAGAAACTGGCTAGCAAGAAAACTAAGAAAGAAGTTATGAAGAATTCAAAATAAAATTCTCATCGTCAACGTCAAAATACGAGTATCCATTATCAAATACAAAATCTAAGAATAACACACATACTAAAAAACCAGAT